>JAKCOX010000009.1:24531962-25764046 GCA_022605575.1 Laterallus jamaicensis coturniculus
AATAGCAACATCAACAGCTTTTCGTTTAAAATAAAGTAATTTTCAATAAGGCAAAGCAATACTAGAAAAGTTTCTCCAAAGCTAACTTTACTTATAAACCTGCCTGTGTAGGCCTCAATTTACAGAATTAATGCAATTCTGTAAGTATTTTCAATAATTATTTTGATCCCAATTTATGTTTTCTGCAGAATTACTGTAGAGGGTATGAGACTGGTGAGTCTACCAGCTCATAACCATTTGGAAGCAAATAATTGACCACTGTCATTTTGAGTGAAACACACTTAACCCCAATGCCCAACAGGTGTAGGACACCGGTGTCTTAACAACAGGATATTTCTGTGTAAAAAAAAATAAAAATAAAGGCACCACCAAAAGCACCACAACATTTTTCAGGCTTTATGAAAATCAAGACGCTGACCCATTGCAACAAATACTCATAATGTGGTAAAACAGTGAAGAATAAAGCACTTCCAGGTAATCTAGAATGACTAATGAGGAAGTTTGTATTCACAGACATGACCCAGATCACTGAGAAGACAGTTGGCGCTCATTTTCTTAACAAGGGAGAACGGTCCCGCTCATTCTCGGCACAGAGCCCCCCAGACACGCAGGTTTGGAGCTTGACTTGGCCAGCCTGGCTACAGCCACATAAAACATAACCTTGGGTTCGCTGCTGTTGATCTTTGGGAAGATTTACAGCTGAAGTTTTCTGTTATATCTAAACCTGAGTAACAGCTAATTCCTAGAACAGGGGCTGTGGTTAAGTTGTTTTAACAGTCTCCATGGGGTTTTCCTTTTTTTCTTTTTTTTTTCCCTGCAAGAACACTGCATGCAATTTTTGCATATATTTCCTGTAAAGAGAACTCTCAGAAGTAAAGAGAGGATGCTAGCAATGCCTGCTTCTCATTTTACATACATGTGCAGGAACAAGCCATAAGGGATACTTTTCTGCAGGTGGTTTTATTAATATATTTGAAGCTCTAAGTGTAACATTAAATAATAAATTTTTAAAAAATTATTGTCTGGCAGCATACTTACATTAGTTTAACCAACTCACAGCTGAAATTATTCCAAAGTGCTTTGCTTGCAACGCCACTTTCAAAGAGTAAAATACAAAAAAGCATTCTCTGTTTTGTGACTGCTTACATGTATGTACCATGTTAGTTTCAGCCTCTGTGTTCTTGGGAAAAAAAAAAACAACAAACATGAGCAAGGTCCAATATTTTTTTGAGTATTTTGCAGCCTGTCATTTGGCAGGTCCCTAGTGGAGGCGAAACATTCAACATAATGAAAGGAAAGTTGTTTTTCAATTGAGAAGGAAACTTGGTTCTGCAAAGTATGGGATATTCTCATGATAGAAGGACTATTTTTAGCCAGAGTCCCTTTTAGCAATTCAGTGAAATGCTCCCTGCTAGGTTTTGCAGCATAATGAGGTAGTTTTCAGGGGAAGGGAAAAAAAAAGAAAAAAAGGAAAAAAAGAAGCTGGAAGTTTGGCAAGGATAATCTCTATTTATATTTACATATAAAGAGAGGCAAGACTCACTGTTGTCGTGTTCACATTGTACTCACTGCTAATTCTGTGTAATTTGAGTGCTTGTTGTCTTTGTACACTTTTAAGGTTGTGTCTAACTTTCAAAATAAATTTTTTTTAACAAAGCTCCTCATTGTAATAATGCTATTGAGAGTTCAGTCTCTTCTGGGCTAGAGAAGACACTTTATTTCTGGTTTCGTGGTAAGGCTGTTTTGCTGATGGTAAGTGGCCACGGAAATGGTTTTATTTAAACAAGTGATAAACTTAGAGTGAGGCTGAAAATACCTGGCACCAGCAGTGCCTCAAGACTTCCTGTTAGAACAGCATGACCAGAGTAAGTGATTTAAGTTTTTATATTAAAACATTCTTGGAAAAGAAGTACTTTACTTTGTAAAGTTTTCACTTGGTAATGGAAAAATGGTCCTTTAAAAAAAAAATAAAATAAAGGAATTCCTTTTTCATAGAGTTTATGCATGATCTCTTATTGTGACAAGAAAGCAGATAAGGAACACAGGGTAGGTCACCTGTAAGAAGGTAGCAGGATGAGCATGTTGAAGCAGTTTGTCAATGTAGCTGTACAATCCCACCAAAGTCCCTTTCAGGGCTGGTTATCCAGAACCCCTGTTTCCTGCCAGGTATGTGACAGAAATTGCCTAGTTACACCTTCCTGCAAGTGAGCACCAAGTGAAATAGTCAGTACACATTTTAACACTGCAGTAGATGCTTTGTAGGCACGGAATCCTGCAGCTGCCTAACACTTCAGGTCTTTTCAGGAAGGGCTTTCTCCAATGTGGAAGAATCGGGTATTGCCAAACTAACTGCAAAAAGGACAATTTGTTCTCTGTCTCACTTAGGGATTTCTTGAGCAAATAGTATCAGGTCATCAAAATTACCAAGCATAGGTTTGATTGTCCAGGCACTCCTTTTTCCTGAATTCTTACCTGGCTTGACATCTCATGGTGAATCGGTGATGAACCTGTGCAAACTCCACTCACAAATTTGTGGATTGTTGCTTTCTCATTTTCAGTTCACAACATATTAAGATCAGATTGCTTTCTATTGCCTTTATACCAAATGGAAAAGCAGAATAGAAATAAACATACCCTTTCGTAAAGTTTTCTTGCATGGACTATTCCTCTTTGAGCCAGCACTTGTACACTTCCAAAACTAGTGTATCAGTAAGGGGATGCACAGAATCAGGTGAAGTATGTATTTAAAGTTTGTTAATTGGGCCATGCTATATTTATATGATGTCATTTTACTTTCAGTGAATCACACTGTTTAACCTATATCCATGATGCAATAGGATGGAATATACATAACTGCTTTTAGGCCACATTTATACAGCTAAGTAGGTTTGGTATTTGTCATTTGCATAGGCTGGACAGCAGAGGTGGGACAGATGGACAATCTGTGGCAGATCTGCTTAAGTCGGGTAAGCATTGGGGGTTTGGGGCCTTTTTTTGGAGGGTGGTGGTTGTGTTTATTGCACACACCCTACCTCCTTCCTCTTTCTACAAGGGGTTTGGAATTTGTGGGTTTTCTGGTGGTAGAGGTCACCTTTCATGTTCAAAAGCAGACAACATGCCTCACAAGTAAAAGCACAAGGTGCAGGCTTTGTGAGGAGATACTCAGCTACTGCAGCTCTCACTCAGGCTTGACAGAGGGCAGCCTCAAGATCAATGTTACCCCTGGAACAAGATGTTATTTTAGGCATATTTAATACAGTTGTATGCAACAGGAAATTAAGCATACAGTAGAAGTGAGAAACAATTGCTCAGCAGGTATTTCAGTCCCTTTAAGTGTCCCAACTCTATGCTCAACATTCGGTTTCAGAAGCCAGAAATGTTTGAAGAGTCAGCCTTGCAAAAGAACACCATCTATTTTTCTCAGAGGTTTCTGCTAGACCTGGAGAAGCACAAGAGGAAGATTACTGGTTCCAGTTGATACACAAAACCTGTGTTCAGCTGAGCCAAGCAAGCACAAGCAATTTAATTTATTTGAGTTTTAGATGTATCTGAGTACTTGGATCTCCACATGTCCTCTGTCTAGTAATGCACAGGAAGGGGTATGAAAGCAGAGGGCTGCACGGGCTGCTTAAGTGCAGTTAAGTGACCAACATTCATGTTTTATGTGCTTCATGAACACACTGAAGCAAACGTAGACATTCATTAGGTAGTTTCTGCTATCTTTCAGTGGATACTTCTACTTTTTCCTCCTGTCTGATCCTTCTGTTCAATAAGAACTATAGTGTCCCTGAGGAAAATAGGAGAAAATGGAAGAGTTCCTTAACCAATGCAAGTTGCTAACAGCAGTGCAGCAGGGAGAGGGCACCATTCAGCATTCTATTCAAAACTGGAGGAAAAATAGTAAATTGCTTCGGAAGTTCTTGGATGGGGGTGGGGGTTTGTGTATTGGTTTGCCTCAAGTGTTGGGGCATTTTTTCCAATCTGCCCTTCAGTGTACAGAATAGCTCCTAAATTCAGTACTGCAGCAAGACTGCCTTACCTTAATTCTTCTATAATTAGCTTCAAATTGCTTGCTCCCTCCCCTTATTTCTGAAGCTTGTTGTTACCGTAAGGCCAGTCCAATAACCAGAACACCCAGGCTTACAATTAGTGAAGCACTTTTATATACAGCAGCACCCTGAGCAGATTCTTAACCAACTCAATACTGACTGAACTGACACTCCCAGGGAGAGGATCCAGGCCTGTTCTCCATCTTGCGCTTTCAGAACCTGCTGCCAGGTATGTTATGATAGCTTAGCTCATCTCATTAAACAGGGATTGCTTAGGGAAAAAATCAGGGAGGTGCAGAGAATCTCATGCTGTGGGAAAAGGAAAGGACTTGCACAGAAATGAAGCAGCAGATCCCTCCTCTAACAGGGAGCTGCCATGGTAAGACACAGGAAGAGGCTGCCAGGGCCTGCCATGGTAGCTTGCACAGCAGCACGTACTGCTGCAAGCTGCATGGCCACTAATGACAGGCAAGGAGCTGGATGGGAGGCTCAGTCATTGCTGTTCCTTCAACATGCTAAAGCTTCTTCACGTAGTGTAATGAAGGCAGTTTTCAGCAAGCTTACTGGAGCCCGCTATCTAAATGCCCCTCTCTGTGGTTGGAGGCCACCTGCAAGCAGGGAAAACACAACCCCAAAACACAACCTTGTCTTCTCAGAAGGCAAAGTGGGATGGAACAGAAGGAACATTACATAGGGTTATGGTTTTTTTCCTTGCTGGCTTTCAGTAAAGAAGCAGTGGACGTGAGAACCAAGTGAAGGAAGCTTCTACTGACAGCAGTCCTCAGGGGTTTAAGACTGAGTTTTGCTCTGTATTTTTTGAGCCTCCTCCTGAAAATGGTATCCAGTGCACACAGAACTGTGCTAATATCGTCGTGTTTGCACTGCGTTGAATTCTGCTAGTTCTTTAAATACTTGGTATCTGTTAGGATTCAGCTGAGGTCTGATTTGCATATAGCAAAGTTGTTACAGAGCTGCTGCAAATAGTGAAGTCAGTGCCACCTAGTGACACCCTTTTCTGCCACACTCAAACGGTATCTCCAGTTAAACCTTAATGGCTCTCCCTCTTCTAGTTATACAATTTTAGATAAGGACTCTCATTCCTTTCTTCACTAAATACTAAGTAAATATAAACCAACTATTCACTGTCCTTTGAATCATGCCCTTAAAGCAAAACTAGGATGTTTTAGCATCTCAAATCCAGGGACTGCTTTTCTCAAAACCAAAACAGAACAAAAGGAATATCAGTTATTGTTTGGAGATGTGAAAGATCTTATAACTTAACATGGAAAAAATTAATAAAGCAAGCTCCTGGGACTTTCTAAGGGAGGGAAAAAATCTTAACAAGGAAACAGGAAAAATTCTGATTCTTTGCCATCTTCCAGCAGATTCTAAAAAAAATAGCCAAAACAAAACCCACAAAAAACAAACCCTAAAATCATCATAACCCTACTCTTAAGCAGAAAGGAGATGAAGGAAATAATGAAGCGTCAGCAGCAATAGTGGAGTTCACATTTGCTAAAGCCTTTTAAAGTAAAGGCCTGCAAGCACATAGATGAATGTCCAAGATATTTGTCATTGAAAATAGAAAGAAAAGAATGCTCACAAGCCACACAGAATGTGCAGTACAGGGAATACAGGCTCCTTCCACCACTCTGATAGACCTCACCTCTCCCAAAACGCTCATGTACAACAGCACCTGTCTGACAGTTCAGAATGCTTCCACAAACTTATCAGCAAGGAATTATCCACCTAGAAAGGCAATCTCAAAACACTCTAAAAAGCACACAAAACTTTGTCTTGCCAAAAAGCTTTGGTCAGCAGCAAAGGACGAAGACCCAAACAGCTCCTCTAATAAAAAAAGCAGAGATTGAGTACCAACTGCTACGATTAAATTCCAAGCTTAAGCTTTAGCTAACCCAGCATCGACATAAGCAGGAACTACACTGCAGGGAAACACGTCCCTTAATGAGAGCTTGGTTCTCTAAGCTTGCTGGGGATTCTGCCACTAGATGTCTTTGCAGCACACAAAAGCAGCAAAGCCGGTGTCGTCCCGAGCCGAAGCGCGCTGTGCGCACAGTTATACTGAAGGACTTTGCTTTTGTTAATATTTTCCTTTTAGGCTGCTCTGTAGTTTTTTAAGGCTCTTTCCATTTCTCACAAGGGTCAGTTTCTCCTGATCATCACGTATTTAGCCAGGCACTTTCAACCACAAAAATTTGGAAAAGCTGTTCAACTTTTTTCTCCAATATATTACTCTGAAAAAAAAATAAATCCAGGTAATTCAGGGTTTTGTTGGAACATTGAAATATTTAGAACAGAATAGCTGAATTGGAAGGCATCGACAACCATCCTCTAGTCCAACTGCCTGATCACACATTAAAGAATCATAGAATGGCATGGGTTGGAAGGGACCCCGAGGATCAGAAAGCTCCAACCCCCCTGCCACAGGCAGGGCCACCAACCTCAGGCCTGGAAGAACATTAAGGGCATTGCCCAAACAGTTTGAACACTGACAGGCTGGGGGCATAGACCACCTCTCTGGAAAGCTTGTTCCAGTGTTTCTCAAGCCTAAGCCTCCCCATTAACACAGGATTTAGTAATTGCATTAATTTATTTCCTGGTTTCTATTTGTGGTGGCTGCATTTGCATTAAAAGCAGAAGTGATAATTGCTATAAACAGAGTTCCTGTTCAGCCTTCGTTTTGTTCTAACTTTAGGAAGAAACACTGCATTGGTGGATGTTTTGGGGGAAAGGTTCAGCTAAGTAGGTCAGTGTTTTAGCAATATTTAGTGGGAAAAAGGTGTCCACGCCATGCTTAAAAAGAATCCACAAAATCCAAACCCAGACTACCTGTCCTTATGTTATGAGGATGCTAAGAGTAAGTAGTGGAAGCAATTATCTTTTGTAGTGCAGGTTATTGTGAATTCCTCCAATGCAAATTAAGACTACTCAGATGCGTGTTTTTGACATCTACCAGCTTGTTAATAGCGAATTTGTTCAGCTTGTTAATGTTGAATTTGAGAGGTACACAAGAACCAGACACGTTTGAAACACCGTTGTGCATCGCTTCTCTCCGCTGTATTGCTGCTTGTAAACAAATCAAAGCCTCGACTGCAGGAGCAGCTTTCAAAAGAAAGAGAAAAGTAAAGACTCCCCAGCTGTGTTTCTTACACTGAAAGGGGAGCCAGAGAAAGGCAAATGATGTTTTGCCTTGAGTGGCAGAGGAGTTCTGAGGTGATCAAGCAGGTCACGTTACCACCACAGAGAGACAGACAGACAGACAACTGCGTAACCCGTCTGATCTTTGCAGATACATCACTTCCCTCCTCCTTTCTGTGCTGCCTTGGCAGAAGAGCTAGAAAAAGGAATCAGCTCAGACACACACCCAGGATAAGCCAAGCAGGATGCAGGAGGCCATCTGAACTGCGCTTCTTAACCCCCCGGAACCTCTTCTCTCTACCATGCCCAGACAATGAAGGCTCCTCCAGTCATGTTGATAAAAAGGATATTGCTGTACATCCTTCTAGTAATGCTGGCTCAGAGCAACTATCAAGTTGATGGTAAGATGTGGTCTCATAATTTAACCTGTTGGTAGTTACTAAACATGGCAAGGGGGGAACAAACCCAAGGGGTGCTTAGCGTACCTCAGGGATAATCTGTGTGTTGTGTTGCTTTATTACCATAGCAGAGACTCCTAATTTAATTGAAGAGGATGATTATGAAAATAATGAGAATTAGTCAGTAACAGTCTAGTCCAGAACTCTAGCACTTGGGGACCAAATACATCTTGCTTTGTTGTCAAAAGCTCTGCCTTCAAGGCGTTTGGCAGCACTTCAAGCCTCTGCTTAAAGTTTGTGACTCCAACTAGCTCTGAACTAGATCCAGTTCACATAAAATTCTCCAGAGGAGCGTACCTTGAATTTATTTAGCTTAACCCCATCTATTTGTCATCTCACTTTCAACTCAAGATCTCCACAGTCCTCATTTGGAGGGATGTAAAGACAACACTGCATCCAATATATTCCTAATATTTTTATTTTGCACAATGAGATTATTGTTTCACATTTTTTCCCTGCTAGTATCATATGGGGACAGGTTAGCACTGGAAGGAAGGCAATCATACAGAAAGAATAATAGTTGCTGTAAGGATGAGCTCAGCTGCTCTTGATACATTTCAGGTATAAACTGATAAATTGATCAAAATAACACCTCTTATTAGACACTGCTAAAATTACACAAGCAAATCAAATTGGCTGTATGAAGCTTAGCTGTCACACATGGCTAACTCTGGAAGTCAATAGCATCTTTCAACACTGTTTTCATGAATAAACTACAGGAGAATAAACTACTTGTTCAAAGGAACAAGTGTGCAGAGCGACTGCCTAGGAAGGGGAAACCCAAATATTAGGCCTAAGAGACATGAATTACCACATCAGTTAGATGCAGCTGTTCCTTAACCAGGGTGTGATCTGAGCTTGAGGAGGCCCCATAACTGCTTTACATTTGGCTTTCAAAAGAATACAAATGCTTCTAAAGGGGGGGGGGGTATCTAGAGCTGGTAGCTGCCTTCATACCCTGAACAGAAGTACCTTCTTGCCCTCTAAGAGTTAACTACTGTTTCTCTTTGCTGCGTTAAGGCTGCCTGTGTCATCAGTCCCTCACACAATCACCTCTCTGCATCATCCAATGTAGTGCATTAATACCTGGACAAACTCTCCATCATCATCAGCCAGGTCCCTAGATACTCTTTTTAAAAATGGAATGTAAGTTTTTGTTGTGCTGCTTATTGCATCAATTTTGTTTACATAGAATTTGTTTCACCACCTTTTAGTCTTTGATCCACATCAGAACCTCTTCTGAGAACAATACTGTTTCCTTCTATAAATGTGCATTACTACAAATACCGGTCATGCGCATAGGAGCATTATAGAGAGAAAAATTTTGCAAGTCAGTCCCCACAAAAACACGATGTAAAATTTTTTAATACAGATTTCCATTTTAGCCCTAAGTTTCCCCAGCTTGTTTGGGCTTCATTTTGGTGAGAAGCAAGGTGAGAATTGAAGCCAACCCACGTAAACTTTGTAGGTTGCAAGTCTATCCAAAGTTTCCCTTACTTGGTGAGATCTTGTCTCCCTTATAACACACAAGAACAGGTTGTTCCCATCCAGCCTCACAAAGCCTGGCCAGAACACACAAAGGGAAAGAAGCATTTGGTCCCAAAGAAAAATAAATTGCAGCCAACCCAACCTGCCCTCGCTCCAAGAAGCCCAGGCCACTACCTGAGCAGGTGGACTCATGCTCTCAAAAGGTGGGCACAGTTCTCTGCTCAAGTGGTATCTTGCTGTTAGACCTTCTTGTGGGACAGCTTGCACATGGTAACATATAAGTTCCATCTTCAGGTTTCAGTCATCAAAACGTTTTCTGCTCTTATATAACTTCCATTAAGAAATAGTTTAAAAAGTGATGCAACTCCCCATTAGCTACCTCAGTGAGAGGGTGAGCTTTACAAATGCTATCATTACACACCCCTCTCCCTCCTCACCACAAAAAAAAAAAATAAATAGAAAAAAGTAGAAAGAGAAAAGAAGCCCCCAGAAAATCCTTCATTGTACACCAAGGAAACAGAAAAAACCCACATTACCGTACTTCTAAGATTACATGGGACTAATTAAGTGAAAAGGACTTAAATTAAGTTTCCATTAGCAAAATTACATTCTTTGGAAAAAATCCAAATTCTGATATAAACATGTAAAATGACTAAAGTAAAATTACACATCCTTCCTTGATGAGCCTTCTCTGAAGCTGGGAGAAGTCTGAAAAAGCCTGTTCAGGTATCACTTACTAAGCCTTTGAAATGCTTCTCTTCCTAAATACACCTTACTTAAATTCAAGGAGGGAGGATATTTTTGGGAGTTCTCCTCACAGCCTGTTGCCTTTTTTTGTTGTTGTAAGAATTAACAAACTCATAAGGATCTCAGTGGTAGATGTGAAGCCTCAACAAATCCATGCACTTTCTGGTGTAGCTTTTGTGCCGTGGCCCAAATTAGAAACTCCCCAGACTTACAAGCCATGACTAGTGCTTCACTGTGTTCACAAACAAACCCAAATGGAGGGCTCCAAACTAACTCTAGAGATTTATTCTTCACAAATACATGACATCTTTTACCTCAGCTATTATTTGCTTTGGGGAATTGTGGTGACCGGCAGAGAGCAACACGCAATTCGATATGAATTTTAGGTGAAGCAATTTTATTGGGTGAAATCACACAGATTATATACATTTGTTACGGCAAACATGGCAAGCTAAAATACTGCTAATTGGTTACACATACTGTTCACATTGTATTGATTGGTTAGTAATTATAACGAGTTCTGATAAACCTATCTTATAGCTAAACATCCTTAGTTTACCTTTAATACCTAAAAGCATTCACACACCTGCTGTTTTGACCCTCTTGTTATGGTTGTTTCCTATCATGTTCTGTTACTCCCAAGTACCTTCCTGTAACTGCTTCTTGGTTTAGGGCAGCCTGTACCCCTATCAGCAAGGCCGCTGTGTTTTGAGAATGTGATTATTAGGATCCTCTCAGCATGAGTAACTTTTCCTGTCTCATGGGAACAGAAGAATATTGTCAGGGCCTAAATCTTGGGAGAAGAGAGCTAGGCCGCTGGCAGGCCTGCTGTCTTCCCTGACGGAATGACACATGGGACTTGTATTCTATCCCATTCCTTGGTCTTTGGTTATTTGTTGGGTTTTGTTTGTTTAGTTGGGGTTTAAGGGAGAAGAGATGTGAGAAGACAAGATAAAGATAAATCCTTTTGAGGTCAAATTTCTCAGAGATTTCAATTAAGCCATCCTAGTTTGCTGGAGTTGTTCTGAGTTCTCACTTGACCAGGTGTGAATGACACCATTTATAATTTAAAGATTAGAAGGCTCAATTTTCAGCTATTATTTTTCTACCAGTGGGTTGGGTTAGGGAAATGGAAAGCCATCTCTATTAATCATCTTTATTTGCTTAATGTGTCATGTAATGACTATGTTTTCTGGAACATAAGAGTGAAGGGGAAACAAAAAAAACCCAACCCACAACTTGTTCTTTTCTTCAAAAGAAAGTGTGGTCATAGGTATCTCCCTGTTGTACAAGTTAGGGAACACAGGCTTTCCTTTGAAATCCTTATCCCGGCAGCACCCTGTGCAGAAGACTTTCCTTACCTGTGCAGATCAATTCTCAGTGCAATAGAGCCTGGCTTGCCACAGACTGTTCCAGAACACATTCAGGTGATTTAAAAGAAAACAGGATTTTAGCCAATCCGAGCCTTACTGAGGAGCAACAGTTTGAATCTGATGTATAAAGCTCTCATACGTTACAGATACTTTCACCTTCTTGAAGGCTGCAGAGTCAGATATTCATCATGACCTCTCAGATACGTGACACTGAAAATTTAAGACTCAGTATTGGACCTTGTAACTGGTTTCAGATAGTTTATCGTGGAAGTGCTTGAACATACAGAACACAGCTGTCAGGCAGCAGCTCCGCCACTGACTCCTCATAAGCCACCAGAGGCAACAGGCAGAAAAGAGTTAAGATACACTGTCACAGGAAAAGTATGTCAAGCCACGTTTGTGCTCAGCCATTACCTCAAGTTTATTTTGTGTTTGTCTTTCTAATGACAACCAACAGACAGAAAAGGTTGTCATTATAGAATTACAGAATGTGTTTGGTTGGAAGGGACCTTTAAAGGTCATCTAGCCCAACCCCCTGCAGTAAGCAGGGACATCTTCACTAGATCAGGTCACTCAGAGCCCCATCAAGCCTGACCTTGTGTGGTGTGCTGATTTTTTCCCTGCTTAAAAAAATAAAAATTCCTTACTCTCCAGGGTATTGTGATTTATATTGTTATTTAATCCCAAATCTTCACCGACACATATAGTTGCCAAATGACCTTTACAGGAAATCTGCAACAGATATTTTAAAAGCTTGCCTAAAATATTTTACTCTATACAAAACATGTCCCAAATCTTTCTGCTTTTTAAAAGGATTTTCTCCACTGCTTTTTATCCACTTGAAGTTTCTTGTTATGTGAGGTCTGACTTGAGAGAAAGAAAAGGTTAATTAGAGATTTCATTTAGTTCACACACTTAATTACTAGAGGGGCAAAAAAGGCTGGATATAGAAAAAACCTTTCTATAGGCCAGAATTTCAGTTACTGAAGCTCAAAATAATTCAAACAAAAAACTTCACAACGCCTGATAAAAACCTTGAGCTCTTATTTGCTCATCTCTTCTGATGATACTGTTCTAGAGGGCCCCCAAGTCAATAGCTAATAACGCTTATCAAGGACTAGGTTCCTTCCTAGGAAAAGTTTGAAAACCTAAATGTCAAGTCATTCAGCTGTCAGCCATTAGCAAGACACAGAGACAGACAAAACCAACAGTGATTATTTTTCACACTCCAAGCATTGTCTTGTAACAAGAAGAAGAAGTTAAAGGTAGCCTGGAGCCCAGTTGCTCAAAGCCTTTGAAAGGAAGGCCCTGATGCATGCTCTGAAGGCAGCCTACAAACTCCTAAACCCACTGGAAAGGCAAACAGGAGCTTGTGGAGCTCCCAGTCAGGAAGTTCAACAGATTCCTCTATTTGACTGACAAGAAAAAACCCCAAAACAACAAAACACAAAATCACTGAATAAAATAGCAGTCTTTACCTAGCACCTTCAGGTTTCCTCCAATGGATCCACAAACGATAACCAATGAAATCAGTTTTCAGTAAGCCAAATTTCTTCTACCAGGCCTATAGCTGTACTAGAAAGAAAGAAGAAAGGGGGGGGGGAAGCATTACAAACTAGAAGTAGAAAACCAACTGAAACCCAGTAGCTTCTACCCTCACTTACTTTATTAGGGAGAAGAGGGAGCAGATCTGTAGGCTGGGGTTAATTGACAGCAGGCTGTCAAGTGCTTTCACCTGCAGCAGCTGCAGCTGTCAAGAATGAAGGCTAAATGCTAAGAGGGGTGCGTGGGCTGGGACCACCCAAGTTCTCTCTGAAAGCACCCAGGAGGGTCCCTGCTACAGGAGGGCTTGACTGCTGAGAACTTGTGGGCAGGCAGTGGCACTGCGGGGCAAGTGCAGCTTGAGTTTCCCCCCAGGTGGCTTCCCAAATCTTCATAGGTAACTTTGTGGAGAAAGCAAGGGTGCTTGAGCTGGAAGTTTGCTCTGGAAACATAACTTAATGAGACCTGGTGATGTAGTATGTGAATTATCAGCACTGAAAAAGAATGCACGCCACCAGAAGATGAAGGAGCAAAGATGTGGCACGCTGTGGTGCAGGCACTATTGGAGCTCAACTGACTGAGAGATGTAGTAGTGCATTTTATCTGAATTCCCTTAAAAATACACTTAATGAGCAAAAGTAACACCAATAATCTCAACACTGGTGAAAACTTCTTTTTAGAAAAGTAGCAAACAACAAATTGTAACCAAGTAACTCCTTTGGAATCCAGGGGAGTGTGTCCATCTGCCTTAGCTGGTGGTAGCACTGGGAATTGTACAGGGAGAGTGTGCTGTTGTGGTATCAGTGCAAGCATGTAACTAATGATTGAGCTGCTTTGTGCCTTTCACCTGGAGAGCAAGGGATGCACAAAGGCTGCTCTAGAAGTATATCCAAACCATGGGAAGGCTTCTGCACAGGAAATTTCTATATTCTTGCTGAGGATATGGCTGGAGGGTAATTCAACACTTCCTGTGCCCCCAGTGCCACCCCTGTTCCCTCTCTCAGGAGGTTCTGCCACTGAGCACTACGCTGGGTTGCACCGACTGGCACAGGACAATCGTTTCTTTAGGGCAGTATTTAATATTGATAAGGTATTTTCCTTTCCAACTACCTGCACAGCTAATGTTCATCTGACCTGACTGGGATAGCTAACCCCGTCCCAGGTGGATACTGTTGGATGTACAAAATTCGCTCAGTGCTGATTACATGATTATTCCAAGAGTGAATGTGGGCTGTGATGTGTACTTTGTTGTAAAAGCACCAGATGATTCAAAATCAAGGGAAAACACTGAAAAAGATAAGCACAGAAGAGGCACAATTCCCACCTCTCTCCCTGGTTAATAATAATGCTCAATCAGACAGTGTCAGTGTTTTAAAACTGGACTTTTAAAATTGGATTTTTCTGACCTTCTAGACAAGTTTTGGGGTTTATTTTGGTTTTCTGTTCATTTGCTCTTTTCAAAAGAGAATTTTGAAAAAGATAAAAACTATATGGCAAGATAATGAAGTGAAGGATGTCAGAAAGTATTCTCCAGAGACCTGCACATCCTTCTGGAAATGCCTGTTAGCTAGGATTATATCAGAAGGAAGGCTGCTATGGAGGTACAATGAATCATCATCATTGGTGGCAGTCATTGCTCAAACAACCAAAACCTCTACTTTCTAATTTGAGCTTTTTGTTTCTATCTTCAGACTACTGATAACCATGTGCTGCTACTGTGGTGTGACCAAAGTAGCTATAACCTGCTTGCCTGAAACCAAATCATGCTTTCTTTTGATCAGAGATGAAAGAGGCTAAATGAAAGATAAGTGATCATGCTTCACAACTAAAAATATGTCTTTCAGAATGATCCTATTCAGGGGAGCAGAAAAGGGACTAGATGGCTGGGCAAGGTCATGCTGACCTAATGCCTAAATACTACCTTGTGAACACGGCCAGGCTCTACATGGTAGAGTTGTTGCTATTGCACTATAGTTGCCACATCACATAAATTCCAATAAAAATATGTATGTATATATATTTAATATATAAAATACATTTAATTATTTATTCATGTTAAATACCATACAATATACTAAATGCTATATTAAATATATTGCTGTTGCTACTGCATTGAGACAGATGGTCACTGGGAGAAGATCTCTTTTCCTGTACACCAGGTATTTATTTAGAATCAGGGGCTGCTATTGAGGTAATGCTGTGGCAGAAAGTGGCGTATGAGTCTCCCATGTCAGTGGAGACCATGTAAGAAATGCAGTACTGCCTAAGACCAGCACTCTGTCCCTGGCAGCAGCAAGAGGAAAGGCACACGAGCATGACCCCTTTCCATGGTCTGTTCCCCTCCTGTCTCCCCAACAGCGGCAGAGTTGCATTGGGGTCATCAGCATGTAAGTCTTTCCCAAGTCCTGTCAGTATCCATCTGTGGACCTAACATCCAAGAACTTGTCTCACGGCTCCATGAACTGACAGGTTAGGAGGTAAATTCAGCTATGTTATCCTGATGGATGTCAGTGTACACCAGTCCTCAGGGCTGCCAGTGATCCAAACTCTACAAGCTTCCACAGAAACCACTTCCAGTATTATTGTTTTCACAACTGGGGAGTTTTCAAACTATGTAATCAACCTCCCTTACTTCCCTTTTAGCCCATTATCTCTCCCCATACCTAACAGAAACACAAAAGAGCCAGATCATGTCATTCTTCTTTTGTGTCTTTACATGTCTTTATGATGTCCTTTCCTCTCACTGCTTTTCTCTAAGCAAAACAACCCAAAGAATTTCAAGTTTTCCTTTTCAGCCTTCTTACCATGTTCACGGTATTTGCTGGCTTCCCTCCAGCTTGGGGAGATCCCAAGCACTGTCCCTCTTCTTTCCTGAAGAGCCCTGCAAAAGGCTGGACAAGACCTGGGTGCACTTATCAGTGCTGAGCAGAACACAAAGGTTAGGCCATGTCCCCTGTGTATCTTCTTGATCCGAACCTGCCTTATTTCAAGAAATTTCTCTAATTTAATTGCAAAATCTATTTTATGCCTGGCAGTCTGTTGACAGCTTTCTCTCCCCCCTAACAAGTGAATCAATATTGTCTGAGTTTTACAATCAATATACTTAGGTTTGATGTGTTGAATTAAGACTTCTAGTTCCCCTTTGTTTTTATGCAGACTCTTTTTGTTCATAAAAAGACATTGCTTGCACCCAGAGCTACTGTCCTCCTTGTTCATTTTCTCATCTCCAGACAAATTATCTAAATTTTCTCCACTTGCCCTTTCTGCAAGGACCAACTTTGAAGTCTTTGCCCAAGTTGGTTACCTGTGTGCTTTTGCCACTCTGCTCATCCCACTTCAATCCTCATTTGAAGCAATCCTGACTAAAGGGAAAGTTGGCATACAAGAGTGTTTTTGAATTTGGAGCCCTCAAAGCAGAAACTTCCCAGGATGCCAAATCCTGTAAACAGATGAGTTTCTCTATTGCATGTGGCTGAGATATATCAGAGATCAGAGTTTCTTGTGGTGGCTGCAAATAACAGCCTTACAGTGAATAGTTTCTTCCTCATTATCAAGCACAGGTAAAATGGGAACAATAGTAAAGATTTAAGTTTGGAAGCAGATGAGTCCCACCTAATTTTAGATGCCTGTTCCTGAAATCACCTTAAGGAGAGTAAACCAAAGAAATCAACAGAAACAAAGCATTAGCTCTGCTGTAATGAGGGCTATGAACACACAACTTGGCATTACTCAGTGCTCTACCATTTATTTATGATGTGGAATAGTCTGAGATTTGTAGAGAAAAGGCTTGCAAATGAGAGGGCCATAAATGACAAGAATCTGTCCATCCCCAGTTCTTGAATATGCTGCCCAGGAATTCACAAGGGTCGGTGCATCCATCACCTGCATAAGGAATCCTGGCTGATGGTGGAGACAGGTGCTCCGTGTCGCAGCTATGTGCACTCCCTGCCCAGAGGCTCCATCCCTTGAACCAGCAAGCACCAGCTGCTGACAGACCCCTCCTCCTACTCTTTCCCCCACTACACATTTCTCCCCCTTACAAAACTTCCCTTCAACTTACTTTACCTTTTTTTTTTCCCCCTACTCCCCTCACTCGACCAGAAGACACAGACATATTTCAGATTTCTTTCTCTGGGCTTGTGAGGAATCACTCTCTCAGGTGCACAAGCACTGTGCTGTAAGATGGGGGAGGGAAGTAGGGAGCACGTGGGTATATCACATAGTTTTTGTTATTTTGTCCTAGCCAGAGATATAAAGCACCACACGAAACACAAATCTTTAACAGAAGGTCAGGACATTAAGGACCAAGACCCAGAGTAAAGGTGACATACCATAGCTTGAACATAGAGTTTAACAAAATATAACAAAAACAAAAAAATAGAGATAAGGTTTATTTGCATTCAATATAATTCTTTTCAATATTACAGTTATAAAAAACTCCACCAAAGGAAAGCCTTTACTTCTGCAAGCTAACAAAAATTGTGAAGTCAACAGTGAGTTGAAGTAAACCTAAAAGTAACAGGAAAAAGTCTGTGAGAAGGATGACACAGGAAAACTTGCTACATATATTTTATATATTTTATTTCTAAACTATTACATTTCTTACTCGACTGGGATATAGAAAAAGGGTCAAAATTCCTATCAGAGGGAGAAAGTGCATTTTAACAGTCCTCCTAAAAATGAAAGAACCAATAGTCTTGATGGCAGCTACTATCACTGTCCTGTATAGAGATCAGACCTGCTGCAAGTATATAAGGGAAGTCGTGAGTTATGAGAGAGAAAAGAACCCATTACTAGTGTTATGGGGACTACATAGCAGACCCCCATCACCACAATTTTTGTAATGCTTTTCTTACAAGACTTGATGCCACCGATTTCCCAGTTGAAATTCAAGTTAGAAGATGCTCCCAGTTTGAAACTTGTGTTGGGAACTCTTTGATTATAGACTTTCCAGTTCATCACTGCAAGAAAAAGCCAGTCATGCAGTGGTGCAAGGCAGAGCAGGTTACATGGATGTGGCTGAAGGAAGGCAAAACAGTGCAAGTCCAACGTGTTTACTCCAGAGATTCTCTCAGTTCACCAGAATGATACTGGGCTCTATCATCGTTGAACTATAGCAGGCAACTTTTCCAGTGAATAAAGGTCATTGTTGAGCTATGAAATAAAGGTTATTGTTGAAGGTGAGAGCCTTATGTTATGAAAGAGCCCTTTTAAACAAAAGGATGCCAGGTACAGAAAAAGCTCGTGTATGCTGAGAGATGGTTTCTCCCGACATCTTTGACTGGTAGCACAGTTGTGCTGGTGCTTAACACCTTCTTTATATGTTTATCCTGCCTCTTCGTTGGATAAAAATAAAAGGAAATAAAATAAAGTAGTAACAGGAAGATCTGGAAGAAAAGAAAAAAAAATTAAAGTTATCAAGACCAAACAGCCACTTGTAGGTTATTTGTCAGTTTGGTTGTCTGACATTTTCCTGTCTTTCATTTTCTTACCTTGCTTTTCTCTTTCAGAAAAGTCTGCAAACATTGTAACAATTTCACAAGAAAGTAAGTTCTGATTTTTATTTCCTCTTTCAGAGAAACAAACTAATCTGTACTGCTGTGAATTTTTAGTTAGAGTGTTTTGTGCAGTCAAGACAAATTTAAACTCATTGCTAAACTACAATTGCTTTCTTCCCACTGGAATAAAATACAGACTCTCAAGGGTCACAGTTTCCAAGGCTAGGACTGTCCAGCACTCAGCATAAAATGGTCAGAGCCTAAAAAATTACCTCCTGGTGGTATACTGTACCTTTCTGACATGCTTTTTAATATTCCAGTGATATATGGCTTGTACTTACAAAGTGTTAGGAATCACGTTACACTATTGCTTTAACATACCCTGAAGTATGTTTTTTACTCACAGTTGGTTATTGTTCACAATTAAAAGAGCAAAAAAAATATATTGGTAGGTCAGAGTAGTGCTCTAATTCTGACCCTTTCTTTGCTTCTGCTGACCTTCTGCCACCCATCATTCATCATTCACACTTCCCTGTGCACTTTTCCTTCCAGCATCTTCATGGTTTGTAGGATGCCCATGGAGATCAGGTTACCTCACAGCATGCTGCACCAAGTTACAGAATGTTTAAAAGTATATTAAGGCAACAGTTGAATCAGAAAGACCTAGTGTTTAAAAAAAAAAAAGCCAAAGATTTCTCTGTGCTAACACAAGCTAATTCAATTTTAGATGGCACTAGCAACTCAGAAGGGACCAGAGAACCTGGGAACTACAGTGTAACGCACATTATTTATGCTTCAGCATCCATGGGCCTATGTTGCCCATTCATCATTGCATGCATGTATTTGTGTATAAGGAGGTACCACGGTGAGTAGTTTTGCCATCCAACCTTTGCAGTTCTGCTCCTTTTCACAGCTGCACAGAAGGTGCTCTCAGAGCTCTGTGACAATCCCCTGGCAATTACCCCACCTGAGTCCTGAGTTGTTCTTGTTGTGTGCACATGTTAGGATACTGAACCTTTAAGAATCTGATTTGCCCTGTGCATTGTTCCCTTCCAGAGACAGAGGGATGGAAGCAAAGAAAGATCAAACAAAAATCTCAAGCTTGGAGAGATTAGGTTTTTTTTCCCCTCCTGTTTTGCAAATGATCAGGTTAGAAATAGGAGTTTTAGCCATGAAAATGCAGTCAAGTTGCATTTTATATTCCTAATTTTCCCTCTAAATTGTCAACTAATTACAGTATTAATCTCTCCTGCTTTACAGGAACTCTTACACAGCTGACATGTCCTGAATCAAGAGTGGAACTTGGGAGTCCCTGATATCTCAATTTAAGCACTCTCGCATTTGCCAGTTATAATCCCATGGGGTTTTTTTATTTTATCTCAGGAAAATTAAATTATTTCCTCTTCCAATAAGATTTAACATGTTTACTCACCAATTCACTAGACAGAGGAAACTGGCCACAAGCACACTAGGAATTTTTCTTCTCCTATTCTGAGAGGAGCTCTGAGGAACACAGAAACTCATTTTATAATTAGATCATGCTGTGTTGGCTAGTACTTGTCAGGAAAGCTATTCCCAAAACCACTTTAGAAATAGATTTTTATTCCTTCAGGCCCACTCAACAAGCCAAGGACTCCTATAGTAATTAATACTCCCTCCATAAGCAAAAAGACACCTTCTCAATGCTTTCTTTTTTTCCCAGCAAAGCACAAGCGAACTCCATTGACCCAACGGAGGCAAGAGAGCCTGGTAGGTTTAATTTTTTTCCATCATCACAACCTGACCACATTCTGAATAACCACGTACTGAGGAGAAATCACTGTGTAGCACAAAACCTGGCATAAGTTCAGAGACAGATTTGGTGACCTTTTTGGTGCCTGGCTGAGTTAAGGTAAGGAACTAGGGGCCTTAGCCACAAAGGTACTTTAGGCATCTACATTTCTGTTAGAGCATATTAGTTTGTAAGTACCATTCCAGTAAGAGTTTAGGCACCTAAAGCACCTCTCTCCATCTGGTCTTGACTGTAGGACAAGAAAATGACCCACAGAGTGAGAGAAACGATTGAAAAGACAGACTTTCATATGTGGCTAGCATGAATTCACACAGGTCTTGCAATCAGCTCCAGAGAAATTAGATGGGTAGAGGGCAGAACGCAAAAGATGCAACCAGAGCAGGCATCTGTCAATCACAGGGGTAGTGTTGGCAGGGATCAAAGGGCACCAAACAGGTTGCAGAGCTCCCAGAGAGCAAGCTGGAGGAAAGAAAATCGAAGCAGTATATTCTGAGTGGCTAGAAAAATGCATGTCAAAAGAGGACTTCATTAGATAGAGATGAATTTATAGAGGAATTTGCAGATTTTGGAGGAGGAGAAAGATTTATTTGGAAAATAGTAAGACAAAAAGGGTAAGAGGCAAGAGATCAGGAAATGGAGGAAGCCTTGAGTGAGTGGTGTAGAAGAGCTCTCACAAAATGATAAATCAGTTTTGCCTTAAGTTAGCATCTTGCAAGGAAAAAAAAAAGACATGAGAATTCATGAGAATTTGGGAAAGGAAATGGAGAAAGGCAGGAGATTAAAAAAAAAATTATTTCCAACTTTATTTCAAAGATCAATATAAAATCCAGTGGCCAGGTGAATCTGCCTGTGCTTAAGAGCAGGATTAAGCAATGTGAACAGAGTCTTAACATGCCTGTTATTTCGGAGAAGCCCAGACAACAACCAGAGGTGCACAGAGCTGTACCTGCTTCTGTTTTCTGCAGGTCAGAAGACAGGCAGCTGCTCCATCCCATGCTGCTGGGACAACTCAAGCGTCAGAAGAAAGCTCCTCACTTTACTACTGCTCCATGGCCAGCCCACGGCGGGCCTTGCACAGCAACCCAATTTATGACAGCGATGTCCCTCCCAGGAATGCTCAGAGGACAGCACCCAACAGCAACCCCATTATTCCTTCCATCCCAGTTCTATTTGAAAGCCCAGATGTCCTCACATACGCTGCCCTGAATCATCCTACTCCTGCAGAAAGATGCCAGAGAAGGAAACTAGCTGTAGAAAATGAATTCACAGAATACGCCTCCATTAACGTAGATAACTAAATGTGGAAAGGGCTTCTCCAGACAACCATTCTCCATGAAATCCCAGTTCTAGCTTCCCTCCAAGGTGTCGTTCCTTGGGAAAACTCCCCTTTTGTTAAGAACCTACAGATGCTCCCCTGTAACACCAGAATTCAGAACACTGCCCATGTTGATGGGTAGGTATTTGTACTGTGTGCCTGTCTCTTAAGTGCAGGGATAAAATAAAACAGCCAGCTTTCTTATTTTTTCCTTTTTTTTCAAGATTCTGCTTCTAGCCTGACTTTGCTTTGGTTATGGTTTGAATATAGACAAAGGGCAGAAGGGGAAGGTTTTCCTAGGCTAGGAACATGCAAAATGACTCTGTGAGGAAGATGATACTGAGTCAGGTTCATTTCTCCCAAGTAAAAGCTAAGAAAATTTGTGAGAGAGTTTTTCTCTGAGCACATCCTTCCCAGGATTCAGGTTTTCATTCCAGTTTATCTCCATGCAAAGCTCTCTAAACAACACCTAAAGTTATTATTAACCAAAATCAAGAGAATCATAGAATAGAATCATAGAATTGTAGGGGTTGGAAGGGACCTCGAGAGATCATCGGGTCCAACCCCCCTGCCAAAGCAGGCTCCCTATGACATATCACTCAGATAGGCGTCCAGACTGGTCTTGAATATCTCCAGAGAAGGAGACTCCACCACCTCCCTGGGGTATAAGAATACTTATGTGTGTGTATGTTTGGTCTTTGTGGAAGACAGGGAAGGAGGGAAGGGCTGTTTTCACACAACACTGTGTGAGAAAAAAATGAAATACAGCACACACTGTTTTTCTCTAGGTGAGGTGATTGCTTAGCTATGTTGATTGCATATTGCTTTTGCCCATGGTTAATCGTGGAAATAACAAATGATCATCACAGTGGCTGACTCCAGTCAAAAATAGTAATAAAAAAATGTTCCCAAGTGACTATGTATAACTGCATCATGCTAATTTTTCCTCCCAACACTGGCACAAAGAATGCGATTATGCTTCACGCTCAGGTTTGCGGGAAAGGCGACAAATAAGGAGGCAAAGATCAAGGTGTCATTTGAAGTTTGGAAAGAAACTCACCCCTTTCTTCCACACCACCCATTCAGCCCCAGCTCGAACACTGTGCATCTGCTCTTGCAAAATAACACTCTTAGAAATTTCTCTTAGCAACACGTGCACCGCAGCTGAAAAGGAAGGATGTGCTGGGTCTCAGGCTGCACGTAGAGAACCGGATGGTTTGCAGTTGAGTTAGTGAAAGAAAGTAAGGTTCTCCTGTCTTCATATGACACCTTGGTATCATACCAGCTAACACCAAAGCTGGTAAGCACACAAGCGCTCACCCTGCTATTTTGGTAAGCTAGATGGTTCATTGTGCTTATGGTACACTTGTGTTCCACCTCCCCCTGCACTTTTGACCTCAGTTGTAGTAGCTGTGTGGATGAAAATCCACAGTAATTGCTTCTGCCCTACATTGCTAGTTCAGGCTGTTAGATATGTTGATATTTTGGGTTTTCCTTTAAATATATATAAATTATCAAACCAGTAAATCACTGATAATCCTCATAAAAAATAGTAGAAAACTGGAAAAATTCTGTTTGTTCTTTTTGCTTTAATGGGCCAATCCTTGTATGGCTGAAGACTATTTTCGGTGAAGGATTGGGAAATTTGGAGCAAGGTGGATATGAATAGGCCCAGAAATAGACCTTTAACAGCATTTATCGCTCAGCTGATAAAGATACGGTTATTTTCATTGACTACAAGTAGCTTTCAGAATAAGGAAAAAATGAAATAAAATACGTGAAATAAAATACGTCAGTGGTCCTAAACTGAAAAACAAGGACAGCCATTCAATGGAGAGTTGAAATGACTTAGAACAAAAGGTATGAAACTTCTTGGTTTTCCATGACTTGGACACAGGCTTTGCAGGCAGAAGGGGAAAAGTAAAAAGGCAATCCTTCCAGAGAACAAGTACATGTGAAACAGTATGTTTCTCAAAGGTGCTTTGCAATACTCTGCTCATACCACTGTACATATAGGGAAGAGTCCAAAAACCCTCAAGAAAGGTGAGGAGGGGTGCTGGGGACAGGTAGGTTACCTGTTTGAGTTTCCAATGAGCCCTGTGGTGCATCTATCTGGGCGCATACAGCTTTCCCTCTTACCCCAGCAAGCTGAAAGCTCCAGCAGGTCCATTCAGCGCAGCCATGGAATGACGAATGGAACGGGACCTAGAACAAGACCAGGCACATGTGGACGAAGTATTGCACCATCAAGAGATGCAAAGGCAAGTGAAATCTTAGTGGGGTTTGTTTCAGTCATACAGCCAGGCTGAACTTTGGTTTAATGAGGTCCCCAGAGAGACAAGTTTGATTTGGAAGATGAGATTTTTGTAGATAAACAGGAAGCACCTCACCTCCTTACCATCAAACATGAAGCACAGGAGCCTGCAGTAGGTTCGTTGTTTGAAGTGAACAAATTGAAAGACCATGCCTTTTGAAGCAGGGAAGCAAAAGGTGCAGACTGAAACCTCTGCTTCTTAAGGTGCAGACAAGGCATTCAGATAAGGCTCAGCATCACTCGGTTTTCACAGCCTTTTCAATCTTTCCACTGTCTGCTGGCTGGAAAACTGGCCATCAATGACTGTGTTATGTCATATTCATGACAACGCAATACATAGTAAGGCTGAATGAACTGGGGCTGTTCAGCCTTGAGAAAAGAAGGCTAAGAGGGGATCTTATTAGTGTTTATAAATATCTGAAGTGTGGGACACAGGGGGAAATGGCCAGCCTCTTTTCAGTGGTCTGTGGGGACAGGACAAGGGGCAGTGGCCTCAAGTTGGAGCATAGGAAGTTCCACACCAATATGTGGAAGAACTTTTTCACAGTGAGGGTGACAGAGCCCTGGGACAGGCTGCCCAGGGGGGTTGTGGAGTCTCCTTCTCTGGAGATATTCCAGACCCATCTGGATGCCTACCTGGCAACCTGTCCTAGGGAATCTGCTTTGGCAGGGGGGTTGGACCTGATGACCTCTGGAGGTCCCTTCCAACCCCTACAATTCTGTGATATTCATCTCAATCCAATGTGCTTCTCAATAACAATGTCATTTATCTCACCCAACGGCAGTTGTGTCAAGGCTTGGGGGATAGCTTCCAGATTTCAGAGAGTAGCACCCAGCTGGAGGGGCAAGGACACTGGTGGGAGCAGAGCAGTGTCACAATGGGGCTGAAAGGGTGACAGTACTGGGCTAAAGTATGCAGTGAACCACACAATCATGACAGTACACTAAAGGAAACAAATAGGCTTGGGATCCATCCAGGGGGGTCCACCCATGCAGCCTCCTTAAGACACAATCTGAGGGCCTCCAATTTATATTACAGAATTTTCTACTACATGTCTTTCCTCTGCTATTTTTGCACCAAATATGCTGTACAGGTACAGATACACAGGAAGCCTAAAGAACAGAAACAAAGCTGTACAGTTCTCAGTTACACCCACAAACCCATATAGAAAGAAAACAGCGAAACCTGTGGAACTAAAGGCTTGTTAGTGCCAGAGAAACCTGCTGTCGCTCTTCACTACCATCTCTTCTTACAAGGGAGGGACCTGTTACTGGTTACTCCCTTCTGAGCAGCCCTCACAGTGCACAAGCCTCTTACAAGACTAGCTGGAATGAGTGGCTCTTGGTAAAACACATCACCCATCCTAGGTTTGCTTTATTCAGCGATTCCGCCCTCCTCCCCCACAAATCGTGCTTCCTTGTAAACACATAAAAGCAGAATGGCATGAGGGATATTCATTTGCCAGCTCCTGGCCCCCAAATGTCTATCAGATAGGGGACTGCTTCCAGCAAACCACAAACTTCTTCATAATGCTCAATCAAACAACAGCTTGCCAAACCTTGCGTCTCCACCTACCTGCTTTGCAATACCTTCCCCCACACCCCCACAAAAACCTGAGCCCTGTTTTTAGCTCATAAGGCTCACAGGCAGTGAGGAGAATGCAGAAGGGAGTGATACAGCTACAAGCCCATGAGAAGTGGAGCTTGCACCTCCAAGAAAAAGGCATCATCTCGCATTGCAAAGTTTCCTGCTGCTTTTCCCCTAAGAGAGTGGACAGGGCTGCAAACTGTAGGAATATCTCCAAAATGCAAAGAAATGGGGTGCATAATGATCGTTCCTGGGTTTGCCTGAGCTGCTGCTCCTCCTCAGTCCTGCATTACTTGTACCATTGGCACTGGACTCAAAAGGGGCAGCAGAGACAGGGGTAATTGTAAGGTGGTTTGGGACTCAGCAGCCAAGCCCCCACTAGAGTCTTGCTCCCTATACCCCAGCCATTCCCCATGCTGCCAGCTTGGATCTTTCCAAACTCCAGGAAAGTGGTACCTTTCCCTGGGTCTCCCTACATCACACATCCTTACCAGGGCCAGAGGACACAAGCACGGAGCTGAGTCCTGAGACCAGACCACAGTGCTGGCCCAGCTCCATAGGCAGGCTGAGGGAAGAAGCAAACATCCATTTCCCTGACTGGGCTATTCCCTCTTCATTTGCGGTCTCCACAGCTCTGCTTCTCTACTCCATTTCATATTGTACAAATGTCAGCCCAGGCAAATGGGAACCAGAGACAGGAATGGACACATGGATGGTGGCCAGGGAAGACAGAGGAGCCGATGTCAGGGGAAGACAAGAGAAGGAAAGGGAGTCCTAAACAGGTACCCAAGAAAGGATCCCCAAGGAAGACCACCAGAGTCTAGAGGACAGCTGAGCTAGCTACAGAGCTCGAGATTAAAACAACCCCATGCCCCCTCAGCACAGATGAAGAAATGTAATTTTTCTGTCTGCTTTATGTGACAACTTACCATTAAAAAAGCCTACATTGGGCCAGGCCAGCTCACACTCACCTCATGAAAAGCAAAATGCCCAAGACCCACCTAAGCCCGCAGGTCAGCAGCATATGTCAGCCACTGTGAATCCTGCGCACTCACAGGCTCGGTTCCACACACATGATCTTACCTTCACAGTCCCAACCATCACAACTACATACCCAGCCTGAACTCCATCTTCAAAGAGCTATCGTCTGTCTTGCCTTCTCGTGCTCACACACACCTCCAGGGAGCCACAGAAGGAGCGTTACTGCCATAGTTGCTGACATACAACTAAAGCAACAGGGCTTGGAAAGCACTGTTAAGAAGCAGAGCTGCTAACTATTAGGACCTTTGGCCTGTGAGACAGAGGAGTTTGTGTTATACTGGACTTGTATAATTAATTTTGTATTTTGTGTAACTGATTTTAGTCAGGAGACATGCCCAATCAGCTGACGTTTGGAGTAAAGAATACGCTTGGCAAGAGATGTAACCAGGCTTTGATAAGTGATCATTTTGCATGATGGAAGACAAGCTTTTCTGGCCAGCAATATGGCAGCTGAGTTTCCAACCATATGGCATTTATTCTCAGGTAAACCAACTCGAATTCTCTTTTCAGATAAGATTTTCTAGACAGGCTAGCATGTATGCATTGTTTTCTAGTTATCACACGTCTGCCCGTGGCATTTTTGAGACTCCACTCGACAGCAGGGCTCTGCTGTCTGCTGCAGCTCAGCCACCTCTGCTGCTGAGACACCAGCCTGCCATCTGGCAGTGAATCACACACACTCAGCATTCACACTGCAGCTTCAGGAAGAGGAAAGGCAGAGGCAGCAACATTCTACGCTGCAGCACACTACAGGTGTCTGAAAAAGAACTTTATGATACTGTAGTTAGAAACCAACAGTAACTAAGACAATCACTCCAGTCCATCCCAGCAAGACATGTGCACAGCAACTCCACAGCTGCTAAAATCAAGCTGACTTGGCTAATAAAGGTCTCTTAAGCTTATTAATAAACATGTATCTATGTCTTTCTATCTGAAATTGTGGCTGATAACACGTTCTGGGGATGACTTGCCCCTCAGCAGGGGCACAACTACTGCATAGGCAGCACTTCTGCAGTAGACAGATCCACTGGCATGTTGTCTGTTGATGGAGACCTGGAACTGAGACACCTCTTCAGGCCTCAGCACTGTTTGCTTTGTGATGGCAAAGAGACAGTTTTTCAACCCACACAAAGGGATTCAGCATCATCAAAGTCTGTGGAGCTACTTCACCTCACACCAGCTGGTAATGTTGGTGCCCAGGTTTTACAGACGATGGTTCTTCAAAGAGAGCTCAGATCAGAGACTTCTGACTGCTGTCTCAGAGGCCACGTTTATTTTCCCCATGTACCCTAAAACAAAGCCTGCCTCAGTGAAAGAGATGGGACTGTTGGCTTCTAGTGTGCACCAAGAACCTTGTCTACTTTCCAGTGTTTCTGGATTATGGGCAGGTTGGTAAAGCAGGGGTGGCTTCTCCTCAATTTCCTTCTTCATTTTTGAAGTTGTTAATACTCAGATGTCTACCACCTAAACTTCACATTGGGGATTTAAACTAATTTTGTTGCATTTTCATGAATTCTGCAGAGGCTCAGAATCTTTGGGAAATCCCATTTCAATTGCATTCAATAAAAAAAAATAAAAATTTAACAACTTGCAGCTCCCTTTGCTGCCTTAATCATCAACAGTAGTGACTTTCTGGAAGAAGCTGTAGCATCAGTAGACCCTCCACTTTCTCAAGAAAGTCATATTTAAAAGTTTAACTACAGTGGCTACCTCTGTCATGGAAGGAAAGCAAGACACAAAAGCTCACCATATGTAATCTGTGGTTATAGTATCACTACCAGCTCCCCAGCTGGGGACCTTGCAGATGCACACAGTGGTGGACAACCTCACTCAGAGGCTGAAAACCCCTGTGATCCATCAGCTGCTCCTTCCCTGCAGTCCAGGAACAGACTTGACTCAAACAGTGGTCTTGCATTATAAGCGAGTGCCGGGCAGTAACAAGCAGGCATTGATTCTGGACACCCAGTTGTCATGGTGAAACAAAAGTTGAGTGGCAACAGCTTTCAACACCAATGCAAGGCTCTTATCCTCCAGGGTGATTTGTTTTCTTCCTTGGAGGGGCTTCAGAGTTCTAAGCCTACAAAAGAGAAGTGAAAGACCAATCAGAGGCAAGTCAGAAGGGTTAAAGTACTCTGGATAACCTCAGATTATGGGAGTGGCTGCCAGGAAGCAAGGTCAGAGTATAAGCAAACAAAACAAGATCAAAATTCCCCCTGGGATCCCAGAACCTCATATTTCTTTGCAGTGGTCCTCCAGGGGCTCAGCCCTTGCTGAAGCACAGACTTCCACTGAGGTGTGCAAACCGACGAACCATCAGAGAGAGATTTTAACTGGATCAGGTGGATGTGGAAGGCTTCATTCTCTTGCCTTCTGAAGGGTTGCAGCAACTGCCTGTTGGCAAATAGGGTATCTGGTATCAGAATTAGCCTTGCAGCAACTGTCACCGGCACAGAAGGTCCTGGGAACGTTTTTGCCTAGTCAAAAAGAGAAAAATATGTAAGTCATCCCTGAAGTAGACTTTGCAATACTTTTCTCAACATGTTTTGCAAAAATGCTCCCATTTCACATCTAGGAAATATGAGTGCTGACTGCTTGGAAATCAAACAATTTCTGGCTGTCAGTTCCAATGATGAAATGGAACGGCCTCCCAGAAGTGTTGAAGGTACGTTGGGTTGCTCAGGAGTGGGTGCTTCTCATCACTCCACCCTTCCTATCTGTACAAACAATGAAATGACATTACAATTGCAGAGTAAAAAGCAACAGAAAGAAGGTTGGCAAGGACAGCATGAGCCAGGACAACATCATGATACTGGAACCACCCCAGACAGTCCTTTCTTTAACTTGTTTCTAAGACCTTTAGTGACGGTCTTGGTCACTCAAGACTATCCATTCCATCTTATAATCATTACCAACAGAGGCTTTTCCTAAAGTTCAGCCTGAAAATCCTTTCCCAAACTTAAAGCCATGTCTTCTTGTTCTATTTGAAGTAGACATGCAGAACATTTACTCTTTGGAGAACATTTACTCTTACCCTCTTTATATGTTTGCATTTATGTAATTGAAGACATCACATCTTGCAGACCAAATGACTAGAAGTCTCTCAGCCCTTCCTCAGACTAGCAGTCTTGCTGCTGTTCTCTCTGCTCTCAAATTGGTTGACATCTTTCCTGAAGCACAATGCCTCAAAAAAAAAAAAAAAAATTGGACTCACTGCCTTCTAAGATCCTGTTTCTCTGAATCAGCAAATATAATTCTCAATTTCTTAGCTGCTTTACAGGAGAGAAGAACATCAAGTGGTGCCCAGTGCTAGACAAAAGTGTGTGAACTCATAGATCTGGGAACAGCATTATTCTTGTTCCAGAGAACAGACAGGTACTATGTAATAAGCTCTGACCCTAACATATAAAAAGAGTTTTAAGGCCATAATGTCAAGGGAAGCATGGATTGGGGAAAAACTCCTTATACAGATAAAAATGAATTTTCAAGTTATGCGCATACATTTTGCCAGGAGCTGTCCCCTGAACCTGGATATATCAGTCAGCACCTCCTGCACCAACTGCGAAAAGAGGAGGTAGGAGTATAACTCTTTTCTTCCTTCCTTCCTTCCCCTGCAGGGATGACATAATATCCTTTTACCATAGAAACCAGAGAGATGCATACTGATTAGGCCAAATAACCAAGCTCTTTCGGTGGTGAGTTCATATGCAAATAGGTCACCTCATTGGTCTCTGGCTGGGTATCATGAGAGCTCCTTGCAAACCCCATCCTGACAAAAGGTGATCAAGTCATGAGCTTTGACATGTCACTTACATGGGTTGGGGCCTTGAGATAGACCAGAAAGTTAAATCTTTTGAAAACTTAGCTGAAAGCTGTAAAAGCTATCTGGCAAACATATTGCTGGATACACAGGGTTAGCATCCTCACCACAGAGGCATAGTTAGGAGAGGGTCATGCATGCTGGGGAGGCTGCGCTGCCCTGCTGGACCCTGCAGCAGCCACAGTCACCACGGCCACTTGGCAAGAGGGAGATGGCTCTTGTTCCCTTGGTCCAGAACAACCACCATCAGCAGAAAGAGCATCTCTCTTAAAGAAGGAGAAGGAGCATTGCATCTAACCCAACAAGACTACACACTGTTAGGACCACAGCCAAGAAGCCCTCATTTTGGCCATGATAACACACATCTTCTCCATATTCCAGGGGGTGCATCAACCACCTGTGGCTCTAACAGCTACATAGCTGACTCTACTTGCAGGCTGCTGTCCCATCCCTGATGCCCAGGGCTGGGGCTGTGTCACCTGGTTGCTCAGCTCCTGAGTGGAGGGTGGCACAGATCCCGGCTGCCAGACTCTGCCCTGCTGTTCCAGGGACCCCCAGCACCACTGCGCCCCAACACAGGCAGGACAATCACCTGCCATCCCACTTCACCGCTGTGAGATGCCCTCTGATTCCTCTGGGGTCGGAAATGATATAAATAAAAGAGACAAAGCAATCTCCTGTTTTAACTTTATCTCATTGCCACAAAGGGTTAGGTGGAAAGTACCAGACTTGCCAAGCACACTATTATCTTTCATTTTCCACATCTGTGGAAATTTTGGACAAATGTGTCAAAGCATCCTACTTCCTCTGGGAGCTCTTTTCACCAAAACCCCTGGCAATCTGAACTTGCTTGCAAAAACAGTGCCCTGAAGGTTAGGTCTGGTCTGGATTACTCTGTATATGAATCGTCTGGCAAGTCACAAGCGTAGGGCTGGTGCAGTGTAAAAAGCTGAATGCAACTCTAAAGTCCTTCCAGGGAAAAAAAAATGAAATCATCCACTTGAAACCTGTGCAGCAGATCAAAAGTACACACAGGAAACAACTGCTAGAGCTACTACAAGTGGGCAAACAGGAGTGGCTGAACTATGAGATCAGCCCGCTCCCCCACACGTGCAAGTTATGTCTCCTCTTATCACAGACGTTGGCATCAGAGTTCAACACCATCCTAATTTAATAGTTATTCCCAAATGCTTAAGGGAAGGTAAAGTCTCAAGGAAATAGCGGATGCTACTGAGGGAATACCTGTCAGATATCAAGGAGTGCCTCAGGGTGGGTTGCCTACACCAGGGAGTATCTTCCCGGTGTTTGTCAGTATTCGACCTGCCTGTTGCTATGTGGGAGTGGCTGGTAGTGATGCTAGGAGCACACCCGTGGCCAGGCTGACCACATCAGGGTGTTGAAGCCTGGAGGATGCAGCTCCTCCCAGCCCAGTAACACAAAGGAGCAACAACAACAATAGAAGCCACCCAACAAAACAACTGTGCTGAGCTATCACCACCATCTAATTCGGCGTCGGCAAAACCCCAGCTCAGTTATTCAGCAGCCACCGAGGGCAAATCTCTGAAGCCCTTTCCAACCGGGACGAGCTCAGGAGCAGCCACCAAAACCTCCGCTACCGCTCCCTCTCCTGAAGGGAAGAAACAGAAAAGGGCGGAGAGGCGCGGATGGGAGGACGCCGGAGGGCTACGGGCTGCGGGCGGAACGCTTACCGCCTCCCACGGCTCCCCCCCTCCCCGCCCCGGCCCCCGCACACAGCATCCTCCCTCCCCTCCCTCCCTCCCTCCCTTCCTCCGGGACGCTGACGCCGGGAGCCGTCACCGCTGTGTCCCACCGCTAGGGGGCAGCAGGCGGCAGGGATTGAGCCTCAGGCGCCCCCAGGGCCCCGCCCGCCTACAGTCAGTGAGGGCACCAGAGCACGGGCACGGCCTCTCTGCGCCCAGCCAGCCTCAAATTAGCTTCTCTTTTTATTTTCTGTGTCTTCAGGGGTGTGTGTGTGTGTGTGTGTGTGCGGAGGGGTGGGGTATTTTGGGGGTTTTTCCTTTGTCTTCTTACAAGGCGGAAGGAAGCCCCGGCCCCTGCTTTGGGGTGCCACTGCCCTGTGGCACGGGGGCAAGTGCATGGACACAGCCTGCTTAGGCTTTAAGGGAGAGCGGGTGCTTTTCTACAGTTCTCCGGAAGACAAGGTGACATGCCTCCAGCCAAAAAGGGGTTTTCTTTGATTGAGAACAAAACAAAACCCTTTCACCTTAACGTCTCGCCCTCTTGCCCCTTCTCTGGAGGTGTTACGTATCCAGGCAGTTCCACAAAGCCACTGAAATTTGAGGGCTAAGCAGGCGTACACCAAGCAGTTTTCAGCACTACCATCCGAGGTACCCCTTTTATGGACATTTTTGGGCAGGACAACTCTCATTTGTTTAACCAGAGAATACCAAACCCATTATACAGTATGTACTCTGTTTCAGCTCTTTTCTCTAAGCTTACGCCTTTTAACTACTCTGGTGTCACTGAAAGACCATGTCATATTCCAGAGACAAGATTCCTCTTAGCTAAATCTCTGCCACCTCCTGACTCAGAGGAGTCCCCTACAAGGCTGGAAGTTGCCCCCCCCACCCCATCCCGTCCCTGCCCTGAGATCCTGCTGTTCCTGACCACACAAAGCCAAGGCAGGGAACTGAACAGTTTTCATTCTGGTGACTCTCTTATCACTACAGGTCCAAACTCCCGCCCACAGCCTGCCAACAGGCTGACACATCTGCAGGGCATGCTTCTCTTGCCTGGTCCAAACTGACTGCCAAAAGAACTGATTTCCTTAGAATAACATGCTGCTTTTGAACTGGCCTTCTCTAGATTTTCTACCCCCATTCAGCTTTGTCTCTGACAAATATTTCAATACTCGCTCATCTTTCCTCAGAGTTTCTTTCTCCTTCAGAAAGTAATGAATGAAAATGTAAAACAGGACCTTATTTGCCACATGGGATATAACTCACCACTGAGCTCCCTTAAGACTCACGGAATAAAAATGAATCGTGTTGCAATTCACTGGATGAATCACACAGGGAAAAAAACCAGCTTATTCACTCCTTGATTGTGAAGAAAGGCTTCCTATGCACAGAGTAGGGACCCAGTGATTTTGCTATGAGCTTCAAGGAAAACACAAATTCCTTTGGTTTGTTGTCAGGCACTGATTTTCCACTATCCACTAGCCTCCTCTCCAACTGCAGTGAAGTACATCTGCCTGGGCCAATTAAGACAGGTCCAAGAATGAGATTTGCTCACCTGCTCTGTACGCTGGGTCTGAGTCTGATCCATTGCATCTAGATCCAGGACCAAAGATCCTCAATCCATGTTAATTTGTGGACCTCCTGCTAAAACAACAGATAAAAACTGAGCAGAAATCGAAGCTACCACAAACCATGGTAGAAAGTAGCTGCCTCATCCCCTCAGACACAAGGGAGTGGAAGCAACTAAGCTACAGAGCTGTTCCCAGGAGCTCAGAGCAGTGTCTGTGACAGACAGCACGAGGAATGTTGCAGGGCAAGAGCTGAAGCACACCCCCCAGCAATGCAGGAGAACAGAGTTGTCATCCATGTCCCGTTCCTGTCCCGCCCTGCCCGCCCCCTCCTCCCCCCCCCCCCCCCCAAATGAGGTAGGTGAACCAGAAGGAAGAAAACTTAATAACAAAAGAGTATTTTTATAGTTTCATGTTAGCCTAAGCAGAGAGCTTTTATGGGGAGCAGGCATACTATGCAAACTGTTGCAGCTGCATTTAACCTCTTTCCATCAGAGCTAGCAGCTCCTTCACAGCATGTGAGGGCAGGGGTATTAAATTTCCTGGCACCATTTACCGTTAGAGCTGAAAGCTAGCAGTTAGAAACACACACCAAGCATCACTGTAGAGATTAAAGAAAAACTAAATCCTGAACTACTGCTTCTCCCCTGCTTTATTAGCCAAAGACGAGGCTCCTGGAAGAACCTGGAAGACCAAAGTCTATGAAATCAGGAGAACACTGGGTCATTTAGCATAACCCTTCTTTCATGAATTACACACAGGAGAGGGGAAGAAGAAAGAAAGGGTCATCCAGCAGATGAGTGCAAGCATGGGAAGGACAGCCAAGCCTGTGGTTAGCAGAGTGTGCTCAGGATCAGCAGCAAAGCTGAGGAGAACCGCAGCGTGGAACTTTCCTCCCAGCATTTACTACTCTGACCCTTGTAAGATACTTCACCCCAAGGACTGTCCCAGTGAGGCACACAGAGTACAGCTTTCTACAGCCAAAATGCAGTTACTGAGCTTAACTATCACTTAACTCCCAGAGAGTGGAAAACTGCAACCTATTACAGGGCCCCAGAGAACTGCCATTTGCCTAAATGTGGGAAAGAGAGTACTCCTTCAGTCTTGAAAATTTTAACAAGATGTCTAAAATTAATCTCCCTAGCATTGTTATGGGTCTTTTCCCACAAAAACCTATGATTTTTCCAGTTACTGTTTTTCCAGCATGAGGCTGCATTACCAGTATGCGTACCTCTGATTACTAGTTGCATGGGAGCAGGACATCTTTAAGTTTTAATCTTGCTTTGACATGCTGAAAGTCCCTAGAGCTCTCTGGGAGGTTGGCCTGTTACTTAAATGCAGATAGACCCCGGTTAAAAATCGTGTATTGTCACAGGCAGTGTTTTGAGACAGCTCCTACTTTTGGAGTACACAGAAGATAAATTCCTACCACTACTCCCAGCATCACTTCAACATCACTGCTACAGTAACACTTCCATTATAGGCACCATTTGATGCCATGGAGCAAATTGCACATACAGAGAGAATGCTGCAGCCTTCGGGGCTTTTTCCCTTCCTACAGAGCTTAAATCACTGGTGAGGGCAAGAGATGTCCACATCCCCAAAGAAAGGTGGCAGGCAGTCAGAAAACTTCATGTAGAGGTGACTTCTGCAATCAACTGAACTAAAAAATACTTGTCCCCCATCCACACATGGAAAATTTGGGCTCCACAAGCTGAAGACTATTGGACATTTGAAAGCAAAAGGTGTTTTATTTGGCTACCTCAGGCAGTGCCCCAGGGGGTACTGATAGGTAATACTGGCAGAAAGACTCAAGACCTCTCATTAGGCTACCTGATCTAGCACAAGATTTCCTCCAAACTCACTCAGGGATCAAGAAGCCCTCAGAAAGGTGTGGAGCTGCCTTCATTGGCAACAGACAGCATGCAGTGTCACAGCAGGGCATGGGTGATGGAAGCAACAGCCCCCTGGAAGGACTTCCAAGGAAAAGAGATCTGAATGAAGTGTGAGTGTGCTTCTTACAAATGATGACTGTAGCCTGCACCTCCCCAGAGCAGAAAGACTACAGTAAAGGAGAAAGAAACACTGTCAGTTTCTTCTGAGCTGGTCCAGAGCTTGCAAAGGTTTTTGGAATGATGAGCAAGCACAGCATTGCTTTTCGACTGCCAAGTAGAGATTTTAACATCCTATCTTGCAAAAAAACCCCATTTTTAGCCTACCACCTCATCTTTGTTTCCCCTAAATTTACTGAAAATGTAATTTTCCCTGGAGGAAGACTACACGTGTAGTGGATGACAAATTGCATTCTGGGTGTGGCAGACAGAGAGCAGCACCCTATAATTTTTCACAGATCTGGCCACCTCATAATTGCTTCACTATGCCAAAACCAGAGGCTTTGCCAACAGCCAGAGAAAGAGGAAGGGGCAACTAGCCCCAACAAGGGAGGCAGGTGTCAAATTTGGCACAGCCACATGCCACCACCTGGAATTAAATGCTGGGGTTTGGGCTAAGAATGTGCCAAACTGGGTCCAAGCACTTCAGGGAGAGGCAAAAAACCCCAAACCAACACTCTGTAAAATCTCCAGGAGCTTCAGGTGTATGAAAACAGCATTTTTGTCTGAAGAAACACAAAAGGTATCCGGCAACTCTGTCTGGAAAATTGTGCCCTCAGGGATACCCCAAAGGAAGGGGATGTTTGCACTGCTGCTCAGGTCGGTGGTTACGTACCTGTAACCTTTAATGCAGCCATCATAAATGACCCTTTGACTTTTTTCCACAGGAAAGCTTTACAGAATTTGCCTCCTCTAAGTTCTCCTATAAAGTTGTCAGAAATGTTCAGAAAAGAATATTTTTGATGAGAAATACAATTTTTTGATTTAACAAAGACAAAAAAACCCATCATTTCTGCAAGACCAAGATACCCTTTCCTCTCTATCTGAACAGGTGTTTTAGCATTTCATTTGAACACGCTGTTCTAACTTGTATGCAGCTTTCTGTTGTACCTGTTGGAAATGAGCTAGCCTGCTACCATATCAGCTGCAATTTTAGAAGTGATGGCCTTGGTGTAAGAAAAAAAATGAGACCCTGGAAGGATATGGAAAATGGGGCTTTTACAGAAGACAAATGGTTGTCATCTTTATGTCTGCATCGTAAATCCTCATCTTACTCCATCCTGACTCAGTTCCTTAAAGAGTGCAGACAAAGATAGGAAGCCCTTTCAACCTGTTTACATGCGACTCATTTCCTGAGCTGTCACGCTCCAACCCCTCCTCCCAGGCATCCCTGTAGCTCCCAAGGGCTCTCCATCTCCGTGCCTTACTGACTGCCTATTCTTCAGTGGGATCCCTGTTGCCCATTCCTGTTAAGTCTCACTGATAAGGTAACCAAAATCACCATTCATCCATTTGGGACAAACACTGTCTTTCCTGTTGCCCTCTGTGAACTACTTCCCAACAGTACTCTGAGGGCAGCGGACTTCCCCTTTAGCTCTCAAAACTATATTTTGGGCCTCACTGAGTTATTTTGTGGCACCACCAGGCTAATTCCAGTCTAAGCAAGTCCAGGAAACTAAGTAAGTCACAGCAAAAAGTAAATGCAGTTACTTGTTACCTAGCACTTGTGCTTTGAGTATTTTGCATACAGCTTTCAGAAAGTCCCCTCCGTTCCCAGGTAATCTAACCACATACACACTTGTAAAAAATACAAGGGGGTTTTGCCTTTAAAAGGCCCACTGCTTTAAATAGAGTAGAGAAGAGGGGATGTCCTTGCCAATGTCACTCAACTGCAGTTTAGGCCTGCTAGGAAGTGCTATTCACTTTTGGCCTTAAAATGACACCAGTTGTCAAGCTAGAAGCTAGGGAGAACTAGGAGGGATTATGTTTAATGTGTTAAAATAAATAGAAATAAACAATTTATTCCAGTCTCTGCTAATTCAAAGGAAAGGACATAAAAGCTTTGCAGGACAATTCAGGAAGTGTTGATGTGCAAGTTTCATTTAGTTTTAGTGAGCCTTTTCTATCTTCATGAAGAGCTCTGCAGCTCAGGTCTCTCAGGCTTTTCATCTTTACTAGGGATGTGACCTCTGTAGGAGTGGTTGCTCTGTTACCATGTCAACATAGCAGGTTTCTGGTGGCCAGCCCAAGTATGCATTCACATACAAACCCAACTTTTTTTGCAGCCCTTGGAGACTGAACACATCACCAATCTCATCTGAGCATCACACAAATAGTATTTTAATAATGTAAATGTCTCATGTGAACATATTTCTGGTTAAAAGCAAGAAAAATCTTCTCCTGAGTAGCTAAGGCAAGGACAAAGAAACAGGTCTGTCATGGTTTTGCCCCCCAACTGGGAGCTGAGCACCACACAGCCATTCTATCACTCCCCTTCTCAGCTGGACAGGGGAAAAATATATATATTGAGAGGCTTAGAAGTGGAGATAAGGAGAGGTAGAGATCATTCCACAATCAGCGTCACAGGTAGAACAGACTCAACATGGAATAAAGAAAACTCTTAATTGATGACACTGCACAGCACACCCAGTGACACCAGAGTTGGGAAATGAGAAGTGTGGCCAGGTCTTAAAGCACCTCCCCCACCCCTCCCTTCTCAGCTGACTTCACTTTAGTCATAAGCTCCCTTCTTCCCCCCACATTGTTCCATAGGGAACAGGGGAATGGGGAGGTTTGGTCAGTTTCTTATGAGTTTTCCTTCTTGGCCAGCAGTGGAGGGGGTGGCATTCCTCACACCCTTCCCCTGCTGCACCATGGGGTCCCACCCACGGGAGACAGTCCTCCACAAACTTCTCCAACGTGAGCCCGTTCCCAAGGGATTCTTCACCAGCTGCTCTGGAGTGAGTCACTTCTGTGGGGTGCAGTCATAAATCACAATGTTTCTCAGTCTCTCAGACTGCTCCAGCCTGCTCCCCGACAGAGTCACCATTACCCCCCCGCACCAAACCTGCTCTGGTGTGGTTTTCTCTCTGTCTCTCTCCACAGGCTGCAAATGCTGCCAGAGGCTTGCTCCAACATGAGTCATAGCATCTTCCATATGTCTCCAGCATGGGGCCTCTCCATGGGCCGCACGTGGGGTCTCCGCTCCCCATCAGCTTCCATGAGCTGAAGCAGGACACCTACTCCACCATGGTCTTCTCCACAGTCTTCAGGGGAATCTTCTTCTCCAGCACCTGGAGTACCTCCTCCCTGCTCCTTCTTCCCTGACCTTGGTGTCTGCACAGTTTCTTACATCTTCTCATTCCCTTCTCTGGAGGCAAAAAGCAGATACCAGCAGTTTTTCCTCCTAAATGTGATTCCCAGAGGCGCTGTGACCATCGCTGATGGGCTCGGCCTCGGTCAGCAATGACTCTGGCCTTGGGCCAGCTGGTGTTTCCTCTCTTCCAGTTTACCAAAGAGTTGTGTAAATGTTTTGTGCTGCTTGGGGCCTCTAGCTTAAATGCATGTTCAATCGCAGATTCATTTTAAACAGAAGCTGAGACCATATATGAATCCCATACTTTACAATGAGTTAAACTTCCCTCCCATATGTGAGATTAATTTCCCAACTTCCAGGTTCAGCAGTAAGTCAGCAATGCAATAAACAAAGTCTGTACGAGTAATTCTGCATGAATAAAATATGGACAGGAGAATCGCCATTAAACTTGTTTGACCTTTGTGATACATTTGAACTTCAGTCTCCAGGTAGAAGACCTTCTACTAAAACGTTTCCTGCCAGCAGGTCCAGGTTGCATATTATTTGTTTGCTTGGGAGACAGGCATTCATCTAAGTTTATAGGTAACATCTAGCACCTTCTAAAATTATTTATCGTGGGCCAATTAATGGAAACAGTCATGTAGAATCAGGTTAGTACCTTTGAAGCTTAGTCAAAACCACAATGCACAGCTATTTAGTAATACTGCAGTATTACATCAGTGCCTGCCACCCATCTTTGTACAGCTGAATAACAGATCTAGGCAATGTAAAACCACAAAATGGAATATATGCAACTGTTGTGTCTGTCAGTACTTAATGAGTTTACTTCATAGTAGAAAAGTTTGCTCCGCATCAAAAGCCCCAGAAGTCTCACTGAACAAACCGAGGTGTTTTAGTGCCCTGCAACCACAAGCACTACACGAAAAAGAACAGTCAAGAAGGCTAAAGCATGACTCCTCACCACAAGACTTTCATCCCTGGAGCTGAGACATGAAGTGGTGATACACTCAGCAAACATGCTCTCATCCCCGCTGAGATGCACATGCCTCAGCTCACAGAGCAAGAGAACATCATTCAGCAAGAGAAGGAGCTGCCTCTGCTTCTTTATGCTGTGGCTGATTAGGAAGGGACAGCAACAAATCTGGAGTCAACCTTGGCATTCTCTTGCTGGCCTGCTGCAAGTGAAAAATACTGGGGTTTACATTCTCACTGGCAGATCTCTTTCCAATTGATACTCAGCTTTACTCACCCTCAGGCATAGCCTATAGAGGGCACGAGGTACTCCAAACATAAACCAGTCCCTCTTTTTACCAATTATGATTCCTGGAAACTGAAGGCTGCTAGCTTGCCAGCTATGCAAAAATAAATAAGCTTACATACTAGCTAAATAAATATTTAATGGCAACACAGTAACAGGAAAACAGTTACCAGTTTAAGACTGGTGCAGCCTTTTTAGAAAACTTGGACAAAACACTGGAATTCATGGATCTATGTCCTTTGGGACCTACTTGAACACAGACTTTCTCAGGAGTTTCCAACAATCCATCAATTGGACAGTCTTTCCTGGAGTATCAGGTTAATAATGTCAGCCTGATATTTATGTAAGCTGTCATTTTTACTGGAGGAGAATTGAATGCCACTGCCCAAATTGGACACTGACCTCCTCTGGAAATACACATGAGGAATAATTTCCCATACAGAGAAAGAATAACATAGAACAGAATAGTTCAGGCAGAAGGGACCTACGATGATAATCTTGTCCAACTGCCCAACCACTTCAGGTATGACCACAATTTAAAGCATGCTATTAAGGACACTGTCCAAATGCCTCTTAAACACTGGCAAGCTGGGGGCATCGACCACCTCTCTAGGAAGCCTGTTCCAGTGTTAGAATGCCATCTTGGTAAAGAAACGCTCCCTAATCATAAAACCATAGAATGGTTTGTGTCCAGTCCGGACCTCCCCTGGTGCAACTTTGAACCATTCCCCACGCATCCTGTCACTGGGTACCAGGCAGAAGTGCTCAGCACCTCCTTTCCATAGCCTGTCCCCAGGAAGCTGTAGAGAGCAACAAGGTCACCCCTCAGCCTTCTTCTCTCCAAACCGGAGAAGGCCAAAGTCCTCAGTTACTCCTTGTAGGACACTCTTCCAGCCCTTTCACCAGCTTTGTTACCCTCATCCAGCCACATTCAGGTACCCAAACACCCTTCTTAAATGGTGAGGCCCAAAACTGCACACAGCAGTCCAGGTGAGGCTGCACTAAGGCTGAACACAGCAGGATAATCCCCTCTTCTGACCAACTGGTTATGCTGCACTTGATGCACCTCAGGATGCAGTTTTCCCCTCTTGATTGCACACTGCTGGCTCACATTAAGCTGTTGTTGGCAAGCACCCCCACACCCCTTTCTGCAGGGCTGCTCTCCAGCCACTCCTCTCCAATTTCATACTCAGGGCCAGTGTTACTCCATCACAGGTGCAGAATCCAGCATTTGGACCCATTAAATTTAATCCCATTCATCACTGTCCAATGCTCCAGCTTACATAAGTCCCTCTGCAAGGCCTCAACAGCACCTCACAGTTTAGTATCATGAACAAACTTTCTAGTTGTGCATTCAAATCCTGCACCTAGGTCATTGACAAGTACACCAAACAGAACTGGCCCTAGAATTGAGCCCTGTGGAACACCACTGGAAACCAGTTGCTAGCCAGATGTAGCCCCATTAACCCTTTGAGCTCTGCTATTCAGCCAGATCTTCACCATGTATGTGTTCATCTCTTAGCTGGATGTGTCCAGAAAGACTCCACCTCACCTGTCCTTCCTGCACAGCGTATAGACCTCCATCCCAGCTCATCCCACCACACCTCACTAATACCAAGGACATCATAGGTCTGGGAACATAACAGTGCTTCTGATTCATCCTGTTTATTTCTCACACTGCATGTGTTGGTGTACAAGCATTTCAGTTGAGTAAGTGGTTTGGTGAACAGGAGCACAAAACCTAAGGAGTGATATTTTACTTATTGTAAAAAATATCCCAACAGAAACAAAAGAGACTCTAAACCAACAAAAAACCACAAAAAAATCCAGTTTTTAAAATACTCATACAAAGAATAAGCCAATAACTTAAAATTGATGGCACATACTGGATTAACCACACCCTCACAGCATGTTACTCCAGGGATGAAAATAAATGGCATGAGGCCTTCTTGTATCTCCACAACCTTCTTTAGCCCAAAGCAAGCCTTTCCATTCACAGCCACAGCAGCATAAAATCTGCACATGAAAGGCTACAGCATCCCAGCCATACTGCCAGCATGCAATCAACTGGGAGTCAAAATGCGCATCGTTTCACTGTTTCCACTGCACTATGTATAACCTTTGGGCATGACAGGTTACAAAGATGTTGGCAAGTGAACAGCCAAAAGGGCAAACAAAATATAAGGGGTGCAGGGGGAAGAGCATCCGATTTTCCAATGCATTCAGGCAGTGAAGGATATAAAATACAAAAATAACTCGTCAACCAACCTGCTCCCACATGCCCATATCTCCTCCTCCCTTCCGCACCACTCTGCTTGTAGGAAACTTGTGGTAGCCACCAGAAATCTTTAGAAAAAACACAAAGGATGGGAGTTAATCATTTAGAGCTTTGCTACATGACTAAAAGAGTTCAGCCCTCACCATCCTCCTCTGGGCTGGGTCACTAAATCAACATTGGTGGGTCTCCGTTCTTCCTGTGCGACTTTGAGAAGGGGAAAAAGTCACACTGTGAAGAAAGCAATCTGAACTTTCTCAGGATGTGGAAAAACTGAGGGGTTGCTGGCAGCCCATCCTCTGGAGATGATGGAGAGGAAAGAAAACACACACTCAAAGTTAGGATTCCGCCAAAAGTTTTAATTCCTGCCTTCATGGGACAAAAGAGTGTTTCTTCCACATTCAGGCAGGGAAGCATCATTCTTAGCACTTTTTTTTGGCACTACACTGCTTCAATCATGTATTGCACAAATAAGATGAAAAACAAGAGCTAGATCTCTACATTAACACCCAAAGATTGTTCCTCTGGCCTAAATCCACTGGGTTGACACATCTGGGTTATGTCACATTTCCCTCTTCTATAGGGAGACTGACAGCACTTTTGATATTGCATCTTTTGCATTCAAATCTTTTCCTCCCAGATCAATCAGTGGAATGAGAATTTCCCCATTACCTGTGAGGAAACATGAAATTCTCTGATATGTAGCAAAATCAGACATTTTCCTCCTGGAAAACAACGTATCCTGGACAACATGGACTTGCTGCACACGTAGAGACCTGCTGTGGAGGACAGGGGTAGTTGTACTCCAGTAGCTGCTAATCAGGGCTCCTGCAGGATGGTCCCAGGCCATTCAGATGTGTCTTCCACTAGGTCTAAATACTTGGCTTCTTAGAGAAGAGAAATTCCTGATGTGCCTTTTTTGGGTCATCTTTTTTTTTTTTCCAATTTGGGCAGCATGTGTCTTTAGAAAGGGAGTGATTGGTTCAAGTTAGCACCTGGGAGGGAGAAGTCCTCTTTTCCTTGGAAGTAACTATATCTGTTCCAGAAAATAAAGCTCCAGCCTGGAAGTTATCACATAGAAGGTGAGTCCCAGTGAAAAGCTTAGGACCTGCATCCCCTAAGAAAAGCACCATGAGTAGCTAAGAGCAGATGAGGAGCTGCTAGAAGGTTACATGCAAAACAGAAAACCACAAAGTTGTCTGCAACCAAACCTGGAAGCACAGAACCTGCCTACAAAGACACTATGAGGTGAGAGATGTACATAGGCTCTTTATTTCTGTCTCCTCAGTCTCCTCTTTCTAGAGGTTGAAGACTCTGTGTTTAGACACCAACCAAACCTGTTTTTCAATTTAAAAATAATTCTGTTTATTAGCTGAAAAACTTGTCTAGGGAAAAGGGCTACTCAGAGTAAACTCAAGGCTGGATTTATCTCAGGATCACATCACAGAGGTCAGCAAATCACACGGAAAGTTAAGTACTAGTTGTGCCTATACATGAACATCATCTTAAAACAGGGTAAAATATGACCGCGTGGGCACCAAGAAAGAACCTGTGCTACTCACTAAGGATTTCTGCAAGAATGGAAACTAACATCTGTATTTCCACATATTTCTATTTGACCCTGTTATCTAGAATTGAAGTCATATCTAGAACTGAAGTTATATCAACAGAGATCTTATTGTAAACATGAGAATTTGCAAGGTCTGGGTTCTGGGGTTGTTTAGCACAAATGAATCAGCAAACCCACAGACATTAGATCTTAGTAGTTCCCACTGTAGTCCCTCTTCTGTCCTATAGCCCAAAGTCGATGGCACCCTATGTCATACAGGGCAGATTCAGGGTCTCTGCCGAAGCTCCACCATCACGCCTCTCTCACTGCAGAGCAGTGTGGAGGTTGTTCTCAGCTCTTCCTTTAAGACAATTTTTCCTCATACTTTGTGTGAGAAACTGAGGCAACTCCATTTCCAAATAGTTACTGGTTTGGAAATACCACAGAGAAAGAAGATTCACTAAAATAACTCAACCTCTACATAAAGTCTTAGGACAGCTTACTCAGTTAATTGTACATCCAAATCACTGGTCTGTTTTTTTTCCCCTCTAATATAGCCTCCTACATTCAATTAGAGCTGCAAATCAGAGTTAGAAGATGTAATTTTACATTACTTAGGATTATTCACAAAGAATCTATTCCTTAACATAAAACATTTTCATAGTAATTTATAAAGGTAAAAAAAATTACAGAACACTAAGTTAAAGACTTATTCAACCTTAAAATAGTTCTATCACAAAACTTTTACTTATTCCTCTGAAGGTCCTGTCCACCATTTCAGTGGGAAAGGCAAAAAAACCCAGTTGTTTACATTTACTCTATTTTTAGAAGCAAACTCCCGGGAGGAAGGAGTATTACTATGTTTATTGACTTAAAATTATTTACACTGTGACAATATAAACAAAAATTTGTTATTTAAAAAATTTTATATCCCATAAAAGTTTGTGCCAGCAGAGAAGAGGGATTTGCAAACATCTAAACTTTACTTACACAGTGCATTCACACAGACGGTCTTTTGGGACAGGGTGGTATGAACAGCCTGCTGTCCCCACCCTGCTTCTCCTAAATGCCCATTTCAGGGGCATTTCCTCTTTGAGAAACAGTCCCAAGCTAATTATTTTTCTCAAAGGGATACAAATGCCTGTGAGTTCTAAACACAGGTCAATCCTCTCCCAAAGATTTCAGCAGAGGGTTAACAAATGCATACCAATACAAACAGTTGCAAATGAAACACGTAGCTAAGTGAAAGCTGCCCAAGGCCCCACTGTAACTGAGTGGATTATATACACACCACCAAAACAGGCATTCTGTACACAGTGCAAGCAAACAAAGTCAGGATGTTAAGTCTGCTCGCATCATCCCAAGAGTGGTGTAAACCACTGAATGAAGGATTTACAACTTATGTTGAATAACTAGTCATATTATCCACTTAATACAAATCAGGCTGATAAAAAACAGCCATGAACTAACTTGCTATCAGTTATCCCTTCAAAATTTTCAGACTTATACAAAGGTCATAAAGACCAGAATATGTAATTGTGCTGTTTCTGGGAATATCTCATTTCATATTAAAATGCTAACCTTGCCGCTAATATAGAAGAGCTTGAGAAGGGTCACCTTGCAGAAGGAACCTCACTGTAAACACAAGGGGAAAATATCCTGAGGCGTATTTCCAAGAAACTAGTAGCCTGTCACATTCAGTCCTGTTAACTGCTTACATCATTAGAGGCTTCCACATCCTATCTTTGGCAATGGGTCCATTTTTCTCACCTTTAGCACAACAACTTTTCTAGATGCCGGGGTGCCCATACTGCTATTCCGGGGCTGATTGTACTCCTAGGTTCTTTACACTGGATGAAAAGCTGTGTCAGACAGGAAAAGGAAAATATCTGGGTTTTCAATCAGAGACATGTTTTCTACCACTGTGGGGACAGAGAGCTTTTTACATAACGGGAGTGCTGCTTACATGCAAAAAAAAAAAAGGCACATCGAGCGAGCATTTTCTATCAACTGCTCAGAACCATGTTTATCCTATCCCATCTGGAGTACTGAGTCCAGATCTGGGGCCCCCAATACAAGAAAGATGTGGAACTGTTGGAGACAGTTCAGAAGAGGCCACAAAGATGATTAGAGGGCTGGAGCACTTCCCCTACGAAGACAGGCTGAGGGAGCTGGGCTTGTTCAGCCTGGAGAAGAGAAGGCTGTGGGGGGATCTCATTGCAGCCTTCCAGTACCTGAAGGGAGCTTATAAGCAGGAGGGGATTCAGCTTTTTAAAAGGGTAGACAATGGCAGGACAAGGGAGAATGGATTTAAACTAAAAGAAGGAAGGTTTAGATTGGATATTAGGGGGAAGTTTTTTACAGAAAGAGTGGTGAGGTGCTGGAACAGGCTGCCCCATCCCTGGAGGTGTTCAAGGCCAGGTTGGATGGGGCCCTGGGCAACCTTGTGTAGATCCAGGCCTGAGATTGGTGGCCCTGCCTGTGGCAGGGGGGTTGGAGCTCTATGATCCTTGGGGTCCCTTCCAACCCAGACCATTCTATGATTCTATCACAGGGAGATTTATCTTTCCCAAATACAACGTCAGATTAAAGTTTCTCACCTAAATCTGGCCTTCACAGCGTTAACAGAAATGCATCTGAAGACTCAAGAGTCCAGATCCTACTCAAAAAAACCCCAAAGAACCAAGCCAAAAAAAAACCCTCTCTGAAATCTGAAAAAGCACTTAATAGGAAACACAACAGACTGCCACAAAAACCTCAGCCTGCGGCATTACATAAGTCCGTGCTGAGTAGCTCCTGCAGCCTGATGCTGTGGGTCAGCTGTGGAGCATCACATCATTGCAACTCCCATACCAGAGGAAACAGGACCAAAACTCAGAAGACTATCCCTCAGCACTTCTCACTTGCTAGACCACCAACCACCTCCTTCGTGCGCTCTATGAATGTGCCTCATGACTCTTCCCTGACACTGGGATTTCTGCCTTCAGTGAAAACAGTTTTACTTAGGAGGTGCCCAGCCTGCTCAAGAACCCAAGTTTCTCTACTTTTCTCTAATCCCAATTTTCCAGTTTCTCAAGTGACTGGTCTGCCTTTTCTCAAATACTGTAGTCCTGCCAGACAGTTAAACCAAAACATAACCGGTCAGCGTGGACAGAGTAACAGTGAATCAGATGGAAAAAGGATCTCAGGTTATGGTTAACAACGTAAGCTGCAATAAGATTTAGTCTCTCTGCTGCCCTAATCAGTTTAGAAGGTAAAATTCTCAGCTACAAATGAGGAAGGACTTCACTGAGGTGGGAGTGATGGAGGAAGGGGAGAGAGGAGCTGTTAACTGCAGAAGAACCCTGGCCAACAGCACTCATACCCTATCGGTGATAACACTGCAACAAACTCCCTAAAAGTCCTAAAATTAAAATCTCAAACTTCAGTAAACACTACAGAGCTCAGTGCAAAAATATTCCTGAATAGTTCATTTGCAATCCTATCATCGCCCCAGATAAATCAGGATAGATTTACCTTTGTTAAACTCTGAATTCCAACCCCGTTCTTCCACATAGACTGGAAAATGTTTCATATCTCTCTTCTTACATCTCCCCATCAGTAGAGAAACATAGAAATTTAAGGAACACAAAGGAAGGGCACTGGGCTTACCTAGAGGTGGAAGACAGAGTGTCCTCTGTGGCAGCAAGGTGGCCACCAGACAGTCCTTTGGGCTACACGTTCAGGTTCCAATGGCAGTCAGGACAGGAGGAAAACACAGGTGAACTTGCATAAGCAGCTACTTGCCACCAGCCATGTGATTTGGAGTTAGAGCAGGATATAGAAGCTCTCTCATCTCTCCCTCCCAGTGCAACCACTCTCATGCAGGTTTCTGCCTGGACCCTCAAGGCCAGCAAGGAGACAGGCCAGGTTGCTCTTAGCCCTGAGACTTCCCATTTCCCACCAATCACTATGCCTTTCATGCTGTCCAAGAAAATCAAAGCCTCCTGCACTTTCCTAGTGCTGCTCTCATCACCATGGAGTGCTCACTCCCAGGTTGGTTGGTCAAGCAAGGAAACAAGCCTTAAAAAGCAGATTTCATAGTTACTTTTTGATTGTTTATCTCAGGTTGTGCTATGATGAAGGAGGCAGAACAGTGCCAATACCACTCCTACATAAACATCAGTTAGCTGAAATCCCCAGCTGCTTAAATAATATAAATCAACACTAATGCAACAGTAGTGAGAGTATGCTTCCTTTCTTCCCCACAGTGAAACACCCATTACACTTCTTAATCAGGTCCACAGTTACACATTCTCTTTTTCTGTGCATCTTCACAGGACAATCATGCAGCCCAGCAAGGGAAGAGAAGACATCAGTGGGCTCCACATGAGGTCCAGACAGGGTGTGCCCAGGATCTGGGGTCTGTGGGGCTTCTGCAGACAAGGCAGTCACCTCCATTTTTCCCAGATCTGTCTACTGGTGTCCAGGCTATTGGCCTTTTCTAGAGCAGCTGCCTTCTGCTTTGGCAACAAGGACAAGCTTTCACCAGAGCTACTTTCACCTTGTAGTTACTATGACCCAGGGAGATAATAAACACCTTCAAATATCAGAACAACCGCTGTGAACTTTCTGGTATTAGAAAAGGAAAGGGAGTGGTCAGATTGAAAATAGTACTTCAGGCAGAACCCTTTACAAAGAACAAAGGAGTGACCAGGAAGGGACTTGTCCAGCACAGAGCAACAAGGGGTCTGGGAAGTCTGAACAGGGAAGGACATAATCAAAAAGAAAGGAGCTGAAACCAGAAACACTTTAGTGGGTGAAATCAAAAACAAATCAGTCGCAGTACATATCCTTACCGAAATACATTACCTAACAGTTGGTTAATCTACCACTGCCAAAAGAGGTGATCTGGCATGTGCCTCATCTGCCAAGGAGCAACTTGCTTAAACCCCGTTTCAATTAAGCAGAAGGGAACACCCCACTTCCTCTTGTCAACCTCCTGCACTCAGCTACACTCTTTTCCAGAAGTGATATATTAGGCTGCAGCTAGTAAGGAAATCCATTTCCTGTGTTTCCTTGAGAGCACTCAGATTACTGAGGCCAGGGAAATCCTTTACTTCACTGCTAAATTCTGTCCATCCAGGCAGGTACGCTGCCCTGTCTCCCAGGCAGAGTGACTCAAAGCACAGAGCTCCTGTCATTCCCACTGCCTTTGAGCAATTCCTGCATATCCCACGGCAGAAGGCCCCTTGGTCCCTGAGGAAGATAGGGATCCTTTCAGCACAAGGAAGCTGCAGATTGCCTTTCTTGCTTCAGCACAAGGGCTTCAGCAATTGGGGTGCTAACTACAAATCCTGCTAGCCACACGTTTTCCTAGTAAGGCAGGGCAGACCTCCTGCCTCAGACTCTACCCAAGCAGATTTATTTTTTTTTAAAGATAGAAATGTTGCTGAACATCAGAAGGCACACTCACCACTCCAACACCAGTGCTGGTGAGCTTTTGGACCTGCTGGAAACACCATGAAGCGAGTTTTTTTTCTGGCATACAAAATGATCAGTGCACCATCAGGTGACTGTACCAAGAGACCTCCAAAAAGCAGTTGAGGTCTCCAGATGAGGGTCATAGAAATATAAACACACTATGTAGAACGCAAAATGACATGGGGTCCCGGAAAGGAGGTACCAAGTGATAGCTAAGTACAGAAGGTGAGTTTTGCTCACTGCACATGTCTCAGGAAAACACATTTAAGTGCCTTAACTTTAAATCGAAAGTTCTTTAGGTCTTTCTGGTTGATAAATACTGATTACCAACATGCAAAGTTTTTTTGTCCAGTGCTGATTCTACATCGTTCCATCTTAAGAAAAAAGCAAAAATCCAGGAAAACCTCCCCATACGTCCTCTAAGCTTCTAAAATTACGGTGGACTTCCTTCCTCGGTGCACAGCAGACTTGATATGCAGCTGCCACGCTGCTTTCAAAGTGAACACCATTTTGGGTAGTTGCAGCAACTGGGTGACACAGGACTGAAGTTGGCAGGCACACAGCATGGCACAACAGGCACAGAGTCACCCAGAAGCATCCATAAAGTCTTAGTTCCAGCTTCTAAGTCTGAGAAGTATGTTGTGCAGAGGCAAAGTTGATGGATCAGGGAAGGATAAGGAAAGGATACAGGAAAAAAACCAAGCATGCATTTGCTGCTTCTTCAGAGGCAGCCAGAGCAGCTGCCCAACCTCAGGCTGGGTGGTTTGGTATGACAAGGCAACAAGAAAACACCCGAGGCAAAAATTAAAAAGCCACCCTCAAACTGTCATCAGAAGTGACTTCCTCCCCACTTCTTCTTCCCCCAAATACCTCTTTTCTGGAAACCCAGCCCTGCCTGCTGGAGTCTTGAAGAAGACTATCTCTTTCCATCAACACAGCCAGCCCTGCATGGAAATTGTTATCTCTAGCAGATACTTAACCTTCCTGCCCTGTGTCAGTACAATTCCAGACCAAGAATAACAGCATCCTTGAGGGTACGAAGGGCAAAAGCACACAAAGAGAGGATACAGCTGTAGGAACAGAACAATTCACTGTGACTCAAAACCAAAAGCAAACATCCTGACAATTTCCAAGGAGGCAGTAGTCAGCCAAAAGAAGCAACCTTTTACAGGTTTTACAGCAATCTTAAGGCATCCCTTAGCATGGTGGTTCAGCTCCAAGCAGTAGCTGAGCACCACACACCGCTCACTCCAGAAGGAAAAACAGACAGAACCTCCAGGGGTTGGGATAAGGACAGTTTACTAACAACACCACCTCAAAAACAGAACAGTAACAGCCCATGGCAAACTTCACTTACACCCAGTGATAACACAGAGTACTGCACAATGCAAGGACAGCCCCAGCACCCTAGCCACACTCAGACTGCTCTTGGAGACATCCAGGAGCACCTCTCCCCAGCCAGCCCCTTTTATGGGGGAGTGATGCCAGGTGGTGTGAGAAACAGCCTGGGCTAACTCAGCTCACCTGGGCTGGCTGCCCAGGGAGGTAACTCTGGCCTGGTCAGCACCAGGACACTAAGGAAACCTGCTATTCTGCAGTTGTTTCCCTTTTGTGAAGTTAAGGGTAGCTAATCTAGTTTCTCTAAACTCGTAAGATCCTGATACCTCAGCCTCAGCAGCCCCAACCCTCACTTTTTGCTTCCTGCCCAGCTCTGCCAGCAGAACTCTCCTCAAGCAACACTTGACCTAGGGCTGACAGAAGTTCCTGGGCCATGGCGAGCAACCCTTCTTCTTTTCTACAATCTGGAAAGTAAAAATAACGCTTCTGCCCAGGAAAACTGTATCTTGCCCTGGACTGTGCTCAGAGCAGTGCTGCTGCTGGCTTGCTGCCTTCCCTTTGTGCACAGACAAGTGACCGGTCTGATCTCAGAACAGTGAATTCCCAGAAGAAACTACTAACTCCCTTCACTCAGGGTGAGGTACACCAGCAACAAGACTTGTGCTGCTGGTCAGCATCTAGTATGAAGTTCTTTAGAAACAATTGGTGGCAAACATTTGTTTCCCTGGAAAAAAAAAATCAAGAGTGGGAGTTTATGTTACAATCTCAAAACCTCCAGAAATCATAAACTGCTGCTGTCCACTGATACTGCAAGACATCATCCCACAACACTCAGCTCCTTGTGAGAATTAGCAGCCTTGACATATCTTTTTAACTAGATCCAAGTTTTTCTCTATCACATTGTTGTAGTTTTGTGTGGCTGGGTTCTGGTGGACTAGGGGGGATACAGGGGTGGCTTCTGCAAGAAGCAGCCAGAAACTCTCTGCAGGCCCCACAGAGTGAACACCAGCTGGCTCAAGGCCAGAGTCGTTGCTGACCAAGGCTGAGCCCATCACAGCACATCTGGGAATCACATTTAGGAGAAAAAAACCCACAAGCCAATGCATTTTGCCTCCAGAGAAGGAAGTGACAAGATGTAAGGCACCAAGGTCAGTGAAAAGGCAAGTGATAGAGTGACTTTGGTGGGCATCTGGCCTCCAGCCAGAGTGAAACCACCACATACATCTTTATGAAGAAAAGTTCCAGCTGATGCCACAACAAACAAAAATTACTGAGGTTTGACAATTCACCTCCAAAGGTCAAAAGTCTTAAAGGATACACCAGGTCATTACTGCCTTTCCCAAAGGAACTATTCATACACTTAGAGCTCATGTGTGATGTTTCTCTCATCCATTTATAAAAGCTCACAAGCAGTGTGCTAGAAATGAAGGGAATCATGCAGCCTTATCTTCGAAGTTGCTTTATTTGGTTTCTTTTCAGCAAAAGCAAATACAGAAAACAGAACAGTCGACCCATCAGCAGAGCATGTAACTTCAGGTAAGATTAATTAAGCAATGAACATCACACACACACAATACCTCTAAAAATATAAGCCAGATTTTTTTTTCTGATTGACTGAAGTAATTTTCAAATCCAAAGAGCTGCTGTATCAAAAATACTTCTGCAAATTTATCTCAAAAGTTGCTTTATTTATTTTAAAAAAAGACAAACTCCCAAACCAAAACATGTTAAAAAACCTCTGAGTCACACTTCCTGTACAGAAGATAAGCAAAGTGTTAAACAAAACTACAGAAAAGGCCAACTTGCACTGAAGTGTTTCTGGTAAAAGGAAAAAAAAAAGGAGACCAGTTGGTGTTTTGGCTGGATCAGACTTAAAAAAAAATATTAGAAAAAGTGAAATATATAAATAAGTACTCTGTACTGTGCCTGCAACAGTTACAGCAAATGTCACCCTTATAAACATTCACACACAACTTTTTTTGCCAGAGGCCACCGCTCTGGAACAATAAAATACTGGTTCTGAACACTTAGTCATACATCTTGTATCTGCTAAACCTTCTCTGTTGATTTTTTTTAGATTGACAGTTTGTAAACACATGACATAAAAAGTACAGTGCAAGATGCTACACACTTAGTAAGATAGAATATTTCAGATGCACAAACAAATGCTAATTAAACCCAAAAGACAAGAGGATGCTGGTACTGATCTCAATAGGATGACAAATACTCAGACAGGAGGAATACCGAGAAACACCTTAAACATTAGGACTCATCAGAACAAAAATCACCAGAGGACCCCCTGCAGTCCTCCCATCTGTCTATTCTGTCAGCAAAATGGGCCACAAAGTCCATACTCCCCAAAGTAGGCTTGTTTTTAGTAACCTTCACCCTGCGAAGTGGGCTGGGAACCCAGGTGAGCAAGATGAGAGGCTGCACGCTGATGGCCTGGAGTGCTCTGCTCTCAGGAGCTGCCTGCTGCTGGACATAAAGCGCCAGGGACAGGCAGCGGGAGCACTGAGCCTGGGAACAGCCAGATCAGCAGGCTTGGGCAGGCGCCAAAGAGCAGCTGGGGGTGATGGTGCGGGAAGAGGGACGCCAATCCTACCTGGAGCAGGAGCAGAGTTAGGTCCCAGCTCATAAGAGCAGTGCAGTATCTTTTTCTGCTCCTGAAAACATGGCAAAGCAGCAAATTCTGCCCCTCTAAAATTCTCCATTGATACCATTACATTCACAGCAGGGATGCACGTTAGCTCAGGGTGTAACATCCCACACAGCAAGGCCAAGTATGGACTAATGGCTTTGGGCCAGCAGAGTCTTTTATGTTAAAAAGACACAATAAAAAAGGATGAAGCTGGGACACTCTTCCAGACGTGCAAGAGATGACTGTGACAACTATCCACAAACCTAGTGTGGCTGGCCATTTTGACAGATGAGAAGGGGCTAGGCTGGGGTATTAACACAGCTAATTGAGCCTTATCAATCTTCCCCAATAATTTTGGCAGATTTGCTATGGTTTGAGTCCAGCAGGTCTCTCCAGAGAGCGCTAATCAACACAGTCATTGGCAGACTCACACACTCACTGAGAAAAAGGAGTTGGATCAGCTGGATGAGGGAAAGAAAACCAGATTCCAGTAGAAGGGCAATGAACGCAGAGTTGCTGCAAGTGAAACTGCAGACTGATGTGGGTAAAAGTTAAATCCCCCTTTACTTCAAAAACAATTAGGCACTGGATTCACAGCTGGTTTGGAGTTGGAAGGGACCTCTGGAGATCAGCTAGACCAACTCCCTGCTAAAGCAGGATCACCTACAGCAGGTTGCATGGGGTTGTATCCAGGTGGGTTTGAGAAGGAGAACCCACAGCCCCTCTGGGCAGCCTGTTCCAGTGTTCTGTCACCCTCACAGAGAAGTTTTTTCTCGTATTCAGACAGAACTTCTCATGTTCCAGTTTGTGCCTGTTGCCTCTTGTCCTGTCACTGGGCACCACTAGAGAGTTTAGCCCTATACCCTTGACATCCACCCTTTAGATGTTTCTAAGCATTTATGAGATCCCCTCTCAGTCTTTTCCAGGCTAAACAGACCCATTTCTCTCAGCCTTTCCTCATAGAGGAGATGCTCCAGTCCCCTCCCCATCCTTGTAGCCCTCCCCCCGCTGGACCACCTCTAGTAGTTCCGTATCTGTCTTGAACTGGACACTATTCCAGATGTGGCCTCACCAGGGCAGAGGACAGAGTGAGGATAACCCCCCCACCTTGACTTGCTAGCCACAGTCATCTTAACATACCCCAGGATACCACTGGCCTTCTTGGCCTTGAGGGCCCACTGCTGGCTCATGGAGATCTGGTTGTCCACCAGGACTCCCAGGTTCTTCTCTGCAGAGCTGCTTCCCAGCAGGTCAGCCCCTAACCTGTACTGGTGCCTGGGGTTATTCCTCCCTAGGTACAGGACCCTGGAAGGTGAAGAAAAGGCTGAGGTACTTAATGCCTTTTTTACCTTAGTCTTTAGTAGTAAAACCAACTGGTCTCCTGATTCCCAGACCTCTGAGTGGGAAGATGTGGATGGGAAGTGGACTGAAGCCCCCATGGTCCAAGAGGAATTTGTTAGTAACCTGTCAGCCGCTTAGATCTCCAAGTCAATGGGTCTGGATGGGATTCACTGGAGGGTACTAAGGGAGTGGCGTAAGTGCTTGCCAAGCCACTTACCCTTATTTACCAGAAATCCTGGCTGGCTGGTGTGGTTCTGCTGGACTGGAAGCTGGTGCATGTGACACCCATCTATAGGAAGGGCCGTAAGGAGGACACGGGAAACTACAGGCCTGTCAGCCTGACCTTGGTGCTGGGGAAGGTGATTGAACAAATCATCTTGAGTACCATCACACAACACGTGCAGGATAACCAGGTGATCAGGCCTAGTCAGCAGGAGTTTATGAAAGACAGATAGTGCTTGACCAACCTGATCTCCTATGATAAGGTGACCTGCTCAGTGGATGAAGGGAAGGCAGCAGATGTTGTCTACCTGGACTTCAGTAAAGCCTTCAACACTGTCCCCCACAGCATCCTCCTATCCAGTGGAATAGATGGGTATACTCTTTGCTGGGTTAGAAACTGGCTGGACAGCTGGGCTTAGAGAGTTGTGGTGAATGGAGCTAAATCCAGCTGGTGGCAGGTCACACAAGTGGTGCTTCCCAGGGCTGGGTGCTGGGGCTGGTCCTGTTTAACATCTCCATTAATGATCTGAACAAGGGGATTGAGTACACCCCCAGTAAGTTTGCAAACACCAAATTGCGTGTGAGTGTCGATCCACTGGAAGGTGGGATGTCCTTGCAGCAGGACCTGGACAGGCCGGATCAATGGGGTTCAACGAGGCCAAGTGCCGGGCCCTACACTTTGGTCACAGCAGCTCCAGACAGTGTCGCAGGCTTGGGGCAGAGTGGCTGGAGAGCTCCCTGGAGAAGGACCTGGGGGTGTAAGTTGACAGCTGGCTGAACATGAGCCGGCAGTGTGCCCAGGTGGGCAACAGCATCCTGGCCTGTATCAGGAATAGTGCAACCAGCAGGAGTAGGGAAGTGGTTGCTCCATTGTACTGAGCTCTGGTGAGGCCACAGCTGGAGTACCATCTTCAGTTTTGGGCTCTTCACTACAGGAAGGATGGAGCTGGAGCATGTCCAGAGGAGGGTGATGAAGTTGGTGAAGGGTCTTGAGCACAAGTCCTATGAGGAATGGCTGAGGGAGTTTTTTAGTCTTGAAAAAAGGAGGCTGAGGGGAGACTTCATCACTCTCTACAACTGCAGGCAAGGTGGTTGCAGAAATGTCAGGGTTGGTCTCTTCTCTCTGGTGACAAGCAATAGAATGTGAGGGAATGGTTTGAAATTGCACCAGGGGTGATTTAGGTTAGATATCAGGAAGAATTTCTTTACTGCAAGGGTTGTCAGGCATTGGAACAGGCTGCCCAGGGAGGTGGCGGAGTCACCATCCCTGGAGGGATTTAAAAGGTGCATGGATGAAGTCCTTAAGGACATGTTCTAGAGGTGGACTAGTCAGGGTTAAGCTGTGGTTGAACTTGAGCTGAAGGGTCTCTTCCAACTCAGGTGACTCTGTGACCCCACACTTGCCCCTGCTGTACTGCATTAGGTTTCTCTCACCTCAACTCTGCAGCCTGTCCAGGTCTGCGCTGAATGGCAGTGCAGCCTTCTGGTGTTTTGGCCACTCCTCCCAGTTTTGTATTGTCAACAAACTTGCGTAGGGTACACTCTGACCTCTCATCCATGTTATCAATGAATATGTTGAATAAGATTAGACCCAGTACTGACAGCTAGGGCACCACCACAGGCTGCAGGCCTCCCGCTAGACTCTGCTGTTTATTACAACCTTCCAGGCCCTGCCATTCAGTCTGTTCTCAGTCCACCTCACTGTCCACTCATCCAACTCACACTGCCTAAGCTTACCTGTGAGGGTGTTACAAGAGACAGTATCAAAAGCCTTACTGACAGCAAGGCAGACAACATCTACTACTCCTTCCTCATCCACCCAGGCAGTCATGATGCCATGGAAGGCTATCAGATTGGTCAAAGTCGGTCTATCACTCCCCTTTTCAGCCGGACAGGGGAGAAAATATATATTGAGAGGCTCAGGAGTCGAGATAATGACAGGGAGAGATAATTTCACAATCAGCATCACGGGAAGAACAGACTCAACATGGAATAAGAGAAAGTAAACTCTAATTTCTTGCACTGCACAGCACAGCCAGTGACACCAGAGTCGGGTAATGAGAAGTGCGACCAGATCCTTAAACTTCTCCCCCTACCCCTCCCTTCTTAGCAGACTTCACTTTAGTCATGATTTTGCTCCCATGCTCCACACCAGGTGTCACAGGGGGAGATGCTGCATTCAGGGTTTCTGTCAGTTCCTCATGAAATGTTTTCTTTCTTAGCCAGGGGTGGCATCCCTCACACCCTTCCCCTGCTGCACCGTGGGGTCCCACCCATGTGAGACAGTCCTCCACAAACTTCTCCAACGTTGAGTCCTTTCCCACGGGGCTTCAGCTCTTCACCAGCTGCCCCAGCGTGGGTCACTGCTATGGGGTGCAGCCATAAATCACAGAACGTCTCTCAGGCCCAGACTGCTCCAGCCTGGTTCCCCCCAGTCACAAGTCCCCCCAGCAAACCTGCTCTGGTGTGGCTGTTTGTCTCTCTCCAGGGGCTGTGGGTCCTACCAGGAGCTTGCTCCAATGCAGGACGAGCATGTGACACCAGCTGTGACAGCAGGTCACAGCATCTTCCACTCCAGTGTAGGATACCTACTCCTCACCATCTTCCATGGGCCGCAGGGAGACAATCTGCTCCACCATGGTCTTCTCCATGGGCTGCAGGGGAATCACTCACTCTGGCGCCTAGAGTGCCTCCTCCTCACTTCTTCTTCCCTGGCCTTGGTGCCTGCACAGCTCCTTACATCTTCTCACTCCCTTCTCTGGTGGCAAAAAGCAGCTGCTTGTGGTTTTTTCCTCCTAAATGTGATTCCCAGAGGTACTGGGACCATCGCTGATGGGATCAGCCTTGGTCAGTGGCAGGTTCAGCCTTGAGTCAGATGGTGTTTGCTCTGTTGGGCCCAGGGAAAGATTCTGGCTGCTTCCTGCAGAAGCCACACCTGCAGCCCCACCCTCCCCCTCCTCCACCAGAACCTTTCGACATAAGACCACACCACCTCTGTAACCAAGAGAAGGTCTCCCTTTCTCTAGACTTCCTCCTTGGCAGTAAAGACTGAAGCAGAACTCCCAGGAGTTACTGAAGAGAAACCCCTGACAGCTTGCAGAGCCTCCGTCTGTGGACATCAACTGGAAGAAGGAAAACGTATTTTGCACACTATCAGTATCAAGAGTGGAATGAGTAGAGTTTCCCTGGCAGGAAAGGAGCGAAGTGCTCTCTCTCGTTCTATTTCTTAGGATTAAGCATCCAGACAGGATAACAAACATTGCACTTGTCTTTTCAGTGATCATCTTGGTGTCCAGATAGGGTAGTGTACACGATGTATTTTCCTTTGGTGTCAAGCCAGTCAAGTTTGTAGTGTTGACTTCAGGCTGCTGGGTGGTAATGATCTTGTAGGTGAATGGATATCCTCCAGGATCCTAAAAAAACCCTAAGAAAAAACAGGAAAAAGGATGAATCGTGGCCATTGTGTTACTGCCTCAAGTCTTGTTGAGCAGCGTGGTTACCACTGGGGTGGGAGGGGAAAGCACACAGTGGGAAAAGTGGGGTGGAACAGTCACAAAACTGCCCTTTGGTGAACAACCATAGCATGTTCCCCTCTGTAAAAGTTGTATGTCTTCCTAAAACACAATGAAAGGCAGGCTTCAGCTTGTGTTCTCCGCTGCTTTCTTTGCTCACGACAGTTGATACCCTACCTTTAAATTTAAGGAGCTACCTTATCTTCAGCAGCACAGGTGCATGCCTGCCACACAAAGTGTCACTATGTAGAAGGATCTGTGTCCAAACCCAGAATTCCTGAGCCCAGCACTGCTTGCTCCAAGCACTGGTCACAGTGGTCAGCGCTCACTGTCTAGCTTGCCCCACACAGACAACACTGTCTGTCCTCCCCAACTACTGAAAAGCAATTCTATGGGAGATGTTCAGCCCTCTCACTATTTTGTTATGCTCCAAGGAGAAACACTCTTAAAACTGGTGGGAGGAGGAGGGAGGGAGAGGGGGAAATTTTTTCCTCAACTTTTCCCCTTTGGCAGCAGAGAATCCTCTGGGGACATATTTATAAAAAAGCCTGAAAACAGCTGGAAACATCATGCTACACGCTATGGCAACAGCATATTCTCCTTGAGAGAGGATAAACAACCCAGCTCTCCAACACACTATTCAAAGCCATTTACTACCAGCAGAAAGGCAGGTGCAGGCTTACAAACAGTTTTGCTTGAGAGGAAGCTAAGTGACCCTGTGCAGCAGTAGCTCCCAAAAGACATTCCCGGTGCCAAGGGAAGCGTGCGGCTGAAGATGACTTAAAAACCAGGTAGTTTATATTACACAAGATACCAGTTTACATCTGAGGTTCAGTTAACGATCGCTGATGAAAAACTTCAAGTTATCATGCCACAACAGCATTAGTTTATGTAAACTAATGAAAACAGGAGGAGGAAGCTGAATTATAAGGGAAGATTTAAATCAAAGCTTGCTGTCTAGAGATTTCAATCACCCAGATTTAATAATCAGCCCGGTTTACAGTACTCTAGGAAAGACAACTGCTAGATTGTTTTCGTTTCCCCCTCCCCACTTCTGCAACGATTGTCTCCCCACCCCGAAATTATCCTAAATCACTCTACAGCTCTGATTACAGTACCTAGAGACAATGGGCCAAAGAGATGTGGTTAAAAGAGAGTCCTAGCCTTTACACTACCGGTACTTGGAGCACTCCCTGGGGATGTGTGGCGGCATGCCTGGCTGGTTGTTCTGCTCTTCGCTTTCCTATTGCTTTAAAGAGCAGCCACCCCTCTTCAGAAATGTGGAGCGGATCTACACTCATACCAGGATGAAGTTTGTGCCTCCTAACATAACACACAGAGCAGAAATTTGGAAAGAACAGCTGAAACGCTGCTCCTACCTTCAGGTAAACACTGGCATAGGAGGCACAGCACCGACAGCCAGCCCCTCAGCTGACTGCAGCCATCCGGGCTACACAGCACACCCCAAAAACCTCACCCTCTGCTTCAATGTAAGTACCACTAGAGAGATGTTTGTCCTCTCAAAAAATTTGATCAGGTAACTTGAAAGCAACTAGAGGATTGTAGTGTCCCTTTTTTGAATGTGGAAAATTGGCAGCCGAGTACAAAGCTTTACTGCATATTTAAATAGGAAAAAAAAAAAAGGGCATATTTCCAAACAAGAGACATGGAATATGGCATGAGAAATTTTCATGATTAGTATTGATCTATTTGTATACAAGAGGAATTATAACTTTAAAAAAAAAAAAAAAAAAAAAGGTAGGCATTCTGCATTTCCTACTAATTCAGTATCAAATGAACCAGAAAAGTTTTTACACTGTTGTTTTCACTAAGCTACAGCCATCAAGACCTGTCCAAACAGTATTTCAGATTTTGGAAAAAGTTGATCCAAAGACAACATTAGGTAGATTTTAAAAGAAAGTTATTATGTACCCACTAGTTAACCAGATGGGGTTTTTTAAATGCTGGAAGCCAACACTCTGGAGAATTCAGAACATGACAGTGGGATAGGGAATATGTATTTTTAAATGTATTTTTAAACTGTGAGAAGCAAACCAAATATCCTGGGTTTGGTAATACACAAATAAGACTATTTATTGAATATATAAATAGTTTGGTATTTCAGAACATCATTCAGATGTCTGGCACACAACTTTGACACTCCCATTATGTGGCTTTGAAAAAAAAGAATGAAATATGTGGCGTCCTTACTTTTCATGTAGAAGACTAAGAAAAAGGTTTCCATCTCCTTATCTAATAACGCTACATACAGCCAGAGTATTTTGCAAAGAAAAACCATTTTGGACTTGAAAACATAAGAATTCTTGCCAAGGAAATAAATGAGAAATTAAAACAGTGAGGCAACTATTCATGTATCACAGAAATTCTGTTTTTCCCTCATGTTCAGCTTCTGGATGTTTTGTTTTCTGTTTATATCCAAAGCCCTCTTTGTTGGAATGAAAAGAGGGCTAAGGACTAGAAAATGATTTCATAATGAAATACAAGCACAGATATGATGCCCGGGATAGAGACTGCATCGATCACACATCGTAAAGGCCTCTCTGTTCACAAGGAAAAGGCTTCGTTTCAGTAGCCTGAAAACTTTGACACCTCTCCTTTATATGGGCAGGACAACCTCAGAGATGTTTCCTCCACCGCTTCATCCTGCGGGATTTATTTCACCCCTCCAGACAAAAACCCCAGCTGTGCCCCAGGAAGCCTGAGAATTCATCCACATGCCTTCCTCATCTTCCTTCTCTGCTACACCCTCTCCCAGATCCTCTCTGAAAGTGGAAAGCAGGACAAAGAGTTTGTGTTCCCACAGCAGAACACATGGAGCGGGGTAAAACACAATGGGAAAACAGAGCAAGCACCAGCCTTCCCTGTCCTTTGCAACGTAAACAGGTACCACTAAATTGTGGAAAGCTTGGAAAGCATGCCCACAGTCTGTCTCTCTGTCTCTCTGTCTCTGTCTCTCTGTCTCATATATAATGTGATACAGAATGAAGGGTACTGAAAGGACCATTTCTGTGAACAGAAAATTAAGTGACTTAATAGGGAACAGGAATTGTCCAAAAGCAGTGTGTGATTAAACCCTGAAAATATCTTATCTTGGGAAAGATTTACGTCTGCGGGAAATCTGATGGATAGCCTGACAGCAGAATTACTCCTCCTCTGACATTCTGTAGGGCTTATTTGGTTTGTTGGTTTTTTTCTTTTTTTTCTTCCCTCCTTAACTCTTTTTAGGTCTGACTACAACATTTTTATGCTGTGGTTTTTAAGGGTTTTCTATTTTTGGTGTGGTGTTGAGGGTAAAAGAATGAGGCTGTTGCAAGCAAAACAGCTTTCGCTTACACCACTGCATAATTTCGCTATTTTGGGGATTTCAAAACAGGACAAATCTAATCTCCTATTAATGATAAAGCCTTGAGAGGAAACCTATTCATCATAAAGCCACTTGAGAGGAAACCAAGGCAACCCTAAAATGTGCCTCCCCAGCTAAGACACGATGGCTAGAGACCCGTGTGTTATGTGCATCTGCCTCTCAAAAGAAAGAGTTGTGTCCTGAGTTTATAATCTGAAAGGCTCGTATTTAGCTGTCTCTTCAGGGAAAAGCTATTTTTAAAAGCCTTCTCAACCTGACCCGCTGCTTTGTTGTTCCTAACTACCCAGCCACTCACTATTAAGAAAGCCAGAGTTGTATGCCAAAGCAAATCCACTGAAGAAACAAGTTAAAAGTCATACAGATAAAATAAGAGCTGTCATAATTTTTAAGCCAAACCTTAGAAACACAGCCTTCCCCAAAACGAACAAACACTAGGGCATACTGCTATAATCACTCTTCCAGAAACAGTTCCTATCTTTGCTGTAAACAAAGCAATGGAAAAAGTGCGCAAGTACATGTCTTTGTAAAGTTTCCCAACTGAAATATGCGCAAAAATTCCTTATTTCCCAACCTTTCAGGGCACCTTTGGCTGCTAAAATTCAGGTTTCTGATACCTAGATATTATTGCTGAGTTGCTGTTTGGATCCCTGTTTGCAGTGCTTCCAAACTTTTTTTTTTTTTTTTGAAGAAAAGTAATAACCAGGGCATCTTGAATTCCTAGCCAGGGTATTAAGCAATCTCTAGCTGGTAACTGAGAGGTAGTTTCAATCCTTTTTATACGACTTACATAACATTCCAGATGCACTGAGGTTCAGCACCTCTTCAAAACACAGGCAGTTGGCTGTATTCAGCCACAAACATCTGGAAACAAGGACTTTAATGCTGCTCAACCTAAATTCCATAAAATTTCCAGTTGAAGGAAAGCTTGGATGTTTCAATTTCTAAATAGGAAAAACTCATCACTGTGTTGGTGCTTTCTGCAGAACAGGTTTTTTTTAGCTGACCTAGTCTTTTTTTTCCATGATTCCTCAAGTTTTCTTCTTCCAGGTTCACCTAATCCGCTCAGTCTTCGCAGATCATATCACAACTATTCTGTAACAAGCTCCAAGAACTTTTTGCCCCATTGTTATAACTTCCTAAACCCTACTGTACTATTCAAACATTTCTAAAGTTTTCCCTGTGGCAAAACATGCATAGCCCACAGAAAAGAGATCAGCATATCAGTGCTAAAAAAACCCAGTAAAACTAAAAAAAAAACCACACTGGCCTTAGATCTGTTTGTGCAATAGCCCTTCCTCATAGACTGCCACAAGCTTCCAGAGAACTGTTTGCATGGAATTTTATATCCCCCCCCACCCAAGACTGCTAGCTCCTGATAAATGACTACAAAGCGTTTTCACTGGCCAGCCTGAAACAGGAGCACCCCGCAGGTCTTAAAATTAGTAGCTGATGCAGTGGAAAGCGTTCAGGTTGAAACATGTACACAGGAAGAAAATGAAGTCACAGGACCCTTTTTTTTCCCCTTCAATCCTGGCTGAACTGGACTGCAGTAGAAAAATGTGTAACTATTTTCTGGAAGAGTAACGCTGAGAAGCCTTTAGCACCAGTGAAGTTATGCCTGGTTACTCATTGCAGCCTACTCATCAGGCTTAATCAAGCGGGAGGCACCACTATGGTCTGCCTTTGCTTGGCAGAGGAGGAAAGGTGGAAACTTTCCAGCCCTCCCCCAAAGGTTGTGCAGCCTGTTTCCCAGAAAGTGACTTTTTGCAAACTTTGTGAAAGATGCTTCACTTGGGATGTTTTAGGGAGAACCAAAATGTATGAATGCTCCATAACTGGTGCACAAGGCAAATGCCTGGGGGGGTGGGCCATCAACTTTGAGCTACAGCTCTTCACGCAATTCTTAAGCATCTGCAACAGGGAGGGCAGAAGGAAAGAACAAAAAAAAAAAAAGCCAACAGCAGAAGAGAAGAAACTTTGATGAGATAAAATGCCAGTTGTTTTATTTTAAAAACCAGGCATCTTGGAAAGCTGGAAAGGCTTTGCTTGTTTTTGAGTGCAGAATGAAAAGAAGCATTGAAGCCCCAAAGAATAGCCTCCACAGTCATTGGTGTCCTCCTGCCAGCACTGTTAGCTTTCTATTGTGCCATTACAGAAAGTGGATCCAGCAATACACGCGTAGGCATGACTCTGAGTTCCAGCACGGCCTCAGGGTAACAGGGCAAAACCGCTAAACAGGGCTTTCTGCAAGATGTTGTTCTATTTTGGGTGAATCCACTGCAACCAACGCCTTGCAGACCATAACGAAATTTCACAGATACTGGGGGGGGTGAACAAGTCATGGGAAAAGCATATAAGGCCCATGGTGTGCTGCTCAGAGGGAAGATAAGGAAGTGTAGGGGATTTTCCCACCATAATGGGGTATTTGTGGAGTTATTGTAGCTCCACAGGTATTCTTGGCATTCCACATCTTTGTCTGGGAAAGCGGCAGTGAAATCACCAAGAGGCGTTGTAAACTTTTAGCAACAGGCAGAAAAGAGCAGACAGGAAATAATCAAAAAAATCAGATAGCAGGCATCACAATGTGCCAGTGTTGGAGTGTTACAACAAACTAATTAATGGGGCTTCCAGGAATAGATCTACACTCGGAAAACCTTTCCTTACCCTGGTCAGTGTGTGACAGAATAGGATCAGCTGGTCAGAATTGCTCTGGATAAAGCAATGCTGCCTCTATGCAAAAAAAGACTTAGCTTACCACATTACATTTTCAAAACTCAAGACCCAAAATCAAGTGAAAAGATACAGACTATGACCAATAAAAACTAGACTACTTTAAAAGAGCAGAAACGGAATGACTTACAAAGCCCACTGCAGTAGTCACACTGAGGCATCACAGTTAATCAAAACCCATGATAAATGGAATTTAAATTGCTGCACAACCAGTGAAGTGCCTCAAATCCTGCTTTTATTAATAACTGTGATATAACAAATTTATACCCACTGCTTATCTCATTTACCACCTCTGCCTGAGTGAACAGGTATTGTCGAACAAGTCATGAATCACAGAATGGTTTGGGTTGGAAGAGACCTTAAAGATCATCAAGTCCCATCCCCCTGCCATGGCCAGGGACACTTCTCCCTAGACCAGACTGCCCAAAGCCCCACACAGCCTGGCCTTGAACACTGCCAGGGAGGGGGCAGCCACAGCTTCTCCGGGCAGCCTGTGCCAGGGCCTCACTGCCCTCACAGGGAACAGTTTCTTCCCAATATCCAATCTAAAACTACCCCCTTCCAATTTAAAACCACTCTCCCCCATCCTATCACTATATGCTCTTCTGAAAGTGTACTCCCAGCTTTTTTGTAGGCCCCTTTCAAGTACTGGAAGGCCACTATAAGATCTCCCCAGAGCCTTCTCTTCTCCAGGCTGAACAACCCCAACTCTCTCAGCCTGTCTTCCTCGGAGAGGTGCTCCAGCCCTCTACTTATCTTCATGATCCTCCTCTGGACCTGTTCCAACAACTCCATATCCTTCTTCTGTTGGAGACTCCAGAACTGGACACAGTACTCTAGATGGGGTCTCACGAGAGCAGAGTAGAGGAGCAGAATCACCTCCCTCAGCCTGCTAGCCACGCTCCTTTTGATGCAGCCCAGGATATAATTGGCCTTTCAGGCTGCAAACACGCATTGCTGGCTCATATCGAGCTTCTCATCCACCAGCACCCCCAAGTCCTTCTCTGCAAGGCTGCTCTCTATCACATCATCTCCCAGCCTGTATTGATGATGAGGATTGCCCCAGCCCAGGTGCAGGACCTTGTGCTTTGCCTTGTTGAACCTCATGAGGTACACCTAGGCCCACTTCTCCAGCTTGTCCAGGTCCCTCTGGATGACTTTCCATTCTTCTGGCATGTCAACTGCACCAGTCAGCTTGGTGTCATCTGCAAACCTGCTGAGGGTGCACTCAACCTCATCTTCAGTGTCACTGATGAAAATATTAAGTAATACCAGTCCCAGTATGGACCCCTGAGGGACACCACTTGTAACAGATCTCCATCAGGACATCGAGCCATTGACAACTACTCTCTGAATGCAACCATCCAACCAATTCCTTATCCACTGAACAGTCCACTCATCAAATCCATATCTCCCCAATTTAGAGAGAAGGATGCTGTGGGGGACTGTGTCAAAGGCTATACAGAAGTCCAGATACATTATGTTCACTGCTTTTCCTGTATCCACGGATGTGGTGACCCCATCGTAGAAAGCCACTAGGTTGGTCAGGCAGGATTTGCCTGGTGAAACCATACTGACTGTCTTGAATCATCTCCCTGTCTTCCATGTGCCTTAACATAGCTTCTAGGAGGATCTGTTTCACCATCTTCCCAGGCACAGAGGTGACACTGACAGGTTGGTAGTTGCTCAGGTCATCCTTTTTACCCTTTATAAATGGGTACATTGGCCTTCTTCCAGTCACCAGGGACTTCTCCTGACCACCATGACTTTTCATATAAGATGGAGAGTGGCCTGGCAACCACATTAGCCAATTCCCCGAAGGCTCTAGGATGCACCTCATCAGGTCACAGACTTATATATGTTCAGGTTCCTCAGGTGGTCATGAACTTGATCTTCCCCTACAAGTGGGAGGGGCTTTACCCCCCTGTGCCTCATCTTGCTGTCCACTGACCCAGGAGGGTCTTAAAAGTCTTGACCCTGTGAGAAGCCAACATATGCTTGGGGCCAGGAGTCCATACCCAGGGAGCAGGGCATGAGACCCCACTTCTCTTCAGGATGGGGTTTCAAGGTCTGTGCTAAGGAAGAAGGGGGACAGTGCATCCACTTTAAACAAACGCTTTTCTGTGTCATATGCTTACCTTACAAGGTGGGAGGTGGGGGCTGTGTTCAAAGTTTCCAAAATAATGTGTAGGCTGTCTTGCTGCACATCATAGTGGTGTCTCTGCAGCAAGAAATCGCCTCTGGCACAACCCATGACATGGTACAAGGACGCATGAAATGGCTTGAGACATCAAAGCCTGATACCTAGGGAGTGGTGTGGGGTGTTATGGAACCTGCTGTGAAGCCAACTGTGCTGCCTCGCTGGGGGTGGTCCTGATCTAAGCTATCGCTGGAACCTTATGTAGGCCTTGCCTGGGGAACATATCCAAGGGCCAGAATCATGCCAGGAAGTGTTTTAACATCCACAGCCTAGTCTGAACATGAACAGCCTAGTCTTGTCGAGCAGTCCTTCACTGACTAACCCTGCTCCTGCTTCAGGTACCAGTGCAATCACAGCATCTCAGCATAGTTCTCACCTGGCATGCAACACATGGGCTTTGAAACTCTGCAAGACAGCACCTGCACTTTTCAGTGCTCTCTTTGCCTAGTCACTCTCTGATCTGCTGTAGCAAGGGATCTCAGACCTCTGCCAGGCCACCTTTGACTGAAAGTCTCTACTTCAAGCTGTACTTTCTATAAGCTTAGTTGGTTGTTCTAGAATAAATACACATACATCTTTCTGTTGAGCTGCCATGGTTTAACCTGGCAGGAAGCTAAAACAATCACACAGTTATTCACTCACTCCCCACTTCCAGTAGGATGTGAATAGAGTTGAAAATGGAAAAGGAAATAAAACCCCACAAAAAACTCCAACTAACCAACCAACCACAACAAAAACACAGTCAAAGAAACCCCTCATGGGTTGAGATAGACAATAGGACAGAAAATTAAAATAACAACAATAGTAAGAACAACAACAACAATAACAACCCAAACAAAACAAGTGATGAACAGCAACATTTCTTACCACCCAAAGCTGGTGCTGAGCAAGTTTCCAAGCAATCCCATCTCCTGGCACACCCCCCAGTTACATATGGAACATAGCATTGTATGGTATGGAATACCCCTTTGGGCAGTCTGGGTCACCTGTACCGGCTGTGTTCCCTCCCAGCTTTTTGTGCACCCCCCTGCCTCCTCGTTGGCAGAGCAGTATGCAAAAGTAAAAAGTCCCTGACTGCCTGGCAGCAACCAAAACATCAGGGTGTTACCAACTCAGTGTGTTGGCTTCTACCTGGAAGTAATGCACACGCAGCATTTAGGACAACAGGAAATGGTCTCAAGTTGCGTCAAGGAAGGTTTAGATTGGATAGGAGGAAAAATTTCTTCACAGAAAGAATGGGCAGGCATTGGAAGAGGCTGCCCAGAGTGGAGTCACTGTCCCTGAGATGTTCAAAAAACACGAAGACACGCCACTTCAGGACACAGTTTAGTTTTTCTGATGGTACTGGACAGATGGTTGGACCTAATGGACTTTTCCAACCTTAAAGAGTCTACGTCCTGCTTGCTTCCCAATTTGTAGTCTTGTATTGTCCCTTGATAGTAGTGGTAGTAATACAGCTCCTACAAATTACATGCAACTGAGGCAACCTCTAATAACTGTTGACACATTATTATAAAGCTTACTTGCCTGATATGACATGTCTCATACCTCTCAGCAGAGTCTCATTCTTCTCTGCAGGTGACCAGACATTATCACAGGCTTTACAAAAGCCATAGGTTTCCATGCATCATTGACTCACCACGTCAGCCCCTCCTGCAGATCTTCGTCCTGCACATCCTCGTCCTCCAGCACACTATGATCAGAACCAGAACTGTAACTACAGTCACAATAATCAACAGCCAAGGCCACCAAGTTCTCTCTTCTGTGAAAACAAAACAGAAAAAAATACTACCTCAGCAAGTTTATACAGGAAAAGGAGCAAAAAGAGCCAAGAGGACATATGATTAGTGACAGTGGCTCCTCATTGAGATAATCAAAGTTACTGCTACGCTACATGAAAGCGGCAGTTGCTCTAAAGAGAGAGCGAACATGTGGATCTTCAAAAACAGACCTACTTGCCAACAGGAAATGCTCTGTGAAGAAAAGATGTGCAAAGAATGACACACCTGATATGGTAGTTGGCGTGAGTACATGGGCAGAAGTATCCTCAAGTGATTTTTGTCTGCCCAAACCCACTATTTCTCCCCGACCATTACTGCAGTGCACATGTCTTAGCAAACTAAAACATAATACACAGGTTAAACCGCCTACATGATTTAGTACAGTTTACTGAAAAGTTTGTTCAATTATTGTTCAGAAGCAGTTTGTTACTAATTTCAAACCTTCCACTTTAGTGTTGATTAAGTGAGTTTTTACTTCATTTAGATAGATGTCATGCAGCAAAGATTTATATCTAGTTTTGGACTCTCAAAGGAACTGTGAATGCCTGCGTGAAAAACTGGCGTTCAACTTGCTGCACAACACATGGTGACATGGTGCCTCTAAAACCCAGAGCTCCCTAACTGACCAGTTTGGCTTTTTTCCCCTCTTGGAGAGGGCCCCAATATGTTATTGTCTCAAAGGCAGCAATGAAAGTAAAGCAGGATTTCCTCTCTTCTTACTCGGCACACACTCATTTCACCTCCTCCTCTTCCCGGCAGATTCCGATCCAAACATGCTATTGCGAAACACAGAGGCCAAGAGACCACTACCAAGCAGCTTGTACTGCTCACCCACCTCCTGTCAGTCTCACTGGCAGTTCCATTTTTTTATTTGCATTGCTTATTCTGCACGTCAAGTCCTGTGCACCAATGCTCTGAGTGTTCTGGACCTCCAGTTTGCTGGTGATGGAGACCATCCCACTGGCGTGCCTGACCACCTCCTGTGTAGGATTAGAACTGAACAAGTTGCTCCAGGTGACGGTGGGCTCTGGGAAGCCAAAAGCGCTACAGGTGGCTATCAAACCATTGTCGGAAACGTTGTAGTGGACAGACCCATTGAGACCTTCCAAGACAAAAATGAGAACAAAAATGAGAACAATACATCACCACTATGAGCTCCTGGTTGTAAGAAGTAACAGCAGTTTAACCATTACCAACCAGAGCTGAGCTTACTGCATTCACACTGGGCCCCACAGCATAGCAATGCAAGAAGAGTTCATTGGATCAGGTTCTCCCATGATTCAATACTCCTTCCATTACACTCAAGTTTTATATACCCCAGGGGTTTCCACTCAACCTGAAACCCCTGGACTTAAATTAATCTGTTAAAGTAAAACCATTTCCTGGTCCATGCTGTTCTCCTATCTGCTAATTGCCAACTGTGGTGTTTGGTACAGCAGCTCACAGCACTGGGGTTGCATCTGGCACCAAGAGGAAATCACAACAGGCAATGTCTGTTTGCCCAATTTCCATGCTGGGACTGCTCAGGGGCTTACAGAGACCCCAATGCTTCCTTTAATATGCTATTCATGGAAGAACAAACAAGGACAGCCCAGATCCAAAACCACTACAACAGACTTGAATATGACCCCACCGAATCTTGCTGACAGCAGCAAGTTCGTTTCTATACCATGTTCCCCTGAGGGATGTTCCTGCTATTGCAGCTCCTAACACTGCTCAATGAAATGCTGTGGCCGAGAAAACACCTCTTTTTCCACCAGAGGCATATCCCTGCAGAGAAGCTCACCGAAGACAGTCATGCAGATACGTCCCGAGAAGGAACCGAAAGGGAAAGCATTGAAGAGGCACAAGTAGCACCCTGAATCTTCCATTCTGGTGTCCCACAAAGTGATGCTTGTCTCATTGAGTACCAGGCTCGTGAAATTCATTCGGCCTTGATAGGGCTCACGAATCCTTAGTCCCTTTGTGGTACTGTAGGTCGCTATGTTATTGTCTGGTTTCTCAGAGTCCTTTTGCCACGTCACTTGCAGAACATCCTCGGGCTCTGTCAGGACACAGCTGAGAGTCACACTTTCTCCGACTGTCACATTCCTGTGTTCAGCCTGTGGAACCACTGCAATGACATGAAACAGTGACATGGGCAGATATCATCATCTGTATTCAGAAGCTGATTCTAAGGCCTGGCTTGCTCACAGACACAACAATTTCATCCATTACATATTGCTTCTATGGTTTTCCCCCAAAGTCCTTCTCCTGCATCCTCCTAGAAATCAATGCAGTTACATTGGCTTACATTGGCCGAGGCTCTGACTTTCTTCCAAACTATTTAAAAGAACCACTCTATTTCTATATCCATCCCTGCAGACATCCCCCCTCAGTTTTATTAAATCAGCTTGTGGCTTCCCATTCTCAGAGACACAATTTTGGTTTCCCAAAAGGAAGACTGAAGGCACAAGGGGAGCGCACACCAAGCCAGGCTCGAAGAGGTGATCAGCAAAAGGAGCTAAAGAGAATTTCTGGACTAAGTAGCTTCAGAGTTTGCAGTGTGTTTGATAAGGAAGGAAAGAAAGAGCGATGTGTTCCCAAAGGGATGATCCATTTTGGGAAGTTGTAAGCACCAGTGTCCAGCCTCTTTGTAGATAATGCAATGATGCATGTCCCTCCAGCCTCTAAAGACTGCTCCAGGAAGTCCTGGGTTACATCTGCCAGCTCCACATCTATGCCTCAGCGACCTAGCGTGTGTCAAATGTCACCAGCACATCTGCATTTCACTTGGTTTTGCCTTTTACTATGACTGTTCAAGCCTCAGGAATCAGTTCCCCAGCCCTTTCCAGGTAGATTTCAAGAATTTCAACTTACCTTTTGCCTTTCCAAGCCCAAGATACATCAGAGAGAAAACCAGAGCTTGCAAAGTCATTCTGGAAAGGAAAATCTGGTTCACCTGGAGAGATGCAGCCCTAGGGTTCAAACATTAACAGTCGATTTGTAGGCTTGCCTAGAACTGAAGCTGGTATTGTATTTGAGTAGAAACATTACTTCATATAAAATACCTCTGTAACAAACACCAGCTATATCTGAGGGGTTTTGCCAGTATTTGCAAAACTAGCTGATGCTTCTAGAGATCATCTTCTGTCAATTCCACAAGCAAAACCCAACTTTTTCAAGCACAGCATGCAAAAAACAGATGGCAGACTAAACTGTAAAGCCTTTTCTCTGTTATCCATCATATGGCTTAAAAAAGGAATGATGAATAAATGAGAAGGAGAAACAAAAAGCTATTTAAGAAACAAATTACCAGTGAACACAATACATACATACACAACCAGTATAGCCGATCTTTACATTTTCAATGTATCATGCTAAAAGAGCTCCTGATACAACTTTGCAGTTACCAAGCATGAATACAGACCAAGTTCTTATGTGCAAAATAAAGAAACAATAAACCACTATGCCATGGTTTAGCCCCAGCCAGCAGCTGACCACCATGCTCATTCTATTCCAAATAGAATTTGGAACCCTACTGGGATCTGATGGTATCCATCTTGGCAGTTTATTCCTATGAAAGGCCTTAGCACCCCACAGGTTACACCACGCGGCTACAGGACTTCATCATAGAGAGCGAGACCACCAGACTCACTGTTGTGTAGCTATTCGGGTCACACGCACACAAAGAGAGCCCCTTTCGGTCAGAGACCCAACCCAGCCTATTACAAGCGTAAATAAGAACAACAAAAAACCCATGACCACCCCCCACCGCCCCCCAAGAAACCAACCTTCTGAGACTCGGGCAAACAAGGAGCAAATCCACAAATCCTTCACTGCACCGTAACTTCCTGAACCGCACCTCAGAGCTTTCCTGAGCCACCGACCTGCGCTTCCTTCACTCATCCTCTGTGACTTACTTTCGGGAAAACTCTCCTAACTTTTAAAACCTTCTATTTAAAAACCAAAACCAACCCAGAAAACCCAAACCCTCCTTTCAGCGACCGGCGCCGCTGCCTCCCAGGCGCTACTCATGCCCGCTGACCGCCGGCCTCACGCAAGCTTCGCGCAGCACGTACTCGAGCGATGCCCGCACCTTGGGGACCCTCCCGGCCATCAGGAGGCACGGCTCTGCGGGGATTCCTCAGGGCAGGCAGCGGGAAGGACCGGGCACCCACCGCAACGCCCGGGGACGGCCGGAAGGGGCCTTGGCGCTCGATTCGCCATCGCCTGGACTCACGCTTACCCCCGGCGATGAGCTCAGGGGTGGCGGGGCACCGACCTCCCCTCTCCCCCGCGCTGCCCTGCCCTCTCGGCCACTCCGCGCCCTCCCAGCGGGATCCCGCTCCCAGAGCCACCGGCCCGGCCGGGGATCCCGCTGCTCCCCTACCAGCCCGCACGGACACGCTCTGCTTACCTCCCTTCCCAAACTCCACCTCGAGCCTATAAACGCGACCGGCAACGGCGGCCAGGAGGGGCGAGAGAAAGCAGCGAGAGGGTTGGTTACTCACGGCCTGGCACCTGGAAAGCCGCGAAGAAAGGAGAGAACAGTGCTGCTGGCGGCTCGGCCCCTTGCCTGGGCGGCGCGGCGCGGCGCGGCCCGGGACAGCCTTCGGCAGAGGCTCGGAGCCGGCTGCGCCGCGCGGTGGGACCCCCTCACAGCCTGACTTTCGGTACTTAACTTCCGATAGGCCCAACCCACCGCATGTCATTCGTGATGCGCGCCGAAAGCCCGGAGCCGCCGCGTCCTCCCTTTGCCCCCCGCAGTCCCTGACTGCGAAGGATTTCCCATGAAGAGTCAGGGCCCCAGAAACTAACTTACCTGTGTCCTGCCCAGGCATTTTGCTTCTTATGAGAAGGCTTCTGTGCTCTCCTGCCCTCGCTGTAGTTGAGGGAATTTCAGAGGGAGCTCCAGAGAGCTGCAAACGACACCACTTAACATAAATTTATCCAGAAGCGCCCCGCAGGCACCATCAAAATAACAAGAGCAAGGAAGCCCCAGGGATGTCTTACTGCCCGCATTTCATGAAAATAAGGGGACATCTGGGGGACTCGAGTGATACTTTATGTCAGCTCACCCGGTAACTCACGTCTACTTGGAAAGGAAAAGTTCTGTACTTATCCAACTTATCCACTCCTTCAGTGGACTGGGGTAACGTGGAGAAGAATGAAGAAAATTATGAAAGGATCTGGAAAGTAAGAGGATTCTTCTTTGGAAGAGAGGGAAGAAACTATAGAGTTGAACAAGGAAGGCATGGTTCTACATAGTGGATGAAGACCAGAGAACCTTAGGGGCATACACAGGCAAATTAAAACTACTCCAGGCAGAGCAGCAATGGCAGAAAATTAAAAATCTTTTTATATTCATAGACAAGACACAGAAGTTCTGTGCTCTTATGTTAATTTCTTTTTAAAAGGACCTGGCCCAGCTCACCAATCTATGCCAAGCTTTACCAAGATCTTTGTATGTCAGTTTCTCTGGAGCTGGTGGTGGCTGAGATGACACTGACTCTCTAGCATGACAAAGCCTTTGGAATTAGCAAGAGAGTAAGTGGAGACCTCTTCTCCTTTTCTTCACCTACAATACACCTTGTGCTGTAGAAAAGGCAATCTGAAATCCCTTCTGTCACAAATTACATAAATTCTTTATTCTTCCTTTTGATTTAAGTTCTGGACTGCTTTTAAAAAGCCATCAAGTGTGATGTTCTGGAAAAAATGAAACTTTTTCTACCTATTTCTTCTCTGAACCCTTGGTGCGTGCTTCACCATAATTTTGTTTCTCCTCCTCAATCGCTCAAGCTAACCTTTTAGTTTGAGAGAAACTGAACTTTTGCACCAAGGATAAATCATGTACGAGTGTTGTGGTTTTGCGTGGCGGGTTCTGGTGGCCAAAGCGGGGTGGGGCTGCAGGCGTGGCTTCTGCAGGAAGCAGCTTCCCCTGGGCCCGACAGAGCAAACACCATCCGGCTCAAGGCCGGAGTCGTTGCTGACTAAGGCCGAGCCCATCAGTGTCGATCGCAGCGCCTCTGGGAATCACATTTAGGAGAAAAAAACCTGCAAGCAGACACTTCTTGCCACCAGAGAAGGGAGTGAGAAGATATAAGAAACTCTGCAGACACCAAGGTCAGGGGAGGTGGGGGGGGCAGGCGCCCCAGATGCTGGAGGGAGAGATTCTCCTGCAGTCCATGGACACCATGGTGGAGAAGATTCCCTTCTGCAGCCCATGGAAGATGATGGGGAGCAGAGACCCTATCTGCAGCCCATGGAGAGACTACACGCTGGAGGCATATGGAAGACACTGTGCCCCATGTTGGAGCAAGCTTCTGACCAGGTCTGCAGCCTGTGGAGAGAGAGGCCCACACCAGAGCAGGTTTGCTGGTGGGACTTGTGACTCCATGATAGACCAGGCTGGAGCAGTCTAGGTCTGAGAGACTGAGAGAGATTCTGTGATTTATGACTGCACTCCACAGAAGTGACTCACTCTGGGGCAGCTGGTGAAGATCCCCATGGGAAAGGGCTCACATTGGAGATATTTATGGAAGACTGTCTCCCATGGGTGAGACCCCATGCTGGAGCAGGGGAAGAGCGTGAGGAGTAGCAGTGTTGAAGGGTTGGGCTGAGTGTGCAGCCACTGCATCACAAGGTGGGAGATTGCACTGTGTATCACTCACTCTGCATATTCTAAGTACCGTTATTTTTGTCTTTGCTGTCCCCATAAACTGTCCTTATCCCATCCTATATAAGTTTTACTATTTGTCTTCTGATTCTCCACCTGTCCCAGCAGCTGGCTAGGGCTAAACCACAACAATCCTTTTTGGTGCCCACAGGGGGACCAAAGAGTTTGAAGTAACCGCGTATCTGACCAGAGCAGGTTAAAACCTCATTGTTACATGGCTTCAGGCAAAAGTAAACCCATCCACAGGATTGCTTTTTCTCAAGAATGTGTTAGAACAAGACAAGTTACTTGTTTTTCCTGATTCATTTTGCTCATTGTTAAGAGTTGTGGTTGGATTGAATGGTCTCATGTTGTTACTTTACGTTCGTTATTGTTTTACTTAACGTTCGTTATTGCTCAACGATTGTTTACTCAACGTTCGACGACTGTCAGTTTAACCAAGCATGAAAAGCTTTAAGAGACTTGACTAAGGAGCCCTGCCTAACCATATAAGGAAGGAACCAATCTTCAGACAGCTACGGACCTTCATTGCAACGACCACCAGGAGTCTGACGTTTCAAGAACCCCCCCCCCCCCCTTAGCAACAACTGGCAGAAGTTTTGAGGACCCCCTGGCAACCACTCACACATGTGCAGAGTAACAACAGAAGGTTCAAGAACATGAGGAAGGCAGGACTATAAAAGAAGGAGCCGAAAACCACGAGGTGTGGCAGTTGGTAGAGGCGGACCCTCCCCTCCGCTCCCCTGTCACCCAGCGCTGAGATTTTGCCCATACCTTGCTTGCTGTAATTAATAAAAGTTTGATTGGTTAATTTTAACGAGTCTCAATTTATTACAAAGAACTTGATGGGTAAGGCAGAAAGATGGGGGAGTCTGATGTGTACCTCAAGGGGATTTGCTTTTGCATTAGAATAGTCAATAAATTAAATTATATGATGCTAATTGCTAAATAACCCTGTGTGGCAGTTTTGCGCAGCTGTGCTGCCGAGATGGCTTCTGCAGGCAGCAGCTAGAAGGTCTCTGCAGGACCCAGAATAAACATTGGCCAATTCAAGGCCATAGTTGTTGTTGACCAAGGCCAAGCCAATTGGCAATGGTCACAGTGCCTCCAGGAATAACATACAGGAGGAAAAAAAACTGCAGTCAGGTCCATTTTGCCACCAGAGAAGGGAGTGAGAAGATGTAACAAGCTGTGTGGACACTAAGGCCACGCCTGAAGGAAGCGGTGAGAAGAATGAGGCCCTTTAGGTGCAGGAGAGAAAGATTCCCCTGCAGCCTGTGGAGAGGACCATGGTGGAGCGGGTGTTCCCTCACAGCCTGTGGATAAGGACGGGGAGCAGAGAACAGCCTGTGAAGAGATTGATCCACACCTCAGCAGGTTTGCCAAGGAACTTGTGACTCTGGGGGAAGGAGGCTGGAGCAGTCTGGGCCTGAAGGTCAGCGCCCCATGGAAGGGAGCCCTGCAGAGGCACATGGTGAGGAGATGACTACCCGATAGAGAGGACTCATGCTGGAGAAGTTTATGGAGGACTGTCTCCTGTGGGTTTGACCCCACGGTGCCGCAGGGGAAGGGGTGGGTGTTTGTGTGGAATGCCTCTCCCCCCAGCAGCTAAGATGGATGATAATGTGGGAGGAATGGACTGAAAACCCCCATTCCCCATTCCCTGCCCCTCCCTGCGCCATGATCAGGGTGGGAAGAAGGGAGCGAATTTATGATTAAAGTCAAGTGTGCAAAGAGGCGAGGAGTGAGGGGAGAAGTAGAATTGTTAAGATCTGGGGAAGGAAAGCAGGTTGTGAGGAACCGCTGGAACCCCACTCCCCATTCCCTGCTTCTCCCCGCGCCATGTTGGGGGGGAAGAAGGGAGTAAAATTGTGAACAAACTTAAGTCTGCTAAGAAGGGAGGGGTGGGGGGAAGGTGCTTTAAGACCTGGCTGCAGTTCTCATTACTTGACTCTGGTTCACTGGATGTGTAGCTGTAGTGTAATAAATTACTTTTCCTTTATTCTGTGTTGAGCCTGTTTTGCCCATTGCAATAATTGGAGAGTGATCCCTCTGTCCTTATATTGAATCCTAAGCCTCCCAATATATATTTTCTCCCCTTTTCGACTAAAAGGGGAGTGAGCGAGCAGCTTGGTGGGCACTTGGCCTCTAGCCAGGGCCAAAACACCACACCCTGCCATTGTATATCATCACTACTACATTTGCTATATGTTGAATCAAAGATATTACAGTAAAAATCACCTAAATTAATAAGGAACAACTTTAATGAAGCCAAGCAAGTGCAGCGATGATGGAGCTAGAAGTGACTTCAGCAGCTGGCACGCAGCTACTTCCTCAAAACCAGTGTCTTCAGCCCACAGATTGTGGGTATGGTCTGCACCAGGTAGACCAGCCGTGAGCTCTGCATGCAGTACACACAAGGGCACACACCATCTCTCCTGCCCTGAGGTACTGTTACAGCAGAGAGAGCCCAAAGTCATGGATTACATGAACTCAACAGATGTTTTAGAGGGATGGTCCATGGACTGAGGAACTGTTATCTGTGTATGTGCATATTGATATGTAGGTGCATATTTATCCCAAAGATAAGGAAAGTGGTGGTGATTAATTAGAAAGTGTAGGATCTGGGCATGACATAGGTGGTACAGAATAAGAGATAATGTCCTGGTTTTCAGCTAGGATAGAGTTAATTTTCACCAGAAGCTGGGAAGTCACAGCCAAGACAAGTGACTTAAACTAAACAAAGGAGTGTTACATACCATACAACTCTCATGCTCAGCATAAACAAGGGGTAGTCAGAGAGAAGTGATAGCTTCAGGACTGTCTGCGTGTGGTATTATGGGTTGATAAATTGCATTGTGTATCACCTATTTCATATATTCTAAGTACTGTCATCCTTATTTCCCTTTTTCTTTGCTGTCCCAGCCCTTATTACAACCCTTGAGTTTTACCTTTTTCTTCACATTCTCTTCCCCATCCCACTGTGGGGGAAGCGAGCAGCCACACGGCACTCAGCTGCCAGCTGCGGCTAAACCACAACACCTACGTGCAGATGGCACAACAAACTTCAAGGCAAACTGAATCAGCACATGATTTCCAAAATGCAGGGAACAGTTGTCCTTTAAATGCTGAGCAACTCTTGGATAAAACAGCAATCGAGATAGATTTCTAAGGATCCCTTGGCTAAGAAGCCTAACATTTTTTTTCCAAAGCTCCATTGACCAAGAAGCCCAGCTGCAGAAAAGCCAGCTCCCTCAGAAGGCAACCCTAGGCAGAACTTGTCTGAGGGATTTAGCAATCTAGATGCCTTCCCAGGTGCTACCAAATGCCTGCCATCCCCACTTCTCCTCTAGCACACCACCTTTTACCCATCACAGGAGGCCAGCCTGGCAGCTTGGTGAACAGACATGGAAACACTTCCATGTTGCCTTCCCTGGTCCCTTTGCAAGAGCTCTTTCTCCAGCAGAGTGAGGCAGGACTGAAACCAATGCCCAGTTCCTTCTCTAAATCCCTTTCACTATCTTCTCTTCCAGCGACCACAGTGAGTGTCCATCACAGGACAGCACTTAAAAGCATTTCATCACGTTGTTCCTGAACGCCTTTGGACACGGTGGTTGTCATTTCTTGATAACTGGCTAGAGATGCTGGATACCAAAAGACTATTTGAAAGCCCAGAGAGAAAAAAAATAGGAATCGTGAGTTTAATGGGAGACACCCCTGAGGAGTTTTGACTTCCATTCAGGTCTCTCCCACTAGAGGGTACTCTGCTATTACGGAAAAAAGCGCTGTGCGCTGAGGCTGCTCCGCGATACAAACTATTGATAGGAGCCTTCGCAAAAGCATTGGGAAAAGTGTTGGAAACGGAGTTTAATGAGAAGACAGGACAGACCACGGTGATTAGGCGCCAGGCGTGGCTAGAGAAGCATACTCCTTCATGCTTGATCATGATCAGCCTCATGCGTATCTGTGGCCAGACCCTTTTATCCCTTTATCCCTTCATTTTCCAAGGCTTTTTTATCCCCAAATCCCCATGATTCCTCCTACTCCCCAATGGTTCCTCTCCTAAGCATCCTGCAGTAAGTCCTGCACAATCCCAAAATGTTCTTCCTCTGCATCCCATCATGTGTCCATAACCCTTTAGGCAGTGTCCCCTTCTCAGTTTGAAAGGCACAGAGGACTGATCTAGATGGTTTTCACTCCTGGACCCTTGGGCTGAGGATACCTGGGACATCCCTGGGAGGGGCCTGGCTAAGGATTTCTTTCTTCTGAGTCCTTAGTTTGAGCTCCCCATCTGCCCTCCTGCTCCTCTGGGCTTGTGGTGGTGGGCCTTGAGTGGGCTGACAGCTGCAGCTCCTCTTGTGCTGGCGATTAGCTGGGGTGAGAAGTTATTTGGACTCTGCAGTGTTGTCTCTATGTCCTCCTTGATGGGTGTGCAGTCAAGATCCTCGTTAGTATCTTCCTCAGCATTGCTCTTCAGGTTCTCTGCTTCCTCTGAAAACAAGCACCTACCATGTTTTTTCTGTCTCAAGTTTCTCTTCTCAGCCAGCAGCCTTTTACGAAGTGAGGAACCTGGCGTCTCCTTCTGCAAAAGACCCAGCACAGCAGTGTGGTTACCATGACAAAGCTCTATGTTATCCAGCAGACAGAAGTGGCAGGAGGACAGACTACCTGTCACAGCACAGGACAAGCAAGAGCTTGGAAGGAAAACCAGGAATCTGTGGGAGGTCAGAGGAAAATGGCTAGTGGGGTGACTCCCAGCTCTTACTCACTCCCAGCTCTTACTCCCAGCTCTTGGTCACTTACTGCTGTTGTCTGTGCATGCCACCACCTCTCCAGAGCACCTCTGTGCCTCTATGACCTGCACAGCAAGGCAGAACATTCTGGGAAACATCTGTGCGAGGCTGTTGGTTAGAGTGCCTGAGCTCTGCAGCACTCCCTCACCTTTGCCCAGATGGGGCATCTCATCTGCCCTCCTGGGCATTTCCAGTACCTCTTCCATGCCCTTCTACATAACTGTTGGCCAACTTTTCTCCTTCAAGCTCCAGGCATGACCCAGCATTGCTAGAGGTTAGATGGGGCATGCATAGTGTCAGCTATTCAGGCCAATGCAGCAAAGACATGACAACAGGTCACAGAATCACAGAATTGTTGGGGTTGAAAGGGACCTCGAGAAATCATCGGGTCCAACCCCCCTGCCAAAGCAGCTCCCTAGCTCATATTGCAGACCCCAGCTCTCAACAGAATGGTTTTGTCACATTCCTGTTTAAGTGTTGCCAAGGCTTCTGAAGGATGTGAAAAAGCACTAGGAGCCTTGGTCATTTGCATTACCTCATTTTGGTAAACAACGTGCTGGACCTTCGGCGTGCGCAGGCTCAGGGCTTTCTTGTTGATGTCTTGGCATAAGCCTTTCTCCTCTGCAGGGGTTCTGGGTGCAATATGTTTCTTCAGGCTGAAAAAAAATCCCAAAAACATTAACAAACAACCCACATTAACTAGTCACATAGTGCTAAGAGACCTCCCAACATTGAGTGTGGGTCTTTTTATTGTAAGGATGCTGTTACCACTGGGATAAGTTTCCCAGGCAGGTATATAAAAACACCAACCGGGAACAGAAAGGTAAACTGCAGGGTGAACAGAGCTGTGTCATTTGCAAGGAAATGGGAACGATTCTTACTTTTTGCTTATTCTGTCAATTAGTTCCATGATGAAATGTACCAAGATTATTAAGAGCAGAACTGTTAAGATGGCCATGATGATTATGGTCTTCTGATCACCTACAAAAAGAAAGCAGTACATTTACACAGAACATAGGTGGATGTCAACATGTTTCTTGTGTCCTTTTCCAAAGGTTCAGGCTGAAGTGAAACATTCATCAGTTTGTGCTCATTTATACTCTGAAGATGAGAATGGAACAGTGTAAGAACATAACTCTGTGGCAGGTGAGGAGTTAGTTTGTTTTTTAAATAAATATCGATAATGTCTCTCATTTCCCTGGTACTGGGGGAACCAACACCCACCATTTTAACTCCTCATCTATTTGTATTTCACTTTCTGTATGAAGACGTTTTATCATGAGGAAAGCATCCCATCCTTCCTGAGACATAACTTCCTGCAAGATCTTCCATGTGAAATGTTATTCCTCAGCATTCGACAGCCAGGGGCCTGCGCTGCTGGTACCCTCCAGCTGTGGATACTGCTGGATAGCTGACTGTGTTGTCCCAAAAGCGAGGTCATTACCCAGTGTGCCAGTATACACACAGAGCAGAGGTGTTTGATGTTTGTGCAGAGATGGGTGCTTGGTGGTGGTTCCACAAAACCAGCCCCACTACACACAGAGTTCATGACCTATTGGTCTTGACACAGGATTAGAAAGACCCACCTAAATTTACACTATTGGTTAATAATTACTGTATCATCTACTATTGGTCAAGCATATTCAAATTAGCAGAAATTCTCCCTGAAGGTGTTTAGGGGTCATTTGCATAATCCTTTAATTGGTTGGGTGGTCACGAACCCCCCCTGCCACCTTTACCTTTCCCCCAGTCACAGCCCATGTTTGTTAGGTGCAGGCCCTTCTGGAAATGTCCCAGCCCTGGCACCTGCCGGGGCAGGGTCTTTCCTCTTCATCAGCCTTTCAGCTCTTCCCCAGGGATCCTTTTTAGAAAAACATGTGCTTTATCAGGGTAGAGTTGTTAGAGAAGCACGTTAGTACATTTAACCCTAAATTAAACAGTGTCCAAGCACATTCTTGTCCCTTTAAAGTGGAAAACGCTACTTCACAGAGCTGAATTACATCTGCTCTAAATCAGTGACAGTGTAGAAATATAAAGATACAGCGACATATATACACATGTACACACACAAGTCTACATGCTTATTTGGTAACACATGCACACACCCACCTCACAAATCCAAAGGTGGTACAGGGAGGAGTCTTCTGGATGGTTTCAAATCATGAAATCTTCATCCAGCATGCGGTCTGAACTCCCAGAAAAATGACTAGTGAGACCTACATAAGCACCAGCTGTGCTCCCATGGTCACACAGCCTTTCCTAAGCACTTCCCACTACATCGCTCCCCTTCTCCATACCTTCTCGTTCTTTGTCCAGGTGAACTGCCTTCACTTTCCTTCCCTGTGGGTGGTCGAGGAGGCAGGTCAAGGCATAGTGGTGGCTGGCAGAGAAGGTATACCTGCTTGCCACTGTTACTGTTCCATTTGCATTTTGTATGTGCTGTACTTCGGAGGACTCATCCAGGCCAGTGCGATCCAGCCAAGTGATTCTGGGAGCAGGTTTTCCTGTTGCTGAGCAGACTGCAGTGATGAGACCCTCGGAGGACAAGTGGGAATCATATTCCATTTTTAGCTGAGATATTGCTGAGAATTTAAAAAAAAAGGTACTTTTTATATTCTTTGCTGAGTTTATGGTCAAAGCTGGACGAGTCACTTTCTGTACAGGGGTTCTTACCTAAAAGCATCTCTCAGCTTATTTACCTTCACCTCCTCTAAGGAAAGGTGTGGCAATTCTGGAGGCTATCCACTGAGAAGATGCTGCAGCATGGAAAGTCTCCATGCAGTGGAGGGGATAATGCCTTACCCGCCTCCTGACTACATCAGGCCTGTTCTGAGTGCCAGAAAGTAAGAAGGTTTTAGGGGAAAACTTACTTTGGACATTAAGGTATATATCTTTGCTGAAAGAGCCATGAGGGAATGCATTGAGAATGCATCTGTAATAGGACTCATCCTCAAAGGTGAGATTTTGGAGTGTGATAGCTGAGGTCTTCAGGCTTGCTCTAGTGAAATGCACCTTCTTCTGAAATGACCCTATCAGCCTCAGCCCATGCTCTGTGCTATAGGTAGCTATGTTCTGGAAGGAAGACTCATTTCTCTTCTGCCAGGTGACTTGCAAAACATCCATTGAGAGTGAACTGTTGCAATAGAGAGTTGCCTCTCCACCAAGGGCTGCTGCAATAATGCTACCAGATTTCACATCTTCTTTCAAACCTAGGAACAAGCCAAACCCCAAAATCAGAGCAAGAAGAAAAGTAATGCACTCATGGAAGGCTATAGTGCCTTGAAGCACCCTATCAAAGCACTGGAGCAAGGAATGCTACCACAAGGCCACACAAGACACAGTGTCTCATGGGTAGCTATCTCATCAACAGGCCGCACTGTGTGTTTCGCAGGGCAAGGAGGAAGGTGGCATGGGACCAGAGGGCAGGCAGGCTCCTTAGCAAGCGCAACAAGGTCAAGCCCCAAACTCATCTGCCTGCTTTTTTCCAATATGTTATCCTCAGCTTGCCTTCATCTCTGAGACGTCAGAGGTGTCCTGTCCAAACCCAACATGTGGCAACCACCCGGCTAAATACCTCTCACTCCCAAGAGCATCCCCATTTGCCGCCCACCAGCATCTACAGCAGCATGAGGGGGAGGCAGAGCAGCCCGGGGCATGCTGCAGCTGGGAGGCAGCACAAACAGCTGCGGGGAGATGTCCCCCTGCTCCAGCCTCTCCCAACACTAAAATGAAAGGGAGTACACAGGCTGAATGTACAGCTCAAGTACAAACTCCACTGCTGTGTCCCCTCTGACCTGCTTTTCCTAATTTTGCTGCTGACAAGCCCCCAGGTTATTAGCTTCCCTTCTAGTCGTCAATATTTGTCCGTCAGGATGGCATCGGGGTCTCTCTGCTTGCCCAAAAAGGGTGCTGCCCCAGAGGTAACCTTGTGCCCACACAGGGCACTCCACTCACCCACTGCCGTGTCCTTCGGCTGGCAGGTTCCGCAGAGCAGCAGCAGGCAGATTCCAGCCCGGAGAAGCAGGGAGGGAAGCATCACGGGTTGGAGCAACTGCCCAGGAAAGCTCAGCTCCTCTCCCTGCATCCCTCAGAGGGCGGCTGGCTTGCCCAGACGGACCGTTAAAGATGTTATGCCTTGTTTCAAAATGCTCCCTGAGACCAATCAGTGGCCAGCCCAGACACTGTCACTTCCTGTTCTCCTGGGAGTCTGGTCAATGATTAATTCCAGGAGCCTGTGTCAGGAAGTTCTTCCCTGATGCCTGCTGAACCTGATGTTGCTGAACCAGGAAAACACCACACGCCCTTTTTTCCCTCCCCAGCAGGAGCACTTGGTGTTGCACATCGGTAGCCCCACGCTGCTGAGCTCTACTACAAATACCGTGAGAAGCACTTGCACCTCTCAAGGTGTAAATGCAGGATCTTCCCTGTAAGCAAGCACAGGCCTTGGCTGGTGGAGAGGGAAGAAATGAGGGGCCGCAGCCCCTGCTCCCTTTGTCAGGGGCAGGAGGGTGGGCAGGGAGGCCCTGCCTGTGGATCACCGCCTCTGTGGCTTGCTGAGCCCGACACCAGGCATTGCTCCCAGGCTCCTGGGAACAAGCAAGAACAGGAGATGTTTCTCAACCAAGAAGGTGGTGTGGAGACACCTGCAAATGCCACTGCTTTGCCCCAGTTGACAAGCACACCAAAACCACAGCTGTATTATGAAAGGGGTCTCTGCAGAAGGTGGGTTTAGCTGAAATCCCCCCTCTTTGAGTACATTTGTATCTCATGTACTTCAAGAAAAAGAAAGTCCCTGGGATGAAACTGTGCTCCTGTGCTCAGGGGCGAGGTCTTGTGCCCAAGAGTTTCACTGTGAAGCCTCACAGCACAGCCCCTGGCCACACAGTAACCCATTAGTGAGATTAAGTATCACATGAAGTTTGAAGCTGTATTTACAGAAGGATGATACCCCCCATACTCTGTGAAGTTTCTCTGGGCTTTTCTGCAAAAAAGGGAGGAGGCTATTTTACAGGAAAACATATGAAGCAATCGCTCACACTGTGTTCATCTCTGCCGTTCATGAATTTCACTCTTCCCTCCGTCAGGAGGGGCAGCATAATGTTTTAGATTTCTTGCAGGTTCCCATGCGTATACACTCCACACACAGAGTCACAAACCTTGTAGATTAATTAAAAAAAGACAAGATGGACTCCAGAATATCATTCCTGGCACCTTCATTATGTGAAGGGCCTCCATCCATCCTCTCACTGGGCCTCACAGCTTGCACTGCAGGTGAAGATCAGGGAAGTGAAACCATCACACACCACCATGTCAGAGCCTTTCCACAGCATCCTTCAGAGCTTTTCAGCTTCTCTTCCCCTCCATAGCTCTATCACTCTACTCTGGCACTAGTCCCCCTCTGACTTCTGCTCCAGGCATAAAGGGCTGCCTTACCCCAGGAGAGCAGCCAGGAAGGAACATTCAGGACCCACCTCACTGTGACTCAGGGTTAGCCCCTAGGGGTCTGCAGAGGGATGCTCCCCAGCAAACCCTATGGCATGTGTCAGAGAAGGCTCACATCCCTTTTCCCAGGGTCAGGATTGCCAACCACATTCAGGCACTTTATTGACAAACCAAAACAAATCTCATAAAAAATAAGCATCAGGGGTTCTTGCAGAAGCAACTTGAGTCAAGAAAGGGAGGGCAAGGACAAGAGAGGATGCAGTCATTGCTGTGGCAGTTGCACTTGGGCTTTTCTGGATTAGGAGGGCCCAAGAGCAAGAGGAGGTGAATCCAGTCCATGCACGAGGGCAGCCACCCAGGGAGGTGAGCTCGCTGCCCCAAACAAGCCCCCAGCCCCAGCTAGTGCTAAACAGCCAACACAAATAATGCTGCAACACAGCTCTCACACCCAAGATGCAACATACAGAACAGATCAGATCTGCTCCCCTCTCACTCGACCCTGGAACCCCACTTGAGATGGGAAAGCAGACCCACGTGCAGGGAACCAGTAACGGTAACACACATAAAGGGTTTTGTGGAGGTACATCTTCAGTTCCTTTCACGTGTGAGAGGGAAGGTTGTGGCAAACATCTCAGTTGTGCTCACTTCTCCCCCCCTAGAAACTCTTCATTATTCAGGCTGAAAAAAAATATGGGCTCAGGTATTCTTATTACAACGGCAAACTTTGCCATCTGAACCTCCCTGCTTTTTTACCTGAGCAAGAAATCTACTGGCCAACCGCAGACTGCGTGGCAAAGCGTGTCCCCACCTCCTTACACATAAAAGTAACAACATACAAAAAGGGCGTTCGCAGTTCTAAAAGGCCCTGGTAACTGGTCAGATTACTGAAACAGAATCTGTTCAACCTCTAACAGTTTTCTACATCTTTTCTCCCTGGCTTCATTTCAGGTATTTTCTGAACTTTGCACAGGAGAGGAAATTGGCTGATTTTTCTCTTTTCAGTCATTTATCAAAGACCCTGGGAGATGCAGTTGTTTGTTTAAAAAGGACCCTCCTATAGGAATGCTTGTCCGAGCCAGACCTCAATGCTTTCAACTTTTCAGATTAGGCAGTGTGTTTGGATTGCAAGTACTGGAAAACCTGACCATAATTAATTAATCCTCATTTACTAGGAACACTAAAAAAGAAAGTCTGCAGAACTGCCCCAGGATTAAACTGAAAAGGTCACTTTCTGAGGCTGCTCTCTTTTTCAACCTTGAGTTTTGCTATTTTTGGTAATGCCAAAGAGTAGAGGAACCAGTGAGAAGACTGCTCTTTGGCAGCTTTATACCACTGTGTGCTCTCCCCCTTCCTGGTGATTGATGCGTGTTGTCCTCAGCTCTGCCAGAGACAGAGGGCCCCCCTGCTCCTCGTCACAGCCTGCAGACAGAGGAGTGAGGAGGAGAGGAAACGCCGTTTCCTTTCTGGTGGCAAGCCCAGGCATCCCAGCCGTCGAGCCAAGACTATCAGACAGCAGCCCCATAAACACCATGCAGACACCCTGAGAGCAGATTATCATTAAAAGGGGGCAACCCCCCCGGCCTCATTTGCTGTTGGTAACATGTTTACTTCAGTTAGGATGTTATGGGGGTTTTATACTCAGGATCAGAAACCAGCTGGGGAACACAGAGTGCAATACCCAGTGCTCCCCCCCTCAGCATTGGCCCCCAGCTGTGCCCAGCCTTTTCCTTCCCTGGCTTTGATACCCATAGTCAGTCTCATGTCATACCCCAGTGTCCGTGGTTTTGCCCCAGCTGAGGGCTGAGCACCACGAAGTCACTTGTTCTTTACAAGGAAGAGGAGGGGGAGCTTGGGTGGGGGGGAAGGGAAGGAGATAAAAAAACCCCGAAACCAAAACCCCGTGGTTTGGGATACGGATAGTTTACTGGAGTAGCAGAAAGATAGACACAACAATGATAACAGGACTTCAGAGCAGAAAATATATGAAACTGGTGACAGACAATGCAGTTTCTCACCAAACCACACAACTCAGGCCGTCCAGCCCAGCGCTGTCCCGGAACCGGACCATCCCCAAAACCTGCACATGTTGGAGCCGCCTGCTCCTCCTCCCACCTGTCCCCCTTTATGCTGAGCATGACATAATTGTCATGGAATACCCCCTTTGGCCAGTTCGGGTCACCTGTCCTGGCTGCGTCCCCTCCTTTCTCATTAGTAGGGAAATATGAAGGACTGAAAAAGTCCTTGATTGCTTGGCAACAACTAGAAACATCAGGGTCCTGTCAGCACTGCTCTCATCCCAACTCCCAAACATGGCATTCTATCCACTATTAGAAAAGAAATTAACTCCATCCTAGCGGAAACAAAGACACCCAGCTGGCACCAAGGGGCAAAATGAGACCATCCACTGTTAACTACACAGACTTCTCAAAACAGGACACTTCCCTGTGCACTGAAGTGGTATGCTTCCTAAGCACTCTTCAAACTGCTTTGCCCCAAGCTCTTGGCACATCTTCTCTGTGGCTTGGTTATCAAAGTGGTTACATTTCTCAAGCCAATTAATCTGTTTGTGGCAGAGGTATTACATTGTTTGGTATAAAATCTGGATTTTATAGACCAGAAAAAAAGCAAAGGAAGAAGTGTACTAAGGGAATGTCATAGTTCTGGGTGGCTGGGTTCTGGTGGAGGAGGGGGGTGGTGCAGGGGTAGCCTCTACAAGCAGCAGCCAGGGGCTCTCTGCAGGCCCAACAGAGCAAACGCCGGCTGGCTCAAGGCCAGAGTCATATCTCTGGAAATCACTTTTAGGAGAAAAAACCCCCCACAGGCAGCAGCTGTTTGCCACCAGAGAAGGGAGTGAGAAGATGTAAAGTGAAGTCTGCTAGGAAGGGAAGGGTGGGGGGAGGTGCTTTAAGGTCTGGTTGCACTTCTCATTACCAGACTCTGGTGTCACTGGGTATGCAGTGCCATGTAATAAATTAGAGTTTCTTTCCTTTATTCTGTGTTGAGTCTGTTTTTCCTGTGATGCTGATAGTGGAATGATCATTTCCTGTCCTTGTCTTGACTCCTATATATATATTTCCTCCCCTGTCCAGCTGAAAAGTGGAGTGGATAGACTGAATTTAGTGAGTGTCTGGCCTCCAGCCAGGGTCCAATCACCACAGGGAATGAAGAGAAGATGTAGAAAATCAAGTAGAAGGTCCCCAGACCTTCTCACTCACCTTACAGTTAAAACATCTGTCCCACTCACAGTGACTGATGCTGTTTCCCGGCAGCTTCTGGTTTCAGTTTTTCTAAGTTGCCCTCTAAATCTGTGTCTGCCAGTTCCACAGCAGAACAATACAGAGTCACAAACCTGAGACTAAAGGAGATAAAACTGCATGATGACCAAAAGTTCCTTCTCCTGGGCCAGAGCCCACTGGAAAGCCTGGTGCACCACCTCCCCTTTGGGTTGAGATGTTATTACTCCTGACATAAGTTTCATTCCCCCCACCCTGCTCTCGCCCTTCACATTCTAGTCAGAAGGCTTCCACCCCAGATGAGCCCCCAGAGAGCTCAGCACTTTCTGTTGCGATACAGCGAGGTCTTGGTTTCTCTATGCAAGCTGAGCTAGACTTGAAAGAATGCTTTCTGGTGGTCTTGATGAAGTCAGAAATTCTACAGTGAAGATTTTCAGAATGAGCTGTTGAAGCTACATACACAGATAGATACTGAAGCATTGAGTAGAGAACTGACATCTGTGGGATGATGACTGGAGGTGATGGTAACTTAAAAGTTAAACCCTACTTTGAAAGGCTCAGCATTTACAGAACATTCCAGGGTAATAAGCAACTGAGATGCCAGGCACCCACTCAGCCATAAAGTTCATAAACATCCTCCTTTGTAATAAGTTCTGAGGCAATCCTGAAGGTTAATAACATCAGGGGGGCTTGATGTATTGACCCTGAGACAGCTACGCGAGGATGGAGCGAAGCGGAGACATGGCGGCCAAACTCTGTGATAACATGGAACTTGAGGGTTAGGATGGAACTGATAAGTTGCATCCCTGCTGTCCCTGGCCCATGACCTGTCATGAATTTGACAAAATGCTGTCCGTTTGGTGAATTATAATATCATAATACCAAAACACACCTCCATCTCAACAGCAACCCACCTCCAAGGTGCAACCACCCCCCACTGAGCATGCACTCTAAATTTCGATAATCTGTACCTTTAAACATGAGGCAAGAGAGTCTTACATGTCACAATACAGGTATGTGTGACTAGAGTCCCTCAAGCTCCACCTTAAAGATATGAAATGACATAAAAATAGCCCAAAATTCCTGATGTGTTAGGGAAGATACCACTGTGTCAGGGAAGACACCCTTGCACCTCACCCTGATCCCTGGCACCAGCTGACAGGCTGAACCTCTTCTCCCCCACATCAGGACACCTTTGGGTAAGATCTGAACACTTGGTCACACCAAGTGCCTCCCCTGGGAAACTCAGAAGTCTCTGTAGAGTTACTGTATATCTGTAGTTAGTAGTTAAGACAACTACTGTACAATGCATTAGTAGTTAAGACTTTTAGTACTTACTAATGTTTTGCAGACAGGGAATTTATCACTGGCACCCCAAAGAACCTGTGTGTCTGCTGCTTGAACAAAACCCTCTTTCCTTTGAGCCTGTCCTGTTGGTTCTCACTGAGTGTGGCCAAACTCCTCTGAGGCACCCGTGGCAGAGCAAAGAACACGACTTGGTTGGCAGAGCATCTCGTTATTTGTGAATCCAGATCGTGATAGTTCAGTGCACAGAACACGACCGGACTGATAACCACTGATTGGGCATATCGTTACCCTTATCGCAACAACATCTTGATTCTATATTAACAAATCCTTTCTAGGAAGGAGACAACCTACATTTTAAACCGTCAAAATTAAGCTGCTCTGAAGCAGATATGCAAAAATCTTCAGAAAACTATACTAGGATGTCCCCCCCTTTATTCCTGTTTGTGCATAGGTTCTGGTATTTAGCACAGATCTGCAGCTACTGAAGACACTTGTTTTTACTCAGCTGATGGGCAGCTAAAACCCACCACAATCTTCCTTATGAAAGTGACTACAGGAACGTAATTAAGGAAGGCACAAGGCCTCTGAGGCAAATTGGGGTTTTTTTAAGCTTAAAATATAACCCTGGGTGTTTACAGTGAGATGCTGAACTTTCTGTAATTTATTTTAAAGATAACATCAAACAAAATATTCTGATTGAAAAAAAAATCTAATTTTTAGTCTAAAAATGTAGGGCTTTTTTCTGCAAGCCTTCTATCACATCCAAGTCTTTCATGTATAATTTCAAGTGCTCTTTAACAAGATAACCTTCATTTACTTTCCTCTTCCTGAGAGTGGTTAAGGACTCCAATTTCTCACAAGCTAAGGAAGTCAGAACTCCATACCATGTATAGGCCTTAGACTGAGGATTTTCCCCGAGCTTCCCAGAAATGTCATATTTGGGGGTTTTCTGTTGTTGTTGGGTTTTGTTTTTTTAAATGCAAGCAGATTACAACAGAGTCCACACACAAACAGCTTGGACAAGAGTTGACTGTTCCTTTCACATGCAGCTTTTTATGAGAAAAAAGCAAGAGAGATACTAGAAAGCCCATTGTATGACTTCCAAAATATGAGTAACTTCTGGTATTCTGAGTGAAAACAAAAGCATGCTTGATTTTTATCTTCCTGGTTTGACAGTCTCATATATGAAAGAGAAAAATGCACTCCATTAGTCCAATTCTCTTATTTCAGCTGATTTTCAGAGGCTTGATGCCAAAAACTGATTTAAAAACAACAGGTTGTATTTTCTTCCATATCCAAGTTCATAAGTAAGTTTGCTGATGCGATATTTAGTAGATAAATCATTCCCCCAGGGTCACACAACAGAAAAATGATGAATGATGCTTTCAGTCTTCTATCACCAAAACAAAGTTCCTTTTTCACTCTCTAGATTCAGTCCCCCATGCCTCTCTGCCAGCAGCACTTTCTGAAAACATTTCTGAAAAAACAACATTCTTCCTATTTCAGCCAGTGATTTCAGCTGCATTTCAAAGTCACATCTTCAGCCAGAGCTGCTGGGGCAATTCCTTTGCACCTTGCTGCTCTCAGAACTAGGAAACCTGGCATACCAACACAGTACATCTCTGAAACAACCTGGCATGCCAAAACAGGGACCCAGAGATTTTATACAGCCTGAAGAACCCTTTATTATATGCTAATATATAAAAATATAAAATACATAGTCTAAACGGACACTGTCTTAAGGTCCTACATGAGTTAAAACCGTAACCCAAGCTGGCTAATGTCAAGATCAAAGGATTTAAGAGCTGAGAGAGGAAGGCTAATCAGCCTCATTTGATTCACAGAGAGGTACTTGTTACACAGACACAAGTAAGAGGAAAAATGATGCTCTGCATCAATACCACCATTACCCTGGGCTGGACAAGTTGTAGTGACAGGGGGTGGCTAAAGGCAGGGCTGGGGTCAGACCAACAATGGTCCTGCCATGAGACAGGCAGAAACCTATGCTTTTCACATTTGGGGTGTTTGATGTTTTGTTTCTTTAGTGGTTTTTTTGATGGTTTCTTTTTTTTGTGTGTGGTGGCAGCAGAAGCTCAGAACATTCCTCTAGAGTAAACTTTGAAAATAACTTGCTTGCAGAGTTAACCTGCTTGGTATCACTCCTGCTGGAGCAGCAATACAGGGCAGTCTAATTTCTTACCAGCTTTATTTTAATTTCTCCAGATCTGTTCAAAATTTGCAACATTTCATAGCCTAGGTACTATTTATTTACATAGCATCCATATAAACCCCTTCAAAATACAGCCTCCAAAGGATTAATACCAAACTGTTCACAGAGACAAGCCAGGCAAGCATGAGACAATCACAAATAAACCTGAGAACAGTTTATTATTCACCCAGGGTAAAAACTTCTGATCCCTTCAGTCATGTGCTTACATGTTCCCTGAGAGGTGGTTTGTAACTATTTTGGGTTTTTTTTTCCCCAGCTAACAGGCAATACATTCCACATAGTCTGTACGCTTACAGTTGTTGCATCGCTACATGAAGCCAGAATCCACAGCGGTAGCATACAGCATTTTCTGGTGCTGCAGTGTAGTGACCAGCTTCATACAGCACAAAGGTAAATACACATACTGGTTTGAAGAGTTCTGTCTTTGGATGTCATTTGCCATGCTCATTCTGATACCTGAAGGACAGATAGATCGATAACAACTTCCCTCCTTGAACAGCGCTGTGCTTGCAAGCTACCACATCCTCTTCTTTCCATCTCTACTCCCACTGCGCTCGTGAGCAAAAACCTACAGACGCTTCTCACAGTTCAACGAAACAGTGGAGGAAACTACAGTCCTGCACATAAATACTTTCATGACCTCAAACCCTGCTTGGTCCCACTCTGGGTGATGGGCCTGTGGAAAATAATATCAGGTGGCCTCTGCAGTCTTGCTGGGTTTATAAAGGTTTCTTGCCAGCTTTGTGACTTTCTCTTTTTCCTCCAAAAATCTTTTTCATTACCCATGTCCAGACTCTTTGTTTTTTTGAGACTCATTTATCACCTTTTTTTTTAATAGACCTATTACTTTAAACATGAGTGGAAACCTTCTTTCAAAACTCAAAAAAGTGTCTCCAAAAACCACTGAAGCACAAGTCCAGACCCTGCTGAGCAACAAGGGCTGGCACCACACTGCCTGTTCAGGAGTGCCAAGAGCTGAGCCCTGCCCTCCCACCTGCATCCTGCCCCCATGAACCATCCACAAGAAAAGCTGCTTCTCCCCCAGCACCTGCCATCCCAGGGGAGCAGAAAAAAAAGCTGCCATGGCAGGAACACTTGCACAAAACACAGCTTCCTCCTGTGACGCTCAGGAGAAAAATTCCTCCCTGTGACAATTGCAGCCAGTTCCCCTTTCCCTACGCTCACCAGCTGCACTATGACTAAGCATTAGGGACCCTAAAAAAGGCCATTATGTCAAGGACTGGATTTATTAATTTTCATCATACCCACTTGCTTTCATTTTAGGTTACTTTTATTTTCGACTACAGCTCAGCCTGACTCATCTGGGATGGGTGTTTGAAAGAGGCGGGTGAGGAAAACCCGAGTGACATGTGCTAGCTCCGGGAAGCCGGGAGCAAGGCGGGGGTGGAACTCATTTCTGCTTCTCTGTGCCTGCAGGGAAAGGCTTGGCAAGCATGGGGTGGATTTCAGGGAATTACAGTAGAGCTGCTGAGAGCTGACCTGCAGATTAGAAGCCGTGAATTTTAGCAAAAAGTAAGGCATGCTGCCACATACTGGAGTATATCTGCCCACACGCAGCAGCAGTCACACACACACACACTCCTGCCAGCCTCCTCCTTTCCCCTGCACTCACCTGCCGCCTCACCACAACATACCGAGCCTCCACCAAACAGCCTACTGCCCTGCCAACCTCCCTTTTATGTCCCTGCATCCTCCTGCAGGCAGGTGGGACCTCTGGAAACACAAGGCAGCTGGGATGGATCAGGGAAATTAGGAAAGGGGCTGTGGAAATTCAAGAAGGAGGAGAAGAAAACACCTGTGTGCCCTTCGATTTTGCCTTGCTTTCCAGGAAAGGCTGGTGGAAGTTGGAGCTGGCAATTTCCTCATGCTTGATGACTCCTGGCACCTGGGTTACAAGTTCAGGCGGGCTGCTGTCTTGTCTTGATCTCTGGTGCTCTTTGGGCACAGGCTCAAACACCTGAAGCTCACAGCAGCGTGTTAGGCTGCTCCATGGGTCTTCTGCAGCCCAGCTCCTGTGAGTGGCGTCCTTTGGCCCACCAGCAACTCCTCCCAGGCCAGCCCCCCTACAAAATTCTTCCCTGTTTCAGGCAGTTCCCCCCCCACAGTTTTGAGCTTTTGATGTTAAAATATTGGAAAAGAATAAACATAACCTTCAAAACTTCAGAAAATACAAAACTTGAGTTTCATTGTGTAGTTCCTCAGACAGTCTGAGTCTCAAATAAATAATTCACAGTTTTTTCCCTACAAAACGGAACATGATAGCATAACAAAATAAATATTTATGATAAATCTTCCTCTTTTTTTTCCCATTTCCCTGGAATTGTCAGCAGGTTTGCTTGGAAGCCGGAGGTGCTATTGTAAGAAGTTTCTCTCTTGCACACACACGCAGGGCGGGCAGCTGCTCAGGTGTTCAGCGGTGTGCCAGGGCTGGGGGGCAGCGCAAGAACCCGCTTGCCTGCGGCTCCATACTGCCCACACTTCTTGGCCTTGATACAGACAGGAAGGACCTAACAGAAGAGAGGTGGTTGGTTTTATTTGGGTTTTTTTTTTCCTTCTTCAAAATATATGGATATTTTAAGCACAAGGGTAAAGACCTAGGGTGTGTGTGTTACCTAATAGGTCCTGGCATCTCTCTGTGTGAGGGGAAACAAAAGATTCCCCCTCACAAATCCCCAGAAGGCTCCAGCTTGGACCCACAGGCACAGGACCCATGGAAAAAGACATGTAATATTTTTCCTTTTTGTGTCCAAAACACCCATCAAAAGTCAAGGTGCATGTTCTGAGTGTATCCTGTGAGGAGGCTGAGGTGCCTTCAGGGCAAAATTGGGCTGTGATTTTCTGACACGATGCCTCTGACCTCACTCAGCCTTGAGTTTGCTTCCTTCACCCCTTGTGCCAGGACAGCATGACACCCTGGGTTTTTCACGCAGTGGTACGCTCTTCCTCTAAAGACCCCATTTTGTTTGAGTCATGTCCTCAAAGCTGCTTCCTCAATGAGCAGCCCTGGACATGCCAATGGGAGGTTATTTTAGGAGAGGCAGAAGAATGGTGCAAGGGTTCGGCCACAACTACGTTGTGCATAAATACAGTAACAGAGCAACACTTTCCCTGTCTTCTCATAGAGAAAGTGAATGTGTTCTAGCTGTCATCACTGTCGGGCGCCTATGGGCCTGGCTAAGCACCTTCAGGCTTCCCCTTGCCAACATGCTGCTAGCCAGCTGGCTGGCTGGGGGGTGCTCCTTCCACCCCTCCCTGCCCTGGGTGCAGCCCAGGCTGGGCAGTGTGCAGCCAGCGCCGGGGTGACCAGGCAGAGCTGTGTCCAAGCGGTGAGCCCCTCAGAGGGTGTGGGTCAGCCCTGCAGCAGCTGGCAGAAAAAGGCAGACCTACCCAGCGTGGCCGGGTTGAGCTTCCCTCTGGGTCATGTCGGTGCCTGAGGCAGTAGCAGAGGAAGATGGCAAGAAGGAGGAGAAACGTCATGGGGACCAATACCCCAACTGCAATGATAGTGACTGGTGCCGTGTTGCTCTCCAGATCTGTGGGGAAAGCAGTGGGTATTCAGTTTGTGCATGAAGAAAGTAACTGCAGCCCATTTCAGGCAACCCTTGTCAGTCCCCAGGGTGAGACAGAGTGGATGGGAACACATGCCAGCACACACACAAGCAGCACCACCGACAGACCTGTGTTTGGGGTCTGATGCCACTGTTGGGCATCTGACACCCAGCCCCTCCAAGCTATCCAAAATCACATGTCCTCTTGGTGTGTCAAGCCATGTGAGAGGAAAACCCTACAAGTCCTCGGCAGAGGCAAGGAGGCTAGGGCTCATCATGGCATGCAGGGTACCCAACTAGCAGTAAGACATTGTGTGCCATCACCAAGGGTCTTTGGGTGCTGCTCAGCACCTTCTCCATCCCTCCCCAGCCCAGCCCTGGCTGATCGTCCAGGTGCCTTTCCCACCTGCCCCCTGACCCCCAGAGCAGCTTCCTGATCTACCCCAGGAGGTGTTTTGCAATTTTTTTCCCCACGCCAGGACAGGAGCAGAGTTGTATACTGACCCTGCACTGTAGTAGTGTCCATGTGCAGGACCAGGGTTGTGTTTAGAGAGGGGTGTTTGATCATGCAGACGATGGGATACTCCTGGAGGACTTTGGGGTGGGTGTGGGTGAAATTGCTGATGACAGTCACAACCCCGTTGCTGTGCAAGATATGGTATTCCTTTGTTTTCTGCTGCAGGATGCTGGGAAGATGCCAGGTGATTTTTGGAGCTGGTTTCCCTGTTGCTGAGCAGCTCATCCCCACTACTTTCTCCAAGTCGTCAGATTTGTCTGGATTGGGTAAAAGCTTAGCCTCCACTTTGGGGTCCAAGATGGCTGTAAAACACAACATGACACAATCTGTAAGTTTATGTTCATGCCTGAATAAGAGCACCTGCATTTAGCATTATCTTGGAGGACAACCTTGCTAATCTTGCCTACCCCTCCCCAAAGCCCCAGCAGTAACAAATAACTATGAAAGTGATTGGACAGCAAAAAAAAAAAGCAAGGACAAGAGGGCAGAAGCATCCATGTTTCAATTCTGTTATGAATGGCAGCACTGCAGCATCCCAACTGAGAAGTGGCAATTATGGACAAGACCCACAGGTAGTGAAACCCCGAAACCAGATGTCCTCCACTCCCTAAAGGGGCTGAACTCCTTCAATGAGTTAAAGTTCTTGTTCTTTTCTCTTAAATGTATCTGCAGGATTGGTTTTATTGCTCTTTGAGATGTGTAGTAAGTGCATCTATTTATGCAAGACAGCAATAGTGAATTTGTCTGTGGTTACACCACAGGATTTAACCTGTGGAGGTTTTATGCTTGTACACAAGCTTCTTCCTTCTCGTGTAGGGTTTTGAGGGTGTCATGGTATCCCTCAAAACCTTTACTGAAGATTTAGTCTTACTCAGCAAGAAGGATGAGCTGCAGAAATCATCCACGCTTACTCACTGGCACAAAGCCTGTTTGTTGATTCCTATTTACACGAAGTGTATTTGCAAGGAATAAAGAAAGGGGAGGAGTAGGTGAAGCTGTTTTCAGCCTGGGTAGAACTCCAGGGGAGGTCTGAACATTACAAGAGAATATAATTTTGTTAACCATTTAAGTGCAGTGGCAATTCTAGTTCCATTCAAGGTGCAGTTAATACAAATGCTCTCTGATTAAAAGAAGTATCTACTACAGTATGTAGTAGTATTCCTTGTGTAAATGACTCTCTTGCTATTTACATAGCAAAAATAACGACAGTCATCACAGTATTTATGCTGAAATCAAGTTTTGTCCCAACACTAGCCTAGCAAACACATAGCTGTCTTTTAACAATTCTACTTTCAAACAAAAACCAAAACAAATATCTGGGGGAAAAAAGTCTTCTTGGAAAAACTGATGCTTTTTCCTTTTGGGAGGCAAACAAAGATTTGCACATGAAGGGGGTGTAGAAGACACTGAATGATCCTGTTAAAGGGGGAAAAGTCTTGTGCCAGGTACATAAGGTGCCTTTAACCTCCTGGTACCATTCCAGGTGCACTTTGTGAGGCCTCTGGATTCTCCAAGCTGTAACTGCCAAGGAGTGGAAGCAAAACATCGTATGCGATCAGTTTTGCTGGGGGATTTTATTTGTTTGTTTGTTTGATTCCTTGGTTTTTATTTTTATAGCTAGACCTCAGTTGTTTACTATGGTTGTGCCTGCCTAGGAAAAAAAATGTGGGTATTTCTGATTTTTTGCATCACCCCTAGACAGAAACTCAAACCCCACAAGCAGAGCTGATGAATGCCACTCGTGTTTCTCTGAGAGCAACAGGAAAAGTGTGTAGGGGGATTTCAGCTGGAACTTCTCAAAATCTCCCATGTATGAAAAGACAAGTGTCACAAACAGTTTATGTTTTGATTAATAAATGATCTCTGAACTTCTTCTTTCGCTCACGGGATGCATAAAAATAACATAACCACCCACAGCATTAACTCCAAACACTAGCTTGCAACATCCAAAAGCAGTAAAGGAAAGCTGTCGCAGATGCTTCCAGAGGGGATGTGAAAATTCACTCTGTATCTTGGCAGAAATGCACAAAACTTCTTCTGACTAAGCAGTCCTCTCTCTTTCCTCACACTGGACACCAAGGAATGATTATAATGTGAAAAAATCCTGCAAGTGCTTGATTTGCAGTGCTGTCTCCCTACACAGTTTGTTAGCGTGTGCCCACTGCTGATGTTTGATGCATGCACTTAAATGAACCGCTTCTTTTGTCTTTCATCAAAGTATTTGTTTCCAGTGAAAAGGAACCTGCAAAAAGATGTGGTCTGCAAGTACTTTGCATCAGTAGCTCTTGCAGAGCAGTAGTGCAAATATTCTCAAACTCAAACTGTGGCAATGTTCTTAAGTATTCAGAAAAAGAGACTGTTCTAGTGTTATACATCAGCTTTGATTATCTGTAATGGCCTTCTGTAATTAAACGGAGACTGTCAGGTCATGAGGCACTCTTTGTGCTTGAACTCTTGATGGTAGTCTTGGAGAGACTCATTAAAACGTTTATGAATTACAGTATGTGTTATGATGACAAAGCCGTGTCCTTGTACCGTAGAGATGTTCATCAGCACCCCTGTGCCTCAGTTTCCCTGTCTAAGAAACAGCGATGGCATTTCTCCGCTGCGCCCGAGCCTTCCAGGCGAATGGTGCCATCCATGGCGAAGGCAGAAGGTCCCTGAAGACAGCTCAGCAAACGCCTGGGGAACCTCGTGACCCAGCAAGTCTTGGCCATTCTCCTATCACGCATCCCACTCCCTCTGTGCCTGCTAACTCTGCTCCTTCCTGGGTCTCATACTCATCCTCTCTGATGATGAAGGTCGGCAAAACATTTTCAGAGCAAAAAAAGAAGGGGGGAAGGGAGAGGGCTGTTCAAAAAAGACCCGTCAAGCATAGTTGAAACCGTTCTGTTCCAAAATGGGTTTCAGTACAGGGCAGGAAATTTCTGCTTCTTCTCAGGTTTGCTGTTTTCAGCCAGGGGGGTCTGAGATTCCTCCAGCCCTACCTGTTTCTTTTCTCACAGTGTCATATCCAGTTCTTACGCAGTTTCACTTCCCTTTACCATACATCAACGCTACCCATCCTGGAAGAGCCCCTCTTGCGAGGGCTGTTGTAATCAGGCAATTACCAGCTCGTAAACTCCCTGGCAGTCCCCTCTCGAGGGCAAAGACACGTCTGCCTTTCATTTTCAGCTGCTGACTCCATAAACCGGCTTGCTCACCTTGCCCTGCATCCCTGAGCCTTGGGACATTCCTGCAGGCTTCATGCTCCTCCATTGTGGGCAGCCTTCTGGGCTTGTTCACTTACTTTAAATCGATGTTCTGCTAAAGGCTGAATCATAGCCACAAGGCTTGTGATTTTGGGAAATGTGTCCTTCCCTGGGATTAAGAGAAAAAAACCCCAAACCAAACAAAACCAACAAAAATCTGTGTTGAGATTTACATGATAAATGAGAAAGGGATCCTTCTGCAAGGCACTTTCATATTTTCCTGTAATATACACATCAGTGTTTACCCTCTGAATGACTCAGGGCTGCGTGTTTTTAGGAACAACTTCCTCTTCATACCTGAAATATTGAGTGAATTCCTCCTAATTTCTCTCTTCTGCTCTAGGACCTTTCTCAAGAGAGAGGAAAAAGAACTCTTGTTCCAGACATGGCTTTCCCTTGTATTTCCCCTCCCCCTCCCCCTTCCCATACTACTTAAGTAATCTTTCCCCTATAAGCCAGTGGCATCTTTTTTTCCCACACAAAGGGCGCTTGACACATGGGTACATGTGTGGGCATGTGTTTGTGTGCCAGCAGAAGGAACTACAGATAAACAAAGCACTCTGCAGTGCCTGGTCATACCACTGATGTTTTCCACATGGGACATAATTTTTTTGGTGAGTGTCCCCAGAGCAGTCACTGATGAGAAAGTTGAGACCTAAAAGGGTGTTTTCATGGCATGTTTAATGTCTCAGCTTTCTCACTGTCAGAAGACCAAGATCCTCCCTCAAAAGATAAGGAGCTTTTAACTCCCATTCCTTTGGAGTTCATCCATTTGTCTGTATTTCAGCTCATACTTGCTAGCTGATGATTTCCTATGAAGGTGTCAAGTATTGCCACCTCGGCTCATCACTTCTTTTAGCGCTCTTCTTGAGGCTAACCGATGCTGACCTGCACGAGCTGTTCATGTGGCAAAGCCCATGAGCTATGCTACATTTCAACCTTTTTTTTTTGATGGGGGAGCTTTTTGTACCCCTTTATCAAGCCCAGCCTAACTACTGTCATGTTTACTATAGCTTCAAAATCAGCTTCCAGACACTCTGGTCACATATATGGCATTCTACCTTCTGAATGTTTGGAGGTTCTAAGACCAAAGGCAGAGGAAGCAAAGAGCCTGATGTCTCCAGGCTGAGGAGAAGAGCGCAGCAGTAAAGGGAGGCAGAGGAGCACAGGGTTCGTGGCTGTGGCAGGCCAGCTGGCTGCCAGCACAAGTCCAGGGAAACTTGGAGGAAGTCATGGGTTACACGTCAGCTTTTAGATCTCACTGTTATTGACTTAAAGGGGAAGAAAATTAAAGAACTGCTGAATGTTGTTTTCCCATCAGAGGTAAAACCAGGAATGGAGGCAGAGCCAGAAGGGAAGCTGAGCCACCTTTCTTGCAGCAATTTAGCAAAGAGCAGTGCTTATTGCTAAACCAGGAAGGTTTTTTCCAGGGAAAATGACTTGGTCCTCAAATGACAGCCTGTATGCAGTTATGCCTTACCATAAACACTGAGACACATCCTGCCGGTGACGGCCCCCGATGGGAAGGTGTTGAAGATGCATTTGTAGCATCCTTCATCTTGGAGGGTGACTGCGTGAAGGGAGATGGTCGAGGCTTTCAACTCACTTTTGATAAAGCTCACGTGGCCAACGTATCTCTCTGCTATCTTTTGGCCATTCATTGTACTGTAAGTCGCTATGTTGTCTTCAGCCCCATCAGTCTCCTTCTGCCAGGTCACCTGTAGCACATCTTCTTTCGTGGCCGACAAGCACGAAAAAGTAACATTTTCTCCTGCCTGGACCGTCTGGATGTTTTTGGTCATCACCCACACAGAGCCTGCAGGAGAAGGAGATGCTGTATTCAGCAATTCTCACCACCCTTCTGCAACCCACCCCCAGCAGAATACCCCCAGCCCCTCGCCCTCCTGAGCAGAGCGGCTCCAGAGGACATCTCTGCCCCTCCATCCAGGGAAAAAAATGAAAACGCAGCCCAAAGGAATTGCCTTGAGAGTTTGGCTGGACCTGACGCCTCTCACACAAAGCATCTCACCAGTCTAGTACCTGTGCTCTGAAGAAAAGCAGCTCTCATATCAGCAGGGACTGATTTCTGCCTGCTAAGACTGTTACCCTGTAGGCTCCTATGAAGGGGTTCCCTAAACGTTCAGCCATGCTATGCCCCAACAGCTGCTAGTGCATTACTGCTCTCTGAGCCCTCATGTGGTGCAGTGAGAAGCAGGTCTGTAAAGCTGCTAAAAATTCTTAAGTGCATCGCTGCACACGGTGTGACCACGTTTGTCAGCCTAGCAGGAGAAGAGAAAGGCAGGAGGAGAAAGCAAGGTAGGGAGGACCAGAGGCAAACTGCACCCGTCCTCCTGGCTCAGGCTTGAGACTGTGCAACTGGGAAGTGGCCAAATCCCTGGTGAAGACCCACAGACAGAAAATTTTCATAGCATAAATGCTGTGGTATTAAAGGTCTCCAGGGGAAAAAAAGAAAAACTTCCTCTTCCGATTCACAGGCACACGTGGAAAGGCTATTGAAGGGACAGGTAAGCAAAATGGATACTCCCAGGTTTAACAGCTCAGCTCCACAGTCCTCTTAGGGTAACAGCTTTTAAAGTTTATTTGTGTACGTCAGCATGGGAAGGGAGATAGCAGCAAGGACCATTACAGCACCAAAACCAGATTCAGTCTACAAGAAAAGGAAATATCTTTGCAGGCTTTAAGGAGGAGTGAGGCTGTCTGCCAACAAAACTGGCTCAGGTCCTGCCCTCTCCATGGCTGCAGCCATAGAATCATAGAATGGCATGGGTTGGAAGGGACCCCAAGGATCATAGAGCTCCAACCCCCCTGCCACAGGCAGGGACACCAACCTCAGGCCTGGATCTACACAAGGTTGCCCAGGGCCCCATCCAACCTGGCCCTGAACACTTCCAGGGATGGGGCATCCACCACCTCTCTGGGCAGCCTGTTCCAGCACCTCACCACTCTTTCTGTAAAAAACTTCCCCTAATATCCAATCTAAACCTTCCCTCCTTCAGCTTTAAACCATTCCCCCTTGTCCTGCCATTATCTGCCCTTTTAAAAAGCTGATTCCCCTCCTGTTTATAATCTCCCTTCCATGGCCAGGCAGACCTCCCCAGGACACCCAGAAAGCAGCTATGGAGCTGTGCCTGTCATTTTGCTGTTCAGAGCTCAGTAGCACCTTAGGCAGAATACAAACCATGACCACCGAAGCTAGTCTGCAACAAATGCAGGCTTTCCTACCTGATCTGTAATTACAAAACCAAATATAACACACGCAGGCTTTTAGTGACCTGAGCAGTCACCCGCAGGCACAACGTCCGTCCCTATGAATAGTTCTGTCCTGGGTAGAGCACAGAGTGCCACGCTCTGACCCAAGTCCCAGCCACAGCAGGAGATGAAATCAAACAGAATCACAGAATCATCAAGGTTGGATAAGACCTCCAAGATCAAGTTCAACCATCAGCCCTACACCACCATAACCCCTAAATACTATGTCTACCGGCTTTTTTGCACACCCCCAGCGACATCCTGTTCCAATGCTTCACTGCTCTTTCTAATATCCAGCCTGAACCTTCCCTGGCACAACTTGAGACCATTTCCTCTTGTCCTGTGGCTTCAGCCACAGGGGTCACTGCGAGCGGTTGGACGTTTGCCTGGTTCATACATTTGCAAACTGCAATAAATGCGTACATCTGTCCGCAGCTTATACATGGTGGCAAATTAAGGGGAGGATGCTGTCAGCGCAACCCACAGTGGCACGTCTGAAGCCCTACATGAGCGGTGTGGTGGCTTTGCAGTGCCAGGAGTGCCCTGTCATGGCTGGGCTCACCCCAGGGGATGCGAGGAGGGGGGACTGCAGCACCCGGCAGCAGGCTAGGAGGGCCACCCAGGTCCCTAGCCCAGTTACAGCATTAATGAAGCTGGACAGACAGACAAAGAACTTACCTGATGCAACGATCCAGAGGCTGGAGAGGAGAAGACAAGCGAGCATCATCCTAGCTGCGTCCTGAGTGAGATCAGCGAGAGACTGATCCGTTAACTGCAGCTTCCCCTTTCTTTCACGCTTCGCTTTAAATCTCGGGACCTTCCTCCTCCGTATGCATACGGTAAAGAGGGACCTCGTAAAAATCTCGTGCCTTCCAGCGCTCAGCTGAGTAACACAAATATTGGGTGAGTTTACAACAAATTTCAGAGTCAGATATGGAGGATTTCCCACCCAGCAGACAGGCAGGGATAACGGGTTAACAAGGTTGGGATTCTCACAAGTGCCTCATGCTCAAGGCTAGGCTTTTGCAAGGGGCTAAATAGAAGCCCAGGTTTCTAAGCTGGCTGAGCGCCTGAGGCACATCAGGCTGTGAGGGGAGAGGAGAAAAGGCTGCCCCGTCCCTGACCTGAATAAGGAAACTTCAGGGAAAGCAGCTCGGGTCCATGGGCATGATGTGATGAGGAGTACAAATGTCCCCAACACATAAGTCAGAGGACCCCATTAGAGATTTGTACCCCGCGTGTACATCAGTGGAGACCCAGGAGCTTGTGAGACATGTCTCCTTTGCCGGGTAAGGAGACCAGAACAAGCCAAACGCTCAGCCCACAGCCTCCATCATAAGTTGCCTCTGGGAAAGAGGGAGACCCATCTCCACCGGGCCATGCTCTTTCCCCAGCCCTGTCCCTCAGAAAGACAGCGCTGCTGTCCTGCCAGCACAACCACTCCCTTCCGCCCTCACCTGCGGCAACATTAAGATAGCTCACGCGGCCATTTTGAGTCACCACTTCTGGCACATTTGCTTTGCTGGTTCTACACTTGTGTTTCTCCTTTTCGGATGGCTACGAGCACACTGCCGAAACCAACAAGCCCTACAGCCTGAGAGTTGCTCACGCATCACATGGCGGGGCAACCAGCCGATGAGCCCTCATTTGCCAATCAAATTGTAAACCGTGTTTCACGCTTCTACTTTCTGATTCGGTGGCCTGCTTTTTTGCAGATTCTTACTACTCCAAATGACTATGATTGCATTAAAAATGCTTTCTTCCAGTTGAATTGCTGCACAGAATAACATTGAGTCATGCAAATGGGTAGAGGGAAGGCATCAGGCCCAAATCACAATGTGGCAAAAATATACTCTCAGACATGTTTACACACACATACACCATTCCTTCTCTCCTCTCAAGTGGTAATTAATTACCTGAAAAATACAAACAGCTCATGTATCAATATTCCTCTAAAGTAGCATTTTGGATGTGCTTTTGGGTAGGTTCAATAATTCATTACCATCAGCATGCAAACTGTCATTGCTTCATATTATTGCCTTCTTCCTTTGAAGTATCACATCCCATTTTCCTTTCGTTGTGTTATTTTCACAGTTGCATTTTCCTGCAAGGTTTCTGGAAAGGTATTTTGGCTTTACCAACATGTGAAATCAATGAAAAATGGGTTTTTGTGGGGGTTTCCAGACCATTTTACAGCTATTAAGCAGCGCAAATAGCTCCATAGGGCTGTGGAACAAGGCGTGGAACAAGTCAGAAGGGCAAACTGACAGTCTTGAAATGGAGATTCATAAGAACCTGGTTGTCAGGCTCTCAGACCTTCCACAACTAAAAAAAAAAAACACCACATTGGAGATTTGCTGAAACTGCATCCTTTTGCACCAAAGTCTCCTAGCAGCCTGCGAGTGACCTGTGCAGGGATGCAAAGATTCATTCCAGGATTTACTGGTGTCCTCACCTTAGCTCTGCTGCGATTTTGTAACAAAACCATAATGGAAGAACTTTCCACAAGCTTGCAGATACTTTTACTGACGTCCTTATAGCTCTACTTCAACATGTAGTCATCACAGAAGGAACTGCACTTGATTTAAAAAAGAACTGCAAGCCCAGTTGGTGTAATTTTTCTATTCAGAGGAAAAGTCCTTGTCAGTTTTAACCATTTTATTCCCTGCAAGAAGCACTGTCGTGTTGCAAGAAGCACTGTTTGTGTTACAAAGGCCTTTCCAAACAATCATAAAAGGCAAACACCACTCAGTGAACGCCAAACGTTCAGTCTTAGCAACAGCCAGGCACAGGGCAAAGATGGCGATTGTGGCTGGAAAAAAAACCCACATTGGCTGTATATCATTTACACTGTGCCCTTCGTGGTGATAAAGAGCTGTGTAGGCTGCCTGCTCCTTCCAGGCTCTGCCTCTCTGCTGGCAGCTCTCGATACAGCAGGGACCCCAGGCATGAGGGGACACCCCTCCAGTCCACGTGCACGTGAGCCTGCATGCACATCTAACAGCTGCAGCATCTCCTTCTGACACACCCCTCGCTCCTTCTTCCAGGGACCAGTGAATGTCAGCAGCTGATCCATTATTTTAAACATTAGTCAGTCAGGAACATGAGGTCCACTCATTAACCCCACCACTTATTTCAGTTTTGCAAGTCCATGTTTAAGTCACAGAATCACAGAACTGTAGGGGTTGGAAGGGACCTCCAGAGATCATCAGGTCCAACCCCCCTGCCAAAGCAGGTTCCCTAGGACAGGTCACACAGATAGGTGTCCAGACGAGTCTTGAATATCTCCAGAGAAGGAGACTCCACCACCTCCCTGGGCAGCCTGTCCCAGGGCTCTGTCACCCTCACTGGGAAAAAGCTCCTCCGCATTTTGGTGCGGAACTTCCTGTGCTCCAACTTGCAGCCATTGCCCCTTGTCCTGTCTCCACAGACCACTGAAAAGGGGCTGGCCATTTCCCCTATGCCCCACACTTCAGATATTTATAAACATTAATCAGATCCCCCCTCAGTCTTCTTTTCTTAAGGCCGAACAGCCCCAGTTCATTCAGACTTTCCTTGTAAAATCCAGACAATTTCAGACATTTCAGACATTTCCAGAAATTCAGACATTTCCTGATCTGTTTGCCTTTGCATAGACTTCTGGTGGATTATGGACCTCCTCCTTGTTTGTCAGTCAGACCCCATGCTGTCCTGCTTCAGTCACACAGCAGCTTCCTTTTTGGGAACTTGTCATATCACCCAAGGTTCAGGAACTTCCAAAGCATGGTGAAAGCCTGGGGATAAATTAGACAGAAAATAGTTTTGCTACCAGTACTTGGCGAACACAGTGACTCAGCGATTCTTCCCTTCCTTTCTGCTACACTGGGATGGTCATTCCACTTCCCAGTAAAACAAAAAGGGACATACAGGAACTAACTACACACAGCCACAAAGTGACAACATTTACACACAGCCCAAGTGACTAATCACACAACTGACCTTCCAGAAAGTGTTGCTGGGGGGACTCACTCGGGCACAGTTGTGCATTCGGCTCCTGCAACCAGTCTAAACCCTTGGTTTTTCAACCATCCAGAGCCAAGGTAACAAGCAAGTAGCTGCCTACCGTGTCAGCAGCATGCAGCTCCACCTCTCGGGGCACTGCCTGTTCATAGAGCAACAGGGAGGCAGGTTATTTCATCCGCTGCTGAATTTTAGTGATTTTTAGAGGTTGGTCCATCCATACCAGTAGCAGGTACCAGCATTGAGAAGCAGCTTGTCAAAGAAAATTGAACTAACACTTTATAACATGCCCATAAATAATGCCCATGTACAGCAAATCCCTCTACACTGGGGATCTACATGGAGAGCTGTGGTACCCTGGGATAAAGCCAGTCGTTGCATCTACCAATGCACCATCCAGCCTGCATCGCTGCAGCAGGGCCTGTGGTCAGTAGCTACAGGGCCCGGTGGTGCTCAGTCTGGCAGGGTTACAGACAAAGCATCATATTTGTGCACAAATTTTAGATCAGATGTCATATGGGCAATTTATAGACAGTTGCATCTGTTTGTCCTGACTCATGTTAGACCTGGAAATACTTGATGTGTGATCTCTTCCCAAACCGTGACCCCTTCCTCTGCTACCCCACTGCCATCAGTTGCAGTGAAGGCCTGCAGCTGCTGGCGCTGGAACCTGGTGTGGGACTGAGAAATAGAGGAGGGGGTCTGCTAAGTCTAGGAGACTTAGCGCATGGTATAGAATATCAGTCGGTAAAACCATGTGTTACGGGGGACAGCACACATCGTGAAACCATCCAGTTAACCACTCGTCACTTCTCACCTCTGTTTTGATGAAATTGCTGCAGACACCTGAAGTCTTACAGAGATTTTTGGGTTTTTAACTTTTCCAGCAACGTATCACGATGACAGCCTGACAATTAAAGAACACTTACCCCCTCAACTGTCAGCCCTGCAAACTGTACTTCTGGTTCTTCTCTTTTTCTTCCTCCTAGTAGCTCAGAAGGGGAAGAAAAGGTGACAAAAAAGGCAAAAAGGAGATGAGGAAGCAAACCCAGATTGCATTGAAAAGCTTCAGTAGCAAAGGCTGTGCTTTGCTGAGGTTGAAGTGTTCGGGTTTTACAGTTCAGCCTGTCACACCATTTCTCAGAAGAGCAAGATGGACAGGCATGTGGTTTCTTCTTCCTGAGCGCACCCCAAATTGCTATTTCAGATGAGGGATCCTAGAGGGAGTCCATGCTGCAAACTGCTAGTCTCTTCATGGAAGCCACAAGCACTAGCGTGACTTTGCTGGCCCCGGTGCCCCAGGAAGGCATGTCATTCATCCATTCCCCACCCCCTCTTCCTCTCCCTCCTCCACTCATCAGTGTTTGTGTGTGGTGAAGGCTTTGGGGTTGTTTTTTTTCTAGGTACACAATATCTGGGGGCTGCATACTCTCGGGATGTCAGAGATGATGAGCCTCTTTGGTCACTGAGTTTCGTTCTGTAACAGTCAGCACAGAAACCAAGTCAGCAGAGAAACCACACCAATACTGGCTACCCAAGCGTACAGAGATTCAGCAGAAGCATGGGAAACTGCCTACCAAATATAAGGTAGGTTTGATACCATTTCATATTTACTACTAAAGAGGAGGGCTGAGTGATTTTATTAAAAATAGGAACAAACAATGCCTGCAATAAATTAGCCTTAAGGGACCAGGTAAGGTACCATGGGGAGCCTCTTCATTAAAAGGAGATAATTTAACAAGCAAATTAAGATAATATAATTCTTGGCATGTCAAAGAGTATTGCCTCAGGATGCTTTTTAGGGAGGTGACTTCACCTGTAGGATCCCAGCACGGAGAGCCTGCTGAAGCAGGGAAGGATGCTACAGGTCAGGAACACAAGGAGCAGAAACTATTTGTCATCTGCTCTGAGTTTACAGACAAGAAAACTACACTTAGATGTTCACTTTGCGATCTCTTATCTGTTGCCATCGTCTCTTATACAGACAAAAGTTTATATATACTATATAGAAGCACATTAAATTTATATTATATACTATACATATAATTTTATATTATATAATTTAGAATAAAATATAATTTTTATATATTATAATATTAAATAATGCATAATAATATCTATTTTATATGGTACAAAATTCTATTTATATATTATATTTATATATTACACTATATATAGAAACAGATTAAATTTATTTAAATGCTGTACACGGCACGTATAACCTTCACAACTGTGGGTAGGAATAGATTGTCTCCTAAGGAGCTGTGAAGACAGAGGGAGATGCACATCAGGAGTCACCTAGGACAGGCGGGTTGCCTTCATCCCCATCGGTGCCGGAGATACTCAATGCAGTGACTGTGAGCACTTCTCCGCTACGGGCAACAGGCTGCTACTGCTGCTGTCCCTGGGGCGAGGGATTCCAGCAGGATTTGTCACTGTTCGGTACAGATCTCTTTGGTGTCACCCATATAAAGCAGGGAAAATTAAATTAGAGAGCTGACTCTTATCTAGAATTCTCTTAGAAATTTCCCTGCTATGTGGATAGAGTCAAACACTTGGAAGTCTCTGAGTTTATCCCATCCGAACAGGACACAGTGTGGGCTCTTGAAGCAGCACATTGGAAAGCAAAGAAGTAAAGCCACGGAGCTGGAAATTTTAAAGACATAGTAATGTAATACTAATGTGTACCCTCCCCTCCCCAAAATAATTGTCTGGCTCAAGCAATGGCTTCTTTCACTAACGCGAATAGCACGTTTGCTCTGAGAAGTAGGCAACTACTGTGCCATCTTACAGCAACCCAGGATTTTTTCAGGAAGGGAGCCTAGCCTCACGCACCTAAATACTATGAAAGTGGGGAAGGTGTGAGACAGACACGCATGTGTGAAAGCCGGCACCACAGCTGGCAGTGCTGCGTGGGGTGTCTGGGGCTGGCCTGACTGGGCTTGGGGACCCCACCGCAGCTGCACAGGGTGCTCTCGCCCTCCAACCTTGCTGTGCTATAGTAAGCAGCAGTGTTTTGCCTGTCCTGACTGGCCATCAGCATAGGAAGAGACACCTGGAAAAGGCGACACTGCTTCAGAGCAGCAGGAGCTGGACGGCCCTCCCACACAGGCATCCAGCCCTGACGGCCATTGCTCTGCCATATATTTGCACCACAGCCTCGCTTCTGCTAAACGCTGTCCTAGCTCTTGCTCTGCGCCTTCCAAAGGGTGGTCACCAGGGCTCTATGGTAACACCATTCTTTCCTAGCAGAAAAATGGACAAAACACTGTATGGACAGATGATTTCCTTGATGGCCCACAGAAAGGCAGATCCCTCCCTTTCCCATTGTCTTCTCAGAGATCTCTTTTAGGATTTGTGGTAGAGGTGTTTGGCTTAAGGAGCCAGTTAAAAGCAAAACTATTTCTGGGCCAGGAACCTCTTGTTGAGGGAGAACAAGTTAGGTGGAGACAACAGCTGCAGCAGCTCCCTGCTGAAGTCCTCTTTCCTGCGAGCTAGTGCTGTCATGTCATGTGATGATCAGAGAAGCATCACATTTCTGAAAGCAGGTGAGGCTGACATCACCTCTTACAAAGGTGGCTCCGTGGATGTGTGTGCGACTGTACCAGCAGCATCCGCTATCTCTGCTCAGGAAGTCCCCCTCTGGGGACAGAAATAGCATCCACCACCGCCTTGTCACTTGGTGTTTGACCACAGGTGTGAAAAACAGACCTAACACAAACTCAAGCTCTGAATAGCAGGTGGCTTGATACTGCAGCTGCTGGGAGAAATTGTCACAACCTGCTGAACGATTTCAGACCCCACTATTTATCTACTGACCTCACCATCTCTATACTTAGTTTCTTAACCGTCTTTTCTTTCCTCTCTATATAGTTTCTTGACCATTTCTTCTTCTTCCCATATGTCCCCAAGTCTCCCACTTCCCTTCTATTTATAGAGCTTGCCCTTTTAGTGACACTTCTATATTTGGCTTGACCACTTTCTGAACGTGATGGCCGACAGAACCCATACAGCAGCTCGTGCAGCTGCTCCACAAGCAGCAAAGTGAAACTACAGCAACCAAAAACATTAACTCTGCTTTTGTTTTTACATTAATAGTTGAACCCCATTTCTCCTCTCTTGAGACTGCTGGCCAGAATTATATCCCAGCATTTTAGCTAATAAATCTCTACTTAGAATTACCTCCAAAACAGCCCAGCAAGAGCCAGTTCCCCCTCCCCAACCCCTCCAACCACAGGCAGGTCGGACTCTCCTCTAACTGCTGGGCACACATCTGTAGCCAAATGCAGCTGCTGAGAAATGCTTTCAGTTCTTAGACCATGCTAGATATGTTCCTACAGGTTTACATGCTACTGACCAAGCAAGAAGACATCATCTCAGGGTTGTACAGCAGTTTATGGGTCTAATTTGCTGCAGGAGCATGTGCCATTTTATCTTTTGACAGTTCAGAAGAGCTATCCAAGCCCAACACGTTCCCTTCTGAGCGAGAAACTAAAAAATCAGAAGCCAATTGAATAGAAAACAAGAAAAAGTAGAATAAATAGATGATCAGAAAAAAAACCCAACCTAGATTCACAATGGCTGATAGTTACAATAGACTCCTTATGTTAATTATGCCTGTTAGAAATATACCTAAAATATATACATATTTTATCTAAAATGTATTTCATAGGACTTCTAGGGATGAATTGTATTAAATGTTCACACTGGCATCTCCAACAAAGCTAGAGGAGTTAATTCTCCATGTCAGCAAAGCACTAGATAGAATTAAAAGAAAACCAGGTAGGCCACCTGGAATGTGGTAGGATTAGCTTTATCTTTATTCCCAGCTGTAACAAAAACAATTTAAAATCTCTCCCCTAAATAGGAAGTCGGAACGTTAGCTAATATTTGCAAAAAATTCTGCTACTCTGACAAGAACACCGGGGGCATGTGCAGAAAGAAATTGTGTTTTGTGCTAATTGCTGAACTTGGCTCCTATAGGAAATAGCTATGATCTAAGAGCACATGTTTAGCAAGGAGAGTGTCAACAGCAACAAAAAATAGGGCTTTTATCTATTTACCTCCAGTACTGGGAAAGAGAAAGAACATGCAAATGTACAATTAGACTGACTCATAATGCACCTTCACCAGCAAGTTGGATGCGTTTCCCAACTTCATATGACTTGGCAGCTTTACAGTCCCTTAGTACATCTTTATTATGTAAGTCAATGTAACATATAAATATCGATACCACATTGTAAAATGCTTGTAAATGATTCTACAGGCATTTCACAAGCACAGATTTGTAAAGTATAAAGCAGCAGTGCATGCACCAGTGAGCCTAGCTCTTACTGTTAACAGAACAGTCCAGACATAATTTAAAGGATGTTAAACTTGCCAGATAATTTCAGTACTTAAACCTTGAAGTATAGCCGTCTGCTTGAAGCAATGAAGCCTATTTGCTGCTGGAGACGAGATGTGCCAGGCGCTGTCCTGCCTGCCAGCCCTGGGCTCAGCTGCGGGTGTGCAGTTTGTGTTACACAACCACCGCGTTTCTCTGCCTTTTGATTTTTACCAAGGCACAGCAGTGCATACAGTGATGGGAATTATTTGCGGGGGGGCTGGGACTGGTTCTCTCGCCTCACTTCAATATTTACTGCCCACTCATCCATCTGGAGATCTCTAATACAGACAAGCCCAGGGAGGTCGATTGTTCCTCAAAACCACAAGCTTTGCTGAGCTACTGCCAGGCTCCCCACCGGGATGGAGGCTGTACTTCACAGGAACACCTAAATGCTGTTAATACCTGTGCCAGCCACTGGCTTTTCCCTGCCATTCCTTATTTGTGCCCCTGTGATTTGTGTCGGCAGCTCCCAGGGCAGGGCTCCATGCCTGCCTGGGGCTGCCTCCCCGGAAGGTCAAGGGGAAGACTGAGAGGGCAAAGGCGGAGAAGCTACCTCAAACATCTCCTCTGAAAAGCTGGTGGGGAGGACTCCCTGTGCGACTGCAGCATCTGGGAGCTGGCATTAGGGAGCAAGGACTAACCAGTACCAGGCCTAACCTGCCCACCTTCATTTCCATACCCTAGGTGGAAAGTGCGCATCCCCATCAGCAGAAAAAGGTATTCCAACAAGGAAAGTAAGTAATGAGGCACCTTGAGCACCCGGGGGGCCAGTGTGTGGGGGCAGGGGGGGAACAGTCCGCCAGCACTCAGCATCACTGCAGAGGCAGCTGGTGGGCACAGTCATGACTGTGGGCAGCAGCCATAGCAAGGCATTTTGCATCCTAGCTGAGGGAAACCTCCTTGCCTCTGGTGGGGGGGTACCTGTCCTCTTGCTGCCCCACCACACTGGATTATTTGGGGTCTCTTTGGTTTTATTTGTTTCTCGAATGATGCAGCACAAGGGCCGGCCCATCCCCTCCAGCCTCCTAAACCACATGTGCCTTGGCCACCACCACACAGCTACATCCTGCGATAGCAAACTTGGTCATGGCACGTCACAGCCAGGCCCACAGGCTTGCAAGCTCCTGAACCACAGTAGGGGAGCATCCGCTCTGTGGGGTGCCTGTGCTATACCCCTGCTTCGTCCCCTGCAAAGGAGAAGGGTGCAGGAGGAAGGGGACTGCCAGCAAAGCGTGCCCCGGGTTTGGTCACATACCAGCCCCGTTCCCTGTATATAAGCACAGTTTAGAACTTTTTCTAAACACCCATTGGCATGAGGTGTTCTCCCAGTCAAACAGTTTCTGCACATTGTATGTGCAAATAGGGAAGACTCATTTATCAGCCAGGATCACATGAATACATGTGACTCATGAGGTCTCTGTTTCAATTCAGAGTGCTGCCTTTTCCAGGGGTAGGTAGCCATTCGTGTCGGGCTAGTATCATTGTCTTACCACATTCACAAGCTGCAGGATTTGCTTAGAGAGGAACAGCTTCCTGTCTGTCATGTACACAGGCAGGGATGAGGTGGCACTGTAACTTTTTAGAGCACTGCAGAGTTCTCCAGGACGGCAGCTTTAACACAATATTGAGAGACTGACGTCTTTCACCTAGTCAGCTTGCAAAACTTAAGTGCACTTAAAAATCCCTGCTGTCCTTGGCAAAAGTGAAAGCTCAGCTCCGAAATTTTACAGGACCAACAGATAGTTCAACTCAACGTCATAACAAGAACCAGCTAGGCAGAGAAAAGTAAAGCTGAAAGAAAAGATGATGCAAGCAACAACCATTTAGATGCTTATGGGGCAGACAGACAAATTTCCAGAAAAGCCTAAGCCTGTCAAACCCAGGCATGCAAACATCCAGTGCACACTGCATGCCCCAGCACCCAGCTAGTGATACCAGGCAGAAGTAAGGCTGCAGTCACCACAAAACTGAAATACAGTCAGAGAGCAAGCGAGCCAGAGCAGCTGTTCCTAAGAGAGACAGGTAAAACTGATTTCAGGTAAGGTTAAAAAAACCCAAAACTAAACCAAAAAACCACTACACAAAAAAACCACCCCTGACAAGGTTGCCTTTCATTAAGGCTGATGATCAGTGCTATGCAATGCAAGCGTGTGTCAAACAAGAAAAATTATTAAATCTTGAAAAGCCATCAGATTTATTGAATCTTTAGGGATTCAGCCCTTTCCCCAACTAATGCCACACCAGGTCTTGTTTTTCCACAGCCTGTAGCTCAGTCTGAGTTAACCCTGTGCTGCAGAAAGTCCTTGTGTCCTGCTCCTGTACTGAAAGATGACAATATCACACGTGTTTTCTTCCTCTTTCCCCAGCACAGACTTGCAGCCTTACACCGAGTACCAGCAAGGTAATGACTAAAATTGAATGTTTTTTGCTGCTCTCCAGGGCAACTGAGTCCAAAAAAACCATGGGTCAGAAAGCAGCTGTCCATCGTGTTCCCACAGGAGAGACAAATACTTGGGGTATTTGCTTGGGATGCGGAAAACAACCAGTTTAAGCCTACGTATGAAACAAATGCCTGCAGATAAACTACAACAAGGATACACAGCCTCAGTCTCAGGCAACCAGTGGCGAAACAGTCCTCTGTGTGCCCCCATAATTTTGGAGGCTGAGTGTAACACTGCCTCAAATGAAACAATTCAGGATGTTGAGCCTCATGATCACGTACTAGATGAGTGTCCCCAGCCACTGGGCAGTTTGTGGCTGCGGGGGTATTTCTCTCTCCTCCTCCTCCTTCCCTTCTCCCATCAACTTTCTGGTAGCCAGCATAACCTTGCAAGAGGCCCACAAGTTTGTTCAAAACTGGAGTGTTTCCACAGAATGTTTCAGTTTCAGCATGATATTCTCTAATAAAAAGCCACTTAACGGGAATATTGCCAGCCAGCTTTAGTTACGAAAGAAGCCTTCAGTCGAAAGGCAAAGGGGGATTTAATACTCAGAAGGTTAAAAGGTTTGTTTAGTATTTCCTTTGTAAAAAGAAAACAGTGGATGTCTCAAGGAATGGCCCAGTCTCTTTTGGAATAGAATAAGATTTCCCTTTCTAACGTATTGCTGCCTTTAGAAGGATGAAAAGGAAAAAAACACCACAACCCCAAACATGCACTGTCAAGTTGAATATTTAGTTTTCTAGAAATCACAATGGATCTTGGGAGACCAAATTCTGCTGTACCAATACTTTAAGGAGTCCTACAGGGATGTGGGAGAGGGACTGTTCAACAGGGAGTGCAGTGATAGGACAAGGGCCAATGGCTTCAAGCTGAAAGAGAGCAGGGTTAGAGTAGACATTAGGAAGAAATCCTTCCCTGTGAGGGCAGTGAGGCCCTGGCACAGGTTGCCCAGAGAAACTGTGGATCTCCCTTCCCTGGCAGTGTTCAAGGCCAGGATGGAGGGGGCTTTGTGCAACTTGGTCTAGTAGAGGGTGTCCCTGCCCATGGCAGGGAGATTGTAACTACGTGATCTTTGAGGCATCTTCCAGCCCAAAGCATTCTATGAGTCCATGAAATACATGCACTGCGGGAGAGGGCATGCAGGAAAGACTGGCATGACAAAAGCATTGCCCAGTCCACCTTGCTTCCCTGTTATGGAATTAGATTCAGAAGCTCTGCAAAGGCCCACCAAGACAGTTTAAGAGGTGGCCTGCTCCTCTGACCAGACTCGTTGCTCTGGAGGCAAAGGTTGGAGAGCTGGGAGAGTAGCCATTTCTCAACCGATGCACTCCGCTGTCTCCTGTGCTACTTTCTTTGTGTGAATATGCTGGGCTCCAAGAAGCAGCAGCCGAGTACCTGTGTTTTACTGCCTCTGCTTAGTACGTAGTTCACCATAGCAGAGGGTAAGTGAAGTTGCCTCTTGAGCTGCCAGTGCTGAAGCCCTACATAGGGCAGAACAAAGCTCTGCCGTTGAGCAGCCCAACATGGTTGGTTGTTGGAGGTTTTTTTATACAGATGACATCAGTAAAACAAAAGTCAGTGTCTGGCTGATATGTGGGTGTTGCAGAAAATTTTGAAGACAGTGGGCAAATGACAGAAGAGGGTGTGATTTAAATGAGCTCATCATTGGGTACATGTGAGTGTGGGGTGGTCTGCGGGGGAAGAGAAGAGGAGGGTGTGGAACTGTAATGGGGAACCTGCCAAGTAGCTGTCTGGTTTTGAGAGTTTTGGTCCCAAGTAAAAGACCCAGAATGTCATTTGAAGACAGTCCTGGGAGGGTTGCAAGTGCAATAGGAGAACTGTCCCTTCTGACTATCTGACTTGGCTTGTGCATAATGAGAGACTAAACTAAAATCTCAAGTCTTCGTGGTTGCTTCTCCTGCATCATCAGTGCATGTGACAAATGACCTCTGTGCTTTAGTCTCCCTGCTGCTAAGAAAAGGCCAATAAGAGTCTCCTAAAACTTGTAGGAAGGAAGGATTTGGAAAATGTAGCTATGAGTAAGGCTTAGGTAGACCTATAGGTTGGAAGGGACAAGAGGCACTCCAGGCTTCACTCGGTGAATTTAGAACCAATCACTTATGAAAATAAAGAGTCTGCCAGTTTCCCTTTCCAGGCACTTTAGGGGAAAGGCTGCTGCCCTCCCAGTTCTGTGCAATAGTAACTAGAGGAGGAGAGCACCATGCCCCTGCAGATAGGTGAGAATTTACTCACTGTCGGCTTCAGTGGGTTCAAATCAAGAGCATAAGGGAAAACAAATTTTTACCTTCTAGCTCCAAGTACTTAATCAGTTCACACCAGCCCTTTAGATTTAATGAGTCATCCTGTTGCCTATTTATATGTACAATCACCCACAATCTATTAGCAAACACCTTCAAGAGTTTAAAGGAAGGCAAATCTAAACAGAGTTGGAAAGACATTTACCCACACAATCTTACCTCCTCCACTACTGGCACTTCCTACTCCTCCCTCTGTTTTCAAGGGGAGCATTGGATCAGGGGAGCCAGGGAGGGGGTTAGCCATTGATACATCTCGTGTGAGGCCAGGGACCCCTCCAGAACAGTGTGTCTCCTGCACAGACACGCATGCACACACACCTGGTGCCATAGTTGACTCTCACACCAAATGTGCAGCTGGCTGCAACTCCCTTGGCCCTCACATTATTCCTATTTTCCTGTGCTTTTCACTCTGCAAATCACCCTGGCCGCCCCCCCTTTAATTCTTCCTCTAAACATCCCATATTAAGTCCTGTGCAAACCCCAAATGCTCTCCCCTCACATGCACAACAGTTTGTGCCATTCCTTTAGTCAGCCCCCTCCAGCTCCACCTGACTGATCTGGAGAGCAGCTCCCATTCACTTGTTGAGTAGACGTCCAGAGCCCACCGGGATTGATGGCTTTCCTGGGACAGCCCTGGATGGGGAGTGAGGGCAGGGGTTGATTTAGGCTTCACCTGCTGTCACATCCCCAATGCTCCCTTATGTGCATGGCAGCAAATGTTTTGTCATGTAACCAACCACTGAGCAGTACCAACCTCAGGACAAGTCAGGCCTCCACCCTCCATCCACACCAAGCAAGCATGTGTTGTGAGGTGCTTCTGGTGTCCAGCCACGGCTTCTACAGTAGGGAAATGACTCTGGATTTAGAGACTATGTGTGTTGATCAACACCACTGCACAAGCACACAAGACTATACCCTATTTGTTCATGTTGCAAACTTTTCCAAGGTATAATCATGGTGAAGTTTCTCTCTCTCTTTCTCTCCTTCCCCTCCTCCAGGAACATTTTGATGAAGAAAATCCCATGAATTCTAAAGAACTGTGGTACTCTACTGTCAACCACAACGTAAAACGTGAAGCCTCTGTGATTAACAGCAATAACCAGACAGAATATGCATTTGTCAACATGCCCAAGAGGAAGACAAATATTGCCAGTGCTGAAGACCACAGTGAATATGATTACGTCCTGATACCTTAAAAGGGGTGTGAATGTTTAAGCCAGCAGCATGCAGCCTTGCTAACTATTTTACCTCTGCTATCAGATCTTCAAGCAAACATCTCTCTTGTTGACAGGCTTACTCATTAGGACACATCTGCCAGTCATTTCCAATGAGACAAAGCTGTCACTGAAAGGTAATCAGAGGAAAGGTTGTGGACAAAGTACAGGGCTTGACAATTAAACTAGAGGAATCAATGAACAAGTGCCGCTGTAAGAAAGATAATTTTCTCTATAGAAAATTAGGTGCTTCATTGCTGGAAGCAACCAAGACTGCACTTTTTTCTGGACTTTCACAGCACCTATTTTTAGAAAGTGGCCTTACAGAGCTGCTGATAGAAATCTCAAAAATGGAATAACACCACCCCCTGTTGTTGGAGTTTTTGTTCATTGCCAGGGGCGGGGGGGGGGGGGGGGGGGGGGGTGGCGGGGCTAGACCTTGTGCTATTCTTCCTCTTTTCCTCAGTTTATCTGGCCTGCTTGATATATACCATAATGCAATGTAGATCACAGAGTCCCACAACAGCAGGGGTTGGAAGGGACCTCTGGAGGTCACCTACTCCAACTCCTTGCTAAAGCAGGATCACCTACAGCAAGGTGCATGGGGTTGTATCCAGGTGGGTTTTGAGTATGTCCAGAGAATGAGACTCCACAGCCTCTCCAGGCAGCCTGTGCCAGTGCTCCGTCACCCTCACAGCTAAGTTTTTCCCGAATGTTCAGAGGGAACTTCCCATGTTCCAGTTTGTGCCCAATGTCCCTTGTCCTCCCGCTGGGCACCACTGAAGAGTCCGGCCCTGTCTTCTTGACTTTCACCCTTTAGATATTTCTAAGTGTTGAGTATCACAGAATCACAGAGTTGTAGGGGTTGGAAGGGACCTCGAGAGATCATCAAGTCCAACCCCCCTGCCAAAGCAGGCTCCCTAGCTCATACTAGAACCCCTCTCAGTCTTCTCCAGGATAAAGAGACTCAGTTCTCTCAGTCTTTTCTCATACAAGATATGCTCCAGTCTCCTCTTCATCTCTGTAGCCTAAACAGATAAATATCTCATTTCTCAAACTGACTCCCCCCCCAGCGTAGTAATGCTTACCTTAGAGAGAAGTCTTAATGAAGTTGGAATTAAATTAAAATTTAAATTAAAATAAATAAACATAAAAAGGCAACAAACCCCATGCCTAACAAAAAATTCAGCCACTGAGAAGACTACGAAACAGCTGCTGCGCTGGGGGTAACTGCACGCCTCCCAGGGGAAGATCCCCAGGTGTTACTTCTGTGGCACAGTGCTTCCAGCTCTCTCCAGCTGGAGTCCCAGGTTGGACTCCACAGTGCCAGAACACAGGCTCCCCCCAGCCCATTGCCCCTTTGCAGGCAGCATCTCCGCACGCACGCCGGGCTGGACCAGTTGTTGACTCTTCATCAGAGCAGCTCATAAGGTGCTTGTGTGCCTGGGCTCTTACTTCAGCATGTGCTTCTGCTCCCTCCATCTTTGTAATAAACCAACTCAGAAGAAAACGCTGAACAGTTTTCCTGCTTTTAAATCTCCCAGTTCATGCAACGGGTGTCTGTAGCCCTGGCTTCATGGTGGAACAGCCCTTTCGACTCCCGCCTGCGGTTCCGGTGCTGGGGGCAGTCCCATGGGTGACGGCTTGCAGGTGCAGCAGCAGGCAGACACACGGCTAACACAGGGCAGGCAGTGCTCTGCAGTGACAGGCAGATGGATCTGCGCAAAACTTGTACCAGCTGCTGCAGTGACAGGCACCTGCCCACCATGGGATTTTAAAGGGCTGGCCGTACACTCCGCAAGCTGAATTCCCAGAACTATCTTTTCTCCTCCTTTCTAACGCTGCCTCGGTCACTAAAGTATTACCTACACTCTGTCCATTACAACTAACATTAAGCGTTCCCACAAAACATGTAACTCAGTGAAATAATGCGTGTTCACACTGCTCTGTCCCCAATGGGTGAGCTCACAGTTAATTCGCTTAGGTATTTTCTTTTACATGATTAGTTTACCTCAAAAATATAAAACCAGAAACCAGCTTTTGTCATTTTTTGACATTTCCTTCAATGAGAGTTCAAAACTTGACCTGAGGTGGACTGTGAAGTCGGACGTTTTCTGTTGTATATCACATCTTGCTACAACTCCACCTCCTGCTTTCTCAGGAATTGCTGGATAAAGGTATTGGGGCAGAGGAGGACAGCTGGAAAAAAAGAAGAGAATACTTGACTCTTTTTTTGTGTGTGTCAACTCTTAATGCACATCAGGGTATCACCATAAAGATGCATAGTCATTTTGCAGTTCTTCGGAATAGAATAAAGATAAAGAAGTGCTCAAGGGCAAGTTCAGTCATCTTAGTAAGGACAATAAGATCAACTAGCATCTCAAAGGCAGATTATTTCTTTGCTGCTTTTTTCTTTACAGTATTTTCATAGCCTGCTGCTTTTGGGACAAACCATACAAACCACGAATTTTGTCCTTCCCCTATGTGAGGATCAGAAGGAATACCTCTTCTAGTTGTTGAACTGCACCAAGAACACTGCATCAAGAGAAACTATGGTTTGTACAGACAACGCTCCATCTTACAGAACAAGATGGGGTCAGAATTAACCACAAATCTGAGATCCATGTGAACCACTAATTTGGGTCCAAGCTGTTTCCCAAGTTCCGTGAAAACTCAAGCCACAACAAATATGGTTTTGATCTTACAGCTCTGTGAGACACACTTCATATACTCTCAGCATGTAGAATTCCACTGGTTATTTTCCAACTCAAACAGCTGGAAGTCTGGAGCTGCTCAAGAATAAAAACAATCACTTTAAGAGTAAAAAAAAATAATTTAATGAACATTACAATTGTCGGCTTATGCCTTAAATAAACTAGCAATATTAGAACAAGAGAAACAAAATTTCCTATATTTCTCATAATACAAAAGGTTGCCTAAAACCAACGTTTCTACCAACAGTACTAACATTTATACTGGCTACAGACAAATGACAAGCAGCTGTGCTCCACTAACATGGTAGTGAACCCGTTCTGTTCTGTGTAAAGGTAATGCTTAATTTTTAATTGCCATGTTAGAGCCAGTTACTGGCTATAACTCTCATGCTGTGCTGGACTACATGGTCTGTTTCAGCACATTTCTTTTAGCATTGGTCCATCTCATTTCATCTCTTGTCAAAAAGAATAATAACTACTTGCTGCCTTATTAAGGCAAATGTCTTGCATCTATCAATTTTTATCCCCACTGCTGGGACAGGGGCTACAATTAAGGGTATAGAGACTAGTTCCTCTTTGAATATACAAATGTGGGTCAAATACCTGCCTGTTCACCAGCACCAGTAGCTAATTTTGACCACTGAAAGATTCCCGTGGTATTCAGATGCATTAGTGAACAAGACATGTTTCTTCATTTCTATCTCCTTCATTACAGAAGAGAAAAATAGAGCAGATTATCACCTTGTTCAGGAAGACTGCAGGATGAACAAGGGGATGATGAGAGTTGAAGCTCTCAACTAGAGAGCTGAAGCTAGTGCAAAAGTCTTGTATGCAATTAAAGAAGGTAGAGAGGATATTTAAGTTTTCAGGCTGTTTTACAAGAAAGAACAATGGGGAAACATGGTGAAGTTAGCAGGTAAAAAAGAACAGCATGAGCATGGGTGGAAGTGAGCATTAAGGACTAGTCTGTGCAGATAACTTTGAATATGCCCAGAGAAGAAGGAGGAAGGCATGTGCAAGATTACTTTTAAAGGTGATGCAAGGAATCCAGGTGTAATCACAGGGCAAGACAAAGCAGAGGTTTCACTCTCAGGTTTTCACAAGAGCGAAACAGGTTATTGAGATCTCAAGACAAGAAAAAAGGAGGCAGCAGTGTTATAGGAGTGTGACACTGTTATACCACATTTTCCATTTATGATAGTGCATCACAGACAGTATTTACAGGATATCATCTTTAGAAGTGTCTCTACCTAATGACTAGCTCCCTACCCTGGGATAACTAATAGAACAGAAGAGCCCGTCTCTTCTAGGCAGTGAGGAAGATGAGTAGTCCTTTCTTCATTTCTCTGAAAGGTAAAACAGTACATTATTAAACCTTAAAATGAAACTTAAGTTAGATATTTCAGCATATGATTCCCTGCCCCTTTCACACTGGTTTTTCGATTAAACCTGTCAATATATAAAGAACAAAATGATACTGAGAATTAGAAGTCGCTGTCTTGTCCTTTGGCAAGAGCACCAAGAAAAATCAATAAGCTAACTGCAAATATTCCTTGTATATACTGTGTGCTATACATGTTAGTCTGCAATTATTCTGAAAGCACATAGTTGTGACTCAGTACATTGGGGGTGGGGGGAAGCAGCTCTATTAATTGTTTTTACCAAAATCGCAAAGCTCATAGGACATTTATGCTGACAGTTCAGTCAAGACAAATCTGAATACATGGGAAACACTACCTAGAAAACCTGATGTAAGAGATGATGATTTCTAAATTACTTATCTTGTTTTACTTGGATTAAAATCTGTTTTGTATGCACTTGAATATGAATATACAATAGGAGGGAAAAAAATAATCATTTGGCTCTCCATTGTGGTATGCACACAGAGACAGAGATTTTCTTTGTACGCGTAAAATGCAAGAGGAGATGAGGAAAGCTGAGTTGGAGTCTGTAGCTATACCCATCTCATCACTACTCCCTTTCTCATCAGAGGACCAAACAGTGAATCCTAAATTACAAGCTAAGCACAGCAAGACTTTCTTGAAAACAAGAGTATGTTATTATTTTCTCACTAATGTTGTGGCAAAATATATTTAGTAACAAATCTCAACATCTGTCCAGAAAGATTTCCCTATTTCCAAGAAAATATTTCTGGTCTTTGTAAAGAAACAGTTTCTCTAAGGTACAGCACTTACATGTTAATGTGAGAGAAGTTGGGTCAAGCTTTAGCCTGTTACATTCAGATGTCCCAGGATCGAAAGTATCATCTTCATCGTAAATGTTCTGACGTAAAACATTACTTATAAAATCTGGGTTCATTATGTTTTCCATAAAACCCTCTGTTGATGGTGGTACAGAAAACTTCAGCTGATAAAGCACAGTGGAGTTTTCATTACTGAAAAACAAAGTCAAGTATGAATACCTTCAAGTCCCCACTGGATCTTTTCTTTTATGAGAAATCTGACTTTTCATGTCAATGCTGGCATCAATTTAAAAAAAAAACAACAACAAACAGCCAAACTTGTTCTAAAGAAAAGGATTGTACAGGAAAACTGCCATCAAAGACTCCAGTTTCCTCCTCCCTGTCCCTTCTCAGAGCAGCTCTTGACATCGACAGAAGCCAGGCACATACCTGAAACCAACTTGAGATGCTTTCAAGTGCACAAAAGGCAATTGGACAGGAGGCCTAGCAGGGTGAGGTTTTCAGCACTTGTGCTTCGCAAGTACATAGCGATAAGAGGTGCTGAAATATCCCACACGAACCTGCAGAAAGATGTGCTCTTCAGCCAGCAGTGCCCGGGGCTGCGCTGCCGTGGAGTGGATTAAGCAGAGCACTGAGCTGCAGTACCTCTCTGGCCATTTCCTTATTTGTGATCTGCCAAGTCCACTGACTACAGTTCAGCTGTTACGTTTTGTACTCACAGGATTGGAATCATCAAAAAGTGGTTGGGCAGAGGGAAAGAAAAGGAGGAAGAGAGAGAACGAGGGGGGCAAGAACGAGCAGCTAGTCAATCTATATGCAGAACTATAGCTTTGTACTTGATAGTATAAATCTTTTTTTTTTTCTCTCAGGGTAAGAAGCTACAGCTCCCACATTGAGCAGAGGGCTGGCAGTACAGGGGAATATATTCCTCAGAGTGCTCTCAGGACTGCCCCTTGCAGCAGTCCAAGGGGGCTTTTCCTCTCTCCTTGCTCTCAAGGGCACTGGGATTTGGCAAATCTACTTCCCCTGATTTACTCTCATCTTTCTAATCCCTTTCATAACAGGGCTTTTTCAGAAGTCCTTGGGGAAGCTCTCTGACCACCTCCCCTTACCTCTGCTATCTTTCCACAGCAAGACGACAGTGAAGCTCATCTTCCAGCCCCACTTTCCTCTCTGCTGCTCAGCCTTCCTCCTGCTGCAAATCTGTGGATCCTCCCTCTGTTCCAGCCTGATGAAGGCAGGCCTGGATGCTTTGCTCCTGCATCCCACCACTGCTACTCCTCTGGCTCCACCAGCCTTCAGTGGCCATGCTTCTCCTCCACACATAAGCATCTCCCACCCAGGCTAGCCTAGCCTACACACTGCCACCTGCTCTGCCTTTCATTCCTTTTCCACCACTCTCTCCAATATGCTGCTATTTTGAGACTCCCTCCAATTGTCCAAAATAAAGTGGGGGGAGGGGAGATGGGGGTGGGGAAGTGGTCCAAACAAGCCAGCAGTGCAATATTACTGCTTTGGTTCTCTCAACTTCAGGAACAAAATATTCTCCCCTTCCCATCAACCCTGTTTTATTTATTTAAGGCTATTTAAGCCATGTCAATCTCAAGTGGTTCCAGCAGTTAATTTTAATAAATAATCTTGAATATTAAGGGCTGTGCTTGGATGGCCCTTAGACAACAGAGATGATACTCAACAGCAACAAAATATTAGACATTATGTAATATTAGCAGTGATTGCCATTTATGCTAAAGGATGCTTTGACCAGTTTTCACTCCCTATACATGTGACTTCCCCCCAAATAATCTGTTTTTCACACATGTAAGTGTTGTGCATATTTAAAAGGCCATATGTATGTCTCACCAAAGGCCTGGAATTTTCAGATAGTTTTGGAGACAGAGATTGCTTACCTGAAATAATCCACCTGAGCTGACCTAAAGTAGCGTCCTAGAGCTGGAGATGATCTGTAGACATCTGCTAACTTGAAGAGGGAAAAAAAACACAACACCAAAACAACATTATTTCTTCCATTCACTCTCTCTTTTCCCCAGAAAAGAGAGCACATACAGTGAGTCATTCTTACAAGGTGTTTTAAGGGGCATAAACACAGGTGCTGAAGTTTAAACATCAGCAAATATCTGCTCTGGAAAAGGTACACGTTCCCTTTAAGCTTGACGGACAAGTTAATATGTGTTTGAGTGATTACTATATTACCTTAACACAATGGAGGCATTCAGGCTGAACTAAAAGCATGCGCTCATGTTGCTGAGGTTGTTTGGCTTGGGTTTTTGTTAGTACTCAAGTGGCCCTCCTAGTCTAACTTGGTTAAAGGAAAGGGTCTCTCTACTGAGACTCTCTTTCTGCACTAAATCTAAACCAGCACTGCCATGTCTGCTGAGCTTATTTCAGCCCTGAGAGCTGGGGTAGCTCAATGGAAACAGCAGATATCAACTCAGGCTATCATCACGTACGCACAGGAGAATGCAACTCAGGATTTTTAGCCAACCCTGGGTTTAGCTGACCTTCACAGGCCCCTCCTAACCTGAACCGTTCAGCAATTCTATGAAAAAGGTGAAGACTGTATCTCAACCATTGCTTAAATTTGGGAGAAAAAACAAAATCAGGCAGTGTTTGTTTTTTTTTTTAAATTGAAATCAATATAAACTGCTTGTGTGCTTAAAAGCAGACAGATATTTTTTTTCTAGATCAGTGCTTAAAATTACACTAAAACTATACTAGTCATGCAACTCAGGGTTTGGTGGTTGGGTTTTTTTTGTGGATTTGCAAATGACTGAGCTGCTACACGGAGAAACAGAAACTTGTGGAAAGGGAAAACACTGAACATACAAGCAGAATCAGCTTTGCCAAGAACCACATCAACACATACCCTGTTAGTAATGTCTTCGGGTGTTAAAAGGTGTGGGAGACCACACATTAACGACAATGTTCCAGTAAAATTGTGGATGTGCCCACTATTTAACAGAGCATCGTGATCCCAATAGTCATCCTCATCAGTGTAAACATCTAATAGTCAAAAGGAGATAGAAATGGGGGAAGGGGGGGAAATTTCCAGTTAGCAGCAGTGTTGAATAAAACCTATCCCTCTCAGCTTTCTGACAGAGTTCCTAGGTAATGACTGATTGGGAGTGGCAGAAAATAAAAGTGCAAGTCACCTGAATAAAAGTGACAGCCCATGGACATCAATCACACACTCTCAATAGCAGAAGCCAGCTCCTTTGGGAGCCTGACAGGCCCTGGCACCATGCGAGGGGACCTAAGCGATCCGCTGCACTTGGTGCAACATTACAAGCATCATTTCCATCCTCATCCCTGACTCTGTCCCCATAACATTTTCTCACTCAGCTGCAAACTGGAATTGCCATCTGATAGGGACACGAGTTGCTTGCTGCCCACTAAAATAAAAGCCTTCACAGTCATTACTGAACACGCCTCCCTCAGCAGACAGCATCACAGTCCCTTCAGCAGAAGGAGTTTAAAGGATGCTACTGTTCAATTTGCACTATATTAGATTGTACATACTGTACATTATACTAGAGGACAAACCAAGAGTGAGGTACTTACTAGAATAAAGAATTAGGCTGATGATAATGACCAGGAGGACTACTAGAAAAATTGTAGTTATAACCATCCATAGTTTACACTTCCAGAAAACTACATTCCCACACGATTTCCAGTAATCTCTCTCCTAGTAACAAAAGAAAGGGGCACGTTGATTAAATTAAGCAAGGCAGAAATAAAAGCATTTAAGCATGTCTCCAATGTAACATTCAGAAACAAAACACCCCACAGCGATGGGAGAGTCTCATCGGTAAGCAATGCCCTGGGGTTCCCGCCCTTCTGTGGCTGCAGGAGAGAACACAGACTTGCAGAATGCACAGGATGTTTGTGGGCAGGCTATAACTTAAAAGAGATGTATAATTCCCCATTTGCACAGAATTTCCAATTCCTGAATTTCCCATAAAGCTGACGTGCTCCAAAGGTGTTTTGTGGCTTCCAATTTATTTTTTTTTAAATGACACAGATTTGGCTTGCATCTTCCACAAACGGTCCTTTTAATGTTTGCTCAAAAAAGGTGTCTGCAGAGGAATTTCCAAAATCATCCACTTCTGTGACGTGGCTGCTATCGGTCTGCATAGCTCTGGGATGCCAGCACCCAAAGCAAGCCAACCGCTATTCATTAGATATTAATGAACTGCATTAAAAAACACTGCAAAATAATTGAGGCTTTTACAGCTGTTTCCCTTTTTCTTCAGAAGACTGGACAGTTGGAGGCTACGGAGTACATCTAGCAGAAAGTTTATTACAAACCTCACCTGTTCTAGGAGACTGCAAGGTAACTCTCCTCAAAGAAATTGTGCATGTGTACACATTCACATAGAAGGGAAAGGAGAGAAAGGGTAATATCTGCCCCTTCATTAAATTTTTAATCAGTTTTAAGAGCACAGCAGAAGTTAGCATCTTATTAGTTACCCCAGCTATAGTAATATCAAAGAAAAAAAAAAGCTTAGGTGACCTATGAAAACAAATAAAGAAATCCCCCACCTATTTTGTTCCACAGTCAGAAGACTGAAGGAAGGACATGAGTTCATTAGAAAGCAGGATGTGCTGCCTTTTAAATTCCTCCACCTCCTCCTCATCCACCCTAAACCCAGCTGTAAACTCCAGGTCCTTTTTGCCATCACTACAAGGCAAGGAAAAGCATGTGCCATATGTCATGGGGCCCACCCCCGTGCAGGTAGGCAGGAACCAGCTGCTAGCTGGAGGCACTAATCCGGGTTACCTTCCTCAACTCTGTGAGCTTTCTAAGAACCCAGCATGGTAGAAAGCCTTTCTCTGAACCTGACTGACACCCACCAGCTGGCTTAAGGCTTCTGTGGAGGCAGCAGATGAACAGAGAGAGAAAACAGACACCTGCAGAGAGATTCTGACAAGAATCATTTCTCTGGGAGTAGGGACAGAGAAAGGGAAAGCACTTTCTGTGGACACCCCTGCATGCAGAACTTGGCTTGGGCAGAGAATCAAGGGCAAAACTTGAATGGGGGTTCGCTCACAGCATGCTTTCAGGTGGGATCGTGTTTGCCTACACTTTTGTTAATTTTGGGGTTTTTTAATGCACTAGAAGAATGAAGCTCCAGTTTAATGCTTGACACTAGCTTATCATTTTGGATTTGAAAGAAGGAAAAGGAAAAGAAAAAAAAAAAGCCAAGCCAGGCACTGGTGTGCAATCAGGCATAGTAATACAGACAGCTCTCATAGTAATACATGCAGACAGCTCTCGCGCCCAAGTTTCGATTGAGCCACGTATTTCAGACCATCACAAAAGCCCATGTCTTAATTGCACACAGCAAACTGGCGTGACCTCAAGCATTCAGCTCTCCAGCTATCCCCTACCAGCCAGGCCCACGCCTCTGGACATTGCCCATACATACACACGAGGAGGCTGCTGGGAGGAAGCAGCAGCGGCGCAAATCTCTCCTCAGTGGGCAGGGCAGCTCTCCCGATTAACCTGCCGCACGAAGGGTAAGCAGGGTGTGATGATTTTCTGGCAGTCCCTATGGGATAGGGAGCCAATTGCCAGAATCAGCCTAAAACAAACCCCAGAAGGAAACTCAGTTCTGGGAAGGAGAAGGTTAAAGAGAAACGTAAGTGTGAAGTTTCTCAAGACAGCCGAGCGGATCTGGCTCACCCCTATCTCTCCTCCACCCTCTCCTGTTCCTCTTTGCACCTCCCTAGAATTTGCCTGACCCTGCAGCAAGCTGAATCAGCTTACCAGACTGGAGGAGAAGTAACCAGCTCCCTGATATAGTTGAGTAAATGGAGTATAGTTGAGTAAATTTTTGTCTAGCCAGTGAATGAATCGTCCCTTAGAGATGACAAGCGGGGTTCGCATGAGAAAGAAGTGTCCCTGTTGCTCAGGCAGGCACAGGGAGGGGTGGTGTGACTAATGCAGCCGAGCTCTCAGGGTGGCTCAGCTATCCTTACTGAAAAGTGGGAAACTTCTTAGAGTTTGCTGCAGAAATTTCCTCTGCTCTTAAGTAATGAAAACCACTGTATAACAACCACCTGTGAGCATACACTGTTCCTCTCCCAGCCTTAAGCCTGTCCCATAGTTTCACGCTCAACCATGGGCACTACCTTCCTCAGGGCTCAGGCGCCTGCATGCAAGCCAGTAATTGTTAGCAGCTGCAATATGCTCGAAGATAAAGAAAACAGGCATGTGGTTTCTTGCTTTGGCAGCGCTGTTTCCTGATTAATTTTTCCTGAAAGAAAGGCTGCTTTTAATACGGGTTTCAACTTTTCTCCTTTCTGGTTTTGAGCCCTATCTTGCTGGCAGCACACAAAAAAGCAAAAGCAAAATGCGGAGTAACAATTACAATTTCATTTCCTGAGTTAAAGTTCACAAACATCCAAGCTGAAAAAAAAAAAAAAAAACCCAACCAAAATGCTTAAATTCCCACTCCAATATTAGAAAACTTCATTGAGAAAGAAATAGTTTAGGAGGTTCCCAGCTTTTACTTTCAAGTTGAACAACCTTTCCCTCTCCCTCAAACAGCACATTAAGTCACCCCTAGAATATGTTCCTGTAAAGTGTCATTTCACTTGCTGGGTGGTATTTTCCCCAGCAGCGAGGAGCAGATGAACAAGTGAAATTCCTACCTTTCTCGTTTGAGCGTTTAGAGGCTGGTCGTGGTCAGTCGTGCTTTCCTCCGTGTCGCCTTCTTGTAATTCAATAACCTCGTGGTCCTGACCAGAGTTTTGTGCTCTCATAGCTTCGCTCTCCGGGAGAGGACCTCTGGCTCTGAAGAAAGCACGGAGGCAACTCATTTCCTTTGGTTTCAACAGCAGTTATGGTCAGTGACAGTCCCGTGCGAGGCTGAAGCTGGGATAGTTTTCAAGGGAGTGATCTCAAAATGCTGATGAATGAGGGGAAATCCCAGGAAGCACAAATAACGTAGTCTTATAGCTAGGAAGACACTGGAGGCTGCACACGAAGCGTGGAAGTCACCAGAACTACAGCCCTCAGCTATTGCAGCACTAGGTTTTCCAGTCTGTCTACTTTAATGGACCAGCCCTTGACAGGCAGGTGACTAAGCGTTCAGCAACGTTATCTTTTGCTGAGGGAATTTTGAAACAACCCGTATTGCTTTCCCTGCCACTATCAGCTGGAACAGTAAAATAACGTCGCTGTTATGAGAGCCGAGGTTAGGAGCAGCGCAAGCTATGTGAAACACCAGAGCCTGTGGTCTGGTTTGGCTGTGAAGGGAACCTACATCATCCATCCATGCTCCTGTACAGTCTCCTTGTACAGTCAGTAAGGAAACAAACACCACTGACCTTCGTGCGGGGGAACTGTTCTGTCTCTAGCTGTTACACAGCCTGAAAATCACATCTGGCATTAAAGACCGGTTTCTAGGTCTATTCAAATACTGCCCCACCTAAACCTGAGGATCTGCTGCCACATTAAAAAAACCCAACTTAACAAAAGAACAACAAAAAGAAAAAATCTGAAGAGGAGGATGGCTTTCAATTTCAGCCTGCACTCTACAGGACATGCTTTTAATGCAAGTCTTCGTGCAAGCTGAGATGTGGTCTGTTCTAGCTTCCTCCATGAACTCTCCCACTCATAACTTACTGCAGGCTAGGGGCTGATTTCTCCCCCATCTTCCCCAAGTATCCTTCACACTACCTTCTTTCATTTCTCCTGCTCTGACTCCATCCTAATCTATCTCCACAGAACACTCCTCTCCCCCCTGAATTAAAAGGGTTGTTCAGGCAACAGGTAACTCTGCTCTTACTTCATCTCTCATCCCAGCAGAGAAATGATCATGTATTAAGGGAGGGAAAGAAGCCCTCTTTCTCCAACTCCCTCCCCTGCTGCTGGCTGAGTATCCCCTCACAGCACTGGCTCTGGCTTTTTCCTGCCAAATACTGAGGGTGCTTTCCCCCACTTCTCTCTTTGCGCAACTCTTCTGGCTACTGATGGGTGGAGCATTCCCAGGGGTTCAGATTGTCACACCACAACTGTCCAGGCAAAGGCACACCACGAAGCTGAGCACATGGCTTGGTTTCACTCAGCAAACACAAAGAAACACAAACCACATAGTTCACTTATTGGTTCTGGAGAATCCTTCAAACTCCAGTGGACTGAGGATGAAGCGGAGCAGTCATCAAAATCAAAACATGTGCCTGTACCCACAAGGTTTTACCTGGGAGATCTTTACTAGAAAACCTGCTGGTTCTCAGTACTCCTGTTGGAGATAAGCTTCATTTATTTCATCTCCACTCACAGTAAAAGACCTTATCTCCCTATCAAATGTCTGAAACCGAAGCACTTTTTCCAAGTCAAATGAGTTAATGATTATGGATCTCACTCACCCTGTAGAAGCCAAAGTTCATTTATTTCCATCTGTGAAGGAGCTCCTTACAAAGCATCGTGTTTCTGTTTTCTGGGTGATCTAACTTCCACACTGGTGCCTTTCTTGCATGTGAACTAACTGACCCTCATGACTCACGGAGCCAAGAAACTCTTAAAGACCAGGGGAAGTCAGAAGAGATTTAAACTTTCTGGCCTAGACATTTATCTCAAACAGAGCAGCAGGAAAACTTTTCTTCCATAGTGAAGACATCTCTGGCTTCAATATAAGGAAAAAACCTCTTGTGCCCTTAAACATGTGCTTTAGGAAGATGGGCAAGTTAGGCTCAGCTTGAGGAACAGAGGAAACTCAAAGGTACAAATGCTCTGATCGCACCTGGGGATTAGAGTTTCACAATCAAACAAATAAAGAATACCCACTTGCATTTTTTAGTACGTGCTTATTAAAAAGTAAGATGATACTAACTCCCCCTTCTTCCTCCCCAAAATATAGGCTTTGAGCATAGCTGATGTAGTAAGTTTGACACAAACATTAGGGGCAGGGTAGAGGAATACCCAACAGCAGCACAAGAAGGGAAGAAGAAGCAGCGTCAGTGTTGGATGCAGGGATCTCACTGCATGCAGATCACAGTGCTTGCTCATTCCAGTGTTCTCCCCACAGGCTGCCAAGGTGGGCCTAAAACTGACACCTATCCCGTATTTATGTACAGTAGAATAAAAATGAGCTGTGTGGACGGCACTGATTGCTATTCAAATTGCTGGGTTCACTTCTTTATTTAGCTTGGGTTTTTTTAAATACATTTAAAATGAAAGCTAAAGACTTCCAAATACTGACCACAATTTTAAGGCCACCTAGACAGGCGTTTTTATTAAACTGAATACCAGCATTCTTAAGTCCCCTAAACAACTTTGGAAACCTTAAATAAGCTAGATTTGGGCTGACCCGCTCATCAGGAGATTATTAAGGCTTCATTTACTGCTAGAGTTAAAGGAATGAGTCTGTCATTTCCTTTTCTACTTTGAATCCAAGGGGGCATGCAACTCTATAAATCACTTTTCCTTTTACATCCCTTTCAGTGGAGCGTGGCCATCCAGGCACAGTCCAGGAAGAGATACAAATGGGATGTAGCTGTGAATATCCAGATATGTGTTTGTGGAAACATATTGAGATATAAAGATAGGAAGGGAGATGGAAGGGCGGGGGAGGGGAGAGAAGGTTTGCAAAAGAGAGATTTGGCTGGACTTTGTTACAGGTCCTAATACATTTAATTTTGGTTTTAAAGCAGTGCTGTATCTGCTGCCAGGGATAAGGATGACGAATCCATAAGGAATTCGAAGTTGTTCTGGATCTGAACAGTTCCTGTTAGGTGAACAACACATGATAGTTTCTTCATTAAGAAAATATATTCTTTCACAAAGAAACAGTCACTGACATTTTCATGTTATATCATCAGATGATAGGAAAGCTGCTTCCTGCAGCAGCCTAAGAGAGATGATCTATGTTTTCTCCTTGGCACATCAGTTCGTGTTCTGACGAATCCAGTCATAAAGTGCTGTCACCTTAGTGTACACACCAGGACGATTGCGCCGAGCACATCCTTCACCCCAGCTCACAACGCCAGCAAGGTACCATCTGTTTCCCTTTCCTGTGCAGGCCAAGGGACCTCCAGAATCTCCCTAAAATGAAGGTAGTTCAGCCATTAGCACACACGCCCACACCCACAGAGCACAGTAAGGAAAGTGAGGTTATTTAATGACAATAAACACCCGTCCCTCTGTTTCTCAAATTACAATTCAATAATGGAATTTTACTCCTGGGTAAAGTGTAGCCAGCTAGAGGTCAGTTTTATCCAAATTATTTTAAGTTATCAAAGTAGCACACTCATCAATATAAAGCAATGGCAAGTAGTAGTTTAAGAGCTACTCATTGCTAATGTCTCATTACAGGATTCATGAAGTGATTGATCACAGGGACAGGAAGTGGGAATTTTGCTACCATTTGACCTTAAATGGAAGACAGTACTCTTATACTGCATACTAAGTAGGAACAGAAAGACACATACCTGCAAACAAATATAACTCCAAAACCCAAATGAGACACGATTAAGTATTATGAACAATTTTGTAAACAAGACTCTGTCAACATTCCTTAGTCTTTGTCCTCCATCTCCTTCTAAGGAATGTGCAAGTATGGACTCTCTTCTCAAAGGCAATGTACAGGACTGCACAGCAACTTAGTAAAACAAAACTCCAGTTTGATTCACATCAAAATGCATTTGAGGTTGCAAATGTTTTGTGCCCTTCACTGCTTTACCCTTATATGCCTTCTGTGAGCAGACCACTTCACAGAACCCCGTGCAGTTACAAATGCAGCTCATCCCTGCAGCTGCTCCTTAGGCGTACAAGGTGGATGGAAGCCTCCAGATTGACTCTGGGGTTGCTTTGCTGCTCCCAGTTGAGGCTAAAGCATGGAAGAGGTCAGAAGAAAGCCTTGTACCGAGAGAAGAGTAACAATAGGAAGCCTTCATCAGCCAACCAAAGTTATCTAGTGATAAGAAGTGATGACAGTTCTTCCTCTCTCCCAAGTTGCTGTCATAGTGACATATTTGATAAACCAGGAAGCTGATCTCAAAGTCATTTGAGAAAAGAAGCTACCTAGTCTGGCCAATTACACAGCAAGTTCTGAAAGACTGAAGGGCTTGTATGCTTGTGGAAAGAGGAAGGATTCTAAACAGGAACCAAGACCAGAGAACAACCTAGAGTGGTAAGAAAACAGATTCTGAAAGTCCAAATGCTTTAATTCCCTTTAAGTATCACTTCCTCTAAAGATGAAAGGTGTTTGGAAGCTTCACATAACCTATGCAGCACATGCACAGCTTACACCTCTGCGAAGAAATTGGATCAGCATGCCCAGGAGTCTGGAACTGTTGTAAAAGGCTTTGAGGTGCTGTGGTCCTTAACTGCCAACACTGTTCCCCTCTAGGTCTGCAGGGAAAATGTACTAGTGACAGAAAAGAAGTAGCCAAGATGCTACCCAGATTACGAACTTCAAGGCCCAGAGGACCTGTGTGCTAGGACTCAAACACGTCTTTTTATGCTGGAAAACAGACTGACCAGTACGGTATATAGCGGTACGGTATATAGATGAATCTGTTAAAACGTCATCTGAAAACTCAAGGACATTTCTTAAGCAACACTTTTTTTTTTTTTGAGGGACAACAAGGCTCTAAAACAACATGTTTTGCAAAACAGATCCAAGGTCTAAGGCTATACACAAACTACACGAAGTTAACAAAGATAGCAGTCATGGAATTAGAACTTAGAGACTGCAGGAATATTTTGCAAATATTATATTGTCTTGAAAAAGTCTGACCCATTAAGAGCTATGATCTTGCAAAAGTTACCCTATACATTAACACAGTGACATTTATATATTACACAACAATTCTACGAGATTACCACAATCTAAAAATTAGTAAGACATTTGTCTCCTTCTATGCAGCAACCGGTACAATGATTGTGCTTGTAATTTTGAAAGTGGGTATCAGTCATATGTTTAAATACTGATAAAGTACATAACTAGTCTAGCAGCTGAGAAGTAGAAAGAAAGCTGAGTCAAGAAAGTTGAAACATGCCCAAAGACTGGTTTCTGACTGAGTGTGTAAACAAACTAGTCCATATAATTTATGATACCGTAATGTAATCAAAATGAACGAACATACCAAACTTAAAGACAGTGTTGCAACTGCATTTAACACACCTATCTTTTATACTTCTTTGTAACTATAATAAGACATTGCTCCCTACAGTGTTACAGATTTTTATTAATCCCACAGCCAGACAACAAAAAAAGGAAAAAAGCAAAAAAAGCAGAAAACGAAAAGCATGAATGGCAAGAATCGGAGATAGCCCTAACATTGCTCCCCTTACTCTCACATCTGTTACTTCGTAGCAAATGTAACTGTTGAAGAGGAAAAATAATACTTTGACACGTTTTATCCCTGGTCTTTGCAAAGCAACATTTCTCAAGAGACTCAGAGATTATCTACACCAAATTTCCTTCCTTATTTTGGAGAATCTTTAACTGCCATGTTAAATTAACTATATGCTCAAGACATCCTACTCTATTGCTAAGAGAAAAAAGAAAAGAAAAAAAACCACCTCAAACCCACAACTCTGAACAGTTTACCAATGAAAGCAAATATTCCTTTGTAATTTTTCTACAATTTCCACATTACCTGGCATGCATCGACACCACCATTAAGATTCCCAGCACAGAGCATACGTGATGTGATAAGATCATCATACAGTCTGTTGCAAACACTTTGATTAATTATTCTCACTCGAGCTTCCTGAAGTGTTTTGGTGAGATGACCTAGAAAAAATAAAGATGTTACTGTAGTGGTTACAGCGGTACAGTTTTCTAATAGAGATACTACTTGTCAAAACTGAAGAGAATCACACCAAACCAAAAGTCTACCCAAGTGATGACAGAAGAGTAATCCCCCTACCTTCAATTTCCACCTGCCCTCAGCTTGTGAAAGCTGTTGCCTGTACTACACTCTAGACAGAGGTCCCTATGCACCACCTTCCCATTTCCTTAATCTTTGTCCATAGGAGGTTGCTCTGCCAGAGAGTAGCAAAAAAAGCCGTGCAAATTATGAATACAAGATACCACACAGTGTGACTCATTTTGAATGCCATTTCAAATTATGCCCAAATCTTTCTGTTATTTATGCTGTGGTTGTGCTCCAAACAGTCCTGCTAAAAGAATTTTCTACATTCTTTTCCATCTTTTCATTTCTAGGGAAGGAACTGAGCAATAAAACAGAGCAAAAATTAAATAATTAAAAAATAAAAGCCCATATGTCACTAGTGATGCTAAGAGCTTAATTCTGTACTACAGCAAAGGCATAAGGTGTCATTGTGAACCATGTATCATGTTTTGGTCCAACAGTGAGTGTAACCTTTTGAATACTCTGATGATCAGAGGAAGTGATGAGGTTTTGTTTCTTTGCTCATTCAGTTTTGAGGTTGGGAATGAAACAAGTAGGATGACAGAAAAATATTGTTTGCTCACATGCCATTATATTGACCTTTAAACTCTACCTACATCAGTTTGTTGAAAAGCAAGACATCAATTTTAAAGCCATTTGAACTTCATTAGGCTATTACAATATTATTTAGATTTAACTCTCTTTTAAAAAAAAGCATATTAAGAAACACATTACCATAACACATGGCTTCTCATCAGACACAAGGAACTAGACCTCAGCGCAGTTTGTGGGGACTGCTGCAATGCTGAGGAGCTGTCCAAGACCAAATTTCAAAGCTGGCTCCTGTTTAAAGCCAAGATCCCATGGGCTCCCCCCCACTGCCCCTTTCCAACTCTATGCTTTTTTTCCTACCTTCCAACTGCTACATCCAAACTGCACAGGTAAAACTCTTCGTAGGGCATATGTTAAATTGCCTTTGGTTAAGATGGCCAAAACCAAACAACCTCCACATATTGCAATTATTGCTGTTCACAGCTCCAGATTGTCAAACATATTATTAGGGACTAATTCTTTGTCTGCAATAGTTGCAAGTTGCTGTTTTCTTTACCTAGAAGATTGCTTAGGACCTATTCACTAGGTAAATGAGCCATGAACTTGAGAAATGGCATGTTTTTGTAATTCTATGATAATTTGCTTTTCAGTTATCTACATCACCCAAATATGTGTGTTGGCATTTACCACCTGCCATCCAAGCCAACATTAAAAGTTCACTAACTGTATTTAAGGGGACATTTTACAGCTTTTTACACATCTACTAAGTAAACCACAGGTATTTTATCTTATGACTATAAATATTGTATTATTAGGAGTTTAAAATCAAGCCAAACTCTCAAGAAGTAGATCCAGGAAATGAACATACTATTTTCTTTTATGGCTCCCCAGCCAGTTACATAGCAGACAGTTCCATATACAAATATTCTAGAGGTGCTGGGTAAACAAATGGGCTGTACCAGCTCACTGAAGAATACAGGCGTCTCCATTTCCAACAGGGCAATGTCATAATCTGAGATAGATTGCTCATATTGTGGGTGGACAATAATCCTTTTGATTGATCTCATAGCTACACGCTTGCTCTTTTCATTAATAGTGTGTAAGCCCATATATGCTCTCCATCCTGAAGGAACAGAGTATCTGTAAAGAGAATGTTTTTAGAACATCCCACTGGAGAGTAATGCAGCATCAGTTCACTCCATTTTATCTACTTATCAGTGTTTGAGGAGATTCATCAAAACCAAAGTCAGGAGAGTACAATATGGCTTAGGAAGAGAGATGCAGTATAGTCTCTGTCACCTAAAACATTAAGTAATGGTTTTACTTACCATTTTGAGAACAGTAATTTCCTGGAGCTGTAAGACCAACTCCTTGCAATGCACCATGCTTTGAAAGTCAGAAGAGAGTATTGCTAAACTCTATTTCCTCCTTGCCACATGTAGGAGGTATGGCTTTTCAATTCTTGGGAGAAGAGGGCACAGCTTCTACTCAGAAAATCCCTGCCTTCTAAAAAACAACATTCTTTAACCTAAATCTCACAAAACCATGTGTTTTATCATGCAGTGGCAATGGAGGCAAAACAATCACTTCAAATACTTATTTGTGACTTTTGCAGCCAGCAGAATACAATACTGAGAGCTCATGCAGTAATAACGTGTGACAGTTATAAGCTGAATCAACCTCTCTAGATAAGGAATAGCTACTGCAGACTTCTGAAAGCAACACTGTAAGGTCATTAAACTGCAAATACTCTATGACACAGTAACCTGTACATACTTCACGGAACCAGAATCCAGGAAGCAATGGGCAGCAGATACGAGCCACCTATTGGAAATAAGGGATGCACCGCACACATGGCCATGCACTCCCATCTGTAAACTTGCTTGCCAAGGCCACTTCCCAGATCTTGCATCTTCACCTCCAACAATTCTGGTTTTCTTTAGCTGGTGTCGTCCACAAGCTAATTGAAACAATTGAATAATATAGTAACAAAAAAACTCAAGGTCATTTCACTTTGCTTTGTAGGTACACTTTGATAAAAGTTGTTGATAAGTATTTTCTTACTGTGCATTCGGTAAAAAGGTAAGGGTACTCGCCAAATTGCACTGAATGGGCAGGTCAGAAATATAGTGATCATTGCCTACCCTCCCTTACAGCTTTCTGGAGGGGTTAGTACCTCAAAAAAGAAAAAACATTCAAGCACAGTTCGAAAGGTGGGCTGTTTCTAAAAGTTCACTTTAATAAAATCTCATGTATTTTCTCCTCCTTACATACATGGGTCCTTGACTACATTTCATTCAGCTCAAACAGCACTAAGACCTCCCAGTTTACACTGGAAGTGTGCATTGCTTGAAATAAGTCAACTCAGATCAGTGGGTTTAGAATGAAACAGTGCAAAATTCAATACAGACATTTTCATACAGATGTTACCAGGGGATTCTTTTTTTGAGGGATGTTTTTGTTTTGTTATGTTTTCTAAATTCACATCTGATTTAATTAGTTCCTAATCCAATAATACTTGGCCATTGTACAAACTCCTGACTTGGTTTCCCAAGTCACTAACTAGTTTCTAAATGAATGTTACCATACCACAATTCATTTCATCCGATCCATCTGCACAGTCTCTTTTCCCATCACACTCAGGATTTGATTTCATCAAGCATTTTCCATCGAGGCATTTGTATGCATAAAGGGAACAATTTTTGTAAGCTGAAATGAGAGAAGACAGTCACATGTTTGGAGCCATGGCTTCCAATTATTACAAGAACTTGCACCTTCAACCTCCTTGGTGAAGGTTGTTCAAAGCTACACATTCCAGTCTGCTTGAAGTTGTAGCTTGCACTGGTGTAAACTGGCCCCTCTGTGGAGAGGAGGCAGATGGAATGTTCCACTCTGATTAACTATCACACTCATTTCAGTCTCCACAGTTCATGAGGAATGAGACAGAAGAGCCTCCAACTGTCCTCACTCAACGTTTTATCTGTTGCTTTACCTTCACCAGCACTACTGGAATAGCAAATTATAAATCTTCACAGCAGATACCACCTGGAAGTCAGCCTTTCTGTTTTTAAGTGAAAGCTGAGAAAACTGTGGAAGAGCTTTGTATGTACCCTCCAATAAACTTTTTGTTAAGACCTATCAGTTTGCCATGTGGGCATCCTGACACATCTCAGTAATAGGCTTCCATTGCCATCATTCTTATTATCAGTTGTTTATGGTCACCTCTAAAGAGTGGGAGGGCTCTGTTCTTCAACAGACAAGGACATGATCCTGGTTACCTCAAGGACCTTCGATTCAAAGCAAGGTAAAAAATATAAAAGGAAGATGCAACAAGTAACTAGGGAGACAGCAGTACCAGTAATGTCCATATAACCATGCTGGATCTACAGTAAAGAGACCATACATGTGTCAAAGAGCAAAAGTCACAAAGCTATGATGACTGTCCCCCTCACGTTGTTTGTTACTGATCTGGCAGCAGATGGGGAAAAAGTGCTCTTCCAACAGGATCACCAGCAAACTGTGGTTACATCATCTAACTAAAACTACCTTTACCTTGGATTTTGTTCCATTAATGTCTTGTTTAGTCTCTCCTGAGAACTAGTTATACTCTGCATGCTTTGCTTTCACTAGTATGACATTTGTACTTTGCACTATGAAAAAAAAGGTTGTAAATACTACATTTATCCATTAAAATAAACATATTCTTCTGCCTTCCATCATCTTGTGGAAAAAACTAAAATATATGTACTTACAACAGTTGTTTTCATCACTGTCCTTCCCACAGCTGTCATCATCTTTACAGGATTTATACTGATACTTACACTTCCCATCACCGCAGTTCAACTGTTCCAGATTACAACCTGAAGAAGAAAGGTCCATAAATGCTTTATAATCCAAACAACTGGCTAGCAGCCCATGCACTACACTCCCAACCAGAGGTCACCTCGATGTTACTGTGCCAGTCTACTTGGGTTTTAATAGCCTTCAGTGACAAAGAGACTTGTTGCATTACCTAACTTGTGCTGTGCTCTTTGACCCTAGATTACTTTCTGCCTGGTCACTCCTTCTGGCATCTCTTCATTGTTCCCTCTCTTCTCTGTCATGCAATACCAGATTTGGATACAGAACTCTAGCTGAAGCCTTCCCACTGGTGACTAGGAATCTCTTTTCGAGCTCTTGTTTTACATCTCAACATGACACTTGAAAAAAAAACCACCAAGCACCAAAACACCAAGCTAACACAAAACACACAGAGAAAATGCTATGACTTGCCTTTCAGCCACCATCACCCCCAGTGATCTTTTAGCAGAAAACCAACTTGGGCAATCAGCGTTTGTATTTGCTTGCCTAAGTTCAGATCTTTATCAAGTGGAATATAATTTTCTCCATATATGTTCTCCAGCTTGTCAGGATGATTTATAAATACATCTCTCAAATATATCTCTCTCTTCTATTGTGAGACACATTTCCTATTTCACAAGTAGCTTCTCTAATCTATCTTTAAGATCAGTAACAAAAATTATGCTGATGTCCCATAATGGAAACTGGCAGGATGACAATAAAAATATCCTACTTTGGAAGTGAGGCAATCATTCTCTGGAAACAGTTTCCTAAACCTTTTTCTCACCATGTTTGTTTCTCTTACTGATAAGTTTGTCACACAAGACATTGTCAAATTGCAACTTTCCCTGTGTTTATCATCTCACAGCAGAGAGCTAAACCAAAATTTAAAACTCCACGTTGACCTGTTGGCTTTGAATAACTTTTTTACTGTTTACAGATAGTTTACTTTTACTATTTGTTCCAAAGTTTTTTTTAAAAAAAGTGCAAACATGTAAATATCAGTGTAAAATTCTTCTCTCATTTCTATTGTTCTCCGGCTCTTTAAAAGAGATGCATTACGTGGTCTCTTCTCCAATCTTTTAGATCTTCTCACCCACACCTTTCATGTGATTTTAAAGTTAGCCACCAATATCTTAGATATGATTTTGGCCAGTCCTTAAGCTTCCTGGAACAAACTGTTTACAGGAGAAGACAAACAAGAAACAAGCACCCTACTACAATCTAATTTATCTCCACCATTTGAGGAGCCTTTCCCTCCTTCAGACTGATTGCTTGCATGTTCTATCTGCACATGTAGGATAACATTAATGGCTCTAGAAAGGCTGTTACAGTCTAAATGCAAAGCACAGGAGCGTACCATGTACCTTCTGAGACACCTGCCCTGCTCTGCAGCACAGCTGGAGAAGTCAGTGCAAACTGTTGCCATTTACAGGAGGTCTCCCTCCAACCCTGACAGAGCAGCAGTATTAAACATCAGCCAAGCAAGCTGGCAGCAAAGTCTTGTGGCTTTTTTTGTTGTTGTTTTTAAATCAGTTGGAAGCAGCAGTGCTGAGGTACTGACAGACCGACTCCTGTTCTTACCTCTGCCCTCAGAGTGGTTCCAAAGTTGATATATATAAAATTAAAATATACAAAATTGAAAGCATCTATCACCATATATATATATATATAAATGGCTATTAGAAACCAAAGCTAGTGTCATTTACAAACTAACTTTAAAAAAAAAATAATCAAATTCTGGCATAATCTGCTCAACAGTTTTGTCAAGCAGTCTGAATTAAATCAATCACTATTCACCTAAATGGATGCAGAAAATTGAACTCACGGTCGCTACCTCACTCTATGTATTCAAGGTGATTCTGCAGAGATACATAATCACTGCCAATAGCCAACACCTCTTCAATTTGTTAACATAACATATTTTTCATGGGGCCATCTAAGCAGCGTAGCAGAAAGTATTCAAAACTAGGCTCCCTAGTATTAGAAATACAAATTTCCTGACATTAAAGTTTTGTAGAAGTTAATCTCTGTGCCACTACACTCCAATTTCACGTCTGATGTGAATAGGTGCTTTATCAAACACTTTTCAAATCTAGCAATTTCATTATGAAACAGCCTTCCACTAACAATTTCTTTTACTTAAACTAAAAACTGGCATTGATGCTAAGATGTTCCTTTGCAATATGTCAAAAATGTATGTCCACTTCCAATTTTCCATATATATATAATGAAAAAAAAATTATTAAATAAACAGGTCAAGTCAACTTAAATTTCTTCCCCTCTAGCACTACAGGCAAACCAACAGTTAAATCAGACTAAAGGACCAAACACACTTGTCCCACATTTATTTAATCACTTACAATCTGGAGTCATTTAGTCCTCTTCACTGCCTCGCACATGACACTGGTGAGAGGAAAGCAGCTGCTAAGCAGCCAGCACTAGCTCAGAGCAAGGGTCTCTCCATGTTTCCTTCACTATTCCCTGAAGCCACTCAGCTGATGGCTGGCATTTGCTTTCCAGGCTAGCTCAGAGCAGTGCCTCTGATTTTTAATAGCTGTGCTCTGGTAGGCTCCTTGCAGCGGGAAGAAGCTAACCTGAGGCTGGTGGCTACAGGTACTAAAGATGTGGGAGAAAATTAATCACACCCCACCCTCGTTGCTACACAGTCATTGTCATGGAAGCTCAGTGCCCTTGATATGTTCGGTGCTCTCAGAGCCCCCTCCACAAATCCCTCTACTCTATCAGCTTGGTACAAACACCTCACAGCTGACCTACCCATCCTGGTGAGTCTTAGCACAGACCCTCTAAATTGCGACTAAGGACTTATTACATGGCTTTGAGCCCCCTGCTTGCTGGCTCAGCACTAGAAATGGAGCAGAGCACACAGAGCAGACTTGCATGTGCCATAAAGTCTGGAGATTTTCTCTGTAGAAAAATAGTATTCTTAGGTTTTGACTCATCTCTGAGCCATTTTTGAGGTGGCAACCATAGGACAGTGTAACTTTTTCAAGTAGAAAGAGACACACATTTGTGGAAAAAGAAATCCCTGAAAATACTGAGTCCTACAGAATGACTGACCACAAAATCTGACACTTATTTCTAATGTAAGGCACAAAACAAGAATCTCTACCAGACATCTTAAAACATAAATACTTGTAGGCCAGCAGTGAACAGTGTGACAATCAAGCAAGCTGAGGATCTGAAGATCCACAAAAGGATCTCTTGAAATCAGAGGACTTTAGCTACCTAAACACTAATTGGACGAAGGAAAGAGAAGGCATTTACAAAAGTTAATAGCAGATGGATCTTTTCTAAGAAATATTACAAGTAAATATGCTTATCTCCTGAAAATCCCTGTTCCATCCTCTGGAAGCCTCCCCCCAAAAACCTAACACAGATCCAGAAGTGCAAAGACCAAGGAGTGAGGAAGGGCTATAAAGAAACCCACTTGTATTTCTGAAACACCTGCTAGAAAGGGGTCTTCCCTGATTTTCAGTGAAAGCTTAAATAGTTTGTCTAAACCTGGAAGGTGATCCAGAGCAGTGATGATTTTAAAGAAAAGACTGACTATTCATAGTTAACTCCTGTTGGCAGAAGATTCATGCTTGGAGATTTTCTGCTATGCTATTTTCAAGTTTCAGCTTGGCTCTTCTAAGATGTTAGCAAAATTGCAAATAATTAGATCTACAGAAACTGGGAAATGTCGCTTTTACTTCTCACTTTACTGAAGTGTTGTTAGAAGTTAGAAAATAAGTACTAGCTCATAAAAGCATATTTTATCAAATTTTGTGCATCTATTTATTCAATGAAATACGTGATAACATTTTAAAATGTCTCTCTTGCAATTAGGTTAAGAAAAAGAGGCAGCACAATTTGTATGTGGTTGGTCTGTCATGCACAGATTCTTGGAGGTTTCTCCTTACAAATTACCATACGTGCTTGTTCACTTACGGTTCGTGTGACTGAAGGCTTTGTATTCAATATAAAATCCTTTGTGGGTGACCAGTCCATCAGAATGGAAGTTGATTGTGACAGAATAGCCATATTCTCTGTTTCTGTTGTTTTCTGAAAGGGCTTTACAGTACCTAGCAAGGCAAAATTGAGAACAATTAACTTCTAACCAAACTGACCAGTAATACCCAGCTACCTCCCTTGTACTGGAGGGTACCAATGCCAAAAAGCTTTAAAAGAACACAATAAATAATCAGCTTTTCAATGTTAAAACAACCCAATGGAAGTACTAGTACTAGCCCATTTACAAAAGCCTTCTGCTTCCCAACTTTTCTGGCACTAGCAGGCTCTAAAACCAAACACTGCAAGATGATCAACGTCAGAACATACTTTATAAATATAAACCACTTCTAAGCTTGCTTGATTTTGGATCTCCCATTTGGGTTTGCACAACCAAAAGGCTACAAATCCAGCAGCTGCTGACAGTTTCAGTATCCTCCTTCCAAGAGACAAGTCACTCTGAATATGGTTTTGTTTTCCTTTTTTTATTTATTTAAGCACACACATTGGAATTTATTGCAATTTGTCTTATTTAGAGAAAACAATTGCAATCGCTGAGGATGAAAATGAAACTTCAGATGACGCAAGCTCTTCAGACCACTGCCAGGAATTTACTGTTCCATCGCAGCTGCAGAAAATCCAGCAGTTTTCTGTATCATTGCTCTTAAGGGGCACAACAAAATAAGTAAATGCCTGATGCTGTAGAAAAAGCAGGATGCTTAAATTAACATAATGACAAATGTTTGGTACTAGGGCAGGATTAAGAATATTATTCTGCTGAAATTCAGTGGAAGCATTTAAATTCTTGTTGAAGTGTGCTTTCCCACACTGTAAGTGGCAAAAGGCTTTTTCTTAAGTACTGTAAGTTGTGCAGAACAAAGTGCAGATTAATACATCAGAAAACAGTGTATTTACTCACCTAACCCCATCAATTTCTAACCAGTCTTTATCACATTTACTGGACCCTGGAGACTTCTCCTGAATTTGTATTACAAGGATTTTTAATGAGAGCTTGTAGCCAGGCAATGGTGCCTAAAAATAAAACAATAAATGTCCCAACACACACATCTACAGAGTGAAAAGGTCTGTGCTTCTAAGATGGTAAATGTTCTTTTACTTATTATCAGATTGAGAATATTGCACTACTTGTGATGCAAATCAGCACCTCTGAAGAAACAAAAGAATTGCTGGTTTAGACACATATAGAAAATTTCTAGGCCCAACTTTGGCCATACTGTGCCAAAGTAAAGGAGCGTAAGCCTTCCTGCAGCCAGCACAAAGCACTGTATCTGGGGCTTATGCTATATTTGCACCGCCACATGTTATGTTAATTTAAAGCAACTATGGTAGCTAGTCACTCAGTTATTTTAGAAAAACCTTTTCTTCCCTTTCTCACACGTAAGTGAGAGTTTTGCAATACAAGCTGCTAATAATTTTCACTGAGCAGGTGAAAGGTAGGGATTGGTACTGACTCGTAGTCATGAAGAACATCTCTTTCCAAGGAAAGTAAAAATAAGTAGTGAAGTGCTCAATAGAGCAGCAGCAGAACACACCAGAAGCTGGTGGAAATCATGAGCAGATTCTAAATCCTGCCAGAGGATTTACTGGAAATCCAGAGCTGAATTTCCAAGCCAGAGAAGGTCCTGATTTTGTAGAGTTCAGAGAAAAGCAGTGGTGTATCCATCACACAAGGCATGATTTATGTGACCATTTTTTCTTTCTGACATCAAAGTAAAGCTCTGACAGCAGTTTGCTCTGGCTACCAGGAATTGTCATCTTACCCACCACTTTTTTTTTTCCTGTCATGAATAATACTGAATGTTTTGGAAGCTGGCAAAGTTTCGTTCTCACAGTTGACACTTTTACATACAGCAGGAAAGAAACGGGTGCCTGAGAAGAAGTCAGGTGCCGAGCTCTTAGCATGTTTTCCCTTCATTTCACCCACATCGAAAGCTGTTTCTCCCAAGTTTACGCCTCTATCACATAAAACAAAGTCATCACTACTCAGAAGAGTTCCCAGCACTTACTCTGATGATCCAGCTGCAGTCAATGTTTGGTGGGTAGTAACTTGGGTAATAAGGGGAACTCAGTGTCCCGTTCCAGGAAATATAATGACCTCCACACACTGGGAGAGAAATATATCAGCAAGGAACACAGTTATCTCAGCTGGGCTAAAGTGTAGAGCCAACTTCATTTGCTAGGGTTCTTCTCTATGTACAGGGTTAGAAGGATGGGTAGTGATTATTAACCTCATATGTTGCCCATATTAACAGAACTTCCCCGTCGCTCTGAATTTCTCTTATTTTTTGGGTCAAATTACATTTAAGGGTAAGCACAAAACACCTCTGACTGGAGTTTTTGAAAAAAAGTGTCATTTCATCCTAAGTGGAAGATGCAATTAAATGCAGACATAACAGATGTGTCCCCCCCCCTTCCGATTTACTTCTTCAGATATTTTCAAAAATTAAACAGTAATCAGCCCAATGAAGTGAAAAATCTGATTAATTTCATATAAATGAGGAAATTTGAGTGTCAGTTCTCAGTCTGAAAATTCATGCCACGTTTAAATGATTTCATTGAGGTTTTATTTTCTGCCAAGAACTCTCCTAGATACCCAGTCCTTAGTGCTTTTTGTTTCCTTTGGATCACAGAGTGAATGAAAATATGAATCTATCAGAAATGAAGACAATCTAGTGGCAAAACCTGGGCTATACGCAATTTGGAGAACCTGTCTTTGTTAAAACAAAGCAATTCTAGTTTGTAATGTGCATGGGATGAGTATTTGCTTAAGCAACATTCAGAGACACATAAGTTGAAATGTGGGACCTTTATCCACATGCTCTCTCCCCTATGATTTGTTCTGCAAGACACGTGCTTAAATGTAAAAATTCTTTCATATAGCTCTTACCAAATAACTATGGCTAAGTTTTCACTTGTGAAGCCCCTGTATCTCTTGTAAAATATTAGAGTGTACTGTTATTCATAATATTTCAATAATCGCCAAAAATTATTCTGAAAAATACATATTACTCCATGGGGATATACCTCTCAGGTCTTGAAGACACATTTCTTTTACAGTTAACTACCCTGAGCAGTGCTTTCAGAAAAGGATCAAAGACACATCAGAAGTGTTTGCTCTTGTTTTCCATTTTCATTAAACATGCATTCCCTGAGCTGGGGATGCATTGCCAAAGCTGCTCTGCCACTGGGTCTCTCCAGCTTTGGCTAGACACAGAGTTCCCATAGTGCTATCTGGCTGCTACCATTACTCACCAATTAAGTGTTTCCTGTGTAGTAAGAGTAAGCTCTGGGGAAGAGAGCAATCAGGAAAACAAAAACAAATAAAAAAATATCTCCCAGACCAAAAGATATTCTATATAACTCGTTCAGTCTCAGGCATATTTTTAAAGTGGATCAGAGTGACAATTCCTTGATTTATATTCTGACCTTCCCTCCCCTCAGATTCAGGCAACATTGACTTTTTTAGAGGCAACAAGAGAAATAAATGTGCTTACATGATAGGGTTGTTTAATTACTTACTGATCTTAGGAACAGCTTGGAAGTGAGCTCTTAATATGTTACTTTCTTCTCTTTGGTCCAGTGAGAAGGTAAGCAACATTACATTACTGGATGAAGTTAATCGTACAACAGGAGTCCAGGCTGCCGGTCCACACCACCTGAAATATTAAAGAGACTGCATTTAAAAACAAATTACAAAAGCAAACAAGAAAACTGACAAAGAACCAACATTTCCCACACTCCAGTCATATCTGCTGAGAAACTGGGTAGAAATAACACTGATCTGGTCACCTGTGTTTCAGAAGTATTCCCCTGACTACCGCTTCTCTTTTATTCTTCCATCCAGTTGATACTACACAAGACTCTAGAGTTTCCCAGCACTGAGGCCAAGTCACTCAGGGTGAACACCACAGATATTTCTTTCTTTCCTAACAGGCTTCCAGGAGTTTACAGACCTGTAGAAGCATCAGGATGGCCGTGCTAGCTTATGTTACTTCAGTAGTGACAGTAGTGAGTAGCACTAAGAAGGCAACAAGTACCAGCGTAGCAGGGTTGTTGAGTGTCTGTGCTACAGAAAACGAGCCCAAAGCATTTCTAACCCATTAGAACTCAGCTTAGTTGCACATCACAAAAGCTGTCAGGCAAGATATGAGGCCTCATGCATGACAACTACATCTTCTCATAGTTCTTCTTTTGTTTAAATAAGGAGTTCATTTATATCTTGAAGCTTGAACACTTATTATCACCTGTAACTTGAGATTCTATTTCTTGCTTCTGCACACTCTTAAATTTATTTCATTTGGAAATCTCACAGTGCATTTTGGATTTCATTAATTTATGGATCTGCACATGAAAGATTCCTAACAGATTTATCTCTTCCTATGCACAGCAAGTCAAAACAATTAAAATCAGACCAAACAGTGAGACAGTATTTCCATCACATTTCTGGATCAAGTTCTTTGACTCCTCCCTGAGATCCAGAGTGGCAGCACTAAAATAAAATTTATGAACCTTAAAACTGAAAGCAGTCCTCTTCTGCTTTTCGCAGGGTAGTCCCTGCTGCCATTTCATGTGACAGATTACATACCAGATCTGGGGTTTGCTTCACGTTTGCAAGCATTATTAAATCCTTTTTATCACGATACTTGTCAAATCCTGTATGAAAAGAACAGTTTGATTCCCTTCCCCGCTTCCATGAGGAAATCTTTCAGAATCTTGATCCCCTACCCAGTTGACAGCCTGGCTTATCTTCTAGCTGTACCTTTTGTTGCAGTGTCTCCAGAAAAGCAACATGAGCACACATGAACAGAGATGTCCACATGAGATGTCCACTTTTACAGTACAATCTCAGCTCACTTACACTTTACTATTTGTCACTAAACAGCTGCATTACTGCAGTTTACAGAACCTGGTCAGAACCATTTTAGTTACCATGTGGGATCCTAGAGCTGGACATCGGGGAGTAATGGCTACAATACAGCAATTATTGACTGCCAAGGATATCAGAGATGTTATTCGTTCCATTGTGAATGTATGACTAGCTGCTTTTTGCTCAATCAGAAAACTGATAGAAAAACACACATTTGTTAGGTTGGCAATAAAAGAAAAAAAACCCCAATCAATGTTTTTGGAGGTACTATAGTGCTTTTAACATTGTTTCAGTCACCAAGTTCTGTTCCAGTCCTTTGATAGCCATACATCAATGCACATTCTTGAACTTTCCGTCTTACAGTTTTCTGCATCAACGTTCTCTGAACACACCCCTGCTTAGACCCGAGTTGGTTTTGCTTCCTGGTATGCACATGAACAATGCTACATTTCTGGTTCCTAAACAGCTCAGCCATTGCTAATAATGCGGTCATGGATTAACAGTCCTGGCAACAACCCATAATCAACAGCAGAGCAGATGCAGTCCAGCATCAGGAATGGGATTCTCCATGTAATGCTGCAATATGCATCTAACTCCTTGCAAAACCCACGTGCTCATTCCATGCCTGGCTTTCTGACCGCCTGCCAACAACAACAAGCTCTCATCACTTGTTGCATAAGGAGAGAGAGAAATCTGTTAATAGAGATGAAGAGGACCACCTACTCATGTCAAGTAAGTTGAAGCACTTACACATTTCAGACTGGTTAATGGTGGATAACAAGTACATACATGAAATTTGATTCTGGAAATTCGGAGCAGTGTGACCACTGAAAGTGATTTCATTTATACAAATAGATGACTCAGCGACTCTGGGGACAGAGCAATCCATAAGCACAACACCCCTGTTATGAACAGGGATTTGCCTGTGACTAGACTGATACAAAACCTTGTGTTTTCTTAAAGTAATAGAATGCAACACCCAAAACAAAAGAGTCTGTATCTTTTTGACTTGTGACAGTAACCGCATGAAATCGAAAGCGGTAAAAATTAGTCACGATGCAGAACAAAACCCACAGGAATTTATAATTCATTGGGGGAAGGGGGGGAGGTGTAGCAGTAAAGATCTTTTTACAGCCTTATACAAGACTTTTTGATTGTTTTATTTAGACTCTTACATTGTGGAAACCAAATTAATATAATTTTGATATCATTCTGGTTTTAGAAAGTTTCTGTACAGCTCAGTAAGATATCTTTATTCTAGACTATCATACCTTGTAATGATCTTGTTCTGCAGGGGAAGAAGAAAATCGTATGCTGACAAGTGATGTGATGCACAGCTTTCTGGAGTGACACCATGCAAAGTGATAACTACCAGTCTCACCACATAATTAGAAGGAACTCGCAGTCTCCATTGATAAAAAGACTTTTTGGGATTCATCAGAATTAGAGTCCTGTTGTTACCTGGCTTGGCATACAGGTCAAAGGATACTGCTATACAAAAGAAGCTAGATCAGTGACTGGAAAACTGTTAAGTTGAAAAATAATTTAAATTATTGGGTAAAATTTCAGAAGAGGGAGCAACAATCACCTACCCACACTTCTTTACTACTCTAATCTCCTCTTCCCTTTCTTATACATCTTTTCCCTTTTCCCTACCAGGCTGTATCATGTTCTCCTCTTGCTCTAGCTGGGGAAGCACAATGCCTCATCACCATCTGCTCACCACACACTCAACAATCAGGAGCAGACTTGGCTGCAGCCATCTCTGCTTGAAGCCTACTGCTTCCTTTGCTGTATTCTCCTCACCCCTCTCTGCACAAGGAGAACATTGAAGACACAAAGCCAGTCTTGAGGTGTGCTTGTTATGGAGAGCAGGCAAAGTGAATTAAAGTTCTCCAGTATTTGACTGACCACTGACTATGAATGACCAAAAGTGTCTGCTCCCCAGGCAAATAAGGTATTTATAATTTTAAATAGTAGCTTTTCAAGGGATGCCAAGAAAAGGAGCCACAGCTCATTGCAATTCAATGGGAAAAATTACATTTCAATCATTGTAGTCGGAGCAACAGAATCAAAGTTGTAAGGCATTTTCATCTTGGCCTCTATTTGAAACACAGGACAGAGAGGTCCCTAGACTGGTTTCATTTGTGGGCCCTAAAGATATAAGAAAAACTGGGAAACTGCCATTTTCATATTACAGGATTGTCCAACTCCCCTCCCTGCACCCCCACCCCCTCAAAAGTGAGATTAGTTGTTATTGAGGAATAATTACCTGATTTTAGCATCAAATCGTATTCTGTGGAATCTGAAACTGAAATTTAATAGCTGTCAGCTACATGAGCCAAAGACACAAACCAGGGAAAGAAAAACAGACAGAATAGATAATAAATGACAGGTACATTGTTACCAAAAAGCTCCATTGTAACAAGATCAAAATCTTCCTCCCCAGAAGAGCTGAACATGTGTGCTGCTTGTTTACTACTGATTTCTTTTTGTTCCACTGGGGGTAATTTTTTAAGAGAAGCAACCACATCTTGAGGTGCCCAAAATGTATTCCAGTAGTAAGCTCGAAGTCCAGACTCTCCTTCACTGTGGAGGGGAAAAAAACCCAGCAACACATTACATAGATACTCTAATCTGTATTTTGCACATGATTTCCACTGGTCAGCGTTATTTGTTCCCATAGTTTCATAGTCAGTTAAACTACTGTGCAAAATGCTGCAGCTGAGTCATAGAATCACCGGGGTTGGAAGAGACCCATCAGATCAAGTCCAACCACAGCCTAACCCTGACTAGCCCACCTCTAGAACATGTCCTTAAGGACTTCATCCACGTGCTTTTTAAATCCCTCCAGGGATGGCGACTCCACCACCCCCCTGGGCAGCCTGTTCCAATGCTTCACAACCCTTGCAGTAAAGAAATTCTTCCTGATATCTAACCTAAATCCCCCCTGGTGCAATTTCAAACCATTCCCTCACATCCTATTGCTTGTCACCAGAGAGAAGAGACCAACCCTGATATCTCTGTAACCACCTTGCAGACAGTTGTAGAGAGTGATGAAGTCTCCCCTCAGCCTCCTTTTTTCAAGACTAGAAAGCCCCCCCAGCTCCCTCAGCCATTCCTCACAGGACTCGTGCTGAAGACCCTTCACCAGCTTCGTCACTCTCCTCTGGACACGCTCCAGCATCTCAACATCCTTCCTGCAGTGAAGGGCCCAAAACTGAACACAGTACTCAAGGTGCAGCCTCACCAGAGCAGAGTACAATGGAGCAACCACTTCCCTACTCCTGCTGGTTACACTATTCCTGTTACAGGCCAGGATGTTGTTGCCCACCTGGGCACGCTGCCGGCTCATGGTCAGCCATCTGTCAACTTACACCCCCAGGTCCTTCTCCAGGGAGCTCTCCAGCCACTCTGCCCCAAGCCTGCGACACTGTCTGGGGTGGTTGTGACCAAAGTGTAGGGCCCGACACTCGTCCTTGTTGAACCCCATAAAGCCCTTTGATCCGGCCTGTCCAGGTCCTGCTGCAAGGACATCCCACCTTCCAGCAGATCGACACTCCCACACAATTTGGTGTTGGCTGCAAACTTACTGAACACAGGGGCCAAGAGCTCTCTTGTTTAACAATTGTTTTTTCTATACAGTAGAAATAATTCAAAAATACACTGCTTAAGCAGCAATGCACTTGAGGGTAAAAACTACACATCACAGAAAATCCTTGCAATAATTTTTACAGATCTGGATGTTTCCATCCCTGCTGCATAAGTATACACTTTTAAGACCATATTACATTTCTAGACGCTTTTTCCTTGAAGTTTTTAATTCAGTCTGGCACCATATGATAATATAATTTTACACCCATACATTGATACAACATTTAATGCAATTCTTGTTAAAATAAACACTCCATATGAGCACATGCAAAGTATTACTTCAGTGATTTGAAGAGAGTCCACCTCACACTTCCTTTGATATTGACCTAAGGATTTATCTTTCAGAAGTTTTCAAAGCCTATCAGGATAATAGCTGTGTGCTCAATGTATTTACGTTTCTCACCTTAATTAAGAAATGTCCTGCCCAAAATTATACCCTTAAATTTTGGTTTGAGAAGTTAAAAAGGAACTTTAATAGATGCATTCAGAATAAGAGTCTGCTACTGGGAGATAAAAAAACCCTGCTGAACTGTGATTTCAAAAATCTAAAGCAGATCAATAGACTACAAAGCAATCTGTAAACCAAGGCATGATGAATCAAACTAATTTCTTCCACCAATTCTACAGGGCAATACAAAAATCACACTATTATCTCAGGTCTTTACTTCACATACTTAAGGGCATGTCTGCATTTTTCATTCCCTGCTAAAGAGATCTGCATATCCTTCCAGATAAGCAATTTAAAATGCACAAAAAGAGATTTTAATATCTCTAAATTTTTACCACATCCAGGAACAGAACCTACCTGAAAGCTGCCACTACAGACTTTAAATAGTACTTTCCCAAGGAAGAAGACTCGTATGATTCTGCAAACTGACATTTAAAAATAAAAACAAAATGCACAAAGTGTTACATTTTAGTGTCAATATCATCTCTTTTGATACAAAGTATTTCTTCTTCCTTCCCCTTCCTCACCCCCCTCCTGTACCATTAGCACTATCCATCATACTGACAAAATGTATCAAAGAAGGATCCTAAATGCGCATTCATTTCCACTTCAAAAAAAAAAAAAAAGCTGTTGGTAATTAGCCAGGAAAAAGTACTCTTTATGAATGCATTTATATTTTTGTTTCAGGCTTTAAGTTTCCAGCATATAACCTGGACATGAGCAACTTGCATTGGCGGTGCACAAAGCAGCTTTGAGACACTGGATTAGCTCTTTTGGGAAATACAGTTTAACAGAGAACTGCTTTGTGTTTTAGATCGCTGTTCATATGTAGACGGGATCAATGTATGCATTGATCTCAGGAATAGGAGCTCATGCAAGAAGCGCAAGAAAGCAAGCATTGTTGTGGGGGATAAGGGGAAACAAAGACATAAATAAAAATAAGCATCAAATTTGATCTCTAATTTAAAAAAAAATAATCAAAATGAAGCAACAAATAGTGCTTGAGTAAAAAAAAAGCAAACCCCCAAAAAACCCCACCTACACTCCTAAATCCTTTAAGAGGAATAATTTGACCATAACCTTGAAACCCTCAGGTTTTAACACCTAGGAAATATTGACATGACTGTGAGACACACAACCTCAGTTGCTTAGTTACTTTCCTAAAGCTGTGAACCACCAAGGCACTTGCTAGCTTTAAACTTCCTATATTCAAGGAAAAAAATAAATTACTAACTGAATAATTCTCCTTATTCTGTAATAAAACTTTCTGAATTATTGCTATATTTATGTGGGAACTTACATAATTCTGGATTGCTTCTGCTTGCAGGTGGAATCTCTCTGACTTTGGATCACTGAGATCATTTGTATAAGTCAAATTAGGAATTTCGACACTTCCACCAACATAAATAAAGGAGAAAGCTGGAGCTGAGGAGAAGAGGAGAAAAAAAGATAAAACCATTAGGAGACTTAATAACACTACAGAAAAGCTTCCAGAGCAAGAGGCTGGCAGAAGCATGTATTTGTCCTCAGCAGAGCCAGAGCTCTGAGTCAGTCCCAATGACAAATGATAAAACAATGCCCTGCGGAAGAGGAATGAAGTACAGGTTTGGACAGGCATTCTACTAGGAAGATTTAATTGTTAAAAGTTAGGGTTTTTTTCAGCACTATCTTCCTGGGAAGATATTATATTAATGGCTGTAAGTTGAGGTCAGGAAGGAGCATACATAAGCTAGGTACCTGTTCTGTTTTTAAAAGGGAATAAAGGATAGATAGTGAATTCCTACAAGTTCTTGGGAAAGGTGACAGTTATAATAATTATGGTATTCACAGAGACAAAAAATTGCATACCTTCATTATTCTTGTCAACTACCAACCATTAAATTTTTGTGCATTTTGTTGCTTTAGCAAAGATGTTAAAGAGAAGGGAAACATCAGTAGTTTATTACACACATTACGTGCTCAGACGCTTCATGTTGAGATGTTTGTGCTAATCATTCACAGGGTGCAAAATACCCAACCCCATCCAGAGCACACCAGGGAGAGTAACACTTACAGAAGGAATACTGCAAGACTATCACAATCACTGTAACTAGTAAGGAAATGGTAGGTAATGCTGCTAGAAGCCATCTTCTGCAGAAACACAGCCTCATCCATTTGAAGCAGCAGTACTTCTGACACAAGCCTCTGAGGTAGGACCAACAGGGGCGAATATGTAGATTGTCCTAAAGAGAGACACAGAAAGGCATCAGTTAGTAGGATGACACAAGAAGTACAGCATTTAGTATATTTCCTCTTTTTAGTTTTTAAGAGGTTTAAATTAAGATAATATATTCCATGTTAACAGCTACGCCACACACAAAACCCGCACATTCATTACCTAGATTACAAGCTGTATAAAGCAAAGGAGAAAAATTTCTGTCACTTTGGCTGGGAGCAATCTGCCTACGAAGAGCAGAGATCAGTATACACCAGAGCAGGCAGAGAGATCCCTTACCATGTCCCTGGTGTAAAGCGTTGCTGGTGTCTCTTACCTGCCCTGCCGTCTGCTCAGAGTCGTACGGAGCTGGTATGCTGTACACAGAAACCCGGCCAGAGGGGAGAGCTTGTGTCATGATGTCTTGACTAATGCTAAAATCCTAAATGAACCTCATTTCTTAACCATAACCCAGGAACAGTGCACGGCTCTCCCACCACCTACACCAGGCTTCTCTCTCTCACCTTTGCTGGAAGCTGGAGCCAGCTGATCTGCAATCGAAGAAGGTGGGGAGGAAAAGTTACCATCACTGTAACTCTTTGTTTTCCTAACTGGCTACATAGGATATGGATACTATCAGTTGCAAACAGGTCGGTTACCCCCTTCTTTCAGAAATACAAGAGTAGGAAATAAATTTACAACACCACGCAAATGACATGCAAGCAGTTTACAGATAAAAAGTCCCAGAGCAAGGTGAGACGATGTCTAATCAACACCTGCCAGAGTCTACAGAAATATTTATGACAGAATAAATGTGCAATTTCACTGACCACCTGAATTTTTCAACCTCAACCAGTACCACAGAATAAACACAAAGCAATTCATGTTCACATTTCCTATTTAAAATTAAAACCAGCTTTAAGTCAGCAAAGCAACAAGGTCGGGGCATTCTGCATGTAAAATAAGAAAAATCAGGGGGGTTGTGGGAGGAAATAACTTATTATTTTTTAAATATATGTTGAGAGAACGTGTGTGAGCACACACAGGAAGAACACCGCAGAGAGGAACAAGCCAGGCCCAAGACACCTCAGCACCAGAAAACAAACAAAACACTCCCAGCACAGATCACATAGACTACAAAAGGGAGTAATCAGAAGGCAATCCTCACAGCTCAGGAACGCAAACTACAATTGCAGGCAGACCACTTTGTTCAAGAGAAAAGAAGACTAAGGGGGGAACCTTATTATTGTCTATAAATATCTTAAGTGTGGGATGCAGGGGGAAATGGCCAGCCCCTTTTCAGTGGTCTGTGGGGACAGGACAAGGGGCAATGGCTGCAAATTGGAGCACAGGAAGTTCCGCACCAACATGCGGAAGAACTTTTTCACAGTGAGGGTGACAGAGCCCTGGGACAGGCTGCCCAGGAAGGTGGTGGAGTCTCCCTCTCTGGAGATTTTCAAGACCCATCTGGATGCCTACCTGTGCAATATGAGCTAGGGAGCCTGCTTTGGCAGGGTGGTTGGACCCGATGATCTCTCTGGAGGTCCCCTCCAAGCCCTATGATTCTATGAAGTCATCTTTTTTTCCTACAGCCTCTCTCTGCTACACACACAACCTGCTGACTAACTTTTATTTTACCCCTTCCTCCATAGGAACGGAACCCTCAGAAATAGTTTAGAGGAAATAAAACCTCTTTGGCAACCTCTCTAAAAAAATTGTGTCAGGACTTTTGAAAACTTAGACACATTCAGAGAACCCAATTCCGCAGCAGAACCTACCTTCTACAGGGTAGATATATGAGTTTTATTTGGGCAAGGACAAGATCATTACAATAACATAAAGCACCATATTTACTCACCTTGTTAAGATTTCCTGAAGATAAAGAATTCAAATTGTCAGGTGGATGAACTTGAATATGAGGAAATTAAGGCTGGAAATAAAAGAGTTGGCAGCTCCAAAACATGCAATTAACTAAAATGAAAGTTGGAGACTAATGCTTTGTTCTCTACTAAATGACAGAACTTCTGAACTCCAAAAGTAAGGGCCCCACGTTTTTGAGAAGATTGGGTTCACTTTCTGCAAACCACCCCTACCCCATCAGGTGTTCTTGGTGTAGGAGTTAGGAAAAGTATTATCTGCAAGGGTACCAGTGAGTTGATTGCTATTTCACAGTTACTACAATATCCACTGGGCTATTTGCATCCCAGTGGAAATGACTAAGTCTTAAGCTCTGCCTTGAGGCGGTCAATTTTACCTTCAGCTTCCAGATAGATGACTGCACATGCACTTAGTTGGTGCCTAGAAAATAACCATAAAGTGCCAGAAGGTTAGTAGTGCACCTCCTATATCTCCGGACATCTGCACAGAACAACCACCACAAGGAACAGTCCCCTGTCCTCTTACACCAAAATTGGAACAAAGAGTATTTGTTACGTCCAAACGTGTACTCCAGAATCAATAGGGAGACATGCAAAGAAATTCCACCACTGAACAGCTTTACCAAATATGATTTTTAATGACAATATCCAGGATATGTTTTATTCCAGAAAGATGGTTTTCAAGTTACAAGACTGAAGGCACGTATCTGTGAATCCATGGTGCAAAATTTGACACTCTTGTGTAAACACCTGGGAAATTTGGTCTTCCACATCCATAACCCCAGCTAACAATGCCAGTCAAAAACCATTTTCCATCTCCTTTGCTTTGACATGACAATGGTCCACCAGAATCGCCCTAAAAAGAATAGAGAGTTGTATGTGTTTACAGTGAAGATTATCAAAAGCGGGACAGAATACCACAGGAGACATTTGGCCTCAATAATTCCAACAGTGATTACATTTTCCCATTCACATAGTTCAAACCATCTGATAGTCAATATGGTAGGTTTTTTTCTTTAAGCAGATGGGACTGCACAGCTGTAACCAAGTTTGTTTTCCACAAGAGAGATGGGTATTTCTCACTCTTTAAAGACACTAATAAAGATACTACTTTTCATGGACTAGATTTGAAATTTACATTTTGTTTCTGAGCCTCAAACTTACAGTTGAGTCCAAAATGTACTACTTCGTACATCTGTTCATTTATAGGTTACCCCTAATGACTCCAGTAAGCTTTTTAAAAAGAAGTCAAAATTAAGATACAATTATATTATTTAATAATGATAAGCCTTTTTTCAAATTAAAAGTAAATTGAAGGAGATTGGATCCCTCAATCGATTTGATGGGGGGGGGGGGGGGGGGTGTTGTTGTTGTTTTGGTTGTTTTTCAAGAAAGAAAAAAACCCTAAGTGTTACCCTCTAGTAGAGAAATCTGTTAGAGACTTTGAACTTTTATACAGGAAGGCACAACTCCATAACACAGGACAAACAAACTCTTCCTCTATAGGTTATGCTTGTAGAAATATATTGGCAGAGGCTCAGGGGCAGGGAGGGAAGTGCCACTATTAGGGGAAAGTTTCTTGTACCAAGCTTATACTTTCATGTAAGACTGCAGTACACACATCCAGTCTGAAAAGACAGCCAGTAGCAAATTAAACTTTACCAAAACTTTGGATGCACTCAGGGACTTCCAAAAGCAACAGGTGAGTTGGTTCCATTTAAATGTTTTGCAAGAGAAGTGCCTTCCTTCTAAACAGACATTTTGTTAGAGCTAGCAAACTATTTTGCTTTAACTTTATAGAATCTTAGGGTACACAGGTTGGAAAATGATGCCAGGAGATCAACTAGCAAAACCTCCTGCAGGATTATCTTGAATTGTCTCACAAATCTCTTAAAGATTTGACTTAGAAAATTATTTTTGCCACCCTTGACCATTAAGATTTTTTATTTAGAGTAACATTTTCAACTTGTTTCTATAATTCCTAGGACAAAAGAAAAGCAGAACTCCAGCATTTTTGTTCCTGCTTACCAGAGAGGATTGGACTAGATGACTTTAAAGGTCACATCCAACCTAACACCTTCTATGATTCTATGATTTTTCACAAAACAGAAAACCCATGTTTTCTTCATCTCTACCAACTGCCAGATAGAGTCACACATCGTTTGCCCTTACAGAAATATAGCCAAATGACCTGTAAATTTTGTCTTTCTTTGGCTAAATCTTGAATGGGCAGACAGATAACTGCAGAAACAACTTCTCCAGATAGTGAAAATTATGCCTAATGTTAATGGTCTCACTGAGCTCTAAAAAGCAGCTGGTGCATTAGAAAGCCCTCAGAGACATTGTGGTCTCTCTCATTTTCTAGTAAACCAGTGAAAGCTGGGTCTTCATCATAAAAAAAAAGTAGTAGTTTTACTACTATTATTTACTATTATTTTAGCAGGAAATATCAGTGCCTGTATAATTTCTATATAACACAGTATGGTATATATTATACAACATATATATTATAAAAAATCATATATATCTATGTATAGTGTGTATCTATAGTTTTGCCATTACTCACTAGAAGCAAATTTATTATCTTTCAGCACTGAGAGATCAGAGTATTATACAATTGAAAATTTACATCTAGTAGCCTGCACATTACCAGATGGCCCTGGAGGGGCTGGGAATGAGGGATCCTGAAAAGAGTCAAGCTAGTTTCTCAGATTTTTCTTCAACTTAGACACTCTTGTGCCCAAAAATTGCCTGACTTCAACTTGTTATTGGAACATGTAGGTTGCAACCAAAACTTAGTGATGTTAAACAGGCTATGAAGATGAGGGGACTAGAACATCTCTCTTATGAAGAGAGGCTGAGAAACTTTGGACCTTTTAGCTTAGAGAAGGGAAGACTGAGAAGACCTTATCAATGCTAATAAATACTTGAGTGGGTGTCAGAAGTAGTGCCCAGCGACAGGACAAGAGGCAACAGGCACAAACTTGAATATAGGAGGTTCTACCTAAACATGAGGAGGAACTTCTTTACTGTGAGGATGACAGAGCACTAGGACAGGCTGCCCAAAAATGTTGTGGAGTCTCTGTCTATGGAGAAATTCAAAACCTGCCCAGATGTTGTTCTGTCCAGCCTGCTCTAGGTGATCCAGCTCTGGAGGGGCATTGGACTGGGTGATCTCCAGAGGTCCCTTCCAGCCCCTACCCTTCTGTGACTCTGCAATGCACATAAGGCAGCAAAACTCTGAAAACACCATGTGACAGATTTGCTGATAGTTCTGAAAAGAGCAACTTGAGAGTTGTCTGAAGCGTACAGAGCACGACATGGTCTGACAGTTAGTTCTTACAACTCTTCACGCAACAACAAAAGGAGAGAATAAAAGGTACATACTTTGCACCCATCTCTTTTCCCAGACATTAGTCCAGCACAAAACATCCTGGCTGTGATAATCCCATATGTGGAATGACATATCGTTTGGTCTATAATTTCTACCTCTGCTTTCTGAAGAACTGCTGAACCTTCTTCATCTGGAAAACAAATTGAAAGAAAGATGATTAAAAAGAGCTTAGCATATTATTCAACAATTGAAATACAAAACAAGATATCTTCAGAAAACATCCACAGATATTTTTAATCTCCAAGCTATTCCAGATTTCAAACAACTAACTGCAATAGCACAGAAAGCCTCTTCCAAGTATCAGGCATTTGTGTAATGTCATTTGGTCACACGAAATATGTCATAACATAAATTTTTCTAATGCCTTTTGCAAAATGTCTCAACACTTTTTAATTGGTTATCTTTTTATTATTAAAAGGAAACAGGATTTTATAAAGGTATTTCGATCATCACAAGACACATTTGCTATTAGGGCGGTGTCCCAGAAGTTGCTGGCTCTAAAATTAAAATTATGAGTCAGAGTTACAGAATGCAGATTGCTATTTTGGCAGCCTAAAGGACTTGGACATCTCTCAAAATCTGGTCCTCTCTGTCTTAAAGTTTTGGTAAAAACACCTCTTTTCTATAAGATACATACTTCCAGAAAAGCAGAATTCCACTGAATTGTCTCCTTCTTTCAGTACAAGAGCTCTAATATTGTCACTAAATTGACCCTCTCAGTATCTTAATATAGCCAAAGAAATGTCACCAACCTATTCAAATATGCAAATGTTGCTTTACATCATGAAACTTTGTTTCAGGATTTGGTAATGCTGGTATGTAATATGTTTCAAAGAACACTTAAAAGACTGGTTTGGCAATAAAATTGTGTAAACCAATGAATTAAAAAAAAGAGGGGAGCAGGGAAAAGAAAACCCTTTAATCTTTTTGAGGCATCGCATTTATCTTTCAAATAATTGGCCTTTCAATTGCACAGGTGACTAACCAGTTGGCCAAAGAGAGACACTGCACCATACCACAACACATACATCCGTACAACCGTCCTTCCCTCAAAAGGTGGTTGTACTTGGCTCCCAACCATATATTCTCTCACAGCTACTTATAAAGAGAATGAATGCAATTTAGCAGGTGGCAATTCTAGCTGTAAACATCAAGCTGAAGCTATAAGACTCACCTGTTTCCTGCTTTTGGCCCCAACCTGTTATCCAGCACTTGTCGCCACTGCGGAATTTGTGCGAAGAGGGAGGGATGCAGATTGGTTGGATGACATGGCTCATCGTCTCCGGCCACGGCTTGCTCAGCTGCAGCAGTGCAATGTCATAGTCATAGTTCCCACTGTTGTAGTATTCATGGATGATGATCCGTCTCACCGCAGATACAAACTTTGCACGGCCTTGCATTTGCATCCCCAGGTGAGCACGCCATGCTCTGGGATCAGCCAGCCTGGTTGGGAGCAAAGAAAAAAGCCTTCTCTTAAATAAAAGTACCCCAAAACATCCCCCAACAGCAGGGTGGGTGAAAGACAATGGCACATCCCACCTCAGTGTGGTTCAAACTCTGGAAGCTAAAGGAGCTTCGGGACTCTGGTGATGTCTGGGACAAAGGTAAGGGGGACACAGCTTACTTGCTCCCTTGAAAGCAGTGAGCTGCAGACACAAGCCATTCGTTCGATATCACCGATGCCCCACAGTAAGCGGCTCCCACAAAATGGAGGCTGACCTGCCAAGGCCATTCACCTTCCTCCGTGTTTGTACCTCCTACAATCCGAGAGATGGGATTACTGCTCCAGCTGCTGCCACAACCTGCAAGGGATGTTTCAGGTTATAATCCTCCCACAGTGCTTCCCTTTAATAAGGCTGCTTCCCACACAGGGTATGAAACAATCTTGCACTTTGAAACATTTTCTTATCTGTTTCTGATCAGAGCAGGGAAGGGAAAACATCTTTATTTTGCTCCTCTATTTCTGAAGCAAGAGGCAACTCCATAAAAAACAGACATTGGCCTGTGAAATTTAGTAAGTTTCTTTTCTAGCTCTGCTGCAGAAATTGGTCTGTAGTCAGTTACTGTGTCAGAAAGGTCAAAGGATTCATTGATTTAATAAGTATCAACATGAATATACAAAAAGTAGACAATCCCTCATCTCCTTTTAATACTGTCACAGAGTCCATCAGGGAGGAAGTAAATTCAGGATCAGGACACTTATTCGTTGCCAAATGAGTGGGAACAATGCAAGAAAAATGTTTATAGTAGCAGCCACATATGTGGAGTTTGGTCAGTTACTGTTTCAGAAAGCAGGTGGTCTAAACATTAATTTGGACAGAAAAAACCCTTGAAAGTCTGAAATGGTTATGTAACTCGCAGGTGAGGAAGTCTCAAGTGGGCACAAAGATAAAGAAGAGCAACGGAGAAAGACCCCTCTGCAGGGCCCTGGGCCCATCCCTAGTGCATGCACATAAAACCTCTGCTCAGGAGGTTTAGTCCTGCACTCCCACACACAAGCATTAATGCTGCTGGGCACTTTCCAGCACCCAGCTGAAGAGTCAAAAGCAGTTCCCAACACAATTAGGCACATAGCTAGTGTCTTACTGGGTCCAAGGTGGGTGCTAGCAGGTTTGGTATACAGGTAACATGCCAGAAAGAACTGTGGGCAAGGCAAAATAGCCGAGAACATTCAGTTTAAGCACCTATTCCTAAACCCACTTTCACCGCAACTGCTGTAACAATCATGAGTTCACTTTACAGCAAACTGGAAAGCTTGTACAGAGGTTTCTGCAGGAAGTTTGGAGACTATAATCTAGCTTGACATTATGAAATACTGGTGGGGTCTTCACCATCAGGAACAGAGAAGTGAAAGTCTCGTGGGTTTTATCTCCCTGCAGCTGCGTCACTCCTGAAGTCCAAATACAGCCTGACTCCTACAGAAGTATCTGACGTTGCTGCTGCAACGAAAATGCTGCCTTGCCAGCTAGCCAAGCACACTCTGCAGTTAACCCTGCTTCCCCTGCTCCTTAACACAAGACTTACAACTTGACTAAGACTCCACATAACAGTGAGCTCACCCTCCCACAAGAACTTAGAAAATTCTACAACCAGACCCGAAGTAAACTGATCCCTGGTCATTACCCCAGTATCACAGAGGGAGCACAATGAAAACTCAATACTCACTGCATGAGTTGTATCCATTCCAAAACAGGAAGAAATAAAGGGCTTTATTGTGGAAGAGTTAAAAGCTCAAAGAGATGAACATTTGAGAGGGACTTACTGCAGCTGCTTTCATCACTTCCATCAACACAGTCCACAGTCCCATCACACTTGGCATTTTGTTTCCTAATGCAAATGTTATTCCGGCACTTAAACGTGTGATTGGTGCAAGGAATACCTGAAATAGTTGGGAGGGGAAAGCTCAGCTGGACACAAAGATGTGTCTGCACAGATAAAAGATTCACACGTGTATTAATAGGCAGGAGGGAACATAGAATAGAGCACTTTGGCTGGGATGGCTTAAACCAGTCTCTGAGTAGAATAAACTCTTCAAGTAGAGCTGCATCTATACTAAGGCTTGAATCAAGTTGGCTGAGCCTGAACAGATATTTCCTCCCATCCTTTCCCATAGCAGTAATGAACACGGATATAGTAGCGAAAAACTTTGCTGTAGAGCGAGTGTTAGGCTAGACAGAGAAAACATTCAGTGCTCTGGAAAGAAGCCCTCCTTTATATTTCAGTGTTAAATATGAAATGAAAGATAGTAGTGAAAGCAGTCTTACTAATTGTGCTCAGTTAAGCTGCAGCCCCAGCCTTGGCATTCTCCTATTTCCCTGTGGCTCACAGTAAATGGGGCCACTCAGACCAAATCCATTTTTCTTGTCAACACACAGAAGTATCCTGCAACCATTTACACAGACTGTCTATGCAAGCAGGTCAAAAGCCATTACTTTTCTTTTAAAAAGTTTCTGGCAGCACTTTCCCGTTGTGCTCCCTTTCATGTGATGCTCTCCATTTATTCTAAAAAGTAAAACAAATTGCCAACTCAAGACTTTCATCTGCCTAATGCTAAATTTAGAGCTTCCCTAGTATTTTCAACACATTAACCTTATAATCCTGAAAACTGCTCCAGAGAAACTATCATTTTTATAGTTATTTTACAGATGGTAAAACAGATCCAGGAAATAATTTGCATAGAAAAGGCTTTAAAGAGATAAAATCTGGAATTTTATCTTTAAATCCCCTAGACCCTCATCCTGCACCCAGAACACCTAATTCTTCTGCCATTATTTTGCTGAAAGAGATGTTCATGAGCTCATTAAAAAAGCAACAGTTGACATCAATAACAATTTGCTTATTAGCCTATCAGAAAACTGAACAGAACTATATAGCCTGAGTTAGATTTTGTAATATCTACTAACTCTTCAAATACAGCATCCAGGATTCAAGTCAGGATTGGATAGGTGATAGAAGAGGAACAAACCCCAACCAAATTAATCAAGACAGTTGCCTTACTGTGGGTGCAGTTCTGCTCATCTTTTCCATTCTCACAGTCACTTACTCCATTGCAGGCAAGCAGGTTATCCTGTATTGCGAAGCTGGAGTTACAGTTCCACTCAGGGATAACTTAAAAAACATAAGTCAAATCAGCTGCAGAAAGCACATTTACAGTATTAATGCCACCCTTCTGACTATGCCCAGGCACAGCTTTCACAGCTTTACTGTGAGGCACAAGGATGAATACAAGTGCCAACTTATGCATAGAGAAAGTCAAGCACAGCAAGTTCAGTGACCCATCTCAGTTCACACATTGCTCCAAGTGGAGTGGCCCATGTTCTAACCTTCTTTCACCATGGACATCTACTATCTCTCTCATCTACTCCAGGCAACACAATTTGTCATTCCCCCATGAAAATGAAATAGCTAATCCTAAAATAGAACAGACCTTTCTAATTACCAGCATATGGCACACAAGGAAAAACGAAAATATACCAATTACAGCTGATTTTGCACAAGTAACTTTCTTCCTTGTGCTTTCTACTTCATTCTTAGTTTCATCCTGTCCTAATTACCTACAAATTAAGCACTCAAGAAACCGACTGATAGTTTGTACCTAGAGATACAAAAGGAAGCTGGAAACAGCATTTCCTCCTCTCCCCAAAAAATGTCACCGTGTTGCAGCTGCCTTGTAAAACTAGAGAATACATTATTCGGGTTTCCCAGTCAAGATCTCTAGTAAGTGAATACAAACCACAAAAGAGTTCATCACTTTCATCAAAGCAGTTGTTTATCCCATCACAGCGCTGCATCTGCTGGATGCATAGGCCAGTAGAACATTTGAAATGCCCAGGTGGACATGCTGGAGGTAAAAAAAAACAAAATAAGAACCACCACAAAACAACTTTTAAGCTCCCAAATATTGCCAGCTCATTTCAATTTAGAGTCTCTAAGCTTGTCCAAGGAATGATGAAGTTGATCTAACTTTAATGGTCTGTATGCATTGCCAGCAATTAAATGGAGTTCAGATGTTGAAAACTGGAAAAACAGGATTTAAGAAAGAAAAAAAGAGGGAAAAAAAACCAAAAAAAGAGAGAGAGAAAACATCTCTAAAGCTCCAATTCAGCTGTTACTGCAGGGTCTACACTTATACTAGGACTAGGCCTTTTGGTGCAAGACAAGGCAGCTTAGAATGCCATCTTATTTTAAAGGACAGTCTCACTTTCAATTACCAAGATTTGGAACTTTGGTTGGTAACCTATATTGTATTAAGAAATACATAAATAACTTTTGCCTTTTAAAATAAGATCAAGACATTGCCATCTTTTCACATACTCCACATACGTTCCCTGCTCTAATGTGACAAGTAGCTATCACTACAAACCATTACTTCTCTAGTACTTTAACAGCATGAATACATAAAATTAATAGAGTGGAAAAAGTACCAATAAACAGTTATCTGTTCTAGGACTTGAAAAAACCTCACAGCCAGTAGACTGTTTTATCAACATTTTGAGGTGCATTGTATTTTCAGCTATGGTTTCCTCTTGCATACAAGTGGAAAGTATTTAAACCAATGGAAACACTGGCATGAGCAGTTGATTATTTGTTACTCTCTGTTCCTTCCCTGGAAGACCTTGTAACAATAGAAACACTGCCAACAAAATATGGGGGTGAAACCAAACAGGAACACCAGACTTCAATTGTCTGCATCATGGCCATGCCCATGTTGGAAGCTTTTAGGGCCATGCAGAAGAGAGTGGACTGCATTTGTACAGGAAACCACACTGTGCTGCACGTGCCCACAAGCCTCAGCTGTATATAGCCTTGATGAGCTAGCAAAGCCTTTTGTTTGCTAGTCACATGGCTTAGTAAGATTTGAAAACAAAATAAAAACCCAATGGAGAATTTCCTGTGTAAATCCAATTCAGATCCAGTAGGACTTAAAAACACTGCGCCCCATGTCTGAAATGCAAAGGTGAGTTGGAATAAAGATAAAATACATCTTACGCTGGCTGATGTTATAGCTGCCATACTCCACCAGAAGTGGCTTCTCTGAGACCTTCGAACTGCACTGAAGCTCAATGTTGGCAGCAGAACTTGCAATATGGAAGACTGTTTGGTGATCGACGTAGTAACCGCAGTACCTGGAAGTGTTTAATGGAGCTCCAGAGCAGCCTTCGCATCAAAACTGCCTTAGGTACAATTTAAAAGTCAACATCACTGCAATTCAGGGACACAGTCAGCTGCCATACTTTCATTAAGGAACCAAAAATCTGAAATAGTACCTAAGTTCCCCAAAATGCTGGTCATAATCCTTTATGACCACACACATGCAAGCAGAATGTTTTGCTAGAAAGAGTAAAGAAGACCTAATGAAGAAATTTATCAAGACAAACATGGGTACTTTTGTCACCACTTCTGGACATCTGTTTTCAATTATTTGGAGTTTTGGTTAGACTGAAGTATTTGGTGAGAGGGGAAGTGTCAGTGCAACAGAGAGCAAATGTTGCTGCTCTGATTTTCAGGATTGACTCTAAAGAAGAGGGCATAAAGACACTGGGATAAAATTGGTCAAACTACTTTGGAAGCCAAGGAAATAGATTTAGGGAAACTGAAAATATATCTAACTAGCCACGTAGCCTTCATCCACCATTAAAATTCTGGAATTTTACCTTTGAAAGTCATATCTTCAAATAACTAGTCTAGATGAAAAAAATCATCCCTTGGGTGCACACCTACTTTAAGCTGCCATTTTGGCAGAGAGCTTCCTTGGATTTCTGCCTAGTGCCACTGAACTTGGAGAAACCTAAATGCTCTGTGATGCCAGCAAACATTTAATCCATCCATTTCTAATGTACTCATGTGGCTCCTTTCATCAAAGATGCCAAAAATGCTGCAACTGGCATTAAGATACTACTCTAGCTGAAAAACAAAGCAAAATCAACCAACCCACCCACCCTATTCACCAGAAAAAATATTGCTATATTATGCTTTAAAAACTGGAAACTGTTACACTGATGAACATCAACAGTACCAGTTGCTCTAGAACTAGAAGCAAGAACTCTGTTCCACTAAAACACCCCAAAAAAAAGCAGCACTGATTATAAAAACATCTAGCTTTAAGACTCCTGTCAAGAAAAGTACTTACCAGTCTAAATAGATTTAAGAGCAGAAGCAGCTCTATTGATTCCTAGCACACTTGGCACATTGTACCCTTGCTTGACAGCAGTGCTAGGTCACAGGCATCACATTAGTCAATTCTCCAGTGGTAAGTATTTCCCTTGTTTGTTTTGGCAACACCAGGCATTGTGCCAGGACTACTCTTCATGTCAATGAGAGCAGGGAAATTGGGCAGAGATTTCCATGTGGATAGATGCTACCTGGAGCCCTGTGCACCCCACTGAAGCATAGGGAATGGCCATGCTTACGCATATGTTTCCATAGGTGCTTTGTTTCACCCTATGAATACGAAACATCCTTTTAACAGATCTAGGAGATTTTGTTCCAACAATGCAGAAAATAAATGATGAAAAAATTTAAAATAGACTCCTCTTATACAGCCTGAAAACAGATTTTTAAAAAAGTTCAGTTTACAGTGCTCTACTCCAGTAGAGTTAACTTGTCAAAAAACCCCAAAAAAGCCCCCCAAAACAACCCAACACCATTCAACAAGAGGGAAAAAAAAATTTAAAATAAAATCTATCAGGGCTAAAAGTGGAGACTTCCTGCTGCAGGAAGTCATCTTCTCAGTCATCTCCATCTCTGTCATCAATGTTCACAACCTGAAACAGCCTGCCAAAGCGCATAGCGAAATTCCACCTAACCAACTGATTCTCCTCAGTTAGCCCACAGGCATTTTCTACATTTCTCCTTCTGTCAGTGACAGAGATAGCTTCCCTCCAACAAACCCTGGCACCGTTTAAAAATCAATCATATAAATAAATAAATGAAATTTGCAGGTTGCATTGACCACTTCACAGCCACATAAACAACCTCCTCTCACCAGAAAGAGAGGAAGCTCCTGCCCATCTGTGGAAGAATTGAGACAGCTACAATCGAGGAAGCTTTCTCCTGTACACAGTGAGAAATGCCATATGCTGTGGGATTTGTAAGACAGAGCTACAGATTCTTGGGAGCCTTTGACTGCTGTTTTACTAGCCAGGGGAAATGGAGGTTGCAAGGCATCATCTGTAACTCTGTGCCACTGCTACAAAGAAGAATAAATTAAGGGGATTCTGTTCCATATGTTGAAGGAGGGAGCAGGATACCTTTTTAGGGGATGAGTAGTACATGCATCCTGCTGCAGAGACAATAGAATGTTGTACTAATAGCTTTAGTGAAAATAAAGCACTGGCAACCTCTCTGTTCACATAAGCTTCTAGCAGTCTAAAAGGTTTGTATTTCTGCCTATGAGAATTTCAGCAAAAGCAGCTGTAACTCCTCTGAGTAGACAGAGGAACATTTGCATTTCACTGGAAGAAAGACAGGGAAGAATTGTATAGTGGCATTCAGTGTCTCTGGTTAAAGTTGTCCCTAGAGGTTTGAAGGAACATTATCTGCACCATCTTCAGTGCAGCAACCTTTATTTACCAAGATCAGTCTCCTGAAGCTTCTTAAAACCTTTTTATGTAAGATAGCATGAAAACCTTTTCATAGAACAGAATATGTATGTTGTAAGCTGATTGCAGGAAGCTGAAAAGGTGGGGATGCAATGTCCCTCTGTGTGTCCCCCTCCCTTCATTAGACATTGAAATGGAGGGGGGGAAAGGAGGAGATCAAATATAAAATGTTTCATGTTTTGAATAATTTTTCCCACGGAAGTAGACACAGAACAGGAAATAACAGAGGTTCAAAAGCCTTATTTTCAGTGAAAAAGACACTCTCAAAGGAAAACTTGCCTTTGCCTGCTTGTATCATGAGCAGCTTATAACAGAAATCAGAAGCATGTGTTCTTGTACAGTACTTCAAAAGTAACTCCAAGCACAATTCTAAGGCTCATAATGTAACCTTTGTTTCTGTGGAACATGTAATTGGTAGGCTTAATTAAAAGTGCTCTTTTGTATAGAGGATCGTTACACTATGAACTCATCATTTTTTCTGCCAGATTTTGCCTTTGATTAATCTCTCAACTATCCCTAATATCTCAAATCTTTCCAAGTGTGTCATAAAACCACCACCAAAAAAAACCCCACCATGAACAACAAAGGTTGTCTGTTCTGACTGGTGTTTTTATGTGCCCATCTAGTCCAGCAACCAATTCCCATCAAGGCACAATTTTAGGAGCTTCAGAGGAGCTGAAATTTTTACTATGTAACATGGTATCAAAGAAAGTTTTTTCTCCTCTCCATAATTCTTTCTTTTACACTTTTAAAGGCCTGACTGACCATGCTTAGTTTCAGCAGTCAGTTCAGAAATTCAGTTTCCAGTCCGATCTTGCTAAAGTTTCCATTTGAATAAAGTTAAAGCACATCCTAAATCTAACCTTGCCACATCATCCAAAGATTGAAAGACGACTTTCAAAATTGAGGTGAAACATGGGTGGACAATTTGCATGGGAAAACAGCCATGTTTCCATTTAAAAAACAGCAGTAATATTTTTTAATTAATAAATTGAGGGGTACCTTGGCAGCCAATCTGTGGGGTTTCTCTTACAAAAGCCAGTGACTGAAATGCAGAAGCAGTTACTCTTCTGTTCCAAATAATCTCGTTGCAGTAGCTTTCACTGAGAAGTTAATTAGGTTTGATGTCCTTTTGAGCAATCATAGAATTAAGTTACACTTAAAAGGGTTTTAATAGACCCTGTTCAATGATCCCAGAAAAACCAGAATTGTTTTAGGGTTCAGAGGACATCCACATTCACCGACCTCTCCCATTTCTTTCTTTCCAGAGAGTACCAAAGGCTCTTGTTTTTCATCTTTCCAGTACTTTTGAATAGAACTTTTTAAATATGCAAATACATTTTACAAATTTTAAATTACATTAAAGTGAAAGAATGGTAAGGCACACCAGTAAAGTATCTCCATCTCCCAGTTTTTTCAGGGATAGGGTTAATTTTCTTCCTAGTAGCCAGTATAGTGCTGTGATTTGGATTTAGGTTGAGAATAATGCTGATAACACACTCACATTTTGATGGTTGCTAGGCAATGTTTGCTCTAAGTCAAGGACTTTTCAGCTTCTCGTACTGCCCTGCCAGCAAGGAGGCTGGGGGATGCACAAGAAGCTGGGAGGGGACACAGCTAGGACAGCTGACTCAAACAGGCCAAAGGGATATTCCATACCACATGATGTCATGCTCCGACATATACAACTTGAAGGCAGATCATAGAATCATAGAATGGCAAGGGTTGGAAGGGACCCCAAGGATCATAGAGCTCCAACCCCCTGCCACAGGCAGGGACACCAACCTCAGGCCTGGATCTACACAAGGTTGCCCAGGGTCCCATCCAACCTGGCCCTGAACACTTCCAAGATGGGGCATCCACTACTTCTCTGGGCAGCCTGTTCCAGCACCTCACCACTCTTTCTGTAAAAAACTTCCCCCTAATATCCAATCTAAACCTTCCCTCCTTCAGCTTTAAACCATTCCCCCTTGTCCTGCCATTATCTGCCCTTTTAAAAAGTTGATTCCCCTCCTGTTTATAATCTCCCTTCAGGTCCTGGAAGGCTGCAATGAGGTCCCCCCACAGCCTTCTCTTCTCCAGGCTGAACAAGCCCAGCTCCCTCAGCCTCTCTTCGTAGGGCAGGTGCTCCAGCCCTCTAATCATCTTTGTGGCCTCCTCTGAACCCTCTCCAACAGTTCTACATCTTTCTTGTATTGGGGGCCCCAGATCTGGACACAGTACTCCAGGTGGGGCCTCACGAGGGCAGAGTAAAGGCGGACAATCACCTCCCTGTCCCTGCTGGCCACCCCTCTTCTGATGGAGCCCAGTTTTCAGGAGGCAAGACTGCAGTTTGGGATTGGTGGTCTGCAGGTGGTGAGCAATTGTGCTGCGGATCACCTGGCTTGTTTGGGTTTGTTTGCTTTGTTTTTTGATCATCATTGCTGTCTTCTTTTCCTGTCCTATTCAACTCTCTACCTCAAACCACAGTTCTTACACCTTCCCCCCCAGCCCCCCAACTCCTGGTTCTCTTCCCCATCCCACTGTGAGAGAGGGAGCAAGTGAATGTCTGTGTGGGTTTTTTAGCTGCTGGTTGAGCTAAATCACAACTCTCTGTCTTGGTGGAAATTCTGGGAGTTTCTCTGCAGTAGTGATGGGAAGGTTTATTTTGGTAATGCTGGTTTAATAACCCATGCAGATGTACTTACATGTGCTCGTTAATTTTCCACCAGCCTCGCTCGCAGCCTTTAATATTCTTCTCACTGATGGTGTAGTTATGAAACTTCAGAGCTATACCAAGGCTCTTCTGTGGAGTCTGTTGCGAGCAAGAAAGACAGTGAAAGCAGTCGTCTTCTTCTCTTTTTTGGACATAGTACACAAAAGTCTTGAGACTTATCTCAGCAATTGCGGTGCTTGGCAATGCCACGCTCTGGGAGCTGAGAGGACTTCGCCAGCTCAACAGCCAGCACTTGAGGCACCTGCCAGCTATTCAGTCTTGACTGAAAGCAAAGATTGGCAAAGCCCCACCACAGCTGCAGGCTTTCTCCCCCTCTAGCCAGCAGTCCTTTCATCTTCAAAAAGCCACTGGCCCTAGAAAGCAGCTTTTGTATCAAGATCAAAGCACTCAAAGACATCCAAATTTACTTGTGTAGGGACACACAGCCCCAGCAGACTGTTAGCTAAGGTACTGCACTGAATACCTGCATCAGATTTGTAATGCTAGGAGTTATTTCTACCACAGTATTGTAGTCTTCTGCTAGCATCTGTTCAGCCAAGCATTTTACAAAAGGGTTTTAAGTCCAGCAGTATCATGAGAGTTCATAATTAATTAGAATTTCCTTTAACCAAAGGAACAGATGCTTTTTGCAAGACAAGACAATGCTCCTTTAAAAACAAGGGCTGGATCAGGAAGGGCTGGTTCTTCTCTCCTCCCCCTTCCCCTCTTCCCCCCCTGCTTTTGTAGTACAGAGAAGCATGAAAACATGATTTGACAAATGGAGGATGTTTTATCATTGAACTACTGGGAAATTAAACTGTTTTGAGAAATAATTCTTGTACATTGCCCATGTTAAGTATCCAGACACTTTCCATCAGAAGTCCAGGGTAAATTGAAAACCTGAAGTTTAGCAAAAAAGCTATTGCCTTGGCTTTCTAGAAGAGGAAGAGGCTGTAGGTCATGGCTAACTGGATTCCATTCAGATTGGTGTGATTTAAGGTAGGCAACCATTAGTTCAACCAGGCATGAGCAGCAAAAGCAGAAAGATGGATTAACAGTGGACTGCATCCATTGCCATACTCTTTAGAGAGAAAAGCACTGAAGGGAAAACCCTAAGTCAAAGATCATATTTTAGCAGCACCAATAGGGAAACATTAAGTGTCATCAGAGAAGGCATACCAAAATTATTTTAGACTTAATGGAAACTTTTGGTCATTTGCTTTCAGAAAAATACCTTAAAAATGCAGAAAAAAATGTTACCAAGAAAAACCAGTCTATGGGATTTTGCAGAGAGGACAAATCACCTTAGAAAACAAAAATTCAGTTTATTAAGTGTAACAAAATAGACTCAAGAGAGACACTAGAAAGTGGCAGTCATAACTAGGTTAGAGGAGTCTTTATTTTTTATGTACTATTTTTCCAAATTTGTGGGAAGAGGGATAATTAAAGGGAATAAAATCTTACATTCTCTGCCATGAAGTAATTATACATGCTAAACATCAGAACTTAGCTCTTCGCCTTTATAATAGAACAGCTTACGAATTATGTTCTCTTCATTAAGAGTAAGTGCACAGAGCCAAAAAAGCCACCCCAAAAACTCAATACAAAATTCCTGAGCACTGCCAGCTGTTCAGCCATGGCATGTCCATAAACTACCACATCTGTAAGGATGCAGGTTACTCCCTACACAATTGTTTCTACTACGACTTACAGGATCTGAGTGCCCAAAGCACACAACACTGCCTAAGAGAGAGACATTCACATTACCTGGAAGTTCCATGCACAAAGACATTTTGGAGGGTAGTAACTTGGGTAATAGGGACTTGTGATTTTCCCTTCATAGCCAGCTTTCTCTTTTGTCACTATTGCTTTTCCACACCCTAGGGAAAGAAAGGATGCAAAAGTTGGTAAAGCTTAGTATACTGCCAACAAAGCTATTCAGTGGGCTGAGCATCTAAGTTTATCAGAAGTCTTCCACTGCAGAACAGGGCAACTTAGGAATTATATTTCAAGTTGTAAAAGGATACCCTTCCCAGTGATGCAGACAGACAGGGGATATAATAATCCAGAGGAACGCCTGATATGCTCTGCAGGACCAGGAGAACACATTCTGAAGTTTTATGTCAGTTATTTCACTGAAGGTGGTTCTGCAAACAAGTCTCAGTGAGCAGTGTTGCACATCTGTACATCCACATTGCAGTAGTACCTGGATTTCTCTAGTCTTAAAATGCAGACAGTTAGAAAAGAATGGACAACATGGCCTCCTGGAAGCCAAAATTTTCTTTTATGATTGATCAAAGGATTTAGAGTATTCATTAAGACACACACAAATAAGTCCCAAACCAAAACCCAAAGAAAATCCAACTCTGAATTCAAATCAACTAATTAAACAAAAATTACACCTCTGAATTTAAAGTTACTTATCATGGAGAATTCATCACATAGTTTTACCATGGTATTTTAATGCTTTTATGCAGCAACTTTGAGCAGCTTGAACTTCCTTGCACTGAATTTTGTTAGGTTTTTCTCCTTGTGCATGATGCTCCTCATGCAATTTGTGACTGTGATCTAACCACTTCTCAAAGCTTTAAGCAATAAAAAGCAGATGATGGGCCTAACACACTGATTCCATCGCATTGACGGGGAGGAAGAAACACATAGAAAATGCAGACAGAGCTACTGAAGTTTAATTTTCTGAAAGTGCTTTTTAGTACTGAACACCTTCCTTCAACCTTGAATGTCATCCCCAATTCCCAAGCCAGGAGAGGCCAGAGCAGTGCTACACCTGGAATGACAACTCCATCTACTGGCACATCGCAGTCCTGACCCACTGAATTCAGTCAGGGCTGGTTTCAGCTTTCTATGTTGAAACGTCGCTTAAGAACAGCTAATACCCGCAGACTGAATTACTCAAGAGGAGGGCAGACTCTCAGTAATGTAGAGGAGATAAAGGAGAGAGACGGAAAAAAGAACGAACCTGAGATACAGGAGTGACTGATTTATCCATAACATGACAGCTGCTTTGGGATCTTAAAATAAAATAAACACATTTTCAAACACACAACAAACCTACTTTCTTGTGTAATGACCTCAAAATAGCCATGGAATTCCTTCCTTTCCTTTATTTGTGCTGCCTTAAACATTACCAGCATGAGATTATTCGTGGACACAAGTGACACCAAGGTATCAGCTGGCTCACAAGCTCTGAGGAAGGAGAAAAGAGAATACATACATACGCAGTTGGTAAAAAAAACCCAACCAAACCCTCACATACTGCTCTCATTCTGTGGAAAAGTCTTACACCAGTGCAGAACTTACCTACTTCAAAGCCTAGTTAAAAACTCCATGCTCTTAAATACAAAAGTGCCTGTTACAAGGCCAGTTAGAAACTCAGTATTAGAATGCCACTTCTTCGGAAAAAAAAAAAAAAAATTTAAAACTTGTGAACATGAAAACAAAGATGGTCTGGTTAGCTTTAGGGGGCAAATCCTGACTTTCATCCCTCACTCCAAGCAAAACTGAAGGAAGACAATTATAAAGAAAGGCTTGTATAAAGAAAATATATTTTCTTAGAGCAACAGGTTTATCTTGTACTTGGGGAGTGAGAAAGACAAGGAAATTATTTGCTGAGAGCCAGAAGTTAACAACCTGAACAAATCACCTGGTCTCATAAAAAAAGTTACCTAGCAGACATCCTCAGCTCTCTACAGATACTAACAGGCAAACCAACACCACCTGCTCTTTTACAGCAGAGTCGGCAAGTGATTCAGATTAGCAGGGGGCAGCTCTCAAAGAGGACTGAAGAGCCTCTGTTTTCAAGCTTATGTACACACTGACAGGCCAGAGAACAGGATTTTGGGCATTTAAACACTGACATTTTTGTTGACTTGATGGAGGTGCTGTCTTCACCTTTTGGTGCAACGGGGCCCAAAGGAATTAGTTACCAGGAATGTCAAATTTTAAAAATTCCTCAAACAAGCATATTGGATCATGAAAGAGAGGGGAATTTCACTTTTTTGTTGTTGGTTTTTTTTAGTGTGATAGTTCACCTCCCTCTACACATCACAGCTTCGACTCCAGATATTAATAACCCTCTAAATTACTCAGAGCAGATAAAAAAAGCGCTGAACTTTCGAGTGGCAGTAGGTATCCAAAGAATCATGAGAGTTTTAGTTTTAGAACTTTGGCCTTCATATAAAGAGCACTGGTCTCCATGTGGAAGAATTGTTTTCTTAAAGGAGGAAATTTAGACGTTTTCTTTTACTCAGCACCTCTTTTGTGATAAGAAACAGAAAATTCCACTCAGAAATGTGTGAACTTCTCACGGTTCTGCAGCTAGGCAAAGATGCACTCCAGTTGAAGAGTAAAGAAGAATTTGAGGAGCATTACCATTTCTTTTATTAGCAAGATCAACTTTTCCACTTCTGTATGATACAAACAATCTTGCCAGGTGCTAGGTGGCAGTGCATAAAGGTCAGCGTATTTTTAACAAAAACAAACCCACCAAAAAAGGCAGAAGGCAAGCCTTCAGAAAAGAAACCCCAAATGACTGCCAAATAATTATCAATGAAAATTTATACTCACCGGTACAGTATTTTATGTTTGATTGGCATCAGAGAGTCATAAATGGTTAGTGAGTCTGTGATGCAGTTATCTGCTTCAATCTGAAGGGAAACTATTGAAAGACGAATAAGATGGCCCACTGATGCTATCAGCTTAAAGTAGCAGATCGTTCCCCCTGAGGTAGTGTGGATATCCAGAGGAAAGCGCTCGTGGAGGCGATCAGCGTACAGATCATACATGCAATTTGTTCCTGGGGAAATGTTACATTTTCAGCACTGGACCCACACTCCAAAACTGCCAAATAATCTACATGGTGTGAAAATAAATCCCCAAAATTATTTTAAACTAAAGCAACATATGAAGGCGTAACTAAACCTGAAAACAGAGTAGTCTGTGCCACTCACTGTTTCCATATTAGATCCAAGGGGGTAGTCAAGAGTCTATTCATAAGCCTACAGCACACAGCAAACTGTACAGTGCTGTAAGCCCATCCTGGCAGTGTGTTTGCACTAAAGCACCGCCATTTTGTACACCAGGTATTTGCAGTTAAAAAAAGCTCTGTAGAGCCCCCACAGGGTAAATTACTTAATTTAAAATTTCCTGAAGTAAAAATTTTTCGCATGGAAACATTTACCTACTGCCAAGACACAAACCAACTGCTTGCCCCTAAGGATATTAGGATATTTGTAATAAACTGAACAAACAAAAAGAGTAAAAATTTTAAAAATGCAGTTGCACGTAGGTATCACTCTGGGGGTTTTTTAGATTATTTTTCAAGTGTCTGGGTTCGCAACATTTTATTGTGAAATGAGCTCTAAGTGCTACTACTTAATGTCAATTCACTAATTCCTTCAGTTTAGAAGGTATGCTAGGACTCTTTTTGTTCGACATCCTACTCAAAGCAGGGTCAAAATGAATTCAGACCAGGACTTTGTCCCATCAAGTCTTTAAAATTTTGCAGCATTATAGGTTACTGTTAGAAATGGAAATACTGCGAAATATTAGTGATGCAGCCTAGCCCACACAATACATTTTTAAAAAAGAAAACAGAAAAAAAAAGGTTGTGTCATGGTTTAGACAATATTCAGAAAGTTATCCCACTTGCATCCGGTTTTCCAATTAAGCTGAGACAATCGTGACCATCAAGTTAAGTATATTGAATTTTATTTCAATGTAATATTGCAGCTCATGGTCAGCAGAAAGCTTAGGGATTTATTTTTTTTTTGCTTGGTCATACCTAAAACCCTTAACATAGCTCTTTAAATGGTGAGAAGAAGGAAAAATGCAAATTAGGAAGAATAAGAACAAAAGTAAAATATTTGCATTTATTTTTGCCAACTAAAAAGATGAGTATCTGAAATAGTTACTATCATGGAACACAATTAAAGCACTGTGAAAGTCCACTAAGAACTGTTGACTCAAATGTTGGCCTTTCAATCAGTAGTTAATCAAGAGAGGAAGTGTCAGGCTTTGTCTGACTTCCACTGCTAATTTACAGTCTTGAAACTAATGCTATGAATGTTTATGAACATGCCGTAAGGGTCACATGCTGTTCAACTGAATTACAGTTATAACTATTTAAAGCTTTGGGTGAGCCATTGTTCTTCTTTCTTCCTTCTCGTTCTTATCTCTTCCCAGTAGCATTCTTTCTATAATAGTTATTTGTGCTTATTTACTCACCCATAACAAAACCAGCTACGATTGCAATCTTGAGAAATCATGGCAGTTGCACAATTTTAAGTAGTTAATAATGCAACAAGCTCACTGACCTTATGGAGCAAAGCACAGAGAATTCAGAGCTGGAAGTCACACAAGCACATCAACTCTAAACCAAAGCTAGATACAAACTTTTCCCAAACAAACCCCACATAGACAGATACCACGGCAATTTGAGTGACTTGTATCAGCTGAATCTCTACAAGTCCCTTCTCTGACCCATCTTTCAATAGATCTGCCCTCCAGTGCTGTGCCTGAACTAATAATTAGATGCATCTGCATGCCAAAATAACTTCATTCCTCTCAAAACACAACCAGGAAATACACCTTCCTTGAACTGTGGAAACAGGCTCTGAGCACCTGGAAAGAATATAGGGAAGTTGTCAGGGCCTGTAGGGATGCGACTAGGAAGGCTAACGCCAACCTGGAAAAGGAACTGGCAAAGGACATAAGGGGCAATAAAAAGAGTTTTTTCAGGTATGTGAATAGTAAGAGGATGACCAGGGATAATGTAGGTCCCTTGTTGAATGAGGCGGGTCTCCTGGTAACGGGGATGCTGAGAAAGTGGAGATACTAAATGCCTTCTTTGCCTCGGTCTTCACTCCAAAGGCCCCTCGGGACCCACAGATCCTGGATGAAAATATGAGTGTTTGGGGAACAAAGAGCTTCCCTCTGGTTGAGGTAGGGGTGGTCCAGGAGCGGCTCAAAGGGATTAACACACACAAATCCATGGGCCCGGATGGGATGCATCCATGTGTGCTGAGGGAGCTGGTGGAAGTGATTGCTGAGCCACTCTCTATCATCTTCGACAGATCTTGGAGAACAGGAGAAGTGCCTGAGGATTGGAGGATAGCCAATGTCACTCCAGTCTTTAAAAAGGGCTAGAAGGAGGATCCAAGCAACTATAGGCCAGTCAGCCTCACTTCTGTGCCTGGAAAAGTTATTGAACAGCTTGTTCTGGATGCCATCACCAAGCAACTGGGAGAGAAGAAGGTCATGAGGAATAGTCAGCATGGATTCACCAAAGGAAGATCGTGCTCGACCAATCTCATAGCCTTCTATGATGTCATCACCGGCTGGGTGGATGGAGGGAGAGCAGTGGATGTCATCTACCTTGACTTCAGCAAGGCTTTCGATGCTGTCTCCCATGACATCCCGATGGAAAAGCTGAGAGAGTATGGGGTAGATGAGTGGACAGTGAGGTGGGTTGAGAACTGGCTGTTGAACCGAGCTCAGAGAGTTATGATCAGTGGAGCAGAATCTGACTGGAGGCCTGTGACTAGCGGTGTTCCCCAGGACTCAGTGTTGGGTCCAGTCCTGTTTAATATCTTCATTGACGACCTTGATGAGGGAATAGCATCCACCCTCAGCAAGTACGCCGATGATACAAAGCTGGGAGGGGTGGCTGACACGCAGGAACACTGCGCTGCCATCCAGCAAGACCTGGAGAGCTGGGCAAGGAGAAACCAGATGAAGTTCAACAAGTGCAAGTGTAAAGTCTTGCACCTGGGGAGGAACAACCGCATGTATCAGTACAGGCTGGGGGTTGAACTGCTGGAGAAGAGCTCTGTGGAAAAGGACCTGGGGGTCCTGGTTGATGACAGGTTGGCTATGGGTCAGCAGTGTGCCCTGGTGGTTAAGAGAGCCAATGGGATCCTGGGGGGCATCAGGAGAAGTGTGGCCAGCAGGTCGAAGGAGGTGATCATCCCCATCTACTCTGCCCTGGTCAGGCCCCACCTGGAGTATTGTGTCCAGTTCTGGGCTCCCTGGTATAAAAAGGACAGGGATCTCCTTGAGAGAGTCCAGAGAAGGGCTACGAAGATGATTAAGTGCCTGGAACATCTCCCCTATGAGGAAAGGCTGAGAGAGCTGGGGCTGTTCAGCCTGGAGAAGAGAAGACTGAGGGGGGACCTAATCAGCGTTTATAAATATCTTAAGTATGGGGTGCAGGGGGAATTGGCCTGCCCCTTTTCTGTGGTCTGTGGGGATAGGACAAAGGGCAATGGCTGCAAATTGGAGCACAGGAAGTTCCGCACCAACATGCGGAGGAACTTTTTCACAGTGAGGGTGACAGAGCCCTGGGACAGGCTGCCCAGGGAGGTGGTGGAGTCTCCTTCTCTGGAGATATTCAAGTCTCGTCTGGACGCCTATCTGTGCAGTATGAGCTGGGGAGCTGCTTTGGCAGGGGGGCTGGACCTGATGATCTCTCGAGGTCCCTTCCAACCCCTACAATTCTGTGATTCTGTATGCTGCTGCATTAGCACTTTCACCTCTGCACCATATTGCATCATCCTAAGCAGACACACTCAAGGGACCCCAACAAATGAAGCTGCACCAATGTAAGACTTTCTCAACTCCTGTGGCAATCCACACTGTTGTTCCCTTGCAACTTCACTGCCTACCAACAGCATTGTGATTCTCTGATACCAGTTGCCACCTGTAGTTGACTACACTGTTAAGTCTCTGAAAGACAACTAAAATGTGTCACAACATCCTTCTCCCTTTGTGTGAAGGATGCCATATAAGTTCTAAATAAGCCTTATCATCAATATTTGTGTTGGTCTCTTCTCCTTGTTTTCTTCTCTTTTAGGGACTGCACTCTGGAAGAAACTGTAACACAAGATCTGACTACCAAACCCTCTGCCCTGGAACACTGAATAGGGAGATGAAACTGTTAGGCAAGTAAGCACCAATGCACAAAGTTATTTTATATCATTAAAATGCACGTAAGAAGATGTGACAAAGGAGAATATTGTTTTGCTTTGCAGTTTAGTTCAGGAAGAGTTTTGAACAAATGAATGGCCCAGGGTCTGTGACCCAAATTCCACCTGTGGACCTCAGAACTAGAAGATCTTGACTTGGCTGAGTTGCACACACAGTTGCTGAATTCTGAGAAAGTATGCAAGTTAACACCTTGCAAGATAACTTAAGTGGAAGCCACTGATAGAAACATAACAAGTAGTTGTTTCAGCCATGGAATGTCATAAAGCCCTTAAATTGAAATGCACAAGATGAAGAGTAAGCCTATGTCAAAGAGCACAGGAGGCCAAGACAACGCTAGGTGGTTGACAACTGCTGACCCAACAGGGGCTTACCAGGTGTCTGCAAAGGTGATTAGCATGCTGTAGCTTAGCCTAGTAGTCCATTTTTTCTAGGTACCTACTCCATATACTAGTGAACGGAGATGTGATGTACTTTTAAACTACTTGTAAAGTCTCTGCACACTGCCAAAGAACCCTACTGGGAGGTTTACAACACAAAACCAAGCAGATATTTAAGTAGTGTCTCCCATTACCCGAGCAAAACTGAATTGTTTAAATTCATCTCTGTAAGGGAATACATTGAAAAGAAAAACTAATCATTAACCTTGGAGAAAATGGAGTAAAGGAAGATAAAGGATGGACAAAAGCAAAAAAGCCAATAAATAGACTTAAATTCATTACTGCCTAGTTTAGAAAAGGTTAATCTCTCCAACACAGAAGAGCAAACAACTGACTGAGTTTATTTCCCACCATGCCAGCAAGTGTATTTAAAATATTACCAGTCAGATTACAGCAGATTGTTACTGTATTTGTTGCATGCAAGACTCTTGGTCATTCTTACAAGTCAGGACATAAATGCCAAGGGTGAATTTATCATTCTTAAATTAACACTGAACAGTATCTCCAAGCCTAAGACATAAATTAAAGCTTTATTCTCCCCTGCCAGGAAACTGCCAAAAGAGTGAATTACCTGTTCCTGTTGTGGACCAATAGTCTGACCGAAGACCTGCTGCATAGAAAGAGAGTTGTGTGAGTCTTCCTACTTGCCTAAAATCCAGAATTCAGGGTTTAATTCAATCACACTTTAATCCTAACATTAAACACACAGGACAAAACCATCTTGACAAGGGGTGCTGCCCAAGCCCCCTTAATTTCTGCAAACAGCTTTGGAGGTATCATGTCCCCAGACATCTCAGTGCCTGAGGCAAGAAGAGACTGCATATCAGTTAGGGAGTCAAGTTCAGCTGGAGGACTGAGACAGAGGTACCCAGGAGGTCACCTTCCTACCCTTGGCCACAAAGTCTCTCTCAGCTTTCAGCTGAACAGAGTTAAGTGAAGCTTATTTTGTCCTTTGTTCATAGATACTTGAATCCCACATTGCTAAATTCTTCCCCAGACAGGAATGGCAGAGGAGTTTAATGAACAGGCAGCTTTATAATCTGTTTTTAAATTTTTAATGGAAGGGGTGACAAGAATCTCATTTTCAATAGAAGGGCTGAAGTTTGATCCATGTGGAAACCTAAAGGTATAAAAAGATGAAGGGTTAAAAGTCACAAACTAACCCAAATCTGAGCTGCCTACAAAGTGTCTTAAAAGACTTAGCTCCTGAAAAGGAATGTAAAGCACTCCAAGTATGCCAAGTTTTGCATTCAGTGTTCACAAGGGCACTTTGTACCTTGATTTGACCTCAAACCTGGGTTTTTTTATTTCCCTCTCCCCCCCACCCCTGTTTTTTTTAAATAATCATTTTAGTAATAGAAGCCAAAGATGCTGGATAAAGACTGTGGTTTATTGATAGAATTTGCCACTCCAGATAAAAAGTGTTTGCTTAACAAAGTGTTTCCTCAAGGATATTAGTAGGTGCTAATACTAACCACTTAGTACAATTGAGTCCATGTCAACTGCAAGACCTTGAAGACTGCCCACCGAGGTCCGGTTAGTGATACTTGTCTGAATGGAATCCTTCAAGATGGCAGCCACACAGTCCTCACACAGCACTTGGCCTTTCGCCTGCGGCACCACAAACACGATCCAGAAATGGATAAGGAGGCCTCCATTGTTGTTGTTGCTGCAATAAAAAGAGAGAGCCCTATAGATTACCATCATGTCGGAAGTTTTTTGGAGACTAGGCTCCTTAACACAAGTGCAAATTTAGAAGCGTGAGGCTCATTTCCATCCTGCTTTGATACTTTTTTTTCCACACGCTCAATGTGTCAAAGAAGCCCAAAACACACTTTTCACACTCAGTTGTGGATCTTCACTAGGCTGACTTCCTGAGGGCTCCTGCGCTTCAGGATCTAAGGAAATCACAATATCTACTTGAACTACAACAGCTGGATTACCTCCCAAAGATCGTATCAGAAATAGTAAGATTATCTTCAGAAACACAGAACTCTGCACCACTATGCATCCTACCCTGTGCTGCGCACTGCAGTAAGAAGGAATTCCTAGGCTATTTAGGCAACAGGTTAAAGGCTGTATATGGCCACTCCAATCTTTGCCTCCTATTGCAGAGAAAGATCTTTAACGGAGCCAAAACTGTATTTGGTTCAAGAGGATTGGAGCAACTAAGCCTCTAGCATTACCCACGTGCACAGTATTAGAGTAAGTGTACTTCAATGCAGTACAGAGATCTTCCCCTTCTGTCAGTAGAAACTAGTTTTATACCAATGACATTATTTATAAAATATGTGCAAGTTGGTAATAAACACCCTTGTTAGTGCACAGCTTAACCAGAAGTAGGTAGACTTCTGTGTGACCTATCAGCCAAAGTATCACCAAACCTCTTCAGGGACATCATTCCTGTTTACATTATATTCCTGCAGACAAGGAACTGCTTATATGACTTTAGTTTACCCTTACTGTTGTGAAAGGAATTGGTTATAGTTTATAAATATATTTTCTATGAGTCCAAGTACACAGCAAAGAGATTAAATCCTAACCACCAAAAAACAAGCTTCTCTCGTGGGCTCATTACTTTATATTATATACTACCCAGCAGAAATACAATTACATTAACCACAGCTTTACCTGACTTCTGAAACTGTGGACTGCTTATAAAATTTGGAGAAAGAGGAGGTTGTGTAGACCAAGTTCATCTGAAAGAGGAAGTATTAAGATTTAGCATTTCTGAAAATCAGCCATACCTAGAGGAAACATCCTCTTTTCCACCAAGTATATGCAGCATGTGCCTATTTCCAGGCATACATCAGCCAAGCCAGCCAGACCAGCAGACGTGAACATACCAGCTTGTCAACGCACCCATAACAAGCCCAACATTTCCAGGAAACATACATGCTTTTTCCAAATAAATGAGTTTTGAAAAGGATGCACGTTCTTTGCCCAGGGGATCCCATACAGCGAGGGATGCTGACACTTAGGACCAGACTTCAGGAAACGAGCATGTTCTCAAAGCATTTTGTGTGTTGCTGCTGAGGTGCAGTTAGCAGCAAGTATCACAGCGTCCTCAACAGAACCACAGAAAGACTGAGATTGGAAGGGGCCTCGGAAACATTAATTTCCAATACAAGCAGGGTACAATATGCTGAGAAGGAAAAACTCTGCCCATTTCATGCCAGGGGATTGCCTTTGGGGACAGCAAGCTTCTGATTCCACCAGTTCTTCGGATGTATGTGAGAAGACCAGAGGGACAATAGCCTTTCCTCTTGTTTGAGGAGGCACACTTCTAAAGCCACAAGGTGGCATATACCTCAAGCTGTTCAAACCTCATCCTCATGCTTCATGGTTAAAATTAATGCCCAAGGGACTATAACACAGATTATTTTGAAGCAAAGGCCATAAAAAACCCAAAAAAACTTTGACATTAGTCCCTAGATTTCAATGTTTCACTTGGGAAGTTTGAACAATTATTTTAATGGCCTAAATAAAATGGGTGGAGCTCAATCTTTCTCCAAATGAGGCTACAAAGGATTTTATATAGTACTGTTACTATCAAAGGGGTAAGAAGCCCATCTCGAGAGGTTCTTCCAATACTGCTCTGGGGGTCTCTGGGCCAGCAGCTAATAACAAAAGGTTTTCAAGGAAAAAAAGAAATAAAAGAAAAGCCCAAATACCCCACATCCCAACTAGCAATTTAGTTATATGACCACAAACCAGAGTTATCTATATCATAAAATGATGAAAACTGAGCAATTATTAAAAAAAAGTCTCTTGATTGCACCTGACATGATCTTGTTTGTTTAGCAGTTTTCATACTACTGCTTGAATCCTTATGTAGGCAGTCCTGCATTTCCTGGCATTAGTGTTTTTTCCTCCCTACACCAAACATCTTTAAAGTCAAATTCCCCTTTCAACCAAGATTCCCACCCCTCTCATCCCACAGCAGAGCAGCCTGAACCACCTACACCAGGATGCTATATCTGCTTTGACAGTTGCAAGGTGTTTGGGAAGAAAAATGGTCTTTAGAATACCTAGCATCAGAAGGAAATGGAAATGTAAATATGTTTGAGGGCTCTAACATAATTATAGCTTCTCTAAGGCAGAAGACTGGCAGCAATTTAAATGCAAAAGACTCCATCGGTTTTGTGTCTTGAAAGTGGCAATTAACTTCTGAAGGGCTTGTGTACAATTCTATTCATAGACCCCGAGTTGCAGGGGGGAAATATGTAAAATTTTTCGTAAAAGTCAAACAGACCTTTTCAAAACTCACTTTGTGAATAACGAGCTGAAAGCAGTCAGTTCCTTCATACATCCAGATAGCCACATAGTTTCCACGGGGGGGTGGGGGACATGGACATGACCAAAAAAAGGCAGAACATAACAGCAGGCTTTATGGCACCTGGAAGTCCCACCTCTAATTCAAAGCTCTGATCTTTTTGCTAGCCAAGCAGCCCACTCATCTTACCACATGCTGCACATTCTGTGCCACAGAGAGGAATTCTTTTGACTCCTTCTGCCTGTATTCTGGGAGAAACTCTATGTTGGCGACACGAAACAGTCCAACAAAATACAATGCATCTTTGTTTGCTGCCTGAACTGAAAGGGACAAAGACAACAGTTAGCCTCCATGTTTTGTTTGCACTCATACCATCAATGAATTTTTTTCCTGATTAAATTATAAACCAAATTAACCTGCTCAGCCTTACAGTAAAACCAACTACCAAAAGAACACTGTTTCCACAGCCAAAGCATTCTAGATGAGTACCACAATACGAGGTTAACTGAGGACCTGTTCCCCCCCACACAATGTCAGACACCACCATACAAATGAACCAGCATAACAAAGGCAGTATCAACATCCAGATTCTGGAGCATCCCTAAGGAGTCTTAAGCAGTATTAACATCATGGGCCTGAAGAGGAGAACATCGATTTTACTGCTCAATTAGACGTATCTGTATTTTACTCCCCCTTCAGTTGCTTTAGATCTGTTCTGCATGAGACACAAAGGATTTACCTCTCCTTCAGCAGGCCAAGAAGCACAATGGGAGTCAAACTTCCTGAGCATCAAGCTCATAGGAACTGTGGGGTCTGTGCAATTAGCTAGCACATAAAAAAATAAATGTGCTAAACCATGACAATCACACACAAACACACACAAAAGAGTCACACTTCCTAAAGCCAGCAGCTATGCCTGCTCTTGTCATTACTTGTTAAGTTTTAACACAGATACCCAGAAGTCTTTGAGACCCCATTTAAATAAGTTGTGTGTTTTAGAAACAGCCTTCAGTACAAGTGAGATCCTAAACCCAACTGAGAGTGCTATGGGGGACAGTGATACATGAGATGGGTGCGAGCTGTTAGAAACTCACCAATGAAAAGCCAGAGCAATGTCCAGGTTACAACTCCTAAAATAAATAGGATCAGGGTAAAGAGAATTATTTTATTTTGAAAATTCCACAGCAACTTATCTTTTTTCTTCAATTTCAATTTGCCATGTTTTTTCCTTGCCAGAATCCTCTTTGCCAACTTATCTTCTGCAGCTACCATTTGGACTGAGATGTTGGCTACCTAAAATAAGGTGAAAGACAACAAAAAAATGGAACATTTCCAGCAGCAGTTGGCTGATCAATAGCTAGAAGAGCTTTCCATATAGTTATGCATATGAAGTAACAGTCAAATATAATTAACTTAGTAGCAGTTTAAGACTCCAGTAGGAAAGTGAGGTCCTCTTCTTCCAGACACTTGCAGATACAGACACAGTTCCTAGTGCCTGAAGATGCACAACACACCCTTGGATAGCAGCTCAACATGAAACAGCTCCCAACCTTAACCATATAAACGAATGTGAATAGCCTTGTGCACACCTCACTAGCGTAAAGTAAGTTACACCTCTTTAGACCAGGAGGTAGACCACGTTGAATTACCTTGCACTCTCTGCAGCTGTGATGTATGCACAGACAAGTCCTACAGAATGGCAGCTTCTCAACAGGACCCAAATGTCTCATGACCCAAAACTTTGCTATGCTCATGCAAAACTGGTGCAGAAACCGTTCATTCCTCCTGTTGTGTGAAACAGGAAGGAAGGTTTAGCATGATATTCAAATAGTGAAGTCAACCCTTGCTCCAATGCTATGGTTTGTTATTCCCCTGCTAAGAAACCAGGAGACAGGCACATGCACACTTTCCAGTTCATGGTGAAAATGACACTGCTGATTTACACAGAAACTTAAAAAACAACAGAAAAAGCACTACTTGCTTCTCAGACCAGAACTATTCCAATATATAAGTGCTAAACCCATTCATTCCTCAGGAAAAAAGTCTCTGACTCCCTACAGTATCATGACCTTTAAAGACCATCTAGCCCAGCCCCACTGCAGCAAACAGGGACATCTTCACTAGACCAAGTTGTTCAGAGCCCCATCAAGCCTGACCTTGAATATTTCCAGTGATGAGGCCTCCCCTACCTCTTTGGGCAAGTGTCTCACCATCCTCACATGGAAGAGTTTTTTCCTAATATCCAACTTAAATCTCCCCTTTTCTAGTTTAAAACCATTACCCCTCATCCTATTGCTACATGCCCTTGTGAACAGTTCTTCCCCAGCTTTCTTATAGGCAACTTTCATGTATTGGAAGGCTGCTATAAGGTCCTACCAGAGCTTTCTCTTCTCCAAGCTGAATAAGCCCAACTCTCTCAGGATGAAGGGAGCCTTCTCCTGCATGTCGAGCCCCCTCCAGTGGACAGAAAGACACAGGTTTTTCTGGGATGGATACCATGTCATAGCCTAGGTATACATCCTCTTGACAGTTTATTTTGAACTACAGACCCAGATTTTCTAACTCTAGATTCAAAGTATCTCCTGACCATCTTACCTATATACAAGAGACTATTATGTGACCATTTCTGCTTTTACAAGACCAGTTTCTATGCCCTATCTCACCTGTCTACAGTTTGGTCTGCTCTGGAAAGTCTGTTGGCACCAGATACTCCCCCAGGCATTTCCTTCTGCAGGAGATAATCAACGCGTTTAAGCACACAAGCAACATCTGTCTGTTGCTGCAGATACAGCAAGAGCTGCCTGGGGAGCATAAAACTCCTCTTGGAGATGCCCAGTGACAGCCAAATACTTTGTTGTGAGATCAGTTTAGACACTCAATCACCTCTTCTCAAGCCAATTCATCGTCTCATCTCTGCAGAAGTTATCGGCAAAGCCCTGGACCACTCAGGGCACTAATGACCAAGAGCAGTGAGTGCCAACACAGGCATCACAGGCTGCAATACCCAGCTGCACCAGAATTAGAACTATTAAAAACCCCTTGAATTTCCTCCTGACATCACAGCTATAGCACAAATCTAGCTACATCAATACAAAACAAAACACGTTGATACTAGTGAGAGGGAAGCTCTCAAGAGGCTGCCTTAGGAAGTTGTGGTTTCTCCATGACTGGAGTTGTTGACAAACACCAGCCAGCAATCAGCAGCAAGACTTTTAGTGTGATGCCTTTGAAGAAGCACAAAATTACTTTGAGAGAAAAAGACCTTGCTCAGGACCTCACATGTGCAAAAGGTAATAATGAACTTTGCCATTTGAAATATGAGGAAAAAAAATTGGTTTGTTTTGGTCTTTATCTTTGGAATAGCTTAGTTCATTCTAAGGGCATTTTCAAAGTGGATCTCCACAATCTCACAGCTGATTTTATGCCACTTATGGGCTAGGAACCTACTCAGCAGCACACCACCACTCAGCAATGCAAATTGGGAATCTGACAAAGACCAAGGATAACTTGTGTGTGATCTGCTCAAGGTGCAGATAGCCTCAATCTGCCAAAGGACATCACTGTCCTATCACCTATCCCTTTCAGTGCCCACACAGAAATGCACCAGAGAGTCATCCACGCCAGAGCAGATGCACATGCAACAGCACAGAACTTGAATTGGGCAGATTGGCTGTTCCTATGTTCAGTAGACCCTTCTTAGCCTCTGCAAAGCTACAAGGAATAGTCAGTGAGGACAAAGGCTGCAACAAGCTGCCAGGCTATTTACCATCATTTCATTCTTTGAAGTGTCTTCAGAAGGTACACAGCAAGAGCATGTGGCCTATTGTAGACCAAAAGGTGTGGACACAAGACTCATTTTTCATCCTTACAAACTATATTTCACTTGAGGAGGGAGAAGACTATGAAAGTCAGGAAGTACTCAGCCAAGAGCTGGGCTCTGAGTTATCAATATGTGATACTAAGTTCAACACAGTGACTCCAAAAACTATGACCTGATGGAGCTTGATGCCCAGCAAATGCCAAGCATAAATGCTAGCCATTATCAAGAGCAGTGCTGTGAAATAATCTACAATAAGTGGTTGTTTCCTTCTTCCCAAAGCTAGTAGAGACAATTCCAAAGTGCTGTATCCAGGTTTGGGCCCATCAGTATAACAGAGGGGTTGACAGAGTGATTCCAGGGGAGAGGAGCTGGAGACAAGAAGGTAAAGTAAATCTAGTTCTAGATTTCCCTACCTAAAATGGGTTACAGAGAAGACAGAGCTACACTTTTCTTACTTAATGCACAGTGAAGAGAACCACAGCAGTCACACACGGCAGTAGGGGAAATTCCAGGTTGCGGCAGGGGAAAGAGTCAGTGGAGAGAAGAAAGGAAAAAAAAAGAAATAAAGGATTTTAACCAGTAGGGCCAGGCACCTGAACCATTCCCTGAGAGGTCAGGAAACCTCCATCCCCAGAGATACTTAAAACCCAGCGGGGCACTGCCTTCTGTAAGAGATCTCTGTCTGTACTCACAGAAAGAGCATAAGCAACATCCCCACAAACATCCTGCCAGTCCTGCAGTCAAACACAATGGCTGGCAACCTTTGGCTTCAGAGCCAAGGATGTTCAAAGATGAGAAGAAAAATGAATAATAAGTAACAATGAGAAATAAGATCTCTTCCCAATTTCATCAAACAAAACTTGGAAACACCAAACTGGACGATTTCAGACTCACATCTTCTACCTAGGAAATTAACCACATGTGTTTTGCATGTTCTCAAGAAGGACTTAACTTGCTTGTCTTCTGCATTTTTCAAAAGCTTTATTGAGCACAATTCCATGTAAGGATGCAAACCAAATTGCCTATTTATTTAAAGCTCTGGTCTGTCGTGTAAAGTTCCCTTATACACTCAAGCATTCAATGGGACAGCCCGATGAATTCAAATTTCAGTGCCCAGTTGCAGCACTGAAAATCTGGGCTACTATGGAACAATGGGGACAGCTGCTGCTTTCACCAGTCTTCCCACCAAGAATATTTTACATTTCAATTTTTCCATGTCATTCCTTCCTGTAGCTGTAGATCTAATCAGACAAGTTTATTCTTAAAAATTAGATACAAATTTCGTGTCAAGGATTGTTAAAAGACTGCTCAAGACCAACATCAGTGGACTATAAGTGCACACTAGAAACAACTATCCACATTATATCTACTTAACCCTAACCTTATATAAAAAAAATGCACTTCATGAATCAAGACTTGTGTGGCAAAGTTCTCTGACACACAGGATTAATGGGAATATTAAATGCTATTGTCTACATTTTAAATATTTCCCCATTAGTTTACCATAAACATTTTATAGGATGAAAAACAGAGCCAAAGTCCAGCTGTTCCCCCAGTAAGGATCACAGCTCTTGCTTCAGCATTCCTCTCTGCCACAACTTAGTTCTTGTATTCTAGAACCGGTTTCCAGTAAAAATGCCATTTGACTATCACCAAGCACTAAATTATTTAATCACTTCTTTGTCATGAGTTAGCACTCATGCAGTAATTCCCTTCTGAATTTTCTTATGGAAAAAGGAAATACTTTACCTAACTTAATGTTGCCTTTCTTGCCTAGAAATGGGTATTCTTTTTTGGTAAGCCATGCTGCCATTACACCAATATGAGCTTTCCCATGACATTCCCATTGTTTCAGTTATCTGAAAAAACTTGTTACGGGCAAATTTGAAGATATACAAACATATGTCAACATTTTCAGACTGAGTTATGAAACAGAAGTTATAGCAAATTAGAAGTTTAATACTTTAGAATTAGATCCTAAGAGATCTAATAGTGCCAAGAAGCGTATGAAATCAAGAATGCTTCAGTCACCTACTTACACTTAGTTCATCCTCAGGTTTAGCTGCTGGGTGATCCGTTTTTTCATCCATTCCAGCAGAATTATTCTTTTTGCTTGCCCCAGCTGAAAAAGAGCCTTGCACTTTTTCCCAGGCACTACTCCTACTTCTGAGGCTGAAGACGGCTAACAGCAATGTCTGGGACGAAGAGAGGCATCAATTTACTTTGATGAGTTTCCAATGGTAATCTCATCTGCCCTGTTGCTCTTTTGTGAATATTAGAAGGATGCTATCAAGTAACTTTAGACATCGAAGTCAGACTGAATAAATAGACTTTTCCTAGTCTTTTTAACTTGAAATACATTCCAACTTGCTTTAAAAAAGTGCTAAAAATCTATCAATCATTAAAGCTTCACAAAATTAGTTACCATAAATGAGTTTAGCAAGTAAAAAGTAAATATGAGAGAACAATAATGCAACTAAAAGATAGAAAATAAATTTAAGCACCTTGAGCAAGAGTGCTGCAAATAGCAGATAACCATTGCAAACCAAACAGAGCATTTTGACTCTCTTCTAGAATGTTGTAACATACCTTTTGAACACTTAAATGTGGTTATTTTATTGTAACAGGGAAATAAGCTGCTCTAGGCAACATATTCCTATCGTTAAAATGGATCAGACTTCAAACTGAGAATCCTTTTTGTCATCAGATGCAGGAAGTCACTTGTACAATAACAGTTCCATCCTATTTTCTTTGGTAATTAAATATTTATAGAGGATGTAAAACAGTACTTTCCTCAATGGATGCTAACTATAGAGCTGTCTTTACTTCTAAGTGATTAACAATCTCAATGTCTTCCTTGGGTCAGCTTCAGAAATGGCACTGGAGAAATGCCAACATTTCATTTTTAAAAAATACACATTCTATTAATGTATCTTTGAATATATAAAACTTAGACTAAAAGTCATAAAATCTTTAGCAACACAGTAGAGGCATAGGGCAAATATAAATAAATGAAAGTGTAGCTAGACATCATAACAAGCGAGCTCCAGACACTATCTATGCTCTATCTGTGGCATAACCACAGATAAATAAATTCAACTACAAGGCAAAAAATTGCTACAGCTTGATAGCTTACTTGTAAATGAAAATATTTCTTGTCTGTGTGTTAGCCATTGGCTCATGCCCTGAAGCACAATGTTTATGTTTTCAGTCATTGTTCCAGAACTGCATCGTAATCACATGAAGTGATGCTTTAAGCTCTGGGCCTTACAAATGCTTTAGTAGCACAGGAAAAAATTAATTAAATTATAACCTGTAATATGGAATAAATGTTTCCAACACCTCCCTTTTTTTTTTTTTAATTACACATTTTTGGGGGGACTACTGCGGTCTCTTGAAGCATTCATTTCACCATGCTGCTTGCCTTTGAGATCTTTGTCATCTGGAGACTCAGCTTCAAATCGCAGTGCTCACATATATTTTTTCCTCTCCTCGAGCTCTTCTTTAATTTCTGATTCCTGGCAACGTTTGACTGTGCACTAGAGGCCTCCAGTGTAACAAAATAGCTTTCAACAGACAAAATCATCTTGCAAATTACAGGCAATTGAGCTGTCTTCAAAGATCCAGGCATGACACACAACTGCCATTGACAGAGCATATCATCAGGGATGAGGCAGCTGACCGCCCTGCACAGCAGCCTCCCTGAGTGCTAATAGAGCTATTTTGCCTTGCCTGCCCAGACTGAGAAAGCTTAGCTATTTGTATCCCCATCAGTTTGAATTAAAACAAAAAGGCTAAGAGAGCACATCTTCTGGCCACAGCACCCATTTATCAGTCTGTGGCATTTTAAGGACAGACAAGCCCCACTATTCCATCAGTTAATGGTCTCGCACCATTTGCCTCTTGCTGGGGCCACCAGCTAATTTCACTCTCAATTTCTTTCTTGCTCGTATGAAACTGGACAGCTGAGTATGGCAGAGAGCAGGGCAGGCAGTATTGGCACCACACACATGACTCATACTACTAGACTAAATAGAACTTGTTAGAAGAATCACAGTGCTAGGAAGTCTGCTGTGTTAATAATATATTTAAAAGAGTTTCCACAATGATGAGGTTGATCCAGTCGAGCTAGCGCCAAAATCAACGACACCCTCTACAGAAGCCAGGTCACAGCAGCACTTCAGCCAGGCAAAGGCAGCATTTGTAGATTTCCAGGTGATGGAATGTGATAGATGAGGGTTTGCATCTTGGCAGTGTGCTCAGCCCTGGACAGGTCAGACTTCAGCAGAGTCTGACAAGCCAAGTCAAAGCACTTACTCTTACCAGCGAAGGCATCTGTGCTCTTCACTGTTAATCACACTTCAGCTGGGGACCTGGGTCTTTAATTGGTGTCCTACTGAAAGCAAAGGTGAAATTTACAAGCTCTTTAAGGCTTCTGCTCATACGCAGTGCTGTCCATGAGGCTGACACTCATAGATATGATACCCCATCCTATCTATCATCAAACCCTGTGAGCCACATGGAAGGCAACCAAGAAAACTTTTCTCTTCCCACACTTTCGTAGTAGCCAGTTGTCATGGTGGATGCCCACCTGAAATAAGGGTGCTGTTCAGTGAAGTGAGCCAAAGAGGCCTCACTTGTGTACACAGGACTGCAGCATCTCCTCCAGGAAACACTGTGCCCAGGGACTCCACAAGCCTCATGCCAGCCATAAAATAAATTTCCCTATAAAACGCTGATGTAATGTACTCCTCCTGCCTTTCTTGCATTTTCCTTGCACTGATGTTGGAAATATCTCTGATAACCTGGAAGAAAACCACCACTGGATATTAACTCCTTGTCTTCCCTCCTATATCTTTCAAAAACCTACTCATGCCGCTTCCTTTCAGTCTTGACTTTCATCTCATTGCTATTTCATCTTCTAAGTAGGAGGACAGAACAAAAAAAAACCCCCACAACCCTGAAACAGAACTTGGAGCTTTTCCTGCCTTTACTGCTTCCACCTAAAAGACTTCAGCAGGGCATTCGGGCCACATGTATCCCTGCTCTGTCAGGTCTTGGGGTCCTGTGACATTACCATCCAGGCAGTGACAGACTACAGCAAGCATATACACCTTTCAAGGGTCACAGTTATTCTTGAAAGCTGTGTAACATTATTTTTTAAATTTCGGTTTCAAAAGAAGTAGCTTGAATTAAACTGCTGTTAAACAGATTATTTTCACTTCCAAGTATTAAGCTGTTCCACTCAGTCTGATGAATCTGGGGTTTCATTGTTCAGGGGTTACCAGGCACCTTGACATTCCACCACCTATAAGTGTCTGACACTGCCTTTGTCATCCCTCACTCACCAGAACTTTTAGCTGAGTACCTGAAGGACCTACAGAGGTTAATTCAATCACTGAAAAAGCATACTTGACAGGGAGGGACACCAGGAAGTTAGTTCAGTTAATTTGACAAGAAGTTTAAACAGAGGTATTTTTAGTGTTTGAATTTCATAGGTCCGTTATCAGCTGGCTTCTCACCAAGACAAAGAAAGTTTTAAGTGCCAGCAGAGGCAAGGCAGTGTAACTAAGTAACTTGCAAAGAAATCCAGGTGTTCAGAATAAAAACCACACAGAAGCACAGACAAACCAGTAGTAAGGGCTGTTAGCCATGAACACAGCTGACCAAGAGCTGCACTGACTCCTGTTCACCAAATTGCATGGTCCCCGATAAAACTTTTTTTCCAAAGATGCTCCTGATGTTCTTGCTAGGTCATCACAGTCCCCTCTGACCTTGACATCTCTGAGTACTTGCAGACAAGTGCTCTATCTCCCTGCAGGGACACTAATCTTCATTAAGGGTTGATCAGGAGCTTGAATATCTGCTCGTGCCCTTGGGCTGAGTGCAGTGAATATAACAGGCAGAAGTTAAGAGGATCTGGATTGATGGAAACAAAAATGAAAGTCTAAATATAAAACTTGTTACTATGATCCACATAAGCTGCATTTGTTTCTCCTGCCTGCTTCTAGAGTCTGCATTACAGAGATTGCTGTTTGTGTGCCTGTTACAGCAGCAGAACTTCAAAGGGTTGAATGTGATCATGATCTGCATCACATGAAACTGTAACAACTGAAGAGGTATTAACAGGAGGGAGCTATATCCCTGCGTGCTCCATTTATGATGTCATCACAAGGCCCTGACACACACACACAAAGCGTTTCCATAGTTTAAAATACAGCTGAGGGCTTTTTGTTTGTTTTTACCTTTTGTGTCTGCTGTGCGGAACTTCAGCAGAAAGAAGCACCCTTTTCAGCTCCATACAACCTCAACTCAAAGCTTGCAAACCTTCCTCCAGCATCATCATGTTATCCAGCTCCATCAGTCGACATCTCACAGCAACACAGCTTGAGCCAGCTCTGTGGACAAAGGCTTTATCTGGAATTTATGTAGTGTATTTTTTTCCACAAGGAGGGCCTACTCCACATTCTTTCAAGCAAGTTCAACTCTCCCAATGGTAGAGCCAGTCATCTCGCAAAAGATAAGTACTGATGGTATTGGCTTAACTTCATTTTAAGGAACAGGGGGATATTGCAGCACACTGAAGCTGACCACACATGTGCAAGTTAAGTACAAGTGTCTAGTAAAGACAGCTAATCACATAAGCTGCACTTGCCTACTGCAGTGAAATTTCAGTAACCTTTGTTGTCTGGAAAGCATGGGATGAGATCCCCACACTAAATCCTTTGTGTACAGTAATGTCAGAACCTGCCAAGACTCTGCACTTCCTCCGTGTAACAGAGGAGAGACGAACGTCTGTGTGCCCTGACCTTCAGATGCAGGGAGCTCCCTGTATCCACTTCCACGCTGGCTGGTTACCTTCCTATCTTATGCCTGCCCAGACTTGTAGGGGATTTATTTTAAAAAGCAAGATGGACTCCCCATGGTGTTTCACTACATCAAAAGGACAGAGGAGCTAATTTAGGATCATCTAGATGGAGGCAGATCCACCCACCTATGAGGTTTTACTGCCATGGCCACAGGGGAAAACTGTATGTACAACATGATCCTGTTTCTTGAGCTGGTCATAGAAATTGTATTTTTCAATAACACACTGGGTTTCCAATGCCCCCTCCTCCCGAGGAATTTAAAGGCCTCCTAGACACCATGATAAGTCTCAGAAGTGCTTTGCATTTGTAATGAATCCAAATTCATTCAGCAAAAGGCTGAGCAAACACCAATAGCCACAGCCTTTATCTCAAAGGACGAAGTGTGGTTAGAAGCACCCAGCTCATCAGTAATGTTTCATAAAGATCTATTTTTGGAGTTAATTTTCCTCACTCCAAGGAGCAAAACAGTTTTTTTATTTAAAAAAAAAAAAGAATCCTGTTCTTTTAGAGGTCTTAGTTTCCCTTTGATGGATGGACACTCATCCATCTCAGAAGAAAAAGACTTCAGCAGGAACAGGTCAGTAGTTCCCACGAGAGAGGGGAACAGCTCATTCCAGTGCAGCAGCTTTGCCTGCGCAGAGGTGGGGTTCTGGAGAGAGCACGTGTGTTTTGCTGTGCATGCAGTCTTATTTTTAGACAGCCAAGTAAACAAGCAAATGCCAGCTCTCTCTAAGCAATGTACATTACCGGTCCCCATTATGAACAGCTTCCCACTAATGTGAATAATCTGCCTTCCCTCATTCCCAGCCAAGATGATGGGACTTTCACCTTCTCTTGCTATATATAGGCTTTAAATTAGCAATATTAACTGAGAATATACAAACATAGACCAGAGGGACAATTAAAATTTGAGACCCTTGGTGACTGTGGTGACAGATGTCACGATATTGATGACATTAAGTCTGACTGGTTTACATTTCCATTTGTAGAAGTCATTCATCTTTCCCCAAATGAGGGGGAACCTTCTTTTTCTAATAGAGCAGCCGGTTCCCCCTCCTCAGGAACCCTTCCATTCTAGAATTGGATTGGTGGGTTTTTTGTTCTGAAAACACCTTTTATTCTGTCCATCTTTCCCATTATTTCAAGCTGGTCACCTAGTTAGTCTTCTAATAAGTTTATTTTCTAATTTGCACTTCTTCCTAGAGACCCACCACATGTATAAAACGGGCAAGCTGGTAGCAGATAGGAAATGTTCACTTCTGGTTTTTCTTTTCTGTCAGACCACATTTCTCTCCCATTCCTCTTTTCAGGTTTAAATAAGAAGAAACAAACAAAAAAAACCCAAACCCAACTCCACCCTACACACACCCCTTTGTTTTCTCTGCCCAGGATGAGGCATTGTACGCATCATCCCCCACTTCATACCAGTCATGACCACTGCGGTTGAGTCCCTTGCAGGCTTTGCTGGCCACACAGCTCACATCTTGCCACCACGATGCTGCAAACAGAGAAACCCAGCGGTTTCCATCCTCCATTTCCCCATTCTGATACTCTAAAAATACCCACCACAAGGAAAGGTCGCACAGTTTAGAGCACACTGACTGTTCTCACCCGGCCTTAGTCACACCCATCACACCTACAGTACAGGTTAAACCAACAGTATCATTTTAAGGAGATTGCCCTAAACAGAAAAACTAAGTGGCTCCTTTTATTTCAAAATTACTACAGAGAAGGTAACATTTTCTGAGATTCACTGTCTTCAGAAGTAAAGATCCATTCTAGGTGAACGCTGAGGTTTATGATTCATCCCATTGCAGCTCGCTTACAGTCTCTTAGAGAAAGCAGCGTTCAGAACTGAAGCCTCCTTCCTCCACACCTCCTGCTTTTGTCAGAGGCAGCGTTTACGCTTAGTTGAAGGGCACGAGCATCATCGCTCCTTCAGTTAAGTGCTCCCTGGGCCCATTTATCTCCAGCTAATAATCCAATTTGCCTGGATGTACTTGACTCCAGTGGGAGCACAATTCACAGAGCAACTGCAGGCGGCGGTTCTTAAGGGGCTCATCACATTACAGGGAGACAGGCGCTTTAAACACAGAACATACTCTGCCAAAGCGAGGTTCGCTCCCGCAGCCCGCTTCGGTGACACCGCAGTACTGGGGCTTGCTTTTAGTTCACAACTCCCACTTCAGAAAGCAAACAGCACAAAGACTGTTTAATCATTCATGGATTCATTTAACAGAATACAGAGACTGCTGAATCTGGCTGTAAACAGTAATTTTCCTTTTGATCCTCCTCCTACACCAAGTATATAAAAAGAAGGAGAAAAAGAGAACTAACAGGGGAAAAAGCAAAATAGCCAATTACTACAACAGCACGACAAGATTTTTTTCTACTTACTACGCAACTGGTTACAGGTGTTTCAGATCCAGAAAACAAAAGAAACCCACCACAGCAATCACTTCGTATTCTCTCTTGAAAGGTTATGGCAATAGCTTGATTTATTAACACACAAAGACTAAAGTCATATCTGCTCCAGCAATTATATTTGGCATCTTATAAAACAGCTTGGATTGTGGCAACGCTTCTGGGGGATGGATTCACATGATTAAACATTTCACAGCAGGAAAAGAAAATAATTCTGTTTTTAAGCAAGACCTCCAGGGCTAAGTAAATCTCTTACAAATCACACCCCAAGATTTCAGTGGATGTCCTTTTCAGATCAAAAATGAATTTTAATTATACTAAGAAATCCCATAGAGCATATAGTACCTATGATACAAATGGTAGAGAACTAAACTGAGCACACAGGAGCCTGAAAAACAACTCCCAGGACTCAGGAACTGCAGGTCCATTCCTTACATCTCATCACATTGACCTTCATGGCAGCAGCCAGCACATCTTAGCTGCAAGCCTCTCCCAAACAAGCCAGCTGTCCTCTGCCCCCAGCAGCTCCAGGGCCACATATGCTCAGGAGGCAGGTGCCTTCATACAGCTACACTCCTACACAGTTCGCTTTCAACTGCAGCCACACTGCCCCTAATTAACAATGTCTCCATCAACAGCCAGCAATAACATGCTCTTAACAAACAGCCAAGGATTAATAGCTACTTTGCTATATTCCCAACAGTGCCTGCTGATGCTGAGCCACTTTAGGAACACTGTCTCAGAGCAAAAACTCCCACAACAGGAAAGCCAAGTACACTTCATCTTACACACAAGAGCCAGAATCTTAGTTACCCCACCTTAACTTTCTTCAAGCAAGGCCTGAACCTTTCACTGCAGCTCCTCCACACAATGCACCAACCAAGTCCACCTTCCTACAGCTCAGACTCTTGCTTTTCAGGAGCAAAACCTTCTCCAGCTGCTACTTGTGTGGGGACCCAGCTGTAGCCCATCTTCCCAGATACCCTTGTGAGGTAGGGGGATCCAAGAAATGCTGCTTTGTCTTAACAACACTACTAGAGTAGTGGCATGATGTTTGATTCATCTGAGATGTTGTGGCAGATAAGGGAAAATGGTCTCTCCAGAGGATGCCAGGAGATGATGATGGCTCCTGGCACACCCACAGCTTGCCTTGATACCCCACCTGCACCTCCCAGACTGTTAAATGAAGTAAAGATTGTTCTTCCTTGCATGAAACACTTTGTGAATACACTTGGAAAATCAATGTTGCCATAGTATTCAAGCACTTCAAAGCCAAACCTGGTGTCCATTGTGCCTGTTTTCTTGTGGGATGGGGAAGGGGTTCTGTTCCTTTTTTACCAAGGGCCAAACCCTCAAAGATGAAGTCTGGTGCTTAGCAGCTCTGGTGGTGCCAAGGCACATTCATGTGTGGGGACCCTCTAGTATCTTCAAGAACATGGTCAACACAACATTTCTTGGGTTGCATACAGGAAGAAGCTGGAAGCAGCAGAGCTGCCCTTCCATCTGCATTGTGTGTGGGAGCTAACACAAAGAGACTTAGTATGAAGTTTTGACTCATAACAGCACTAATATAAATGATGCTCCTAAAAACACTCCCTGCTCTTTTCTATCATTCTCTTTTTCTGTGCCTTAATGAAAAGTGAGAAACACAACATTTAGCTGATTTTCAGGCAAACACAAAAGCCTTCACCCACCTAACATCATTATTGACACGATGACAATGCATATCTTTTCCTACAACCCTGTTGGTAAGACAACTCATCAGCTTGTCTCAGACACGCTGTGCTGCTTCAAGGCCCTGCAAGCCACGTGCCCGGCGATGCCTCTTCCTTCTCCTCTCGCCGGGTGAGCCTGGCCCTGCAGGTCCTGTGACTGAGGAGTGGAGCCCACTCCTGCACTTCTTCACATTGCTGCTTCTGATCCGAGACACAAGCGTTAACCCTGCCACCAGGTCTGCAGAGCACTGACGCACTAGCGCATAGGATTTATGCTCGCCCAGCAACAGAGCAGCAGTTCTACCAAAGTGAGGCATTTAACAGAATTTTCATTAGGGAGAAAGGTCACCTCACTAATTTCCTTTATAAATCCAATAGGACTACAGGCAAATGTATTTCTGCATCTGAGAATTGACATTATAACTTTACTTGAATGTCACAGCATCGTGCACTGTGCTGTCACATGAACAATACAAGATGAGGGCAGAAAAATTTCCTTCCATCCAGGTTGTGATTTTCCCCCTAGAGTAATAGTTATCATGTTTTTTTTCATCTCTCCCCTCCCATTTTACATCTTGGTTTTCATAGAACTGTAGAATGGTTTGTGTTGGAAGGGAGGTTAAAGATCAAGTTCAAACCTCCCTGCCATGGCCAGGGACACTCTCCACCAGATCAGGCTGCCCAAAGCCCCATCCAGCCTGGCCTTGAGCACTTCCAGGGAGGGGGCAGCCACAGCTTCTCTGGGCAGCCTCTGCCAGGGCCTCACCGCCCTCATAGTGAAGGGTTTTTTTCCTAACATCCAATCTAAATCTACCTCCTTCCAATTGCTTGAGATTAGTCAGAGAACTGTGGTGGTTTTATTTTGGAGATTCGGGTGGGAAGAACAACCTCAGTGAAGTTTAAATGGCACAGCCTGTTTGTTGGAGCGGGCAGAGGTGGCGGCAGCCTGTGTGTGTTTTCCAAGCAGCCGCTCGTGCTGCCAGCGTGCCCATGTCACTTGCCTTTTCTGCAGGGCAGCAAGGCCCACCAAGAGGGAAAACACACACTTCCAGTCAGGAGCATGCTGTGCAAAAAAAACCACGAGCGTGCCAACAAAAATGTTTGCTCCTCTCCCAGCCTGCTTGGGGATCGCCTGAAGTTTAGGGTGTTGCAGACTGTTTGCCTCAGTAGCGTATGCATGCTGTACAAAATCAGCTTCGATGTTTCTTTTCAAGTCTATAGAAGATAAAAGAGCTGGAGGGGGCCTCTGCATACACATGGTCAACTGCAGGCTTGGTGGCCTCCTGCTCAGGAGTGACCATGGCAGATGCAGCACGGGCCTAGAGTAAATGGCTGAATTTCTTTCACCTGAAGGTGCTCGCATCCCTTCTCAACATATTCTAAGCTTATTTTTAGTTAGGAGACATTACCATATCCCCGATCCTGTTGATACCTGAGCTGTTCAAGCCATCGCTGTTGAGTGTTAACCCTACTTTCAGAACAGAGAAACAGAGGGAGCAAGTCCAAGCAATGCAGCCAGAGCCAAGCGCAATCAATTACAGATGCAGAAATGAACCTCTGATACCCTTAGTCCTCGCCCTTCCTCCCTGCTGGCTCTGTTTTGGCTTATGCAGTCAGAAAATGAAGACAGCTTGGTCCAAATGTGCTACAATTGGAATGCAAAGAGCCCATGAGGGCATCTTGCAGGTGGGAGAAGGGTGGCCTGGCACCTGCTGCTGCCACCAGCACCTTCTCCTCACACCCCCACTGAGCACTGGGGATGGTGTTCGGCAAAGGCATGTTCTACAAAGTGATTTACTGAAGAGTGAGACCTCTTCATGCTGTTCACACTCATTAGTTTTTATTCAAAATGCATCATGTTATGTTAGCCTCATAGTCCTCAAGCTCCAGCTTAACTGAACTGGCTGAACTTAATATTGACTTTCTGTTCATTGTGTTTTCGTTCTGCTCTCCTTATAAATGGGAATAAACTTGGAACCCATGTTCATGGGTGTGTTTCTTTCTCATTCACACACCTACTGAGCATCCTTTCAGAAGACCATTAGGTGCCACTGTACTGTAAAAAACCCCAAATAAACCAAAACCTAAGCAATTGTCCGTAATGATCACAGAATCACAGAATTGTAGTTGTTGGAAGGGACGTCCAGAGATCATTGAGTCCAGACCCCTGCCAAAGCAGGTTCCCTAGGACAGATCTCACATGTAGGCATCCAGATGGGTCTTGAATATCTCCAGAGAAGGAGACACCACCCCCCTGGGCAGCCTGTCCCAGTGCTCTGTCAGCCTTACTATGAAAGAGTTCTTCTGCACATTGGTGTGAAACTTCCTATGTTTGTCATGGTCTCAAAACCTTCATGAAAGCAGATAAAGGTAATTTCTACTTCTACAGGTAAGGCAAACTGAAGGATAAAAGCTGCAATGTTTAAGGTAGTTTTGGTCCATCCTGCTATGATGGGACTTGTTCTAGTGCAGCTGTTGAGGGCGAGAGGAGGGAGGACATTTAAAGCACTTTATCACAAAGACTTTTTATTTTGGTTTTAAGGTGGGATAGCTGATCAAGTCCCCAAATCTTCTGACGATGAGCTAATGATAAATAAGTGCAAACTCAAATTCCAGCTGAGTATGGTTTGGTTTGTTTTGGGTTCCTTTTTCCTAAGAGACTGGCTGCCACCAAAACTTCTCTGGTAGGTGGGAATCGGTGCAGGAGTCTCTCACTTTTGTTGGATTCTGTTTTGAATAGACTTTGAACTGTTGGTAGTCTAAAATCTAATTAACTGAATAGAGAAAACACCTTTGTTCAGTCTTTCTAATTCAGTGAAGAGCAGTCGGGCCTTTCATATGTTCCCAGAGACCTAGAAGCAAAACTGTTTTGATCATTTTCTGTCTAGAGGGTTTTTCGTTGTTGTTGTTGTTGTTGTTGTTGTTTTGAGCAATTTTACTCCAGCCAGGCTTCAAGAAGGGTTACAGGCAGTGTGTGAGGGGTCTGACCTTGGCTCACACTTGCTGTCAAACTGAGCCCACAGCTTTAAGAGAGATGTTCAGCAGTGGCAGAGGGAACCCTCTCATAAGCATTGAAGAGCTCAAGAGCTGAGTGAAGAAACACATGCACACCCGCTCCCACTATACCCCTGTCAGCACTTGTTCAAAGCTCCTGTACATCTCTATTCCAACGTACAGCAAGGCTTTTACTACTAACAATGCAGAAGGTTGTTCTAGAAATTAATTCAGCTTCTGGGAGACCTGCCTCAGTGGATTTGGTGCAGTAGAAGCAAACTTAGAATTGTTTAGTGTTGATATAAGAAAAGTGATGGTGTTTCCTGCTAACTTGGCTACTAAACTAGCCTGGTACTATATTATTTTACTTCTTAGCTTAAGATATTTGTAAACTTGATAGTAAAGATATTTTAATAGGAGGACCTGAGTAAGCTGGAGCTTATTAATATTTAATTGCAAATAACATTAATATTTCTGCATTCATCATATAAGACTATGGAAGGACAAGGTTAACAGACAGAATAAAGTATATTTTGCAGCATTTTCTGCCAGATATTAAGAGCTAGGTTAGTTTGATGGTTTGAGGTAATGAAAGAATGTGTTGTGAGCTTGGGGCAGGGTTACCAAAGGTAAGATCACGGGGACTAGTCCTTCTTTTCGCTGTTGTTCCCACACTAAACAGATCCCATGTCCACAGCCACAGGGCACGGATTTTCCTTCCTGGAGCAGGTAGCTGTTGTTGCTAGTATGGTTTGTTAAAATTACCACTACTTTTGTTTGTGGGGTTGTTTTTTTGGTGCAGGCACACAGGGTTTGCTTCAACAAAGCTGTCAGAATGACAAACCTGATGCAAGCACATTTACTTAGGGATGAACATTTAAGTGGTGAATGATTGTTTGGCTTGGATGTGCCCTATTGCAACAATCTGAGATGCTGATGGAGAAGGAAGGGCAGGGACCACAGAAAGGGACCAGGCTCAAGTGCTCTTTCCAAGCTGCCTCTTATTTTGCTGCTGCCAGAGGCAGAGTGCCAGGATAAATGGACCCCTCCTCTGACCAGGAGGTCTGCCTGCTCTTCTAAGTCAGGGGTGCTGGTGACCAGGACCTGAATTTGTCCAGGCCCCATCTGCTGGCTCTAAGGTCAGGGAGAACATTTGACAGAGAGAATGGGATGGTGATGAGGGCTGTGATCTCTTCCATCTCTTACCTGCAAGGCAGTTCCTGCAGCTCCTCTCCCCTAGCCTTTTCATCTGCTGTGGCTGTAACCTTCTAATTTCTGTTAGGGGAAGATGGCTGCTGTTCACACACACAAAGGTGAAATTCCTGGTGACAGTCATTTGTCTTGCCATCAGCTCAGATTTTTCTTGGTTAGTTCTTTCCTTTTAGAAATACAAAGTGCTATTCTCTTCATGTTACACCTAATATAGTACCTGGGGGGAGGTCAAGTTATACTTTGCAATGAGCTAATGCCCCATCACAGCTGAAAGGTGAGCTTCTACCCCAGATGCACCATCTGGTGTGGTCATCTGATCCTCTGCTGAGCTAATTCACATATGCAACAGAAAAATAGTCCTAAATAGGTAGTAAACACAAAAAAGTGCTTGACAAGAGCACAGTGGAGGAGCCAAGACACCCAGGCAGGCATAAGAGGAGATACAAGTGGGGGCAGCCTGGTACAGATCCCCTCAGCCTCAACCACATAGTTTGACCTTCATGTCTCGTCACATTTGCCGTGGTCCACAGTGCTTCATAAAGCTTGACTGAAGCGGGGAGGTGTTATTCTCATCCCATCAGGAAGGACAGAGATGCATCTGAGCTGGGGGGAGCTATCCCTTCAGTTTATTCAGGGGTAGAAACTTTGGAAGCCACATCAATCTGTGTGTCGCTGGCTCCAGAGCTACTCGGTGGGCAACTAGCTGCCACCACGCCTCGCTAGGTTCTGGCTCAGAAGTCACCCTTACCTGTGTGTGTAGGCATTCAGACAGCTGTCAGAACAGATTACCCTTCGTTTGCTGCCTTCCCTGGTTTCACGTTTTCAGGCCTCCTTGGAAGTATGTCATGAATTTAAAAAAATAGAAAAGGCAGCAGAGGTCACTTACCACACCTGCCTTCCTACCTGCCTGCCTGTCGAGAAGTGAGTGGGGTTTCTGAGCGAAGCCCCCAGAGACAGGTAACAACAGAAAGAAACCGCTGCAGACAAAATAGTGTGAATCCCCCCTGTGTACCTGCCATGCAGCCGTGAGGCAACCTGGGCTGACTGGCTGGTGTCCTGCTCTGGGAAGCTTCTGTGGCCAGATGACTTACACCAGCAAACAGTTCTATCCACTCTCCAGTAACACTGTCCTGAAAGGAGCTAGCAGCCAGATTTACAGCCCATCACATAGGAGTGTAACAGATTATTTAGATTTGAACTATGGGCATTGTCCAGGTCAGAAGTGCTCTGGTACAGTTTTTCTATTTCTTCCTTTGCATTGAAAACACAACCTGTTCTGTAGCATTTTGCTTGATATAATATCTACTATCACAAGGCATAGCCTGTTCTCACTCTCATCTGCCAGATTGTCCTTTCATGGTGAAAATGTCCCCGGGTTTGAAGACTCACCTGGCTGCTGGGTGCACCAGGTAACCTCCATCCTCCCCCGCAGCCCAGAGGATGCTGCACTTTGGATCTGTGACAACAGCAGTGCTGATGACACAGCAGCATGGTGGCTACTGCTAAACAGCTCCTGCACAGTGTCAACGTCTTCCCCCCTTTCTCATTCTGCCCCCACAGCTGGGAGAGGGCAAGGTGAGGTGGGACCCAGCCAGGGTAGCCGACCCCAATGGACCAAAGGGATATTCCATACATACTGTGTCCTGGTCAGCTTAGGGGAAACAGTGGGTATGTCTGAGGTAACATCCAGCTAAATGTCTGCCTGCCAGTGGGAAGCAGTGAATTAACTCCTTATTTTGCTTTGTTTTCACAGCTTTGGTTTTCCCTATTAAATGGATTTTATCTTGAGCCACAACCTTGCCAGCTGCAGTCAGCCCAGCACACTTGGTCAAGGAAAATCTGAGCCAAACTGGGTGGGACTACATGGATCAGACTTGATGGATTATTCATCTTTTCTTCTTTTTTTTAGGAAAATAAAGCGGGCACGCCCTTAGACCAACACTAAACTGAACATGTAACAGACTGTAAACACTACAGCAGAGAGTCACTTAGAGAGGGCTCTGGGTTTAGAGATAAGACAGATGGACCATTCAACATTTAACTCCTCAGCACTGTACCATGTGGTCGTTGGCTTTAATTGCTTTAACCTCCATTAAATAACGAGTCTAAGAGGTGTCTTTAATTTGTCTTTATTCTTAGGTCAAACAATATCATCACTAAATTGAAGAACGAGATTACTGGTTGAAATACAAGTGCGGTGTGAGACAAATGTGGAAGAGAACACTTTGCAAATAAATTAATACAGAATAATTGTCTTTGCATAGTTCAGAAGTGAAAAGTAGGAGGCAGCAGTGCGTACGTGCTGTGAACTGACACACACCACCATAGAATCCCAAGTTCCTAGATGAACCCTGGCAGCTGCAAATAAAACAAACCAAACAAAAAATACCCCAAACCTCAAAGAGTGCTAACTATTAAAAACCAGGCAGAAAGGGAACTAATGAGCCTTTTTTTTTTCTTTTTTCTTTTTTTTTTTTTTTTCAAACAGACCATGCTGCAGAAGGAGTGTTTTCTCTACAGACAGCGATGCTTTTAGATAATCTGCCTTGGCATCCCATAGCCTGTCATACCCGACTGTGACGCTCCCTTGTTGCTGCCCATCTGAAGGCCTATAACGTTCTGTCCCTGACGGAGCTGCTCTTCTGAAAATCCTCGTCGATTCTGCTGTGCTTTCCTGTCCAGAAACACACAGAAAAAGCAACATACAGGCATCCCGTCATTCCACGTACACCCAAAGGATCATGAGAAGCGATCTGAAATTGGCTCATGCTAACAGACGCTCCCCCCTTGTAACGCAAGATTCCATTTGCACCATGGCACAGGCTGGACTGGCTAATGTCTTCCCTGCAGCTACAAGTGATGCTCTAGTCAAACCTACACCACTTCAGACCTTCACCGTAGCATTTACACCAGAACTGTGCAGTACCTCCCCAGCACCTACAACAGGTAAAATATTTATGTAGCGCTGTATATAACACTCGTGATAGGGTTAACTTGTGTGAAGCCCTACAGCTCTTAACAGCTGTAGTCCATGGGTCTGTCCTGATCAATGGGACACTTACCTGTGCTGTACTACAAGCTGATACCCATCTAGAGTAACAGTACAAATTGGTATAATTTCAGAGTAAGTAAGAGCTGAATGTACCTGGAGAAACAAAGGGACGGAGAAGCGACTCGCTCATTTTTGCAGAGGGGATGATGGCTGCCACAGGACAGAAGAATTGCTCTGATGCCATTTCCAGATCTCTCTCCTCTAAGCAACAGACTGCCCTCTGCACCTGTGTCTTAACTGTATGTCAAGTCCTTCCTCTTCTGTCAAAACAAGCTGACCACTTTTGTTCAGTGTCCCTGATCTCAAAAGCTCTTTGGATCAACAAACCTTTGTTGGCATTTAAAAGAAGCCTCTTTTCCCTGAAAATAGCACGGAGGGACAACGTGGTGGTGGAGTAGCACATAAGTTTGTACCAGGCTGCCTCGCTGGAAACTGTTTATCTTCAGTTAATCTTTCATTTATTCGCTGTGGGGAAAACAAGTCGTTTACAAGGGAGAAGGATCAGCCTGCTGCCGCCAGATAAGCCGTATGCATCGGCAGAGGCCCAGGCTGAGGGAGCCTTTCAATCAACCAGGCTCTACTCCTACCCAGGTGCAAACTTTCTCCCTGCTGTGTCTGTCTGTCCTTCGATCAGGTTACCCTGCAATATGGCATCATGTTACAATTCCTCTTTTTCTCCCCACCCCACCACTAGATGAGAATGTTAGATTAGGTGCCCGCTGTGATTGAAAACCATCAACATGATCCTCTCGGTGAGGGTCCGATTCTGTACTGTGCTAAGCACCCTGGCTCAAGTCCAAAAAAGCACTTCAATTCTTTGCTATGTGGGGCATTGCAGGAGAACCCACATCTGTATGAAAGCCCAGCAAGGCAGGAAGGTGAGAAAGATCCACAGACAGCCAGTACTGACCTGTCATTTTTCAGAACAGATCCCCAACATTACTGTACAGACTAGTAAGAGGCCCAGGCTCTCATATACCACAGCTCTTGCCAGAAAGCACGCCAGGGTGGAGAGTGGGATGCAGAGCTGTGGGTGCCTCAGAAAGCAACCCCTTCTCAATGCTGCTTAATGTCTTTTCCAGGACCCTTACACAGTACCGACCTACTGCCAGGGTCTCCTCTAGAGGATTTTTGTAGAACTACTTCTGTTACCTAATTGAATCTCAAGTTGCCTGTGTCTGCCTTTATTTTAATTAAAATCCCAGGAATACTTTCTATTATTTTTTCTTTTTCCTCCTAGAATTTTCAGCTGTGGGGTAATTCCACAGAAAGTTGGAACTAACTAATAACAGGGCGGGGGGGTGGGGGGGTGGTGGAAAGGAGGAATAAAAAGAGAGACCTAAGGCAACTCTGGCTATGCTAATCAAAGTTGATTACATATACAGCTTGGATCTAATAGTGTTTTATTTTACCATCATAAACACCACGTTTAGCATATGGTGGTCTTACAGGTAACAACATGTATTCATGATCTGCTTTTAGCCTGGTGGAGATGGCCTGAACTGGGACTGTAGAAATAGGGATGATGGCAAGTCCATTCCCCTCAGTGCCTCGCACAGTTTGTCCTGCCATCACCTGGCATCATCCTTACCTCCAACCAAGCCCATCGTGTAGATTTAATAATTTTCTGGGCCAACTTGCCCCCAGTTTGCCATACTGCAAGACAACAAACAGCCACAGGCCCATGAACCTCGCTAGGGCATGCAGGGAAGGGGGAATCGGGCCTAGTGGGCCTGGGAATGAGAGACACTGGCTGGGGAAAGCTAAACAGCTTAACTCAGGTTCAGGGGTATCTTAATCATTGTAGATCCCTGCATGGATACTCTTATTCCATTTAATCTTGACTTCTTTCAATTTAACTTAAGGCGATTACGATTCAGCCTGAAGGCCCTGACTCATGGCTATCACTGGGTGGCAGTGGGGGGACTTGGGCTGCCTGAACGGATGGGTAAGCAACTCCAAAACCAACTCTTGATCTCCCATGTGTTACTTCTATACGGAAATAACATCCGTTTCCCTTAAGGGAGTCACTATTAAATGTTATTTCAGGGGCTGAAATAGATCTGGATTGACTATGCAAGCCATATGGGCAGGACAGGGGAGAAGGGAGGTGATCACATCTTCATTTATGCCAGTGAAAACTGTTTCCACCCACAATTAGGAGCCCAGATGAAAATTAATTTTTCCATGTAGGGCTTTGTGTTAGTTACATAAAACAAATAAGCCTGTCTGGGCCATAGTGATTTCATGTCTGGTTTACATTAAAGCATGTAAGTGGATTTGAGCTTTAAACCCAATTATATTCAATAAATACAAATCTCTTTGTGGACTGTATTAAGTTAGTTTAATTTCATAAAAGAATGCGTAGCAGTTTGCACTTGTTCACCTGAAATTCAAATCTCCCTCAGCCTCAGTTAAAATCAGCTCAGGTTTAAGACAAACCAAGTCTGCTCTGCTTTTGCTGACCCCACCTTGACATCAGAAATTTCAAGGAAACCAAAGGCAAACAGCCAGCACTCTTTTTGCTAACATGCCTCAGATATTCCAGCACAAGAAAGACTCTTGGATGGCAGACTCTCCCGTGGGGCAGGAGGGCTAAACTGTAGGAGGATTTCCTTTTCCTCCAGTCCCTGCTTCCCAGACTCCCTAGCAAAACCAAGTGGAGCCTTAGAGCAAATTAACAGCTTCTCCAAGCCAGTGAACTCTTCACAGATAAGCAGTACTCCTCAAGAAATAATTTTTGGTTTGATGAAAAATGGAAAGAGGCTTCATGCCTTCCCTTTGCTTAGTAAATGGTCAATATATGGGGGTTCACTGACATCCATGAGAGCCTTGTTTATGTCTTTCTTAGTCTTTCTGTCATCTGATGCAAAGCAAAAATACACTTTTCCTGCCTTTAGACACACATCACCTGCGTGGCTGCTGCCATGCAGATTTGTTCCCTTTCCTTCATAAATGGATATAGAGGCTTAGCTGAAGTTGGTGAATAGATGAATGTGATCAAAACTGGTGGCTCAATGTCCCAAGCATCACTGCACTCCACCTAGGGAGTAAGAGTCAGGGATAATGTCAGCGGGGAAGAAAATGACTTCTTCTGCAATTAACACGGCCCCTGGGGCAGCAAGATGGATGTACTGCAAAGGCACCTGGACACTGCTTCCTGTGTGCACTAGCAGTAGCATCCCCACACATGCCTCAGGTTCACATCAACACAGCCTACAACAGCTTTCAAAAAGGGTGCCTTCAGGAGGAAACCAGAGCCGGAGCCACAGCCAATGTGCTCTTTAGTCCTGGTACAACTCCAGGGTAGGAGGAACATGGCAAGTGGAGTGAGAGGGGCCACAAACAAAAGGCAGCAGCATGGCTGTACTACACAGCTCCCACATAGCTCCTTCCCAGCAGCCCTGGTGCAACTTCAGATGGATGAGGTATGGCCTAGCAGTGACGCTGATAAAGGTGGGAACTAGTGAAGGGTAGAAAAGGTCACTGCCCGGTTGGGTATTTGCTTCCCTCCTCTAGACTCTGGAGGGAAAATCTCTCCATTACACAGAATCTTGGAAAGATCCTTCCCTTCCCTTTCCCAGTAACTTCCCTTAAAACCTAAAGACAGACAGTATTACCAGCTTCCTGGGGAAGACAGCTCTGAGCAGTCGTGCTCTGGACTTTACCTGTGAAACCAGGAGGGATCCCCTTTGTAGCAGCCATCATCCTTGGTGACAGCCAAACTGCCTAGAGCCATTAAGGTTCTCTGCACTGCTGCCATGTCCTTCCCTAGAAAGCCAGACAGTGAAATTAATACAGGAAATCCTTGCACAACAAAGAGCTTGACACACTGATAAACACTTTTATCCAATGTAGTAGCTAATTCCCACAGCTCCCCTGAAGATAAGCATTAATAGCAGTGTAAGTGCAGTGTAAGTGCTATCTTACAGTTGCTGGAACAGAACTGCTGACACACAAGAGCTTATTACAAGTCATCAAAGGGACAAAGTTAAGGCAAAACTTAACAATTCAGACATTTCCAGGTTTCCAGGCCTCTGGCTATTTTAATGCCTCCCTCCATGCTATTTTAAGTCCTTATAGATAATCCTTTTGTCAAAATTTTCTCCTAAGTCAAGATCACTTCAGCAGACAAAGAACAGTAAAATGTGGCTGAAGAACAGTGTGGTAAATGTGTCTCAGTTTCTTTATCTGTAAACTGATGGAACTGGTCCCACCATTTAACTCCTGGCAATTTCCAGTCAGTCCCTGCATTAACAGAGCTCATGGCTGTCCTGGAGGACGTTGGTCCTTCCCAAGCTACCCATCAAAGCACCTCCCAGATCCTTCCTACAGGCCTTCTTTCTCAGGCTGCCAAAACCTGATGCTCTGCAGTTCCATACTTTTTGTTCCTGCCATCCAGCCCACTAACCTTCCACTCTCTCCCTCCCTGTGTTAGCTCAGTTCAAAAAATCAGGGCTTATTTCATCTTTAGCCAAGTAGAAGTTACCTATCTGGTCATCCCTAGTTCTTTAGGCACCCTCTATAAACAACAGGGACACAAAGGTTTACCAAGGGATAATTTACCTTACCTGTACTGAGAAGGGTGAATCTGCCTGTCACTTGCTTAGAGGTACACCTTCCACCTAGCTTAAGATTCACCACGGTTCAAGAGAACACTTTGCACTTTTGAAATATAAGGCTCATTTTCAATAGAGGTTTGCATTCAAAAATGGTATCTCTCTCCTTCCAAATCTCCTATCTCCTTACAAAGTTAGGATAATAGATACATTTAAAAAAAAAAAAAAAGAGACAGAAATTTTTAAAGAATTCCTATTGCTGCTTTTTTCTTAGTTCTTCCCCTGCACTTCGTCGTTGGTGTAAAAAGGGCAGGAAACATAAATATAAGTGAGTCAGACAGGCTCTTAGCTCATTACTCAACTCATTACCCAGTCCAGGCACAGTAACTTCTGGAAAACTTTCAGGCAAAAATGAGTTGGAGCAGGTATTTCCAATTGTGTGAGGAGGTGAGCTGTTGGAAACCTGCCTTCTGCCCCTCCCTTCTTCTGAAATCCTTCCCTAAGTGTTTCTGTGACTCTGCTTCCTTTCTCCCAGCCCCTTCCTATTTCCTAGAACAATTTTTCAGGTTAACCGATCTGGGGTTGACTGTAAGCTCTTCATTCAGGAGAAGTACCTTGCAAAAACATGAGGTACCAGAGATGTGACGATGGTGACGACAGCAGATTAGATTTCAGAAACAGCTCCAGTGGACCAGCACTAATGAACCCCACTGCAGACCGGCTGGGGTGAGAGGGAGGCAAGCATTGCCCCAGTTACAGGCACATGGAGTTGGGGGCTTTGGCTCATGCAAACCTAAATGCATAGCACACTGGCTGAGGTGATGAAGACACCCTAAAGCCGTCTCGCAGCTTCCAACTGTGGCTGTCACACAGCTTATTAAAGTTCATAGTGACCCTGTCTGCTCGGAAACAAACTGTCACCTATCCAGAACCCTCGTTCTGCCGTGTCTGCTAACGCACACTGCATCAGACGGGCTCCTTGCCGAAGAGGGCAGCCGAAGAGCTGACATCTCACAGGGGCATGTACACAGGCGCACATGGGAGGGCGCGAGGCAGGAACACTCAGAGCTCCCCGAAGCAGCAGATGTACCATATGCTGTAACAGATGCCACATACAACGTCCTTGGGATGCCTCCCCTATAACAAGGAGTGCGGCGGCGACTGACTGGGATGAAGGGGGATGTGAAGCAGGATTTAAAAGTGAATGAGCTGAATAACGACTGCAAGCAGAAAGAAAGAAGAAGAAACAAAAGACGGGTAGCAGAATATGATGATCAACCTCACACAACCATCTGGCAGGCCCCCCACTCAGCTCTGCTTTATTTGTCAGCGGCGAGTGGGAGACGCTGCAGGGGAAAAACAGACCGAGTGGGAGCCAAGTGCCACATGAGAAAACAAAGCCAAGGCCACAGCCCTGCTTTGCCAAGCCTCTTGCTGCACATGAGGGGTGCTGCAGGTGAGGGAAGACCCCAAATCCACGTGGTCTTGTGACACTCGCCCTCTTCCAGCGAAGGATACGAGGGGGCTCAGTGGTCAGGAAAAAAAGAAGGGGCATGAAGAGATTTGAAATCTCCACTGAGAAAGAAGTCACCTACCACTGCAGCCACCTGACAGAAGGGATCATAACACATCCTCTGAAGTCAGGCTTGACTCAGACATTGCAGAAAGTTGCGGTCAGTGCCTTCCCCTCACTGACAGCCACGTGGGCTGCCTGCCTGCCCGGCCCCCAGCCTCAGCCTCCCTGAGTCTGGCTGCGGAGACCCACGCCAGCAGCGTTTCTTCTGCATCTTCCGCGTCCTCTGCGGCGTGCTTGGAACAGCTCAGCCCTGTAGAGGATCTTGGCACTGCCTGTGCAAGGAGGAAAGGTGACTGCTCGCTGCTTACGCTAAGCCTTTCTCTTTGGGGGAAACCCAGCTGGAAGGCTGCATTCCCCAGGTCCAGACCCAAGGATGGAGAAGTGCTCTGTATTCCTCAAACACTGTTTTGTGAAGGCTGAACAAGCACCCAGAGGTACAGCTGCCTCTTGCCTGCCTGGAAACATACCAGAGAGGTACCTGTAAAAGACAGCAAACATACTATCTTGGGCATGGATTAGAGAAAGCTGCACAGCACGGTACATTTATGTACGAAAGGACCAAAAGAGGGGCAATGCTTCTCTTGGATCAAGAAGTTGGAGAGATGAAGAAAAACACACCAGATGGACCGAGTGAGTTTGAAACAGTCAACAGCAGATTACATCCTAAAACATTTTCATTAATCATTACCAAGAATTTCTGAGCAAAAGCCCTCAGAAAACAATTAGTGTCAGAGAAAAGCTGTTTTTCAGTCACACTTTTCTTTGCCTATAAACACACACTGACATCTCGTCTCTTTCTAAAGAGGTTATGGCCTCAAGTGTAGGAGTGCTGCAATTACAAAGTAGTGAAAGAGAGACTGCCCTGCTGTCCAGCTAATGCATCCAGGTTCAGGCGACGCAGCCCTGAAGCAGTGCAGATGCTAGAGGTCAGAGTTATGGTGAGACATAAAAAGCCTGCAGTGAGTCATGGCTGGAGAGACATACTGTTTCATCTCAGCACCGAAATGAGCAGCAGGAGGGGTGGAAAGGGAGTGGGAAAATGAGGAGACAGATTAGTTTTGGGAAGTCCTAAAATAACAGTAGAGAAAAATCTTGCATGTCTCCCTCCTAGGTTTCAAGTGTTGTTTTGATTTCCTGTTCTATGGAAGTTACTAGCTTTATCCTTAAATCTATTGGGAAAAGGGTGTAAGTGAAAGGAAGAGAAATGAGGGAAGTGTGTGCCACCATCATTAGGAGCTTTTTGTCTTCAAAGCAAGTCCTTTTCATCCTACCTTACTTTCATTTGCATGGTGTGAAGCCATTATGAGATGCAAAAGACTGCAAAGAACAGCATCTGAAATGAGCTGTTACCATCCCTTACAAGATAGATGGAGCTCCTATTTAGACAGCCTGCTAGGCTGGGGGTGGGGGTGTGTGATTACTCCAGGGAACTGAAAGTGCCTTAATTTAAGACATTTAAAGGTAGATTGGATGAAACACAAAAGACTGAACTGGAAGAAACAATCAGGCCCTTGTGCCCAAAGGTAGGATTTGTCAAGCCAATCTGGCACCCTGAGAACATCACAGATCCCACTAATTCTGGCTATCCTCTCTCCTAACAAACAGCTTCCTAGCCTTTTATGCCTTGAATTGTCCATCAGAAGAGTGATCTCTTCCAAGTATCCCAACAGCCTGAAAACAGACTGCACTTTTTTCACTCCATGTGTGCTCCTACACAAACCAGCCTTCTCAAGGGATTGCTTTCCTCTTTCTGCTGCTAGAATCTCAGGACAGCTCTCAGGCCCTTTCACTACCCGGCAGCTGTGTCCTTGTTTTGAGCCCTCACACGAAGTGCTTTGCATCACCTTGTCCGGAGAAGCGCAGGATGGATAACCAGTGCGTTTGATCAGAGCACCAGGAAGAGACACATCACTGCAGAAATGAGCAAAACCAGCACAAATGACTCAGCTCTTCAGCAACTAGAAAAAGCAGCTTCCACTTCCAGCATGGAACAGAGATAGCCTCCACCTGGGTTACTCCAAAACCACAAGGACACCCAGAAAATTTAATTTTATGCTGTTGCCATAGTGACCTCTCTAAAAAGATTGCACCCTTAGAGATATGCTCAGCTAACACAGCGTTAGCAGAGAGTTGTGCTTCTTGCTTGTCATAAAGGAGCCCTCCTAAGCTCCAGGGAGGCATATATGCTCCTGGGAATGCATTTTATAGCTCTAATTTAAGCCTTGCTTATAATTCGAAAACTGCAATAAAATCTCGTCACCAGAAAATAAGGAGGTTTCATATTTTCTATTAGAAGCTATTTACTTGGAAATCATTAGCATAGAGAACACTTATTTTATTAGGTCTGTGGGTTTCTAAGAGAATGATGGGCTTTTGGATAACACATGAGCTCCGTTATGCCCTCAGGGCAATATAAATCCCTCAGAGGAGATAATGCACCGCAGGAAGAGCAGGGTAATGAGGTAAGGCAAACAGAAACAAAAGATAATTACATTAGAGAATCTGCCTTAGACAAAACGTACCATTACAACACATCAAAGCAAAGTAAAATGAAGACTGCAAGCTGACTTCCAGTTTATTATTTTTACCTTCCCATAAATCCACTGTCTGGAAAATATCTGTTGTTCTTACTCCGTAGATTTCAGCAGCTTTTAAGAACTGAGAAATTTGTTCCATCTGCTTGAAAGCCATTTTTGATTCAGAGATCTTTGCAATGGGCTCATTTCCCTTTGGATGCAAACTGTTTATTAACTTGCATAACAGCTGAGAGATAAATACAGAAACAAAATTAGAAAGCAGTCACCAAACTAGAAGGCAATTTCTGCACATGAAACGATGCTGCAAAATGCTTTTGACCTGGCAAGTTTGTGCCAGGGACAGAATTTCTTCAATTAAAAACGAAGATGTAAGTTGACAATAATCAAAGTATATTAGAAATGCATTAAAGCTTTCATTAACTGATGGCAATAGCCTGACCATATAAATCCTAATCTGCTAGAAACAACGCAGCAATCACTGGTCAAGGTTATATAACAACTGACAGAGAAGCAGCCACATGCCCGAGCCAAAAAAATAAGCAATGTCAATTGAAATATTGTTACAGTCACTTTGGCAGAGAGTCAGCGATCAGCGTATTCTTACAGCCCGCCGCAAACAGCAGCATCTGCTTGTTGTTCAACAAACCAATGGAATACAATGTTTTAGCTACGGGATTACTGCCAAGAAGAACACAGTGATGACATAATCCAGTCCTTCAATTTGTCTGTATCTCTTCACCTTTCCCTGTCAACACTGATTATTTCTTAAAGTGAAAAGTATACATCTGATTTTGAAAGAGATCTCATTTAAGCTGTATGAGAAAAGGTGCTGAAGGAATGAGTCATACTCATATATAACATCCATGACTCATAAGAATCTTAAGTACTGTACTAATCCCACTGCACTAGTATAATAATTATCTTCTGAAATGAAGATTTCTGGTCAAAAGGAAATAAATCAGAAGCTAAGATACATATTTTTGCACTGGCCAGGAGCTTGGACTGATTTAGCTCGATGAAGACAGAAAATAAGGACACTGTGCATATAAACACATGCAAGTATGTAACTGGACAGAGCACTTACCGTTCCATCCATCAACCAGGTCTGAAAATGTTGCCTTCCAGGAGGAGGGTGCTCTATCTGTTCCCCACACTGTACGATAATCCAGTTCACCAGCCTCGACTCTAATTCCAGGTCGTATTTCTGTTCAATCTTCTCCTGAACTTCTCGGCTTAAGCCATAGCTTGGTCCTCTGTTAGCCATCACTGGCACCAAAGCAGAACTTATCTCCTGGGTAGAGTCCTGACCTGCAGCTTTGAGGTACGCACCGGAAAATCAAAGAATAGAAGAGTGAGCAGCCTGCCCTACACGTTAGACAGTTGAACAGATGTTCATCAACACTGAAAGTCACTGTATGGCACTGGTTATAGCTAGCTGTTCTGCAGAACAGGGGAGGGATCAAGGAGGGAATATCCTTTTCCAAAAGCACAAATCAGCGACAAGATAGCTGTTTTTTTAAAAAGAAAGAAAACCCAGAAAATCCCCCCCACACCCCCTGCCTAACCACAAAACCAGAAGAAAAGCCAGATTTAAAACAGAGTAGGTTTTAAGGAAAGGCTTCTGCTGTGTTTACAGAGAATACAAGAGAGTTCTCAGATCAACGTTAAAGCTGCCTGCAAATCCAAAAAGCACTTTAAAATTGCCTACCTAATACTTGCTAATAAGAAGGAGGCTGTACATGGGAGCTCAAGCGATCCGATTAAAGATGCAGTCAGGATCTTCCTCAGCAGAGACTCAGGGAGGGAAATCCAGAGAGCAGCAAACTGAAAAGCAGTGATGAATTTAAGAGCCGAAGGCTGCCACAATGCCCTGCTGCTGCTGCAGCATCGTGGTTTGAAGAACAGTGTATTGATTTGATTTTCCTCACATATGAGGAGGGTCAAAGCAGGGGCGTTGCTAAGAGCCATTAAAGAGGCCTGCCTACTCAGTGACAGCCTGGGGATCCTGTTTATCTCGCCCATCTGCAGCCTGTTTCCATCCCTGCTTCCTCAGCCTCGCGCTGCTCACACTACAGGCTCAGCTCTGCTCCACCTAGCCTGCATCGCCCCAAAATGCAGGAAGCATCCCCCCTGCCAGGCAGTGAGAAATACAAGTGCAGGGACCTCACGCTGTGAAACAAAGGTAACAGAAATCACTACACATCTCCTCTGTTTTTAACCACGGAGCAGAAGCAAAAACTTCTTCCCTGCTGTATGCCACGACGGTAACAGGCTTACAGTGATAAAAACAATTCCTCCTTTGATCTCTCAGCGAGAAAGTTTCAAAAAGGGGATAACAGGATGAAAAGTCAAGGGAAGAGAACATTATAACCCTGTCATTCGTGTATGTTAGCCTATCCAGTAGTGCAGTAGTGTCCTGAGAAAGCAACCCGAACTGCTAGGAACAAGGAGGAATCACCACAAACTTGCAACCCTCCTATAAAGTAGAAGGATCCTATTTTCTGCTGGTATGAGCCTGCACACCTCCAGTGGCAGCAAGGGAGCTACGCCCACGCACGTAGGTTAAATTTTGATTGTATCATTGCAGTGGTGGGAGGGGAGAAAAGGAGAGTTAAGAGACTTCTCTTCTGGTCTCACTTGTACTGATTTATCCTATATTAAATAATTTTGCTCCTGAGTTGCACCTGGCTTTGTCGAATGTCCTTCATCCACGCTGTTACCTACCCCACTGTGGTAGGGCTTCTGGCAAAGGATTCATGTTCAGCCTGATACAAATAGAGGTTGATAAACCTGATGTGGATACACAATCAGCTTTGCCAACGAAAGTCCTCCTGCTGCATTTAAGAAAAAAAAAGAAGGGAGGGGGGAGGAGGAATACAGCTCCTTATATATATCTCTCATAATGGCCTCTTCATCCATTACTTTCTCATTTTAAGATCATGAATTCCCATATTTATACTGCTTCAGATGCTGCTGGGCTCCAGCAGACTCAAGAGATGAAAAATTTAATAGATGACCCAATTCACTGTTGTCCTCCACAGGCATTTCATTTAGTGCTTTCTCCTTCTTTGCACTGGTAGCTTTAAAGCCCCATGAAATACATGATTACATAACTCAGAGCATGCTACGTGACAGGGCCACCACTTGAGCACTTTCCATCCCAGCGAACACGCTGTTGAAGGCAGAGCAAACGCCCAGGAGCCAAGACTGCAAACCAAGGCTGGAGATGAGGGAGGGGCAAACTGCAGCTGCAACTGTAGAAGGCAGCAGATGAATGTGACATCCTTCCCTTCAGGAACTGTTAAGGGCCAGGCCTTGCCCTCCTTAGCCAGTCCCACAGACCTTCCTTCTGTATAGAAGGGAGCTACCTAGTTTGCTTGGCTGTTTCGGTTCACACCGGGGTGTTCAGTACTCACCAGCAATGGGATTTCGTGAAAGCCACCTACCTTTGTATCAGGCTCTGACCCCATTTCCAAACTTGTGGGGCAGGGATGGGTAATTTAACTCTGCTAAACTGCAGAGCAGAGGTCTCCTCCTTCACAGATGTTGGCTACGCAACCTGTTCTCGAGGGACCATTCCATACTGTGAAAGCTGAACAGCAAGCTTGTCCATCAATATAAATTTTTAATAAGGCCCTGAACACCAGGAAAGCTGCAGAGGATTGGAAAAATGCCAGTCCTCCCCCCCAGTATTTCCAAAGTATGAGTAATCAAATCGTCAGCTTGCTTCTGTGCCATCAATCCTGGGAAAAATAAAAGGATGAGTTTATTTTTTTAAGCGACAGTGTTGAGGCAATTTACTAAAAGCTCTGTAACAGAGTTGGCTGCAGCACAACACGGTGATTAGGGAGCTAAACTGATTCCAAACCAACGTGACACATTAAAGACATTGAAGCTGGCTAACTAGTAGGTCCTATTATATGAACTGAATTGAAAAATCATTAATGATCATGTGTATTTGCATGTGTTCCCAGCCCTGAACTGTTTAATAAGCTATTGGAAGTCAGAAAAATGGCCCAAATTCCTAGAGATCCCAGCTCATGTGAACAATAGAGGAAATATTGACAGAGAAAATGAAAAACTCCTTGAAAGCAGTCTACCTCAAAGGTGGCAAAAATGTGTCTCATGGCAGCCAAAGTCTAGCCATTGTCAGAAAAGCGCTTCTCAGAACATAGCACTCTGCCCTGTGAAGCAGCAGATGTTAAAATAGAAAGCAGAGGGTGATGGAAGATAAGCAGGTGTGCACAGACACTGGGTATGACACTGTGATTGAAGGGCTTGGTGGGATAAAACGTGGGAGGTGCAGCAGCAACGGGAATATCATACCCAGTCCTGACAGTCACCCTCCAGAAACAGCGTGGAAAGAATGAAGTAAATTCCAATAGTTACTGCAGTAACCAGAGGACTGAAGGCTGAAGCCTTTACAGGAGTTGCTTCAGAAGGATTACCTGTTTAGCTCACCAAAACCAGAAGTTAAGGAATGGCAAACACAAGTGGCTACAAAGCAAAGAAGAACTTGAGCTCATTCTGTTAGGGCCACCCAGGCATGCTTAAGCCCGATGGTTAGAAATGGGATGTGGAAGAAAGGGGCAGGTTTTCAGCAGCAAAGGTACTACAGAACACTTCACCTACTGTTTCTGATGGACTTTGTCCTCTTATTTTTCTTAGTAACACAAGATTGGAACTTAGGACTAAAAGCAGAGATGAAGCTCGAATAGTTCAAGTGGGATTTCGTGTCTGTGTGTGCTACAGCTCTTGTTACGCTTTCAGATAATCACAATATTACTCTATATATTAAAAAATATTTGTATATGTATAAACAAATGCTGCCAACAACAAACCCAACATTAATTAGCTCACTACCCACGTTTAGATCCAGGGGAACTTGATAGCTTCCAATGTCTTCCAACTGGGAGACAGAGAGAAAAGTAAAACTTACCCCGCTACAGAGCAACCCTTATCCTTTGTTAGATTTGCTGTGTAGCAATTCACTCCTTAGAAAGAGCCTGGTATTCCAGCCATCCCAAAGCACTGTCTTTCAAAGTATGCTGGGTCAATTCCCATCAGGCAAAGCTCTCCAGCAATTAGAATATCTGGGGAGTCCAGGCTCTATTTCCCAGGTCTGTCACTGTAATTACAGACCTTTCATAACAAAGTATTTTTTAAAAATGAAATTAAAAAAGCCCATCAAATTCCCCAAAGCTGTAAAACAGTTCCCAGCACGTCCATTCACAATTCTGAAGGGCTGTTGAAAGATGGTCCTTGCATATATGCCTAAGTCATGATGTCATGTTTTCTAGAGTTGCAGAGAGGACACAAAGGCTCAATACAAGCTCAGTGCAAATACAGGGCGTTTTCAGAGAGCTGCAAGGCCAGGGAAGTGCTCTACAGACCTGCTCAGCTTTATTCATGGCGCTGCTTTGTCATACGGTACCTGGATGATGTTCTACACAAGACCACTAGACTCGGGGGTGGGGTGGGGTGGGGAGTGTGGATGGAGAGGAGAGAAGCAGCTCCTGGAATACTGCCATCTTTTTAACAGAGCAAACCAGGTGGCAGAGAGATCAGAACTGGGGGACCACCTTCCAGGCCAACTCCTGTGGATATAACTTCTAGCATTCCTGATATTCAGGATGACCTAGGAAGTAAATTGGGCATTTTAATTCTCAGTGTCTTTTAAGTTTTTGCTGCACTGACAGACTCCTTGAAGGAAAGCCAACGCATTTCATCATACCAACAAAAACAATACCACCTGAGAACTACCTCAGTTTGAAAACTACCTCAGTTTGAAAACTGCACATTGCAATACACCGTTACCACAAGAACAGAAAAGTAGTAACATCTTTATTTTACTGAAACGTAGGCCAAAACAGACAGCAAGATTTACAGAGAAAGAAGATCAAATCCCCTCACTAAATGCTTCTCCTTATGATCAGGCATTAGCTTCTCTGTTAGGAACTTTTTCCTGAGTTACTGTCCTAAGGACGAGCACCCCCAACACACCTTTTGCCAGCAAACCCCACTCAACATGGAAACTGAGGAGAGGATTCTCCTAAGGCCCAGACCCGATCCCAGGCAGCTCCTGTCCTTCAGGGATTGCTCTTCCAGGACCAAAGCCTGGGCAGGCCATTTACATCACTCCAGCCTTTAAGTGTGCTATTGTTCAGCATACCTCTGACACAGCTACGAGCACCTGCTTCCACCCTGACAGGCAGCAGTGACCTTCTCATGTTGCCACGTGGGAGGCAAGTGGACAGCATGGTGCAGGTCAGAAGGCCCAAAAAGAACACAACCTTTCATGTGCTAGCCTAGAAACATTTCAGTTTCAGAACCAAGCGACTGAAGTTTTAGCAGCTGTCATTTGCTTTTCATTCCAAATGCAGAGCCAGCCAAAGCTCCTTGCCAAACACAAAACAAGACACTGTAGCAGGCTGGCGGCTGAGAACGTGCCTATTCCTCACCCGTGAGCGGTATCACAAGCTATGATGATGGCATCACATGGAGGGTCCCCATTTCTCTTTAATGGAATAGAAGCACTGGACCATGTAACACACACATGCAGGGCTTGAAAGAGAAATACAAGGTCAAGGCAGCAACTAGACTGCAATAATCCTGTAATTTAGATTTATGCATAACATGGCCAAGGCTGTAACTAACAGTCTTCTCTTCTAGGCAAATATGTATTGAAGAGAAATGAGGTCCTACAGTCACAAAGTAAATCTTAGCTACATAAACTGACTTATGAGCAGTATACTTTTGTCCCTCATCTGTCTCTTCTTCCCAACCATCACAGCAATGTCTTTCCCTAGAAAACACCTGCCAGGAGAGAAGCAACATGCACAGTGGCATTAAACCCACCCATGGAAGCGAGCTGCCTGCTACTAAACAGAAAGCTTAAGTTCCCTCTGCCTTTCCTGTCCTCGCTGGGCTTGAGCCCAAGGGTGGATGGGCACGAGTGTGCACTGATTTTTGGTATTTCTGTATGTGTTCCTCACACAGCTGTTGAACTCTCATCAAGCTTTAGTGAAATTCTACATTCTCATACATCTGACTGAATTTGTACATCAGCTCAAAGCAGAGACCGCTGATCTTAGAGACAGGTGACACATGTAACCTTCTATTTCCAGGGAAGCCTTTAACATTTTTTAGCACTTATTGAAAAAAACAAACAAACCCAGCCCTGAAAGGGTAAAGCAGGCTTCTCTGTAATAGCACAACTGAGTTAACTTTTAAAAAAAAAAGGAAGTCGTTATCCCTTGTTAATTCTCCAGGACACGATTTTTTTTCTTCCACCTGTTTGGTTTTTGTTGGGGTTTCTTCCCCCACAGGAGGGGTTCGGGGCCAAGGAGAAATGACAAGCACAGACCTAGTGTAGTGACTCTGACCAAGGCACCAGTTCAGAGAAAATGCTGAAACTCCACAGTACAGTATGACTACAGCATTGGAAACATGTGAGCAGCTCAGACTCGTAGCTGGTTCAAAGTTTCTCTCTAAGCATGTTCTAATTTGATATGAAAACTATGGTACCATAAATCACTTAGCCCCGCTGAATAAGTGTCAAAGAGAGCACAGTAATCAAAATTAACATGAAAATGGAACAGCGGGAGGCAGTTCTTCTGAGGCCTATCCAGCTAGGCTCCTTTTGTGAACGATGCTTTGTTTGTGTTCAGTGTTGATGCAAGAGAAAGTAAGTTAGCTAAACTGAAACTACATGAAACAATACTCAAAAAACCCCAAGAAACTGAAGTGCCTGACACACAACAAGTAGAATCCTTGACAAATTGACATAAAAAGGCAAACAAAGCCTGCATTAGCACAGCTCAACATAGAATAAGAGCACTTGTTTATTAGGAAACAAGCTAAATAAGCTTTAGAGACTCCTTTCAAATGCATTCTGGTCCACTGCAGAGTTAAACCCCAAACGCAGGAAAGCGCGCCTCACCATTATCATCCTTTTTAGACAGCAGAATAGTTTGTTTCACAAGTTAAGTCTTAAGGAGTTTGATTTTGCAACAGATCTGAAACAAAAATGCTGGTAAGGACTAGGGACAGCTGAGGTCAGCTGGCAATGCTTCTGTTTCTTTTTAACAATTACCTGCTGCTTTGGTATTATATACTAATCAAGCTTCCCGCCTAGCTGTAAAAGCTTTTTGTTACTTAGTCACGAAATCTGCGTGGCTAACCAACTCCTCAGCAGGAGCTAACGTTGCGTAGTTTAAGCGTTACACAGGAGATAAATACCTCGAGGCGCTCCATCAGCTAGTAAGTAGTGTTTGGTCAGAACCAAGGCCACGGGCAGGGCAGCCGAGCGGCTCGATTAAGTGTTGAGAGCTTCCTTGCGCTGCGACAGCGGTGTCAGCTGCGACTCCTCTGGCAGGTGAGCCCAGAAACCTGCCAAAAGTGAAAGACAAAGAGAATGCTAACAACTTAAGGCAGGAGTACTATTGAAAATACTAAGTGTAGATTAAGAAAACCAACACCCTGGGTACCACAGGATACCGTTGGTAAATTTGAAGCCATAAAAGACACCGATCATTTGTTGCTAATCCAGGTTATTATTGACAAAATGTATGTTACATATTCGCAAAACAATTCACATTTGGCAGCAAATTCTAAGTCTGTAAAAAAAAAAACCAACCAGAATGTAAGAATTCATTGCAAGGGATTTTAAAAATTTGCAGCATGCAGAGCTTTCCAAATATGTAATGCCCTAGTTTAACACATTTTTCTACAGAGGAAGGAAATACCTGGTTGTAAACATGATAGATATTGAGGGTAATTCACTCTCTAGGCATCTACTGACAAAGACGAAAGAGATGCCGCAGGCATTAACTAGGGGAACGAAACACAGCACCAAGTGAAATCGGAATGACACCGTAACATGTGAGTACCACATTACTCCCGATTGCCAAAACCTTCCTGATAGGTCAGAAGCCAGTCACTGGTATGATGTAAATCCCCCTGGTTAGCACCGAGCCCTTGCTTTTCGGCATGTGAACACACTGAGCTGACAGTAATCAAAGTGCTGGTAACTTCCACCGTGAATACAAGGAAAATGCTGTGCTTGGGAAGAGAAACACCTGTGGAACTACTGTGGCAAACTACTGTTTGTCTGCATTAAGGTCTGTCCCAAAGCCACCCCTTCAAGTCTGGGGAATATAGACAGAAGGCAGAAATGGCTCCGTGCACACAAAGAGAAGAGGGCGCTAGCACTCACTGAACCTCGAAGTCCTGTCTGGACCACTGTCACTATATAAGGAAAGTATCACCTCTGCCTTTGCGTTTACACTGTATATAGCAAATTTTGGGTGTACCTGTAATGTAAATACTACTACTGATTTCCATTTAGCAAGCAGAGAAGAGAGAATTACAAAACAAGTGGTATACAAAAAAAAATAATCCCAAACAACTGCCCTAGGATTAAGTTTCAGTAAAGGTGTGGGGGGGTTGAGCAACTGATGGTGCACTTCTGTGCCCTCAACAATGGTGTCAACTCCATTATGCTGCCTTTTTCCCCCTAATGTTGTTACAGCAGAATAATGAGGGGAAAAACAACCACCCAAAAAAACACCATCAAACAAAAAACCCCCTGAAAACCACTCACACAACCGCTCCCTTTCACATTTGTTTTCAGCTATCTTGCTCTAAGGCATAGTGACAAAAGGACCTTGCCCATGAAATATCAATTCTTTAATAAAGGCTAAGGTGAAGCTCTGAATGAACACAATGCAATTCTTGCAAGGGAAACACACAGCTGCAGTTTATGCAGACATCTGAAGACTTGTCCCCTTCTCAAATACGACCCTTCGATCGGACGGCTGTAGGTGTAACTCAGGAGTCAAAAAAGAAAAGTTCCAAACATTTCAGTCACTGGAATAAGTTTAATACATGTGAATAAAAAGTCTATCACAATCTATCACAATGGGTATCTTTGGGCCTTAACTAATATTGGAAGTAGCAATGCACACTTTCCAACTTTTTCCTCCATTAAGAAACAAAACCCAAAACATGTGACAAGAGTGGATTAGAAAAGTGTCATGTGTAAACTAAGAGCAGACAGGTTAGAAGTAACAATTTTGATTTGGCTGCTTAAAACTCAGAAAAACTATTTTTCTGGTTTTATCAGATGCAAGTCATTATTTCATGTAAAGATGACAATGAACACAGTTCAATCTTCAGGAATGGAAGTGGCTGAGAAGTTTGCATAAACTGGATTAATTTTTCTCAAAAGTAAAATACATATTTCAAAGGTTTTAAAGCTTCAGGAAGAAAATTGCATATTCAGAGACACAAAAGTCTACTCCAGAATCACGTGGAGGCAAGATTTCATGGAATGTTTTAAGTTGTCAAACAAGTATGCTGAGCTACAGTAATTTAATTAGGTAATTGGCACACTTGAGTTAGTTTTGTAACTAAACTAGAGCCATCTTTTCTACAAAAATTCAAAGTGTTAACATCTCAGCAGCTTCTACTTTTGCAGTACTGAAATCCAAATAAAACTTTACTTTGCAGGAAATCACCTGAAATATAGGAGTTTTGTTTTGTTTGGGTTTTTTTTTAGTCACAAACCACTATCTCAGCAAAGCTCTACACAACATACTGACACTGACAGTGCAGTACTTCCAGCAATGCTAACACAGAAGGCAACAAATCCTCTACAAATGCCTTACCCCTCAAGAGCTTTAGTCTTTTAAAGCAACAAGTGATGCCATTTACTACTTAAAATAGCAAAGCCAGAAACCACTGTGTACTTTTACTGATGTTTCATATTAAGGCCATGCCGAATGAATCCCACCCTCTCCCTTAAGCAGGTCCCTCTCATGTATATGAGCAGCATCATAATTTTGGACATGAAACAGGTAATAGTCACATTTGCAATTAAATCCATCTACTATTAAATTCCAAGGGTTCATCTTACAAGATTTATCCAGTTATCAAATTTCAGTGACAAGTTTCCTGGTTTGCAACCCTGTACCTCAAACTCCTAACTCTGGAAGATGCTATTCCCAATAACCAGCAGTTCTCAGGTCACAGAACAGAGGCAGCAATGACCTACGGTTTTCAGAAGCTACCCTCTTCCTTCTGTAGTACCCCAAGCACACCATCAGGGTGTGCCTTCCACTTCTCCATTTTATCAGTGCTAAGAACAATATAGTAATTTCTGAAATCTATTTATTTGGTTTTTCTAACAGCAACAACTTTAGTGAAGCCTCCTGTTGTATTTTGCCTTGCACACACAGTTTCAGACACGAGCTACAAGAACATTACAGCAAAAGGACACCACTGAAGAGGTGTCAGAGACATTGGAAATGAAAAGTTTTATTATATGGGCCAACACTAACAAAAATGGGTCAACATTTCAGTATAAAAGTATAGGAACCTTGTGGAAAAAAAAAGGTTTAAGTGGTGAAGGAGAGGTTCTGAACCCAATAGCAGCACTCCTTGCCATTTCTGGATTGTCTGTGCAAATGCAGCATTAATAAAACAGCTGTATTTACAAAACAGAGGTAAGGAAACAGCAGATAAAGCTCAATTCCTACTGTGGCAGTCACAGGCCTGGCATCTTGTTAAGAACAGGGTTTCTGCTACTCATGGAGAAGAGTCGGCGTAGGGTTCATGCACTTCAGCTGCTCCAAAGCTTATGGCGACATTGCCAGCTTGTCTATTAAATCATCAACGGTATTCACTAGCAGCTTCGTGTCTTCCTTCTCACTCATCCGGTGCCGGCCCGTCTTGCGGAGGATGACATCCACGTCTGTGCTCAGAACACGGTCGGCTACCTGCATGGAGATCTGCCAGGGGACATCTCCGTCCCTCATGCCGTGAAGGAGTCGCACGGGACACGTTACGGGAATGGGGCTGTTGAGCACACAGTGGTTTTCTGCTTCTCTGACAAAGTCGTATGTCAAGGAGTAGTACCCTTCCTCATTGTGCTTTGTTGGATACTTCCATTCACCTTTTTCTTCTATTTCTTTCTGTGCCTATCAAAAAGAAGAGAGAGCAAAGAACAGACCAGAGAGATGTTACAAGTTCCTCAGAGCTCCTCGACTCATTTCTGTTGTAAATGCAGCAGAACCACCCCAGGCATGAAACTTCACTATGTTTTTATTAGCAGAGAGGGCATATTCCTGTTCACCTGCTAGCATCTGAGAAGACAAAACCCCTACCATGTCACAACAGCTACTCTGTCTCTCCTGCACATTAATCTAGTTAGTGTTTGTCAATGAAATGAAGTTCCTCATCCAGAATTTATCAGAAAGAAAAAGATGTATAGCCACGATAAGCAGTCAGTCTCTCTGGCTTCAATCAGCTCACTGAGCCTCAAACAAAGAGAATCCTGGGAAAAAGGAATTTTCCAGTGGTGGCACTTTTCAGTCTTTGGCACAACAGTTGGGTCCAAATACTGTATTTCCAGAATCTTCCCTTAGCCTGAAGTAGCAATACCGACACTACTCACTGCCTTACCAAAAAACACCCAAACAACAATAAAAACACCACCAAAAAAGCACACACACACCAGAAAAATATTTTAATTATTTTAAAGTATGAGTTATTATTGCCAAGTTCATTTGTCAAATAGTGTAACACCTGATTTTCTTTCCTGATGACTGAACGTATCATCATCAAACCAGTAACCCGGACAGTTTCTACCACCTAAATCACAGTCTTCACAAGCATGCTGATCTGAAGGCTTCCACTTCTACATGGATTCATCTCACCCAATGTCATCTCAATTACTTTAGCAGCCACTTCTCCATCCTTGAAAGCGCAAGGACCCAATTTGAATGCAAATTTAAGATATTCAACACTGAAATCTAATGGACTGCTGAACAGCAGGGATCTGACTTCACATCCTATATGCCACAGTAATAGAAACACATCCAAAGTAGAGCTCACAGTAGCTTCCTGCTAGAAGCATAGCATCCTACGGACCTTTAGAGTAAGGTAAATGTTCAGCTTGCCCCCACCACGAACACAGAAATACTACCAGCACACTTGGGAGGAAAAACACAGTTTGAACAGCAGCATCTCTTACACGCCTGATAGATTTTTAGAGGGCACAAAACCCAACCACTGACATTTACCTCAATGGGAAGCTTCTTAAAAGTTGTTACAAGATGGTCTGCTGCTACAGCTACTCCAACTAGAGCAGCTACTTTGTCTGGGCGTGCTATCGCAGCATGAAGCATCAACCATCCACCTAAGCTGGAACCCACCAGAATCTGAAAAAGAAAAAAAGTAAGATCTTATTTTACAGGAAACAGCTAATAACTTTTTTCTTCTTTCCCAAAGTATCAGTTTTCATTTGCTTTAACCTTGGGCATAATCCTGCTGTCCTTACCCAGGCAGAACTGCTGCCACCTCCAGTTGAAATTTTGCCTGAGTAAGCACCACAGGATCTGGTATTTTATTATTCTTTTTGTTTGGCATGGCTGAGACTGAAACACTGTAAACAGAATGAGAGTTGAAATAATTCAGTATCACACACATACTTTACATTTCCTTCTTAAAATAAATGCACGTGGTCAGGGGTCAGTGCAGTCAAAGAGGTCTACAAAAGCAATTCGTAATATAAAATTGTTTCAAACAGAGGTAATTCCAGGTTGCAGGAGATTTACAGTTTCTCAATTTCATTTCTAAAGTAACCAAAAAGGTCAAATGCTCCTTCTGCTGACTTTAAAAAAAAAACTATGATGTCATATAAAGGATATCAACGTGTTACATTCCTGCAAATCCTTTAATTAACACATCAGCAATGGGATGGTGACACACTTTTTCACTAAGAGGGCCACATCACACTGTGTCAGTTCCCTGTCAGGTGGGAGGTTCTCTCAGACTGCCTGGGACAACAGCCCCACACTGAGCACAAGGCTCTACTAAATGAGCTTCAGGATGTCCTGTCAAACCTGATTGAAAAAGAGGTTCTACAAATATGAGCGCTCAAAAGGTTCAGCTTGAAAGTCAGCAGGTGTAAGCTGGTGAAGAGAAGCTACTGTTGACCAGCACCACTGTGTATTTTCGACTAATGCTCTACCTTCAGGACAAAAACCATTTTATATTTAAAAAAATATATAACCTGTGGTCCATCTGTAAGTTCATCCAGTATAGACAGAACATCTTTTCTCCACTTCCCGATCGTACACTCCTCAAATTTACCATCTGAACTTCCACATCCTGTGTAATCAAATCTGAAAGAGTAACCATCAAAATGAAAGCCGTAGTACAGTCTACAACCACACAGAAAGTACCTAAACAGTACTGCTTAGATTAAGCAGGGGACAAGATACTGCATTGGGTATTTGCTTGCTTGGTCCTGCCTATCACTGGCACCAGAAAATACATGACAAGATGTTTAAATACAACAGATACAATTAAGCAACACAGCAGTCTCTTACCATTTGATACGATACCCAAATTTACCACGTTTCCCAGACAAAGAATTTCCCTTAGAGCCAAAACCCAACATACTTCAATTTTAAAGGTGTTTTTACAACTCTCTTTCAAACACCATTCCCAGTGACAGATACTTAAAAAATTCAGCATTCTACTAAAGGAGAGTTATCACCAAGCACGTGCGTGTTCCTCCACACCCACGGAAGGCACTAGATAGCTTCAGATACCTTGGCAGTTAAACACAATTATATTGATAATTTTCAGAAAATTAGAATTCCAGGTCTCAAATTTCTAAGATTTCAAAGGTTTTCTTTTAATTTTTGTGCCTACAGCTTTACTATAACACACAGCATTGGCTAAGCTGCAGAAATTTATCATAGAATTTTCCAAATTATTGTCAGAATCTACTTTCCCAATGTACCTCAGTCTCTTTAGAGGCAGAAAGCCTGCCTTTGAAATGGAAGTCAGACACTTCTCTGGTTTTATACAGCACAGCACACATTCCAAACCAAATGCCAAAGTTTACCTGTTCTTGGAAAAAAACAAACCAAACCAAGCATACTTGGTTCATTTTCTCAAGAAGGATGCTCTGAATGTACCTGACGAAGGCATGACCGAGCGAGTTGCAGAAATCTTGAAGGGCAGCTGCTTTCTGACCATTCATATTTGAGTTCAAGCCTGGAAGGAAAATAACCCCTGGATTCCTGCCTTTCAGCTTATGATAAGCAAGATTCGGTCGATCCGGTCGAGTAAGAAAGCTGACGGATGATTTCAGCCTGCAAGCTAACAAAAACAGCCACTTAGTACAATCGCCACGATAAACTTGGCAGAAATACTGGTGTTTTACAAAATGAGGATTCAGGAAATATGAGCACATTAAGTGAAGATAAGATACCATTCTTTCTCTTGAGCTAAAGTATCCCCTACACTCTTCAATGACTAACTCGTACCGACCAACCTGGTAGGGAACCTGACTTGTGATTCATTATCAAATCATTAAACACCAACCATGAAAGGAGTTCACTCAGCAATTAGCAAAGTGGCCAACTGCAGCCAAAGGCTAAGTTGACATAGTTAGTCATTTAACATGAAATAAGATTTTTCATCTGCTTAGTTTTAACATTTTTTTCTTTTTTTTTTTTTTGGTCTTTCTGGACTGAATTTCAAAAAGTCTAACTTTGGCATTGCAGTACTGTGTGCAATGGTAAGTTTCTAAGTACATGAGCTCTCAAAGTTTTGATTCAGAAGTAAAACTGAAGGTCAAAACTTCATCTGCACCAAACCCCCAGAACCCAGGTGTACAATCATGAAGGAGATGTACAGTGGGGAAATTCAAAACAGGGAACTGAGAATCTCATGAGTAACTTTTCTAACATGATGAACATAAAACAGCATTAGCACTGTTTAAAGCCACATGAAATAAACATCATCTAGCCTTATGCATAGAATGGTTTAGGTTGGAATGGACCTCAAACATCATCTCATTCCAGCCCCCTGCCATGGGCAGGGACACCCTCACTAGACCAGGTCCATCCAACCTGGCCTTGAACGCCTCCAGGGATGGAGCTTCCACATCCTCTCTGGGCCACATGTTCATCACATCAGCAACAGCTGGTTTTGCTTAAGTTAAAGATCATTGCAGGAACACTAACACAAGAAAGGGCTTATTTTAACACTATCCCACTTTAGCATCAGTCCTTTTCTCAGATACGAAGCACAGAAGGTAAAGAATAAAATAAAGCTCCACACTTTGTAAAAACAGAGCAATACATTATACACATTCTCTAAGAAACATAGCTGACCACTGTAGAGCTAAGATTTTCTTATGCATCTCCAAAAGAGGCAGAGCTATCCAGTTACACTGTTTGGTGTATTCTTGCTGGAGACGTTCCATTATTCCAGTACTGGGATTGTTCTATGTTTATCTAGAATGAAATAGTACTTTTCAAACCTAAATATTGTGCAAATATTTTAAGAAAGAAAGATCATTTAGTACAACTTCTGTCAAAGTGATCTGCAACACATAACATGAGAGTTCTCCTACCAGTATAAACTGAAAATTATTTAGTTTGCTTTTACCTCAACCAGATGCATTTGGAAAACAAACATTATGTTGGATTCTGCTATTCACATTAAGAACCCTCAAAAAATTAAGCTGGTTTCAAAAAAGGGAAAGAAGATTAACAAAGGAAGCCCTAACTAATTAGTAACTACACTTAATCTCAACACCTGCTACAGCATTTAATGTAAGTTTAGCAACTGTACCTCTACTGAGGGTGAGGGCAAGTGATTCATAGAGAGATGTTACGGAGACTTAATCTAGTCTATTATCCCACTGAGCAAGACAATCTGTTAGACTGAAATCTTGGTTGAGACTTCTAAGACTCTGACACTCTTTATTCTTAGAAGATGACTGGTTTCTCACCACCACAAAATCAACAGGGGGTTGTACTCAATGATCTGCCCAGAGAGGTGGTGGATGCCCGTCCCTGGAGGTGTTCAGGGCCAGGTTGGATGGGGCCCTGGGCAACCTTGTGTAGATCCAGGCCTGGAGGTTGGTGGCCCTGCCTGTGGCAGGAGAGTTGGAACTTTATGATCCTTGGGGTCCTTCCAACCCATGCCATTCTATGATTCTGTGATCTCTCAAGGTCCCTTTGAACCCCATCAATCCCGTAGAGTACAGAAACTATACACCCCCCGATCAACACGCCAGGGTTTCCTAGGGGAGTAACTGGACAAATACCGCAGGACCAGGATGAGACAGCATCACACCACTCAACTTCTGTGGCTTTCAGCTCTGCTTTCTCACAATCAGAGAGATTACATTCAAGGGCTTTTGCACATGTGTAAGTAAACACTTAACAATACAGGATGCAGCTAGTATTCAGTGCTTTCTAACAGAAATTACATCATTTGAATTACAGGCTAAATGCACTAAATCCTTCCTGAAACAATGAGACAGTTTTCTATCCTGCTGATGCATTTATTATGAAGGGAAATGAATGCCACAGTAAAGGTATTCATCTGTAGCCACACTATGACTTTTGGCTTGTTGTGTCTCCATCAGTAAGTCAGTCACTTCTTCACCTGTAGTAACAGATGAGGCACACCAAGAAGTGCTAAACCTGCTAGAAAGCTCTTAAGCCCCAGTAACCCTCTCTGCAGTCACTGGTTTTTCCATTCTGCAGCACTCTGAAGGGGCTCTCAAACTGTTTGGACACTGGGCAGGGGTTAAACAGCAGCTATAAGACACAGCTGCTGCCTAAGCTATTTCACAAGTTACCAGCAGCAATCCTAACCTGAATATCGCAAAAGCCCTAAACCCACCACCTCAGCCAATCCAAGAACAAGGCTCACTCTCAGACTTCTTTTTAGACAGCTAAAAACATCAATAACTGAATAGCTACCCAGTATTTTTTCCTTATTTCAGCACAAGACCTTGGTAAGAGCAGGTAAAGACTTCTGGAAAGTGCAGAGTGGTACTAAGTATTTATAACAGCAAGTTAAGGACAGCAGGACCTAACTATAAGAATACCACAGGACCTCTGCTTGATGCTATGGAACTCTGTTCACACCAGACACACCAAATTGCATCATTGCCAACAGAGAAACTGAAGATTGAGAACAGTGCTACAAATCGTAGCCAAAGAAATACTCCAAACCACCTTGGGAATGCTCCAGCACTGTGACTGTCAAAAGCCACAGCAGATTAATGCAGCTCTGGTAGATAATGGACTCAACATTGTCCTCATTTTGTCTGGTGCAAGAGCCTGCAGCACGACACGACTAAGGCCATCAGTTCTTCCAGGAACTGCTGCTGAGCCCTAACAGCACAGTCCAGCTACTCTGATCACACTATTGCTCTGAACACAAAAATAAAGGAAAAGCATAAACAAAACCCCACCATATTCACACTTTTATGCAGATAAAATCTGTGCCCCCTTTGCAGCAAGTAAGTTTTACTGGCTTCTTCATTGTGCCACCTCGGATGAGGTTCTTTAGCTCATTAAGAGAAACTGCTGTCTGTGGCACTTTTAAAGGCACCAAACAAACTCCTTAAGTCAGACAAGCACCGAGTCTGGATCGGAAAGAAGGGCACTGTGTGTCTGGGCACAGGATCACGTCACTGAAAAGCAGAAGCCAGCAAAGCCTCAGAGGCGCCTGGCGAGGCCTCACACGTAGGGCTGTTCCACACCCAGGGAGGCCAACCGTCCCACCTCGCACTCCCCGCTCCTCAGAGAGCCGCAGGAGGCGCTTACGGCGGACTGGACCCGCCTGTCTCTGTAGGCCTGCGCTCGACTGCGCTCTGCCTGCCTTCCCCTGCGCGCACACACGCGGAAACGCCTTCCGGGGAAGAGCCTGGGAGAAGCCGCAGCCGGCCCTCGGAGCGGAGCCGAGTCGAAGGGCGCAGGCCGGGATACGCGCCCTGGCCGAGCGGCGCTGGGAGGGAGGGAGGGCGGCGGGTCACCTCCTGCCGCCCGCGCCCCTCCGCCCCACGGCCGCCACACGCAGCACGTACGCCCGCCACGGACGCGTATCCTCTGCCCTCTGGCACTCCCTCTCCCGCGGGCTCCCAGGCTGCCGGCGGCGGAGCAGCCCCGGAATGCCAACAGAGGTGCCCTGAGGCCCTTCCCTTACCCGGGAGCCCCAGGACCGCCCTCAGCGGCGACAGCAGTGTCACCGGGGCCGAGGCGCGGGCGCTGCCCCGCACCAGGCGCGGGAGCGATCCCGCCGCCGCCGCCATGGCCGCCGCGCTCGCCCCTCACGGCTGGCGGCGGTCCGGAGCTCCACTGCGCATGCGCCAACTGCGGCGCGAGGGGACCCCCCCCCCCCCCGCGCACGCGCTCTCTCCCGCCTCTCCGGGCAGGCGTAGCGCCGCCGCTCGCCTGAACCGCCGGTCGGGGAATTGCAGCGCGCATGCACAGCTCCGCGTGGCGGCGGGGCGCTTCGGCCGGTGCAATTGGCGCCGTGAGGCAGGGCCGCAGGCTGCTTTGCCTTGGGAGGGACCGCCGGGATCATGTACTTCCAGCCTGCCGTGGGCAGCGACACCCTCCTCTATGCCAGGCTGCCCAAAACCCCACGCAGCCTGGCCTTGAGCCCTGCCAGGGAGGGGGCAGCCACAGCTGCTCGGGGCAGCCTGTTCCAGCGCCTCACCGCCCTCACAGGGAAGGATTTCTTCCTTCTCTCTTCTAAATCTACCTCCTCCCACGTAAAGCCGTTACCCCTTGACCTGCCCTTGCCAACAGTCCTGCTCCCTCGTTCCTGTAGGCCCCCTCCCTTTAGGCACCGGCAGCCTGCTAGAAGTTCTCCCTTGGCTCCAGGCTCTTTATGCGCTGCGCCTCTTGTAGTACAGGCCACACACAAAGGAAGGAAACCTGAAGGGAGGTCAGTGCCTGCAAAGGTGTTCCTCCAGCCCTAGGTAAGCGACTCAGTGTCTGACAGTTTTGAGACGCAGATGTGGTTTGCAGTTGCCTGAGGTCATTCAGTCACTTGAGTCCTACCCAGCGGAAAAGGTGGTACAACGCACTGCTTACCTTGTGTCCTGATGCCCAATAGTACAGAACCCACCACGGTTTGTAATGGCAACAGCAAACATAGTAGAAGAAGTTACAAAACTGCATGGGCTTCGGCGATGAGGCAATGCTTCCTGCGATTCCAGTCGTGCCCAAGTCAAATTTTGGGAAAACTGGGACACCCTTGAATTTCAGCAATTTCTATTTTGCAATTAAACAAAAAAATTGTCTATAAAAAATGAGAAAGGTATTCTGTAACACACAGGCAGTAAATGGACTATGCCCCTAATTTTGCTGCCATCTAGAGCATTATTTTCCATAGCTCTTTTATGGGGAAAGACATAGAACAGTTAGATGAAGCATTACTAAGAAATACAAATTGTGTGCACAAGGGTATATGACATTATTTAAAAGATGGGCAGAAGTGTCTGAAGATGAAGCAGCAAGTGAATATTTAGAACAAGTGTATTTTTAAAAATGTTTATTGAAATGCCTTCATTGCATCATGCAGGATACAAAAATCATTATTAGAAAACCTTTATAACCATACTTAGGAGTAAAATCAAGATACATCAGGGAAAAAAATAATAATTATATAAACCAAAGCAATTTATTTCTGATAGTGTTTTAAGTCATTAGATTACAAGATGCGATCTACACAGATAACAATTATCTTGTGATAACAGTCCCTTCTTTCATGATTGAAGTAGCAACTGATGTTCATAGTGCTAGAACAACCATATCACCTGTGTATACCACAAAAAATTCAACCCGTTCATTACAGACAGAGGGTTTTAAAAAATAACAAAAATAGTCTGCCAGCATACTTCTATTCTGCTTTCAGTTCTTCCTTTGTTCCACCAAAAGCCATTAACTTTTCAAGAACAAAAAAGGCTAACGTTCTTTCTTCTATTACACAAACCACATAGCACATTAAGTTTTGAATACTTAAATAGAACCTCTTTCAAGTCATATTATAAGAGACTTTCTTGAAGTTCAGTTCAATTAAATAGTTTATGTTTTTGCAATAGTACTCAAGGACTTGTAAGTGATTTTAAAAGGGGAGATTGCTGCACCCTCAAGTATTTTTGCTGTTTAAGGAATGAGTCTATTCATACACTGCTTAACTTAGAACTTAGCTCAGAACTTGCCCTTCTCTTTTAATTCTTTTTGACAGCAATATTCTGTGGAGATACTCACTAAAAAAACCAAAACAAACAAACCCAAAACCTCTTCAGGGCTAAAATCTTGGCTCCAAAGAATTTAGATAGGTATGAGATTTTGATGCTGGCTTCAAGGGTACCAGTATTTGAGAGGTTTCCACAGAGCGTTCACTTGGCACAGAATAAGGTTAGAACCACTCTGAGACCTTACTATGTAAAAGAAAGCTTCTGTAGGGTCTAGAATCAGTTTGTTCTATTCATCAGTAAAGATTAAAAAAACCTAAACCTCCTCAGGAGGAGGTTAATACATGAGTTTCCATATCCTTGTGGAAAATTGCATCTTTATAAAAGCTATCCTCTTTTTTTTTGTTGAGCTCCTTAGATGCAGACTTTAAACACATACCCGGTATGACCGGGTATCTGATCACACTGACTGCTGTGAGAATTTAATTACATTGAAAGTCATTAAGAGTTTTGGCACTGTCCCCTTACAGAAAATTAGGTACAGCTAGTAATTTGAAAACATTGTAAAGGGAATGATATCCCTCTTTGGCTCTGTTGTAATACTTAATTACTAAGGCAGGAACTTTGTGTACCTTAGGGTTGCTTTTTTGTTTACATTTTTATAAAATACTTGACTAAAAGTTTTAAAAAGTCACCTCATCATCTATAAATGTCAAATGCTGCATATTAAAAAACATGCTTATTACACCTTTTTGTTCCATTACTGGAGTTTTTGCATACTGATGAGAACACTCACATTTGTAAACCGTTCAGTATGAGTTCACGAAGACATTTTCCTGTATAAGAGAACTGGTAGAAAATTACCACTGAATCAGGATGCTGTAATTTAAATTGCCCAATTATCCGTTTTGGAGCACTACAATTCTCTCAACAGCTTTAGCTTTCCATTCCTATCCAGATCCAACTAAAAGATGTAACAAGGCCCCCTCCCCCACCCCCCCCCTTTTCAATGCATTTGTAAAACCGCCTCGTTGCAAGGTTTCGGGTGCACATCATAAGGAGGGTATGCCAGAGCACTGGCTGGCTTTCCAGGTTTCACTACCTATGGCTAACTTCATACGTGAGGTTATTGCAGTATGCCCTAGTGCCCCCTTGTATTATAACATGAAGTGGGTGTAGCCCTCCGCGCCGGTAACGATAACATCCATCCATATCCTCATGGCTTCTGGCGAAGGAGCAACCATGTAGTATATCCGGTCGTGCGTCTTAACGCTGAAGGTGAGCAACGGGTTGGGACTCTACAGTGGGACAGAAAGGGGGAGAGCAGAAGAATTAAATCAAAAGGCATTCATTGGCAGCCTAAGTAGAGGAGAAAGATAAAATACTGTTGGTGCTGCATCCCACACTGCAGCACTGGAGCAGAGGTTGTTTAGAGCGTTTGCATCCGGCATAAACGCTTCTTATGACATATTTCCACTAGGATATTACACAGTAGCACCAGGCTACTATGTTTCATGCCCAAACAACTAACTACCCCGCTCTCTCCAGTGGTCAAGACCACCTTGGCTTTCACAAATCCACCCGGCAAAGATATATTTGGCTTGTCCACAGCTCATTTAAATTACACAAGAGAGGCAGGGGGTGCCACGAGCCGCAGGCACCAGTTAAATCCCTCTGTGTGATAGATGAATATGGTCATGCCTTGAATTGCCAAAGCCACTGATTTTAGCGGTCTTGTCCCAGGACTAAAGAACTCCTCACAGCAAATCCCATGTGGTTGGGACCATCACTTGGCAGGAAGACACTCTTGCATCGCTGCTTTCATCAGGATTAAAACAACAAAACAGTGCTAATCACTGATCTGGCTTCATCTTCATATTCCTCCATTCAGGTTTTTTTTTTGTCTGTTTGTTTTCTTCATCATGTCAGCTCTCCCTTTGACTTTACAGCACCCACCACACTCAGTTAAAACAGCAATGATAAAACTTACCTTATATGCATTCTTTAGATGATCATAATAGACTTCTTCAATAGCTTGAAAATATATTACACCTTTTAATTTAGTTTCGTGTTTGTCTAAAATGGAAGAGAGAGAATACCTTTTGAGAACTGAAATGAACGCTGCTTCAAGAAGCAAAAGTTTAATTTGCATTTCCATATATATTCAGCTTGTAAGTAACTGAATTAACAATTCTGCTTGTGAAATCCCAGAGAAATCTCCAACTTTTCTTACTAGTTACCAGTTTTATTGAGATGTATTTACTACTTTGAGATGCATTTCCTACATTCCTATTAGTACCTTTCCTTTTCCACCTGGTTTCCAAGGAAGTAAAACCTTTGCAACTTTCTCCTCTCTCTGCAAGTCACACCCTTCACTGAAGTGTCTAAATATTATGACTGTCCTAGCCAAATGAAGGACAGATGTATCTTGAGATACATCCAATCTTCCAATTCCATGAAAGCCAGCCAGACTTCATATAGCTTGCAGGCTAAGACCTACACTTTGCCTTCAAAGGAAAACCTATGGTAAGCAAATTTGAAATACAATTTGATAGCAAAAGTTTTATGTTATATCATTTGTGCTTGTACTTATTCCAAAAAATGCTTCTTCCTCTTTATAATCCCCCCCATTTCAAGCTAGTATTTATTATGCAGATGTCAGGTTAGCAGGTTGTAGGCAAGTTTCTATGAGCTCTGACACATGGAAAAGTTTACAGGAAATTAGAAGTTGATGGGCACCAGCTGCAGCATCAGACACAGCTGACAATCTCCCTAGAAAAGCAATGGAAAGAAGCAGGCACTCAGAGGGGTCATTTCTAAACTATTTTAGCTATCTTCTCATACTGCCTTCTGCCCCAGGATTAGCTCATGAATCACTAGGGCAGGGAGGATACAGGCTGTGAGCTTAAAGTCTTGAGAGTCACAACAGTAATGTTTCACAAGAAAAAGGAACAGGGCAGAAAACCATCAGTTTTCCTGCAACAGAAGAGAAAATGTAAAACAATTCCACAGGCTGTTAAGAAGCATCACAACTGCATGTGATGCTAAAGGTAAATGTACTTCCACTCCCAGTACTCTTGTATTTGGGAAATGCAGTGCCTTCAGACTGGCAGTTGGTACCACCTGAACACTGAGCAGGCAGTGCAGGACTTCTTCATCAGCCCCATGATAGACTCTGCTGTCATTCTGCACACAGGTGAGCTCAGCTCACACCCTGTCAATAGCTGCAGGCAGTTTCTGAAGTTTCAGAGGAAGGCAAAAAGCAATCCCAGAGACAAATGATGCAGCAGTGGGAATTTCCCTGCGAGCCCCCAGGGAAGCAGCAGCAGTAGTGAGGTGTGAGAGGATACTACTGCCTTACAGCATGTGCTGTACAAAGCTATATACAATACTACACAACAAAGCATACTGTCTGTGCCGTACAAAGCTAACAGTGACCCACTCTCAAGCCCCAGCTGGGGCCGTGGTTAGAAGGGCATTGCAGGTACCCACAAGCTCCCACTGCAACAGGCTTTGCAGAGTTCCCTGTCGGGTCAGGAAAGTGCAGATGCTTTAGTCACTGCACGGAGTTGTCAGACTTTAGGGTAAGTTCCTTGTTTAGTACGCTGGAACAACTAAAACAATGCGCACACACACACATGTATATTCACTTAGAGATCAATTTCTCTGAATTTACAGCACCCAGTATTTATTTTGGAAGTCTACTATATATTCAGAGATCTAGACAAAGCCTCACTTGTATAAGCAGCTGCATTTTTATACAGCTGGTACAGAATTCTCATGAAACTATGTTTGTTGGCTGGGGTCCTCGAGACATTATGAAAAGTTTTCTTTGGTAACTGACACTGCATTATGGCAACTCTATTGCACTCAAACCCAAAATCGTTAACTATTAATGCAGCTACTAAGAAAACCCAAATAATAAAAACCAGAACCAGATGGGAATGCTACTGTATGTTACCAGCCTCGCCAGCAAATAAACCAGATGTTGAAAAAACAGTATGCCTCAATTCTTCATAGTATTGCTGCAAACTACTAAGAAATACTCAATGAGCATGTATTGAATTAATGTAATGAATTAAAACATGCCTTTTAAAAAAGATGGACTGAGCAGGGCATAACTACCATCAATTTTAGATTCCTTATGAGTTGCTAGAAATCAGTAATGTCATAAAAGGAAATGGAACTGTTTGGGTGGATTTTGTACTCGATGTTTTCTTGTGCTGCTTAGCAATGACCATCCTGCATATGCCCCTGTCTGGCCTCTCCTAACAATAACTATTTGGAACACAAAGCCATTTTTCTGACTTCCTTGAAACTTCAAAGACAAACCATGTGTAGCTTTGCACAGCAATCAGAGACATACACTTGCTTAAATTTAAAGATAAGAAAATAACGTTTATAATGGCTCCAAGTATTATGTAACACAACTCAGTGTATAGAAACCTCTTTAAGAGTGTTGCATGTTGTTCATCTCAAATTCCTTAGCCACTCAAAATGCAGCAAATTCAAGAAGTTTAATCCTGCATATTTAATTTCCATGAAAGGCTTTTCAGCACACTGAGCAACGGGACCGTGGAAGCATTCAATTAAATTCTCACAGTAAGCATCACAAATTATGTTCTTGTACAAAGGGGACAAGAAATCATTCTGTCATTGGGGGAAGTATGTCATATTCAGAAATAAATTGCATGGAGCTGTCATTCTGTATAGTAGAAACCTGATGATCTTCCTTTTCCCCCTCTTGCTGCCGGAGCCGAATGAGATGCATTGCTACATCTTGCCTATGCACATCTCTCCCTTTGTCATCCTCATTTCTGTCTCATAGAATCATAGAATGGCAAGGGTTGGAAGGGACCCCAAGGATCATAGAGCTCCAACCCCCCTGCCACAGGCAGGGCCACCAACCTCAGGCCTGGATCTACACAAGGTTGTCCAGGGCCCCATCCAACCTGGCCTTGAACACCCCCAGGGATGGGGCACCCACCACCTCTCTGGGCAGCCTGTTCCAGCACCTCATCCCTCTTTCTGTAAAAAACTTCCCCCTAATATCTAATCTAAACTTTCCCTCCTTCAGCTTTAATCCATTCCCCCTTGTCCTGCCGTTATCTGCCCTTTTAAAAAGCTGATTCCCCTCCTGTTTGTATGCTCCCTTCAGGTACTGGTAGTACCTCAGGTGGCATTAGGACAGGACGCTGAAGGGAAGGGATCACAGGAGCTCTGAGTGTGTGCATACAAAACACCCCACAAAGGTGGAAACGTAACTTTTACTCAGGACCCCCGGCAGGTTCCTAACTCAGCTGAGGCTGACAGGAAAACAGAGGGACGGCTGTAGCCTCATGGCTATCCCCCAACCTACCTGCATAATAAGAAAAAGTTCTCTTGTTTCTGTCAAAAACGAACCACCGTTTCTTCCAGGTTTTGATTTTCCCCCCCATTTTGATGAGAAAGCCTCGGCAGGTCTTCTCGGTGAGGGAGACGTGGTAGCAGGTCTCGATGTTGTGACCGGCCGTCTCGATGTGACTGCGCAGGTCAAAGTCTTCCTTCCTAACGGGCAGATAGCGAGTCAAGGGACGGGCCTGCGGGGAAGGAAAGAACATCGGACTCTTCATAGCAGAAATCCTAGCTGCTTCACTCTGGCTGTTGCAAGGGCATAACTGAGACCTGCCCATAGATCCTAAGAACGAATGTAAGAAAAATAAAGAGCTTTTGCTGCAGCCCTAGTTTTCTTTAAAACTCTTCAAACTTGTAACCCTGCAAAGTTTTGGATAAATTTATAAAAGCAAGATTAGAGCAAAAGATTTTCTTGAAATCATCTGTTGATATGCTGGTAAAACAGGGGCCACAGCATGGAAAGTTTGGTTTAGAATTATAACAGTAATGAAATGCAAAGGTGTGTTGCTGCTTTAGATGAATTGTGAAGGACTTAATTTGCATGACATGAAGCAAACCCTTGATTTCTCTGGGCTAGATGCTCACTACACATATCACAGTCATTAATGTTTTACTGCTACAGGTATTTTCATGCAAAGCGTGCTATAAATAACATGTTAGTACAGGAAAAATTAATGAGTGAACTGTAATCCCCAGTTAGTTTCACAAAGATTGCTGTAAACAAACCAGAACTACTTTCTTGTGACTGAGTTAAATGTGGTATCAAGTTCACTATCAGCAATGTGGGAGGGAGAGAGAGCTGAAGTGCATCCCTCCCTCTGCAAGAGATAGCAAAGCAGCACAGGAAACGGTGCCTCATTCTTGACTGCAGTTCAAGGCTCTGCCTGAAGCCCCGATACTATCAGCTGGGAGAACAAGCAGGAGGCGGCAAAGATTTGGGACCTCTGCCAGCTGAGGGCATATGCTTGTTTTCTGTGCCCCAAGGGGCCAGGCACACAAACACACGAGCATTTTAAACACAGAAGACGAGTCTCCCAAGGCACCTGCTGCAGTCAAGGCAGGCAGAAGCTGCATCACAGGGCGATTCTGAGCAGAAGCTGGATTTGGGTATTTTCACTGACCCGTGAAAGGAGCACCCCCACACTCTTTCTCTCTCCCCTGTCTCTCCAGGTCACTCACTTCTCTGGAATCTGATCTGCCCCTGCTTCATGCCTAGACGTAGCCTGTTCAATCCATCTGTGAGCCACAAATAGAAGGGACTCTCCATCACTGCTTCTCAAGAACCACTTGGAACAATGGGAGCTGTGTTACCCACAAGGACTTTTGGCACCCTTCTAAAATTATGGATGATACAAGCTGGCACCAGCTTCAGCAAGTGCAAAGGTAGAGTTCTTTTCCCTAGCTGACACTTCTGTCAGGAAGTGCTGAAGAAAAAAAATATTGGGTTTCACTGCACTAAGGAAAGAATGGAATAAAAATTGTAGCTACTTTTGACAGATACACTTTGTTTTCCTGCCAATCCAGTCTCAGCCTCTCTCCCGAGTCTGCCAGTTAGCAGTAACTGATAGGGCATTCTTCTACAACACATGCATGCTCCCCAGTCTGGCATCAAGATACAAGCATTGCATCGTTGTTTATGCCATGCTTGTGCTGTCATTAAATTTTCTTAGGAAAAAAGGCAGCACTCATGTGAAGCAGACATAAAATTTAGCATTTGGTAATTATATTCTATACATAAACAAAAGAATGGATATATTTAACCAGAAACAGTTAACTCCCCTGGGGTTGCCCTATTGTTCTGATTTAGTTTCATCAATGAGAAAGGTGAGTTATGTAGGAATGTTTTTGTCTGACCTTTGTGGCCTCAGCTTTCCGCTGAGGTTTAAACCACAACAATAATATAACAGTAACTCATGAAACAGATTTAGCAAAGGTAGCACAGATAAAAGCAGAAAGATATTCAAATATTATATGGAATCTTTCTATATATATATCTTCTCATATATATATATAGGTATGTATATTGAGATGGAGACATTGCTTTGCTATACTACACTAACAATAAAATGACTAACCTAACCAGAGTCTAGTTGCTGTACCGTGTATTATTTGTAGTACAATAAACAGATAGGTAAGACCTCTAAGCCTCAAGAAAGCTCAAGATGCCTCTAAATCCTAACAAGGAGTGAGAAGATGTAGGAGGTAACAGTGTTTTAATCAAATAGTGCTTCTCATGTTGTATAGTCCTAGTAACATCGGAAAAAATACTATTTCTTCTCTACAGCAGATGTTGAGCTGGACAAGGTCTGTTTTTTTTTCAGTCAAATATTCATAAGTGACAATTCACATCACAAGATATTTTATGTATTAAAAGAAAAAAAAAAAAAGAGAGACCAACTTTTTAAAAATTAACACACAAATTTCTGTTGTTCAGACCAAAAAATTCTGCTCTGCCCATACTAAGTAGCAAACCTTACAGAATTAATATTTATACTTTAGTTATAAGAAGCTCAACAGGTATCTAAGCTATTTAACTTGAAATGAAAGCTCTGACATCTGTCTAAGGCTTCAAGAGCCCAAACATACTTTTAGCAGCAGGGTTATACCTCAGAAATACAAAATCCACCTATTCAGCTGAAAGCAGCGCTGTTTACCATTGGCAGAATAGTCCCTTCTGTATATCAGGGGGAAGCCTTGCACCTAAAAACCTTTCCATGTCAGTGTATCTCACCTGTGCTCTTTGTTTCTCACGTATTTTGACTTCTTTTTCGATTAATTTTTGCCTCTGGCTAGTTTCTTCTTCCAGTCTTTTCTCCAGTTGCTCTCGGCGGCGCTTCTCTTCTTCCAGAGCTCGTTTTTTGGCTTCCATCTCCCGTTCCTAAATTCAACGGCACATGCAGAGTATCAAGTCTATTTGGAACTATAGTTGGTAAAATAATTTCTAAGCTAGGACCAGATCTCCTTTTGCTTCTTAAGTAGACAGAAATATACATGCAGCAAAGTGAACCGAGAATTGGAACAAGATTTGGAAACATTACCACTCTAGGACTGAGCTGTTTCTTCTTAAGCAGCTCTCCTAGCAGGTGTAGGAGCTGAGGTGAGCCAGCTTCTGATGGGACTTTGCCACCAACTCACCCACTGAGAAAGGAGCTTTTGCATATGGGTGGTAAAATGTAGTATGAGGGTGAAACCAGACCAAACTAAGGGCGGAGAGGTAATTTTTTATGTCTATGAGGTGCAAACTATGTAGGGTCTAATGCTGCATTTAAAGTATTATCTAACGTTCCCGCTCTTAATTTTACTCAAAATTATGCTTACCCTGGACTCAAGCAGTCTGGTCTTCTCAGCATGTGCTTGTTTCAGAAGCCTCTCCATCTCTTCTATTCTTGCAACGTTTGAAGTGCTGGCACTGCACAAAAAGGTAAGAGCAATTTAAAAGAATACTTGGTATTTCCAGACATATTTTACAGCCCAGCATTAGACAGTTTAAGAATGGAGTCAGTACTGCTCAGACCCAATTCAGTGCAGTAGGCACTAACAAAATACGATGCATAAAGTATATGGTATGCTCTCAGTGTATACGTTCCCCGTGCAAAGTTGTGGAAAACACAGACTCAAGTACCTAAAAATACATCTTCTCAGTCCCCTGTGATCTGTCATCTTCTCCCAGATGACAGAATAGGGATGGGGGGTGGTAACCATGTCCTAACAGAACACACTACTGATGCTCAGAGCTGGCATTAGTAGTCACCTGAATATACCAGTCTGTCTGGCTACAGGCTGTCTCTGGTTTGTGTCTCACCGAGCTCATCACCAAAAAAACGCTTGGCAGAAACGAGGGAGCGAATTACAAGGTGTGCATAAAGGCTGCTCAGCAACAGAGCAGTGCCAGGTAAAGTAACCAGCAAACCAAGGGAACAAGGGGAGTCAGTAAAGAATGCTAGATCCTGGCCCAGCATAACACAGCTATCACCTCTGCCTGGCCTTTTTTCTTTTGTTCCTTTTCTCCAATACAAATTCTTTGTTTCATCTAATTTTCACAGATATTTCAACTGTGGCATTTCCATGGTGTGTTCTCTATTTTATTTTCCATCTCAGGCTGTTCAGGGAAAACAGCTGATGTTGAATCTGACTGTATTACCCCTACTACTGCCATTAGACTCAAGCGACACCTGAGGAAATGAAATGGTTTCAGGTGTTCAGGGCACAGAGAAACCTGACTTGGGGCTGTACTGAAAACGCTGCCTGACCACTCAAGTGGAAGTGGGTGTCAGATGGCAGAGCCATTCATGCTACATATCTATAGCATACGGACCAGCTGTGAAGGGACACAGGTAGCATGGAAGCAGTCCAAATATGTGTCCTGGGCAAGGAAAAGAAAAAGGATGGACAATGTACTTTGCATTCTGAGCACACCGCTGATGTTTATGTCTGCAAGACCAGGATTCTGTCTTGCAGCAGCCTTCAGGAGACACTTCTCTGTCTGACACAGGGGATATGTTTCATGAGAAGATACAATACAATATAAAAATAACATACCTCATTTATCCCAAGCTGGCACAAAAGGCATAATCCATCTGAAATCTGTCTAAAAGCTCATTATCTCTGAAAAAATGAGGCCACTGACTTGGATGCCTACGCCTAGTTTGGCCAAAGTACGTTTAGTTGATGGGCCAAGAAAATCTGGGTCAAATAACTTCAGTAAAAGCAATGGGGTCATAAATTACAAGTCATTTAAGCAACCTGGAAGATAGTTAATTGCAGTAGATTTTTCCCATATTAAACTGGTTAACACTGAGGCTTAGTTAAATTCTTTCATCCTCACAGAAGTTAATGCATAGCAGAAGATCTCTGAAACCTCATCCATGAAAAATAAGTTGGCGACAAACCCTGGAAAAACTACCCTCTGGCAAGTTGATGAGTGACTACAGTGTTTCTGTTCCTTCTGTATTTGAGCACAGACAGATTTTATGCAGAAAAAGAAGTATTGCTCACCTTATTACAAGGTAAAACATAACTTACTTATTTTAATTGAGGCAGAACAAATTGTTTTCCTGTAAAGTCTGATGTGGCTGGAAAAGATTTTCAAACACCATCAAAAAAATTGGAATGGATTTTGCTTACGGGAATTTTTGTCAAGGGAAATGAACTGCCTGTCTTCCAAGTTTATCAACAGAATCAGCCCATACTCTTGTCTTCCCTCACCAAAGTTTACCTTTTGAGAAACTGAAAGGATTGTTGAAATGGGTCCTTTTCTGGTGTGTTTTAAAAAATGTATCTTTTTGGGGGGGTGGGGGGGCGGGGTGTTGTTTGGGATTTTTCTTGTTTTTTTTGTTTTTCTTTTTTTTTTTCCCAGCATTGGCTGGAAGCTGCAGAAGATCCAGAGGGAGGCAGAAGGGCAAACAGGACCAGTGAAATCAGCAGCCATCAGGGCTCCCCTGTACTGGGCTGGAAATTTCACTTACAAGATGGCTCCAAGGTAGCTCAAACACAGTCCCATCTTCCTCCAAAATGGTCAGAGTAGTGAGTCAGAGAGAGATTTCATACCACTGCCATGTTAGATCACTGCAGAGATAGTTAACTCACAGCCTGTCTCCAGCTATCAGAAGCATACCGATTCTGTTTAAAACAGAAATCCTTAAAACCTGACTCCTAATGTTTTTACTTTTAAAAAAACAACAAAAAACCCCCCACAACCAACCAAAAAACCCACCAGCCAGCGTAATGAGTGCAGAAACCTTTAATGTTGCAGTGATAAAGGCTACAAAGGGAAAGGCTGATAGCCTGTTACAGGAAGCAGATGTTGAACAGAACATGACACCCTATCCAAAAAAAGCTGTCCTTGTGTTCACAAGGGATTCTTAATCCTGTGACAATGTTGTACTTAATTGCCAGCCTCCATTTACGCTTGTGAAACTACTGGGGCAGGACTGTGAGCTGAAATGAAAGCACTATCATTAAAACCAGACTGTCAGGAGAAAGTTGTTTGCACACAGTTTTGAGACTCAGCTGGACTTGTCTTAATGCAGATCATTGATGTTCCTTTTATCGGAGGAGCAGCGTCTGAGGTGACAGCCTCTGAGGAGGTGTAAAGCAGCAGAGGGCTCTAAGCCTTCCAGTGCCGTCTCTTCATTTTTACTGACCCAGAAGAGGGAGAGGAAAGGCCAGAAAAGACCACAGAGGCTCCTAAGTATTTCAGCACTAGGCTTTGGTGAGTTAACGTGCTGGACTTGCAGAACAAGGGTAGCTGTCTTAGAGAAATTCCCTATCACAGGAACTTCCTTCCCTGTAGTGACCAGGGAAGGAAGCTCAGCTATCACCCCTCTGGAAAGAGCATCGGCAACTTTAGTATTTCAGTTCAGGACTGACATAGATTTCTCTGCAGCCTTCAGTATTACTACCTACCCTCTCCATATTTGTATTTCCCATCTTCAAACAAACAGGTGAGTTGATATGTAAACCTGATTACAAAGGGCGACACAAACACTGTTATGCCTGTTTAATGATACTGTATTTTCTTAACCAGTTAGCAGCACTCACATCAACACAGCACGAACATGTCTGTATTCTCTCCCGTTGTTATAACCCTATGGGCATTACAGCCTGAGACAGACAGATGACTTACCTGGAAATGTTATCAGGTGAGCATGCGGAGATGCTTGTCTCCATACTGTCGGAGCTGTCCAAGCTTAAGGTGTCGAAGGCGTGGTCCTTGTAGCTGCGGTCAGGGTAGTGGAAGCTGTTCAAATACACGTTGGATTCCGATGCTGTCCTGCTGTAGAATTCGGGGGATTTCTGCCTTTGGTTTTCACAGACACGCTGATGGTTGTACCCTACAGAGGGACAGAGGAAACTTTGCTTTTACACAGAGATGCTGTGACCCAAACATAACATGTTAGCAGCACCAGCAGTCTGAACATTGCCACGGTCTGAGCTGCACTGTGACCAAGGTGCTAGGATACTATGGTTACTTCCAGAAATCAATCATAACACACACACCCCACACACCTTTGAATACCTGTTTTATCTATGATGGACACAAATATATGCAGATGAGTATGGTTGACACTTCACTGTATATTCTTGTACGTGTGTTATGAAAATTGAATTTGAATTTAGAATTTTTAAAATGAAAACTAGACCTAATCTGGAAAATAATGCTGATAAATTAAAATCTTGGAGAATTAACACTGATTAAAGAAAAAAAAAATCCAGATATTCAATGGTTTTGAGTATTTGTTTGGTTGATTTTACTCCATGTGGATTGTTTTTTGTCTGCTTGGGGAACTCTGCTTTCTGGTAGCTGCAAGGCAGGCTTTTACTTTCAGCTGCAATAATATAGGCTACTTGTCACATCATCATAAGTACTGATGCAGAGGTCCTCTTCTGGAGTTTTGAAACTGAGGTTCACCCTACGTGATTGAAGCAGATCCCTATAGCTCAATAACTAAAGAAAAATAAGTTTATGCAACATTTACGTTCACTGTGCAGTTATTTTTCCACAAAGTCACCCTTTCTGAAAGGCAATCCTTCTCAAGGGAACATGTCCTTTAAAGGATGTTTCTTCAGAATTGATCTCATGTCTCCACTGCTGTTTGTAAATAACACAGCTGTATTCAAACGGGCCTACAGAGAGGTAGTTGATGAAGAAGAGAGTGTAACATCAGCTGTCATTTTAACTGCTGGTGTTATTTTACAGTCCCCTTTTAAGGTTTATTTAATCTATGTAATTACAATTGCTCATCTTTTCCTTCAACCAATGCAAGACTTTCTCAGAGTTCTAATACTCAGTTGAATTTATAATACTATCTGCACATTCCTGAACCGGAACCTGTGCTGGTGGCAGAGGTGGCGATCAGGAAGGACTGTTAACTACATGCAAATCTCCCATTTGTACAGGAAACCAGCCACTGACATTCCACATACTTAAGATAAACAGACACTGGAAAAATGCAGACAAATGTAGCAAAGTCCAGATCCATTTTTTTAGTAAACACTATTAAGACACTGCTGTTAGGAAAACAAGCAGGATTTTCCTGCTTTATTCTCCTTCTCTATCTGCACACACAAGGTTACTGGTATTTTTTGCCATGCCCAAGCAGGGAGAGTCCCACTTCAGGAAGCCAACAACTGCAGCTCTACCTTGGAAAGGCCAGAATACTCTCCAAAAGGTGTATGAAAAGCATGACTGAAGATGAGTAATTAAAGCAAATTCTTAAGGAAATCATGGCCCACAAGGATTTCCAAGGCAGACAGTTTCCTCTTTCCTCCTGACTTGCATCTGTACCGCGTGCAGGATTCCTGTTGACGAGTGGATCTGGTTTGTGAGGAGCTGACAGGACTTCACTTGCCATGTGAAACAACACTAAATTTCAGCAGAAGTTCAATCGTGCCGATTAGTGAAGGAGAGAAGAGGGACCCAAACGAAGCTCAGCAGTTACAGCGTCACACAGCACACGTGCCTCTGATTCACATGGGTGCTCTGGGTTTTTTCCCATTATTAAGGCAAATGCTGCTGTTATTGCAGATAGGCTATTACCTTTTGTGCTCGAACCTTTGGAATGACTAATTGCTCCTGTGAAGTGGTTATCAATTATTCATTATGGAAAGAGAGAAAAAACAAATTACTGAAAGAAACTATATTCAAATGAATGCTCTTTTGTTAAGCCCGATGCAAAACCTTGGCTACTCATAACTCTTGTATTTCACTGAAAAATCAACCCATCTACAAACATAGCTTAGAGAAACAGCACTCTTAGAAGTGATCTCTTAAAGGAAATTCAACTTTCTGTGAAGATAAAGAACCCGTTTTTAAGTAAAACATGTTGACTGAATTTATGTAAATCATGCAAATGTAACTAAACACTCCAACAGTTATACAGTCATTAGGTCACAAAATGAGATGCATTCATAGAAACAAAGCCTAATGCAATGCTCTCATTTTCTCCTCTCACACTGTAAGCAACAGGCAGTTTCCAACACCAAGAAGCCTCACAACACCCTTGCCTCCATCACAGCCTGACTTACACATCACACAGGCACAAGGAGCTTTTAACTGCTCAGGTGCCTGCACTCATAGAACATGCACTTAAAAATATCAGGCTCCTCAAAAGATCCAGCACTTCACTCAAGTTGCCCACAAGCCAAGACTTGTATCAGCCAAGGTTAAGCTGATACATGAGCTAAGATATTTCGATGCATTGGCTTGTATTCTCTGTAGTAAAACAATAAACTTAAGGGTGTTAAGAGCAATAATGTTGAGCAAACTATTAAAAATATCCATAAAGCCATATCATTAAAAAACCAGCAACCTAAAAGAGTTATTGCAGAGTCATAAAAAAAAGATATATCACCACAAAATTATGGTGAGGTTAGAACTATGGGTGGAAGCTGTTACTAAAAGTAGCACTGTCAAGTGTGTTAAGAAATAGTATTTTACAAAAAAGATCATGGTGCAATATATTCTTTCCATTCTTCTTTTTTTTTAAAGAAGAAGAGAGATTGACATTAAAATGTCAAGATACATTTTTTGGTATGGAAACATGCCAAAGTAGGAAGCCTGAGTCTGTCTACCTTGTCATTGTCACCCACAGATCTGCAAAGCTTTATAAATTTTCTGCTCTACTTGTGTGGCTACGAGCAAAGAAGCAAAAAGTAAGGCCTGCACAGAGCAATAGCTCTGCAGGTATTAGCATTAATTAAAAGTTTTGCTGTGACAGGTTATTTGACAGCAAGGAAAAAAAGAATTTTTGAAGTGCTATCATTATTTAACATTCATTTTAAAGTTTTCCAAGATTTTGGGAACAACTTGACAGTGCTGATGCAATTGGTACTTTTCCCAAAAGATGACAAGGATAGATACAGCCAGGTAAAGAGATGTTTTCATACCTTTCCTGGCTTTTCCTGAGTTTGAGAAGAGGGGTGGTGGGAGGGAGAGAGAAAAAGCAAACTGCTTTGAGAAACTTGTAATTTGTTTTTACGTATGTAGTACCTTGCCCTCAATATATTGCTTCTCATTTGAGCTTAGAAAGTATACAACAGTCATCTTGCTGGTCCCAACAGTCTTGTTCCCAGTGCTGTGTCTGGTCTTACATCTTAACTCCCAGCTAACCATTCCCTCTTCCCTTCTGGAGACCATCCTGCAATCAATGGAACTGAATTGTCTAACCTTCCCAAAGTCTTCTACAGAATTTTTTCATCTCAGACTTTTACTTTCTTGGGACTGAAATTAGAAAAACTGAAGAAAACAAATTAAGAGAAAACGCATTTTATACCATTACTAACCTAGCGGTGATTCTCAGGTATCATCTTCAAACTGAGCCACTACTTCCTCCAGGCACCACTGAATATTCTTCTTTTCACAACTATATAAACACACTAAAACTTCTGGCCTAGAAGTTCACTTTCCTCAACCAAGAAACAGGGTGCTTCAGAGGAAGAGAAAGCAGTTATACTCTTCAAGCGCTTCCAACAGCAATGAACTCAGGGAGCTCCATGTTGAACGCAAAGAGAATAAACCCTTCACTACCTCCTAAGAGCGGTAGTCAAGCCACAGACACTCCTGGCACTCCTATGTCCTTTGTGGTTTGACTTCATCTCTTGCTTTGCAAATCCTGTGTGAGTTCAAGTAAAGCACCCGTCAGCAACATCACTAATGCCTTAAGGCTCTCTTCATACTTCAGTATTTCCATTCAAACCTTTGGTCCTTTTAAAGAACAATCGTCATCTTCCAGTACAGCGGTACCATAGCGGACACGGTCCCTCATGGCATCTGGCAAGTACTGTGCCAAATGCCTCAGTGAACACATCTCCCCTGTTCTCCCTGCCTCTCCTCTTTGTCAGGCCACAATTCAGTTTTGGTTTGTGGGTTGGGTTTGGGGTTTTTTTCCCTTTTTCTGCTCTTAAGACAGGAAACCCTGGAATTAGTCTCTTAGAATTGCCTTACTTGCATGCTGAGAAAAACTGGAATATTACAACTGATCAATTTACCTTTAAAACTTTTATCTTTGCCTGTATTAGGCTTGGTAACACTTTGTAATTGTGTTTTAGGTTGTTCTTTTGCAGCCATTTTACAGAAATATTTCCAATTCTAAACACATGATCTCTTGTCCTCAAAGTTTATCCAAACCATCCTTTCTGGTTTTCAAACTGAAACCAAACATTGTCTGCACAACGGCATAAGAACGAAGCTGAACATACTTGCAGCCTATTCCACCCTGGCATGCACATCACATCAAAGACACTCCACGCTGGGCAGGAAGGTCCTTCTGTATCACATCTGAACTACTTCAGGAGAAGTTAGCCACAGCACAGTATGTCTGCAGAAGGCCTGCCATGTAACTAAGGCTCAAAAGCGACAAATCACAACTGGATCAGCTCTGCAAAGAGTGAACACAGTAAGTCATGGCCCCACAGCAAGCTTGTTTCACCCCTGTATTGACTGAGTCATCGCAGTACGTATGGCTGACCTCGGTCATCCTCTTTGACCTTTAACAGCTGCTAGCTCTGACAAGCCCTGTGACAACAGGATGATTCTCTCTCAGCTCGGGCTGAGTCAGTGCAGTTCTTGTATTGATAACAGTGATGCAGATGCCAGAAAGAAAAGAAACTGACAGATGGCACCGAGGAGCAATTCTATGTGAAGATGGGGCACTTATGAATAGTGCATCTCGTTAAAGCAGAAATTAAGCGTCTTGACTCAAGTCAACAAACTACAGAATCCCACAGCCCAGAGGACAGCTTTTCCAAGGTGTCACTTGCTATTGGATTCAGAATTGCTGCGTCCCTATTACAAACATGGAGCTATCTATCCATGACAGAACACTTCACCTTTCCTATTTTGTAACCTAAATACTTAACATCAGTACGCTTAGAGATTTGCAAAGGTATTATCTGCCTAAGGAATTACTCTGTCCAGGGAAAACACACATACCTGAGAAAAAGAATTTTTAAGATCACAACATGGAAAGAATTGCTTTAAAAAAACCCCAACAACAACCAAACAAAAACCCAACAAAAAAACCCTGAAGAGCAACATATAATATCTTTAACCCATTGCCTTGAAAACACACATGGAAATTACCCAGTTAAATGAATGTGCATTTCTCAATATCCTTTTCTTGTTCACTGCAGTATATTTGATGAACACATATTTCAAAACTGCCTGTGTGCCTACATCATCATCTTAACATCTTATTTTGCCAATTCCTGCAAAGGGCACTCAGAACTTGCTTTCTGCACAGGGAAGGGAACTTACTGTCCAGCCCTGCTGATTACAGTGACACCAGTTTCAGGCTTATTTACTGAAAAAACAGAATACTGAGTTTTAATGGCAATAAATCAAATAACAAGGTTTTACCTTTGTGCATTCTTCTCGACTCTGACTCTTTGGTCATGGTTGCCAGGCAGTGAGGAAGAACGCTGCCACAGCTGTTGCTCTGTCCTAATGGCAAGTGTCCCTGTGGAAAATTTTGTGAACATGTGATTGAAACTACACTTCCAGGCATTATTTTGTACTAGCAACTAACGGTACAATAAGTGGCTTTGTCAAGGGTGTCAATGTCACTTCATACGAATCAGCCATGGATATTTTAGTTGTGCACAGTTAGACCAAACTGTTTTCAAGTTTATTATCTCCACTTCGCTGGTCTTTGTTGATTTACCTCGTCGCAAATACAGAGTGTTTTCACTTGATACACAACCTTATCTTTACCGTTTAGCAGCCCTAGGTGGGAAGGAAACCAACCCGTTGGGTTCTCTAGAATCAATTTAGAGTAGCCTGGAAATACAATCCTTAAGATATGTTCATCATAAATGTGTGATTACTGTTCCGGCACGGCATTTCCAGAGGCCAGAATAAAGGCTTCATGTCTATTCCCACGCATTAATACCCCTGAATTTCTTTCAAAGTCAATTTCAGATGTGAATTTGGGGGGACTAAGTAAAGCTTCCAACGCTACTCAACCTCACCTCTAACAGAAGAGTGTCTCTTTATAGAGACAGGGGGAGGCTATTGTTGACTAATATAACAGGCAGGTCGGTACCTTAGACGCGACGCTCCGCCCCAGCGTCGCGCTGTTGAAGTGTGGGGACACAGAGGGTGCGGTTTTCTTTCGAGGTAAAGTATCACTCAGGTACAGGCACTCCCTGTGCTGCTTCTTTCGCTCTTCCAGATTTCTGAAATGCTTCAAACGCAATTCATTACACAGCTTTGACAAAACGAAGGGACCTACTTGCTCAGTTACGCTCTATATGTATTATACTGAAGGTGGTAGTCTGGGAACTTCACTGGAAAGGACGGAATCTAAAACACAGAATACTTCTTGCCACACACTGCTTTCCAGGATTTCCCCAAATACCACCCACATTAAAATCATACTGCTTAAGAAAATACGTTAATTTACATGCACATTTTGGGTACGTGCCCCTATTATCTTTCTTTGCTTTTTTGAACCTCAAATCTAGCGTGCAAGTGGAATCCAATTACACTGAATAATGTTTACGTACAAGTCGTTCTCATGAACTGGTGGCTTAAAATTATCTAGGATTTCATATGCAGCCACCTGTGCTTCATTGCTGCAAGCCCTCTGACAGTTACAAAGGCTTAAGGACTGGTATTTGCCTCTGGATTGTTTATGTATACGGAGAATTTTTGTCCAGTAACATTGGATAATGTGATGTCTTTATTTTTAAATGAGCGATGCCTTTCATTGCAACACTCTGCAAGCACAATTGACTTGTGTTTTATCCTATCAGCCTAAACCATTCTCACATTAATCAATCTCAGGGCCACCATAACAAAAGCATACAAAATACTTTCAACTTATCAGCTTTGAATCTGTTACCTGTTGTTGCCTGCGGTGTTTCTTAGCTGGCAGAGGTGGAGGTGTATCAGATAAAGGAATAGGATCTACATGAGTAGCCATGACCTCAGGCCAATAGACTGATGGAAGTTGAGCAATAGAGCGAGGAGAAAGAGAGTGAGGAAACACAAATCCAGAACAGAGAGGTGATCTTAGCTTTATAGAAAAAAGAGAAATTACACACAGAGTTTTCTTTTTGGAACTGTTCAAAAGATATGGCACATACAAGCTGCAGTTTTAGCACTGTGTTTGTTGGTGTGTTTAGCGGGGCAGGAGGGGTGTTGTATCCCAACTCCCAGGGTGTACCAAGCTACCAGAAGCAGCACAAAAATACCCAACTCTAAACCAGTTGCTGTGTTACTGCAACACAAGGGTAGGTGGGCTTTATGTTCATAAGGTTATTGCATTCCTTTAAAGGGGAGTTACTCAAAATGTTCTGTGGTCATTACAAAGGCAAAAATATCACAAAGAATGAGGGGAAAGAGAAAGTGAGCTAGAAGACACAGACTGGACAGACTCTGTGGAATAGCTCAGAAACATAGAACCTACTCATGTCCATATTTAACTCTTATTCAAAAGATACTTCTACTTCAGGGGAAAAAAACCCACCCCACCTGAACAACCAAACAAAACCCAACCCAACTACAAAACATACAAAATTAACACCTAAGCACCACTGATGTCATCATTAAGTGTGTCCACAGACCATTTACCAAAGGTGCATTACATTGTAGCATGGGACAGGCAAAGACTGTCACTTATTGCTGCTTTGCTCATAAGCATTCAGGTCTTCTGGCCTTTGAAGTCCCATCTACACCATCAGAGACTTCACAACTGGAGCGGTTCTTCAGTTTTACTATTAAACTGGTATCTGACTCAGTAACTGGCAGACAACAGTTTGCCTTAGGGTCAACTCGTTACATGTTGAATTACCAAAAGTGAAAAAAGAAAAAAAAATAAAAATAAATAAAAGGAAAAGAAAAAGGCAGCCATGAAAGAACAATGCAAACAAAGGGAAACGTCTCTCAAACAAACCTCTTTATTTTGTGGCTGGCTGGTCAGCACAGCCGTGGAAGGCTCAGTGGCAACTGCTTCAGCATCTGTGGGGGGCTGAGTGGAAGGGGATATATTCGTGGAATTGCCATACAGCTCACTAATTTCACTTACACTGATATAGCCCTAAAAGGAGGAATTCAGAGGTTAAAAGGAGCAAAAGCCAAAAGTCGTGCAAGAGTATTAATGTATGATGAAAGTTAGTTTAGAGCGACACAGCCAAATATTTGTTATCATTGAAATATTTAATCATAAATAAAATTAAATTAACATCAAGCTTCTCAAATGTTGATTACTTGGATTCTGGAAATTGTTCTTCATTTAGGTCCAAAAACATCTGGGTAATCAAAAAGCAAGTGCATGTTATGTGACCAAAAGACTTTACTAAAATGTAAATACCCTTCAGGAGTTACATAGCTCTTTCTCAGGAAAGCAGGTTGGGGAAAAAGAACAAGTCTTATTTGCCCATCTTTTTATTCCTTAATTTATTTTGTGTCCGTGTTTAAATAAAATACTGTTCCCTGATTTGTTTCTTGTGTAACTATTAAGCCAGTTTGAGAAACCAAATGACTAACAAAACTGGAAAGAACATAAGGACAAGCCATTGCTGCTCTCTGAATTATGCTGACACACCACCTTCCATTTACATTGTCTGAAGACCTTTTAGGTGTTGCCAGGAGCTACAGGTAAGATGTTAGTGTTAGCCCCACAGCCATTACAATTTGCCCTTTTTTTTTTTTTACTTTTTATAACCCATCATTCTGGAGGTGACAGACTGAGGAAAGGCTGGGACATCAGAGTGTGCTTATGCCTGCAGGGAAGATTTATGCAGACAGATTTGAGATATAATGGCAGAAGACAATTACTGCATGTATTTTGGTGTTAACCAAACAAATGCTGTTTTTAAAAAAAAACAAAGTATGGACTCTTATCCATGGTGTATAGGATGCTGATCATAAGAAGTCAGATGTCCTAACTTCTTACATACAGAAAACAAGGCTATGCAAAAGGAAATAAATCACTGTTGAAGCAATGTCATAAAAATTGGATAGAAATATGCTGACTTTTAAACTGAGAAGTTGTCAAAGGGGGTACCTTTCTATTACTGTACCAGCACACTGACATGCCAGTATGTGTATTTAAGCAATTCAGTGAGAGAAGCCACTCAATTTAGCAGTAATCACAGAAGGCAAATTGAAAAAAACTACCAACCCTACTATGTATTAGCATGATTTTCAATGTATTTTATCAGTTATTTCAAGCAGATACACAGTTCTGGAAAATTAAGCATCGTACTGTGAACACAGCACTCTAGAAACAGGAGGTCAATCTTAGCTCTGATATTACTTGATGAACTATTAAATAAGGAGGAGACCAGGTGAGATACTAAAGTTTAACCCTTGAAGCACGTGGCCATATTGCAGTAAAGCAGCCCAGTATGAATAAACATAAAACTTGATTGACCATCTTGTAGAAGTAGCATGTCAGGAGCCAAAACCCAGCCAGTCCATGACTGCAGCATTGTGTGCATTGTTATAGAGGATGAAGCACTGTCACTGCTCCATGAACAACAGTCGGTTCAGACTCAAGGCCCCACTGAGGCTTCACCACGTGATTAAAGGAAAAAAAAAAGGGGCAAATAACCAATGGCTGTGTTGTGCATTAGCTCAGGGCCCTGTTTCATTCGATTAAATACAGGGTTTCGAGTCAGATTAGGCATCCAGGTCATTTTGTCAACGCCGGAGTTTTAAGTGGTGTTGATTCTCCTCGCTTATTTAAGTGCTGGGATAAGCACCCTGCCTCTCTGCATGAGGCTGCATTACTCTCTCTGGCCATGCATGGTGGGAGTAAGCTTTGCGATGGATGGAAGAGTGTCACAGATGTGTGCTTTGGTGAGGAGGGCATGGGAAGCGTCAGACCACAGACTGGAATTGATACGTGAGCAACAGCGTGGTGAAATTAACTTCTCCGTGCAAGCCGTCTGCTTAAGCCCATGAACCATTTGGTGCCTGATTTTTAAAGCTGCCAGAACAGTCAGGGGAAAAACTCAACTGGACTGAGACCAACGTAACATCTGGCAAGGAAAGGCATTTCTTTTACAAGATAGAGTCCACAGGGACACTGAGCATGAAACACCTAACCCACGCTGATCCTTTTCTCGTTTGCCTTGGAGCACATCCTAACTGACTTCCCTGCAGTGAACAGAAGGACCACTGAATAATCCGTTTCAATACAAAGTGTCAGGCTCACTTAATGTAGTTGCATTTTGAAGTATCTGTGAAAAACCAAACCATTATGTGGATACAAAGATAAAAATCAGAGCTAGTCCCCCGCTCTTCAGCGGCGGAATGAACAAGTCCATCGAAAAATGAAAAGAAAATTTTAAAAGCTTAAATTTTGCCAGATGTCCTGGTGGGAAGTCAGATGTCCAAGCCAGAACACAACCTAGGACACTGTAAATTTAAGTGTCTGCAGCATGGCTTGCAGTGAGGAAGGGTGCTCAACATGACTGGCATGTGCTGGAGACCACCCGAGTTCATCAGGAGCTCGGAGGCCAAATAAACAAGATCACATTGCTCAGGTGCTGAAACAACATGCGGTTGCTTTAGACTTCAAGAGCCCAACATCCCACAGTGACATATGCATCATTAGATGTGATGGACCTTGTTCAGGGCTTTCATACAAGCATGTCCAGCATGTCCAATCAGACCTCTTAAGCAGAAGTTAATGAAGCAGCCATAGAAACCTGTCAGTGTATAACAAACACTAGATTTTTTCTGCTTCTCCTTTTAGAACTTCATGTTTGCCTGCAGTGTGCGGGTTTGCCAAGTCAGGATGACAAATAGGGTGAGTTAATGCTGATACCCTATGTGCTGGATGAATTCTTGCAACAGGCTGTGGCTTACCTCACACTGACCTTGCTCATGGACCTGGAGTCTTAAAGCGGTACCCTCAGAGCTATGAAGTTGGGACGGCTGCAGGTAAGCCCTGGGTCTCATTATGCATTACCCAAGCTAACTCCTATTTTTTCAGCAAAAAAAGGACATCTTGAACTATTCAAACCAGTCAAATACATAGCTGAATAGGTATCTTACAACCATAATAGCTTGAAGTCTTCCTTGTGTTTTTAAAAGATCAAAATGTACACTTGTCATTCTTTAGTGCAGAGCCTTAGACTGAAGGGAGGGGAGGCAATGAGAAAGCCTGAAGTGCAAAAAGAAGACCGAACTGTGTTCGTACTTCAACAGAATTATTCCTGGATCTCATTCTTCTTCACTTCAATGAGGTTCAACTGTCTATTTTGAGAAAATGAAACACACACACAAACCTGACCATTTTTCCAGAACAAGAGATTAATGTGGTATCAGTCACATCTGGGAAAATATCAAGAGAAGCTATTTTTGCTCACTCGTGCCTTTGGTCTTCCACGAATAGTTTGCAAAGTAATTTTGTCAAATCTCAAAAAAAAAGTATTTTAAATTATATGAATAGGATTCCATTAAATGCTAAAGTTCTTTTGTATGAAGTGTTATTAAAAGTTACTCATGGTAAAGTCAGAAGCAGTGAATCTCTTTACCTCTTTCAGGCTATTGGGACTGACAGGAAATCCCTTTCCTCCGGTAAGTGTGGAGTATTTCTTTTCCAGATTACAGAGATTCTCTTTTTCCTGTTAAAACCAGACAATTTATGTTAACTGTGGAAAGAAGCATGCTGGGATGGAAGGCTAGAAACTGCACACGAGAGCCTCAGCTTCCTCCATTTACAGCTGAACTGAACAAAATAAACAAACAAAAGAATAAGGAAAAAAGGGGGAGTTACAGAAAAGCTAATGAAAGACTTTATTTAAGGACCACAGCCAAGCCACACAGCTCTTCCTTCAGCGCTTTGAAAAATGCTGATTCTGCTTAATGAACTAAACAGGATTTCTCTCGTGATTCAAAGCAAAACATACAGCGGACATGGGAAGGTTCCTGCCAGATTCTTACTGACCAGATGCCAACTGATGGTAAGGATGGCAAGTAGCTCATCTTGTGGCCTGGTGCGGGCTGCCACAAGCAAACAATCTGAGCACTCTGTGCACAGTTCCAGCAGCCTCACAGGGAGCACGAGCTTCTGGCCTCAGTACCCAAGGGGGTGACTCTGTCCGAGTCCTCTGGAATTGGGGCAGTGCTAAAACCCTCTTGATTATCACATGCCACTGGTGTTTTCTCTTAAGAAATGTGCTGATTAATTACAAAGGATTTTTTTGTTTGGTTTTTTTAAGGGCTAAAGGATACAAATGATATGTCTCATGGTATCACCTTGCTAGCTTCTGCACAACAGCTGTTTTTCTTGCACTTTATGTTCTTTTATTCCATGAAATGCTCTTTTATTACGCGCTAAAAATACTTGAAAGGCAATAAATACTTACCCTTTGCAGCATCATTATTAAGTTGTTTTTCTCTTTTACAAAATGATCTTGTTCTCTCTGTGCTTGTTGGACAATATGATTGGCTTGTTTTTTGAGAGCAGAAATCTTTTCCTAATATGAAAAGAAAATAATCACAATTTACATGTTTTACTTTCAAAGCACAAGACAAGGATCCTATTCAGGAGAGTTCACCCACTCGTTTGAGTGAAGCAGTAGAAAAAGAGGTTTTTATAAAACAGCTCACTGCTCTGAAGGAGATAATTAAGATTTAGACAGTAGAGAGACACTTTATTCACAAGACAAAAGAATAATTGCTCATATTCTTTGATAATATGGTGGCTCGCATCTGTACTCTGAACACAAGTGAGTTAGAGATAAAACTTCTGATCTCTGAAAAAATGGTATTTAATTGTTGAGATACACTGGGCCCTTACAACTGGACTGAAAAAGGAAGGTTATTTTCTTAATTTGGTGTTCTTTTATTATTTCAACAAAATCATTTAACATCAGTGATCAATGTCAATCATAAATATAAAATAACTGTAGCTTTGTCCAGAGAGCACAAATCTAATTTCTTGAAGAAAAAAAGAATGCTTTGGTCACTACATTTTGTAGCAAGTTAAAGGGTTTAATTGTCATGTGCAAATATTCAAACAGGGCGTGGAATTTCAGTGATTTATTTCCTTTCAGAGAAGCGCGGGGTTTGATCTGTGTGGGATGTTACTGGGACATCATCTCTGCTCTGCTTCAAAAGCTTTTCCCAAGAAGGAACTTTTGCCAATGCAAAAGTTTCTTATTATAGGCTGTAGATCCATTCCACCTCCCCTGTGCTCAGCAACAAAGGACAAAGGCATCGAGTGTCAGTGCTTTTACCTTTCTACTGACAATGCTGCGCTGATACTCAGCCACTTCACGCAGGAGCTGTTGTGTCAGATTTTCTTTCTCTTCATCTAACCTGCTTTCATGCTCCAGCTGCTGAAATTCCAAATCCTCAAAGTGTTTGCTTTCTATGTCCAAAAGATCAGCATCCTTAAGGGGAAAAAAACCCCACATGATCATGCTTTCATTGACACTAGAGATACTTAGAAGCAAATACAAAAACTGAGTCTAAAGCAGTATAAACAGATGTCACACATCATGTTCAGGCAGAAGCAAAATGTTTTTAAGGACCTAGTGTCATAATAAAGAGCAAATAGAGCTTCTCGTTATTTTGATGCCGCTTTCTCCATTGCTCCCTACTGTCCCCTCCCCACTGAGAAGGACGAAGCACCTGCATGGTGAGGGAGATATTTTGCAGCATTCAGAACAAGCTGGAGCCTCCTAAGCCAAGTGTGTCCTGGCTGGACAGATCCCTCTGCTACTACTCAGCTGCGACACCACCAAAGCCCAAACCCACCTGGTGGGGTTGCCACGTGCCAAAGCCTGAGAGCATCTGCTTACCAACTAAAAAGGACAGAAAGTATCACACCAGTGACACTGGAGAACCACACACTGCATTAACACACTATGGGAAAACACACTTGCATGGAGGAGTCTGAACCACAGGTAGAATTTCTTCAGGTCTGGTGCAAGTGCCAGCACTGTTGCTTATCAGACACACAGACAGCTCAGACAGAAGTTATGTGGAGCTGTGCGCCACCAGCATGGGGCTGTCACCTGTGTCCAACCCACTGAGTCACTCAGCCGGAGGCTGACCGTGGACCAGTGAACTGGAGCTGACAGTGGCTCCCTGTGCAGACACATAATTCAGGACTCGGCTCATCCAGCCCAGCCAGTGGGTCTATCACTTTGGATAAGGTACCAGCCCACTTCTGCGTGTTCCCCAGGACCAATGCCAAGCCTTCTGTTTAAGGATGACGAGATAAAACTTGCGTAGCTTTTCAGCATGAGAACCAAATGCTAATCTTTCTCCTGTTCACAACACAAATTCCTACTCCCAAATCCCAGAGTTCTGAAGAAACAGGTGTTTTTAATAATGGCAGTGTTATTAAATGCTAAGGCACTCTAAAATAGGCACTTTTTACATAGCTTCTTACACGAGAAAACCTGTAAACAATTTATTATTTTAGAGAAATGCAAACTTATTCCCTTTCTTACTTCAGCCCAAAGCAAAGGTTAGTAACTGAGGTAAGGATATAGGTCTCTATCAAGGCATTCAACCCAGCTCCCAATATACCAGGGAAAGGCACTGGATGCAGAAACTGAAGAAGCCAAGTTACCATATGAAACACCAACACCTTTGCATTATTGTCCAAAGATGTGCCTTGTAGCACAACAAAGGCGTGGGCTAAAAATCACAAGGAAACAGTTACCTACAATATGGAAATGCTTTGCTCAATCCAGTCAGCTGTCTTCAGCATTCAAAACAAACAGAAGAGCCTTGCCTGGGCCATGCAAGTCAACAGAAATCAGCCTATTTCATACCACACTAATTGCTACCGAGGCAGAAGAACGGACTTCAGATAAGGCAACCGACAGCCAGAGAGGCTACTGGCAGCCAGCTGAGCTCCTTGTGAGAAGTGCTATGGAATAAGAATTTTACCACATTCTGCACCACCAAGCCCACCAGAGAAAAATAAAAGTACAGACTTTGAAACCAAGTCCATTTTCAAATTAAAAGAATATGCAAAAGGTTAAGCAGTAGCAGCAAGCGTACCCCCTCCTTTTTACTGAAACAACTGACATCAAAATATGTTAGCTTATAATCTATTCACAAACAACAGACACAGTGTTTCCATATTGATTTCCAAACCATAACTTTTCTACTGCATCTATATTACTTCAGTAATGGCATTGGAAGAAAATCCAGCTGGAAAGAACCTGTCCCTTATTTCAGGATATGGGGGCAGCTCCATGGGCCCACATGGTCTGTAAAAATTGGGTGAACTTTGTCTGAAGAGTAAGGTGTTTACTAGCAAAGGAAGTACTTTCAGACTCCTTCAGAGTGTCTTTCAGATCTCTGCAGGAATCCAGGCATCTACTCACTCTCCACTGATGCATCTCTCTCTAAACCCATGCACAGGAGAACAAGCAAGCCTCAGTGCTTTCACACCAACAGCAAGGGATGAAGTGTGGTACTTGAAGTTAAGTAAGCCATCAGGAAGGTCAATGCTTTCCCTCCACACCTCCCACAAGCCCTCAGGTTTCACCAGTCTCCAATGAAGCGTCCTTCCCGCCCAAGATGGAGAGCATATATTCACTCTGGACACAGGGAAGTGACACACAGAGTGTGCCCACTGCCACCCCAACCCAGACTCCATCCCCACCCCGCAAGGCAGCTGCTACAGTGAAATTGGCTGCCCGCTCCCCTGGGCACAAATGATGAAGTTACTGAAGTCCCAGAGATGAAGCGACAGGTAATTCATCACTTCACACCTTCCGCCTTGGCACTAAAGTAGCACAACACAACCTGCTGCAGACTTGGGCATGATTAGGGGCTTGGAGAACAGGTCTTGTGAGGAGAGGCTGAGGGAGCGGGGGCTGTACAGCCAAGGGAAGAGGAGGCTCAGAGGAGACCTCATCTCTCTCTACAGCTAGGTTGTAGTGAGGTAGGGTTTGGCCTCGTCTTCCTAGTGACTAGTGACAGGACAAGAGGAAATGGTCTCAAGTTGTGCCAGGGGAAGTTCAGATTGGATACTGGGAAAAATTCCTTCACTGAAAGGGCAGTGAAGTATTGGAACAGGCTGTCCACGGAGGTGGTGGTGTAACAGTCCCTGGAGGTGTTTAAATAATGGGTAGATGAGGTGCTTTGGGAGATGATTTAGTGGTTACAGCGGTGTAGGGCTAACGGTTGGACTTGATGATCTTGAAGGTCTTTCCCAAACTTGCTGATTCTATGATTCTATTTAATCCTGTACTGAGCTTATTTTGGGGTAAGAAGGCATTTCCTCTATTTATGGTATGATAGAGTAATTTCATCATTTCTCTCGTGGTTAATATCTTTTTGGGAGCTACTGTGCACTAATTCAGTGATAATTTCTGCATCGAGCACAGCAGCCACAACTAACTTTCACTACTATTGGCCTGGAATAACATGCAATAGGACCAACTGGACATTTAATTGCATCCCCTCATTTCAAACTTCATCCCACTTTCAGATCCAAAATCATCATTAAGCCAACTTGGAAGGAACAAGGAGATTTTTAAAGATTAACCAGATCTATAGAAGCCTTGTGGTGGCCAATAGTGAAAAGGGATTTGCTGCCATCTCACAGCAACAAGACTGCAACTTTGCATGAATTTCTACCTTCAAGTACCTGACTGCAGAGGAAGTGCCTGCCTTTCCTTCTAAAAATGTATGAGATGTCATAATACTGACCTTTTTTTTTTTAAAGGCAGCTTACAAAAACCTTTAAGTGATTCAAAACAAGTAAAATTCTCTGTTACTACAGAAGAATTGAACACTATTTCCAAAGATAAACTGCTACTTTACTTTACACTTCTTAAAATACAAATCAGAATTCTAGAAATAAGTCAACATCTAAAGAATATTTCCTATAAAGAAGAAGGGGGCGGGGGGGGGGGGAAACAAAAAAACCCAGCTTGTTTTTGATCACTGCCATTACACTTTATTCCCTAAATAAACACTGCAGCCAGGGGGAAAAAATATCTAGTTTGTCTTTCAGATGGCCTCTTGAGCTTGCCATAATGATGCTTTGGAAATTACTTCCCTGTAGAACTCACTTAAGGTTAATAAATACTAATATGTCTCCAGAGAAAGTAACTGCAGTTTCACAGACACTATTGTAGGTCTTTCAGTTACAAACAAGCCAAAACAAAATCAAGTTGCAATTAGACTTTATGCAGAGGTTATTATTATACTAATGTGCAACTGTTGAAAACGTAGGAATGAATAAAGCTATTAAGAGGTATAATCTTAAAAATTATTTTTTCAAAGCACAGTTGCAGATAACAGCTAAGTTATATAGTGTGGGGGGAGAGTCATTATCCATGGCTTCATTGAGACAGCCATTTGCAGCACTGCAAAGGTGAGCACACGACAGGATCACTCCACAGTGACAGGAAAACGCAGCTAAAATGGCTGATCCTGCTGACCAAAGTTCATTGCCTGTCCTCTCTCACACAGGTGAAGAGGAATGCTCCATCCTCTATCTAAAAATGACAACAGCTTCCATACCACTCAGCAGGCCTAAAGTTCTAATTCCAGGCAAACTGCCCGATTCAACACAAAATCATTTCTAATCCACTGCCCATTTGCCCTGTACTATTTTGCTACTTTGTTCATTATCTGTTACAAGCATCCCACAAAAAGCCCCATCACCGGCTGTTAACCATCACTGTGACTGTTAACCATTTTAAGCGGCAAATACATTCAGACACCGAATACTACAAACAGAATATGTTACACAACTAAAAAAAAAATAAATTAATTTAGCAATATAAGAAAGTTAGTGTGATCTTGAAACTTGCTACTGACCCTCTTCAGCTGCTGCTGTAATTGTTCCCTCATGGACTCAGGGCAATTATCAAGCTGCGTCTTCTGCTCGGAGTAAAGCTCCTGAAGCCTCTCTAGTTTTTCCCTCTCAGCATCAAGTTTTAATTTTTCCTGAAGCATGAACCAGAAAATAAACACAGTTACCTTCAAACCCAAGCAGTTGTTAGTGATTGTGACAGCGGGTGGCAAAACCTTAGTGAACAGTTGAAGCACACAGGTCGAAGACAGAAACCGCTTGTTAGTTGAAATGCAACGGTGGGGTGCGGGGCGGTCAAAACAAAACATTGATCATTTTAGTGCGGTCATTCATTCTCTCCCTTGTCCCTGTGCTTTGTACCTGTGCCTGGATGATGTCATTAAAGCCCACTGCCCAAACACTTGCCTGGCCTAATGAAAAAAAACAAAGAAAAAAGAAAAAAAATAGAGGAAATGGTAGCCATGTTAGTGATGTGACTGATGAAGGAGAGAGGGAAGAGTAGCTTTTAGAAAGCAAAGCGACTGGAAAATGAGCCTGGCAGTGAGGGGAAAACAGACCTTCCCAGGAGAGTGAATTACATGCCTCTGTACAGATAGGCACATTTAGCAAGCAGTGGAAAACCAGAACAAGACAGAGCTTTATAGAGAGGTAACACAGCCAGGAAATCCTGTTGCACCAGGAAGGATGAGTGATTTCACAAACTAATTCATTTGCTTCAGGGTGCAGAAACTGTAACCTGTTCTTGGGGATCACAGGGGACTGCTCTACCTCCCTGGTCTCCTCTAACTAATTCAGCTTTCCTCCCTTTCCACTTGAGCAGCAGTACCTGACACACCACTACTCACTCTCAAAGGCCTTCAGCCTTTAATCCTTTGCAATAAAGTACTACATGATTTAATATGCAGAAATGCTCTGAAGTCACTGGAAGATCATTTAAAACTACGTTGCAGACTATTAGTTATCTACAGACCAAAGTTTAGCAACAAATAAATCAGAGTGCAAAGAATTCTTTCAATGACTTTTACTTATATCTGCACTGACCAATATAGCAGATGCATTTTTTTCCAAGTGAGCAGTTAATAGCTGGAAAAGACCCTGCTATGTCTGATATGCCAAGCATAAGCAATCAAGCAAGAGTCCCTGAAAGCCCCAGTGCTCTGCTACCTTCTAGTCACGCTGGTATACTTACCACTTCCTAATTCTTGCCCTGTAGTTATGGATCTCCTCTCAGACGGTCTCTAAGTCTCCTTAATACTACAACATTAACACTATCAACCCAAAACCAAAACCCAATTCCTTTGGATGCTCCAAGAACAGCTGAATTCTGTCAAGGCATTCAATCAATTGTCCTCTTTCCAGTCCAAACCATTAAGTAGTTGCCATTTCAAACTGTAGGATGGTCTTTCCCTACAACCCTCCCTTTGCTCCTAGTGACAAGGTTCCCAAACCCTCACACAGGGTAGAGACATAATACCAACAGGTATTAGCTGCCATTTTTCTTTGCACTGTTATCTCTCAAACCGAGTGGGAAAAGGGGATGTGATTTCATTTTTACCAGCATATAAAAACACTGATGGGAAGCATTCACATTCAACACCACTGACAACCAAATTCCCAGGCCTGTAATTTTCATTTACTCATATGCAGACACTCTGCATGTAAACAGATTAAAAATACTGAAAACAAAAAATATTTAAGATAGTTAAAAAACCCAACTAAGCCTAAAAAGTCAATTACATACACAACAGGTACTGGCTTATGTCTTAGAAAAACAGCAGAAAGACTCAAAAAAACAGAGGATGTAGCATGCGCCAGCTCTACAGTAAAAAAGAATCATAGAACCATTAATGAATCATCAAGAACCTTCAGGTGCCATTAAATACACCCATGAATGTGCAGCTACACGTGCAGTTGCTGTGATCCAAGTGCAAGACCTGGCACCTGGCCATGATGAACCTCAGGTGGATGGTTCTGGCCTACTGAGCCAGCCTGTCCAGGTCCCTCAGCAGAGCCTTCCCACCTTCAAGCTGATCAATGCTGATCAGTGCCGAGCCTCCCAGGCCCCACCTCTGGAAGGCAGCCTCCACTGGGCCGGAGCTGCCGCAGCTTTCCTCCTGCACCCACAGTGAGTTGGCCTGGCTCTGCTTTTCTTGCCCATGGCAGCCTTTCGTAGCCCTCTGGCGACGAATTGGGTGCCAGCAGCAGGCAGGTGCCCCTCCTGCCTGTCACTGCCTGCCCTCTCCCATGGCAAGACAGGCAAGCACGAGAGGGCACAGATGCATACACACACATACAGACCTTCTGCCAAGCCACTCCAAGTTGACCCACCCGCTCCTTCCTTTCTCCACTTGAATGTCCCCGCAGACAGCCTTGCCACAGTTCCTCTCTATGATACGAGAGAACAGGAGAGTTTCACAAAGATCTTTGCACAAGGACTGGGCTGCTGGCCTGCTCTCAGGAGGCAAGCAGTCTCTCCCTGACTCCTCAGAGCAGGGACTGTCCTCCTCTATCCCCTCCTCCTCCTTACAAGAAACTGGGCTCCCTTAGCTGCGCTTACATAGCTATCGCTATGCAGCAGACTAATGTCAACCAGCAAGCTAGTGAGCCAGCTCTTCAGCATCTTCAGACCATTTCACATCATGCAATAGTTCAGCTTGGAGACCTTTATGACCATGGAGCTCAACCTCCAAGCCCACTAACAGACCAGGTTCCTACATGCAACCACCTTTACAGGTCTCTCCAACATCTCCAGAGATGCGGACTCAATGACGTCCCCACACAGCCTGTTGCAGAGCTTGACCACAACCCTTTCAAGCAAGAAGAAAGAAGCTTTTCCTTATACCCAAGTTCAACCTCCACAGCACCACCGAAGGCCATTTCCTCCTGCCCCATCACATCTGACTTGAGAGAAGAGACAAACACCCACCCAGCTACAGCCTCCTTTTGGGGAGGTGTGGAGAGCAAGTAGATCTCCTCCCCTCAGCGTCCTTCCTACTCATAGTGCTAAACAAGCCCAGTTCCCTCAGCTGCTCCTCCTAAGGCTCACTCTCTAGAGCCTTCACCATCTTCATTACCCATCTTTTGATGTGCTCCAGCACATCTTAGAGCAAGGGGTCCCAAAACAAATGCAGCATTTTGAGGGGCAACCTCACTGGTGCCAAACAGAGATGGAACAAATGCTTCCCTAGTCCTGCTGGCCATGTCATTCCTGAGACAAGCCGTCAGGTTCTCAGCTGCCTTGGTGTCTGGGCATGCTGCCGGCCCACATTACCCAGCTCTCAACCAACACCTCCAGGGCCTTTTCAGCTGGGCAGCCTTCCAGCCAGCCACTTTTCCCTGAGCCTGGAGCGTTGGTTGCACGGGGTTCCTGTGACCCAAACCCAGGACCCAGCACTTGGCCCTGTTGATCAACACTCCTGCACCCCTTAGTGCCCCCTGCAATGTTTCACAGCTGAAAGACAAACGGACACAGGAGTTTGGGAACGAGAACTTCCCTAAGAGGAGGTGTGTGTGGTTGAGGGGTGCCAAGTCTCCCAGCCCCGTCCCCCACCTCTGGAAGGCAGCCTCCACTGGGTTGGAACTGCCACAACTTTCCCCCTGCGCCCACAGCAAGTTGGCCTTGCTCTGTATTTCTTGCCCATGGCAGCCTTTCGTGGCCCTTTGGTGCCAGGGCAGGTGGTAGTAGCCGCCTCTCTTGCCTGTGGCTACCTGCCCTCTCCTGCAGCAAGGGGAGGCAAGAGTAAGAGGGCACAAAGCTTCCTGTCTCCTCACTTGGACACCTTAGCAAAGGAAGGGCAAAGCGGCCTGTGCCATGCTGGGCCAATGCCCAACCGGCTACAGCCTCCTTTCAGGGAGGTGTGAAGAGCAAGCAGGTCTCCTCCAGAGTCATGAGAGGCACAAAGCCCTTGAGAGTTACCTCTAGCCCTCTTTCCCAACTGCTCTACTTTTCTTAGTCATCTTTACATTTGATAATGAAGGACATGTATTAATTAAGTGGCAGTTTTTCTCCTCTCACGCCTGGTGTCCATTCAGCCTTGAACCTATGGTCTGCCAGACCATTTTTCTCTTTCCTTGTCTGCCCCTATATCCTTGTAAACCAGCAAAGGCCTTTCTGACATTACCCGCAGTATCAGCCCTCTGAAGCTATTAATATCTCTAAATGTCAATGTGCTGCAACACGCTTGGTCATTCATTAACAAGCAAGCTCAGTCTCAAGCGCGCAGCGCTATCATCAGCACGTCTAGAACTCCGTCAGGATCCTGCCAGAGATCCTGTCACTTCCCAAGAAATCAGAAGCGTCTTCCTCTGAGACTGCAAGCGATACTCGTCTGGTCTATTTATAGCACAGGAAGCGCTGACATTCCACTGCAAGCCATCTCCTTTCAGAAGGCACAGCCTGAACAGGAAGTATCCCTTTCAGCACTCAGAGCCATTACAGGCTTTGCAGTTGTGGAGCTCACTTTGCTGACCTCTCTGCGCGTTGGTGACGTCGATTTAACTCACAAAAGTCACTCTGATTAAACAATGATCAGAATTTTTTCACGCGGCCCGTTCTATAAACGGATGGAGGCAAATTCCTATAGAAGGGGACAGACTAACAGCTTTGCAAGCCAAGTGCAAGACCCAGCTGAGGCCAGCCTGCTGCTGACTCCGCGAGCTCTTTGCTCAGAAGCAGCCAGCAACAGACCTGTGAACAGAACCCATGTCCTCCAGCTGCTGATCCTCATTTAACCGCGCGTGCCTGTACTTGTTGAACATTTCTCTTCAGATAACTGCTTTCCAGCCCCAGCACTGACTCCAGGGTCACGCTATCTGTAGTCTGGCTGAGTTCTTGACATCCTGTTTCCAGAGAAAAGAAGTACAGCGCAGTAAAGCATAACATCTGGCCTTAGCCTCCTGCCCCACTTGCCCTATGGTCTGCCTCTAGATACGTGTTAAATTAACTTGGGGTCAGCCAGAACATGGAGCAGGACTGACTTGGGTTCTGATGATGCTGGGGCACAACTTGGATCAGTTTTTTTTAATATCCTGAAGGAAAGCAATAGAAAGAATTGATCTGTGATACAGACACAGGGTGTCAGCAGAGCACCCATGGTATGAATGCAGACCGTAAATGTGTCACAAAAGGAAAATCAACCTTTAGATCTCCTAGAATTCATTTTAGAGTTTAAAAAAAAGGGTATATATTCAACACATCTCATAGATGACGAGGACACAGAAGAGTTAAAAGGGTAGTAATAAACACAATCATAGCCCCTAAGGAGAATGAGAATCACAGAGACATCAATTGCTTCAGCGTTGTCTCCTCTGGCTAAGGATGTCCTATGCCTGATCAATACTGCTATCATACCCCTTCTGCAGAGAAGTCACCCCTCTTTTCAATTTTTCATTCATCACATTCTGGCACTGCAGGCAGGCTGAAATTGTTGAGCAGCATGTCTATGTGCGTTCTGAACCAACCTTCCCCCATAAACTGATAGAATCTGTCGAAATTAGTCAGAGTAAACATGGATGAAACACAAAAAGCTTCTCAAAAATCTAGGTGATAATTGGGAATAAACTAAAGCCAGTAACCTCTCATTTGTACCAGGTCACTAGGAAATGAACTGTATGGCTAGGTGAATTGGGCTCACTCCACAACCTTCCAACCCCCTCATCTCCGCTCATCCCACTTCCCTCCACCCCAAACCCCTCCACCTTTCAAAAGAAAACCAACCCACAGCAAAAACCCAAGGTAGGTGCAATTTTCAGAAAGAAACAGCAGAAAAACATACAAGCCATAATCAAAGGGAGAAAAACGTAGAACGTCTTCCCATCCAACAGGCTGTTGTACTTTCACGGTACTCCAGGATCTTCCTCAGTCCAACCCACCTAGAACTCATGTTTTAAGGTACCAACATCTCATTTCTCACACCAAGCTTCACACACGCACCCTCTGTCTTTCAATATGGAATCAGGCTCACAGGTTTCTGGGAGGGAGAAGCACATGCAGTTCTTTGTTCTGTAAAGCTTCTCCATCTCACCTTCGTGCCTATAGCCAAATTTGTTCTTTTATGCTGCAAAAGAACACCCTTCCCCTTTTCCAAACTAATCTGCAAACAGGACTGTGAAAGCAAGAATTGGAGGGGGAAAGAGCAGACTACAGAACCGATTCCTTTCCACTCAGAAGTGGTGTGACACTACAGAGTCGGACCATTCAATAAAACATTTTGGAGATTAAGTGGAAGAGCAAGAAGGTTTGACTTTTAACAACTCACTGACTGCCCTAGCCCTTGCCACAAATCTGTAAGGGAATAGTCTAGTCCCTTAGAGAAAGCAGGCGAGGAAGCGTTATCTGCTCTTCAGTGGTTACTCGCCGAGTGGGGTGAGCGTGACACGGGGTGTAAGTGTTTAACCTGGGGTCTGTCAACCCTCCCAGCGCCCTCGCCTGTCGCGAGCATTTCTAACGCCGTGGCTGACACAAATCAGACCACATACAGCTCTGATTAAAATGATGCTCTTGAAACAAAGCACAGCCTCTTGTGCACAAACTGCACGTGTTCCTCTTCTAGTTTTTTCACACCACTCTCCCCTGCATTCCTTGATCTTTCAGGACAGAATCATAACACTTGTCACGATTTAGTTATTTGTCACTAAACTGCTCATGCACCTGGGGAGGAATAACCGACTGTATCAGTACAGGCTGGGGGATGACCTGCTGGAGAAGAGCTCAGTGGAAAAGGACCTGGGAGTCCTGGTTGACGACAGGTTGGCTATGAGCCAGCAGTGTGCCCTGGTGGCTAAGAGAGCCAATGGGATTCTGGGGTGCTTCAGGAGGAGTCTGGCCAGCAGGTCTAAGGAGGTGATCATCCCCCTCTGCTCTGCCCTGGTCAGGCCCCACCTGGAGTACTGTGTCCAGTTCTGGGCTCTCTGGTATAAAAAGGTCAGGGATCTCCTGGAGAGAGTCCAGAGAAGGACTACAAAGATGATTAAGTGCCTGGAACATCTCCCCTATGAGGAAAGGCTGAGAGAGCTGAGGCTGTTCAGCCTGGAGAAAAGAAGACTGAGGGGTGACCTAATCAATGTTTATAAATATCTTAAGTATGGGGTGCAGGGGGAATTGGCCAGCCCCTTTTCTTTGGTCAGTAGAGACAGGACAAGGGGCAATGGCTGCAAATTGGAGCACAGGAAGTTCTACACCAACATGCATAAGAACTTTTTCCCAGTGAGGGTTGCAGAGCCCTGGGACAGGCTGCCCAGGGAGGTGGTGGAGTCTCCTTCTCTGGAGATATTCAAGACCCATCTGGATGCCTGTCTGTGCAGTATGAGCTGGGGAGCTGCTTTGGCAGGGGGGTTGGACCCGATGATCTCTTGAGGTCCCTTCCAACCCCTACAACTCTGTGATTCTGTGAAATTGCTCTGGGTTTCATGAAAGAAGCTACTAAGGGGGGAAAAAGCATGCCAGGTATATGAAAAGTAGCATAATATGACAGAAGAAGGTATTCCAAAATAGATCCTTTTCCTGTACAAGTAGTAACCAATTTATTATATGCATCATAACATGCAGTACAGGTGTACAGTCTGTTCTGAAAAGGAACAACAGTTCCTTTTCCTGTATGAATGGTAACTAATTTATGATAGGCATCATAACAGACTGTACACCTGTAGAGAGCATCTGTGTCAGAGACTGCAACAGTTTTGTTTCAGTGTATGTGTAAAGGTAATGTTAAACATTTTCAATCACAGTCAGCAATCCCTCTGCTGTAAGCAAGCATGTTAACTTGCTCCTAAGAGAACTCTTTTTTTTTCATTTCTGAGCTCATTCTCCTACCACTGCAATGTGCTGTCCAAGTGAAAAGATGGGGAGGCAAAAGAAAATCCCTGGTTCTAGAGCACTATATGAAGAAGAAATAATCACTCCAACCAGAAGAATTTGAGTGGAGAGGAAAAAAAAAAAATTTAAAAAATAGAAATTCTGTATAGCCTTCAACATCTAGATATCAATAAGAGGATTCCCTTTACTGGTACAAATCATTCTGCTATTTCTCTCATGACATTTTTTAAAAGAAAGCTTGTGAATTCAGAGTTTTGTCCTTGAGTCTTCATAATAATCTTTCTCCTCATTAGTATTCTCTCTACAGTATACCCTTATGTGGATAGATCAAATGGATGCGAGTATTCCTCTGAATACTTCATCTTGTGTATCTTGTCTTAAGGAGGTTAATGATGTTATAGACATGATAACCCATCCATTTAAAACACTTGCTTACATCTTGCTGAACTGGAATCTGATCGGGAAAAATGTAAAAGGGGCTTTGCTTTAAGGCATAAATTTGTCAGATTCATCAGGATGAAAAAACGACAGGAGGAATTCTGAATCCAGAATAGAAAGGACTGCGGAGAGACCACCAGAATATTTAACTTTGATTGCTGGTGTCCCCCATCACATGGCTCATGAGACAGCTGCTCTTCCCAATTCGCCCAAGTCTTTGCAGTACTAATTCAGCAAAGAGGCCAAGCTTCAAACGTTTTGGCATGTTTGGGATATTCTGTTAATGACTGGAAAATATTTCCACAAAAGCTTGAGGACAAAATTCAACGTATTCAAAAAAACAAAAAAAGAGTTACCCGCTGCCAGCTGCTCTTGCTCTCAAAAAGGAACAGGAAAGCCAGTTTGATAAAAGAGTACCAGAGTATGTATTTCCACCCTGACATAAGGCAAAGGTCCTCTGGGAAAAAAAGAGGAATAAACTCCCTCTAAACCTTTGCATGAATAATTGTTTTGAAACTCTCTGCCAAGACTCCCATTTAGCTATGACTGCCTCCTGCAGCACTTCTGCAGAATTCATTACTCCTTTTCAGTTATTCCTGCTTATTCATGCTGCCCTATCCTTTCTTCCCCAGCTACACTCCCACTTTCAACCTCACGCTTTACCTCAGAGGCATCAGGTATGGCGAGGCATTAAGCATCCTTCTCCACATATGCTGGATCACACATTTTAAAACTGCCCAGACTGAGGAAGCACTGTACACAAAGAAAGTTGCTTGGCAAATCTGGATCACATCTAATTGCGTAAATGCAATTTTCTCCAGCTTCCTTACAGATAAATGCCAACCCTGAAAGAAGTCTCGTGCGTGAAGAGTCACTGGGAGGAAGTCATAATTGTAAATAGCCCCAGGGAGCCGAGGCACTCTTCCACTTGAAACAATAGCATCATTATTGCACACCTACAGCACAGTCAGATGAATGACTGCCACAGTAATTACAGGAAGCCGGGTCGGGTGGCAGGGAAAAAGGGCAATGGCTCCACTGCTTGCTCATGTCTGGGTACTGCCCAGTGAGGCTCTCAGCAGAGCAGGCTGCGCTCAAAGCTGGTCTGTCACTGCCTGCAGCCAAGCTCTTTCCAGGAGAGCTTCAAGGTACATTGGGCAAACTGTGTTACTAGAGACTTACTGGGGCTGTCCCTGTGTAACTGGAGCTTGCAATTCATAGCTTAAATGCTGCTATTCAAATACAGAGTTGGTCATCTGTTCCTGTGGTTTAAACCAAATACACAGCGTGTGGTAGTATAAAAAAGGAAAAAAAAAGATGATTGCAATCTGTGCTGGAGAAGCACAACCATGGAGGAAAAGCCAGACCTTCCTCCATACACCAACATCATTTCCAGCACAGCTGAAAACACAGGCTGTGCCAAACTGCACCCCCATTCCTCAGCTCTGGAAGCAGCTACCCCAGCCAGGATATCAGAGTCCCATCAGCACTTCTACCTGGCAGAGGAGTACCACAGCCAGCATTACGCCAACTTCTGCAGTGGTGCTGAAAGACTCTGTCATCTTCTTTTCAAAACAGCACCCACCTGATAACTCTTCTTTCCAAAGCCTAAGCCAGTCTACACAGATTGTTTTGTTCCTCACACTGCGTGCGGTGGCGTACTCACAAGAGCAAGGGGAACGCTTCCAACCCGCTGCAGAGCGCGTGCTACATCATCTTCCCCACCCGTTAATTCATTCCTCCTCACCCTTAATCCTGCCATTCAGGTAGGGCTGAGAACAGGACTCAAACTTGAGATCAGAAGAGAACATACCATATAACAGTGTACTATATAATGTGCAACCCACTTCCAAAATCCTTTCCTGATTTAGAAGTAAGGTGTTGGGACACAGAGACATCACATCACAGCAAAGAGCACACCGGTACAGCCCAAAGCTGAGCTCACAACTCTCCTGCCCTCAAGTATGTTTTCCAGCCAATTTTCTGCTTCACAAGGGCTAGAAACCATGGCTTTGCAACTGTGCATCCTCATCTAAAAGAGCTGTGTTCAGGGCATAAAAAAAGAATTCAAAGAACCAGGTAGAAAGTAGTACAGGAGCTTCCACCTATAGTCTATTTCAAGTGCATAACCTGGCTCAACAATTAGGCTGCAGTTTATGATCTCCCTTTTTAAGAATTTCACAAGTTTTTCAAACAGGTGCATGGGCAAGGACGAGACACAGCCAGGTTTCCTGTCAAACAGGTGCTGAGCTCAGTGGCAAATTCTGCTAGATGCTCAAGTTGCTCCATGGACAAGTGCCATCATGTACAGCACTAACACCTCACACAGTTGTTTTGTGAGTGAATGAACTCTCCCTCTTGCCTCAAGATGTCACCATGTGGTATATTCAGGCATTGCTGCTCCACTACCCTGACAGAGATGTAACCGTTGCCCATGTGATGGGACCCGACAGCTTCTTGCTGGGAAGGACCACCATACCCAGGACCACCAGTACTACTAGGGGTGAAATATTCAAGCAACTACAAGAAACTGTGACCACTGATCGGACACTGGGACACCTGTTGTCACAAGAAACAGCACAAAAAGTACCATGAGTAGGGTGACAACTGCTGGCCAAAACCTCTGTTGAGGGAGTCGTAAGTTTCAAATTATTTCAGCAAAAGGGACCACCTACCCCCTCCACCAGAGTACCCCTTTTTGGGAGGGGCTGGTCCTGTACTACAAAGATCCAAAATGTTGCCTGTCTTGCATCAGATCTGCAGGGCTGCAGCCTTAAAAGTACAGACACACAAATCAAGCTTTAAAAAAACCCCTGCTGCTGTTTCAAGTCAGCCAGAACTTTTGTTGTTGACATGATCAGTGCCATCTGTTTTACTGGCTGACATTACTTTCTCCAGAAGACTTCAGCTTTCATAGTTTGCCCCTCTGCAGAAGCTTGTATCCCGTTTTTTTTAAGCTTTCACTTCTATGTAAGGCTTTCAGGCATCCACCAGAACAAAACCTATGGGCTCTCCTAACAGTTTTTTGCTACAAAAATAATTTCAGTACTAACTGAGCCACAGCTTTAAGCCTACAGCATGCCCTCATGGCTGGGTTTTTTGTTTGTTTGTTCTTTAAAAAAAGGAACACAAAAAGAAGAGGTAACTAAAAGATTGTAGCTTCATACTGAAAAAAACTGTTTAAAGTGAACTTGCTGCTTAAAATTTTAAAAAAGGTGCTTTTTCTATGCTGCTTTCCACATTCAGTTCAACTGAAAATTTAAACTAGACCTGGCATTGCAATTTTCTGACTGCTACACACTAATTTCCATCGTATGATCACAAGGAAATTTAAACAACCTACAGGTTTTAGAATAACTTCCATCAGTTTCACTGAACTTTGAGGCTATTAGAGAATAATACTATAAATAATAATGATATGAAAGGCAAATACCTCCTTGTTTTCTGAATATGTTATCTCTTAATAACCAATAGTTCTAGCAGCATCCTTTTGGAGCACTTCTGTACCACCCTATCTGCTGTTACCAGCTTTGAATTCATCATCATACAAAACAAACAAGTATGAAACATGTTCCATGGACAACACCGAAAGCTGAAGGACCACTCAAGGTTACACAAGAGCAAGGAAAAGCACAGGCAGGAAAGTTTAAGCTTGAACTTGCACATGCACTGTCATCCCACAGGGCAGAAAAGGTGAGAGCCCCATTCTCCTCCTCAGACAGAGGCTTGGTGAGTACAGTCTTGAAACAGCATTCAGGCTGGCAACAGGTTAGGCAGCAATTGAAGACAAAAAGCTCGGAATAAAATAAAGCAAGCTGTAAAGGTGTGAACTAAATGGGAACTGGGGAGGAGCTGAAAATGTGCAGCTTGTCTAAGCAAAAGAAAAAAAAATGCAGAAGGTTTCCAGATATTTCTGGAAAGCTTAAAAATAAAATTAAAAAAAAAAAAAAAAGAGGGGGGAGAGGCTAGCTACAGAGTATTCCCAAAAGTGACAGGTTTTAAATGATGAGGTAGAGGACAGAATTTGAAAAGGAAGCATTACTGGCTGATAGCCCTGGAAAACTTCATGACCTTGAGGTATTATTGGCCATGGCACATCCCTCCCCGTGGAGAAGGGAGCTGCCTGCCTGCAGAGGAGAGAGAGCCTGCAGCAGGGAACCAGTGCTCCCTGGTTGGAGGGACACAGCTTCATCTCGCAGGCTCTTTCTATTTCTGTACTTAAAATCTTACTACAGCGCTATCCTATTTTGCAAATATATGCTTGTATACATGAGCTGCATATTTGAGAGCTATCTGACTGCATAGAAGATCTAACAATTCCTTGCATTTAATCAGAGAGAAGGTTCTGCAGTACTAAAATGGTCAGTCAGTAAAGAAAAAAAAAACAATCAGAGAGAAGGTTCTGCAGTACTAAAATGGTCAGTCAGTAAAGAAAAAAAAAACCCCAAATCTCAAGGTATTAGCTTTAAAATTACATACTCGACAGATGTCTTACGAGTGCTATACAACAATAAATAAAGCCATCTTCTGAAACTACAGCCTTCTTTCTTTCTATTCCCTTCCTGTGAAAGGGTTAATTTTTAGGTTTTTAATTAAAAATATGTAACTTACAACAGAGGGCAGCAGAACAGTTCAATTAATACTGTTCTTTTAAACAACAGATAACTCAAATGTAAGCCCTATATGCTTTTTTTAATTTATTAATCAAAAGGATCTTCAGAGTAGGTTAAGTTTTTCAACTTAAGCATGCCATATTTTTCTTGTCAAACATACCTTGGGATGATGACAGTGAGACAACTTTCTTTCCCCCATAATTATCAAGTAAATTTACTTATAGCCAGCACTTCATAAAATACCCTTCATCACTATGTTAACCATAGAGAAGTATTTTGAAGATCAAGGGAAACAAAGCACACAGCTAGCTAAGATAAATCAGTTACCTTTGTCTTTTCACCAATAACATTTCTCTCCAGCTCGGCTATTTTTCTGTTTAGATGATCCAAAATTTCCTTCTCCTTCAGCAGCTCTGTTGTTTCAGATTTCTGTTCCCCATCCAAAAGGGCACATTCCATATCCAACTAGGAACACAAAACATTTTTCAGAAGCAGTCCAGACTAAGAAGAAAACTTGATACACATTATTTTCTAGGGGAAGGGGAGCAAGTTGGTCATTATTCACAACAGAGGAACTCTTTAAGAAGTAAAAAATAGGTTTTACTCCCAGAAAAGGAGGTTAAAAGAGATTGAAAATCTGAGAAAAAACAAAAATGCAACATAAAATACTGTAAAGTAAGGTTCAAAGACTCTTTTTTCCAAAACGTTTTCTTATCCAGCACTTGTAGCCTGTGCTTCCTCCTGTCCTGACACCGTACCAAATCTCTGTGCCCAGGATCCATAGGAAACCCTTTTGGAACAGCTGTTTCTTTCCTGTGGCTGATAACTGGAGCCAGCAGAATCCAAATGCTTGGCCAGCTTAGTCTGCAACTGTGAGATTCCAGAAGTCAAGAGGGTGCCAACATACCCTTGCCATCATAAAGCCAAGGAGGCTTCAAAGGAAGTTGCCTCACTTCCTTTCTCTTTAAAGGGACACAGGAGATACCACCATAAAACTCCCAAGTGACACAAGGTATTTAGATCAATGGAGTGACCATGCAACAAGTGAGATTGTTCTAATTCCATGTAGGGGTATAATGGTTACAGCTGGGAAAGGCTGAAATCCATCTCCTTGCTAGGGGAAAAGAAGGCTTCATAGTAGGAGACTGCCAGATCTGGGATTCTGTGCCTAATTCTGGTGAAAATTACGCAGTATGAAGGCTACATACATGAGTTCCCTGTGTACTTGTTATGTAGACATGCCTAGGCTTACGCTATGTAGACATGCCTAACAAGACACTTAAAACCAAAACATGTGTCATACCTCTCTTGAGGATTCATCCATCTGGTCATTTAGATCTTTGATCTTCTGCTCAAGTTCTTCCAAGTTATTTAGTATTACTATGCGTTCCTCCTCCAGTTGACTAAGCTCCTGCCCTCTTTGCTCATCACTTGTGCAGTCTGGTATCTGCAATGGCACGTTACAAGATGTTTATTAGGAAAAAAAAGAAAAAAGAAAAAGGAAGTTAAGCCCTGTTTTTCCTTCCCCCTTTCACACTGTGGTCGCTTTAGACAAGCAGTGTACAGCTGGTTGTGAACCTGTTATGTATTTTACATATACTGTATTGCTATTTCTATGTTTAGGAGGTGTGCAGGAGAAACAAACATGATGCCAGTGCCTGGCAGTAATTCCTATATTTATCAGTAAATAATACTGTTTATGCTACAGGAATTATTAAAACCTAACCTTTGAGAATACTTTACATGCTGCGCTACTTAGGTGTAAAAATCCGGTTTTCCCCCCCCTTCTAAATATATCACAAATAGATGAAGCTGCTTTTTATGAAAATTTCAGCCCAGCTGTTCACACAGGACCACAGTTGGTTCTGTCTCCCCAGTTATCCCTGAGGAAGCAGTGCCCTTAGCATCACTCTCCTCACCCGCCACTCACTCACTGGGTAGCGGTGCCAAGAGTTAAACAACATGGTTCGGAAAATGCCCGCGATCGCATCGCGGCAAAGGCCAGATCAAAGGGTGCTGAGTTTCAGCTGTATTCTTTATGCTCATCTGACCCCAGGGGCTGGCGATCCAATTACTCTGGTAAGGCAGCTCACTCATTGTCCCCAGTCGGAGCCAGAAGCGGGCTGCACGCGGGGCTTCGCGTTACCCGCTGCAGCACACGGCCTTGCTCAAAGGAGGCCCCACTCCACTCCTGAGCGGCTGTGTGGAGAGCAGGCATTTTATCCCAAACAAGCCCGACCTCAGCATTTTTAAAACAAAAAAAACGGTGTTGTGCTTCCATTAACACAGTTGCTTGCTACAGCTCTCCTCAGGGCTCAGCACAACACCCTTCGCAATGAATGAATGAACGGTATTCCTTCATTAGCATTAGTAATCCCAGCTGGAAAGCCTCTGTGTTCCGGTATCCTGTTCGGATAATGCTGACATAACATCTTCGATTTCAACTTCCTAATAAGGATTTAAAACAGGACCTCTGACTTGCAGGAGGAAAGCAGCGAATGGGAGAGAAATGCAAGACCGCAGAGTAACTTGCAGAGGAAACGTCTTACCCCCTTTTCAATGCAGGCAGACGTGGGAAGACCTAATAAAGCTGTAACAGCACGTTTGTGCTCAACATAAACTTCCCACCAAAAGACTCAGGGGACAACTTATCAAGCAGTATCTCTCTGACAATCTAAAGTGCTTTTTCATCACACCTCTCCATTCACACGTACACACTTCTGTTGACTATAAAGAGGCATACAAGGTAAGCAGAGGTTAAATACAACTCATGCCAGGCTTATATATAAACGTGCTGAAGCTTATACAGTGTGTAAACAGTGGTGAAAAGGAGAGAGACAAAGCATTTTGAAGGCGTGAATTTGTGAAACAGAAGCCTCTTTTTATGGCTTTGCTTGGTCTTATTATCCTAACTCTTGAATGCTGTTGTTTAACACGCTGCCTGTCACCACGACTGGAGGCATGGAGCATAAGCACTGACCCAAGATGATGAAAGGCGTCCCGCCCCAGCCCAGAGGGGACTGCTGCTGCCCCAGCTGAAGGAAGCTGTTAGGTTTGCTGTTAGCTCATTTTTAAAGGACAGTTTCCCTTCAGCAATGAAAGGGTGGCATGATATGCACAGGAAAGGAGCTGCAGCTTATTAAGCGCAGGACTTGGGTTACAGCGGCAGGAGGCTGGCTGCTGCCACACACCCCAGGAGAGGTGGCAGCTGATTTGACAAGTGGCTTGGGTCCAACCCTGGGGAAGAAGACAGGACAGCAAATTTGGCTCAGGCAACTCTTCCTTCACCTCCCATGCGACTGTTCTGGTTTACCCATGAGAAAACATCCTCTTCTTACAGAGAATAGGAGCCTCAAGTTGAGAGAAGACAGCAGAACCTCCCTTTCCTCCTACATCCCAGCATGGTGCTAACCAGGGTTCCTGAAACCTTCCTTATTTAAGTCGCTATAATTGTTCAGGCAAATCCTTCTCCCTCAGAAACTATTAAAGCTCTTCCTGAACTGAACATCCCCCTCTGGAAAAAGAGAAGAAAAACCCCTCAAACAACCAAACAAAAAGCAAGCAAACACAAAAACCTCCCAGTACTAATAGCTTCCACAGGAAATGAAATAGTAATTTGCTGGCTGACGAACTGAATGAGCTCTGTAATGAATTCTCACACCTAAGTCATCCTAACTGTGGCCCCTGCCAGGACAGCCGGCTCCTGGAGAAGTATTTCAAGCAGTGGAACCCGGATTCTACGCTGTCGCCCTGCACAGCGTTCGTTACCTTTGGTGTGATGCTTAGGTAGGACGATTCAGCAGCATCCTTCAGGAAGCTGGGAGCCGCGAAGGGTGGAGGCTTCGCGCTCTCGCTGAAGTGCTCATCGGCTCTCAGCCCTCTGCCGGGCAGGAAAGCGGCCGTGCCCCGGCTGTGGCTGCTCAGCTCCGAGAAGTCCGAGTCACTGGCAGATGACTTCAAGTGGCTTCTGAACCTGGTATCCAGATTCACCTGGGAGTCTTCGAACACCGAATCCTCGTCAGAGAGCTGGAGTTTTTCGAGTTCTTTGTTAATTTTTTGAACATCAGCAACTGTGGTGGCTGCAGCCGGGTTGCTGTCGGATTTGGAGTACTCTGCACACAGACTGAGGATTGTCTCCAGCCGCTGTCGTTCCTAGTTTAAAAAAAGATAATAGCACCAAGTGTCACAGGTGAGCTAAAGGAAAGATGAAGTTAAAAGTTTGCTGGGTTTGGGGTTTTTTGGTTGTCTTTTTTTTTTTTTAAGAGTGAAGGATTAAAGTCCTCCACAGAATCACAGAGTTGTAGGGGTTGGAAGGGACCCGCAGAGATCATCAGGTCCAACTCCCCTGCCAAAGCAGGTTCCCTAGGACAGGTCACGCAGGTAGGCATCCAGATGGGTCTTGAATATCTCCAGAGATGGAGACTCCACAACCCCCCTGGGCAGCCTGTCCCAGTGCTCTGTGTGTCTAACTCACAGGTAATAAACAGAGAGACATAAATGGTGCAAGATGAAGAATACGAGTTAACATGCAAGAACAACTTAAAAAATGAGAAATCTATTTCACAGAAATTAATAACCACTTAAAGAAGATGTCTTAATGCTTGCTTATCTTCCCCATGTAGAAAAGTTTAATATGAATATTGCATATTCAGGTTGCACGTACACATGTCCAGTGAGCTCACTGTGTAAATCACTAATTGTTCCACTTGACACTTAACACAACACTCCTACCAAGCTGCAAAACACCACGCGGGTTTTCCATGAGCTCACTCCTTCCTGACTTCTTTGCATTTTCTGTTTTGCTCACTCGGATTCCCTTTTTTTGGGAGAGAGTTAGTCCACATTTTGAAACACACAGTTTTAGGAGCACTAACAGAAAAATGACATGTCACATCTAAAATGCAACAGCTGTCAAATGCGCAGAAGAGGGGGAAATCTTTATTTGCCAGTTAATTCAAGTTCCCTATGGATTCACACAAACATTTCAAACTTGAGACATCTGAATAGCTGTGCCAGTGTGACTTGACGCGCTTCAAGTTGCTGTACACATGTAATTCCCAAAGGATTTCTAGATCTTTATGATACTTTATAAAAAGTATCAGAAAGCCTTTTTCTTTTTTTTCCCCACTGTATGCATAGCTACCTGTAACTTCTATTTCAGACTATTTTTTTCCCCTTTTCATCTTTTAAGAACGAACGCTTCTATGTAACTTCACACTTCTTTTGATAAAGAAAAAAAATGTGATGTAAATAAGAAGTTGCTTACCATCAGCTTATTGAAATTCTCCTGGGAAAAAAGACCACCACTGTGAGAGTTCCATGCTTGGTATTAATACTTGCACTATTGATGTCATTTCTGACTTCTAGGAAACCTCTCTTATTTTTAATAGCATTTAAAAAGAAAGCCAAAACCCCCCAAACCCTCAGCCTCCTTCCCCAGGAACCACTGCAGACATAATCACTTTTCAAGCTCCTACCTGGCATTGCCTTTGCAAGCAGGATTTGCAAAGCAGCTATTTCTGCCCCTCCGAACAACCCCCCCCTACAAGGATCAAGCAAAGCCGCTGGGGCAATGCATCACCTGCCCTTTCCCTGCAGCAAGCCACTGGAGTTTTAGGAAAATTTAACACAGGTTTACAAGCATCCAGCTTAGCATACAGCTATCAAGAGACTACCCAATGCGTTCATGCCACCCTGCATCATCACCCATGGTTGAGCTGCATTTCTGAGCTGCAGAACCGTTCCCAGCACTATCCACCCGAGAGAGCACCGCAAGACAGAAGCTTTGCCTTGGGACAGGTTATTCCCAGGTTCCCACCGCAGGTTTCCTCCGAAGCCTCCAGTAACGGCACCGTCACAGACGAGCCACTGAAATAACGGAGCCCAGGGCAGCTGCGGGGCGGCAACTGCAAGCTTGTTTTCCACAAAACAGGTCCAGCAGATTCTGCAGTCATCCTTCAACCCCAAACAGTTGACATAACTCCCCCAAAGCTTCATTCCCTCCAGGCAACCACTGCCAGACCCTAAGCCTCCTTCCCTTACCCCTCCAACGACGCTATCCTCCCTCTTATTAAGCCTTTTGGCCACACAACCCAATTCCTAAAGAGCTCTGCAAGTGCTGGCTGGGATCGCCGGTAATTATGCAGCTCTCGCTGTTCTGACGGCACCCGGCCTGGCCCTTCCATACAGTCATCCTAACAGTTATAGACGGGAAACGCCAAGTCCCATCCTCCCCTGCAACAACAGGGTGTATCAGGTTACCCTGTGCCAAGCCTCCATCCCTTCCATAATAATAGGAAATGGCAAATTTCAAGGCACAGACACTGCTTATTGCAGCCGACGAGCTTGGGTGAGGGGCTCTCACTGCAAACCTGCTCTTTGCTGAACAGTCAGTTGGGAAAAGAAAAAAAAAAGGGATTCCTTCCCCCCCCACCCCAGTCTCTGAAAAGCTGAAAAACTGCAGGAAAACCTCTGCCAGTTTTTAAAAAATTCCTGATGAGCGTTCAGTCACATTGCAGAAATGCTGACACCTCTCACTTCTATTTTGACATGTGCTGAGCAGCTTACGGACAGGAAGCCCTGTGGTTATCTTATACACCCCATTCTCATCCCCTCGGCCAGCTCACTCCAGCTCCAACACACCTGCATGTAGCCGCTTCCAGTGTAAACCAGCGAGCTTGGGAAGCACCCCAGCGATGGAAAGCATGAAAGCAAGCAGCACAGGGGGAGTCTGGTCAGCAATTCCTACAAGAAACACTACCCAAGCTCTTTGTGAGGCTGAACACAGAGGAGGGAAAGTAAAAAGCTATGTCAGAAGAAGGAAATTGGCTTTAATTTAGCACTGGTGGGAGGGTCAGGTGTTGAAACAAGCCCTGTAAGCCTTTCAGCCTACTTCCCCATAAAACTGTCCAAACACACTGCAACATGTCCATGTAATTTCAGGGGGTCTCTTAGGGGTACACACAGAGTCTTGTGCACTTTCTACACGAGCAGTTTCACCAATCCCAGCTTTGACAAAGCTACACGCCAACTACAGATGGCTGCAAATTTAGGTGCTGAAGGAGAATGGTGGGAGAAGGGTGGGAGATAAGGGGCTAATAACCCTCCCCTGTTAATCCCCCATTGCTTAACAGTGACATGAAGGGGTGTCCCTGGAACACTAAAGAAAAATATTCCAAAATGGCAAAGATAAATAGCTCCCACTTTTTAAACAGCAAACACATCAGTGATTCCTGGGTTTGTTCATCTGCTGCATGTCATGTATATGTACTTTACAGATGCGTAGAGGTGATGCTGTACCTAGATATCAAGGCAAGACTTGGTTAATCAGCTGTGGCAAGCAGGAAGCTTTTTAGGTAAGGGCCATTAAGAACTAGACAACCCCAGATTTCATTAAAAATACATGTGCAGTCTATCCTTTGTGACCAATACTGACAAGAACTTCAGCTAGCCCCTGCAGCCAGGGCTCCCTTTGCCTGAAGAAGAAGCTGTTGCTCCTTTCAGCTAGCAAAGAACAGCACTTTTCCACTGTTGCTCTTCAGAGCCACCTCAGTCTCAGGGAGACAATCAGCTTCACAGCAACACTTACATCAGCAGCTCCTCAAAAAGAATGGGTGAAGGAAAGAGGCAGAAAGACCTGGGAAGAAAGCAGCAGAAACTCCCCAAACTTTCTTTCTAATTCAGTACTGCACAGAAAAGAGGCAGGAGAAAGGTTTCCCTTTCCTTCTTGGAATTTCTAAGGAGGTGGTGACTTCACACCTGCCAGATACTGAGACATTTATCCCAAAGCTGGACTTCAACTAAGTCTGTGAACAGCTCATCAACTGCTCTTCCCTCCAGTTTGTGCCAGCTTCTCACTCTAGCCTCTTTTTTTTTTTTCTCCTCCCATTTTCAGTCCTTGTCTAGCTGTAGTTAGCGTTTTGGCTCTGAGGTTACTGCTAGCAGCACAGAGTTCAGGAAGAAGGACCCAGCTTTCCTGCCCATCTCCCACAGGCGAAGATGCGCAGGCAGACTTCTCACAGCGGAGGCACCTGCACGGAGGGACCACCTCATCTCAGAGCGGAGGGCCAATCGCAGGGCCTGGTCCTTACCTTCCCACTGCAGGCACAGAAGATACAGGTTGGTAAAAGCAGAAGAGATCAGTAGCACAGAGGAGAGGCAGCCTCCAGGCTTCTGGGAGGAACTGAGCCAGCAACTTCCTGCAGAATTAGCTCCTGTATCCGCAGGCATGCACTCAGCTCCTGAGGAAGTGCCCTCAGCTTCCAAAAATAACAGCGTTGTTCAGATCAGTGCCCTTCTGTCCCTACAGTACCTACACTGATGCTCCTTTTCTAACCATGCTGAGGGCAGGAGCCTGAAGACTAGAGCTCCAGCGCAGTACTTAAGTTCTGTAAATGAGAATATGTCTCCCAAAACTTCCTTTTCCTGGTCCATGCTGTTCCTTTGCATAAAACACAGAGCTGCAAAAATTAAGTTTATGCAATCCACGCTTTGGATTATTAAAGGTCTCACAGCAATGTTTTGGAACACAATTAAAACTGAAAATTTACCAAGTCATCAGTATTAGCTATATTAATATATTATACATATTAGTTATATATGTTAATCCTGTTATATGGCACTTGTTAATTTACCAAACTCAATTAACATTAAGTAGCTGCTCTGTAACGTCCTAGAGACTGTTAAATACTAGTGGTGGGAGGATTGCCTTTGTCTACTTGGCTGAAGTGCCTGTAAGAGGCAAGTCATGCGGTTACATACAGGGTTGAAAGGGTCTCTAAAAAGATACAGCACCAATATAAATTTAAAACCTGTATACAAAGTTTTTCCAAGCTGCATGGAAGAATTACATGAGCTCCAGCAGTACCAGCTTGAAAAGTTCTAAAATGCTCTCATTTCATTTTCCCATCACACGAGAGCATCTTGCTAACTGCAATGGATCAGTGAAAGCCGGGCACAGGGGCGTTCTGCATCACCTCCTACCTGCTGAATTATGAAATGTAACGCTCTTGAGTGGAAGAGGGGACTATGGAATATGCACCTTGAACTTTAGCATCGCTCATCAGACATCAGTCACGCAAGTGGAAATCTCTCCCAGCACAGTTCCTGCATCTACTGAAGCTTCATTAACAAGCACATGTTTACACAGTTTGAAGATCCAACCAGACGGCCGGACCACGGGAGGTGTCAAGCAGATACTGCACATGTAACTTCTAAGTACCTACCACCATCTAGAGGAAATACGTTGTACTGCCTAAAAACCAGCAGTAGAGAAATCATTTCAGGCTATTCAGATGAGCGATTATCAAAACAGATGGCCTCAGTATCTGACTCTGTTGCCTGTCCTGTTCCACCCATGACCTCCCCATGAGCTAAGACTGCCCTTACAGTTCGGGCAGTTACCACAGCCAGGCTTTTATCTCAGTTAAGAAAAGAAGAATGAGATTGCCTCTCCAAAATAACATTTTTTTTTTAAATTGATACCTAACAGTATCATTGAATATTCATAGATAACAAAGATTATTTTCTTCCTTGTTTATAAGGCTCTTGAGTTAGCTTCAGCAATAGCTAACTCTGACTTCTCCTTGTGTGAAGCTTCTACAAGCATCCCCACACCGAGATGCAATGTCTGGTCAGTTGGGCTGGAGAAAAAGCAGCAGCAGACTGTGACCCACCAGCCCACTGCCCATGCAAGCTCCAGGAGCAGCCTCATGCTGTTCCTCTTGCTCTCAGTGCTCAGTGTAACACTGGAGGGACAGCAGCAACAGGAGTTCTGCTAAATCATGGAATCAGGAATCAGTCAGTGCGGAAAAGACTTTTACAGTGACAGAGCCCAACTGCCAACCTGACACTGCCAAGCTCACTGCTAGGCCAGGTCCCTACGCACCACCACCTCTACTGGTCTCTCCAATGCCCAATGACTCAACCACGTCCCCGAGCAGCCTGTTGCAGAGCATGGCCACAACCCTTTCAGTGAAGAAGTTTTTCCTAATATCCAGACTCAAGTCACAGAGGAGCAGACTGGTTAAATAGAAGTGGCACCAATCTTCAACTAGGTTGGCTGAACCCAGCCACAGGAAGCAAATCAAAAGAGGGAGAAACACCAAGTCCTACACAAGTACATGCACATCTGTCTGCTGGGTGCAGAGGAACACACTAAAACCTATGTGTAAAACATTCACATAAAGCTCCATAATGCATATTTTCACCATTGGTCCCACATTTTAATTCTCTCCATTTCTTCTGGCAATGAGTACAGATCGTTTGGTTTCATACCCAGAAGCCTCTGTTACTTAAAATGCCAACTAAGCACAAGTAAAACCCTTAGAACAATTTCTGTGGAGAATAAAAAAAGAGAGTAAACAGAAGAGACCAAGGGCAGATACTAGGTCAGGCAACAGTATGTGCATAGATTTTGTTCAAATAAATAAACAATCTGGAGGTGAACAGTAGTTCTCAAACACAACACCCCAAAACTGCTCTGTGCCAGCTGGATAGCTACAGGGGCAGTGCTGGTTCAGAGAAAGAAAGATGCCCTCCACTTTCTATCTGGGCCATAAAGGCACCTAACCCTCTCAAAAGGAGTCTCATGTTTCTGATTTAAGTTCTCTGAGTAGTCCTACATTTTTCTTCTCTCTACCTTCCTTCCAAAAGACCCTATGCAAGAGCCTAATACCTGCAGATGGAGGGACTATATTTTCCTTGCCATTTACTTATCAGCTACTCAATCTGGACTTTTACTTAGTACAGTTAAGCTATCCATGGGTGCTTGTTAAGTTGCAGGGCGGTATTCACACTTTCCCCTGTCCCCTAAGAAAAAGAAGCCTGAGCAGACCTGGATCTCTCCACTTTGTCCATCTCATGTTACACAAGGTCAGACAAAGATGCTCTTTGGAAACTTGGGCTGGATATATTAAAGCCCTGTTGGGGTAAACCCATAACTAGATGTACCCATAAGGACAAAAATAAAGCAAAGGCAAAATGGTATAAGCAATAAAGTACAAGGAACTGATATGGTGATTATTTTTTTTTTAATATATTCTTTCCCTTCAGAGATCTGAAAACAGGTTTATGATGTTTTTTCAGAGTCTCAAACCACTGAAAGGAGGTACTCTCCTGATATTAAACTCTTCCACCAGATAGCTCTATCAAGGGGAAAAAAAGAATCCTGTGCAGGATCCCGAACATCAGATGAACTCAATTAGGAGGAAGCTCCTTCATGTTCAAATTACATGCTGCACACAAAACATCATCTTTTTTTTTTTTTCCAGAAACTGACATGCTTGGGAAAACAGCAAGCAAATTCTCCTTTTAAAGGAGCAGGACTTGATGGAAGTATTGTCTGGTGAGAAAAGAAATAGTGAAGAAAAAAATAACAAAGTCATTACATACAAATATAAACCCCAAACAATTCTTTAGCATTACTGACTGCAGAAACAACCCCTTATCTTCCATCCCTCGCTGCAGAAAAGGCGGATCTCTTTGAAATACAAATACGCTCTACAATGTCATCTTTTATGACTGATTATCTCAGGTTTTACAGCATGACTGTCTGGGAAACCCTCTGATAAGAAGGCAGCACCGTTTGCACACACAAAACCGCCAGGACTAGGGAGGAGAGAGATTCCCGAGGGGAACAGAACAGCAGCAGGGGAAGGGAAACAAGAGGAGAAAGAAACAGCCTGCCAGTGTTTCTACTGACACTTCCCGCTTCGGCACAAGCGACCGTAACAACCTTTTCCAAGTTGCCCAGCCCTTGCTCCCAAGAAGCTGCAGCCTCAAGGAGAACCTCAAGGGGAGCTGGCCAAGCTTTTGAGGGGATGAAGGGGACAAGGCAGGGTGAGGGCACTCACAGCCTGCCGCTCACGGATGGAGGGGGAGAGGGGCTATGCCCGCTGCCCCCTCACTCCTGTGCCTTGACCCTACAGCCCTAGCTCTAAGCAGGCAAAGATGAACATTCTCACATCTTGCAAGTCAACAGCACGTGTCTCAGAAACTACGGTGCTGAGTGGATCAGGGATGAGAAGGCATGCTCCTGCCTGTGTAACATGTTACTCACCAATCTGCATTGAGGATGTAAGTGAAGATGGGAAGGACACATCAGTTACTTCACCTGAACCTGCCTGCAGGTGTAGCTCAAAATAGGAGTGGAGACCCCACACAGGCTTCAGACCACCGCTGGTCATCCTTGATGAGGTGAACTTGCCTGGGAGGTGAACTGGCTTGCCTGGGAGGTGAACTTCCCTAGAGGGTCACCAACCGTATGTCTGCGTGTAGACAGGTTTAGAAGTATCCTATCCCCGCCTTGCCCAAATCCCTAGAGATCTGAATTCAAGCATGCAAACATAAATTTATGCCTCAAATCTAAGTTTCAGTAATACAGATTGGCCCATCTAATGACCTCAGTTTCTATGTGGAAAATAACATCAGTAGGATATGAAGGGATGTTAATGGGGTCAGAGACTCCTGGAGCCAGTGAGTTATCTTTTTGCAACACCAACTGTCTTTCCAGAGACAGTTTCAGTAAGGAACTGTTTCAACAAACCTTTGCATACTCTGAAGGCCTTTTTTGGTTTCCACCACCCAAAAGTTGTTTAAGTAACACATAAACTGGGTTTTACTACCAAGTTTAATCCCAAACTGCAGCAGCATGAGCTGCTTTATGGTGACTAGAGAGAAACTGTCCCCCTCTGCTACTCTCCCTCTCGGGAGGGGAAGAGGCAAGGAGGCCTGCATTTTAATGGGAATACTCAGAAGGGAAAACCACAACCAAGCAGAGAAAGCTCCAGTGATGAATGTCCAACCCAGACCAAGGTATACCTGACTCGGCACCGCAGCGCATACGCAGCTCTGAGCAGCTTATAGCAGAATCTCATTTTGGTTTGGGTTTTTTTATCCACTTACCACAAGGCAGTGCCATCATCTAAACCAAGAAGTGCTGGATCCCTGCAGTGCAATTTGGGGTTTTTATGAACGTGGACATTTTAACAGAGCCCGCAGGATGACCGAACGCAGTTTACGTGGTTGTAACATTATTGAGATGGTTGAACAGTACTGTCTATCTGAGCTGTTACAGCAGCACACTGCTTAAGCATTAGCTTTGTAGACTGCAGTACTAAGCAAGGCATCTGAAACAGACAGCATTTGAATTTCAAAAGGCAGCAGCTTATACTTTGCTGTACCCTCCCTGATGGCTAAATCTGGGATGGATGTTTTACAAATGCTAACTGCCACAGAAAAAGTAAAATTTAAAAAAAAAAGCCTAGAGGAGTAAAAATTACCAGTCGTTCCATCTCCTGCTCCCGAAGCCGCTCTTCCCTCTGCCTCCTGTGATAGTCCATGAGGTCTTCTCTCCCAGAAATGGAGCTGATGCTGTTCTTCCGCTCCCGCATGGACACCTGCAGCGAGTTTGGCGTCTGCCTGTAGCTTTCCAGATCTGGGTCATCAAGTTCCACAGAACTGGTGGAAAGGTTTCTTCGGATAGAGAACGACCTGTCAAAATCCACTGGGGAGAAAGAGCCACTGGGACTTGTTCCTGAGAGTCCGAGTCTATCAAAATCATCAGGAAGATATGGGGAAGAGGGGGCTAAAAGCATTTTTTTAGCAATTCGAGGGCTTGCAGGAACACTAAGAGTTGAACTAACATAGGGATTATTCCCAGAGACAGAGTTTGCATGTGGTGAAATCCCTGAGCTGCAAGAAGAAAAATTCAGGTAATTATCAGCATCTAAAGCATTCTGAGGTAGATCTTTTTCTCCAAGTTTTTTCCTTTTAGTGTTACCCAGAGAGCTTCTGGGGGGCAAACTTAATGGCACCAGTTGGCTTTCTGTTGATTTATAAAGCCTGGGTAAGGAACGACTGTACATTCCCATATGACTTAGAGATCCACCGGAGTATTTCCTAGGCCGTGAACCCATAGTCTCCATCATCACATCCTTGGGTTTAACTGGTCTTATGTGAAGAGACAGGCTGTCTTCCATATTCATCCTTCTGCCTTGCTTCGGGCTAGAAGGCATGCTAGCCGCCCCCGAATTGCTAGCAGGTGAAAGCATCAGCTCATTTCCCGAGCTTCCATTCCACATGGTGAGGAGAGAGCCTGAGATCTTCTTCATCTCCAGCATTCCTGGGAAGTAGACATTGTCATACGATTTGTTTTTCTGACTGTACTTGGAGCAGTGAAACTTATCCACGTTTCCAAGGGCTTTTTCATTTTCTCTGCTGGCATGACTATCAAAGTCTGTCCTTCCTAAACTGTACCCACTGAGGGACGGAGACGTGCCCGATATGGAACCCAAATGCTTCACAGAGATACTTTTATCTGGAAGATAGGGGCTTTCACAGGGAAACTGTTTGCCTCCTTGTATTTTGGTAACAGAGTGTGCATTTTTAACACTGGAGGAAGGACTGGGTTTAACTGGCAAAGGCTGTGAAAGAGTTAAATATGAGCCAGCATAGTCACCGTTTGTTTTAAATTTGAGACTTGATGAATATTTCTTTGGGTTGAGGTTTTCCATAATATCCTGGAGACCATTTTCAAGGGAATTGGCTACAGAACCCTTCCCCAAGCTAGCATTTTGTAATTCCATCTGGTTTTGCGCGTGGCTATAGTCTGCCATAATCTTACTGGAATCTGTAAGGAAGAGAAAACAAGAAAAAAAGTTTTAGCAAATAAGTAAGTAGCCTCTTGCTTGTGAATGCCTGCACATTAACTGGAAAAAACCACAACTTATAATAGTAATTACTGTGCTTGTCATAGGTTTCTCAGATACTTGAGCAAAGGAGGGTATGCACAACCTTCCCATCCCTGTTTTCGCAGAAGATGAAGTCTCGAGAGGAAAGAAAAAAGGGGGTGTGTGGAAGGTAGACATTTGGACATCAAATTCATAGTACAAATCAGCAACATGGGTGGAAAGAGGCTCAACTCTTTCTTTGGCGTCCTATCTATTGCAGCTTTGTTTCTATTACAAAGCTGAGCCTCCCAAGACAGGCACGAGGTAAGGAAGCATCACAACCCTGACGCTTTACAGCTGAGGAGATGAGGCACACAGAGAAAATGCAAAATCAACCACAGAGCAGAGATCTGAACACAGGTCTCCCAGGGTTCAGGATACAGAATGTTAGACACCACTCTGGACCACCTCTTCTTTAAATTGTGCCCAAGCTCAGTTCAAAGCTTAGTAAGAGTGTGTCACCTTTCTGCTTACATCATCGACGGTCCTGCAAAGCTTCACAGGAAAGTACAGAAACAAGGTCCCTTTTTCAAGGTGTTTCAGCATCAGCAAAGTGCACTTTAGTAAAAGGACAGCCTCAAGGAAGCGTAACATCAGGCTCACAACTTCAAAAAAACCCAACAAAATCACATGATCATTAAAAAATGGGGCTAAGGCTTCAGGTCGTAATGCTTGTTTGGAATTATAATTAATGTTAGAGTTATAATTAAAGCTCTGGAAGAGTGCATTAAACAAAAATAGCCTGTGCTATAGTGGATGTTACTGTTCAACGATGTGTCAAGCTCCAGCCTACAGTTCTGAACCCCACTTTGCTGAAAGCAGAGACAGGAATTCAGCTCCTGCCAGCGTCAGTCGCTGCAGGAGATAAACAGGACCCCTAGCAGGCTTTCACTTAGACCTCAGTTGATGTAGAAATGGCACCATTAACGTTTACAGTACCAGCTCCTTGGATGTGCTAGGCTGTGCTTCAAACCAATAAAGCAATCAGCGTCAGTTCCTGCAGTGCCACAGACTGAGTGTTGCTTCTGAAAATAAGGGTCAGATCTGGGATTTACTCTCGGCTCAGCCGCATTTCACCTGTGACTTCAGCCACCTCATGAGAAACCTAATCTCAGCTTGTCACTCAGCAGGGAAACCTAACGTCCAAACGTGTAAAGTGCTTTTAAAATCCTTGAAGGCTATACTTTAAACCTCTTCCAAGTGCCACTTCAGACAATTGCATGAACCTAGCCATAAAAGTTGTTTTTCCCCTCCCCACCACAGCTTCAGAGCTGAGACAGTTCGGTTTCAAGGGGGATCACTAGGTTCTGCTACCTGGTGGAAGGAAGGTGGCAATATACTCTTTGAGTGGGTCCGCATTTCTGGGACCTTCCTTGCTAACAGAACACACACATACACACACAACATCATGGAATTCCTTGCTGTCCAGGGCATGGTTTAACAGACCTCTCTTCCACAGGCTTCTGGAGATGAGCTCTCAGCTCCGTACAAACTGTGTAAGTCTAAGCGTGTGACAGCCCATTTTCTTCAGTTCTTAAGGAGCAAACCCATAAGTTTAAGAACAAAGTTGTCCACCACGAAAAACGTAATCAAATAGGCAAAAGTTAAAAGGAATCAGCATTATAGGGCCGTGGGGGAAAACCCCATTAAATCAAACATTCCATTATGGAATGGAACCTAATTTATACCCTCACCTCTTTTCCTCCTATCCTCTTTCAAGTATCTCTTTAAAAGGTAAAGCTAATCTCTTTAACAAAATTTTACTGTCCAATTCATAACTTGAACACAGCTGAAGTTCAAATGCTTTTGCACAAATTCCACTGGCTCCTATATAAATAGCTTAGCATACACATTAATAGGACATTAATAATTGTTTATTACTCCCTTGCAACACCAGTAGGGCACATTTAATCCTACAAAGACTGGAGACTTTTGCCAAAAAAGAAGTTAGCTCATGGAAACTTTCAGGCTTGTTCACCACAGCAGTGAAGAGTTCATTGTACTTGAAATCCAAACAAGCACAGTAAGAAAAGGTCACAGTACCTTCGTGCAGCCGCTCAGATTCAGCTTTTCTCTCCTGTACCTCACACCAGCCCTGCATTTTCAGTTCCAGCACCACAGCGCCCGCAATCATACAGTTAAATCCCAACCGGACTACAGCATATGTTTAGCTGAACCATAGCTGCTTCCCACAAACCAGATCTTGTTTGTTTTGTTTATTTTTAGGGAAATGTTTGGGATGAGACTGTATGAATGTGCCAGGATGCGTTACACATCCTTGGCTGATGTTGCCTTTGCTTACAATTATAGGGACCGGGGTTGGGAGCTCTGGCACGTGGTGTGCCTTGAACCCATCCTGCATCCAGGTCAGCCCCAGCTTTCGCTCAGTAACCTTCAGTGCACAGCAGAAGGCTGCTCTGTTTAGCAAACTATTTACTGCCTGGAGCTATATAGGAAAATTTTATTAGGTGTTATTTTTTAAAATTTCTCCCCCCCTCACCCTTTTCTTTTCTCCCTTTCCCAAGTTGTTTAGCTGGGGGTCACTGATACCTGTTCCAGCCAAGCATTAGACTGTTGGGGGAGGGGAGTGTATTCAGCTGTGGCCTTATTCTGGTTGGCAAATGGGGTTAGACATCTGAAAAAAACATAGAGCTTATCCATGTGTCAGGAGAATTAAAGGACCAAAATCAATAACAAATCCTGAGAGATTTATGTACATCTACAAACAAATTTCATTTTTAGTAATTGATTACCTGATTCAACACTCTGGAAGGAGGAGAGGTTACTTCTGTTCGGCATCATATTTGTTTCCTACAGGATGGTTAAAACAACACTAATTTCAGCGAACCAGGTAAATTTTGACCTGCAAATAAAGTAACAAAAGAGAAGTTGCATTAAGAAATGTATTCTGAGAACATTTTCCAAGCATATTATATAGACCAAGACTGCCTTTTCGAATGGTAAAATTTGCAGAGACAACTCAAAAAGTAATGTGTCAAAAGACATTTGGAAAGGGCACTCCATGCTTAATGCGGAGACTGTGAAAAGAAAACCAAAAATTCACTGCAGGTGTTTCATCAGTTGAAAGCTTTATATAACTTGTTTTGATAATCGGGTATTACCTATGATTCTGACTCTGTGCAGGCAGTTATTCATCACAGCTCCTGAGTTTTAGCTGCATTCCTGTGGCTTCCTTAAGAAATCATTAGCAAGGTTGGACTTCTCTGCAGCGGACTATTTTTGAAAGCCCACAGCCCAATTCCAGCCCACACAACACCAGCATCCTGCAATCATGAAGAAACCTATGCAAAAACAGGTATGCCATCCAAAACACAGAAAACATTTTGGCATGCGATGATTTCAGAGGTTCCAAAGAAGCCAGACTAGGAACGTGCAGAGATTCTTTAAAGCTTACTTTTTAAAAAATAAAAATAAACAAAAATTGATAAGGCTACATGAGAGTTGGCTTAAAAGAAACACTACAATTGAATCCCAGCCACTAAAGACTAAAAATCTAAATCCAAATACAAGACCTCTAGAGTGAGCTGCTCTATAAAAAGAATTTTATTTTTTTTAATATATACACACATCTGTTTTTAAAAGGCTTACAAAAAAGCTTTTAAAAAAACCTGCACCAAGTGACAAAATTAATGGTGACCATCTGTAGGTCCTCTGGGCTTTAACTCTGGATGAGCAAATAGAAACGCGGCAGAAAAACAAGTGAAGAATGGAGACAGATGTCTGGAGCTGTCTAGAGACCAGCCACCTTTTTAATTAACTGCAGTCATCACAGCGCTTCAGGTCTCCCTTGCACAGGCTTCCCGTGCCCTGCTTTTTTACATTGTTCTCTTGGGAGGCCAACCAGGGGAGAAGGGAGCTGGTACTAACCCCCTGCAGAGGGAGGCTCTTTCACCATGACCTCCAGCTTCTCCCTCACCTGCTCCCCACAAAGGGGCCTCCCAGGGGGCTGGGACCTATCCCTCTCCTCTGGTCCCCCAGGAATCCCCCTGTGCTGGTGCTGCTTTGCTGTGCTTTTTCTTTCTCTACAGAGGTCATCTCTCGCTCCTTAAGAAGAGAGTTTCCATCTCAGCAGGTACCTCTACCCCCATCACAGTTACAGGTGAGCTTCAACCTCACAGAGTCCACCAAGAGCCTGCGATCTACCATTCCCCCCAAAACCAGCTCTGCTCACTAAGGAGCCAGGGTGAGGAAAGAGATCCTCAGAGAACCAAACCTCCTGGGGGACTCACCCACCACGTCAGCCCTCTCCAGCACCACAGGACTGATGTTCTCCAGAGCAGGTGGTGGGAAACAACCATGACAGCAGGTAGCTTTTCAACCCAAGTTTCTCACTCATCAGGTTATTTTGTTGGCATGAAATGTTTACTATCCTTTTTACCCCACTGGGTCTACCCCTTAGAGAGCCTCCTTCCCTAATTCCTTCCAGCTTGCCTTGCATCCTTCAAGCTCAAAACCTGTGTAGCATCCCAGGCACCTTCCTTGCTGCGACTGGGGATGAAATACGAAGGATCTGGACAGAAACCCTGTTAAAGCCACTGTTACGATGCCATCTTGGCATAACGCTCATGTTGCAATAGCTATCAGAAATACAGTACTTTGAGCCCAGAGATTCCCAGAAAAGAAATAAAAATATAACTTGTCGGGACACGTTCAACTTGACACAGAAAACTAGTGACTCTCAACGTTTCACACTGTTCTGCAACAGAAGGGTAATTACCTCAAACAGAAAACTAAAATACAGACAATTTGAAAAGGAAAGGCAGAAGAAAGGGTTCCTTTAAAGAAATTTTTTTAAAAAGGGAAAAGACAGGACCAGATTTCCTGCATCTCCAGCACTGCTGCTTTATGGTTAAAATCACGATAAGATCACAAAAATCCCCATACTTTCTATCTCATGAGATGATGTCTACCACTTAATCAATATGGCAAACAGTAAAGAGAGAACAGCTGAGAAGGAAGGCTTTATATGTAATTGAAAATTCAATTTTCAGTTCCATGAATACCTGGGTTTGCTGATAGCTAATAGGAAGACTCTCTTTAAGGTTAAATATTTATATGGTTTCAGTTCAAGTTTGAGAACTCATTACACATGTCTCTTCTTAGAGGATGAGAGATCAGAGAAGTCATCACTTAGCAATAATTGGATTTTTTGGGGGAAGAAAGCACTTCCTACAACTCTGCTATGAACATGAAGAGGAAACAATTAATGAATTAACAAGATACACAAATTAACAGCTCAAAATCAACAGTTTATCTGCTCTCATATTCTTTCAGATGAGGGTTATGCAGTGCCTCATTTAAAAACCAGCAAGGCTGACTCTCATTACAGAGCACGTGCCCAGCTCTGCCTTGGCTGGAACGAAGCAAAATGATTTCATCTGGGTTTTATAAAGTCATCTGAAGTGAATGTATACAGCATTACCAATCATGTTTCATCTCTACAGTGCCCAGGCCAAATTAAGTTTTGTTTCACTAACGACCAGAGGAAACAGTGATTCACGACTCAAACAGGCAGCGAGTCAGACAAAAGATTCCAGGTTTCAGATATTATGAGCCACGGGGTGGCCTGACAGCAGGAACTCCTTTCCCTTGGCGTAGAACCCTAGAGCTGCAGCTCAACCAAGCCACAGGTACAGCTCTACCCAGCATTTAGTCCACAGATTTAGGGCGAGGCTTTCCTCACCCTGCAGTTTCTCTCCCCTTCCTTTACTTCTGCCTGGGCTGACACCCACCCCCTTGGGCAGCACCTGCTGTGGCACCCACTTTGCTCTTACATTACCAGCTGAGTTGTTTGCAATGCCCCAGGCACAGCTGATGCTCTGCTCTGACTGAAAATTATTTAAAATTAACTGTTGAAGTTCTTGCATCTGGCCACCTCTCCTTTAAGGCTTTCCTGAACTTCACTACTTCTTCATGTTTCAGTTTCTCACAAAATATCACCAGCAGTTCCCAGCAGCTCCTGTCGCCTCTCTAGTCTCTGACACCTCTCCTTAGAAACTCCTACAGCAGTGCGCAGCCACCCACAGAAAACAGATGAAAACCCAAGTGACTGAGGGCGAGGAAAAAACCCCATCATTGCCATAGTCCACACACCATCATTAGAGTTTAATTGGTTCTGAAACAGGAAGGTTTTCAAATTATTAGGGTATATTTTGCCCACTCCCATAAACCACAGGCTGTTCTGGAGGCAAGAAAGCCTCAATTTTTTCCACCCTGAACTGTTTTGGTGAATGAGCGCTGATGGCTTCGGTGCCCAGAGATTTAACTTTCCCACCATGGAGCACACCTACGTGCATGAACAGACTGCTCCATTACCAAGCTGATTTAGTTTCTTCCTGCATAATCCGAGGACAATGCACTTGCTTCTGATTAAATCAAACCTGTTGGGTTTGGGGCTTTCCCCTCCCCCCCCCCAGCTAACTTTGGTTATTTACACCCAGCCATGATAGGTTCAAACTGGTGAGAAAATCAAACTCACCAGGATCTACTGTTACCTCCAAAACCACTGAAGTGTAAATCTCCCTTTCCCCCATCCCATAGAGCCCACTGTCAATTCCAAGCAATACATGGACAGAAAGGCACCTGCATACTTTGGTGGAGAAGCCATACCCACAAACTAGCAAATGAACATGTCTTTCAGAGAGAGCATGGACACCTCTGCCAAAAACTTGGCAACTCAGCAAGGACTTCATCTAAAGGTCGTCTTAAACATCCTCCTTCACTTCCTCCACCTCCCCCACAACACAATGTACTAGACCCCCAACTACAGCTAATTTCCTGCCACCACAGCCCTGAGCTCAGGCCCCGGCTTTCCACAATACAGGTCCTGCACCACATTAGTTCCCCCAGCCTGAGGTCTAGGTACAGGCCTAGAGTGTTGTTAGGCCGCAAAGCTCGCAGTTCGGCACCTTCACCGACATTAAATAAAGACAAAGTAAAAGATCTGAGAATTGGATTTGTCTAAATCACTCCCTCATAGTCCTGTGGGTTTCCGATATGGAAAAGGGAGCGGCAGAGGAAGCCGCTCTCACGGCTTATCACTTCCTCTGAGAAATTATTGTGTTGGATAGCGGAGCAGGAGCAGAAAATGGGCTGTGCAACAACAACAGAAAACACCCTAAATAATTTTGTACCTCAACTACTCAAAGAATTACACCCAAATATGACATTTTTAATTCTTCTGTCCCACTGTATCAGCACGATTCTCTCCTACTTAATAAGGACTGATGTTGTAGGCATTGCCAAATCAATTGCTCTTTCCAGTAGATGGAAACCATGTAATCATTTTAATCAGGTCATGACAACTGACAATTTTAAATGCGCATCAAAAATGAAAACATTCATTACCATGTAAATACTATAGTTTGGTGACTACAAATTGAGATTTAAACCACTGACAGGAGATGCCAACTGCTCAGTGTGTCCAAATAAAACCCATAAATGACAGAGAAAATGTTGAAGCATTGAAACTTTTGTGCCATAATACGTACTTTTACCTGAAATTGAAACCGCTAAAGTATGTTTCAATGAATCTCATCTTATTCACAAACCCATTTCATCTGGACTAATTCACTGCGATGAGATGAGAAGAGGAGTTAATTTTTTCTTTCTGCCCAAAAGCCATCAATAGGTAGAAGTGGATTAGAAGAGTTTTCTGTTAAAACAATGAACTCCTTTCTTCATGTGGAAAAAGAGGGCTGGCAGGGGACAAGCCAATCTCAAGTCACACTCCTCCTTTCTGTCTTGGTACACTTCTGGTAGTTAAGCTTAAGAGTCAGTTGTCTGACCCAGTGACTGATTCATCTCACACCAGTAACGACAAGCTCCCCAGTATTACTTTGGCACTACTTCTTTAACTCCTTTCCTATGCATGCTCAAAAGATTTGCAAACTGAGAGTTAAAAAATTCACACGGACATGGTAAACAGAAAGCTCTGCTGGTGGACTGTGATTTATTACTTGTATCTCATCGGGCAGACTAACAAAACCCAAAACAAATAATATAGCTAGTGCAGTAATAAATGTACATAAGTATTATAGACCAACATAATTCTCATTCTGAAGTCCAGAAGACACATACTTTCTTCATCTAAAATTTCAGGAAGGGGGTTGAGTGAAAAACAATTATGAATACAAATTCATACTGTACAGGAGCAGAAATTCTCGTTGTACTAGACCAGAAAGACTCAAAAGAAAAGTTTCTCTTCAGCCATCCTACCTGACATGACAAACTCAGCTCCAGGACACCCCTAACAAATTCCATGAGAGCTTTCCATACACAGCAGGTAGGTAAATCCAAGAAAAAAGCAAGCGGTTAGAAAATGTCATAAGAACAGCTCCAAAGATCATCTACTCCTGTTCTCTTTCCCCCTCCCCCCAGCCCTTCTTGGATGTCCTTACCATGGTTTTTTCCTGCCTATTGCACTTTCCCACTCTCTCAGGCAACCTTTGCCCACGATCTGCTTTCCTCTGTGCTGATTTCTTTCACTGCCACTTTGTGCCTGTCACTTCCTTTTGTTGAATCAGTTCCCTCCAGTGCCCACTTATTCTGACAGTTTCTATCGCTCTCATTCCGTTCGTCCATTTCTCCTCAACTTGTCTCCTTCCTGAGATGCTTGCCCCATATTTCCAAATGTCCCCTCCAGCTCTTTAATGCTTCTGCATTTTCCAGCACTCTCAGGGCACCGAGCATGCCCCCAGACTAAATGCTTCTTGTCACACTTGCTTGGCAAACCGCATCATGACAGCGACGGCCCAAGTGGCATCCGCCGTGGCGGCTGTGCTACCGAGCCATGGGCCTGCCTGCACAAATACAAGGCAGCACTTATCAGCGAGCCCCAGGTCTGTGTTCCCTCAAGCAAAGAATATAGGTACCACGCACGCAGTTATGCCATTTAGTAAAATTAAAGAAGGTAAACAAACCGGTTCACTTAAAAGTTGATGCCACCTGCATGGGATTTTGAGCAAGAAAACCACCAAGCTTGGTGACCAGCATGGAGTTTGCTCCTCTAATGCAGTCCCTGGAGGACCTTCTACAGGGGAAAACTCCCCTTGGATTTCTGCGGCATCCTGGGTGTGTCAAACACAAGTCTAACCCAAAAACTAGATGCACCTGCTCTGAACACCCCCAAATTGGACATTGCCTTACAGCTGTTAATTCAGTGGGAAGCACGGTTTGCTGTACTGGCAGTTACTATGCATCAGAATTAAGTGTTTGGTTTAGCAAAGGAAAATGAAGCTAATGCATCCAAGTGTGGTGAACACAGCGTTAATTCATTCCCAAGCCATCACCAGGACTCCATTCACGCACTTACATTACTTCAGCTCTCCTCTGGATCCTCAAATGGAAGACAGATAAGCCCTTTAGTCCTGATCCGACTCCAGCCTTGAGGTGGGCCTGCAACCTTTACCTCACCCATCCTCCATTTCCTGTCAAAACCCAAAGCACTCCAAATGTTTCATGATGGACTTCCCTCTTTCACAGCAACGGTCATCTGCTGTCTTCATATACTTTGAAGGAGCTGGTTGCTAACTGTATCTGATAAGCACAGTCAGTAACTGATAGGGGAAAAATGGAAAAAGATGGCTACTCTTCCTATCCTGATTACTGCAAAAGGTTTCCATTCCTTCAGCAAAAATCAGGAACACACAACAAGAGTCAACTTAGCATTTGTCAAAATGGAAGGGAAAGAAATTTCTGCTGTGGAAAAGGGGCTGCCTAAAAGGAGCAAAAGTGGTACTACTGGCCCTGGAAAAGACACGGCGTTATTACTGGCGTGCCCTCGAAGCATCTCTTTCCGTTGCCCTCTTAGTTTAGCCAAGTTCAGCTTGACAGCAACGGTAGGTGATCTTCCATCTTCCAATTACCTCATCTCCTCTCTCCATATTGCTTCCTCCTGCTGTGGGAGAGCAAGCCCACCCCCATCCCTCCCAACTCCCCCAGCCCTACCCTACCTACCCTGCCTCACCACCTCCCTCCCTTTCCCACGCTAACGCCTGACCTTCAGGCACCTCTACCTACCCGTAGGTAGAGAAAGGAAAGATCGGGAAGTTCACCGAGCGCGAGGACTTGCAAAACTGTCCCTGTGGGCTCCTTCTTCCCCCCCAAAAAGAGAGGGAACGTGCGGCACGATGATGGAACGCGGTCCACGTTCCGACCGGCGACACACGTCTCCCCACCCGCCCCGGGGAGGCGGCCACGGGGAGGCTCGGGCACGTGTGGAGTCGAGGTGCAGAGACACACCGACGAGATGAGCGTGTTTGGGGGGGGGCGGGTGACAAAAGCCATGTGTTTCAGATCACCCAGGCGCCGGCAGCGCTCCGCGGCAGGAGCGGGAAGCCCACCCCACCTCTCCAGCCTTTATGTAAGCACGGCCCCGGCCCGTTTACACTCCCGCACATGGGGAAATTCCTCGGGCAGCTTTGGGGCGGGAGGAGAAGGAGCGGGGGGGCTGTCGGTTTCCAGGCCGTTCCTCCTTCTGCTGCTGGGCAGCAGGTAGCCTTCTGACACGGCTCCCTCCGATCTCCATCCGACCTGAATTCACCACCGAGCGTGCGGCTCCGGGCGACAGCGAAGCCCGCAGCCCGGTCCCGGCAGCTGACAGGGCTACACGAGGGCTGTAGTTACGAGCTCTAAATCTGTCGCGGGAGACCGAGCCCAAACCCCTCGGCTACCGCAAGCCAATCAGACGCTAATGCCGGATTCCTGTTGCTAAACTCCAGCGATGCCGAGACGGCATCCATCCCTCCCCAGCTCAGCCCTGGGAGAAACCCATCTCCGCCGGGCACGGCAGCCTTCGCACAGCCGCAGGAGGCTTTAAAAGCCACCAGCCTAACAAAGAAGGGCGGACAAAGAGCCCCGTCCTAAGCCTTCCCCTCCACCAGGTAGATCGCCGACGATGGAAAACCAAACCGAGCCAAAGCCCGGCGGTCCCTGCCGTGCCCCTTCGGCACACGGAGGCGAGGGGACGGACACCCCCACCGCCCCCCGGCGCCGGTCAGGGCGGACGCTTTGTTCGCCGGCGGGGACGCGGCGGCAGCAGCCGCCAGCACCGGGGGGGAAACACCCGGACAAAGGCGGGGAGGCGGCTGGCGCCGAAAGGGACACGGGGAATAGCTGCAGGGTCTCCGCCGTGCCGAGAGGCGAAGGCGGGGGAGAACCCCGTCGTTCCCACCCGTCAGAAGCGCGACGGCGCCGGGGGGGGCGCGTCGGCACAAACTCCCCTAAAAGTAGCCAAAACCCGAGGGGACAGCTGTGAGCAGCTGAGCCGGCGTCACCCCAGGCTCTGCGTGACCAGCGGGGACCCTCTCCCCATCCCCGCCAGCAGCCTCGCAGGGCTCCGCCACCTCGCGGGAGCGCTACACCCACCCCGCAGGACCCCGACCCCTACTCACCGCCGCCGCTGCCCCCCGCGCATCCCGCTGCCCGCCCGGCCGCTGCTGCGAGCGCCGCCGCCTCCCCCCCGGCTGCCGGGAGCCGCCCCCCGCGCGGCCGCCAGCACCGCCCCGCGCAGGGGCGCGCCCGCCCCCCCCCGGCGGCACCGGGGCGTGGGGCTCCCCCGCGGGCGGAATGGTTCGCTCCCCTCAGGCAGGGGTCGCGGCAGGGGGGCGGCCGACGGGGAGCAGGAGTGTGGAGGGGGAGGCGGCAGAAGGTGGATGGCTGAAAAGGGGGCAACGCGCACAGAGATACCCGTAGTGGCAGAGGGGGTGGGGGGCTCGGCTGACGAGGCGGCGGGGTCCTACTGGAGCCGCCCTGGGGGACACCCGGCGGAGGGGTCGCCGCCAGCGCTGCGCGACTCACAAACATGAATCGTGAGGCAATTTCCTGCCCGCGAGATTAGCTGAGCAACAGGGCGGCTCTGGCAGGGCGTGGGCACGGTTCTCCTCGCCTGGGGCTGGGGGTGCGTCTACCTGTGCCCTTCCTCCTCCTCGGGGAAGCCGCGATGGGGAGGAGAGGGGTCTGCGTCCTTCGCCCTCCCAGCTCCGGAGGGGAGCCGGCTTGCCTTCCTGCCCCGGTGGGGTGTCCCTGCCGCACACCCCAGCGCGGGAGTAGCAGCCTGCCAGGAGCCTTCCTGGCAGCTCTGGCTTACCTGAAAAAACACACGTGTGCATATAACATGTACACGCATGCAGATACACGGGGCCCTTGGAAGACCCCCAGCCAGGCCCCATGCATCAGCAAAGGATGCACGCAGGTGGCAGCTGCCACCACAAGCATTTTGTTGTCGCACAGTGGGGAGAGGGCTGGTGAGCCCGGTCAGGCTTTGCTGGTGGGGCTTCCAAACCAAAGCAAGCGTACAGAGCAACGCAGGCTCCACAATGTGTGTTTGCCCAAGCAGCACGCTTACCTGCCCCGTGTTTAGCGAGTGGCTGGGGGTGCTGGTTCAGACCCCTTCAGAGGTCCCTGCTCACAAGTCTGCTCAGTGACAGAGGCAGTGAGGCTAACTGATAGGTTACGGCTGTTACCAAGGAAAATAAAAAGGGCAAAGACCTGCCTTGGGGGGTGTTTCCACCCCCCAGAGATCAGTGGGTGCTGGGAGCCAATAAAGAACCTTCCTGCACAGCTTTGCTTGGTTAAGGAACACTCCAGTGAGGAGAGATGCAGGCCAGCCTGGAGGGCCGTGCTCAGGGCAGCGATCTTGCTTTGGGCCATGCAGCTTCATCACTCTACCTTTTATTGCTTTGTTACCCGAAGAGGAAATTCGGGGATCGCAGCATGTACCTGCTGCACGGGGTACTATGGGATGAGTCAAAGTGCACACGGCACTCGCCAGATGTAAGCTGCTCCCGTGGTTGCTGACTGTTCCCATCCACCGTGGGGAAGCAGGCTTCCTTGTGATCCGGTTCCTGCCTTGTGTTTTCCAGGGGATATTTTACTTGGCTAAAACCATTACTTTACCACAATATAAACTTTGTAATAATTCATTAAAATCTGGAATCTGCATAGTAACACCCACCGTACCAGAGAATATTAAAAACAAGAAAAAAGAGAAAGGGCCTTGGCTGTCTTGGTGACTACTGTAGTTCACGTATAAAAATACAAGCCTTTGAGACTAATTAATAAGTCCAGAACCTAGATAAGCTTTTCTGTGATGTCTCCACAAAGGTGCTAGTTTTGAACCCGTCTCTTCTGTTTTGTTCACTGAACAAGCAAGGGGAAGTACACGGGGTTAAAAAAACCAACCAAAGGTATATAGGGGTAATGAATGCAGAGCTAAGGACATGCTCACAGCTGGAACTGACTTTTAACCCTGCCACAGCCAAAGGCTGTGTCCCACAGCCTTCCCATCATCTCACATGATCTTTCTTTTCCTTTTAAGTGGGAAACCTGTAAGTAATAAGTCTGCAAAAATATCTCCCTGGGGAAAATGATGTCTAACCATGTGAAAAAGAGTAGCTTTGCACTGTTACTCTGAAGGGTTTTCAATATGCTGGCTGAAATGTTCATTTGGTTAGTTCCTATAGGCTACGTGAAGTGGCAGCAAAACTATGTCAGGCAGAGCATGTGTTTCCCCTCATACATGTATGCTGGGAAAATTTTATCCAAGTCAGTGTCATCTGTTTCTTGGCAGCAACGGAGAGAAAAATAAGGAGTAAAGCTTGTTTCGAAAATAACAAGAGGTACTCAAAACCAGCCATAGCTGAGGTCTTAAAATAACTTGATAAGTTGGAATGTCAACAAGCAACAGTCTGGCAATTTCAAAACAAAACAAGACAAAAAACCTCTCCCCTGGACGTTTTATGAGTAAGAAATACTTTTAAAATTATCAAACAAGTGAAAATTCAAAAGCTAAAGAGGCAAGAACTCATTGGAACAGAAGAAACTATACTGCTATTAAAGAAAGTCATGAAAAGGGGCATGGAAACTTGTACAAGAGCTACAAGTCTTAGATGAGTTCAGCAGTGCACCTAGCTAGCTGTAACTGCTTCCATGGCAGTGGCACGGCTGCACCAACTGTACTGCCTATCACAGCGGCTTCTAAAAGTCTCCTCCCCTGAGTATGCAAGCACGCCCAATAAAAGTTTAGTTTCCATGGTAATTCATATAAGTAAAAATCAAATGTTGGAATGCTTGCAAAGAGCATGCTTTAATCAGGAGTGCTGAAAATGGCAATAGCATCCCTCAGAGCCACGCGCCCGCAACCGCTAAGGAGAGATTGCCTCAGAACGGAAGTCACCTCTGAGCAGGCACCCGCAATCACAGCCTCTGCATTACCTACCTAGCCTTCCACCTTTGCGGATTTTATCCCCGTGAGGTGTGGACATGACTTCATTTCTTGTCAAATGAGGCTGAGCCCACAGCTGGGAGTTGGTTCCGGCTTTCTGCTGCCTGCAGGAGGAGAGACAATGCCCAGCCTGACAAAGTCAGCTGAGATAAAGCTACCCAGTGATGACGACCGGGTGCAGTTACACCCAGTCTTGTCTTTGGTGGCAAAACTGGTCTGGTTTCTTCCCTTTCCTGCCTTAACCATTCTTTTTGGTTTCCCAGTCTATAGTTTGTGGCTTTCCTTGGTGGCCTGACACAGCTATTTGTGAAAATCAGATCAAGGAAACAAGTGAGATAAAACCTCTTCCATCCCTATACCTCTTCCCCTTCCAAAAATGTTCCAACAAGCATGTTGCATTACAGTGTTTGATAAGAGGAACAACAAAGACCTGAACAGCTGTGCTGGAGACTGAGCCTCTGTTCCTTGAACTGGCATCACTAATACACTAAGGGATGATTAAATTGCTCCCTTTCTGAACAAACATGTGGCAACAAATGAGGTTGTAAGGAGCCAGTGCTCTACAGCATGCAACCTGAGCATTTTGAACCACTGCCTCAGTGATGAAACCCAACTGTTGCTTGGCATTGCAGAATGGAACTTCACTATTGTGTATAGCTTGAAAATAAAAACAATGGTCACAAGGAGAACTTCTGATCAAGCTTCAAAGCCAGTGGTGACTCTCCTGCTGTAACTTCCTCAGACACTTTTGGGGTGGTGTGGCAGGCTGGATTCTAGGTACTGAAAGAAATTTGATTTTTGGGACTCGTTGGGAATGTCTGCAAAATAAAAAGGCAACCTGCATTCATCAGTACCATCCTGGCGAAAAACCGAACACATCCAATAGTTACACCAGCCACCCAAGCTAAAAACCGAAAAATCTGTTATTGGAGCAGACAGTAGAGAGGAATATAAACTTTTTTTAAAAAAAAAAATAATAAAAGGTAATCTGAGGTTCAACCAGTTGAATGTTCTTGTGACTTTCTTAAATTGTCCCACAAGAGCTATCAAGAAGAAACTGCCTAGGGAAAATAAGTTACATGAGTAATCAAATCTCATGCTCCAGGGCACAAGTCAATTGCTGGAAGGGTCAAGAAAGGAATTTCCTCACTCTCTTCCTTTGCACAGTTGTACACAATTAACTGGCTTGTAATTGCAAGGCAAGAAAGCTGTTAGGTTTTGCATTCTTCTGAGTCATCAAGTGCTGCTTTTGCAGCAGAATTCAGAGCTTAAGGGACGGGTCTTGGTGGGTTTTGTCGGGCTTCTGTGCCTGGTTTTGCAGCACCGCTTCGAGATCTGCTCTCCCTCTGAGGCCCAGTGCCCACCTCAGAGCATGGCTGCCGTGCAGAACTACCAGGAGAGCGAGGCCTCTGCCAGTTCAGGAGGTTAGTTTTCTGTTAATCATCAGAAGTTACCTTAAAAGTCTCTCTACCAATAAACTGCACAACTCATAATGACTCACTGAAGTAGTAGCAATGTTGTAGCTGTAATGGCCTGAAGATATAAACAAGACAAGATTTGTTGGAAAGGTAACCGTTTCTATTAAAGCGACCAGGCTGTTTAGTGCAGTAAAGGATCGTGCTGTTTCTTCTTTAAATAAAACATTTTAGTAACCAAAAGGATTTTTCCTAACACGGGCCAGACACTACCCTGCTTGGAATCACCAGGAGCGCGCTACCCTGTGAGCTTGTGTATGGCTGTCTGTCCTTGCAGCTGATTAATTGCTTCCCTTTGCGGCGATCAGCATGCTCCCGCGAGTGGGGGTGGCTGAGGGCTTAATGAGCCAGCTCTGATGCTGCAGCTAAGCTCGCTGCCGTGTTACTGAAGTTTGTCTGTACACAAGGACGCTTTTGATACGTGATCCCTGCACAAACATGTTGAAAACTGCAAGCACTAGATCTACAGGCAAGGCCCTGGTCTGTGCTCCTTACAGATGCGAAGTCAGCAGGCAAATGGTGGCCAGAAGACACAGTGCAACGCCATCGCTACCTTGGTTTACAGCTACAGTCACAGGTGAGGGCAGCTAATGATTTTGTACTCGGTGGTTGGGTACAAGAGCATCTTCAACCTACAGGCACCCCTTCTAGACTTCTTCAGTAAGCAATAAGCTGATTCATAAGTTCACAAGATCAAAGAATCCTTGGGGCTGGAAGGGACCTCTGGAGATCATCTAGTCCAACACCCCTGCCAAGCATGTTGACCTAGAACATGTTACACGGGACAGCAACCAGGCCAGTTTTGAAAGTCTCCAGGGAAGGAGACTCCACAGCCTCTCTGGGCACCCAGTTCCAGTGCTCTATCACTCTCACAGTAAAGAAATTTTCTCTCACGTTGAGGTGGAACTTCCTATATTCCAGTTTATGTCCATTGCCCCTCACTCCCAAATCCACCTTAGTTTGGGGGGCTTCCAATTTGCCTCTGATGTGAAGCCAGAGAAGTTTTCTGTTCTCCTTTGGTCTCTCCTTATTTAGCAAGTCTGGTTGCAGAAATCTTTTATATATCTAACCGTGTGGCGGGTCATGGCAGTGAGATAGTTCTTTCTTTAGTAGGAAATTAGAAGAAATCTAAAAGCATTTAAGCCACTTGTCCAAGGTTATACAAGAAATCTTGGTGGGAGCAAGGCACTGAACTCAAGAGCCCTGGATACTGCTTAAATTTCAGTTAATCTGTGTAAAGATAGATCTCTGTATTGAAATACATATTCATTTGGTTTCTTCGTTCCACAAAGAAAAACGTTCTCCCCTTCAGATGAAACTCAATTAGTAGAGAGTCAAAAATGGGTAAAACAACACTCTTCTACCAAAGGAAAGATGGCCACCAAAATGTACTTCATTCTGTTTAGTAATTTGGGCTGGAATTGATGCAGGGGCTTTCATAAAGAAAAAAGCTCTGCCTAACAAAGTTCAGATAAAATATATCCTCACAACTGAATCGCAGAGTAACAGAGTTGTCTTGGTTGGAACAGACCCTTTAGATCATCAAGTCCAACCATCCCCCTAACCTGCCATCCGCTACTAAACCATGTCCCTCAGCACCACATCTAACCATCAAAAAATACCTCCAGGGATGGAGACTCCACCACCCTCCCAGGCAGCCTGCTCCAATGCCTGACAACGCTCTCTGTGAAGAAGTTTTTCCTAATATCCAATCTAAACCTTCCCTGGCGTAACTTGACGCCATTTCCTCTTGTCCTATCACTTGTCACTAGGGAGAAGCTGCCTTTGCTGACAAGTTTTTATGCACGCATTGAGGACTGTAGAGGGTTTTCTTTTCTCAGCAGATGGTCCCCAAATGTGAAATTAAGTCCCGTTAGCAGCACAAAGGATAACATCGCTACTAGTTCCCTGCACTAATAAGAGCAGAATAAGATGCAGACGTATATTTTAGCCTCAGCTTTCTGAGATTTTTCTCCAAATAAAGGCAGAATTAGAAGCAACTGAAAAATATAAATTATACCCATTTGCTCCCTATGAATCCATTACTGAAAACTGCCTTACATCCTTAGACACAAAATCCAAAGACAGACATCCTGAAGACGCACTAACATCCAATGCAAAATCAACCTAAACCAAAATAGTAGGCAAGTGACCACTGACCATCTAACCTCCTCACCGCACTTGTGCTTGCACACCCTTCACCAAAATCCTAAAAATATCACGGGGTAGGAGGAAGGCTTAGAGAATCAAATGCATTCAGCCCCTGACAGAATGCGCAGGGGAAGGGAGAAGATGGGCCAGCATCTCCCCACAGGATTTTTTTAACTAATGTGTGCTGTAGGAGTCTAGCTTATGGTACCAGGACAGCTGTACCTGGCAGCCCGTTGGCATGCAAGGCACAACCCGGCACATACACCTCACATACACCTGCTGCCAGGTTATTCTGTATTCCATTCTTTCCTTCTCCCTCCCCTAGGATGTCAGGCGCATTTTTGGGCCACTCCTTGGAATAACAGGGAAACATCCCTCTGGTAACGCTGTTTTAACACTGTTTCCCTGTGCTGTTGCATGTGCCACCTTCCTTGCTGGGTCTGTTGACACACCAAGTAACAGGTTAGGTCTCCGGCAGGCAGGGCACTGGGGTGGGGGGGTGGGGGTGAGGGAATTATGGGGGAGTGTAGGGGATACCATGGGAGGCTGCAAACTGCTGGTAGAGCTGTTGGTGCCATGAGCGTGCTCTAAAGAAAGTAAACCACTTGGGGACTTGAGACTCAGAGCTCCCCATCTCTCCACCTGCCTGGCCTGGGGTGGCTGGGGCTTCAGCGTTTCAACCCACAGCCAAAGCTTTGTGGGGCAACACGTCAGCTAATGGTAGGGTGGTAAACTGAGAAACAAACACACTCAGCTATTCAGGGAATACAGGAAGACAGAGATGCTATTCTACAGGAGCTGTACCATGTAAAGCGTGTGCTCTTGTCCGCGTTGCTCACCGTGGGGGGCATCTGCCTGCGTCCCGCAGCCTGGGTAGCCTGTCTGCAGAGAAACCCTAGACGTGCTCATCAGTCTGAGCTTGCAGCGCTGTGGCCACGACACCATGCGCTTCCAATGAAATTCCCACTGACTAATGTAGGATGAGGCCCACAGGAAACAACAAAATATGCTTGCCGATCCCAGAGTATCACAGGAGATTAACATCTGACAATATTTAACACATTGTTTTAATAAATTACAATTCTGTACCGTAGTTTAAAGACCACTGTGAAATCTGAGATAGGAAGCTGGGGGTGGTCTCCCTTCTTCTCCATAATGCCTTGTTTGCACGTTGCAGTTTTTTCTTCCCTCCTCCTTTGTAGGACTGAAACCTTAAAACAGTTGGGGAGGCATCTCGGCGACCGCCGGCAACGACCTTCACTTTGGTTGCAGACTCCCTGGATCACCCTGTAAATCAGAAGCCCATCCTGACCAAGAAAAAGAAACGTGCTTCCTTAGCCATGCACTTTGCTGAGGGGACATAAATTGGGTAAGGAAAATGAAACGAGGACACAGAAGCGGCCCATAGGAGCCAGGCGATTAACGCGCACAGAGAGGAAAGGGCCGACAGCGAATCCTCGCTCCACGCAGGAGCAGTTTGTCATTAGCGTGTTTTTTTTTTAAGCCTCAGAAGTTTAACAGGAGAAAAACGTTTCTTTCTGCCTCAGATCTCCCTCTTTAGTTAACGGAGGTTTCAGGTTCCCCCTCCCCCCTTCATTTCTGGAGCGGCTGCCAAGTTTTCCCAGAGCTAAAAGCAACAACTTTCTGTTAAACGTTACTTCATGCTTCTGGTATTAATCTAATAGGAGGCTAGATGGGGAGGAGGGGGAAGCAGCAATGAAAGCTGATTTCCTGCCATGCAGTGGGAAATCCATAGAAAATTCAGATCTAACACTAATTTTAACAGCTGGGTGACTGCTCTGCCTTTTCCTTGCCATAGGAACATGCAACTGCACACTGGTTTTTTTTGGTTATAAAAAGAAAACAGACGTCAAGCGAAAGGCAAAATAAAAGGCAGCTCGCGATTGTAAATACCCTGCTTAAACCATCCTATTCAACCACGCTAGAAATATCAACACATTTTGCAAATTGCCTCTCATTTCTGTTAACATTTCTAATAAGAATGTTCATGGAAACAGAAAATATACAAGGAAATCGTCTTGCTAATAAGCACTTCAACAAATATTTACTCGGGAAGTGCTCCAGCAACCACTCTGCAAAGAGTCTTAGCAGGTTTGAGACTCACACCGTCGGGACACTGAAAGAAAACTCCCTGATGGAGGTGAAAAAAAGCACTGTCAGAAAGAGCTGGCTGCAAACCCTCTGCATGTTAGACTGGGGACACCAGCCCTGCAGCAGGGCATAGCCATACCGAACACACACCGGAGAGCTGTTGGGGCACCTCGCTCACGGTGTGGCATGCCGGTGGGTAACTCCTGGTATTCAGGCCTCCATCCCCAGGGTAAGTTCATTATTAGGAAGGGCTTGACTATTCTGATGACTGTTGGGGAGAGCGATGGCCCCAAGTCTAGCCCTTTAGATTGGCTACTAACGGAGCCACCTTCCTCCTTGCGTGCTTTTTGCTCAGCTTTTGCTCCATGTGTTCCCTCACGCTCCCCACGGCTCAAATCACAACATCTTGCAGAAGCCAAGACTTTTATGATGCTGATGCAAAAAAAGCTTAGTACAGTACACACGCTAGAACTGAAGCCTGCTTTGTAGCTAAGGCAAGGCTATCAATTGTTTGGGTACACTAGGAAGGACCCTTACTGCAGATTACCTTGATTATAAAGCTTTACCTGCCCAGTGATGCGTGCGATCAGCAGAACGTGGCAGCTGTTTTTTGTGTCACTAGCTGCAGCCAGCTGTTAGACTGAAAGCGTTAATAGCAGTTTTCATCGGTCCCAGGCTTGTTCTGAGCAAACTGGGAGACACAAAAGACTCTCAAGGGTAGCGATGGCAGAAAAACCCCAGAAGCCAACACCCAAAACACAAAGTAGAAACTACACTTCATGAGCAGGGAGGCTTCTCACGGGGCAGATAAACACAAAGCTGGAACATTTGATAGCTTGAAGTACCGATGGGCAGGAGAGATGAAAAATAAAAGCCTTGAAAACAAGTGAGAGAAAATGAGAAAAGTCGCAGTGGGTATCACATTAGAAAAGTTTTGAAAGGTGGAGCGTCTTAGGGGTGCTGTGCTGCTGAAAAGGCAAAGGCATCTAAAAAGAAAACTGTTTCCAGTTCCTTTATTCTGTGTTCATAAAGCCCAGGACATTATGCACAGTTTAAGTCAACAGGACCATTGCCATCGCTCCCTCTGTACTCCAAAAATTCCAGCTGGTATCAAGTTTTCCTTGTAATGGAAACAAGCTGGCAGAACTTCAAAGGCTTGATAACAGCTTATACAGAGAAAGGACAGAAATAGTTATACTTCTCTATTAAAAATGTTGTTTTCACCCCTTGATAAGAGCTCAACTTTCATCAGATATGCTGTGACCAGGCACTACAAGCACCGTGAAATCACTGAGCTCAGTCAGACAGGTTTTAAATGACTGAAAAACCTGAAATGAGGGTTTTGAAACACAGGGATATATGAGTATCCTATTTATTTCATTATTTCAAGGCACAGAAATGTGCCTTGATAAATGTTGTCTGTAAGAGCACGAGCACTCAAAGAACCTAGGAAACTGAGTGGAAAAAATATTGGGCAAGTAGAAATAACCCTTTAATTTATAAAGGGTTTATCAAACTTATCAAATTATAAATTTGCCTTTGATGGACAAACGCAGTTCGAACAATTCCCTCTCAGTCTTAATGCTGCATCCTCTCTTTTCTCATTTTTTGACCACAGTAGGACTGTAGGCTCAGTTTCAAGCGTGTCCTAACTTTCCACGTAGTGCCAAATGACATCTGTACTGCATTAAATCGATGCGATCCATGCCACTTTGCAGAGATTTAAGAATTATGCTGGGGCTCACAGTAACCAGAGGCTGAGTATCTATATAAATAAGACATTTTTACTTCTCTGGAATAAAACGTTTCTCTTCAAAAATATTACAGTCCCTTGCTTTTTTTTTAATATCCATCCCCCCCCCCCCATCTTCCCTGGTCATACGCAACTGAAGAAACGGCCTTTTGTTAATTTTTTCTTCTGGGCTGGCAAGAAGCCCAAAGATCCAGCTGACAAAAACCTCAAGTCAGCAAATCTAATGGGAGGAATGTCCTTTTCAGAGCCTTGTTTCAGAGTCTCCCTGTCGCGGAGCATCTCAATAGCACCACACAGAAGAGCCTTGCGCAGCCCTTCCTTACTCTGTTCCTCGCGCTCAGGCATTGAGCTCTCCTTACCCACCCCAGCGTTCTCACGCTGAGCTCTGGGGGAGGCTGCTACGACAGCGTCACTCCAAAATGAAGCTCCTATCAGTGGGTTCAAGGAAGGATTTAAAGGCTCCTGTCTCTGCCAGCCCTCAGAGGGGAGCAACTATAGAGGTCTGTGTTAGCCCAGACAACGTAGAGTCAGCAAAAGGTCCCCAAGTTAAATATGCATGTGCTAAGCCCCAGCCCACTACCAGATCACTGCGTTTACACCCAAATTCTAATTTCTAACATGGAAAGAGTCAAGGACGTCACAGAAGCTGCTGGTTCGCAGTGGTCAGATAAACCAGGCACTGTGAACAGCCTTAAGAGTCCCTCTCATATACTGGCTGGATAGGATGAAGCGCAAGTATTTTCCTCAAAAAAGGAATCCTGTGCTTGTAAGGGAGAGAACAGAGTAAATAAAGACTTCACCGGGAGGCACAGCAATCTGCTCTGTGGCTTCGCAGCATGGAAGTGGCTCATTCTGCCACCAGAGCCCTTTGCATAATGTAAAAATAAGCACTTCTTTCTCACGCAGCTTTCCTCCCTCAGCCGACACAACAAGCGAATACTGCTCCTTCTGTTCCTTCTCCTCCCCTTTCCTCGGCAGTCCTTTGGTATTTACCTCCTCTTATTTTGGATTTCCTGTCTGTACCCTAGGGAAAGGATTTTCCTGTGAGAAACAAATGTCACACTGTTGATCTGTTTGGATGCCAGCAGACTAAAGCTATCCTCCATGTGAAGCAAAGCCCTCATCTACCTGCTATCTGAGCAGTGCTACCCTCAGATTACTTTTTTCCTAACCCATTTTATTTGGAACTAATCTTTACATAATTGGCTTTCTGGGCACTAGCAGACTGCTATTTCCATATGTTAAATTAATATGAATGCAACAGTTCGGGGTAAATGAAGACCTAAACTGGACTAAATCTCAAAACCAAACATCAAACACTTTGAAAGCATAGCTCCTTTCTATATAGCCACAAAAAGCACATATATTTTTGGTTACTCTATGTTTTGGTCTGAAAGTGGGAGAAAAGCAAGTGAGAATACTCTGTATGTCTTCTGCACACATACAGAGAGCAGAGCAGAGCACAGCAACTCTGCCAGAAGCATCCAGATACAGTGATACCAAACATATGCAGCTGTTTTTGAAATTACAGAAGGTGGTTATTAATGAGAGATAATCTTCCTGGCAATTCACATCTAATTATTAATGAAAATGAAAGCTGCCAGTGGGACATAGAAAGAAAAAAGGCTCTGCATCTGAGCAGCAAAGGTCCTAGGAGATGTGTCTGTTCACATGGATGAGATCTAAAACTTGCTTCACCTCAAACACAGGTTAGAGGCTTTGTCTTTCCCCAGCAACCAAAAAGACCAGTAAACCTTTAGCTTTGGGGCTGGACAATGGCCAATGCTAACAAGCCCCCGTGGAGGCTCCCTGACAGGCTCTGGAAGTTCTGGGGAAGGACAGAGGTGTCACCTCCCTTCTCTGGCTCTGCAGAAGCTGGAAGACAAGACAACTGTGCTGTAAAGACAGAAAAGTAATTTCTAGAAGATCACCAGGCAACATGTTCATACCCAGGTACAACGTGTGCATGCATTACATACGCATACTGAGCGCATGTCATACCAGCAGAGTGCAAAGGTCTGGCTAAACAAAGAACGTGGTAGGATATATTGCATAGCATGCTTCTGTTTAGAGATCTTCCAGGTGCTTCGGAAGATGAAAATGCCTGTGATCTCTGCTACCTACCCTCTTGTGGTACATTGTAAGAGATGCTAGATGGCCATGACTGTAATAGCCCAACTGTGGTAAACAACAGCCTGTGGCTTTGAGCGGGCTGTACTGCGTATCAGCAAGCTGTAACAGAACACCAGGGAGTGTTTTGTGGCTTGTGGTACATGCAGAATGGGTGATTTATAGGCCTTTTGGGCCTAACCACCTCTTACCCCTGTGCTTGTGAAGCAGTGGCTTGGATGACCCTGGTGGCTTGTTCCCTGTATGGTGTGTGTGGTGTCTCACACTGCTCATTACTTGGTGAGAATTAAGTAAATTGCCTCTGTTGTATTCTCACTTTGGAAGTTGACTGAACACTTCTTTATTACATATGAAAGGATGCTCACATACAAAATCTTAAGAGGTTGAAGTGTCAGTAACCCATTCTGGGGAGCTCAGTAAAACCAGCTCTGGGCCGGGCACTGCCAGAGGGGTAGCTGGATGTCAGAAGGCAGCTGCAGAGTTACATACAGCCTGGCTTCAGCTCAACCTTAAATTCATTTGCTTTGCATTTTCTACAGTGGAAGTGCAAGAAGACTCTAAGTCTACGCTTCATGATCAGTCATGGGACTAATGAAAGTCAGATGCAGACAGTGCTTTATTAGAAGTCAGGCTCAGTTGTATGGGAAGTTACATGAAGCCTGCAGAGACTTCTTAACCAGAGGAACCATGTGGAAGGCACTGGTTAGAGGGGCCTGAACTTTTGCCTCAGTTGCAGCCCAGACTCAATGTTCTAAATCTCTTAAGAACATGCTTATATAAACAGCCTGTCAAATGTCTTTTTCAAATAAACACCTATGGGACAACCTTTCTGTCACAGCCAGACAACCCATTCTCATGCTGAATCAAGTCAACAGAGCAAATGTTATGCAAAAAATCTGGTTTCCGCTAAGGGAAGAGAGAGGTGAATAATGAAGTAAAGATCATTCAAGAGAGAGCATGTGAGACACTGGAGCTATCAGAAAGATGAGTAAAGGTTAACTGTGGTCAAGCTGACCAAACAGTAAAGAGAAAATGCAACCCTTTGAACTCAAGTGCAAGACTCGCTTTGCCAAATTCAGCTCTCTAGCAAGTAAATATTCCTATGTGGAAAGCTCCAATAGAGTCTGCTTAGGCCAGGTGGGCCTGGTTTGTGTTTTGTTCTGACCTGGCCTTTCCCTTCTAATTGATGCTAATTTTATTTTCCACACTGAAATCTGAAGTTGCCCTCTCTACAAAAGATTCACATGCTTAACTACAGCCAGCAGCAGAGATACCAGCTTCTTTGCCACTGCAATAACAAGGAGATCCATCAGAGCTTTACCACATTCTGAGCTGGTCAATACTTCTGCATCATTTCTCTCTGGCAGATGGACAGATACGTTGGAGCACAGCATTTTTCTGACACAAAGCCTTCTGATCTCTGAGCAACTCTTTAAACACAAGTTCTCACAGATCAGTGAGAACTTCAGAGCAGGTAACACCTTGTTTGCTTGGAGCTCCAGGTGCCTGACTTCTGAAAGCTCAGTTTTTATTCAGTCAGGCAGCAAGTGTTTGTTTTGCAGGGACTTTCTTGATGCTTTCTCTGTGTGCTGCTCTGATGTTTCTGGTTTCTCTTCCACATGAGCAATGTTTAGCCACCTGCACATTAACTCAGCCTGTTATCAAACCCTCCACCTACACAATACATTCTTAAACAGCTTTGGACATACCCTCATTTTTGGGGTGGTGGCTCCTATTGTTTCAGCTATCTGTTCCATGAAGCTTAATTGCACTTTGCAGTTGACTCAAATGAAGGGTGGTTGTTACACCCGCTACCTTCAGCAAGACTTCATGCAACTGCCAGCATCACAACAAGGGCATTTTTAAATCCCAGACATTGCATTTATGTCCCTCAGAATGACTCAATAGGACACTAACCACTGCCACCACCAAGTTTTCCTCAGGTACACAGGTCTTTTCCCTTAGAACCTTTGGAGCAGCAGACAACCTTCTTCTACCTTCCTACCATAAAGAAGCCCTGTATTTAATGGCAGCAGCTCCCTTTTCCTTGACAAAGGTAGACTCCAAGTGCTATAGAAAAAAGCCTGTGTTCCACTCTTCCTCCTGCCCTTTAAATCACTCACCTCTCACCAGCTAATTCCTTTTTCCAATTAAATCTGCCAATGGGCTGTATTCTGTGCTCCAAGAAACAGATTTTCCCTTACTGTAGATTGAAAAAAAACCAACCCTACACTTTTCAAAACTAACCTGCATTGTCAGCCAGCCTCAAGGCAGTGAAACACAGCATAGCCAGAGCATATTAGGGGGGAGGGGGGGAAAAAGGAGGAATTTTTAACCTTTCAGTCAAAGCTAGCATTTTTGGAAATGATTAGAAGCTGGTTTTATACTCTGGAGAGCTCTTGACAATGGGACACCCACACTCAGGTTCCTGCTGTGTTTATCTGAGAAAGTCTGGAATTAAAAACCTCTGCTCCAAGTTAGGCAGGACTACCACTATAAAGTGGGATGCATCCCGTGTCAGGTTGGTGCCTGATCCCACAAAACAAAGTTCACAAAATATCCCATCAGCATGCAAAAGCAGACACAAACACAACAGAGTTAACAAGGAAAACACATATGTAGGAAAGAGTAACATTTCAAACAGTTCTCCTCCTGCTCCCTATGGAATAAACAAATGTCAGACTTCAGCACTGCTAAGGGGCAAGCATCAGCAGCAACAGAACTGCAGCACTAGAAGCAACGGAGTTTGGGCACAGCCCCTTAGGCTTCCACTGTTCATATGGCATTTCTAGACTTTTGGATGGTGCTTCAGGTGTGAGGCTCCTAGGGACTGATTTGTGCCAACTTAGAGGTCTCCAGCTTGTTTAGGTTTCTTATTGCCTTTACTTCCTGGGCAGAGGCCAGCAGGTGCTGGACCAAAGGCTGCTGCCCCTTGCGAATCACCGGACCACCCTCTGAGCTCAGCAGCAAGCTCTCCTCCCTGGGCCACCTGCCCTTGTAGTGTGGCCGACGGCCCACTGTGATCCTGCCCTTTGCAGTCCCCTCTTTTAGCACTGCTTCAGAGCGCTCGTGTCCGGACTGGGGCAGTTCCCGGCCAGAAGAACAATGCCTGTTTACCTAAGGACATCATCCTGGCCTACAAGAGGGATGGCCTTTCTCTGACCCTTCTGACACAGGAAATTTATCAGCTTTGGAGCTTTTCCACTTAAAACAGAGACTTGTGTGAATGCCACTTGCCAAGGCCTGCTCCGCAGAGCTCACAAAGGACACGGTGTCATGGAAAGAAAGGAGCTGCTTCCTTGCAGAAGTGCAGTGGTATTCTCCAGCCTGGCAGTCATGCCCTGGCAGGAACCTCACCTGGCGCCTATTTTTGTCAACCAACAGGTCATAACCTGGAGGCAACACGCTGTTGAGAACAGGCACAAGCTGTTCACGGGAACAAAGAAAACTGAATGATGCATGGGACGCTTTGGAAATCCCATGGAAAGTTTATCTGATGAGTGATGAGCAGATTGCAAAAACATTGAAGTGCTTCTGGGAAGTACCAGATCCCCTAACTGCTTCATCCAAGGAAATTGCATCATCATTAGGCAAAATAGTCATGCTCCCTCTTGCTTTCTTTCTCTGCGGCTTGGTGAGTTTTCCTTCCTCTCCTGGTCTGATTATGAGACTGCATCAACAGGTGAGGTGGAGAGTACCTCCGTGCCAACTTGTTTACTGGGTAAGCCAATTATCTAGCACACGAAGTGTAAATCTGAGCTGCCTCAGGCAGGGGAGGAAGCTCAGGCTGAACTGATACCCCTTGCTTCCTTCCGGGATGAGAGGTAGGCACTACCACAACTCAGAAGAGAACTGCAAATCCCCATGTATAAAGAGACAACACAGGTGCCTGAGCCCAAGCCATGAATCCTGATTTCCACTAGCCCCTTATTTCGCATGTGTGTGTGAGCACACACTCAGCTTAGGAGAGCACAGCTAATTCTGATATGCTTTTGTTCTCCTCAGCTGCCTTTTCTTGACCCTTTGCTCGCTCCAGGAGGCTATAAAGCCCCTTTTTGGCCACCTGGGCCAGGACTGGGAATTGCAGTACAAGCCCCAGGCTTTGTGAAGTCAGGCATGTTGCAACTCAGTGCTCCCATGGCTGAGCTGTCACTGTCTGTAATGGCTTGTGCTGTGCACGGGGAACACGCAGGTGACCACCAGCCAGGAATTTTCATACTTTCAAGTGCTCAGTTGTCTTCTTAACAAGGTTATAAAAACACACTTTAATAGGTTTCTAAACCAAGATTTTTAAAAGGTATGGAAGTGTTGCCACATAGAAACTTTAGAACTCAGTACAGGCCTTTAATACCTCAGACTAATGGCAAACATGCTTGTACGCCAACTCAACATCTCTGCTTTAGAGCACAAAGGTACTAATACCTCCCTCTGAAAAGGCTCAAAGAATTTCTCTCACAAGCACGTGCACTGCCCAACCTAAGTTCAAAAACCTTCAGTGAAACATCCCAATACAATTCAGTGTAAGGCAGGTTTCCATTTACTGAACAGTTCCTTCTTGGCCTTTGAAATTCATAACATCCTAAACAATCAAATGGAGCTGTTAATGTATCTACTTTAAAGTAGCCCTGAATGCATACATTTGTACTTGCTCCTTCTGTAACCATACAATGCTACCCAAGAAACAGCTGGCAAAGCACAGATCCTTACTGCAGCTTTTACCATTCGGTCCTGCCCGAGCTGACAGAGGAGAGGAGGTAACAAAACTGGAGGTCCTACCTAGCTGGCTCGTCAACGCGTTGTCCCCATAATTAGCCATGCCCTCTGCAACCTCTGATTTCTTAGGCCAGCTGGCCTGAGAAACATCAGTGTCGACTCCAGGCTGAAACGTGGAGCGTCCCAGTCCAGGGAGGGCAGGCGGTCACCTTCGCAGTGACGTGGCAATCCCAGGTGCAAGTGACGTGACCTGTGCTACTCGAGTTAAACCGTCACTTTCTGAACGCCGGGGTCAGGACGCAGGACTTCACTGATGAAGACATGCTAAACCCTCTCGGGCTCAGAGCACACACGCTGAGGCTGCTGGAAGGCAGAATAACCATACAGACAGAGCCAAGTCACACTGACATTGTGCGGAGCCTATTTGGAGGCTTGGCCTCAATTAGCATATAAATGAAGTGATACACGCAGTCGCAGCTTGCCAGAAAATGAGACAGAATAATCTCCCCAATTTGGCAGCTCTCTAGAGCATTTAGTTTGTGAATGAAGAGTCAGGCACACTTTGAAGCCAAGCTGGGACCGTGGCTCACAGCAGTTGACTTTACATGGCGAAAACAGGTCTTGAGAAGTCGCGAGGCAGACCAGCACTTTTTCTGCTCTTAAACTGAGTTGCTATTATAAGAAAGTGACTTTCAAGATACTCATCACCGTTCCAGTAGACCGATAGCATTTCACCTATTGCATCCACAGGCCCAGCTCTCCTGGCTGCAGGCTTCTGGCCATTAACAGAGTGCTTGATTTTATTCCAAGTAAAGGAGAAGGAACTGAAAGTTCACAGGAAAAATGATATGGAAGAGATGTGACCACATCACTGCTGAGCTTGGACACGGGCAGAAACTTTACTTATGGAACTTTAATAGGGTGAAGGAGGAGAAGCCAAAAATGGAAACAAAGACCTCAAAAACTGGCCCGCTACAGCAGAGGAATGAGTAGCTGTATTTATTTGTATAGCCCATGCAGGCCTTTTAAGGTATTTCAATTAAGACCGAGGGAAGAAGGCTTATGTTTTTGAGCAAATGCCTTTCGTATTCACTGGGATTTAGTTTTTCCTTCTTTAAATATTTTCAATTGTCAGGGGTTCAGCTCAGGAGCAAAAGCTGGGAAATCTAAGCACAAAGGCATGCAGATTTTTCCAAGAGCAGCACAGTCTTGCCTATAGCTAAGTAGCCTGCTTTCAGGAGGCTCGAATTTCTAGGGGAGAAGGCAAAAATTGATTTAAGCATAGGTAAAATGTAAAAGGAAAATCAGTGCCAGGCAAGAGTGGTCTCTCTTTTTTTTTTCCCCTGCAGATGTGTTACCTGTGGTTTAAATACATTGCCTTGAAAAAAGTAATAAATGTGTTCTCCATTTACATTAGCAACCACAGTCACACCTAACTTGACTATACATGTAGCTGCAACTTCTTCTCCATCCTGGGACAAATGCTTCTGCTCATTAAAGAGCTGGAGTTACAAAAAAATAATCTTACAGGTCTTAAAATCCTCCACATCCTTCAGCTAGCTCTCTTAAAATCCTCTCTGCACCCTTCAGCTAGCTTGCTGTCTCTTTCTGCACACAGTCTGTCTCCTTCTGAAGCTTTCCTGCCATGATGATGCCGTAGCAGCTGCAGTGGGGACTGCACAGATGACTCATTCTTTGCAAATGCCCTGGGCCTCCTCCTCAGCTGGGGTGAGGTAGGTGCTGCTCTCCGGAACTCCTGCCCATTCCGCCTCCTAGGCATGGGAACACACGGGCTCCTGTAAAAATCCCCAGAGTCACTACCTGGCCGTGGCTTGGGTTTAGCTGTCGGGCAGATACAAGCCCAGCTGCTGTTCCCAACTAGGAAAGCCGTGGTCTGAATAACCATGTCTTCTATGACACAAAATAGTCAAACAACCTTAATGAAAAGCAGGAATGACAGTCTGCTTGCGCAAGAAGAGCTGGGAGTTTTAACAACTTGGATCAAAGAAATGCCTGACATCCAACTTGATTCGGGGCAAAAAGTTACATTCGTGTCACAAGACAATAAACATCAAAATATAAATACTCCTTGAAAAGCCCATCCCCTGCCCCCCCCCCATTTCATTAGAGTTCCCCACCCCTCTGCAATCTGCTTTCTTGGTAAGCCACTTCTGGCACAGCTCTTGCATGAGGGCTGGTTTCTGATCTTGCACTCTGGAAAAGGTCCCATTCAAGTTTCAACAAGGGAGACTTATTTCATTGAGGAATTAGCATTTGTTTAACCCACCCTCACAGAAAAGAAAAAAAAAAAAAGGAGCAAAGTGGTTGATCAAAAACTGAATATAGCAGAATGAAATAATCCCATGACTCAGAGCTGAACAAGAGTTATGATGCAAATCTACTAGTGACTCCAACCTGCATCTGTTCAAATTAAAAGGTAAAACTGCTCTAATCTTGTTAGGTCTTGCATATTCTGACAACACCACCTGAACTGGAACAGCAACATAATTTTCCAGTTGTCTCCACACCTTGCTTTCTTGTGGTCAGAACCTAAGAGCAACTCCAACAAAGAGAGAGGGCTGCTTCCCAAAATTTCTGCTTTGTAAATACGTTTCTTATTCATGCTTCTAGGCACATAACATCACCTCTAGAATCACAAACCTTTTGTGACCATGACCTCTAGCTTGGAAATTACACTATTATGAAATGAAGATGCGAGCTCTGTCCTGACCTCACCCACAAAAGGTCCTTCACATATTACTTCATTATATCTTGTCTCTGTCTCTCTCTCCCCACCTCAGAAACACAAAAAGCAAAGCAACATAGCTTAGTAGAGCAGCAACAGCAATAATTTTGCTTGGTTTGCAGTATCTCAGCAGTGCAAGGTCCCAGCTCTGTTCGCAGGTGAGGAACCTTCAGGGGGCCAGCTCTGGCTGAGCCCTTCCTGTATGCTCCATAGCAAAATGAGGGCAGGCGACAGGACCATCACTGTACAGGCTTAAGCTACTTGCCTCAAAGGAGTTAGGTTGCAAAGGAAGCCTGGCACTCAGCTACTGATGCTCTTCATGGGCTTTACCACTGAGCACAACTAGTCACCTTCCCCATGTGAAATGCAGCCTGGGGACATGTGCACCTCCTCGGTGTTACACCACGGACAGGTGCCACATTCTGTCTGGTGCAACTTTCAACCTCTGGCTCACCCCAATTTTACTTTCTTCCTTTTTCTGTCCAAGGGCAGGGAAACAGCAGAGGCATGCTGGCAGTACTCACACCACTTTCCTCTTCCTGTGGATCTCCTCGGTGGCAGCCTGTCATGCAGGTGTGTGTTCACCACCTTCCTCTGTTCCCATCGACACCAGCTCCTGCCTCCTCCAGGGTGCAGCTACCAGTTAGGAACACGTGTGTGGTGAGGGGTTCACAAGCCTTCACAGAGCCCCAGCGATTTTTATTGATGCTTCCTGTACCTATTGCTCACAGAAGTGAGCATTAAGGAAGGTCAGGAACAAGGCTGATTTCTCACTCAAAAGGAACTGATGTGCAAAACAAACATCTCCGGGGCACTAATGGCCTTCTGTGAGGCTCAGCATAAACTACAGGGACCAGCTGCAAAGTAACAGTTGGATCTCAGTTATAAACAGACTGAGTTTTACAGGGGGGTTATATATCTATTTCGGTGAAGTTATTTATTCTACAGGAAAAATACTATTTGTAAGGCCCTGGGAAGGCAGGGGGCTGACAGCAGAAAAGGAAGTCCTGCTTGTGTTGTTAGAAGCAGCTTCACTTCTACACACGGAAAGGGGCTGTTAATAAGCATTTCACAAAGACACAAATTTGGAGAGTCTTCAAGAAAATAAAAATAATTTTTAAAAAAAGCTATAAGTAAAAAAAAATCTCTCCCAGCTCTTCCATCAGGATATTTAAAGCTACTTTCCTGCTTTTAAAAGCACACCCTGTCTTTTGTTTCCTGGCTGGGGGCGGGGAAAAAACCCCCACTGAGATACAGAAATTACAGCCAAAGGTAAATAAGAATAGTATGTGTTTTAGTATCTGCATGAGGCAGTGAGGTAAAGGGAAGGAAAACTGCATTGACTCTCAAGACAAGGAGAAGGAAAAGACATAATGCCCAGGTCAAAGACTCTTTGAAGATTCAGATTTTAAAAGTTAAGACAGGAAAATCTACAGAAGCTGTAAATGCCATCCTGCCTTAACATAAACTGTACGTTTTTAAGTGGATTAATTTCACACTAAGTTGCTGTGTAAGGGTAAAGTCCACACTGAAACAAGGGTGGCTCTAACCAAAGGAGGCTTCTAAATGAAAACAAGCAATATCTGTCATCTCTAGCGTAAAACAAACACTAAGACGTGCCATTCTCATGCTACCCTGCTTTGTCCCTCTGAGAAGTCCAGCTTCTTCCATAGCTGAAAACAGAAAAGCAGGCTCTTTTGGTTTCTATAAAACCACTTCAAGTGCAAAATAAAAGATGAGGTATTTGGGTTTTATTCTTGTATTTCTCCAAAACACAAATGATGACAAAGTGGTCTGGAAACCTAAGCACGAGTAACAGGCACCCAAACAGCACCAAGACAAGAAACATTTCCAGAAGCTCTCCAGCCCATAGGATCCAGGGAAACCACCACAGCCTCACTGAAAGACCTTACTCATTCCTTTCAAAGGTGATATTTGGAGCTTCAAAAGCCATAGGTTGTGAGTCTTAAGACCACAGATTTGTCAGTTACTTGTTTCCCTCTCCCACTATGACCTATTCCAGAGAACTATTAAGAAAAACCAAACCCAAACAACTTTTAATCAGATTCAACAGTGACACAATAGTAGTGAGGTAATAATAATGAAACCATTATTACAAGCATCCTTCGCTCGACACATCCTAGGAAGGTGCTGTCACCTCAGTCACTCCAAGAAGGCAGCTGGCTATTTACAGCGCAAAATGAAGGTGCCAATTAATGTGCATTCTTCCCTCTGAAAGCTGTTATGAATCACCACGTTCTTAATATATTATAATCTGCCCCCAGGTGAAGTGATACTAAAACCAAAACTATCAGCATGTCTTGGAATTCACCCTATAAGATACCAGGTTTTCTGCATATCTTGCTTCAAATAGTTGCCTGGACCTTAATGAGAAAGACTAAGATAGGTTTCTTCCTTGTATCAGAGTTTTGCACCATAATTGTAGAATTTAATTTACAATTTTAAGTAGCGTATTTTGGCTTCTCAAGGTCTGAAGACAGCCAGTGATCAACGCAAACCCAAATCCTATCAGCTTTTTGCTCTCTGATCCCAAGCATAACAAACACCCCATTATCTCTGCTGCAGAAAACAGTGAGCAGAAGAGCCTCTCCCAAAGGCAGGAATGCTTAAAGCAAACAGGAGTTCTCCACTTGGCCTGTTCTCAGCACTGCAAGAAGAACTCGGGACACAAAAAAAATCACAGAAGTACTGTGGATTTTGAAATGAAGCTGCAATGAGCTTTGTTGGGCAATGGAAAAGTTTCTCTTTACTCAGTAGTGTAGTTTCTTCTGCACAATGAAGTTAATTTTCCATAGACTGAAGTAGCCCGTAACACATTTTCCCACCTCCGGAGCGTGCAGAGGTAGGCACGGAGCCGTGCGGCTGGAGGAGCACAACCCCGGCCCTGGTATTAGCAGCTCTCAACCTCCCACTTTGCAAGATAAAGTCTTACTGTTGCATCTGCCCCTTTGATTTAGGGGTGGTGGTGGTGGTGAAATTTAGGAGGTAGGGTTTGAATTTAAAGAATTTCATATTCCCTTAATGTAAACTAATATTTAAAAAACAAATCTTATCTCCTTATTTCCTCTGATTCTTAATTTTACTCTCCCCAGTTTAATCATGCCTTTTCCTTGTTATTATTTATTAATAACAATTTTTCTTGTTTAACATACAATAAATACCATACATTAATTGCTTTCCCACCCTGTGATTTCTGCCATTTGTGTTATACACTATATTTAATAACCCTGGAGCATGTTCTGCACTCCTGCTTCATGAAATTTGATACACAAAGAGGCATTCTTTTTTCTTACTTAGTATTAGCAATAGAAATGAGTTATTAGTGTAATATTTGGGAAATTTGGTAAAGAAACATGGAATTATGTGCAATCAGGGACTTAAAACCCATTTTCTAAGAACCACTGTAAGAACTGTAATGGGAGAAACATCCACTATTTTACCTGTCTTTTTTGGTTTGTTTTTATACTGTAAAAGAAAAGCAGATTTTTCTATTTAAGTAGCAGGTTGCCTTTTTAGAAATTAATCCAAAATGAGAACTTCACTATTACCATTTTAACTTAAACTCTTCCTTCTCCTTGGTTACTACTACCAGTGTTCCATACCTGCAGCTTGGCTGTTATAACAAACTTAACTCATCTTACACAATACATCTATGCATCTCCAAATAAGCAGCCTGAATTTCTTTTCTTGAATGTAGTTTTCCATTTGCTTTACATTTTGAGAAAATAGTTTAACAGGATGTCACCAGTATCAAGTAAAACATAGCTTTCTTTTCCACAAGCATTTTCAATCTGAAGCGATGAGCCCGTAAGCATACACATTTTAAGACTAATGTAAACCTTTTAAAAGCTCAATCTGAGGCGATTCATCTGAGAGAACTGGAATCTTTTATCAAAGTTGCAGAACGTACCTGCGCAATATTCAGTTGACTTGCCTGACCAACAGTGTAAATAAGGGTTAGGTATTGATTCCAGAGGATTTATTATGGATCTGCACCAGGCTGAGTTGGGAACTTGGACCTGACCATCAGTGTAATGGAAAGGAATCAGAATAATTGCCTATTGCTGCACGAAGCATTTGCTTTTTCTTTGGGAATTAACAAAACTTATTTTAATTCATCATGAGTGTCTTTGCCATCTTGGTAGAAAGCCCAAAGCCTTTTCTTTGAACATCTTGAGCTCCAGTTCCACATCTGGAAAAACTAATAAAGGCCCTCCCCTCTTTCTATTTGCCATACACCAGGGCTGTCCACGTTCACTGACATCAACCAGGAGTCCGAGACATCTGACTTGGACAACCAGGAGTCCAAGACATATGGACAAACATACTGAAAACATCAGGAATATCTTCTGGAGGAGCAGAGAAGGAAAGGAAGCACTGCGAAAAGGCTCAGATTAAGAAGATAAACATACCAGAAGTGTTTAAAGGTGGCTAAAATAATGAGATTCAACTGAAAGCCGATCATGTATGAGCCAAGAACTGTCCCTACACAAAAACATCTGGCAGCAGAAATTGCTTAAGGAACTTTGCTATCAGTTCAAACCCTAAACCGGCTGCAGGCTCTACGCCTTCACCTTCTCACAAACTCAAGGAGACTGTTTCTGACCTGACTCTTTAATCATGACTAACACATATGTTTATGTAACCAATGAGAAGCAGCTGTCCCTAGAAGCTGGCAGGCACCGAGCAGAGGTTCTTGCTCACCCATGCAGGGCATCTTTAACTTCTGACAGGTACCAGAGGAGCCCCCCAGCTGAGGTAGGCAGCACGAGCAGGCAATACCTCGCAGAACCCCACCAAACTGAGCCACGCTAGAGTCCACGTCTTTGCAAGATGAATGGTGTGCCTAATTGCCTCCTCTGAACAAGCAGAGGTAATTACAAAATATCATGTATTGATGACTCCACTGCATGTAGGCCCAAAAGGAGAAATGAATCTGAGATGCGTTCGGTATGGGACTACAGAAAGCAGCGACTCCGCAATCAGAGCTGTTTCTCTCGTATGAAAAAAGATTACTCAGCCAGCGCTGACTGTTTAAGAAGCAAGAAAGAACTTCAAGGAGCAAATGAGCAATGCATTCAGCTGAATATTGTTGCACCCCAGTGAGGAAGCATGAAGGTTTTACTATTAATTGCCTAAATACACAATTTTCCCCTCAAGTATAGCAAACCATTTGCATGGGCCATTCAGAGATGGAGCCATTTGCCTACAGCTGAGACACAGCAGGAGATTTTTCACGCTCATGTACATCAGACATTCCCAAAACACCACACAAAGCTGTACAAATATCCAAGGAGGTCTCAGCCATGCTAAAGCTTCAATTTATGGTCTGGTATTACAAAGCTGTATTTTCCTCCTTAGATGAGAAGAGCTGTGCTTTCCTCCCCAGGTTAGTGGTATCTAACAGCAAAACTATTTTGATTTCCAAAGGCTACTAAGGGACATATATAATTATATACCCTGCTTAGCTTTTATTTCAAGTAGTTAAACGTAAATTTTAAAGGCCACACAAATGAAGTAAGCATCCCAATGAGCTACACAGTTAAAACTCTGGCAGAGTTTTGAGCCTGTGTGCCTCTGCTGCCTGTTCCACTATTAGTCTCCTTTGGTAGTCATTAAATCCATTGGATATGCAAGACACATCACTCATTTTTAGACTTTTTTAAAGGATTCAAGAAAAGCAGAAAGTATCTTGAGCTCTGACACCAAGAGTGAGAGCTCACACCTGAGGCTCTAGAGGTAGGTCCATGACACCTCCTCAACTCTCTACAAGCCACTACAGATGACTGATGCTGCAGGACCTGAACAGTCTTAAATAGCATTGCCCAGTCAAGTTTCATGCCAGATACTTCGATGTGCTGCCAAACCACTGCCTGAATTGGCAGCCATCTCCTGCTGCTCACACACAAAGCCCAGAGCTGTTACTATTTACCAGTGGCAATACTGCTGTAAATAGCATGGTTCCCAACATTGGTTAAGTGAAGATCTAGCATCAGAAATGAACACCTAGGAGACAGCAGAGGGCAGGAGGAGTTCCAGCAGGAAGGTCAAGGATATGCAAAGGTAGTGGTTGCTGATATGCATGGGATAAAAGCTTGGAGGCACCTGGTCCGGAGCTTCCCACGCTTTGCGCCGCAGCCAGTATGTACAGAGGCTATAGAAATGACTGACCATGACCCCAAAAAATCCATTTCTTGCACTGAGTTTGTGTAATAGCAAAGAAAGAAAAAAAAAAAAGCAGCCAGTGAAGCAATTGCAAGCATGGCCTTGCTTACAGCAGAGGCTGCCACTGCCAATGAAGTGGTGTACAGCAGTGTGCCCAGAGCGCTCCCTGCCCAACAGGCCCGAAGGCTTTCAGCTTCCTGTGGAAAATGATACCCTGCGACCAATGCAAACCCCTGGGGCCAGCGGCAGTTTCCTCAAATACAGCAGCTTGGGAACAGAAGAGTAAAAATAAAGCACAACTTGGAAAAAACCACAACGAAACCCACAGTTTATGTTGTGTTCATTTGCCAGACCAGAATATTAATCGCTCGCAAATATTTGGAGATTGCCAAGTATTTGTGGCACCTGAAGGACTGATCAGTATTAACAGGTTTATGAAGCTTCTAATGCCCAAGTGAAGGGCATTTCCTTTCTTCCCCTAACTCCCTCTTAGCCTGTTTCAGTCATGTAGTGGGGGAACAGAAATAGCATCATTAGGATTACCAAACCAAGCCCAGAATAAGAATAGCAAATAATCCAAAAAATATTAAACTACATATACACACACACCATATAAAGATGACTAATGCCACATACATCTGAAGGAAATTAGAGTTAATTTGAAATAATGAACTCGCTAAGCAGGGCCAACTTCATAGTCACTATTATTTGCTGTGGCCAGCACTAGCAGCCGTCTAAAGATGTATCCATATTTTAAAGTTGTCACTGCAGCTCTGCATAATTAATTCTGCCACATCACCCATGCATATTGCCTAATAAGTGAATATAAATCGCTGCATTTCCTCTCATCTCCCTCCCATCCAAACCACAAGTATCTCCTGTGTGCAGCATATTATTAAAACTTCGACGAAGGCAAAAGTTAATAACTGGTTTCTCTGTAGGAAAACATTTTCTGCTACGAAGGGATTTATTATCTGAAGTCAGGCAGGCTGCAAAGTTTGCTGACAAGAAACAACCCCTCTACCATATTCGACTGTTTTGACGACTGTTAAGTAGAAGCGATGACACACTGGAAACACCTAGTCTGAAACAAGATAAGGTGAATACTCCATACTAAAAGCTTTCTTGTACTAACGCCTGGTTTTGCATGTATTAGCACCACCAGCAGAACAGCACTTGGTACAGATGAAAGTACAGTTGGACCTGTAACCTTTAACGTGAGTCAGATGTGATTCATAGCTCAAGCTATGTCATTCCTATCCGTACTTGCTTACTTTATAATAAATAATGGACCCTTTAAATACCACCTAACCAGCGTGGGATCCACTGTCTTGCGGTTACATGCTGGCAGTTCAAACCTAGGATGGGGCATGAGTGAGGAGAGCTGTTGCTGCTGAAAAGGGAGGGCTCGGTAAAGGCACCCCAGAGCCCCAGTTGAAATCACAGTGGCCCAAACACAGGGAAACTCTCCACCTCTCCCAGTTTCCAGGCTGAAGCCACCCTGTCTCCTCCACTGCTTTTTCTTCTTTGAGCAGCAAAGCTGCTGAATTTGGGTCAAAGAGGCAGGCTGGAGGCTCTGAGTGCTTCAGCTCATGAGTGAAAATCCCTGCACTCAGCATTGAGACTCGCCCAGCGTGATGACAGCTCCCTAGCATCCCTCAAGAATTTCCTCAAGGACATAGCAGAGAGGGGGTGGGAAAAAAAGCCCTGGAACATCTCGGTGTATGGACTCACGCTTGAAAAGATATTAATACGTCAATAATTTGACAGAAAAGGGCAACATGCAACCAGAATGGAATCTCTTTGTAGGTTGCTTGCCAATAGCCTACACAATAGCTTGCATGAAGTGAATATTGAAAAGATAAAAATAAGATTGCTTTCAAAAGGCCAGTGGAAAGTCTCTGAGAAAGCGCAAGAGCAAGGACTACATGTCTTCACTACTCTATCTGTTGTGTAGCACTTCATAGGCAGGTGGAAAACGTTATTCTGATAGACCAACCATGTATTAGCAGCCCACTGAGCTAAAGCTGAGGCGTTCTCTTTGATACTGTGTGGATTTCTTTAAGCTTCCAGGCGTGTCTGACGACAGTGGGTTTATTTCCTTTGATACCAACCACAGATCCTCTCATGAATATTACAATGTGTCCAAGCCCAAGCAAACGCAAGCAGAGTGGAGTGCTCGCAAGCAGGCAATTCCAGCAAACAAAAGTATGATCGTTGGTATTTATAGGACTTGTCTCTCCAAAGGGCAGATTGCAGCATGGCAATGCACTAGGATGAAACCACGCTGTTAAAAGCCAACATGTCTCACACAGCTGCTTCCAGAACAGGGAGGCAACTCTTCTGACTCTAGAAAGCTACCGTAACTCATTAGATAACTCTACAAATTCAGTCTAGAATGGCAAAGCAAGTGAAAAAGCAGATTGTGTCACAGTGTCTCCATTACAACCACCGCAAGCTCTTGGCTGCTCTCACATACGTGTTCCAGCCTGACAGACACTCAAACTGGTGAATACCCAAATGCCGTCGCTCCCCTGTGAAGTTAACAGCTCAAATGGCAGCACAGGCTCAAAACAAAGGTTGTCCAACTCCAGAGTGAATTGCTCAGCCTCACGGAGTGAAAAGTGCCAGTGTTAGATCAATGGCAGAGCATACCATATTTTCTATTAATTAGCCCTAGAAACCTTTTGAGATAGGGTACAGGGAAGGGGCTCCAAGACAGTGCACTGCAAGCCAAAGTCTACTGTCAGTACTACTTTCAGCACTTCCATAGACACACCTGGATCTGTTTCATTCAGACATGGTGTAAAACCTTCTTTTTGGGGGGTGAGGCAGGACACGACAACAGACAGACAACACAGGGTGCAAGCATCAAAGCCAACACCTTGTTGTCTGTCTCTAACACGAGGCATCACCAGTTCTGTTCTACAGCTGACAGAAGCTGCAACCTTTCCACATAGCTGCTCAGGTATGGCAGCATCACAGCTGTGCCAAAGCAGGCACAGCACCTCGTCAGCTGTTGAAAAGTGAAACAAAGAGGTTCTCGTCAACTTCTCTCACAATATAACCAGAAGCCATCAAAACTGATGAGGTTACCAGGGGTAAAAACCCACTGCTCTGGAAATGCATGTTCACTCACAGGCAGCTGCACTCCGACTCCTGTGCCAACTAACAGGTGTTCAGGTAAAGCCAAGATAAGACCGTGACCGTATCTATGGCGTAAGCGGTTATGATCTGCACAAAGCCTGGCACCAGTTAAATGTTCTCTTCTGAGTATCTTGTTTATCCCAAGAATTGATTTCCCAAGTGTGGGGAGATATGAGCATGTCACTCATTTGCCCTCCATAGCAGTTGTTGCCCATGCTGAAGATCTGCATTATATTTTAATGTTTCTATGTCTTCACCCTTACATCTCAGTGAGTAACTGCAAGAGGACTATTCCTGCCCTGCCTTGGAGACATGCAGAAGCAGCTCCTGGCCTTTGTGTCCATTCTCCCCTCCCTCATGCAAGCTGGAGCACAGAGCCTTTCCTTACAGCCCCCCCCCTTAATGCAAACACGGGACAAGGGTAATCACATTTCACACTTCATGGTTTAAACCGATCACCATATGGATTAGGAAAGAAACCGCCTCTCACTGCATATGCAGCCATCACACGAGCTCATAGCTCTGTTAGCAGTTGCTTTGTTGCAGTCTCAAGAACTGGGTATTTACCACAGCTGGAGCCACGGATGCTGGACACCCATCTTCTCCTTGATGCTTTAATTCACAGGCTCTGTATTTTTGAAGCCTATCTAGGGCAGAAATCGAGATGACAGTTCTGTTGCTCTGAGCTGAGCACGGTTCATAGGCATTTAAGATGCTGCACTTTCACATACTAATAACGACTCACTAGGAAACTCCCTCCTTGTGCTCATTAAAAGGCACTGGGAGAGGGGCTTTGATCATCTTCAGAACTATTTCCCTGCATTTTGTCTTTGCAGCAGATTTACCCTTTCAGATTAAGATTTAACACAGGCTCCATTAAGACCTCTGGCCATTCTGGGGACTTGAATTGGCCTTTTTTGCCGTTGTTTTGGGTTTGTTTTGTTTGTTTTTTTTTTCCTCAAAGGACACATTTTGCTTTTTAAAACTATTCCTAGGGAAATCCAGAATTTTACTTTAAGCAATTAAAAATTTTTTTTTCTGTTTTTCTTCGCACTCCCCAGCGTGGCTGCCCTTAACAGCTCCAAAACACACACCAGCTAACACATCAGTGGGCCTTCTCAAACAACTCTCACGATTTCTGGTGGGGAACACAATCAATTTCCGGGGCCTGAATCCACATTCAAGAGATGCTGTATCTGCTGCTGTCAGGCTGCAGCAGTAACAGGAGCAGAGCTGCCTGAAACAGGGCAGATGATATGAATAATCACGTCCCGTTTCTTGCTGCCAACCCAGACAGCAGATTTGGCAGGAACGTCTGTTGGAGGCACACAGCAGCAGAGAAATGAGAGAGGAAAAGGGCCTTTGGCCCATTTCAACCAAGCTGCGTATTCTTCAGCACTTTGTCTAACCCATGTCCAAGTGGAGCCACCATCCCCTTGGAGAACATGTGCAAAGGGAGTCATTTGGCTTTGTTCCCTATGTCTTTGGCCCCTAGATCTCACCCCACTCCCCAGTAATTACTGTTCGTTTCATCTCACTTCAGGAACTCTCAAGATACTCTCTCCCTCCAGCTTCATGGCCCCTTTTCCCAGCTCCCTCAGCCCTCTTTCCCATGGCTGGAGGTTGTGCTCCCACTAGGAAGGCTGCACAGGCGTTTCACACAATAGGTGCCATCTCCATGGCACTGCAGCCAGTCTGCACAAGGAAGAACTGCAAGTTCACCATATAAATCCTACCATGTAATCGATTTGCATGCTAACACTTCTGGGTCACAGCAAGCACTCATGCTCTGAAGGCTCTGGGGAGCCTTTCATAATCAAATGACTTCAGATTGCCCCTCTCCGAATAATCTGCTCTGACAATGGTTATTGTTTGTGCTTGAAGCTGCAGTCAAAACCTGAGCCCAACTAATGCCAGATAAATATGCAGGTAAACACAGCCCATGCCTGAAAGAACTTGCTGCATAATTTATGTCAACAAACAGGCAGAGAAGAGGAGTCTGAATTCTGGAATTGGAAGCATGGGGTTGAAAAAGGCAGAAGAGAACACTAGTCAAAATGTTGCAACATCAGTTTACACCATACACAGACACACACCTCTCCCTGCCACTTGATCACAGAATCACAGGACCAAGTGAGACCTCATGAGTTGACACCACACAGCCAGGCACCCAAGCTGGATCAGCTGCACCCATGTCACTACTGACAGACATAATCTGTGTGGTCTGAACAGACAGATGCTGCAGGTTTGCCTATCCTGACGACTGTTACTGTCAGCAAGATCATCTAACACCCATTCTGGCCACCGTGGACCAGAGAACAGATCATTGCTCGTGGCTTTGCAAACTCCTCATTTATTTGAAAGATGTGACTTAATTCATCCTTATCTTCCCTAAATCATACAAGCCCATGTTTCTGTTCACGGTCTGGAGTCCTGGCCTTTCTTCTTATTCTTTCCAAGCTTCTCCAGTTGGTCTTACAGAGGAATTACTTATCTCCACAGGGAGTAGGATCACTTTGCATGTCCTGTCACCTCTGTTAAACCCTGTGGAATAACGGACTTTTTCCATTATAAATCTATTATGTCATTCACTTTCATTTTCCAGCCTTTTTCTGCAGAGCCACAACCTAGCCATTTGCTCCCCACCTTGTCACCAACTGACCCATCATCGCTTGTTGCGGTGCTGAAATTGAAATTTGTCTTCTCTAGACAGCAACCTGCCTTCTGACAGCCTTTCCAGTTTCTCTCAGTTATTTTGAATCTGAAGCTCATTGCCTAGGACTCCCGAGCCCCACCCCCTAGCCTGAATTTTCCATTATCAAATGTATTTAATCATGAATCACTGTTCCATCATCCGAGTCACTGGGGAAAATGCCGACTGCCTTCAGGCCGCTGTGCTGCACTGCTTCATTTGGATGATGATCCATCCCCTGACAGCTCCTAGAAGCATGCTTTCCTCATCCACTCTTTTATCATAGCCTATTTCCCTAGGCTCACCAGGCAAGACAACACCAGCGTTCCAAGCTTCAATTGATAAAGGCAACATTCACACTGGCTTTATTTATTTTTAAAGGCTGATGTAAAGTACTCTGGTGTCAAAAAGGGACAGGCAAAATGCTTCCCTCAGCAGAGCAGTGCCCCAAACCAGGCAGATTAAAACATCCTCAAGCAAGCATGGATTTACCATGCAGAAGGGGGAGTGCGACAACTGTTCCAAGTTCCCTCTCTGAGGATAGGGTCACCTTTTGCCCTCTTTTAAGAGCTCATCTCCTAATATCTGTCCCCAAGTCCTCTCTGAGGCAAATTTGGCTAGCCAACCCTCAGCTATTTCCACACCTGCCCCCCTCAAAGAACAGGACCACAGATCTTCTTACAGAATCACAGAGCAGTTTGGGTTGGAATGGACCTTTTGGAGATCATCCAGTCAACCCCCTGCCATGGGCAGAGGGACTAGACCAGGTTGCTTAAAACCCCATCCAACCTGGCCTTGAACACTTCAGTTAAGTGCCCACAATTTCTTTGGGCAACCTGTGTCGGCGTCTCACCACCCATCATTCTTCAAGATGAACAGAGAGATCTGATTTGCTGCTGCATCAAATAAACTTTCCTTTTTTTTCCCCCAGTTCAAGGGATTTTGGCTGCCAGCAAAGCCCCCACTAACTGTGGACCATGGACATGCCTACAGTGCTCATGAGGAGTAAGCCAGCCGTCACTCCTTTCTGCACCACATCCAACTCCCCCTCATACACAACGGCCAGGCTCTGTCTGGTGCCTGTGCTGAATGGGATAAAAATGCATTTACTTGCTGTGTGCTGCAGAAGGCAAAGTGAAAGAAGAATTGTACCTGTAAGTGCAAAGGCATAGGGTCCAACCAGTTTCAACAAGGCCTGTATCCAAAAAGAACAGGGCCAAAAATACAGTTGAAAAACATTGGCTGTAGTGTCAATGATCAACATGGTCTGCACATTCTTGGTTTTATTTCCCATTAAAAAAATGCAATAGAACAGCAAAAACAGATCTAAGAAGCCTGGGTCTAAAATCATTTAAACACACAGACCAAAAAAGTAATCTATCACCTGACAAACTCAAAACCTGGATGTCCCAACCTGCTAAATTAAAGCCTTCTGCAGCAGAATTCTGCTTCACAGCCCACAGTTGTACTACTCTCTTCTATGGTCAAGTGTGGCATTGCAGAATTTTTTCCTTGTGCACCATTTCTCACTACCACTGGTCAGTGGATCTTTCACTTCCAAGACCAAAAGTGAGCACGGTCATTTGATTTACATGAAATACATTTATCTTTGCCTTCAAAAGGCATTTAAAGCCAGCCAGGAAGAGAGGCACTTTGACAAAACAAAAGCTTTCAGTGCTCCAGCTTTAAGGAGATTTAAAACCTTCCTACTGCAATTCCTTGTTATTGTTTTCCTTCCCTTAAAGACTTCAGCATTTCCTACATCTCACCATTTTACTAAGGTAAAAAAAAATTAACATAAAATATGGCTGGTACATCACTTCCACGGTATAGGAAGTGAACCATGAAGCAGTAACTTGGTCTTTCTGAGAGTCTTTTAAGAGCACACAGCTTTCCCATAGCGAAAAATCAGCAGCAAAACTACTGGTTACACCATGGTGCTGCTTTAGCAGGATTTTCCTGCTGCAGCAAGATATTTCTATTTCAGCCATCAGCAGAAATATGCAAGCTCTGCTTGCTAAAGAACAGGTTTTAGGTCATTTCGTAACTCTTCCGCCATGGTGTGGGATACTTTAAGTGAACTCTTGTTCAGCATCCCCCCCTCACACAGGCTACAGGACACTCTGGAACTGGTTTCTTCCCTATAAGCACAAAGATGAGACTTAGATCAGCCATAAGAAGACAAAGTACCAACAGCAGGTTCATGGTCCAACACTGAGCTGACTCCACACAAACCCCCACAAGCTTGCCAGAGTGATTTTTTCCACCTTTCTCACTGAAAGCCTGCTGTCACACATGCCACCTGCAAGCAGACACAGCCAACCCTGACAGCACAAAGAAAGGAGTGCTCTGAAACCCAGCAGTGAAGTGAGACGCTGGAGATTGCATGGGATCTCCAAACGGCACCTCTCCTTGGCAGGCCCAGTGAACACCATCACCAGCCATCTAGCCCTGGGAAAGCAGTACTAGAAAAAGGATGCAGAAAAGCACGTTGCAACTTGTGCCTGCGAAATGCAGCCTCGTGAAAGGCACATATTCTCTCCCTCCACCCTTTTCCAGTAACTTTTTTAGACATTTACAGAATTTTCCAGAGACAGAGGTAGCCTTAAACCCCACTGCCTTCCACAAAACATGAGCCATGAAGTTATGTGAATAACATTCCTTCGTTTCATGTGTTTATATTAGAACAGTCTTGAAGACTCGTGCCTGTAATTGCAGACAGCAATCAGCAGAAAGTCCAGCAGGTTCTCCTCAGGAGAATACCCACTCCACACCCTGATGCAACAATCCCCAGGGTGGGAATGTGCACGTTTGACTTCTTTTTTTTTTGCTACCTGCACAGTTTCCCCTGTCCTGCCAGGTTGCTGGCAGCATGCTCACACAACTGAGCAATCTTTGCTCAGTCTTGACAGCCTAGGTCTGTACTACTGCTGGGCTTGCACAGACAGGACAGCGCCCACCCTTCCTTCTCCAACAAACAGGGCTCTGCTCAGCACATCCTCGTGTGACCATCCCATGACACATTTTCCATAAATATTCTGAAGGAGTGGAGCCTACCCTCCAGTACAAAGGCAGAAGTAGCTGGTGGCTTCTCTTCCCCCACCAGTGGGGTGACAGGATGGTGGTGGCAAGTGCACAGAGCTACTGGCCACAGACTCAAGCAAGGCTGGCAGGGATAGTGACAGACTCTGACCACAAACACATGGCTGCTTGCTTTTTAAGTCTTTCTTTTATTGCTTCTTTTATTTTTTAATTGCTTCTTTTACAAAGTCATAATGACATCTCTACATCCCTTTGAACATTGCCTGTGCTTTTTCTACACAGAGCAATCCTAGCTGGACTAGAAGCAACTCCCAAGGCTGTGGGAGCTGATGAAACCTGAGGCAGGGATAGATAGCAACCTCCCAAGGCAGTCTTCCAGGCAGCAGTGATGTTTGCCAGTGCTCCCCTGCATGGGTTCTCTGGTGCCTATGAAAGGCTGTGAACAACTCTGAGCTCTTTCTGGGGGACAGCAGTGGCTTCTCTGCTCTGTCATTGGCCACCTTCTTTCACAAACCTTGGACAAAGGCAGTCAACAGAACTATATTCTTCCTTCTAGCATGTTTAACCAAAGTTAGACAGCAGATACAGAGTTTCCAGGTAGGCAGATGTGCAGGCACAGCAGCAGGCCTGATCACACTGCTCCACCTCCTTAGGAAATAATGTTCTTTTTTCCCCTTGCATTAACCCTCTTTTTGCTGCCCTTTTACCTTTCAAATCTCACTGGTACTGGGCTCTCCCATAGAGCCTTTCCCATGTCTAGGTACGCCATAAGAATCAGTGCTGGAGTCACATCACTCTGCAGTGCCAAAGCATGTTTAAAAATAACCACATATTAAAAGATTTCCTTTTAGATGAAGGCTTATAAGCCATCCTCCCCATTTTAAAATTAAACCTAAGTTTCTAAGCACTTCTAAGTCACATTTACAAAAATCTGGTACATGTAAAATATGCAACATTGGCTGCAACTGGCTACAGACTGGTGCCAGTTTACAGTATTTATGCAAGGCAAGAATAGACAGAGAAACAGCTCTCAAACCCCACCAAAGAACATGCCCTTTCCCAGGCCCTGTGTTTTGCCTAATGCTCTGTCCATAAACAGTTTTCTGATCTGCTGGAGGCCAGTGGCCCCGCTGCCAGGGAAGGGGCCTCTGCTAACTCCTTCCAAAGCAAGGTAGGTTGGTCAGGGATTTCTCATTCCCACCCCTGCTTCATCTCTCACACTTCATTTCCCCAACAAAAACATACTCTGAATCTTTTCATCTCACTGTTTTCCTGTCTGACCATAGTACCCTCCTGGACCACTGCAGCATAACAGAAGACCAGCATCCTCATCTTCATGATTCTGAGGACAGGGATATCAGAAATTGACATGAGGTTTCCATGAGCTGGTTAATTTTAAAGTATGTCCCATTATGTTGCAGGAAGGTACTAAGGAGAGTCCTGTTCACACGCCTCCCTCTTCCCCACCAACACCTCTAACCAATGCTCACACTGCTTCCCCCAAGGTTCAGTTTTGGAAAAGACTCTGCTCTCCATTAAAGTTTCTGTTCCCTCTGCTTTCAGCAGCAAGATGTGCACAAAGCCCAAAGTAACAGCTCCATACAGCACAAGCTGCACCGTGAGTTCTGTACTGAGGTACCCTGCAACACCAATAGTTATCATCCCATTCCAAAAGTATTTTGAACTCAGAAGAGTGGAGAAGGCAGGTCACAAACCCACAGGGTCTCCCGTGGGTGGTGTTTCAGTGCTCTTCACAGCCACCTCCTTCCCTCTTATGCCTACCACATCCATCAGCCCTACAAGACATCATGGAGTGGGTGGATCGACCAGCTAGCAGCAGCAGACAAGGACCCCAGGGCACCCCAGCATCAGTGTGGTCACACTGACAAAAAGCTACTCCCACCACCTGCTTCTCTGTGATCACTAACAGAGACATGGCTTTGCACATGTAAGCACAACTTACTGGTTCTGCATTGATATTTTTTATCCCTAGGAAGAGTCTAAACCAAGTCAAGCTCAGATGTGCTGGGTGACATTGGGCCAGTTAGGACTCTTCTGCCTGTTTCCTCTTCTCACATGGTACTATAAGCTCTCTGCAAAACACTGACTCAGGGGAGGGGATGCTACTTCAAATTTAGAAGTTAGCAGGCTAAATTAAATATTTAGGACTAGTGTCCTGGATGCTCTTTAGCCTTTAGGTAAATATCTACAATAAAGTGTTTAATCCAGGTAAGTCAATTTGTTCTAAAAAGAATAACCCCGTTCTGGTGTTTTAAGAATAGTTCAGTCTTAACAAGCATGAAAGGCTCAAAGATTCCCAATTTTAAGTTAAGACCAATAAAAACCTTTAATGAAATCACAAACTTGCATCTAAAAGGGAACTATTGTCTTAAGCATTCTTCCTTCACTTCCAAATGTGTCTTAAAATATCACATATAGTTTGGTTTAAGTATAGTCTCTATTTAACAAGCCAAAACAAGCATAAGACTTGCCCTAAACAAGATTGATCAGGTAGATGCATTTCATTTCAACATGAGATATCCTCACTTTATCCAGAGGAAAACAGAGGAAACTAATCACTCCAGCTTTTGCCAAACATTACACAGACACCCAAGACCCACAACTTCATAGGAAGCATTTTCATTTTGTTAAAACTGTAGACTCTAGTCTACAGAAAACCTTTTCATCAAAGCTTTCCCAAGCACATCAAGCTGTAACACTGGAGAAGTCTTCCACTTGGACAGGGCCTCATCCACAGCCATCAGCAATGTCTCACAGTAGATACCAGAATTTGCAGGAGCACTGCAATTTCATCCTTACGCTGCCTGCAGGCTCTTGGCAGACACCTACCATGTCTGCATCGATACAGCTGCTGTCTGACAATCCAAATACCACTCTGTTTCCAAAGGAAAAGCATGCTTCCCTTCTTTCTCCTCTTTTCCTGGGGGGGGGTGGGAAAAAAGCCCATTCCCTGATTCAAGAATCTAACACCCATTTATCCACTGAGTTGTTTCAAATTCGTCATTCCGCTCGGAGTTGATATTCTACTTCACTACAGAATAAGGGGTTCTTTGTATGTTGTTGGACAAGATTCCATTTGCTAAGGCCACCGCTCTTCCCGGAAGTCTTCCCTTCCACATGATGGGCTGCTCCTCCCTGTCCTTCTCTCAGTTAGGACTATGTGAAGGGCAAGCGCTGGGCCTCAACTCAGATACTCCCCTCTCAGGCGTCATCCTTTGGCTGCTGCAGCCAGCCACCATCCACCGCTGTTGCCTCGGGGAGATGAAGCCGTGCCCATCCTTCCAAGAGGAAGCCGGAAGGGCAGATGAGGTTATAAACAATGACTACCTTATAATTAGCAGCAGCGCAATTGCACACACAACATACTGGTTTTGAGAGGGTTGCACGGCTGTTTCATAGGAGTCCTTGTACCTGATGGGTTTGTGTGCTCAGCTCCAACACACTGTGCTCGGGTTAAAACAGAGGGTAAAGAAGCCTCGGTGTTACGAAGCACTGGTAATGCATCATTCGGCTTCTGGCTCTGCAGACATGCTAGGCCATTCACCCCCGAAACAACACGTCAAAAGCAGCTTCTCAGCACAGGTCAGATGCCAAACGGGAGGCACATTCCACCCCATAAACATTTAAGCCACCATTAATGAACTTATCGGAGGCCCTGAGAGCCCTTTGGTCTGTTGGTGCCTCCTCCAAGCAGACGGACAGTGGGAGTGGGTTTGTCGGTATGCAGCAAACATCTCCGGCATGAATCCCAGCCTTGTCCCAAGGCAGCTCGGTACGTGGGCAAACCCAGCCGGTGCAGAGAAAGCCTTGCAAACCATCTCCAGGCTCCCAGAATGTGGGTGGTGCTCAGAGACAGAACAGAGGCAGCACCAACAGCGATAACACTGCTTATCAGATTCCTGTAGTCTGCTATGAAACGCACCGACAAGCCCGCAGGGGCTCGCAGGAGCAGCTTTCGTTTCTGTGGCACGCTTTGCCCAGGCCAGAGGAACAGGGAGGGGTCCCACCTTGATCTCTCCCATGAAATACCCCCAGCCTGCTGCATCCCCACCGAGACCTAGCTTCTGAACAGTCTCAGAGTGCATGAGAACATACTGCCAATCAAAATCCCATAACCTGGCTTTAGATAAAAGCCAAACCATGATTTTAAGGGGTCTTTGATTATATTCAGCTTTCAGGCCTTCACGCACCCCTTCTCCAGCGACCTCAGGACTTCAGTTTAGAGCAGGTTCCTGCACAGGTCACACATTTCAAATTTAACCATCACATGGGCAAGTGAGGTCAATCCTCAGCAGCCACCTCCTGCAGTCTCCTAACAGCAGCTCATCATCACACACCCATGGTTTAACAGCAGCACCAGCCACAGCAAGCAGCTGCAACAAAACTTCCAGGAGAAAGTTCCTAATCCCAATGTGTAGCCCAGGATGCCTACATTTACAGGGAGTCCTGAGCCACTTGCAATGCCAGTCATTCACACCTACAAATATCCAGGTACAAACCTGACCCCTAAAACAGGTTAAAGAAATTAATGGGCAGTAAAATTGTGCTGCCCTTGGACATACAGACACATTAGAGTAAGAACACCAGCACTGGGTGTTTTTAGAGCTCTTTGCTCCCTGCCTTTAAAAAAAAAATTACAAAAAGACTGAGTGTCATTCACATAGAAGAAATAGCAGTTTTGTAACCCTTTGCATGTTCAGCGGTCTGCCAAGACTTTAATCCACACAACACGTAGAGGAACCAATATTCTCCTCCCTCTTACCACAAAGTACAAATATTCAGAGGAAATCTGAAAGCAAGACTCCTTAAATTTAAAATCATTCTTTATGTGGAACATATTTTGAGCCATGAGCTCAAGAAAACCCCTAAGTAACTGCCCAGGAAGAGTTTTCTTATGTGAAATTTTTATTTTCCAGTAAAATCTTGTTCTGCAAGATTTTTCTTGCAAGAAAATTTCAAGCAGTTCTACTCAAAGCATCTGTACCATCCAGGTGGTAATATATAAAACACAGAGAAGACTGTGGCAAGTTTAAAATTACTTTTTCAAGAACAGATATCAGGACAGGGTCGCAGCAGTGGTGCAACTGACCCCTCACCCTCCATCTGCTTCTATTCATGATGCAGCTGCACCGACATGCACCATGTCATCAGCATGCCTGCAAGTTCTTGTGGCTGACTCGTTTTCAACAACTCCAAAAAAGCATTTTAGACTATTCATGTTTTCATCACCTGCATAATAAGCTCATGAAAGAGCTGAGCTTGAGATAAAATGTGTTCCTAATCAGAGTCTCACTAGGACCTACCCTCTCAGCCTTTCCTCTGAGATTCATCTGAGTTCCTGCTTCATAGAAAAGAAACTTTTCCTGGTTTTTTAAGAGGTTTTTTTTTTTGTGGGCTGAGAACCATCTATAAGTTTTTTGGCCTGCAATTATTTGAGGAGTTAAATCTGCTAACTAGCATGAGGATCTAGCTTATATCGTTATACCAGCAGCACCCAAGCAGGCAGCAGCAGATGTTTTATCGCCTACACCTATTTCTTAACAGCTCCCTGACAGCCCCTGGCCATGCCTTCCACTTGCTCCTACAAGAATTCTCCAACCTTGCTGTGACATTGTTAAAAAAGAGGTTATACAGTTAATGCTTTACACCACACGTGCTTTAATACCTCAGTGCCTCTGCACTACTTTAAGCTCTTCAACTCAGCCCAAGCACCAACAGGTTTCAAGCCTTACAAAGCACAGAGGGGCTGAATAGGTAAATAAAAGTGTGCAGCCAGGAGAGGTTTTTTTACAAAACTGATACTGCTCCTTTCCCAAGAGCTACATTTTATAAGGCACCCTTTAGTTGTACCACTTGACCAATACCAGCCCCTAAGTCAATATTTACTCCCTAAAAGCATGCATATTGGCCATCTTACAGTTTGCCTCCTTGTATTTTTTGGATGTAAAAGTAGCTGTTCATAGGAAAAACTACAAAGAAGGGAAAATATAGTAACAAAGAAAGAACATATCATACAGTCTCAGCTCAAAAAACTCAACTCTCATTCTCTGGCCTGCTTGCTTTCAAGTTCTTTCAGCCAGCTTCAGCTATCTTGTACCTAAACTACTCACTGAAATAAAAACGAGCTTCCTCACTGTCAGTGTTGGCACATCCCTCCCTCCCCCTCCAACTTCCAACACAGTTGCTGTCAAAGTCACAAAGCTTGACGCTTGAAGGGCTGCTGCGTGTTTGCCTTTTTAACTTGAGGGACATTGTGAGGCTGTAACTCTGCCAAAAAAACCCAGACTCGTTTGTTATTAACACAGCCCATATTTAGCCATGTGTCTCCGAAGTAAAAAGCACATACTTTCATCTTAACAAAGCCCCATCTCCTCACGGCCCGGTCCCCAGGGACCGCTGGATCCCATTTTGCATGGCCAAATAAGGTAAAGCAAGAATGTGAAAAATGCAAACCTGGCCTGAAATTGCCCACAGCTTTGAGGAGCTATTTTTTTAAATTATTTTTCTTTTAACCTTTTGTTCAACAGAGGATGCCACAAAGACCTTCTTGCTATTACTTAACTCGCAAAAGAAATACTTTAGAACATCAGTGAGCTTCAAGGAGATGAAGTGGTGGGATACTAAGGCTGGTAACAGCGGTGGGAAGTGATGCTGAAGGAAGCAGTGTTAAAGCTTCACCTGCAATAAACCAGGTGTGATTTGCAAAGGGATACTGAAAGGCCATTCTGCAGATTAGAGGCAAGCACTCCTCCAAAACACACACAGGAGGGAATCCACCAGGCTATATAACATACTGAATATCCCTGAGGATTTTCCTTCTAGCCTCTGGTTGAATGTCACTACCTTCCTTCTGGAGGAGTAACTAAGGATGTCTGTGTGTCTAGTGGTACGGACTATTAGGCATTCACAGGAGAAGAGATGGGGTTAGTAGTCTGTGGCTACATGTGAAATACCTTCTTTGCCCCTTCCTACTGAGCAACTGCCTTGGTTTTCCTCTGTGCCTCTTCAGGCACAAAATGCACTACCCTTCATCCCCCAGCACTCTATGCTTCAGAACCTGCCACATCCAAGCGGCACACAGCTGTTTCAGGGGAAGCCAGAGATTAGGCTCCCTATAATGAATGTGCATTGAAACTACAAGCATCAAGGACATGGGAAAAGCAAGCAGCTTCCTACTGCTCCAGGTGAAGCATATGTATGCTGGAATTACTTAGCTTTACATACAACAAGCACAAAAAACCACCATAGAGACAATGAGTACCTGGACCAAATCTTCATTTGAGGGGATGGATAAAGCATAAATTTCTCAAACTGGAAGTGAAAGAAGAAATTCAATTTATTTTTGCTACTTGGGTTAACTTAGGAGTGGTAGGCATTGTGTGACTAGAGAAGCTTCTCTTGGCTTCCCTGAGAAAGGAACACATGGTCATACCATAAACCATTTCCTTTTTTGATCATCAATACAGTCTTCCATAAGGTGACTAATGCTGATTCAGCACCTCAGATGACAACTAATTTTTGTGGAAGCACCATACCATTTAAGTTTGCAGCACACTGCTTGATTGATTGTCTCATGAAGATACTGAGGAAATAGCCTGTATCCATGCTGAATGAGCAGTTGAAGGTCATTAGGGAAAAGCAGCAGTTCCCCACTTCCAAAACCCCGTGTTCCAGAAGAGATTAGCATGTGAAACTGTTAGTGTGTTAACTAATCCCTTTAAGCACTGTCATATTAGCAGCACTCAGCATACTTGCCCAAATGAAAGGTCAGGGAGCCACTTTGAAGGCTCTCCTTTCCAGGAAAGAATTAAAATTAAAACTTTGGAAAGTGAAAACCCAGCAAGTTTAAAAGTGAAAAATGTACCTTTTGCCACATGGTATATAAGACACCAAGGACACGGAGCCAGGTTTATCCAGGGTCACTGGGTTCAGACTCCCGAAACTGCAGACCTCATCATACCGCTTTGTACCTGAAGCCAAGACTGTGGCCTACAGCAAAGACTCAAACAGCCATGTTGATGGAGCAGGACCATCCAGGTTTCAAGTGATTAAAAGACTCAAGAGAAAACTGTATTCCACAATTCTTGAGTTTTGGATAAGTCAACATAAGAGGAACTCAGGAGTTCTTCCTCTATGTGCAAATTATATCACGTGCCATGTGGGTCCACTTGCATGACTTCTTGGCCTTGCCAGCATAAGGCCTTTGGGATAGATAAGAACTAACAGATTTTTAAGCAGAATGACATATGATTTTCTTAAATAGTTAAAATTGTGGAGAGGCCTCTTTCTGAACACTGAAGATTTTAGGGTCTTCCTCAGCCAAAACACTTCTCAGTCTGTAATGCTCTCTAGGTAAAAATTACTGTAATGATTTTAATAAAGCTGTGAGTCTGAATCGAATTGAGACTTGGAGAGCTCAGAGCTAACTTTGCAGCAGATTTCAGCCCTGTTCCACCCACTGTGGGATTAAAAGTTTGAGAAATCCCCCCCCTGCCCCCCTCCGCCATCCATTCCTGTGTAATGGAGACCCCTCCTTCCTTCTGAGCTAATGCTGGTATGAAGCATCGGGTCCTGAGGGTCATACAGACTTCTTTCCCTGCTTCTGAGAGCTTGGGGCTTTGGCCTGCTGTATCCTTACCCAGCAGGGACAGACATGCCAAACTGGCCATGAGCCAATGCTCTGGCCTGCAGCCAGCCTCCGCGGCCCGGCTGACCCGTGGAGCGCCAGACTCTGCAGGGAGGCCGGAGAGCAGCACCTCTGCCAGCTGGCCAACCGCCAAGGCAGCTCCCTCCCCAAGCCAAAGCAAGAAAATACTATGGAGGCCCTGACTGCAGCTTGAAACTAAACGTGGAACTATGGAAGCTTCCTCCTGCTTCTCCACAAGGTTTTAAGGCTGAGGGAGGGCCTGTAAAGCTCTTCAGATCAGCCTGATAACATTTTTACCTTTGTCTCTAATGTGAGGCTCAAATAAACAGGGCTCAAAAGTGGGAATAAGGTTGAGCTTGTGATTTTGTTTAGGTTTCAACTCACAGAAAGCCAAAACCAGAACAATTCTTGTGAACTGAAGGCCCCAGAGGTTCTGGAAAGCTTTAGCCAGAGTCACCTCATTCTGGAAGCATTTCTATTTTTTCACTCCATCAGGCTGAGGAAGAAAGCCATGCCATAAATTAGGCTTCATAACCTAATCAAAAGTTGCTTCCCTATTTAGTCTAACTCAAGATTTAAAAAGTAAAGAGGCCACGTGGAAATACAGGTTCTATATATAGACCTGGGAGACAGGGAGAGACAAAGTGGTTTGGACGTACCCAGATACCAGACTCCAGGTGCCAGACAGAGCTGACCAAGGTTTCCAGCAGAAGTGGGCTCCATCAAGTGCAACCACAAGCCACTGTTCTGGAAGTGGGCTTGAAGGGAAAGCAGGGGGTGGAAAGTAGGCAGGAAACAGAAGTATCTTCTTATAGCTGGTCACATCTGGAACTTTGCCAGGTATGTGCCACCAGCAACCCCACAGGATGTCCACAGAGAACTGCCAGGCCCGGTTCTTTGGCTTACATTTCTCAAGCAGCCACATCACTTACAACCCTCCCCAGAAAACCACATTAAAACAGAACAAGACCAACACAAAGAACCATACCCAAGCCAGTGCTAGTCCTATGTCTGCTAGCTGGAGTGAATTACATGAAATAGATCTTTGCATTCATTTACTGTTGCTTCAGTACAGGACAGACAGGCAACTTTATGCTTAAAATCTTTTCTATAAATTCTATTCTCTTCATCAGGATGAAGGACTGGAGCAAGGACTTATTTTCAAATGCTGTACCAGGACCAGGGCTACACACACACTTAAAAGGTCAGGGCATACTTATATGACCGTCTTGGGTTGTAGATTGACAGATCTAATGACTTTTTCCCCATACTCAGGCATGCTAATGCTCTATGTGCTTGGCCAAGGCCTGGACCACAGCGTCCAAGTACAGATCTTAAGTTACCCAGTCAAAGCAAACAGATTTGGGGTTTGGCTTGATGCACTGTCCAGGCTGAACTTCAGCTGGCTTCGCTCAAGGCCCATCTCCGTTCCCTAATGCTCTCCAGGCTCTGCCCTTCTCACAGGGCTTGTGCTTCTCCCCCCTTCACATACTTGGCCTCCTTCATCCTTGCTTTGGAAGCTTCCAGGGGGTGCCCCAGGTAGCTTCCCCACAGCTTGCCTTCTTATACAACTCACGCTAACACTCTCCAGAATCACAAGTACTTGAAAGAAAAATTATCCTTCCATAGTGTTCCATTCATCCTTCACAGAGAAGTAACATGGAGAAAGGAATCCATAGAAAGCAGTAACATCAACCAAGAGGTATGAAGCATGGGAGACAAGCAGAGAAATAAGGGAGACAAAAAAATCCCACCCCAAAAAACCCCACACCTAAAATCTAGTTTTGTTTATTTTCTGAAAGCATATTTCTAGAAAAAGATCTTTACCTTTGGGCTTGGAATATATAATGCCATCTCCCAAAGGGTATTCTGGGTCAGGGGCTCTGACAGAGAGGGGGAGTAGAGAGAGCTGGTGGGTCTGTAACACCACCACACCACTGTTGTGAGATTGGGAATTCAAAGCTCTATGACAAGCAGCAACATGGGAAAAAAGCTGAGGACTGAAGGAGTTTGCTGCTCCAAGAAGATTGGGAAGCAGGGCTGCAGCTTACAGCCATGCTCCTTCTGAGCAACAAATAGACATGCTTTAGAGTTTGCTGAGCTTCCCAGATGAATTGCAGTTAGATACACAGTGGTTTATAGACAGAGGAAATCCTCTTTTTATGGTTTCCATCCCTCCACTTGTTCCTCCTCCCTAGAAGTTTTCATCTTCTCAATGAAGCAGAGCATCAAATGAGTTGCATGTGTAGTTATGCACCAAGGGGGCAGAGACCCTGGGGAAGCAGACAGGGGTAGGGTATCTACAATCATCACCTTTTCTTTTCCCTGTGACTTGGTTGCTATTCTAACAAAACAGATTAGCTACTCTCAATTCACAGCAATTTTTAAATTACTAAGTGTTTAAAATCAAAATCTAAGCAGAGGTTTTTTCCACATTTGATCCCAAAGATTAAAGAAAGTAGTTCTTTGCTGACCACCTGAATCTGTTTTACCAAGACATCTGAAAGGCATTTTATCAGCTGCTGAGCAGTATTTACTCATGAAACTGTTCTAATTGCTTTGGAATGTGCACCCTGGCTGCTGCAACAGCTCACTCCTGCTGATAGACTGAGCAAAGTACTACTGGCTCATAGGACATGCTGCTTTTATACAGCATTCATTCTTCATTATAGTGGTAAACAGCATGAAATTTAAAAAAAAAGCAAAGACCTCAAACTATGACTTTAACAAAGCTGCCCTACATGTTAAAAGAGCAACAACTCATCTGCAAAATAAATCACCACCACAACTGAAATACAGATCAGTGCTTTTGTAGTAAGCCTCTCTCATAGCTGGAAATTGCCTATGTGAAGATTTATTCTAGATGCCCCCTAAATCAGTGCTGAAGTCAATATCTAGGATGGAGGGAGTAGTGTGTCCTGCCCACATGTAAGCCCTGACACTAGCCTGCAGCCTTGCTCTTAATATAAGCAGCAGAAATCTTGGTAAGTCAAAGATAATCTAATCAGTTCTGCCTTAGTCTTCTAAAACCAAAGCAGAACTCTGGTCTGCATTGCACATGCCCACACTACATAAAAGCTTACACCAAAAAAGTTGCAGTAGCTCTATCTCCTTTAGGACAAAGCCATCCCAAATACTGAGTCACAATCTGGGAAGCGCAGTGGCTTCAACAGCACTTGCTCTTTGTCTGCATCTCAAAATCCTAGTGTACTCTACCCTGCTGAACTAGAGGAGCACAGAATAATGACTATTGTACCTGTTGATGCATAGAACATGGGGAAAAAAGGACAAGTCACACCGATCCTCCTAGCACCTGTGCAGATGTGAACCCCTGCAGGTGTTTTGGCATATGTGCCAAGAGGATCAAGGCAGTCCCACTGACATGAGCCAAGCATTATAAAACAGACTTGTAAGCTTCAAATGATTTGATCTGGTTTCATAGGAGGTTGTGAGTGTCACACACACACCCACCTCCCCACCCTTGACTCCCCCCTAAAACCTGAGCTAACAGAGTCCTTGGAAAAAGCAGCTTCAGACCAAACTAGGCCAGACTTAGGGATAAAACAACCCTGGTGACAGCTCAGTCCACAGGCCTGGCACAGGCCCACAGGCCTTCAGTGCTAAATCACCCAGCACAAGATAAGCAGTCTAGCCTGTGAGGTAGCAGCCTTGAGTTACCTTCTACAGGAGGCATTGCACATGCACTGAAATCTGGGCTTGATGTGGACACAAGGGCTGTGGCTTTTGAAGAGCACAACATCAGGAAGATAGGATATCCATTTGGGAACAGGAAGATCTTGGAGGAGGATGAGACAGGATTAGAGGTTCTCAGCTGAGCTGAGAGAGCTGCTCTTCTGACTCAACCAACAAGAAAGCTTGAGTTTTCTACCTGACATCCCACCAAGGTCTCCTCCCCTCTGAGGGCACTCTCCACAGTTCTCTCTGCATCTCCTCTCCAGATCCGAGCTGTGCAGGCAGTCCTCAGCCTCCTCAACATCTGCTGACTCTTCAGCTGCCACACCTTTCCCCTCCTGCTCTCAGCCACTGCCTGCCTCTCCTGCCCACCAAAGCAGCAGCTACCTGCTCCTCTCCTGCTACCAGGGCAAGGCCAGATGTCTCCCAATTTCCTGCTGTTCCCTGCCTTCCCTAAATCATCCCACAGTTAATATTTCCTTTTTTCTCCTACAGCCAAATTTTTTTTTAAACAAGGGCTGGTTTGTTTTCTTATTGAAAAGCCTTTTCTGGCCTTAAGGCAGCATGAACTTCTCCCCATTTTCTCCTGCTGTGAGGAGACCTGACCTAGATACCGAGCTTTGAGGCAACAGAAGAGATATCCCTGCACGGCCTTTTTAATCCTTGGCTTCCCTTGCTTCAGTCAACACCACAAGTGCCTTCTAGTATGACAATCACCATTTGTTGCTTAGGAATTAAACATTGACTAAACATCATTCTGCATAGGCCATTGAACTGGAAGAATGTTTAGTGAGCTCAGCAGCTAAAGCTTTATTAACCATCTCTGGTGACCTTCTCCTTGGGCAAGGCAAAGGCAACACTGGGGCTCAATTTCAAACCCTTTCCAAGCACTCCTCCTGTAACTCTCAATACTTTTAAAGCTCTAATGACCCTGCAAAAAAAAAAAAAGTCTGCCAGCAGGCAGATGCTAACTTATCCATCCCACCACAGTATAAACTTCATAGTTCCACACTTCAATACTGTTCCCAGCTCTCTCCAAAGCAGTTCACCACCACCCACAGCATATCTTCTGCTCCTTCTGCCACTGCAGTGAGTTTAAGTGCTCCACTCCAAGATAAAAGGCAGATTCTTCTCCTTCCTTTAGCATGCCTGCAATGTTTAACGATGCTCTAGAGCACAGAGTCAGCTAAAGGTGTGTCGAAACGGAACAGCAAACAGACAGGACAGCAAATGGAGTTCTACAAACACCAGCAAACCCACTCATCCAGCAGGGCAACAGGAGCTCAAAATACCCCTGGGGGAGGAGGCCTCCTCCCCAGGTATTAAAACCAGTGTGAAATTAGTTATGGAGTAATTATATTCTCAATACAAGTCTGGAAAGCCTGCTAAGGTACTGGATTCTCAGTCAGGCACTTAAAACAAGCAGGGAGGGAAAACACATGGGGATTCCTCACATTTTCTGAATTCTTCACATGAAAAGGAGAAAAGCACAGGAAGCAAAAGCCCACATTACCCTCAGACTCAATGCTAAAATATCCCGTGCTCCCATCAGATCAGGAGGAAAAACTTTGATGAGTTAGGTGGTCTTTTGTGATTGAAGAACAAAGAGAACAGCTCTACCACCCTTCATGTCCTATCTGATGATATCTTGCCAATGCTAATAATTTAGTAGGACTGTTAAATGCTTTTGAAACTAAGAGGCAGCTTTCAGCATTAGTCCTAGACCAATCAGTTCTAGAAAAAAAAAGTATCTGTCTGAACACTGTCTCAACCTGGAGCCAGAAAGCCATACCTAATCGAGTTAAACTCTCCAAGGGAACCCAACTACACATGCCAGCTACATCTGAGTCGGAAAAACAACAGCACCAGCACTAAATGATGAGATTCACTGGACACAGCAGACTTGCCCTGACTGACAGGAATCCAACAAAAGACAAAGACAAGACAGAAGTCTTAACACAGGCTTCAGATTCCCAACACAAGAAGCTACCAACTTACCTCTACTCTCCTGTCTTGCTACGTACAAGAGCCTTCAAGTAGAAGGTGTGGTGCCTTGAAAAGTTAGAAATGGCATCTCAGAGCTTACATTTAAGCCTACCTTTGTGTGTCACACTCATGCCTGCAGGAAGAGCCAGGTGGCACATGCACCCCTTCACAGAAGGCACTCTCAAGTCAGTAGGTGGGAGTTCAGTTTCGGTCTCATTTGCCTACAGCTCATGTGCAGTCCTCAATACCATGGGAAGAGCATCTCTCAAGCTTTAATGAATGTAGTGCAACACCTCTGTGATCTGGGCAGGTATAACCATCACCCACTGTAATTTTCAGCGTATTAGAAGGCAGTCAATTTTCTTCTAAACAAACATAAGTTACTTCAGTTTGCCACTTTCAGAGCTTTTCTAAAATTTTGGTAAGGCTTGAAACCCACAAAGGAAATCCCACCTGTCAGCTCTACAGGCACACACAGCACATGAAGGCCATTTTAAGTCCAGATGGACCCAAACAAGACAAGCCTCTGGGAATAGGACACAGCAACCACACATCTCTAAATGCCAAAGTATGCAGGAGATACCTGGGACACCATGCTGGTGAGCTTCTGAATCTACTGACTAGTGCCCCTTGGGAGGCAGGGGGACACAGCAGAACATACCAGCCTATTAAACATTACATTTCAGCGGGCACAAGGAGAGTAAAAAGGATTTCTTCTTGTCTTTTCTGACATGCCCTAACCAACCACTCACAGCCAGTGAAGCGGGAAAACAAGGATATCAAGCTGACTGCTTGATAGCCATCCAGAGAAGCACACACATTTAGTGGGAGCTCCAGTGTACTCCAGAGGAGTGATTTTCAGCTTCTTTCCCTCCTACCCTGCTAAACGCATCACTAACAGCTTCTCCAGCCTCTTCTGCTCTGAGAGTTGTGGTAGAGTAATACAGCAGACAACAAATTCAATGGCCAATTCTCTTTCAGTTCACTTTCGGGTAAACAGAGTTTCATTATAAGCATGAACTTGCATTCCCTGGTGCATGTTATTAACACTGCCTACATTATCCTTCATCCTTGGAAGGGAAACAAGCCTAGCCCGGAGACAGGAGGAAGGAACTAAATGCAGAAGGGAAGTTAAGCTACTCAAAAGTCCTTGTTCTTGGCAATAAATACAATTAGAAATATTGCAATTATCTCATTTACTGCCATAAACAAACCTTGTTTAGTCGTTTTTAGTAGTGTAGTTTTTAGTAATTCTTTCCAAGAGACAGCAGTCAAATAACTGTCTGAGAACACAATCCCCCTTGTGCACAAAATACAGGTGGCACAAACATGACACTGCCAAATCTCTGTGCAAATCCAGCACTATGAAAACCCAGTAGGAGTTACTAAGCTCCTCCAAACTGCATTAGCTGCTGCTAGTGTAAGCTGCCCTTCTAACAGCCTTGCTCTTCCCTTGCAGACATACCATTACAGCCAACCTAGAGCAAGTTCTAGATTAATTTTGAATTATAAAACCTGTAAAGATTTGTCTGCTATCAAGTGTTGTTACCAGCACTGTGCATGGCTGCATAGCAAACATATCCAGAATGCTGAGGGAAATTCAGTCTTAAGAAGTACCAGTTCATCACTCTATAATAAACATGTTTGCGGTGTGCAACAAAGGCGGTGACACGGTGAGACAGCTTGTGTCATTCATCCTCAGACAATCCTGTTACTAAGTGCAGTTTCAAGACAGATTTATGGAAGGCCAGAAGGGGATCATCTTTGTGATACACATTGGCTTTGTTTTGGCCATGAGCAAGGCACATTTTCCAGCAGTAACCACTATCGCCCAGAGTAAGTTGGCCACTTCTAAAGCTTCAGAGTGCAAATCATGATTCCTGTAAGAAATACAAGATGAGAGGGAAAAAAAACCCCAACAGTTGGTACTTCAGATACTTAGGTTAAGACACTAGCAATTGCTATTTTCCTCAGGAGAAATGGCTGGCACATTGTATTTTATTTGCTGCCAGTGTAGTCTTTCAAAGAATGCCATCAAGTCCAATTCAGTACTTTTGTAAGTGAGGAGCTGCATTTAGCATATCAGATGAACTTTGTACTGGAAGCGATTCAAAGACTGAGCTTCGTGTAACAATTTGTACTGTCTCAAAAAAAACCCCAAATCAAAAGAGCTTTATTTTCCATTCCAAAGGGCAAGCTGCAGCACCATCTCTATCTACTGCATACCTTTCCTCCTCCCTTTCCAAGGATGCTTTTAGTTTCTCTTGTGATTTTAGGTTTTGCAATTTCATGCTGGAAGAAGAGCCATGCATACCAAAAGCCAAGCCTTTGCTCAGTTGCTACAAGCAAAGAGAAAAGCGGACACTCAGTAGCAGCAAGTTCAGAAAAAAATATTGTTACCATCTTTGATTCTCATTTACACAGAGCTCACCAAACAAACAATGTATGTTTTTCTCCACCCAGTCTGCCAGAGGATGACTTTGATGAAGGGAGGAACACCCCCTCAGGCAGTCTTTTGTTTCCCTTTTCTTAAAGCATATTTGCAAGAAGTAACACGATAGAAAACGACTCAGTTCTCCATTCCCTCTGTACTTTGCATTCCCAGATTCTCAACTCAAGAGGAATTGGTCTTGAGTTACAAAACCCACCTGAAGTGCCAAGGTGCTGTTTGCAGCACACAGTGATGGGGACATGACTGGGCCTGCTGTTTGTCTGCCCATCCGATGAGCAACCCAAACAGTATCTACCACTAACATCATCAAAACTTCCTCATGATTCTAAGAGATGATACACCAAAGGCATCTACAACAACGATCAAACACTGAAATTATCCTTTCAGACTGGAGCATGAGATACCATCGGGGCTCTGCGTGCAAAGTCAAGCTCTTAACACCATTTTGGTGAAACCTGCAATTCTTTGCACAAAGACCAACTCATTCGTTGTTCAGCATCTCCTGAGTCACCAGAACTCGTTGAAAGGTTCATCCAACAGCTAAGGTGCCTCTCTCAATTATACAGGGACAGTCTGCATCAAAATTGTCTCTACTCTGTGCAACTACCAGCTGTCCACCTGGATGCTCTGGTGCCGAAGGCGCTTGCCCATCACTTCCTTTCTTCCACCACGAAGCTGCTCACTACCGACAGGGCAGCACAAAGTCATGTCTGTACCAGTTCTGCTTCCAAATTAGATGTCAGGCTAAGCAATCACGTCATACAACAAAGTAGTCTGGTTTCTTTTTAAACCACTAGCAACAAAAGCAAAGTAGATAAGAGAAGCCTTCACCTCTCTCAGGTACTAAATTCACAAGTGTACACCATTTCAGCTCATGTTACTAGGCTGAAAAACTTTTAACTCACAGATGTGGCCACGTAAGTTCTGACACAAAAACAACTGATCATTTTCTAGTGTAAGCAACACTTGCTTTTAATTTAAAGCAAATTTCTAAACTGAGGGAAAGTTGGTTAAGTATGATTACCATAACAGGTTATCCATACAGTAAGTTACCTGCTGAAGATCCTGGTCACTCTCACCCTTTTCTCCAGAAGATGCCACTTTGTCTGGACTGAGATGGTGGCACTGCTGTCAGCTGTGTGGAGCAGACACAAGCACCAAACTCTGGATCCCCGTGCAGAGCATCTGAACTCACTAACCAGCAATAGGTCAAAAAAAAAACCCAAACCCCAACACTTTGATTTCTCTCTCCAGCATTTGCCTACTGGAGAACTGGACAAACCAACCCAGCGCACTGCTTTCACATCGGAGAGAGGCTTTTTGGCCAAATGCTTCCCTAGTCTATGCAAATGACTGGCATGTCACCTAACTGACCAGATGAAACGGTGACATGGCTACTGCCCAGCTCCAGCGCCCGCCAGCATTTCGCTCATCTTCCAGCCACACGTGCTGTGACAGCACCTGGCAGCACACAGCCAGGTTTGAAGCTGGCTTTCCTTCGGGCAGCATGGAAGAGTTTATTCTCCACTGCTGAAGACCTGCATGCAGGTTCAGCTGTGTCCCTTCAGAGGCAAACAGCAAGCCACGTGCAAATCCGGAACGATTCTGTTTGAACAGCTAATCACAGGTTTGTGGCAAGAGTGAAACCAGGTATAAAGGGCGTGCATGCACTGCTTGCAGAACATGAACCTAGTTTTTTCAGACTCATGATACACTTCATAAAAGGGATCCACTCTGTGCACATGTGTGCCTACATATGCACATGTGCCCTTGTCCAGCGCTGATCAAAGGCACAAAGACTGAAAAAAATAAGCCTATTAAGCCCCCTAAGGGAAGCAGTATGATGAAGTCATGCTAACACTTGTGCCCAAAGTCCCCTCTAAGGTATATGACCTCTGGCCTGGGGAAACGGTATCTGAAGGGGAAAAAAAAAAGTAACACTGCTACTGCAAGCTACATAACCACTGATATTTTCACACACTGGCAGCTTATGCTATTCACATTGAATTTGTGCTGTATGGGTATGTATTCTGTAAAAAACTAGTGACATGCTCCCTGCCTACAGCACATGTCAGAGAACTGAAACCGCTGGCTAGCGGTGTACGTGAGTCACTGTTAATCTGGTCTGGCTTGTAAACACTTAGCTCAAGGTCTGAGACCACAAGTAGGGGCAGCAGTGATGAGGCTCTCCGAACTCCCAGCTCTACCTCCATCTGGGATTTAAAAGATAACCCAATCTACAAACACAGCACCCATCAGTCACCAGTGTCTGAAAACACAAGGGAATCTGTGTTATCCATTCCCCCTTCTCCCTATGCCCAGTACTGCCACATTCTGAAGACAGACAGGCTGAAAGTAACCCAAAAGGGTGTCTCAAATTTTACTGGCACCAAACATAAGCTCAGGCTCTGGGAGTCTTTATCAGTATTTTGTTTCCTGATCAACAGTCACCATGGCGGTTCATCACCTGTATTACAGCAGTAGAGCCTGCACAAGTCTTTAAGATACGACTGGATCCATGCTTTAGTTTGCCTCAACACACCAGGATAAAAGCAGAGATAAAACTGTGCACACATGCCAGTGGAAGCACACACAGTTTTCTAATCACTCTGCACTACCATTTCCACAGATAAATTCTGAGCACATCCTGAAAATAAGCACACTGTCCAGGTCTGACTACCTGGGGTACACATGTGCAGTGAGATTGGGCACCTCAAAAACAAACAAACAACCTTCAATGACACCTTTGTACATCAGAACAGTAACTCAGCTCAACTTATGTTAATTGACTTACCGTGTAATCATCGTATATCAAAGCAATCCGGAAAACAGAATACACAGTGAAGATGATTAACTCATGTTGTACTTTTATTTTCAGGATTAAACCCCTCAATGATATAGATGCAGAGTGAAGCAGAAAGAAACAGATGTCAACCTGAGTTTATCTGCAGTTTAAATGAGGCATCCTGGTTTCACAAAACTGAATTGAACAGACAGGTAAAGCACAAGTTGCCAAGAGAGAAGAGAAACTGGAAAAAATATAAATTAAGAATACATCTCTCTTCACCTGACTCCCCCTGCCCCCTTCCACGGTATAAATAGCACAAATAAAGAAAATCCAACTGCAAAATCTGTTTGACAGCAAAAATCAAAGAACCATCAGAATTATTTTTATATAGAGTATACTGATCAATACTTTCTTCAGATTTAGCAATACATTGCAGTTAGATTTAAGTGAGACACAGAAGTTATCACAGGTCTAAAAGAGTAAGAGAAGTCCCATTTCAATGAACAACACCCAATACAGAAACATTCAGGAATACAAAATATAATTAGACTCAGCAAACAGTCCTAAAGCTGACAGTCCTATTCCAGTCCCTAGAGTTAAAAGTTAAAGCTTGTTTACTTGATAAGACTTGTAGTGCACTAAGTATACCTACAGAAGTATACACATTGCTTCATCAAGACAGGTGCATTGAGTCAGTGGGACTGATTTTCTGAATATAAAATAGAGACCAATTTAACAACCTGAACCATAGAGCTAATACAATGATCACTGGAAAGTGCAACTGTAAGTAAACCACTATGCTCTTACCACAGTTAGCCCAATGTACACATCTTTAGCATAAAATTTATTCCTTCTTCAGCATATGCTCTGGCTCTTCTACCCATCTGCCGAGTCAAATCCCCAAGCTAGGATTTGTCAGACACAATAAAGAAAAAAAAATCCCTACAAAACTCCTTTCCCACTGCTTGAAGGACTACATCTTGACCTCATTTGACTTTCAGGTGAAGTTTTTGGTCAGCTCTGTTCTTCACATTCGACAACGTGGCTACGTTTAAACAGCCACTGAAAGTTTGCCCGAAGCTCTGTCCCAAACAGTGCTCCTCTGAGGGGTTTGCTTCGTCAAGGTGGGTAACAACACGCTCAAGCTGAGCCTAAAGTCTCAGTAAAGTGGTGTATGGACTCTGCATTCATTATTGGGTATTCAAGCGTAAGTCCAGTCACATGTGCTATGTCAGACCTCCACAGGTAAATGATTTTAAATCCAAATGACCATGTCCTCTGTCTATACAAGCCCTAAACCCTGGACTGCTAGGCGATACAACAGCAGACTGACACCCGAGATACAGGTACGCAAAGGCTTAGCCAGATGAGAACAATAGATAAGCATCTTGGCAGATGCCCTACTTCTGTCTGAGCCAAAAATCCATGCTCCCTCAGCTTTACAGCACAGATGCCTTCTACACCCCGACAGATTAACTCAGTACTGACACAGCAGAACACAGCAGGTGTCGGGAGCAAACGTACCAGTTGTTCTCTTCTCCGGTTTAACAGAACAGGAGTCTTCTTGCAGCCAGTATTTCTGCTCTGAAGAAACCCAATTCTGACATCTCTTGCTGACCACATCATCCCTGAAACTTGTCTTAACATCAGTCTCCTGTGGGACCCTCTCCATCACAGCACAGAAGCTGGTATCCTTCAGTTCTCAAGAAAGAATTAAACAGCAGCACTGTCTCATTCTCAAAAATAAATAAATAAGTCAACATTACAACTTCTAGCTCCAGTTATTATATAGTACAAAAGATCTCAGAGCCAAGCAATTGAGCCTGAAAAATCTAGTAGTAACTCCTCTTTGTTTTAACCTACGAGCACATAGTAAGATGCTAAAAACATGTATTTGCTTCTTAAGAACCTTCTTCCTGCTGCATCTCATCAGAGATGCGTATATACAGAGGTCTCCTGTACCTCAGCTACACCCTTGAATTGTACATGGCAGCAACTGGTGCCAGAAGAACGAGCATACCACTAGTGTGCTTGGCATACAGTGATTGCCCATTAGAAGTGACAGTCATAAAACAACATATAAATAACCTGAACCTGTAATAACAAACCATACAGGTAATTATTCAAGAACATGCAATTCAAGTAAGTACTTTGCCTCAAGCAGTTAACTAGTTTCCTGGTTTTTCTTCTCCCAGCACCTACAGAATGGCAAAGTCCTCAGAACAACTCTCTTGAGGAATTTTCCACCTAATGTGTTTAAGAGTGAACCCCACTGCTCTGGTAAGATACAAGCAAGAGTAAACCACTGAATTCAGACACAGGTCTCCATCACAGCAATAAACGCTCAGCCTTCTCCTGTATTTATGCCAACCTTCATCTCCCTCAAGGTCAGCTGTACACAACCTGGCAAGCTGTTAGCTGCTCCACAGTCTGCTCAGGTACAGCCCACTCAGAGGCCAGACTCTGTCTGAGCTGCAGCCACTGCCACCTGCCAGACCTGCTCTGCTCTGCTGTGAAACCAAGCCAAACACTGCCACACCTTCAACGTGGGCACAGGATGCAAACTACTGCCCTACTTCCTTGATCCTCCCTTCCTGCCCGGCCAACGTTTTATTTTTATGGTGCCACAAAACCGATCTCACAGCCCAGAGTCCAAAGCCGGGGTGAGCTCCCTTTCGCAAAGCACGAGGGAATCCGGATATGCTGTGGTGAGGTGCCAGTGATAAGACTACTACACTGGAAGCTTTGTTATGGGCTACAGCATGTTACAGAAGAAAGGTAGTTCACATTGCTTGGGATGGCTTAGGACTACCCTAAAACCAACTCTAAACATCAGCATTAACATTGCCCGAAGTATTCACAGGAGATAGCCTGTCGTAGGCAACTGTATCTGCCAACTGCCCAGTTTGTTCCTGGGACCACCAGGTTCCTCATACAGAGGCAGAACACCAAGAGCTGCTCTGAAGTGGCCCGTGAATCTCTTCAGACAGGTCAAACACACACTTCATCATTAATACTGAAGCTATTTTCCATTTCTTCTCCCTCTGCTAACACTCTTAACACCTAGCATGCCTTTGTCCTATTTAAAGAGACAAGAGCTAGTGGTAAATATATTAGATATCAAGTACAACCTCAGAAATTTTTCTAATCAAAGCCCTGAGTTACCAGCATCACATCTATTAAAATAAATACATCAGGAGGACTAACAACAGTCATTACACACAATGTGAATATGTGATAAACCCGATAAATCTCTTTTGAGGTAGATATATACAGTGAAAAAATAGATTATGGGTGGAATGCCAACATCCCACTGACTTCACCTTATCCTCCAGTTCTGCAGGAAACCTTGCAAACTTATTATTTCTACCTCATCATCACTCAACCCAAGTTTTCCAAGTTCTGAGCTCCAAGATGATTTGCACTGAAGCCAAGGCCATACTTTTAATGCTATCCTGGAGCCTCAGTCGGGGCCATGAGAAAAGTAGGCTAAAGCAAGATTCGGCTAAGGGGGAAAAAAGCCAGGTATTTTAAATAACTTTGCAAACAAAATTGTCTGAAACAGGTTCCAACAGTTTTCTCAACGAGGAAAAAACCACCAAAAAATAACAAAAGCTTTCTGCTGGGGGTTTCAAAGGACATTTTAAACTAGAAATATGAGCTTTAGTTCCCCAAAATTGATTTTTGTGACTTCCCATCCCCCCTTGCTGAACCACAGCAGGAAAGGAGGAAAACAGCTCAAGACACCCTCTCTCCTCCCCCTCAACTGCCTTAGAAAAAAAGATTCAGTTAAAAAAAGTCAAGGAAATAATGAAAACCATGCCATAAACAGATAAATGAGATTACAGTCCGTCAGAACTCGGCCAAGGTTCACATGGAAGGTTTGCAAACCTTTAGATAAACTTGCCCTGAGTTCACAGTTTGTGACAAGCAAAGAGGTTTGGGATTTTCCTGAGTTGTCAGACCACGCTGGCAGACACAGGACGCAGTAACAAGTTAGGTACTAAATCTGGAAATGCACGTTTCTTTTGAAGAAAGACAATCCATTCTGTTGTAAAAAGCTTAGAGACTAATACAAATTCATAACCACTGAATAATTAGCACACCAACAGTTGCTTTAGGAAGATGATTGAGCAGAGGAGTATCTGTTAATCAGTCACTTTTGTGTTGTTTTTTTTTAAGCCAAAGATAAATTAGACTGTAGGAGTGCTATCAGCTAGTCAATTAAGTGCTGATAAGTACCAACATGTGACTGGCTCACGCACACATGGTCACCTTTTGTTGTGAATCAACACAAAAATGATTATGACTACAGAGAGAAGCCGCACTGACACCCGCCTGCGTGACAACTGCTTACGTTATCATGGGTGCAGCCTGGAGAAATTTCTCCCCCATAGCTGTGGTGCTTTGGCTACAAGCACAACTTTTAGGTCTGATTTCAGACTTCACCATCTTATTGAAAACTGTAAATTCAGTATCTGGGTTTTGAGCAGTCCTTGACAGTTCCCGTTGGTTACCAAATACACTCCCACCAAGCCCACACCCTTCCAGAGAAAGGCTGCCTGGGTTACAGGCTTCCCCTGAAGAAAACCCGATAGATGGAAAACAACCAACAAGTGATCAGCAAGCAAAAGGTTTTGCTGTGGTTTCTCAAATGTCTCAACACAAATTCAGACTTTTGAGTTACAGTACTCAATAGTTTGAAGACTGAAATATTCTCCAAAATTAATGCCAAGAGAAACACATTTAAAACACGGTTACAATGAACGTAGTAAATAATTAAAGTCAAATAAAAAGGTCCAGAAGAGTTTGGAGACCAAAGAGGGAGAGCGTGCCAAGCCTTCACCTCTGAGGCCCAAAAGACAGTTGGGATATTCATCACAGTGTAACAGCTTCTCCCAAACAATGGCAATACTGTTTCTTCAAGTAAGTCGGAGGTAGCATCTGCAACAGAGCAACACAGCAGCAGCCTCCAGCTGGGCTCAGCAACACCTGAGGTGGCCCAAGAACGATACTGTCTCCAGCAGCCTGGTCCCACTGCTGCTAAGGGATCAGCAGCCATCCTGGGTTTGTGAAATGAGCAGGACGCAGACACAAGGGCAGGGTGAGCCCAGGCACCAGGGAGACACACACGGTCACCAGGTACACCTGCTCCGGGGGCAGGCGGGCTCCACGCAGGGCTGTGGCAGGTGTGTGCTATATAGCTTCAAGCAACTAGCCACAGCCACACAGCAACACTGAGTGCTTTCCGTTCCACATCAGTTTCAGAAGGGACCTGCCTGTATATGAGGCTTAACCACGTTTCCTCTAGAAAACCTCTTTTTTAAATAAATAGAAACTGCAATAGGTTTCAACAAATAAAACATTTAACATAGTTCCAAGACGGAGCAAAAGCAGGACACAGCAATCAGGATTTAGCTGCAGATTCATCCTCTTCCAAAAGGAGGTCGTTCAACGCAATAACTGTAGCAGCAAAGTCAACCAGCTCCACAAAGTCTGATGTAATTATGTTAACACCCATAACACCTGGCTTCTGTGCTTTCACCCAGTTCAGTATCATGGGCAGGTTCCTAAAGAAAACGAAATAAAGAAGAAAGTTAAACTTTTTTAGAGAGTCTCTTCTCTATACACACTCCAAATAAAATAATCTGTAAACAGCTACTTGATTGTCACATTTGGGATCAGGTCTTGACTGCCAACCAAAATGGGACCAGCTGATGACAAGAACACTTAGCATAGCATGCTGTCATTAGCTCTCAAATAGAAATATTCATCAATATAAACTACTACATATATCTCATACATCTTTGAGCTCTATATTCACTGCACAGACTGTGCTTCAGGATTTAATCCCACACTAAAACAGATTTCTCCATTCTGGTTTGTTTTTACCCAAGTGCCTGTTGAACCGAGAGCTTAATTTCACAGCAGACTTCAGTGAAGCACAAAGGAAGGCTGAATTTGGCACAAGAAGTTTCCCTGCTCACCACTGCCTTAGGGGGGTGGGAAAGAAGTTGTTTGGGGCAGCACACTGCATTTCTAATGGCTCCTTTGAGCCTCCAGACCCAACCAGAGCAGCAGCATCAGGGAAGCCAAATCCAGAATTGAGCCTTCAGCTTTACAGGGGTTGACCACCCCACCATATATCACTGTAACCAGAGAAAGGTGAGGTGGGTCAGGAATGGAGTTAAATGCAGTTATAAATTCTACCATGGGAAGAAACTTCAAGACATTTCTTCAACAGGGTGCAGATCAGGAGGCTGCGTGAGGTTTTTTGCACACTAACATGCAAACACCAGGGCTTTCTGCAGGTAGGGATAAGTTACTTATGATATATTAAAAGTATTTAAATTAGTCCCATAGTAAGCATATAAAATTTATGTGAAGATGGTAAGCAAGCAACTAAGCTAGCAGGATGGAGAGGGGCAAAAAACCCCTAAAACCACCCCACAGCTCTTGTTCTAGAAAAAAACCCAAACCCTGTCTTGTCAGGAACTTTTCTCAAAGTTTAATGAAGGCATAATTACTGTCCCTGCCAAGGGACACACCATGCTTTAGCCAGCTAAGTGTGAAGGTTGCACATCTCTTTTAGCAAAACGTCAAGAACATCTAAATATTCCTATTCAGGGTGACATTTCCATACGAGAAGGCAGACATCCACACAGAACTGCAGAGACAGCTTTACACATACAAAGCAGCTAGCACGTCTAAAAGTATACAAGCAATCATGCTTTAGCAAACAGCAGCTTCTATTTTAAATCGTCACAGTTTACTCCCAAACAAGTGGCAGCGACGGGGCTGAGAGGAAGGGATGGATGGAACAAAGGCTGCCTCTCGGCAGCTGACGGCTCAGACCCTGTACCAGGAGCCCCTTGAAACAAACCTGCTTGCTCACTCTATCAAGGTAGGGGATCCTTTACTAGTTTAAAAAAGAAAAAACACAACTCAGAAATGCAGTGCAGCCTTTCCTGTCATCGCGAGGCACAGACGTACGCTGCATCCGCGCTGTTTGCCGAGCATCCCCCCAGCAAGCGCACTTGAGCGACGGGGTTCGGCGCACGCCAGTTTAAAGCACCTGAGCACCATCTAGCGTCTGATGCTGCCCGCGTCTCTGCCGTCCGTCGAAGCCCAAGCCAGAGCCGAGACCTGAATATACGTACCGTGGCAAACGCCATTTGGGTCGAATTACCTCTTGCTAGATTGATGTCTGATCAGGGAGGAGACTAAAACCCCGTGATTTTTACTTTTGCTGGGCTTTCCCTACTTCCGTCAACTTCTATGGCTGCAAAAGCCCAACACTTGCTATTTTTAGAAAGGATTTTTAAGAAAAATAACTTATATTGACTTTGGCTTCAAATTAATCATCCTGTAATTACTTGTGAAGTGCCACGACTCTCCCACAGGGAACAAACACAGATCTTCAACAGACAGGTCATCTCCCTGCTCAATATTAAGCTCATGAGCTGATCAAGTCTCACTAGTAGCGACCACATATGAGAGTAATTTAGAATTCAAGATCATTATGACAACAAACTGTTAGTGTCACCAGGATAGGCAGTAGGAAACAGAGCTAGAAAACCAGGCCCCACCAGGACCAGTAACAGTTCTGGCAGTTTTTGCACACAGGCTACAAGGGGGTAATGCCACAAAATAAAGTCACATGGAACCTCTCCTGGTCATGCTGTTCACACTATTAAAAGAAAAATCACTGGCACACCACACTACTCAAAGAAAAACCCTCTTCTAACAGTCTTACTCATTAACAATTTGTTGTACAATGATTTTGTCTATCTCATTTTTGGTAAAAAACACATGAAAATACTTCACTAGGTCATGCATGACTTCAGACATATAAGAAATATTTAAAATTAGTGGCATTTAAATTACTGAAATTATTAAACCAGATTTGTACAAATGCAAAACTAAGCCCACAAATAGGAAGTTTTCCTTTGTGGCATGAACTTTTTCCCTCCCTAAATTTGAGTTCAGCCAATTTGGAATTCATTATTCCCTTGAAACGACAGGTCCAGCCCACATTTTACAAAAACACATTCAGAAAGAGCTCCAATTACCAAGGAACAGGCCTTACACATACACAGCATTAATTATTTTCAATATTTTTTTATTTTTAATGACTACAATTAAGCCATTGCAATGAAGCAAAACAGCCTGCTTGCATCAAGTTTTATCCCTAAGCAAACATTTTGTAGTTTCTTGCTTACTCCATGTCTCTTTCAACAAGAAACGTGGTCAGTAAAAAGTGGGAGACCAAGCCATGTCCTTACCTATGTACAAGGGTGTTCTTCAGGCCACGAATCAGGTGCCGGGCGATAGTTTTCACTCGAGGTGTGAGAATTGCTTGAGAAACATGGAAAGTCCCATAACGACTCCGTTCCCCAAGGGTGGTCTCCAGGAACTGTAACAGTTTGTGCACGTTGGTTGTATTGGCCCACGGTGCTGGCATTTTATTCCCTGGCCACAGGAAGGGGTATTCCTGACACAAAGGGTAGTGGTAGAATATGAGAACCTAACAAAGAAAGAGAGAAAAAAAAAAATCAACAAACACAACTTACTTGAACAGGATGTTGGTTTACTGCTGCAGACAGCATAGCAGTGAAAAGAGGACTGAGCAACAAGAGCTGCTACAGGGTCAGGAGTGTCAGTGAATTTGTTGCACTACTGCCAACATAGGAGGCTGAGATCATTTTGGTGAGCTGAGAGGACAGGATTGCTTCAGGTTTTAAAGGTCAGCGGTTTAAAATGAAAAAGTTGCCAGAGGTATACTGAAATGTCATTCAAAGACTCTGAAATGCTTTCAAGCTGAAGCACTGTCAGAGATTATTACATCTGTACTTGAAGTTAAGGATTTTCACAGTCTCCCAGTCTTCTGCATAACTCAAAGTGGTTAAAGCATACCAGCTGACTGGCATAACAGTGTTCCACTTACTGCATGAGATAGCCTTGCTGTCAGCAAAATCATCTCTAAATCAAAAGTCAGTATTTTATGCCTTGTAAGATGGTTCTCTAGAAGAGGACAGCATGAAGATGCAATGCTTTTTATTAACACCCAAACTTACACTCATTACACAGCATCAGATCAGAGGAGTTCCTCAAAGCCTCACCTATCTTACAGCTTCAGAAGTACATGCTGTCGCTGAAACCCTCTTCTCAGTTTGTGCATGCACAGGAGCAGTTACCACAAAGAGGCATCTGATCCCACCACTATAGATATGGATGGGTGCAAAGGCACCAAGAAATCCCACACCGTAGTCACCTTAAAGCTGAGAATTTTCACACCAGCCAGAAAACCCAACAGTTTATCAAATCCTCACCAACACAAGCCAGCACGACATGCTCTTCCAGTGGAGAAAGCTGCATGTAAGGAGCACAAGGCCCCAGGGATGCTACCACTGAAGTATTTAACAAACATACTTGGGAGCAGGACACCAGCCTAGCCACACCACAGACTGAGGGGCTACACAGCAGCAGTGGAGGGAAACACACACCCAACATCAAGGAGGCCCCAGTAGCTTTTCACTGACTGTCAGCAGGGTCCTTGGTCCTGTGGCCCCTTCTGAGTGGGAACCACATCCAGTTTCCCTGAATTTTACTTTTTTAGGGTTTTAAAAACATCACACATCCTTTCCCCACCTGGTGCTTCTTCTCCCACATGTACTGTAACGTCACATACTCTACACATTCAACAGAACAAAGCTTGGATCCAAACGCTGAGCGGATCCTGTTGATCAGGTAGAAGTGATGGCTGTCGTCCATGGCGTAGAAGTGATTGAAATCCAAGAAGATTACTTCCTTGGGGTGCTGCTCAAGAAAGGTGTTGATCTCCTTCAGCCCATCCCAGACTTTGATCCCAAACAAGCCATGAATGAAGTAAATCTCTTGTCCCATTTCCCCAGGTTTGGAAGACACACGGAGATCGAAGTAGCGGATCCCACCTTCCAACTGCTCTTTGAAAGTCAGATTTTGAGTCACTGACCATTTCTTCATGATCTTTTTAACCAAAGAAATTCTGGCCAAGCGTTTGATGGCTGTGGCTTGGTCTGGTCCCACGGGAGATTTCTCATCAACCCAGTAGCTGAACGAATCATGTGACCCTAGAAACAAGAGCCAAGAATAATTAATTTTAGAAAGCTGACTACCCCAAAACACACATACCCACATGCCTTGCAAGCTCAGACAAGTCAACATGCATGGCAGGGTTGGAAAGGGTTGCAGATAAGTGCAAGTTTACGTTTTCCAGACTATCCTTCACACCTTAATTTTCCCCTAACTACAAGGCCAGCTATGCTTAAGGTTCTTGGCTTGAACTGCTTCCTTGTACAAGCTTCCCATTTCAACAAACTATGAAAAATTATGACCATAAGATGAACTTCATTGGTAGAGGGAAATTTACCTCTAACTTTCCTTCATTAACAAACTATCAGTCTACCTTCAAAACATTCCCAGAGCCTGGTACATCACAGGTCTGATGTGAGACTCTACTTTCATTGCAAGAATCTGAGGCTTTCTTTTCATTACACTTGGTAAATCCAATCATGGCCTAATACACCAAAGTTTTGGTAACAAGTATCTTTCTTTAAGTGATGGACAGAAGGATCATGCACGCATCTGCCTTACCAGCACATCTCCCTTTAGCTCCAAGCTGGAAAATAAATAATCAATAGTTTGAATGGTGGGTAACGACTGGCTGAACTTTGATGTGCAACAATTGAGTACACCACCAGTTACTGTGTGGTTAGTTACCAAGCTCACAAGTTCATGAACATGTCTTTTACATGTCTTTACACTCACCATACCTCAAAGATACAGTGAATATAAAATTTGACAAAAAAAGATGACCAACAATCCAAATCATCACTCCCTGCCCAAGTTGCAGGTCTGACAAAGCTCCTGTACCACCACCTGTACCTTGGCAGAGAAACCACACCTCCAGTATAAAATTTGTACTTAACTAAAAAGTCTTTCAACTGAAAATTAAGTAGTAAATGGAAATGAAATAAAAAAATAACAGAACTTCCACATTAACAGCTTCAGACTCATGACACATCCCTAGCTTAGCCAAGTCAATACCAGAACAAAAAGGAAAAGGGCAGCATACCTCCACTCACACTGTACTGGAGCAGCACAGAGCTGAGAAGAGCAGGGGCTGATCTACCACAGACTGAGGTTTACCAGGTGTTTCTAACCACTTACACCAGGCACCAGCATTCTGGCTGAGAAGCTGCAGTGACTTCACTCCCTTGTAAAGCTGCAGCCAGGAAGACCACAAGAGCTCTAACATTCCTTTTTACTTCAAGACAACAGATGAGACTTGACCCACTGAGCCAAACTCCAGCAAACAGGGTGCGTGCAGAAAACAGATGAAGTAAAACTTCATGCCTCATCACCACAAACAGCTCCTTTTCCAGCTGCCCTGGGAGTATAGTAACCCTACAACATGCTGCCAGCATCTGCCCCTCCTTTCCTACGTGTCCAGGGTTCTCATCCCTGCCTGTGGGACTACAGTTTTCTAGAAAATTCACCCCTTGACATCAGTCTGCAACTCTGTTAAAAAACCTAACTTGTCATTTCCAATTTTTAGACAAAATGTGAGGTGCCCACAGCCTCCTATACCCAAACCTTTTATTTATGTACCAGCGCTCACTTGAAGACTGATGTGTTTCCTGTGATGCAAGGTCAGAGCTATAAACAAGATTATGATCTCAGCTGGATTACCTTGTCAGGATTTTTTAATCCAGAAGGAAGAACAGACTGTGCACAAACCAAACATCAGTTCACAGCCCCCTTAAATGCACTCTTTCACTGTGAATTTCAACTAGTTCCAAAGTACTGAAAAGGTTAGTTTCCAGGCTTTACAAATAAACAGTAAAACTAATTCTAATCAACTCTTTGGAATTCACAGTCTTTGCAAACATGTGCCTCTCTTGTGTGGCTTTCTGTTCAGACTTCCAGAAACAAGTGATAAGTAACAAAAAAGATGATTTTTTTTTTTATAACCTAGCTTAAGAAGCTATTTAGTGCATCTCCCAGTAAGCTACATCAAAAAGCAGCCACCTAGATTTTCCACACACCATTCCCCCCCCCACCCTGCCAATGTGTAGCCCCAAGCAAAATACAGGATCAAACATCTAGAGAAGACATTTCAGAAGCTCTAAGGCCCAACTCATCCTGCCAAGCTGTGACTCAAGACATCTGAGTTTCAGACACCTCCCCAAACAGCAGAACGAGCCTTCCAAGCTTCTACAGTATTTGGAAAGTAGAATCCAGTTGCAAGGGGCTTGTCTTCTGCATCCACATGAGTCACTGAATTGGGGCTTTTGCTTTTCTTTGTGAGGGTATTTGTTTGGATTATTTATTCTTTCAGTTATCAATTCTATTAATTTTAACTTCTTTTTCTATCCAGGTCACTGTAGAAAGTTATTTAATATGCTAGAAGGAGGCCATAAGAAGCACAATTTTAGTTAAAATGAAAATAAAGTGCAGCAGCCTCTAGAAAGCTGTCTACAGAAGTCACACTCACCATTGTGCTCCTTCAGACAGTGTCACTGATAAATCTGACTTATGGAGGAACAACAGTTTTCTCTGGCATCAACTATATTGTCAACCTCTGATGTGCCTAAGCAAATATGAGCCAAGAAACAGCTTGCTTTCTTAAGTCTGATCACATACTTTACAGCTACAAAAGCCTTTCCTTTGCAGGCTGCCACATACAAGGCACATTTAAGGATACAAAGAACAAATTTCTCCTTGCACTATCACAAAATTCTATTTATAGTCCAAGAAAACAAGAAATAAAACAAGCCACAAGCACACCACAACTTTTTCAACACATACTGTAAGCAAACTGCACTCCTTCAGAGGGCAGCTGCTATTTGAGAAGCTGAACTGTGACATGCTTCTATAGTTGGAGAAGATCCTTGAAACTCCTGCCCTGGGGCTCTGTTTAAAAAGCCTAGGAAATTGAACTTCTCTGTTCCAATGAAGTCAATATGTGCACCTAGACAGAACCATGTAGAACACAAACTAGAGCTTGTTCTTTAGATGCTCCCCTTTTCATGGCTGGTGGAAAACCCATCCTAAGGGCAGGGGAGCACTGAGGCTGCAAACACAGAGCTGAGTTCAATTGGGTTTCTCAGTGGTCATTTACAGAAGGCCAGCCTTCGACTGTGAGAATTATCTAGGTCAAACCTGGACCCAGAAGATTTTTACTCCAGTAAGAGCAAAGAACCACAAATTGAAAACCTAAAGCAACAGCACTGGATACTTGTTGGGCTCAGAGGTAAGAGTTAGGTGAGGATCCACGTCATCCACACCAGGCCCTTCTTTAATTTATGATTACTGTGTTATGTTACCAGCTCAGCCACTAGCTTTTAATATAGCTTAGCTGTGAAGTTAAGCTACACGCTAAGCTGATTGCCTCATGATGTCAAAGTAATCCCTGCTCCCCTTTGCTCTGCCCCTAAGCTTGGCGAAAGACCTAGCTGCTCACTAGCTATGGCAGGAGCCAGGCTGCTTGGTAATTTCTTTCTGGAAAAACACAACCTAAACCTACCCAACTTCATACAATTTAAAAAGCAAAGGCCAGAGCCCACAGCAGAAGCATGGAGCAGACCCATTTTGTTAGCTCCCTGTTGGAGCTGCTAATAACCTTCTCAATTCATGCCCAACCAAAGGATGTGCAGAGATACTCAGGTGCTGCAACACTGTCCAGGAACAGCAACGGGGCTGGCACCTCCTGAACAGAGCAAGCATTTAAGGGGCAATGGCTGCAAGTTGGAGCACAGGAGGTTCTGCACCAACATGCGGAGGAACTTTTTCCCAGTGAGGGTGACAGAGCCCTGGGACAGGCTGCCCAGGGGGGTGGTGGAGTCTCCTTCTCTGGAGAGATTCAAGACCCATCTGGACGCCTATCTGTGCAGTATGAGCTGGGGAGCTGCTTTGGCAGGGGGGTTGGACCCGATGATCTCACGAGGTCCCTTCCAACCCCTACAACTCTGTGATTCTGTGATCACAAAACTCTCACAGCAACATACACACAGAAGCCTTTTTCATGTTTAAGGAATCCTTTGCAGTCTGTGTTCCCCACCACCCAAGTGGTGTGCATCTTCCAAAGTTATACTGACCACTTCTAAAGAAACAAAAAACACCTCAAAAAGTCTTTCCAACCTCCAAAATTCTGTGATTTTAAGTCTTGTCAGCAAGGCATTTCAGAGAACAACTGACATCTTAAATATAAATAACATCCTACATCGATTGAATAAATCCATTCCTTAAACATCTTGACTGTGAGCAAAGAAACCAATGACTCTAGGTATTTATAACCTTCAGAGAAATCAAAATGCACAAGAAACTTGGTCTTCAGGGCCCTTTCGGTGAACAGAGGGCAGAGCCCAAGTCTCAGTGGCCTCAAGAGAATGTTCTGGCATGTGTGCCCAGATTGCAAACCTGACCGAGCTGCAGCAAGCATTTTATTTAAGCATGAAAGTCTGCACGTTCAAAGAAAAAAGAAATTAGAGGCCAGCTCATCAGATGGCAGCTCTTCCAGGGTACAAGACAATGACTGCTCTATTTTGGTTTCATTTCTTTCATCTGACAAAGACTGAAAGCTTCAAAGTAAAGCAGTCACATCCCATCAAATGTCCACATATCAAAGGCTAGGATACAGTTAGGACAGCATTAAAGAGGTACCTTCCAGACACCTGATCGTTAAAATGATGGATAGTCCTTTTAATTTTATCCAACTAAGTGCGACTATAGATTATTTTTTTATTCGTATCTTTAAACCTCTTTTTATTCCTCCTTACACTAATTCCTCAAGTTAATTGTATGTTAAACAGATCGCTTCTCAACTCAATTTGTATGTTAAATGGATTGTACTTCACTGTTCAGGATGACTTTTTTATTCAAGCCTTTGTGCTAATTGTGAGAAGGCAACCTTTTATCATCACATCTGCAGCAAAGTCTAACTTTCCAGTGTGTCTAGTTGTCATGATACTTAGACACAGATAGTCAAATTAACCCATAATGTGGCTCAAACAAGTGACACTCATCAACAGAATGTTATTAAGCCTTGAATTTCAACAATTACTAGCTATACCATTTCATATTATCTGTTGTTTCCACGTCAGTACTTTCTGCAGACGCAGTTGCAACAGTGATAAGAACGAGCATCATCTCACAGGACGCAGCATCTTCTTGCAAGCTTCTAAATATTTACCTTCAAGGAATGTCAAAACTACAACTACATGTCATGAAAAGCAGAGATCCTCTAGCAAAGAATGTACTGGTGCACTGCCAATTACTTTAAAACAAGACAAGTAAAACAAGGCAAGAACTCCTGGCTTGTTTTCTTCTTTGTTTTGTTTTTTTGGTTTTTTTTTTTTTTTTTAAATACCAGCATGTTTACTAGCACATCAGTAGCTGCCCTGGTTGCAAGGCCATCGACTAGTTAAAGATGTTTTCTACAAAAATCTGGCTAAGCAAGAAACAGTAAGTGAAAGCAGAGGGCAGAAGAGTGCACTATCAGTAAATTTAGCTACATCAGAACAATGTGATTTAATCTTCATGTTAGTGGCATAGAAAACAACAAGAAAACCTCTTGCCTAATGTTAAATATTTGCAAAAAGCAAGGTCAACATACTGTACCAATCCCCAGAAGCATTAAAGGGTCATTTATGGACAAAGAATCACCTTAGCCAAGCATCTTAAAGCAAGGTTTGCTCACCAAAGTACATTCCCCATATATTACAAATCACCACACACAACATAGCTATGTCATGCTTGCTATGCTAAGACATCCAGAAGCACCACAGTCAAGTTCCAGAAACACAGGATGCAAGCACTAGCAAGCTCAGGCTGTCCCACAAATGTTCTCCTGAACCAGATGTCCTGTGTGCCAGAACTGAGGGAAAGCTGGGATAAACAAAAAATGCCTTTCAAAGCCCTGAAGTCCTCAGGATTCAGGTCATTAACAATCCAGATTTTCTAATCAAAAGATTAACATCTCAAAAGCTCTTCTCTAATGAAAAGCAAATTGAATATTTTGTATTAACTTGCTCAGCAAAAGGAGGAGAGGCAGTAATAAAAAAATATCCTATGGATAATTGTCTAAAACTACTGAGATGAGTTTGTATATTTTAGAAGAATCTTAAAAGAATCCTTCAGGTATTCTTAACAGAGTCTCATTAGGGAGGACAAAGTCTAGTACAGACTGAATCCTCTTAGGAAAACTTCCTCTCCCTATCAAAGAATTACCCGCCCCCCCCCCCCGCCCCTTCACAGTGGGAGGTGAAATGGGGGGGGGGAGGGGAAGTAAGATGGGTACAAAGGGAGAAAGGGACTGTCTCAGGCACAGCATCACACAGGATTTTGATTTTCCTTCCAGCTAAGAAAAATTAGTTTGGCACTGGTTGGACTTACTGCCTTTTTCTGTGTGTATTATTCTGCAACAAAGTCCCATTTATCAACCACCTCAGTTGCCTGCACCAGGAAACCAATTCAAAACCTGAGTGGATCCACCTGCTCTGAAAAGAAAAATTCTTCAGTTTAGAGCCCTATATTCCTCTTTTATGACCACTCAGAAATGTGTGGGTCTAAGGATTTTTTTTCTTTTTACTGTAACACAGTACTTTTCCTTCTTTTTACATCTATTCTGGAAGTGCAAGCAATGGGGAGCTTCAACACAACATGGAAGCGAAGCAACAACTATTATGACAACATATCTACATTATGACTGGTTTTCCTGGTTTTGAGGTAAAACTTTAGTACATTCTGCACTCATTTACCAGCAGTTAAGTCGCTCTGTAGGGCACAGAGGGCAGACTTCCCTTCTCCCCATCCAGCCCCACCCCACCATTAGAAAAAATAACCAAGATCTTCATATATTGTCTGAAGAAAATTTTGTGGCATTTGAGAAGAATTTGGGCTTAGCTACACAGATGGCAGTGGTGCTTTAAAAAGAGAAGCCCTAAGATCCGAGGCTGACTTTCCAGTACCACTTCTGTACCGAGCCAGTGCCTACCATACAGTGTGACTTAGGAATAGTGGAATAACTTCCAGCAGAAATTCTCATCAGTGAAGTGGTCCAGACAGCTTAATTGGCTGTCTCTAGCAAGAGTTGAGATTTGCTGCTACAATGAAGTCTACTACCAAGGTAATAACTTGTCCTTTCAGGAAAGTTTACCGTGACAATCCTGCATTTGCAGTCATATCCAACACCACCATACTTATGCACATGTCTTCTTGTAATGGTTACTACCTCATGGATTGGTAGGTAACAGCTCAATTGAAGGAAAATAAAGCTTGGTAAATCAGAACATTAACCTTATCTATTTCCTCTCTTTGAGCTCTAACACAACAGATGGGCAGTTTAGCTGATTCAATGATCCTTTAAATTAGAAGTCCAAAGGTGTACTATTTAGAAAGAGGATGCAATCTCAAGTTCACCACTGCTACTCCTCTCAGGAAGCACACCAGCCCACGAACAAAGAAAGAAGAAAACCACAGCATTAGAAAGTTCAGCAGCTCACCTCAGGGTCATGCTGGCAAAAAGAAAAAAGACAAAACCCCCTCAAATCTAACAAGATCCTAATAAGATCCTTAATTGGACAGAGCTGCTGCTTCTTTTAAGGATCATTTCAGTTCTGCATGGCAAAGTAAACGTCAAGCAGCCCATAAGGCCTGTGGTGAAGAGCCACACTGTCAGGACAGCAGAGCTGGCTGGAGCCAGTGGGTGGGAAGCTGCACAGGAGATGCCCAGGGTCCCACCAGCTCCAGGCGTTCCCCACGTACCTAACGCACAATGAGCAGGAGCATCCAGTAGTCACACAATGGCACCACAAAGTCACACACAGCAGCTTGTCATCACAGGAAACACACCCCTCTGCTCTGTAGCCCCCCCTTCAGGCTTAGCTACAGGCTGGGCTGGCAGGGCTGCTCCTCACGAAGGCTGCCTGCTAGCCATATTTGCAAAGCCCTGTTTTCCAGGGCCAGTTTGTGTGACTTGAATCATTTTGATCAAACCCACTGGTGAAGAGTGGAAGCAGCAGCATGTTGTGGGACCAGAAAAAAAAAAGGTATTTCAACTTTCCAGTATAGTCTTATTTTAGCCATGTGACCCAAGATTATTTCCCTGTGAGAACAAGTGCTTCTGGGACTGCAGAACTGATTCCAGGAGCTTTAGCCACCTATAACCCCAGACCCCGCAGGCAACTCCGCCCGTCGCCCAGCCTGACACGAGTGGGAGCAGCACCACGTCACAACTGCTCTGCACGGCTTGGGAAGGAGATCCTGGCCACCCTTCTGCACACCTTCAGCAGATGAGCTAGCACACCAGGCTATGACTGAAGAGGCTCTGTGCACCATCAGAAGCCATGAGTGCAGTGCTGCCCTGCCTCCTTCCAGAGGCGCGGGCTGCCCTGCCTGGATGCCAGCCAGACACCCTGCCAAGCATTACATTGAGCTCTGGTCAGACCAGCACATCAAAAACTAACTTTCAGTGGCAAAAACTCCATTGTTTCAAATCAGACTCAAGTGTACAACATTTGACCTACAGTACAGTAACATTTACATTTCAACACTAAAACCCTTACAGTTCTAGGACATGAACATTGCTGTTAACTGACTTTTTTAATATCACATTCCAAACTGCTGAACTACAACATTTCACTTTTTTCAAATTTTCTAGCTCAGCTCTCTTCTCTAGAGACTCAATTCAGATTGAGCTTAGTTCAGATACAAATTAATTGGTTCCCAGCTAAGATTAACTCTTTCCTCAACAGCAGGTTCACTAAAACTGTATGAAATAAAATACAATTCCCCCTTTTTTTCTAAATAGAGACATCTTACCTCCTCTTTTTTCCTGCCTACATCTGCAGCACTGCAAAACACAAGGTTAACCTTCATGCTCCCTCAGGACAGCTGCCGGCTTCAGCACCCATCCTGGGGTTTGCCCAAGCACATAAACAGTTGGCTTGGGAACTACTTCTCCAAGAAAAGCCCCTCGAACTATTATCATCAACATGGAAAAAGTCTTCCATCAGGTTAGCTTGTCAAATGCAGTTGGTTATGCTTGTAGGACCAAACAAGGACCAGTGGAGGGAAACAGGAATCTTAGTCATCTTTTTTTTTAGGTGATGGAAGGAATGGAGGAGGGAAGGCAGGGGACAGAAGCTGCATTTGACTATCTCACTCCTACGAAATGGCACCCTTATGGGTGCCCTATGTGAGTGTGCCCTATTCTGGGCACTCCTGGAAGAAGGAGCTTGGCTTACCCTCCCATATACTGGTGGATCCTTACCTAAGTATCTAGAAGATAAGGAAAGAAAACCAGCATGGAGAAACAACTCACAGCTAATTATCCTGATTGAAATCAGCAACCAATCCAGGCATGCAGTTTGATCAGAAATCACAAGTATTCCTTCCTGTTATGACATGGCTCTTAGTTATTCAGGGATGGAATAACCCACACAGGATTAAGGAAATGTGCTATTACCAAGACCCAAAGGGGAACAGAGCTGCCTACTCTTCTGCTCATCCAAGCAGCACCTTGGGGGCAGGACTAATAAAACACCCTATAAGCAAACGCTGATAGCTGGCAGCTAACATCTGCTTGACTGCTCTGCTGTCTCAAGACGCCACAGACAAGCTTATGAACTCAGGACGTGGATCCCGAGACAGGAAAGTGTTTTGGCTGTCCTAACACAAGTACTGATGGAGCAGCTCAACAGAACAGGAAAGGGGTGCTGTACCTGCAGAAGCAGGCAGACATCTCAGACTCCAGTACCACGTTAATTTTAATATGGCAAAAAAATTCCTTAGAAAGGCAAGTAGTCAAAATGAAAGAGTACAAGTTGGACACGCCACGGTGCTACGAATTATGAGTGTGCAAGGACAGGGAACAGGTTCGGCTTCTCCAGCAAATGCATTAAATAACTGAGTTACTTTGAAAGCAGGCTGGTGACAGCACTGCAGCTTTCCCTCACCTGCCATCTCTCAAGGGGAAAAAAAAGGCCAACAGATGCAGCTCAAGAGATGACCAAAGGAAGGAGTAACTATCACCACTGTACATGATTTCAAAAATTGTTTTAAGTGAAACAGCTTAAGATTAAACACACACTATATAATACATGACTCTGACAGGGGTCACGTTCACAACCAAAATGTTTAAGAGTTCATTTTTAAACCCACATTCAAAGAGGATTAGCCTGGAGTATAATTAAGAGAAAACCCTCCTGTGTTCCACACAGGGTCAGCACTTGCTGAAGGTGGCTAATTTGCTGACTATATTGTATGCTTGTCAGTTGATAACATTTCAGTTACTTGACATTTGGTAATTCCTCACTGCAAGAGATTCCTCCTCTCATCACACCACATAGGAAAAATCATCTATTTTCCTCAGCAAAACTATGCTGGCTTAGAATTTAGCTCAGAGTTCCTACCATCAGGAAAGCCTGAATTCTGGAACTGACTGCACCCCAAGCCTTGGAGGACAACCCTGAATTTTTCCAAGTCTCTCATCCCCACTTTTAAACACAGAATTAAATTGCCATGTAACACTAAACTGGTATACCCCAGGAAACACCCATCTTAAACATTACCAACTGGTTCTAAAGATTGAGCAAACAACTCTCTCCATCCTCAGGTAGCATATCTCACACCACGCTTGATCGCTCAGGGAATCGCAGAAGAGTATACATTAGAACAACTCAGAGGTCACACCTACCTTATTTAAAGCCAGTGAATGCCCTAAAAGCAAAACCTGTCTGCAACAGATAAAGCAGCAGAACTCTACACAAACCATCTTTAGCTTCCTGCAAGAGTTACTAAGAGTCTCTGTAAGGTACTGGAATTATGCCTTACCAATTGCCAACAGAACCGACCCCCCTCTCATCTCCTCTCACCGTACCAAGCCTCATTCCTAAAACACTCAGGCCCAGGCTTCCGAGAACCTAATGACTACTATTCAACAAGCCACCCAGAAGAGAGACATCAGGAACCATTCACACATCAGGAGCCCTTGTTCCACTATCAGGAGCACACATCGGGAGCCATTCACACATTGGACATTCCATCACCCACCCTGAAGCGCTCCCACAGGCCAGGTGGGAAGCTTGTAGGGAGACAAAGGAGCGGTATGCCTACAAAAAGGGGTGCAACAAGAGAGAAATCATCTTTTTCTTCATGCTTCATCTCCATCATGGACAACGAAGGGAGCGCTCTCCCATCCCATGGGACCCAGAGAATACTCTGCCATCGGACGGAATGCCGTAGCCTCGTGGTGGTAGATAGAGCCTCCCCTCACCCCTCTTCCTTTTTCCATTCTCTCTCTTTCTATCTTTCTCACCCCCGTTTTCTTTCTTCCCCCCTTTCCCTGCACACTTCTTTCCAAATAAAACAACCTTCACCTTGACTCCGTTTCGAGTCTCAAGTCTGTTCTCCAAGAAGTTAATTAAGAACTGATCAGGATAAAACACCTAGTGATTGGATATCACTCAGGGGTTAAGCCCAGCCACCCCCAGCCACCCAGAGCGACCTGAGGTTCGGCTGGAACGCAAGGGGGTTTAGCCTCTGCCAAACCAAAGTCTTGTCTAGGTTGTGGATCGTGACAGTCTCACATCAACACCATATAGTTAGTTAAACCTAAACAGTTTGTTTCCTGCATATATTATTAATTCTTTCTATTTTAATAGCCACATCATGCCAACGTTTCGACCCTTCAAAAGAAAAGAATCACTTAAACTTCAGACGCTGCATTTTGCCAAGTGCAACAAGGTAAAAAACCCAACCCAAACAACAGCTTCTGAGCGTTGAGTACTAACTTCATTTTAAAGTGAAAAAAAGTTTCAAGGTTTCAACTGCTCCAGCACCCTTCCCTGCTCCTATGCACAAAATGCAATTGGGAGGAGGAAGGGGAAGACAAAACCAAAAAACCCCAAACTAACCAACCCAAAAAAGTAGAGTCCATCAGTGAAAACAAATGCATCTGGACATGGACAAGAGCAGGCCACACTTGTCCTATGCACACACATGTATTAAGGATTAAACATTACTCATTTTACCCAAAGCCCACCTTCCATCTCTTCTGAAGGGAGCATTGGCCTTAATCGCTCTTGAGCATCTGCAAACAGAGGTCTCAACTGCAACCTGCTTCATACAACCCTTTCCTTGCATGCTTCTAGTAGCACCACCTTGGCCCCATAAGAGGCCCACAAATACCCGCTCCAGCAAAAGAATCCCTGGACTGATAAGGTAAAAAACACCGTATCTCCAAACATGTATCAAAAATGCCTTTTGCCAACACACAGGTTACATGAGGCACAGGCAGGAAATTGCTGGGGAACTACAGCATCACTGACTACAAACATACACTGCTGGCTTTAAAAAAAAAACAAACAAAAACCCCACAACACAAGAAACACCACTCATGTTAAAAGCAGTCTAATATTACTGAAAAAATGCCTCATTCTCTTCACTGCTTTCTACAAGCAACACACAACCAATACTGAGAGCAACAACCACAGAAATCCACACCATAACCTTTTGCTTATAAGGTTTTCCACCCCTTTAGACTGCTACAGAAACAAAATGTTGATTTGTTACTTTTCACTAAACAGAGAATGAAATTTTGAAGCCTGCAGCTGCTTGAATTCCATATTAACACTAAACTTCTTTTCTGTCCCCCCCCTCCCCTGGATCATACATGATCTTGCTACTGTCAAGGAGGGGGGGCAGAAGAGAGGGATGTACTACTTTTGATTAAAACAAGGCATTTCAACTGTTCTAATTCAGGAAACACAGTAGTGAGTAAGTGCTGTGGTAGCTCACAGGAGGCGGGTAGCACCTTCTCTACATACTTCAAATGCCATTTGGTTATCTCTGCTGGCACAAAGGAAGTTTCTAGGGGCGCATCTCCACATGCCCTCTAGACAACACACACCCAAAAGGTTTTGAGAAGCTAAGGCACTAACTACCATGCAAATCAAGCCTGTAGTGCTAACAACCAGTCTAACATTCAGTATGAGAACAAACCACAACAGCAGTCATCCCTAAAACCCTCTCTATTGACATCAACAAGCAATACTAAGTTATTTTTTGCCATTTACAGATGGAAAAACCAGCCTGTATCTAAGTAACTTCAGGGTCATCTGCTGTCTTCTCCATTTCCCAGATCATCCACCTGTAAACTACAAGTGACGATGCTTTCCCCGACCAGTTTCTTCGCCTAGAGACCGTACAGGAGCTACCACTTAATTACTTTTAAGTTCCGCTGGAAAAGGAGAACATTTTGAAGGCGTTTACAGTATTTTAGCGCCTCCAGTGTAACACCACACGCTGGGACAGCTCCTAGCAGCTCTGTACTCCTTTCCCCCCCCCCCCCGACAAGCCACACACAGGTTCTGCTTTGAGACATCCCCACCTGACGTACCTCCAGCTGTTAAACTCAGCGTCCACAAGCCTTTCCCCCGACCTGCTTTCAGCCTTGCTTGAACAGTGGAGGTGCGGGGCAGGGGGGGGGGGGGGGGGGAGGCAGAAGAACCAACCCAACTTAAAAGAGGGCCTGCGGAGGCCACCGCTACCGATTCGTTAAAGCTGAGGAAAGCCAGCAGATCAGCGGGTTGGGCGCAGAGCCGCAGGTAGAGGGGGGAAGCCCCCTTCCCCCCGTGCGGCGGAGGGGACGCCGGTCAGCAAACGGGCGCTGGGAGCCAGGCAGGCTCTAACGCCCGCAGACGCCTCCCACGCAGGGACCGGGGCTCCCACGCAGGGACCGGGGCTCCCACGCCCACCCTCCAGCCCCCGAGCACGGCCAAGGGCAGGACCCGCCGCAAGCGCCCGTAACCCTTTCGCCAAGGCGATTCCCCTCAGCGCCAGGCCCCGCCACCCCAGGCCGACCCACGGGGACCAGCCCCGGCACCCCGACGCCCCCTCCCCGCCGCCCTACCCGGGATGGCGAGATGGGAGAGCGGGTAGGAGCGCAGCGCCGCCGGCAGCGAGCCCATCCAGTCCGCGTTGCTCTCCGCCATGGTCCCCGTGACCCACCGCCGCCGGCCGCCCTCCCTCCCGGCCGGCGGCCTCATCCCCGCTCTGGGAAGCCGGGCCGGGCCGGTCCGCAGCTGCGACGAGGGTCGGCGGGGTCGGGAGAAGCGCAGCCACCCGCCCCTCTTATGTAACAGGTGCAGCTCGGCCGCGCACTATGCCGTCACCGCGGCCCGGCGGCCGGCCATTGGCTGCCTGCTGCTCGCCCCGCCCCCGGCCCCGCCCCGCCGGTAGCGGGGTGGGCGTCCGGCTGTCTCCGTTCCGGTCCGGTTACCGGGGGACGGTGGGTTGGTGTGGCGGGAAGCGGTCCCCACCGCACGCCTGCAACGGGGGGAGCAGCCGTGACCGCACCGCCTGGTCCTGGTCAGAGGAGGGGGAGGGTACTGCAGGATGGGAGGCACCTGAAAGGTGACATCGAACTCCAACCCCCTGCCGTGGGCAGGGGCACCTCTCACCACACCAGGCGGCCCAAAGCCCCACCCAGCCTGGCCTTGAGCCCTGCCAGGGAGGGGGCAGCCACAGCTGCTCGGGCCAGCCTGTGCCAGGGCCTCACCGCCCTCGTAGTGAAGAATTTCAGGGACGGGAGGAACGTCAGCCGGCGGATGAGCTGCCCTTTCGCCGCAGGTGGCACCGCACAGGGCTTCTACAGGCTTGTCACCTGCAATGGAGACTCCTCCGAGCCAGCTGGCTGTCCCTTCACTGCTGACGGCGCCACGTACCCGAGGCTCCCTGACACCGCCTTGCGCGCTGATGCGCTGTTGTGGTCGCCTCTTCAGCGTGGGGGGCCCTCGTTCGGCTCCCCCCGTGTATCCCAGGAAGCGGCTGGGAGCCTGGACTCCGCTGTCCCGCGGTAGCGCCGGGAAAGTTGCCCCCAGCATACAGGGCGAGTGCCGTGGTTTCACCGTGTCGACTGGTTCGTGAGTGGGTTAGCGGGGGCGGCTTATGCACCGCACCCGCGGAGAGTCAAAGCCACGGCCGATGACTTCAGGAGGAGGACGGAGCAATTTCATCCCTTCCACCTGCTCTTTCAGCAGCTCTTCCCCACCCACCCCCCACAGCCTCACAGAATCACAGAATCTTAGGGGTTGGAAGGGACCTCAAGAGATCATCGGGTCCAACCCCCCTCCCAGAGCAGCTCCCTATCTCATATTACACAGATAGGTGTCCAGATGGGTCTTGAATATCTCCAGAGAAGGAGACTCCACCACCTCCCTGGGCAGCCTATTCCACTGCTCCGTCACCCTCACACTCTGCCTCACATTGCATACAGCTGTTGGGTAAAGCGTTCTGCCCAAAACCAGTTCTGGATCTGCTGTGAGACACAAAATGGATCCTCTGAGATACATTTCTTCCCCCTTGAGTTACTGTGTATGTTTGAAGAGTAACGCTCCATGAGCAGGTTCCCTTAACTGCTTCCTCCAAAAACATTCAAACACACTACTTCTGTACTCTTCACGCAGGACAGAGAGATGAGCAGGTATACAACACTGAGTATACTGCTCCAATCGTATGCTACTGAAAAAAGAACCCCAAACACTGATAGTTTTTCACTGTAAATTGCTAATGTCTGAGTACGAAATAACAAGGGGATGTATTTCAGAAATCCTCTCTTTTATCTGTAAGGAAGTATTTTTAAATAAACAGGTATTTTTCATTTGGCATATCAAAGTTTGCACATTATTCACAGAATGCTTTCATTAGCATACAGTGAAACTGCTAACTGAACTCTAAAGTACACTATAAACTTAATGTGTCTGTAGATAGGTGTGTTAACTATGTGTTTTTCACCCACTGCCACCATACTTTATCCACTTCCATAAATCTGCATTTTCCTTTTTTAAGGAAGCAAAGACATTTTGCTTTTAGAGCTTTGATATTGAACGACCTTTAAAACAGTGTGATTTCCACAGCAGGTCTTCACAAAGTGCTCCTGACACAGGACTCCTCACGCTCAAGGGGCAACACAGAGGGTAGGTTTGGCACGCACCCGACTGTCTTGCAGCCTTGCTCCCCATTCAAGGCCGACTTGGATACTTGCCCTTTACGTGGGAAAGAGCAGGCCATGCTAGTCAAAGCCATACATATGGGATCATGAACATGTGCTCCTGTAATTAAACTTGTATTTTCAACTGGAGGATGGACTGTTATGTGGGAGCTCCAGTTTGCACCCATGCGAGTTTATCTCCTTTCCCACCACCACAGCTTGAGACCGCCCAGCAAACCGGCGTGTGTGAGCTCATTAAATACAGTTTGCAACCACATATGTTTCACAGTGCAGCTTTCCAGGATGGGAAAGCTTTGAGGTACAGGGGTAGCCATTTCACTGCAGTTGATCTGTTCTCAAGGACCTCTTTGTGTCTTTGGGGCAGCACGTGGCTGCAGTTGGTCAAACTGTGAACACTGAAGCTGTAGTCTACAGCCCAAACTATCCAGGCTGACCGCTGATGCAGTACTCTTGGTGTCCTTGCCAGGCCTCATCCTGCATTTCCCGATTTTCAGATGACATAAAGAAGATGGAGCATGTATAACAGACAGTGGAGTCTGATGGGAAACAGGTAGGGTGCACTCTGTAATCACCTCTACCATGACAGCAGGTCTTAGCTGTCCTCTGCCATGAGATCAGCTAGAAAAGAGGGAGGCCAAAGCTGGAGGGAGGAGAACCTCAAACCTGCTCCCTTCACAGCCTCCTAAAAGTCTCTGATCCTTTGCCATCACTGGAGCATGTGACGACATCGGGGTACTTCAGTGCTACCACAGCACAGCGGCTTTTTTACTTGTTGACAGCTAGATTCAGCATCCCCAGGCTGTGACATGCAGTATGAGTACACCCTGGTTCTGGCAGTTAAGATGGCTTCTAGACCTCCAAGCTGCAAAGGACATTTGGACCCCATGAGACACCAACAGATCATAACCATAATGATGAGGGAAGGAGGAGATGCCTCCATTCAGCACTGCAGGGTGAAACTTCAGCTGTGAGCATCAGATGTGATGCGGCCAGCAACCGCCAGCGGAATGTTCTTATGGTCCAAAAATCCTTCCTGTGCTTTTCTACAAGAAAGCAGCATTATAAATTGCCTGTTCCCCAAGACCTCAGCCTCCTTCCACCTCCACAAAACTCTGTAATTTTGTTCTGTAATCAATACCAAACCCTGCAGTGATGAACCTTAATTGTGATGGCTGGAGGGAACAGACGTACATTAATAATACATTTTTATTTTCTGCAGAATAAACCCACAAATTATCTAGGGTCTTCTCACTTGAGACTGTTCACAGGCTCCACTTCAAGCGTGTGTTTAAGTGGCTGCAAAAATGAACCCCTAAGCAGGCAGGAGAAACCTCATACTACTGACATTTTTTAAAATTCTTTATCAAGGTCAGTAGGTTGTTGTGTTTTTCCACATGGCTGAAGCATCCACATATGAATCAAATTCAGCAGCAAGGCCAGCCCAGCTAGAACTCGAGTGTCCCTCTTTCCCCACGGATTACCTAGCTGTATTTGTGCCTTACGTGGATTTACTGAAAGAGCTCAGCTATTCCCTTGTGCCTCGGTGCAGAGTACAAGCCAATGTCATGGGCCACCCAGACAATCTAGCAGATCAAATCCCATTCCCACGCCCCTAACCCCCCTATTTTCAAATACATAGTAAAAAGATTAGCTGTGCAGATCAGGCCTGATGCTATTTAAGCACTAAGAGGCATATGGGTTTCGCCGTTAGCCAATTCCATACACGCAAACGTGTTTTATTTCAATTTTAACAGGCGGCTCTTGGGCTGCTATATACAGCATATAAAGCCAGAACAATGCACATTTAAAAGTGCCATAAAGCAACTGAAAACATGTTGATAACATCAAGTGCTGCGGGAAGCTTAGCCTGCTTCTCCAAACCACACTGAACACCCTGGTAACACATGTCCCATTATTCCACAGGGCGCATCGCTACTGTTAAAAAGCTTTCAGTTAATGTTTTCAAAACCTTCCATCTCAGTCCAAGATCTACTGTGCCACGTAAATTACAAACCCTTACACGCGATTTATCGGCAGACAATAGATCAAATAAGTTATTGAAACGGCTTCTGTGTCACTCTCAGGTTTTAAAGGTCACTTTGCTACTGATGAGGAGAAAACTGCAGGATTCGCTCTCATGGAGAGAAGCTAATTGCTCAACGTTCCATGTAAGTATACTCAGACTCTTCCAAGCTGTTCATTACCATTTTTACCCTGACTGTAATGGAATTATTTAACATTTAAAACCCGCACTCAATCACAAGGCTCTGCAGCAGGCATCGCTGCATTTAAAGCGCTGATTCTACAAGTGCAGTAGACCAAATGGCGGTGGTTCGCTTCCCGTTCTCCATCCAGTCAGGAAAACACCGTGACTATCACAGCACTCCTCGCACTTCCCAAGTCCACTGCAAATACTCAGATGTCTATCACAGAATAATATCCTTTGCAATATTGACTTCCCCCTGCCTTTTCTGTCCACCACTCGTAGCCTCGGTGTCAGTTCATATCAGTGGATTACCTGCTTCCCTCCTCTCGCCTTTGTTTGCTCCGTTCTCTAAGCCAAGCCCTGGCTTCTGCCCGTCGCCTGTTTGACAACAGTGAGTTATTCAATGCTTCATTTGCACCGCATGAGGGTGTTTCAAGCTGTGTAGGATGCCAGAGTTAATTTGGTCACCCCCCACTCCCTGTTTGGAAAGGAAACAAAGGGCAAAGAGCTACTTTCCCTTCCCCCCCCCCCCCCAGTTAAAAATCTTACTGGGGCAAGCTGGTAAGGGTGGCTTTGAAAGGAAAGAGATAAAACATCATGTGCTAGGAAACAGATGGAAGAGGAGTTTTAAAGACATAATCCAATGTTCCCTGAAATCAAATAATCTTTGCTGGGGGCTTCCCCAAGCTTTGTGTTGTCCTTAAGGAATCATTTTAAATATAATATGATTTCATATTATTTCCATTAAAATCTCCTTAGACAGGATTAAGTAATCATTATCCCCCTGCAGAGCTTTTTAGAAGCTTTCCATTGGCTCACTGCTCAAAGTTAATTGCAGAGTCAGGAAGAATTACCTACTAACATAAACAATAAATAACCCAAAATTTCTCCTTCATGTACTGCTTCTTCTGGCATTTTAAGTGTACACAGATCTTCCTAATGTTTGCCTGCTCTGATAAGAGGCGGCTTTAAATCCAGTGAAGGCTATGTAAGGCAGCCACTACCCTGTTCTGGTTAGCAGGTATCATTTCTGTACACAGCTTTTTAAAACAAACACAAACATCACAATGAAGCCAAAGCACTTCACAGGGCTTTCAGCACAGCTGCAGCGAGGAGAACATCTGCCTAAAAGAGAAAACTCTGGGGGTTTGCATTAAGTTGGGATGAAATCCCAGTGGCAAAGCCTATTAACACCAACTGTCAACGAACCAGTCTGACTCCAGGACAGCCAGACAGTCTGTGCTCTCCCTAAGTCTCTTCCCAGGCACCACCATGCTACCGCCCACGTGGAAGTGACTGGAGCACACCGTGCAAACTATAGGGATGCTGCTTAAATAAATGAGCCTAGCTTAATTAATTTACAGGACCAAAAGGTGCCTTGTGAGAAAAAGTCACTGCGATGCTTTTTTGGAAAAGACTTCTGATTCATAGAATCACCTGGGCTGGAAGAGACCTTTTATAATACCGAGACCAACCACAGTCTAACCCTACCTAGCCCACCTCTAGAACATGTCCTTAAGGACTTATTTAATCTCTGCGCCTTTTAAAATCCCTCCAGGGGTGGTGACTCCACCTCCCTGGGCAGCCTGTTCCAATCAATGCCTGACAACCCTTTCAGTAAAGAAATTCTTCCTGATATCTAACCTAAATGTCCCCTGGTGCAGTGCTAAGCCATTCCCTCTATCGCTTGTCACCTGAGAGAAAAGACCAACCCTGACATCTCTGCAACTACCTTGCAGGCTGTTGTAGAGAGCGATAAGGTCAGAGCAAGGCAAACGGTAATTCAGGAGGATCAAGGCTTGGCAGGACAGCCGTCAGGCATGTCAGGGCCAGGGAAACCTCTAAGCTCCTGTCAGAGATATGGAAACCGGGCAGAGGCTGAAGATGCCCGCCTGCCCCACGCATCCCGCGGGTGTGGGGCTGGCAGCCTTTCCTCTGCCCCCGGTTGGCGGAGCCCAGCACCCCCTGGATGCAACCGGCAGGAATAGGGACTGCGGAGCGCTGGGAAGTGTTGCTCCCACCACTGAAGGCTGCCTTCACAAGGCACGGCAGGAACCGAAGGCAAATACTAGGAATAAATGTCTTGCTTCGGTCCTGTTTTTCCCCTAACCGGCAGCATTTCCCGTCTCCCCAGAAGCAGATGAAAGCCACTCACAGGTAAAAGCACCTCGCTGCCCAGCCTTCCAGCCGGCTGCTTTCACAGCTCTGCGGGCGCACGTATCCACGGCCACACACAGTGGACACCGCTTACTTCATGGCACCCCATCTGTGTTCTCTGGGATCTCAGATTCCGACCTAACACTCTAGACTCTTAAAAAAAAACCCCACCCCTTTTCTGCACCCACGCAGCAAGCTTGGAACCCTTCACTCTTACAGGAAAAAAAAAACCAACAAAAAAACCTAATCACAGAATCACAGAATCTTAGGGGTTGGAAGGGACCTCAAGAGATCATCGGGTCCAACCCCCCTGCCAAAGCAGGCTCCCTATCTCATATTACATAGATAGGTGTCCAGACGAGACTTGAATATCTCCAGAGAAGGAGACTCCACCACCTCCCTGGGCAGCCTATTCCACTGCTCCGTCACCCTCACTGTGAAAAAGTTCTTCCGCATGTTGGTGCGGAACTTCCTGTGCTCCAGCTTACAGCCATTGCCCCTTGTCCTGTCCCCAAAGACCACTGAAAAGGGGCTGGCCAATTCCCCCTGCCACCCATGTCTAAGGTATTTGTAAACACTAACTAGGTCCCCCCTAAGTCTTCTTTTTTCTAGGCTGAACAGACCCAGCTCACTCAGCCTTTCCTCATAGGGGAGATGTTCCAGACCCCTAATCAACTTTGTCGCCCTTCTCTGGACTCTCTCCAGAAGGTCCCTGTCTTTTTTATACCGGGGAGCCCAGAACTGGACACAGTACTCCAGGTGGGGCCTGACCAACGCAGAGTAGAGGGGGAGGATCACTTCCTTCGACCTGCTGGACACACTCTTCCTGATGCATCCCAAGATCCCATTGACTCTCTTGGCCACCAGGGCACACTGCTGGCTCATGGCCAACCTGTCATCAACCAGGACCCCCAGGTCCTTCTCCACAGAGCTCTTTTCCAACAGGTCATCCCCCAGCCTGTACTGATACATGTGGTTATTCCTCCCCAGGTGCAAGACTTTACACTTGCACTTGTTAAATTTCATCTGGTTTCTCCCTGCCCAGCTCTCCAGCCTGGCCAGGTCTCGCTGGATGGCAGCGCAGTGTTCCTGCGTGTCAGCCACCCCTCCCAGCTTTGTATCATCGGCACTTGCTGAGGGTGGATGCTATTCCCTCATCAAGGTCGTCAATGAAGATATTAAACAGGACTGGACCCAAGACCGAGCCCTGGGGAACACCGCTAGTCACAGGCCTCCATTCAGATTCTACTCCACTGATCACGACCCTCTGAGCCCGGTCTGACAGGCAGTTCTCAACCCACCTCACTGTCCACTCGTCTATCCCTTGTGCCCTCAGCTTCTCTATCAGGATGTTGTGGGAGACAGTATCGAAAGCCTTGCTGAAGTCAAGGTAGATGACATCCACTGCTTTGGTCCGACGCTTCCTGAAGCCATCTTCAAGCATCTGGTAACTGGACCCGGGCCAAATTGTTCCAGGGTCATGTCAGAAGCCATGCCCAAGCTGATCGATTTAAGCCTGCACACCGGGGCAGCTAATGCCAAAAATAAGGGCTGGGGAGGTGGGGTTTTTTTTCCTCTTTAGTTTAAAGCAGAGGTCAGTGTTGACCCTAATCACAGTTCCTGTGTGTTATGTGATTATCCTGGGGAGGGGCAAATGAAGTCAAAACGGAAACCACCCTACGCTCAGCTTAGCTGCGGAAGAATGGGAAGCGGGGCCTGGCAGGTGGGGACTGCCTTCTCTTTCCTCGCCGCCTTTCTCCACCCAGGTCCCGTGGCGAGGGGCCGCCCTGTTCCCTCTCTGGGGCTGGCTGGGGCGGGCAAGCGTTGTCCCCGTCCGTCAGGCCCAGTCCGCCACGGGCAGGCAGGAGGCGCCTCCACCCCCCGGCACCGGCCAGGGCTGACCCCGGCCGGCCGAGGCGGGAGAGGGAACGGGCCCCGTTCGCCGCCGGCTGCGGTGCTGCGGCGTCACCTGCTGGTGGGCGGCGGGAGCGCGGTTGCGGTACCCAGCCTTGAGGGGGCGGTGAGGGCGGGCCGGTCTGAGGAAGGCTCCCTCGGAGAGGGTGGAAGGGCTCCTCGGCCAAGCGGCAGCCGCCTGGAGATCTCTGGAGATCTTTACATTGCTCATCCAGATGTGTGCAAGCAGCAGCAGCCTTGGGGGGGGGGGGGGGGGGAAGGGACGACACACGACACGGGGGGGACACGCGGACGGGACACGCAGGGCGGGGGAATGGATGCATGGATGGATGCATGGATGGATGCATGGATAGATGGATGGAGGACCAGGACTGGTGATGCTAGCATGTAGCAGTGGAAATCATGAGCACCTCTCAAGGCACCCTGCAAAACCTCAGTGTTGGAGGGAATGTGTCCCACCTGAAGCAACTGTGGGGATTAAAATATCTGAGATGATAAAATAACCTCCCTTTGGCAGGCATGCAATGGGCAGACATCCTTACCTAGTGGAAATAAAGGAATAAAGTCCTGGCTTTCTGCAGGGGAGCCTTGGAGCATGGCTGCCCAGCTCCCCCCTGATTTATTTAGGAATAAAACCGGTGCCTTCTTTTGCAATGACTGTAAATCTGACAAAGTTGCTTCACTTCCACATACTGACAAGAAACGCTCAAATTAGTATCGAGCCTTCCATACATGCAAAGTCTCTATAACCATACATACACACCAGTCTCTATAGTTTCGTTGGAAGGAAAGTGCTTCCTGCTCGGCACAGATATCCCCTAGTGATGGATTTAGAACTGCTTGTGCTGTAAGGTAAATAGTATAACAAAGGGCTTTGAAAAGGTCTGTCAGATCATTACTCCCAGTAAGTCTTTCATTCATCCAATGTCCCGGGAAACACAGTGCTCTGAACCCTGATACTCATTGACCGGCACTTAGCAGTAAATAAAGCAAATCCCATTTCTAAACCAGAATACCGATTTTAAGCTAGACATGATTGAATTTTAGTTAATTTGCATTAATTACAGAAATACCATTGTGGTAGCAATACATTCTCAAACAAGGTTCAGGGACAGTTTCTTGGCTGGCTGACGGTAACCTAAGACCCCACTGCTGCCAACAGCAGCGTTCCCACTGCAGCTCTGGAGCCCTGCATCAGTGATCACACAGCTGCCAACCTGGCTGAGAACCGTGCAGCGGGCTGAGCTGCTCCCACACGTGGCATGGTCATTTAATCATCTAGTGCCAATGCAAGGAGCTACACTGCCCAGGCAGGATAGGGGTAGATTGGACTATCCCTTCCAGGGGCTTAAGCCACCTGGGACACTACCCCTGAGATCTTGAAAACTGTGGAGACAGCAAACAACAGAAGCTCATTAAGACGAAAGGAGAATAAAATGGTTATATTACTTTTCTCTTCGCAGGTACTGTAAATACAATTTCAAAAAATCAGACTCAAGAATAATTATTGTCTCAAAGGCACAGCGGTTCCAAAAGGACTGGCATTTTCCATTGGTTTTAGGGTCCTTACTCACTACAGCCCTTAACTCTCTGGTCCACAGGTGCCTTGTATATGAGCCCAAAGTTGACTCTCTCTTGTGACTTCACCAATGGCAGCTGAGTTTTCTTCATGAACACTTCTGCCAGGCCTGCCCTGGGGCCTTTCGTCTCACCAACCGATCCCTGCCACCCTGTGCTGCACCCCTGTAAAAACAGGCGTGGACCATTTTCTCTCCATGTAGGGGCTGATTATTTTTTGTTTGGTTTGACAGGAAATTAGATATCAGATCATATATTAGCCAAAATTTATATAGTAAAAGTAACAATTGTAAGAACGGCTCACACAGGGTATCAAAAATCTTGTGTTAAGCCAACATTTCCCATGTAATCGTGGTGTCCATACAGCAGAGTAGTCCTCTCTATACACTTGGTAAAACAAAAAGCTTCCAGCTCTTCAGGCAGTCTGGAGGAGTGATGTGTTAATCTGCTCCCATTAACAAGGCAGCAAATTCCCAGTTGATCTCCCAATTCAAATTAAGCGCATGTAATCTCACAGTGACACTCGTAATGCCTACATGGAGAGAGGCAGGATGGAGTAGGTGTCCTCAGGAGTGCTCAGCTTCCAGCATTAATGCCATTTAGCTGCTCTGAATTTTAATATGGGTCATTAACACCAACCCCTCGCCAGTGCTGTTTTAAAGACAGAGTCTATGTGTCAGCCTTCTGTGCGCTACACCAGGGGGGTGTGTGTGTGTAGGCGATGTTACAGGTTTTCCAGTTCGTGGCAGGATGGGGGAGTCCCATCAGACTCCAGCATGGAGACGTACTTTATGGGAGGTGGCGGTGGCTTGAAGGATGGAGGTCTGTTCATGCTGAAATAGAAGAGAAAAAGCACGCTATCACACAAAAGCCATATAAAAGACTGTTGTAAAACATTCACAGGCGGAGGCAGATGGACACTAAGTCATCATAAGAGCACCTGACATTTGTTCTTATGTCCTGTGTCTTCCCTGGTTCTGCCCTGCAGCCCCAGCGCACCACATCCCCGTATTCGTTTGTCCTTCTCACCTCCCACCTCACAATTTTACTTTATTCATGCTTTGAAAGAACAGATCAGGGTCCTGGTGAACCATTCAAAAGCCTTGCAGAGATCTTCTGCTCACACTGCTCTCTACAGGCATATCTAAAGACTCCCAACTTTTTGTTGAGAGCTAATGGGCCAAAATAAAGAAAGGTCCTACCCCAAAAGGTGTGTGTGGGGGGGGGGGGGGGGGGGGGGGGAGAGAGATCCCATTTTTACCTTCCATATACAGGATTTGTGGTTGTGTTTCAAAAGGGGTTTCTAGAACTACAAATGATTCATTATCACCATGATTTTTCAAACATTTTAATAATGTTAGTAAGATTAAAAATAATTGGCTCTTAGACACTGCTTTCATCAGTAGATCTCCGAGTCCTTTAGCCAGGAATTAAATATTGGTAATAATGACAAACTCAATGCTGCTTTGATTGGCATTAAGTGTCAGGTAGCCTACTTTCACATATTTTATTCACAACTCAAATAGAGCTGCCCTAGAAGTACAATTTCATTAAAACATGTCCTCAAGTAACCATGCAAAATGAGAGAGGAAAAGCAGCTGGCAGGGAGGCTAATAGAACTGGGGGGCTCTGGGGAAAAAAAGTTGACTTGTGTTCTCCCTTCACACCCTGAAACTGCTCTTACTTTAAACGTAGCTCTTATTTTAAAGTTTATTTTATAGATAGCCCACAGAAGAGCTGAAAGGACAGAGAACACTCCACATTTCATACCGGTGTATAAAATGGCATTAGCGAGTCATGCACTTGAAGGCCTCATGCGCTCTTGGGTAGTCTCTAAAGAAAACATGTGACTCTGAAGAGCTTGGTTAGTTTGTGCTGTCCTCTGTGCCACCCCTCCGTCCCCAGTGGTTCCCCTCCCTCATACTTACATCTCTTTCTGGTATTGACACCACTTCCTGATGCCTAAAACTAGTAGAAAACTGCAGAAGAGGAGCAGGACAGCTACCACTGTTGGCCAGGGGAAGCGACTGGCTTTCATGTTCTTCGTGCTGCCTGGAAGGGACACACGAGACAGTGCTCAGCCAAATGTCCTCAGAGAGGAGGGAAATCTGGGCTTGCTGCCCGTGGCTCACTGTCCAACCTCACCCCAGGCACGGTACTGGTAACAACGCAGCCCCATATCAACACCGGACTGAGGGGTTCCCAGGCTGAGGATCCCAAGCTCTCAGTTAGGGGCTGAACTTGCCAGGTTTTGTGGACTGGTTTCAGCCACCCACCGGTTCACATGAGGAGATCATACAGGCACAGCCTGGCAACCGTTTGATCTGAAAACCATTGGTTCTGCACAGCCACCCTTTGGGATGCTGGTGGTTGAAAGCGGTGCCTTCAGCATCCCAACTACTGGGAGGAAGGAGAGGAGGAGTACAGTCCTCCTCCAGCTGCTGCAGACAGTGCAACAGTCAGCTGGGTGACAGAGAGGGCTGGAGCACAAGAGTCATTGCGGGACACCACCTCAGCGTCACCTTCCATTGTGCTGGTGTCCTGACCCTTTGCAAGGTTGGTCATACTGGTACATCACCCAGCCTGGGTCTTAGCTACAGTGGCAGCCAGTGCCATGGCCAGGACCAAGTCCACTGTGCTGCATGAGCCATGAGTGGCCCCTGAGGCGTGGGAGCGTGACTGGCCAGATTTTGCTGCTGAGGGATGCACTGGGATGTTGCTTGGGAATGCAGGAACAAGGCAGGAATGCCAAAAGCCTGCAACAATCCACAGAGTGGGGGGACAGCAGCTATGACTCATCTTTTAATTTCTTTTCCCATTTTTGAACTTCTCTGGTCAAATACAAGATAGAAGAGGATTTGTAGGATAATGCCTCACCAGTACTATTGGCCAGGCTGCTGGTAGTAAAGAAATCTTTCCCTCTGGTAACTGAGATTGGCTGCTCTGTGATGCTGAAGGTCAGGTTACCTAAAAAGATACAGGCACAGAACATTTTTAGCAGCTTTCTTCTTTGGTTGGTTGTGGGGTTTTTGTGTAAATGAAGGTTGTTATTTGAAGCCACTGTTATTCACCCTGCTGAAGACTGGAAATCAAATTCTAGAATCAGGGTTTTGGAATTTACTTGGCAAGATGGCTACATTTTTGGCCTACAACCTTGTGTTAACAAAAAATGTGGAAAGAAAGAGAGAGAAAATGAGGAGGGAGGGAGGAAGGGTTAAACAAAGGGGAGAGGGAAGGGGAAAGGGAAGGGGAGAGGGAAGGGGAAAGGGAAAGGGAAGGGGAAAGGGAAAGAAAAGAGAAAAGAAGAGGGGAAGGGAAGGGAAGGGAAAGGAAAGGAAAGGAAAGGAAAGGAAAGGAAAGGAAAGGAAAGGAAAGGAAAGGAAAGGAAAGGAAAGGAAAGGAAAGGAAAGGAAAGGAAAGGAAAGGAAAGGAAAGGAAAGGAAAGGAAAGGAAAGGAAAGGAAAGGAAAGGAAAGGAAAGGAAAGGAAAGGAAAGGAAAAGAAAAGAAAAGAAAAGAAAAGAAAAGAAAAGAAAAGAAAAAGAAAAGAAAAGAAAAGAAAAGAAAAGAAAAGAAAAGAAAAGAAAAGAAAAGAAAAGAAAAGAAAAGAAAAGAAAAGAAAAGAAAAGAAAAGAAAAGAATTATTTGATAACACCTATTAAGGTGTTATGGCAAGCCAGCACTGAGCTGCACAGCGGTCTGGGAGAATGATAGGGTTTTTACCTCTTTGATGGTAATGAAAAAGCTAAAGCTATTAAGTGGCTTAGCAGCAACACAACGAGTCTGCCTCAGTCTCCTCTGTCAAGTGCTGTGTCTGAACCACAAAGATCACCTTTCATCTGTTTGCAGACAGGCATTTTGCCTTTCCTAATACAGCTAAGCTACCTATGTTTAAGATCAGTGCAGCCTAAGGATACATTCCTGCTTTTTCTAGCCACCTCTACATTCACTTTTCCCAAAATAATGGCTAAGACATGCCGCTAGACAATGGCACAGCGTTTCCAGAGCTGCCGCGGCACTTACGGTGCGCCAGGGTTGTATTCCTGGAGGAGCGTGTGCCATTCCTGAGGCTTTGTGAGGATTCAGTGGTGGAATCAGCCAAACCTGTATGAAAAGAAATAATATCCTTCAATTATCTTACCAGCCTGGACGTGATTGCTCCGTTAGGCTCAACTGTGGCTGTTTTATACCACTTGCTTTTCTCTGATGCGAACAGCAAATGAAATAACAGATACCTGGAAGTCTCTAGCATAATCGCTGATTTACAGATCCAAGGGGGAAAAAAATCCACTGTTTAAATGATGTGAGTAACCAGACTGAGACAGTAAAATCTCTTTCTTATAAGGTGCTGGTTCTGATTGAGCACTCAAATATGTTTGTGTGTGTGTGTGTGTGTGTATGCATTGAAGAGCCCTACCGAAATCAATCCAGTTTTAGGACATGCTAAAAATTCACTGAAAGTTTTGGACATCAATCCAATCAGTTCTTATTTTCTCCTTGTTTCTTAGGTATTAAATTTTATGGGGATAAGCATGATAGATTGGGTATTTTAAAAAGTCACATACTAAAAAAGAATAAATGGATGCATGCTTCAGGATCCTGTAGGACTGTGCTCTGTACAGCGTGCTGACAAGCACCACTTATTATTATTTACATAATGGCTTGTGTTAGAGCCTCTGAGGAGCGAGCTGATAATCATAATCCCTGTTGTACGAGCCCGGTGGCCCTGGGAGCGCACCAGGACACATGCTGGGATGCCTCAGCGGGCCCGTGCACGCTGACATTGTCCTCAATTACAGCTGCTGGAAGCAGGACCCTTGAAGGCCATGCCTCAGCAGGTGGTCAGGTGGGCATGGCTATAGGGTGCAGTGCTGCAGTGCATGGTACCTCCTGCAAACAGCAGTGCAATTCAGCACACTTTTAGCAAAAAAATCACAACCAGCAAGCTGTGTGAGAGCAGGGTTGTGGAGTGTTAGAAGTTGTGAAGCTCCTAGACGTCGGTCTAGAAGCGTGGCTGTGGGTTATACGTGGGTAAATAAGCATCAGCGTGCTGCCAGAAATGTCTGCGCAGGAAATGGCCAGCGGCTGCTACATTTGCCAAAAAGACAACTGCCATGCAAATGGGAAAGCTCACTGATGGGTCCTGCCTGTGCTGAAATGATGGGTCCTGCCCTCGTGAGGCCCCACCTGGGGTACTGTGTCCAGATCTGGGGCCCCCAATACAAGAAAGATGTAAAACTGTTGGAGAGGGGTCAGAGGAGCCACAAAGATGATTAGAGGAAAGATGATTAGAGGGCTGGAGCACCTGCCCTACAAGGAGAGGCTGAGGGAGCTGGGCTTGTTCAGCCTGGAGAAGAGAAGGCTGTGGGGGGACCTCATTGCAGCCTTCCAGTACCTGAAGGGAGATTATAAACAGGAGGGGAATTGACTTTTTAAAAGGGCAGATAATGGCAGGACAAGGGGGAATGGTTTAAAGCTGAAGGGGGGAAGGTTTAGATTGGATATTAGGGGGAAGTTTTTTACAGAAAGAGTGGTGAAGTCCTGAAACAGGCTGCCCAGAGAAGTGGTGGATGCCCCATCCCTGGAAGTGTTCAAGGCCAGGTTGGATGGGGCCCTGGGCAACCTTGTGTAGATCCAGACCTGAGGTTGGTGTCCCTGCCTGTGGCAGGGGGGTTGGAGCTCTATGATCCTTGGGGTCCCTTCCAACCCTTGCCATTCTATGATTCTATGAAAGCACACAGGCAAACTGAGATGCTAAAGAATAAAGTAACTTCTGGCTTTCTGCTGCTGAGCAAAGATTTTATAAAGGAAAGATCCGTGAAAAAATGTCCACTCCTAGGTTGTTTTTAATTGATATATTGATCTTTAATGAGGCTGCCTTTGAATGTTCTATTAGCCAGCCTTTATTGCCCCATATTATCTCATTATTTCATTGCTGCTCTGTGATTTTATTTCGCTCCTCCAGTAGTTTAATCTATAAACTACCCTCAGTACTCACTACCTTTGCCTAGCAACTCTCTCAATTTTAATATTATTAAATTAAATATGTCTAATAAGCCCAGGACACTCAAACATTTCTTCGTTCCTCTTTTGCCACTGCATATCCTTGACGGCTTAAAAGACTCAAGCCTCCATCTTCTAACTCAGTGCAACTGGGGAATCACTTCTGTGGAAGTATGGAAAAGCTGGTATAAACCTGCTGGGAAGCAGTGCTGCAGAGAAGGACCTGAGAGTCTTGGTGGACAGGAAGCTCTCCATGAGCCAGCAGTGTGCCCTCATGGCCGGGAGGGCCAGCAGTATCCTGGGGTGTGTTGAGAAGAGTATGGCCAACAAGTCAAGTGGGGTTATCCACCCCCTCTGCTCTGCCCTGGTGAGGCCACACCTGGAATATTGTGTCCAGTTCTGGGCTCCCCAGTTCAAGACAGACAAGGAACTACTGGAGACCCCAGTGGAGGGCTACAAAGATGATGAGGAGACTGGAGCATCTCTCATATGAGGAAAGACTGATAGCTGGATCTGTTTAGCCTGAAGACTGTGAGGGGATCTCATCAATGCTTCTGAATATCTAAAGGGCAGGTGTCAAGAGGATGGGGCCAGGCTCTCTTCAGTGGTGCCCACTGACAGGAGAAGGGGCAACTCAACACAGGAAATTCCACCATCTGAACATGAGGAAAAGCTTCCTTACTCTGAGGGTGACTGAGCCCTGCCACAGGCTGTCCACAGAGGCTGTGGAGCCTCCTTCTCTGGAGTTACTCAAAACCCACCTGGACACTGTCCTGTGCAGCCTGCTCCAGATGTTCCTGCTTTAGCAGGGAAGTTGCACTAGATAATTTCCAGAGATTCCTTCCAACCCCTACCCTGCTGTGATTCTGTGAATGCAGCACTTACTCGGTTGGTGCTATATTTTGCAGCCCCAGTAATTGGCTTTGTAACTCCCTGGTTACTGTCCTCCAAAACAAAGGAGATGTATCATCTACTCACGTGCTGTTGTCCAGCTCTCATTGAATGCTCTGCTGCCCGTATAACTTTTCGTCTCTGTGGTAGAAATCAACTCTCCTGCTGAAAAACACACAAGTTTGTAAATTTGCTATAGAGGACCCTATCACTTGTGTTTCATTTTCCCCCCTTCTTCCCTGTTTCCTGACTAATGAAGTCAAACAAATGTAACCAACCACTTGAGATGCTGCATTCCTTCAGACAAGCATCATACAACTCTGTGTCATGTTTGAAAGCCTAACATAAGCTAGAAACTTAAGAGGACTTTGGTGAAATTGATGAATAAACTTTGAGAAAACATACGGGGCATTTAAGCATGCCTTTTCTGGATTTCAGCTGAGTTCCATCTGAAACTCAGTAGTTCCAAGTGTTTTGGCTTGCTTTGACCTTGTTGTGGATTTACATGGGTGGGTTCTGGGGGAGGACGAGGCTGCAGGGGTGGCTTCTGCAAGCAGCAGCTATAAGCTCTCTGCAGGCCCGACAGAGCAAACACCAGCTGGCTCAAGACTGGAGTCATTGCTGACCAAGGCCCAGCCCATCAGCGATGGTCACAGCACCTCTGGAATCACATTTAGGAGGAAAAAACCACAAGCAGCAGCTTTTTCCCTCCAGAGAAGGGAGTGAGAAGATGTAAGGAGCTGTGCAGGCACCAGGGCCAGGGAAAGGATGGGAGGAGACACTGCAGGCACTGGAGAGAAAGATGCCCCTGCAGCCTGTGGAGAAACCCATGGTGGAGCAGATTGCCCCCCCTGCAGCACGTGGAATAGGACAGGAAGCAGAGACCCCACCTGCAACCTGTGGAGAGGCCCCACGCTGGAGCAGGTGGAGACATATGGAAGACACTGTAACCCGCATTGGAGCAAGCCCATGGCAGAACCTGCAGCCCATGGAGAGAGAGACCCATGCCTGAGCAGGTTTGCTGTGGCACTTGTGACTTAGTGGGGGACCAGGCTGGAGCAGTCTGGGCCTGAGAGACTAAGAGACATTCTATGATTCTATGACTGCACCCCATAGCAGTGACCCACGCCAGGGCAGTTGGTGAAGAGCTGAAGCCCGATGGGAAAGGGCTCATGTTGAAGAAGTTCATGGAGAGAGAACTGTCTCCCATGGGTGGGACTCCACAGTGCAGCAGGGGAAGGGTGTGAGGAATGTCCCCCCCACACCCTCTCCCAGGAAAACAACTCATGAGGAACTGACAAAACTCTGCACCTGCCCCCTGTGCCACGCTGTGGGGGGAAAAGGGAGCAAAATCATGACTAAAGTGCAGTCTGCTCAGAAGGGAGGGTTGTGGGGAGGTGCTTTAAGATCTGGTCGTGCTTCTCATTACCCGACTCTGGTGTCACTGGGTGTGCAGTGCTGTGTCATAAATTAGAGTTTTATTTCCTTTATTCCATGTTGAGTCTATTCTACCTATGATGCTTATTGCAGGATGATCTCTCCCTGTCCTTATCTCAACTCCTGAGCCTCTCAATGTATATTTTCTCCCTGTTCAGTTGAAAAGGGGAGTGATTGAGCAACTTTGATGGGCATCTGGCCTCTAGCCAGGGCCAAATCTACCATAGACCTGAAGCCAGTACAGCAATGAACAGAACAAATCAGATTTTAGACAGGGTTTCACCAGCTCTAGTGAGAAAAAACTGTTTTCCAAACTAGCAAAGAGAAGTTTTGAAGAAATTAATCTACAGGAGTTACACTTGCAATGTCTGATGCCAAATGCTAACTTATTTAACATTTTCTTTTATTCTTTTTTTGAAGTGCTAAGTATTCTAGAGTTCAACTAGCTACTTATCTGATATTCAAACACAGACAGATGGTGGTTAGCAAGTAGACCTCTATTTTCCCAAGAGGATTATTTCACATTTACTAAAGAGAATCCATCTTTCCTAACACCTGTCTCATTTTTGGGAAAGTATCATTAAGCCATCTGAACAAATGTGAGAAGGTGAAACGCAGATTTAACCCTGCACTGAAGGCCTGGGCATCTCTGGGCTTAGAGATGGAGCTATTGTGAAAGCTGAGCAAAGACCAAGCTGCAGTTTTAACAGCCTTGGTTTTGTCTCCCCTCCTCCTTCTCCCGCCTCTATCTGTGCGCTCTTCCCTCCTATTAATTGCCAGCTGTCTCTTGGATATTCATTAAAAACCTGCAAAATAACGGGGCATGAACCAAACCCCTATTCACAATGACAGACTTGGACTTGGCAACCAGACTCCACTGTAGCCCAAAGGGTCTGCTCAAGAAGCTGGTGTCACCAGTGTGGGAACCAGCAGTGGGCCAGGAAGGAGAAGCACTAACCCGTGGTCAGTGCACTACGACTCCCACACACTGGTGGCATTGATTAAAAGACAGTTGTTTCCTGGGCCATTTACAGAAGAGAAATGGGTCAGCTCCAGCTTACAGTACGACTCTGACCTCGCACCTCCTCAGTGCAGCACAGAGAATCTTCTCTGTTCACACTGTATATTTATTGGCTTTGCCATTAAATTGTCTGTTGATAGAGAATGGCTTTCAGTCCACTCAGACAAGCACTTACGCTGCTCCGCTGTCAGCCAGGCTGGGCATGTGTCCCTACTTTGGGATGGGGAAGGTTTAGTGTGAGAAGCAGCAAGCTTTAACACCATTGCTGCTGCAACCCATGTTCCTGCCCTGGCATATCTCTTCAGGTCCCAGTCTCAAGTCCCAAGTCCAAGTCTCTTCATGCCCCAGGGCCTTACACTGAGTGACTCAGCTCCCAAACAGCACTCTGCTGGGGCAGGACAAAGCCTCCAGTATTACCCCACACACTGCCCATCACAACACTCATGCATCTCTAGGGAAATACTGCTATAGCCTAGTGTGTGCTGCTTTCAGAGAAGGTTGCAGGATTGAGTTACACAGCTGAAGGAGGACATTCAATGTCCCCCAAACTCCTGAAATTCAGTCTGTTGCACCTGGTTTTGTTTTGTGCCGGAGAACAAGGCTTCCCCAAATACAACTGCTGCCTCAGCGGTGGATCATTGCTGAGCCAGAACGTTGGTGTTACTGTGGAGGGGAAGATGGCATTTGACAATGCCTTGCCACATCACCTCTTCCTCCTGCTGCCTGTGCTTGCCCTTATGCATGGCCTGCTTTGTCTCTGAAATGGGACCATGTGCCATGCCTGTGTTTATTTAGGTCCCGTGGAAGCAAACACACACACACCTTGTTGTCAGGAAGGGCAGCCCCAACACCCTTCTAACTCCTGCTTAGAAACAACTAGTCCTACAGGGATCAACAGCTGAGCTTTGTGACAGAAAAAACTTTTAAGAGAAGTGTCTGCAGACAGGCTGTGATGCAAGGAAATGCACCCTACTGGGTGCAGCAACCCTTTATTTTGGGATTGGGACCCAGCCACCTTCACAGCTTCACCTTGTTCCTCTGGATTCAGGCTCCTGCCAGCCCCAGGGTGCAGGTACCTGTTCCCTGCAAAGTGAGGTTAAGCCCTTTGGAGTGAGTCACCCTGCCCTCCACAGGTCACAGACACCAGCCCGGAGAAGAAATTGAGTTGAGTCATCTGCTGTAAATATTTTGTTTATCGGTACTTTGTATTTGTGCTCTAGTGTTTGGGTTGCACTTTTTCTAGTTATAATGTCATTCTATTTTTGCATGATATTTAATTAAAGAGACACAGGGCATGACTCTTGCAAAAATATATACTTGAGGTCTAGTCACTTGCTGAAAATAACTCATATATTCTGAAGGGAGCATTAAAAAAGATGAAAACAAGACAGCATTCTCTCATGTACTTATTTTTGAACTGTGGACCTCCTAGTGCATATAATGCACACAGAAAAGGGCTTTGGTGGATATTAAATTGTTTGCTACAAAAAGTGCAAGAGGGTTATTGTGTTTACTTAACTTTCTCCTGTGGTCTGGAGGCAATAGAGAAAACATGTTGGCTGAATTTGTTACCTGGTGTGGTGGAAGTAGAGGCCAAGCTTGCCTGACTTGTGAAATCCAGAGAAGCCAAAGGTGTCGACTGATGCTCTAAAGACAAGCAGATTACACGGTATCACATTCAGTCAATAGGATCTTTAAAAAAGAATATTAATAAGCCATAAACCAACCCAGATGACAGAGCTTGCAGTGACTGTCAGGTAAATGCCAACGGTGTCAGGAAGCCCGCTGTCAGAGTTAGTTAAGGTTAAATGCTCAGAACACATCCCACGAATTCAAGGGGCAGTCAGAGATGTCTGACTCTATGAATGCAGACCCTTCACCTGGGCTAAGCTCTGCTTTCACACAATCCAACCTGTGTGGGGTAGGTTAAACACCTGATGGTGGTGCTCCCCAACCTACCCAGGGCCTTGACAGAGATGGTCCTGGCACCACGCAGCAGCCACACGAACCCAGGAGATCACCCTGCTCTCAAGGGCTTTCCTCTCCCTTGCTGAAGACAGTTTTACACAGTTATCCATACGCATGGTCTGGCAAAGCAGTGGTATTTCTCTTTTGCCATTAATGAAGGGGAATGAAGTGCTACCATTGGGACAAGGGAAATGCTGGTTCTAACTTTTTAATCACATGCACCTCTCATAATGGGGTAAATTTTTCCATAGTTGTGTAGGGGGGGTTGTTACTGCATTTTGTAAAAATGCAGAATATGTTATATTTGGTGTGCCATTTTACATGCTGTCCCAACACGACAGTTTTAGCAGGGTTTGTGTCAGATCTCTTCTTGGGTAACTTCATAGCTGGCAGATTCCCATCCAACAGCACACAGGTGGTATCCATTGATACCACCATCGAGTGCGCCGGCTTTTCCCTGGCACACCTCTGTCTCTCTGTACATGATTTAAGCACAGGTCAAGCAGACATCATATATCTACTGACTGAGTAATAAAGAAGGCTTCCTCCCCCCTCCCCTTACCTGAGGGAGTCATGACAGCGGATGGAAGTGCTGAATGTCCGAGGTCTATAATAAATCAAACACTTACTCAGGGTGAGAGAGGTGTTTATTTTGCTTTAGAAAAATGGATCATTCAAGGGTTCAACAGTGAGAGACAGTGCATCACACAATTTCCAAATGATCTTTCAATGTACAACCCAACTAACTGCTCCAGTGAGAATCAAGAAGTACTTGAGGTAACTGCAATGTGAAATCCCTAGGGAAGCAAAGGTTTTTGGGGAAAAATATCTGCCTCTCGCAGAAGCGAGTTACAGGGTTTTATCCCGTACAAACAGAGGCACCTTATCAGCATGCAGCTTGAAATAACATACATGACCTGCTGGTGGCACCTGCATAGCTCCATCCATGAGGCATTTGAGTGACTGCAACCCTCACAGGAAATTTCAGGGACACTTTGCACTGAAAAGTGCTCACCTAGTCTTCAAAGGAGGGCAGAGAGAGGGATTTATTCCTTCTGAGTAAAGGACTGTTAACCAGCCAGCCAAGCACAGCAGAGACACCATCCTGCCCAAGCAGTATTTACATCCTGAGCAAGAGCTGTCTCACATTTTTTTCCCCAGGAGGTGAGGCAAAGTACCACTGAATAGCTTAGGAAGAAGGATGAAATCTCCCCAAAGGGGTCTGCGAAGGAGATGAACTGTGGAAGCTCCCACACCCCATTAGAAAAACTTATCTGTGAAGGCAGCCCAAGTACCTCTGTCTAGTCAGGCATGTTGGGAGGGTGTTGGACAGGGAATGACCCTCCGTGGACAGGATCTTAGCAGGAGCAGATAATCATCAACTCTCCAGCTGCCACCTTGTGCAAGAATTTATATGTCCTTGGACTGTTTTGAGTATTGCTCTTCCACTTACATTGCATCTTAGCTCTGCCTGTGCTAACAGGGATTTCAGAGTAGCTGGCTGCCATAGGCCGATCCCTTACCAAAGGTGCAGCAGGCCCAAGACCAGGGTAGTGTGGGCAACCTCGAGGTGTGCCCAGCTCCCAGCATGTTTCTGCAGAGAGTGCAAGGTGAAGCAGGGTGGTGACCTGACACAGGCTCCAGCGGCTGCTTGGAGAGACAGCCTTGCCAGTGGAGGACCAAGTCTGTCTCTTAGGGAGCCCCAGTACCCGGGATAACTTTCTGGTGCCCATCAGGACATTGGCTGAACCCTCAGGACCTGCCACAACCCACGCTCACAGAAGCAAGCTTACATAGAAAAACACACTTCTTCCCATGCTGTTTGTCTGCAGCGTTCCTCTGACATGCTCATGTGACCCACTGCTGAAAGGCCGCTGCCTCCTGCATAGAGCAGAGCGAGCTGCCCTGGCTGAGGCGTCTCCAAAGGGAGGGAACAATTTATCTGTCTGCAGGAAGCTGACGATAAGACAAACTTGCAGAGGCAGAGTGCGGATTTAGCAAATGTACACAAATTAAGGAACATCCCATCAGTTCTTTAATTAGGCAAAAATGTGGAGGATCTTGGCTGTGTACTTAAGCAGAAGGTAGAACCATTAGTAGAGCTGTTAGTTTTAATTATCAGTTCAGTGCTGAAAGAACTATATTCAAATGCCAGCTGAAGCATCAGAAATAAAATTAAGTGCCCCTCAAGGCTGGAGTTTAATTGTGCTTGGGCTTAGTTATGATAGATTACATCACCAAAATATCTGTTTATTGTATTTCCTCCTGAAGTCATTGCTGCAGAAAGGGGTACCTTTCTACCCATCCAGACAAAACCAACCTACATTTCTCCAACAGTTTTAGGAATTGATAGATGCATGTCTAACATAACCCAAGTTATTTTGTTCTGTAATTTATCCTACCTTCTGAAGTCACGGTGGTAAAAGCTTCGGATGAGGCTTCATTAGACTTATTGTCTATGAAAAAATAAAAAAGAAAAAGAAAGATGAAAGCAGTTCTTAAAAGTAGCTAGGGTTTTGTTATAAAGGCTGAAAAGTTCGTTTGGGGGTTGTGTCATCCTGTGCATTAGTATGGCACTTTCCCAGAATTAATTTAATTCTTTCCCTCCTGTCACATATAAATACATTAACATTTTTATACAGCGTGGATCTGTCTTAGCTTTAGTATAGCCTGCAGGCAAGAACGTAGACTTCTTTAATTGACGTCTCTCCAATTTGAATACATTTCTACAAAACTGCCAATTGGGTGAAATGAGTCATTTTGGAGAAAAATGATCATTTATCTCCCTTCCTTCTGAAGCTGTACTTCCAGGGGAGTAAGCTCTGTGTCTGGATGCAGCCCGTTGCTGTTGAAAGACACACCGGGTTGGTTAGTGTATCCACAGGCAGGATTGAATGCAGCAGAGCAGCAGAGGTGGTACCTGCCGTGAGGAGCTGTGCCTGCTGAGGTTCCTAAGTGGTGTCAGCAGTTCCCATGCACTCTCTGTGTGGTGAGGATCATGGATAGGAGAAAAGAAAGGCGTAACTGTGTGCTTGCACCTGAAGATGAGGAGTGCACAAGAGGGTGCTAAAGGAAATCACTCTGCCCTCCTTGCTGACCACCACACATCCTCAAAAATGCCATAAGCCTCTTGACCAACACATCTCCTGCTTTGATCCACTCCTCGAGGTACCATTTCCCCACAGTTCCCTAATCACCTGGTTAATTCTTACAGGTTATAGGGGAGGTTCTCCATTGCCCAAAACTATTTGACTGTTTTAGGGGCCTTTTGCATGTTTCACTGAAGATGCACGATGTATCCCTGAGTCTATGGGTTTGATTTTTCCAGAGGGCTTCATTGTACACATGCAGACTTTCTGCCAGGAGTGCTCAGTGAGAAACACATGGTAATACTAGCTTGCTGGTGCCATGTGGCTAAGCTAGTGTATTTTTGGACACAGGAACTGCAGCAAGATACTGCCTAAACAAACAGCAAGCGTCTTATGTTTGTGCAGGAGTTTCTTAGCTCATTTAAAGTCTTGAGCAAAGACTTGAGCTCAGAAACCTGCCAGAAAGTTCAAGCTGTGTGATGAACTTGCACAATAAAACTTCCATACACTCAGCATTTCTTCAGCATTTTAAATAACAGAGAAGACATGAGTTTGTCTTTCTTAAAGTTTTAAGTTTCAGATGCATCCTGTCTATGAAAAACTTACCAAAAGAAACAAATACTTCTTCTGAAGAAATAGTCCATGTTTCATTCCTGAGGAAGGGAAACATACATGCACACGAGAACATCTTATGTGCCTGATGGGTCCTTTGCAAAACCAGCGTTGATCTCAGCTGATAGAAACCTTCACTGTCTTGCCAGTCTTCTTGCTCAACAAACATGTCTGGTGAAAAACAAACCCAAAAAATTACGAGACCCTCTCCTCACATTCCAAACTATAAAGCAGAGTTATGCAAAATACTGGTACTGAGAAGCAAGCTCATAAGGCTGCAGGTTTCTTTGCCGAGCCACTATTGAAGACCTGGCAAGAACAGCTCAGTTATGCCAAGCTGGCATAACAGCAAGTTATGCTGGCAATTGCAGGGGGCAACAGCTGTGGCTGTGCAAGAGGCGTTCCCTTTGAGGAGCCCTGATCCTCCCCTTCACCCCAAGGGACACCCGCACTGTCCCTGTGGCAGAAGCGGATGAACAATCATCACTTTTCTTGGGAGCCACTTCCACAGTCATGCCGTTGTGTTATCAACAGGTTGTGTTACCTCCAGGCTGCTCCGACAGTCTCAGTCTCACTCTGTCCACGGACCACAGGAGGCTTGGCTTGGGAAACGCCTTCCTCACCACACAGCTCACATTAGGCTACAAGGCAGTAAAAGCCAGTCATTAGCCTCTAGCTCTTCTGACCTGACTGCCAGCTTCCAAAATCCCTTACAGGCAGAGCCTATTTACTCACCATCCCACCTGGGGAGTGCTCGCTTCGTTATTGCATTTCCTCCACCCCCATCCCACCCCATTTTTGGAGACTGTTGAAGGAGAGCCCAGGAACAATCCCATCTCCCTGAGCTAGGTGGGGGATGCTGGGGCTCCTACACCCTCCCTGGTCCTGTGCGGAGGCCAGAGAGCTATAGGGTGTCCCTCCCCACACCCTTCCACCACCAGTGCCTCAGTGACAAACACCCACATGGAGGAACACTGGTGTTGGTAGTGGGCATGGCACATGTGGGGAGAACAGGACACCTCCTGACTGACATGTAAATCCTTCAGTCAGAGGCAAATCCCATGAAAAATAATGCGTAGCAAAAGGGTATGTTGAATATACAAAATCAGGTATGTTTGTAAAGGGTATGATGTGTAAAAGGTCTCCAGAGGTCGCAAGGAATTACTTGCTTTAGAGGCAGCAGTCCTGGCTGTATGCCAGTAGCTCCAAAAATCCATGTTTGTGCTCAATTTAACTTCTCATCAAGCACTAGATGGGAAGGATCTCAAAATCAAGGCTGGATGAAGGGTTGGGCACTAGCAGGGTGGGAGGTCTCACCCTCTAACTGCCTGGATGTTCCCTATTACATCTACTTAGCAGCTTTTGGCACCAAGAAATTGCCTTTTCCTTTTAAAGAAAGAAAGAAACAAACAAACAAAACCCCAAGCACGTGCCACTCAGTGCAGAACAAAGCCCTCTTGCTCCCGCTTTTGAAGAAAGTGGTTCAGACACTTAGCTGAAAGCAGGCTTGATGCATTGCAGCCAGCAGAGGTCAATCATTCAGTATGAAGCCTGAAACTACCCAGCTGAAGCTCTTTCCTTGCCTCGGTAAAAAAAAACAACAAACCCCTCTGAACTCATAGTTCAATTGCTTTCCCTTCTTTTCTCCTCATTACCCCTTCATTTTTAAGGCAGTTTTAGTTCATTAAATTTTTATAAATGTTTCCTATTAATAAATACAAATCTGACATCCAAACCAGATTTAAATCCTGCAAGAAGGGGTGGAAAAGAGAAAGGATGGTGCATTTTTGGAGGTGAAGAATGGACAAGAGGCTCTTGGAGAGTTTCTATCACCTGGTCCCATGATAGTGGCACCCCTTGCTTGGTTCAGAAGGGCAGCGCAGACAAAAGCCTGCAATGTCCAACTTGACACCTGGAAGTAAGTCACCAGGAAAATTATACTGGTTTTGCAGACCTGACTGACTCATCATGGATTTGACATCAGGAGTATATTCTGGAGGGCAAATCCTATGAGGAATGGCTGAGGGAGCTGGGGATGTTTAGCCTGGAGAAGAGGAGGCTGAGGGGAGACCTTACCACCTACAACTACCTGAAGGGAGGTTGTAGAGAGGTGGGCAATGGTCTCTTCACCCAGGTGACAGGAGATAGGACAAGGGGGAATGGCACTAAGCTGTGCCAGGGCAGGGTCAGATTAGACAGTAGAAAAAAAATTTTTCACTGAAAGAGTTGTCAGGGCCTGGAACAGGCTGCCAAGGGAGGGGGTTGAGTCACCTTCTCTGGATGTGTTTAAAAAAGGGTAGATCAGGTACTTAGGGATATGGTTTAGCTTAGGATGGGAACAGTTGGACTCGATGATCTTAAAGGTCTTTTCCAACCTTGTGATTCTGTGATATGGTCAATACAAGGTTCTGCCTGCCTACAAATGCTGTTTCCAAAGAAAACTTACTTATGTTGGGATGCTCACAGATCAAAAGCTGCAACCTGGATGGATGCAATGGAAAGCAAGTGCCATAGCTAGTAGCCAGAGTGGCTTGCTAGTCAGCCATATGGGCTACAAATAAATTTTATTCCAAGTACAGCCAGTGTGGCATAGCAGACTTTCCCTTTAGGTTTTGCCATTGGCAAGCAGGTGTTAAAGTAGAGACCTTAAAACACAACTGTAACTGCTCAGTGCTAAACTGGGGCCCTCAGATTTACATCCAGTCCCTCCACCAGGACCTGGTTGCTCCAGCAGAGTTACACCTGATGAGATCACTACCTTTCCATCAACACACAAGACCACATTGGTGTCTTGAGCGCTGTTCCCACAACACTTACTCCTCCCTGTCCTCAGGGGGACTGCATGGCAGGCAGGGGATGCTACTCCCTGGTCCCTCAAAGCAACGTTCTCAGGTAGTGGGGGGTACCTTCTTTGGAGAGAGATTTTGTGTAGTGTGGAGAGGGCAGCTCGAGGATGACTGGGGGGGAGTGGGTAGCAGGCAGATGGGGAAGGAAAGGGATCATTTACAGCTCCTTGCAACACCATCACCTCCTCACAGCCTCTCAGTCCTGTCCTGAAGCCTTGCCCAGGGCCAACACAAAACCATATTTCACCTACACCATAGAGAAGCCTTTACCTAGCTCCAATTTGTGCTCCCTCAACCAGCTCACTGCCACAGGGATGGGAAACGCTCAGGAGAAAAAGCAGGAATGGCTGACATTGACTTGCTTGTCACCCTCTGAGCTCAGTCAGTTTGGAGGTCCCTTCTCTGTCTGATTCAGCTTAGCCTGCCTGGCCCCACTGGGGTGTCACTCACGGATGTTACTCTTGGCTCCAACATCACTCACCTTCTGCGAGGTGCTAGCTGAGCCTTCCTGCAGGCTAACAGAGATCTGTGGGTAGGCTGGAAAGCAAACAGATGTGTATTAGTGAAGTGGATACTGAAGGTCACAGTAGCAGCTTGTAATGAGACTTAACAGCCTTGTTTTGTAAAAAGAGTGGAAGTGAAATCCTACTTCCACCCACCTGCATACCTAGCAAGATAAAAGCTTGCACAGCTCCGATTCGAGCTCAAGGAAGTGGTTTTACAAGCACAGATCAGCAGCCGCTACCACAAGATCCGTCGTGTATTTCAGTGCCTACCTAACCTACAAGAGTTAGGGGGGCTCTGCTGAAGAAGCGAGTTCAAACCATCCTGCAGCCATGCAGCAGAGCCATCCTTCCCAGGCCTGCTGAAATAAAACATTCCCCAGCCACTGTTTCCTCTGGATATTTACCAACCAGAGCAACCTGCAAAGGCTTTCGATCACCCCAAAAGCATTCATTCATCTTGGATGCCAGCTTTCCACACGCTGCTGCCTGGGCATATGTGTCTCAGTGTCACACCACAGACACTTCCTGCCTTGCCAGTAAGTCCAGAGCTCACCTTTGTGTCAGAGCAGCGGGTCTCTGATGACCACATCCACAAGAAATAGAAAAAGTGTTCTGTTGTCTCAGCATGTCCCTTCTAGGTATGTCTGACTGTAGAGATAAAAGCTGCCAGCTACCATAAGCTCTCTAAGCTGGCATTTCTAAATTAGCCATTGGAATCACTGGTTTGCAGTAATATTAACTGACTTGTTAAGTTAGGGCTGTTGAAACTGTGCTAATATATATAGCAAACCTCAAAAGCCTTGAGTAAATTATGCTTGTGGCCCATTCTGAGTCTTAAAACTGGACTGGGAAATAAGTGCAGCCCCTGGATTGCTTAGGAGATCTATAAATATCATTCTAACTTAAACCTCACTTTAATCTCTACTATTATTATTTTTTTCTAACCCTGTTAATTGATATAGAGTTACCTCAGTTCATTACATTCCCCCTGAGGTGTACTGCTCAAATTCACCTGTTGTGAGGTGAATCCACCAGGGACTCTCACACCTTCTTCTTTCCATTTCCGTTTTTCTGCTTAGTGTTACTGACTCATTATGCCTGAGAGTGACCAGTCTTTAATTAGCCTTGTGGTTTTCTGGACATCAGGTATTTTTCTTTTGGGGGGGCGGGGGGGGTTGGGGGGGGGGTTTGGGTGTGTGGCTTCTTCCTATCAGAAGATGAATGTATTCAGATTTTGTCCATATTTCTGCCTTGCCAAAACTGTACAGACAGTAGTGGGGCTGGCCGAAGAGCACCATACTTTTTCAAATATAAGAAAAATATGATAAATTGGATTTTCAAATTTCACCTACAAGTTGGTTGGGAAACTAAATAACATCTAGTCTACTGCTTGTTCTTTCCTTTTTTTTTTTTTTTTTTGTAAAATGAGAATGGGCATGCTTTTTCCCCATCTGTACTGGGTGCTGTCTTCTGCTTTCCGAGAAGACATGTTCGCTGGGTAACTGTTCTGGCAGGCAGCTCTCAAGCTGAGCTCTGAATGATCTAATAGATCTTTTCCATTTAACATCTCAGCCCCTGTTAACAGTTTGACATTCATTTGTCTTGCTACGATATTTACCAATGTTTTGGGTGTAGCAGAAATTCAATATTTAGTATAGTAGTTTCTCCTGCTGCGCTTTTACTCTTACAAAAAAAAGGAGAAATCAATATTTGGCAAAGTTAGACATGAAAAGGCTATACATTTTCTCAGAAACTAGCATCTAGAAGAACTCTGTTCTAGTAAAGAAATATTTTAAAGTATTTCAGTCTAAAAGCACCCTTTTGAAAAAAGCTTTTTGTGTTTTTAGTCAAACTATAAAGACTCTCAACTTCATTGAGAGACTTGTTCGTGCCTTTCCCAGCCTCTCCTGCCCAGCTGTCAGCCATACTCCAGCCACCTGAAGCCCCTACGGGGAAGCACTCATGCCACCCCTCAGACATGGGTGCTCTCTGCTGTGTTTGGCTCTGAAGCATTTTTCAGAAGGATCCTGAACAAGGAGGTTTCCCCAGGTGACTACCTTCCTCTCTTCCTCCTCTTCCTCCTGCTCATTACAGCACCATGGCGCACTAGCTGCCTGCCCTTCTTTCAAGCCGCCCAGCCTGTGGCATTCAATCGCACAAGTGCTTGGGTGCCAGGGGGCATGCTGGCTTGCTGAGATGAGAATATCTTCCCCTGGTTTCAGTTGGCCTTAGTTCTCTAGTTACATCCTTTCTAACAGCCAGGATGTCAGAGAGAACCAACATAACGTGCTGATGACGTTGTATATGGTTAGTATCATACTTCAGATTCTGCCCTGGCTGTTTGAGGCTGGGACTGCCTGCTGGGACACAAATGTTCATTTCTTTGTTCCCTTGTCAGCTTTGGGACCAGGAACAGAAGAGGTGCTGTCATCTGAAGTGGCTGTTTGTCTATCCCCAAAAGTCAGCTGGAGATTGCTGGATTATTCTGGCCACTGTCTCAGACAGTTCCTGCCTTGCCAGTGCATGGGCATGTGGGCTGGTTTAAGGGTGCCTCTGGACCATCTGCTCTCGGTCTCCCCTCTTGCTGCAGCCCAAGAGAGGTAAATGAAGAAAAGCAGGTACAATGCGATCAGAAGCAGCGTGACTTCAGCGAACAGTAACAGAAAAGATTGAGACAGCATACAAAATAGTTCATTTACCAATGAAATATTAGATGAGAAAGGTCTAAGAGCACAAAAATACACTTTCTCCAAGATACGGAGGGTATTGGCCTGAGGGACCTTCTTCAGCATCCACCGCAAACCAGCTTGCAGGAGCCCCTCCACCTGCCCTCAGGACACTGACAGCAAAGCACCTGGGTCCAAAGCCAGCCAGCACGGACTGAGAGCATCATAGGCTGTTCCCCACCAAGGGCCACAGTTGCTGTTTCATTTGCCTCTCTCCCCTGTTGTACTAATGGGCTGATGTGTGTGTGTGTGCACAGACGACCACATGCGAGACAGTAATTCAGAGAATAAGCCAAATAAAGCGACTGCTTAGGCTAACAGAGTCACAAACCAAAGTGAGAGCGTTGCAGGGGTAGGGGGGAGGGAGAGCTCAATTATGTTCGTCTATTTGAACAATTGCCCAGGTAACACTGTAGCTATTTGACAAGTATTGATTTTTAAAGGTAAGGCCCATGTCTGAATCATGCAAAGGCAAGAGGAAATTTCAGATCATTAACTTCTATTTTTATTTCTCTTGCGTCAGTGACCAACATCCCCCAGACACAGGTTTGGCTTTTTTTTTAATTATTTCTTTTTTTCTTCCCTTCCTTCCGTCCTTCCTTCCCTGCTCCCCACTGAATCGTTGCACCCAGAGCATCAGTCTGCATGGCCATGTCATCCCCGAGCTCTGGGCTTGCTTGGTAAAGCAGCTACAGTCAAGGGACTCTTGACAGACCCTCTGTTTAACACCCATTCCTTTTAGGAGCATTGGAGATAAGTTTTCTAGATCCACTGCTCTGCCAGCAGAAAGCACAGTCTGGTTTTCAGCAGGCAGCATTTTTCTAATTCAGTTGTACCTCTGTAGAGCAGTCCCTACCCCGCTAGAAAGGGAACAGTGCAAGCAACTAAAGGCGAGGAGGGTTTCCAGCCTGAAAAGCCAGCCCACGGGTTTGCAGTACGCTGGCCCTGCAACCCCTGACCGGTTTGAGACGCCCAGGCAGGACATCGTTATCAGAACCGGAGCCTTTGGCAACAGTTGAACGTCACATGCCTTCGAGGATGTGACTTCCAAACCGCTTTAGCTGCTTACTACATTTCGGCCATGGTTTCCTAACTGCAGGCAGCACACCCCTTTTGTACATGGACATGGACATCTTGATGACCCTGGTGCTTATCTGTAACCTGCAAGGTGCCAGCATAAGGTTACATGTTGGGGTGAGATGGGAGGAATGTGCATGCCAGTGGTGTTGATATATGCTGGATCTGCTAGTTTTGATGCCAGAAATTGAAGGAATGGCCTCACGTACTTCCTAAGGACTACTGGTTCATTTGCTACAATTTAAAACCACTTTAATCCATTGCAGCTGAACCTCCCCCCCCCAACAATGTAAATTTATGTATATCCACCTCCACTTCTTCCCCTTCCCCTCCCTCCCCCAATGTATTTCAAAAGCTATTGTCTGCAGAGCCAGACAGCTGTGTTCCCTTTCCAAATGCAAGTACCCAGGCAGCTGGCATAAGCCCCTTACCGAATACTCTCACGGTGGTGCTGCTCTTGTGGACTCTCTCCGGGTGGTACATCACATGGCAAGAAAACACCCTGCCTTCATCCAGGATTGTGGTGGGGAAAATCTTCAGACTGTTATCCAAACCCAGGCGAACTGTTTTCCCATACAGTGTGCTGCTGTTCCTGTACACTGCAGGGCAGGAGGGCTCCTTGCTCACAAGTTCCTCTTCCCTGCCATTTTCCCACTGTGGAAAGAGCAGCCCACACAATATGTGAAGATCAGAGAAGCACCACCAGCACCCACCCCCCTGAAATGTTTTTGTACAGGCTATGTACAAAACATAGTTCCTGCTATGAAACTCTTCCCTTGCACCCCTAGCACTAAGGAGTAGCAAGTGGGGATTTGCAAGATTGATTTTTTTATCAAAATACATTCTCTCTCAGAACTTCAAATCTGATAGCACTGGTCACCCTACCAGTAAACCATGGAGTAAACAGCTGTGTTCTGTGAGTCCTGGTCTCTGTAGCCTGCAGAGAGGGCAACAGAGCTGCTTTCTTCTGTCAGCAGTCTTGAAGTTGTACCAAACATATTAAAAATCAGTGAAATTCCAAGAAAATCAGTGCTCTTTTAGATTTTTAAATAGCAAGAACGTGATTATAATAGCTAGAAGTCATGCTCTTTCAATTTCTTTGTGCCCAGCCACCCTTAGATACTGGTGCAGCCAACACATCCTGGACATCTGTGACTCTGTACATATTTGCAAGCTATACCCTGAATGACATGCAGCGACCCACATATGTCACTGCGTTGACTTCTGGGGAGTGTTTAACCTTTCCTCTGTTGACTTGATGAGTGACCTAGCAACACTAAAAATAGTAAGGACAAGGATGTTCCCTAGAAAAATTCAAAGAATTTTAATATTAGGAAGGCAATGTGAAGGGAAGGTCTAAGTAGATAATGAGCTGGGACAAAAGACTAAAAAAAACCCCAACCCTAAAATGTTTGAAAAATCACTTTTAGGAAAACCCTCAAGAAGCTGCAGCTCCTCAGTGGCAACAGATAGAAATTGAGAGACAAAGTTCAAGGATGCTGCTGGCTGATACATATCTCTACCTACGGAAATCAACGTTGAAAGGTTACGCTAGAACATGCATGCAAATATTTACCCAGAAAGTGAGATGCAGTACGAAAATATAATGAGCTTTACATCTCACAGTGAACTGCTTAAGGCTAGTTTTCTATGTGGCTAGCTAGATAACTGGGTTTATGTGTCTTTGTTGTGCATCTTAGAGACAGGGGGGACAAAACCAAAACAAATACAGCCAGTGCCTCCCCCATGTTTTTTCCCTATGTCAAAGCATCCTGATATCTTGCTGCCCTGTGCAGTAAGTGTGTATTTTTCACAGACACCACAGCTTCACTACAGCGAAGTTCCCTGAGAAATACATTTTTTTAGGATTTAGGGATTATTTTAGGGAATACTTTAGTGCTGTTAGATTCGCCAAGTTCTTTGCTGTTTCCCACTGATCTGCTCTACGGTACTCCTGGAAAACAAAAAGCAAGTAAGGTGGAATTTCCCTCTTTGTAACAGCTATGGTTTGTGGTGTCTGTGTGGCAAATCATGTTTGTGCTTTTCCCTTTATTATCACAGTCCAACATGACAGATACCTTTTGTTCAGCAGGTTCTGAGGGACAGAAAAACCTAACATTTCTATCTCAATCGGCAAAAATACCCTGAGTTTCATATAGTTCATTATGAAATTTATACCTCAGATGAAAAATACTTACCACTAGCCATTTCAAAGGATAATTGGACAAATTTTCTGAGGTCGTGTCCTCAACACATGGAATTTCTAAAGTCTGGTTTAACCATGCTTCCTTCACGTAGTGCTGCTCCTCTTTTGTCATCGCAACAACGACAGCAACAACAACAAAAAGCCCAAGAAGAATAATCAGAAACATGAGGTTCATTGTGCTGTAAAAAACCAAAGCTGACTAGTCTTCTGTTCAGGGAACACACACTTTTTTGATTAAAAGGGAATTGTAATTTTCAAACATTCCCCATAAATGCATTTGTTAAGTAAATGAAAGCCCTGCATCTGGTTCAAGATGCAGTTTCATGACTCTAATTCACAGCTTTATCTGAATTCTTGGGCAATTTATAAAAACCTTTGCTTAACTGCAGGATCAAGATGTCTCCTTTTGGAGCTGAGAATAATTTGAAGTTTCAATTTTTCCCTTACATTTTTTTGTCTGTGGCAATAAACCTTCTCATCGATTTTGTGCACCTGTATTTCCTCTGCTCTGAAGATATCTTCAGACCGTCTTTTCACCAAGCAAGGTGTTCAGCATGTCGGGCAGGTTAAGATTAACCCTGTCTTTCAGTGTAAGTGCTCCTTTTGTTATTCTCCAACCTGCCCACTACCAGAAGCAGGAAGCTTGTCACTCTTTGTTACCCATTTTGTTACCCACTTTGTTACCCATTAAAAAAAAACCCAAACAACATTTGAGCATCTCCTACCCTACCCCTCCCCAGTCCAGAGCTCCAGTCCATCAGCAGAAAAGCAGAGTGATGGTCTGAAGAGAGCACAGCTGCTGCCCAAACATCAGGTCTGCGTCCGTGTATGCATTTATCAGGAAAAGCAGGGGTGATGGCCAGGAGATGACATGAGTACCTTGGTGAGTGCTGACGTCTCCAACTCTCAACGCCGGTGGCAGTAGCACCATGCACCCTGCAGTGCTGACCAGCCTTCCTGCTACCCCTATACTGCACAGACCTGCCTTCTCTCTGCCCTGTAGCTGAACATCTAGCAATGGTGGGGAAACTTGACTTTTGCTCCCTTGGTAGCCCTGGCTTGTGCACTGAGGTAGAACAGATAGATAATTTATTTACTTTTACTCGAGGAGAGGGCGAATACCTAGCAGTCACGGACTGCTAGGTTATTTGGCAGCAGGGACTTTCTGGTGGCTGTTACCTCCTTGATGCCTGGCACCCAAGCACAGAATGTCAGTGCAAGCATGCAGCCTGCACAGAGAGGCAGCGCCCAGAGGGGCATCCAGGAAACTCGTCGGCAGAACGAAGCAGCTCGTCTCCACTCTCTGCCAGAGTGAAGCGGCTGAGGAGACAGCTATCCCAGTGGGACACGGAGTGCACAAGTCCTGAAGGGGCTGGAGAGGGTGGAGAGGATAAAGAAAGGACAAAGGAAGCAAATCTACAGCTTCTTCAGAGGAAAACTGCACAGGAGACTTTTGCTGGGATGGTGCAGAAGTGCTTGTGCAGTGTATGAGAAGCACGAAGATGAGTAGTGGCCCCACGAGCTGTGCCTGAAAACAGCCTCTGCCTCTCCTCACCATCACATGTCCCAGCTGCTCCTTCCCCCCCTCCCCGTCTTTGATTCCCATCTGCATTAACAGACTGTTGGCTGAGGTCCTCCTTGTTTGTCAGTCCTGTGCAGGCCTGCTGCTCTATGGGCTTTTTGCAGCATCTACAGGTTGAATCCATCTGGATTCACTCCACTTTGATGTAGCTGGGAGCTGCACACCAATAATGACTAGTACCCTTCTCCACCCCACTCATAGGGTAGATTAAGGGGGTTTGCCTTCTTTGGTGTGAAAGTGGTTGGTTGCATAAGACCTTGTCACGTTGAAATACAAATCTAAAAGATGCATGTTGCAAACTGAATTCTTTAGTTGTCTCTGGTGAGCAGTAGCACAGCTTGCTACGCGAGGCAGTTGCTGAAAAAAGCTACAGTGATGCTGACATGAACAAGAGCTGCCCACATTCAACATGTAAACAAGGAAAACATGCTAGTTGTCAGCTAAGTGCACCGGCAAGACAAAAGGAGCAATGCCTGACCAGCATGATTACTGTATTGGGGGAATGACAGAGAAAAATCACATGAAGAACAGAAGCATGGGAGGGTTTCACATGGTTGCCAGCACTGTTTGTACCTCATTGCTCTCCATTGATCCTCTACCCTGTGAAATGCAGGAGAATCCCCAATGGGGAGGCTGCTGCAGCACACCCCTGTACAGCACGCAGAGCTTTGTCCTTGACACAATTGTCCTGCATGTGCTGTTTAAACACACCCGTCCTCTGCAGGACATGCCAAGATGCTGGCTCTAGTGTTACCTTTCCAAGTTCAGCAGGGCATCTCTGGGGCTGGGTCACCCCAGAGATGTGACTCTGGGCTAACAGCACCAAAATGTTTGGAGCCGTAGCCACGAAGAGGCCATCAGAGAGTGAGGTGGATGCTCAGGTTAAATGTCTCTGCTTATGTGGCTTGCCAGGACCCAGAACTTCTTTGCCCAAAGCTGCTAGCCCGCTTCAGAGGGAGGCCACTGCTGCAGCTACCAAGGAGCCATGTCTTCTCCCTGACCCCACAGAGTCTAGGCTCCTTCTGCTGTAGGACCAATGTTATCCGTCATGAGGACCAATATTCCTCCTGCTGCTGGTCTGGCCTCATGACACAGGCTGAAGAGATGGTGGGAGTGCAGTGTCTATGGGTGCTGCTGCCCCAATGCTCTGTTACTCCTGATGTCACCTGCACCCACCCTGCTTCTAACCTTGAACCTGCATCTACAGCCACAGGCACAAACAGGATGAGCGCTCTGGCCTTGCAGCTCTGCGCTGGAACCATGCCAGGTTTGTTGGATTCATTTTAATCCCTCTGGGCTTGCTAACAGAAACTTGAGTCAGGGAGAGGTTTCTGGAGTCATTGAATCCAGTCCCCAGGCACACAACAAGAAGCTTGCCCAACATCCTATCCCAGCTCCATCTTCATGGCAGTTTGGACTTTGGCCCTTGCTGTTGGCATTAAACAGATGTTCCCAAAGTTGCTGCACTAATGGTTGCCACCATTCTTTGGTTTGTAGTCAAAGATATTCCCGTTCTATTTAAACCCATCCATTCCTTTGCCAGGATAATTTAAATATCCTCCCTGGATATTCTCCCCTGAGGTTTACTTACCAAAAGCAGTCATGCTGCTTTCTAGCTTCATTTTGGTGGACAGAAGCAGCCAAGTGTCTCTTTCCACGATTGTCCTAAGCAATCCCCTGTTTTGCTCCAGTTTGTTTTTGATGCTGGGGACACACACCCCTCCATTGAACTCACACCCAGCACACCCTGCAGATGCCAGCTCTCAGCTTTGATCAGTTGAGCTAATTGATAACCAGCATTATCTCTTTTGTGTGCCCAGTGCTGCACATCCATAGCAGCAGTATGGTGTGCTTTGGAGATCCAGCATCCTCAGTCCCACCACATCCCGAGCCGCTCATCCAGTCTTCTCAGCATCATGTTTCTCCAAAATGAAAAGGTGGATACTGCCCATCTCACCACCTTTTTTCCTTGATATCTAACTTTATATTTTTCCAAATGAATAAGATTTCTTTATCAGGAGCTGGATAGCAACACTAAAGAGTGCCTTGTAAATAGGAAATTCCGTAGACAGCAGCATTCAGTGGCACCATTGCAAATCCCAAACAAGTCACCATCATTGACCAAGAAACAGTCATCTACCTTGATATTCCACCCTACCATGCCCCTGTTCTGAAAAAGCAAGAACTCATCTGTTACCACTTACCTTCTGCCTTGACAATAAGTTGAATTTTTGCAGCCTTTGTCCCATGTGGGTAGGTAGCAAAACTGCACTCATACTCCCCGCTGAGGGAGACGGTAACATTTGTCAAATGCAGAGCCCACTGATTGCATTCAAACGTGACTTTTGGATCCAGGGAGCACAAAGCCTCTGTAGCATTCCAGTTGCAGCACTTTCTTGTACTGAAGGAGACGGAAAAGCTGTAAGAAGCCTCAGGAAATGGGAAGTAATGCGTGCCAAAAGAGGGGTGATAAACGGCTATTCTGGTAAGCTGGGTGTCATCAGTCTTGGACCACTGTGTCTGTATTATGTGGGTGCTGTGTTGTTTCGGGAAGCTGCACACAAGGGTCACGTTGGTACCTGGCAAAGCAGAGACTTCTGTTTGTGTGATGACGTTTTCAAGCTGGCCTTAAAAAAAACAACAACAGACGAGACCATATTCAGTGTGTGTGATGTTAAAGCAAAGCTTTCTCCTAAGCCATCTTTAACATGTTTAGGTGCCCTGGTCACAGACAACTACGGAGACTCTACAACTGTAAGGGCAGGCTTTCCAGTGAGGAGCTTTACAGCATATCTCCACCAGTACAGACTGTGGAGAGAGCAGTGGGAAAGCAAACACTCGCTTGTCCAGAAGAGAGCAGGGAGCTCCCTTGGCACTCACAGGAGAGAAATGGGAGCTCCGAGGGCCTCTGTGGAAATGGAAATCTTTCAAGCGGCACACATAAAGCAGAAGCTGGGCCCAGTTATGCCCCAGCTCTTTTTGCAAGAGCAAAGGAGTTATCCCTGCTAGCTAATTCTGCCCTGCGCTGTCCCCTCCACCCATTGCCATTGCCATCATTGCTTCAAAAGCTCTTCTTTTACCTCCATGTTATTAAACAAGCTCCTGCATGACATAAATGGGTGTCCATTTTCTTGACAGAGTGAGCTGCCATGGTATGCATGGTTTCTTCCTGATGATTTTTATAAAGCATGTTGGCAGTCCTTAGTGTGTCATATAAAGGAGTAAGGGATCGGTGACACAACGGGGCTTCCAGTGGGACCCTGCACTGCTTGGTGTCGCTGCTGCTGTAGTAAAACTGATTTCTCTCACTTTCTCCCTTTTATGGACATGAGACACGTGGTACCCAAAACCCTCTGTGCAGGGCACTGACAGACGCAAGGAGATGATGAATTTATGGATAGGGGAGCCTCAGCGAGACAAGTAACCAGTCACACCCACAGAGCCCTGCACAGAAAGGCCCTTTTTCAATGATGTAGAACATCTACATCTAGGTGCAGAATTGTCACCCCTCCACCTCCACTGGATTTTATCCTCCCCACATATCAAAACGTCACTGTAAATTTGCTTTGGGAACTTGTCCCGCAGTGCCCCCAGCCATACTGCTGCATGGGTACCAATTTCTTTGCTGTGACATCTACTCTGCTGTGTGGTACCACGTTCCACAGCACCTGAGCCAGGGGATGCCGTGCCACGTGCCCAGCAGCCTCCACAGTGCCCACAGGAGGGATGGCATGCCCTGGCTCTGACAGCTCAGCCAGCAGCGAGACAGGGACCCGGCACTTCTGCAGCTCCAGTTTGACAGGGAAGAACAAGGGCAGAGTCCCACATCCCCGCAGAGCCGGCTGAGGTTTGGTACCTAACCACTGAAGTGGGACCAGGTACATGGAGAACAAAGCTACTGAATGGCCATGGCCAACATTAATCTCTGTTTCTTATTGCTGTGCATGCTCTGTTCATCTTTTAATTGACTTTCAGGAGATGGGATGATGTAAGAGGCTAAATAAAAATAAGCCTGAGTGACAAGTGCTGTGAGAAAAATTACCATTAATTATTCTTGTCAGTCCAAGGAGCTTGCTGTAGCAAAGGCTTGCTGATTTCACTGCAAGTTTTGCAGCAGTAAAAGTGAAGTAGAAAGCAATTAAGCAATCTTGTGATCAAACTAGCAGGCAAGGGACACCTGGCAAGTTATCACTCATAGTTATATTGGTTCTGTGTTAGATCAAAGGACCATGTAAAGAGCTAACTTTTTGTGAGCATCCCAATAGAAGTAGTCTCATGTTATACTAGCTTTATTTTTTTCCAAATCAGATGCTGTCCATTAGCCCATACTTGTGCTCCATTTTAATAGAGTAACTTCCAGACATTTAGATATCAGATGTCCACAAAAGGGCACTGTGGTGTCTCCACTTTCACCTTTGTGAAAGTGCCTTCAGTGAGGATTTAATCCTCATGAAAAAAACCCAGACATGTCTTTTTTCCTCTAAATAGTACTGCTTGCCTGCACGTGCATGTCATGAGGCTTCTAGGTCTTTATTTGCATTTGAGAACTTTAATTTTCTACAAATACATACATGAGAAGTTTTCCTTACTTTTAAAATCCAGTTTGCCTCAGTTATGTAAAAAAATAGCAACAGCCTATGCCAGATTTTGAGATGCATGTGATTGTGCCAGTGCAATGCATGAACTTTTTCCTTTCTTAATTGGAAAAAGGCATACGTTACAAAACTCTTCATCCTAGCTGGTAACAAGTGCTCCTGGACTCAGCATGGTCATCCTGTGTCTGAGGGTGGAGGGGGATTGGGGTGGGTTGTGAGCATCAGGCTTTTTCCTGGCTTTCCTCAGGTCATTTTTGTTTTAAACTCCCTCTGATGGGGATGCAGTTCTCCTCATTCAATTTTTCTGAATGTTTTAGTCTCAGCGACAAACTTGTTTCTCAAGCCTGTAAGGCAGCAGGGAGGGCCACGTGGGGAAGAGGAAGTATCTGTGCAAAGGTTTGCAAGCTGTGCAATTTGTCTTTGCCTTTAAGTGTTTCCAACCTCTTGTCCTCTGTGTGCACAGGCACATGTGAGAGAGCGCTAGATATTTCTTAGTTGCTCTTTGACAGCAGTTTTCCTTTATGCCCACTGGAGATGAGCACATGTTGCCCCAAATGTGAGCGAGCTCATCTCAGTGATTATTCTGGTGAAAACGGGGTAAGGAGTGAGCTAACCTGCTTTTTAGCACAAGCCACTTACTCCATGTGAGCTGCACTTTGTAACTAGGGTTATGAGAGGGCTGTCAGGAAACAGAAAATGGTTACCCATAGCTGCAGCCCGCCCTGGTGAGACACACTAGGCCCAGCCAGCACGTCACCTTGCCCCTTGCCACCCACCATCATTAGCTGAGTCAAGGCATCCCACCAATGTGCTTACCTGCAATTCCAGGCACCCAGAGCAAGAAAAAGAGGGAGAAGGGCCACCTTTTTTGCATCTTCACTTGATGAAGTTTTGGTGAATCCGCAGCTTACTCGCCCTGCTCGCGGCAGCGTCTCAGCAAAGGAAGTCGAAATGGCCTGCGCTGTGCAGATGGGCAGATGTACAGCACAGTCAGGCTCATCGCTTTAGCATGACTTCAAAGAAACGCCTCATTATGTGTGAAAGCCTCAGTTTCCTGCCACAGCAATAAAATTAGCGCATCTTGTGAAACCTTTGTGTTAAAAACACTACCTATGCTACAAACCCACGTATTTTTTTTTCCTTGCCTTTTAAGATAAGCTCAGAGTAAGCAGTTTAAGGAGTTAAACTCTTGAAAACTTATCAGATGCCTGAAGTCGAATGCTGATACTTAGCGTACAAAAAACCTGACATTTTTCCCCACCTCAGCTTCATTTCCTTCATGTTATTCCAAAATCATTCAAATAATATACTATTTCCAATCCCTTTACACTTACTATCTTTTAAGAAAACAGCAAGGTAACAGAACCAATCCCCCTAAATTAGAGTGAAATGAGAATTTTCTAGATTCACCTTTTTCTTTTCTTTTTTTTTTCTTTCCCCCTCTTTTGCCCCCGAGAAGACCGTTAATAATTTTCTGCAAGACAAAGAATTAGAGCATCACACATGGTGTGGTTAACACCCAAGCCTCACTCTGTTCAGCTGATAGCTTTGGTTATGGCAGCAGCCTCAGGCAGAAGTGTGGGGGTTCCTGCCAGTTCCAAGGCCACCTGTCTTTATTGCAGGTCCCCCATAAACCCTTCTGAACTGACCTCCAAGCACACTGCATTTCCATAAATTAGGCATACTCCTGTCAGTAAAGCATCTCATTGCAGAGAAATCTTAGGGGGACTGGGCATGCTGTTAGCAGCCTTTCAGAAAGAATCAGTTACTGCCTATAACGCTTGTTTCCCCAAAACGGAGAGAGTAGGGCAGGGCACCTCATGTACACAACATGGACATTTGTTATCTTCTGGTTCTTCCTGATGTGGGATAGGTGTTTGGAAGCACAGCTGGGCAGGAATCTTGCTGCCTCTGAGGGCTCACCCTTTGGACCTTGGGAGAGAGCTGGTTACAGCCCACTCACCGGGGCAGAGAAAACGAGTGGCCTGGATGGCACAGTCCCTTAAACAGGCATCTCTCTCCACCGGCAGTACCCTCCCTCAGGTGGGCAATCCTTCCTTGGGTGGTCGGGGTCCTGACACATCTCTTCTGAAACAGTTTCTAGAGGGTCTGGGTACTTTTGTCAACCCTTTTCCTTTATGGCATCCCTCTCTGCTGCTCAGACAAAGCCTACAGAAACTACCAGCCACCACCTACCATCTTCCCAATTTCTTGATTTCCTACCCAACTGTCTACTTCTTTTCTGACCAAGGAGCTCCTCATAGCTCCAACACACAAGGCACAGAGTTCATGGTAAAAATAGCAAGAATTGACTGGTCATTTCCCTATTTTATGCACTACCAGATGCAAACATCTACACCACTTCCCTAATTAGTGCATATGTAACGTTTTGGTAACACGTTTAAACAGGTCACCAGCTGGAACAGCTAATTGTGCTAGCCAGACTATGGTCAACCCTTGATGCACAGCTTGGTGGATAAATGATAATGCTCAGTTCCTTGCTTGCATTCATTGCTCCCTACCCAAGGAAACACACTAAAAGCAGCTGTGGCAAAGCACTGGATGCCCATATTACTGCTAAGGAAATTGTCTCTGGAGATGAAAACTCTGCTTGTCACTCAGAAGACTGACAGAGAAAATGCTGTCTTGGAGGATCAAGAAGCCCTGACATTGAGGGTGAACAGAATATGCAAACCATTGTAACTGACAGCCACAGAATGGAGTAAAAACGCCAACAATATACGCATTCATTTCCAGTTCAGAATGCAAACCACAAAGAACCCAGCGTTTATCTGCAGATATTTGATTCGAAGAAAACCGGACTTCAGTCTAGAGTTACCTTAGTTTCTGTTTCTGCTGCTGATCAGTTCATGCAAGCTTTGTACCAGAGAGAATATAGTTTGCGTACCATGGGGGAGAAAAGTCTCGAATGAGCATTTTTACTGATCTGAAACACGCATCACAATTCAACAAGACAGCCCAAGCACTGTGTGATATACATATATCTGTGGCAACAGCCTCAGAAGTTTCTGAGAAGTTTGTTTGAGTCACTAGATCATTATGTCTTGGCCTTAGAATTTGTTCCCTCCCCCTAAAAACAACATCCAAAAAATATACTGCTGTCCTGTGGCATTGTGTTGGCTGAATGCAGCCACCCAGTGCTGTTGCTGAGTTTGGTGATGGAAAGACAGACAAGAAAGAAATCTCCCAGCTCAGTGTTTTTTTGTTCACGTCAGAGCTGTGTTCTGCCCCAATTCCTACCTTAAGTACAAAGTCTTGATATAGTCATTCACCCTGCTGCTGACATCGATGCGTGTGAACAGCTAAGCCCTGCCTCTGCATACGGCATCCAAAACCACTTCTGAAACAGGTCACTTGGCTGTATGGAAGGGAGCTGTCTTTTCCCTGGAGTGGGACACGAGGTCCCGCTCACAGCAGTGCAGGTTATTATGAGAGGTTTCTCCCCCACCACTCCTTTCCTGGAAAGGTACTCACAGGCAGCTTGGTAGGTGCCACGGTGGGATGTTACACACCAGGTTAGGAATGGTGGGGTTAAGAAGAGGTCCTGATACATGCCCGGGACAGTGAGCCTCATGCAGAGTTGGAGGGAGGACATATCTGTAATGGGATTTTCTTGGTGGGGCAACTGCAGGGAGATGTTTCTTAGGAGTCGGGATGCATAGGTTTTTCCATCACACTATATGTGCCTTTCTGGAGAGACTCAGAAATCACTGCAAGGCTAGGAGGTTTTAAAGGAAAAGAAGCTCTGCCCACCCAAGACACACACGTTATCAGGGGATACGTGCACCACATTTTCTTTCTGGCTGGACGAGCTGTTGGCCTGGCTGGTCCTCCCCTGTGTCCCAGGTGGTGGCAGCATTGGAATAAACCGGTGGTCTCTGAGCATCTTCCAGGATGGGGCCCCAGCAGCATACTGCAGCGCTGGGCTCTGCCCGCTGCTCAAGGACACCTCTGCTGCCTCTTGTGACATTAATTTTTTTCCACTTGGGTGAGAATGAGGGTGACAGCAGGGGGTCCTCTAATTATTTTCTGCAGCTCCATTCACCACTGGAGGAGGCATTTTGAAGGCCAGAAATGGCTCTTTCCCTGGCAATCGCCCCTATTATGCGTCATGCTCACAAAACCCTCGACTGCAATGCAATTCTTGTGCCTCAATTACAGTAAGCTGCACCTACGGAAGAAGCAGAGCTGCAGTCAGCCCCACAGAAAAAGAAATCTTGAACTCCAGAGACAAATTCAATTATTCACAAAGAGAGCCTTTTCAGAAATGCTGGTGTGTGAGCTCTTCCTGCCAGAGGCGAGGATGATTACCCTTGCAGACTGGTGTCCTCTAAACATTGCTTAAAGAAAGTGCTGCTCCCCGGTGGAAAAGAGATGGAGACTTTGAAGCAGGAATTTCATTAAAGAGTAAACTAACCTCTCAGGATCGCTTGGTGCTTGGCACAGAAATCACCGTTTTGTCATTGTGTTTTGGTTTTGAACTTCTTTGAAAACCCTTCTAATGAATCTGTAGCTGGCAGGCAGCTTGGGCCACCTCACAGAGGGGCGGATGAGCGGGTGGCATGGGCTGGGCTGAGCAGCGTGGCAGGGGACAGGGCACTGAGGGGGCAGTGGGATCCCCACTGGCCTTTTTCAGCGACCAACCCCGGCTTCCTCTGCCTCCCCTTCCCACCCTTAGCTCTTATGCCTCTCTCACTGTCTCTTCTGCATGGGGAAGGTGGGAGAAGGGGGCTTCTCACTCCACCCCCTCCTCCTCCCTCATGGCTACATGTACGCGTCCAGGCGCTGCATTTGGCACGGCACAGCCCGAGTTTCAGCTGGGCAGTTGGAGCAGCATGGTGAGGCACGAACACTTCCCTCTCAACAGCCATTTTTCCAGCTGAAAGATGTTTCAAAATCTGAATGGACTTTTCATCCCAGCTCCCTCTCTCACAGCTCTAAGTAGGAGAGAAAACCACAAACAGCTCAGCCCCAGCCACCTCCCTGCTTGGGTCTGGCCTGCCCTGGTGCCTGGGTGGCTCCACCGCCTTCCCCAGCTCCACTGCTTCTGCTCCCAGTGCCAACGCTAACACAAGTCAAGAGGGCCCTTTGTACAAATGTTTCACTTGCTGTTACATCGTTACAGACATTTTGGGGCCAAATCCAAGCAGAGGATGGCTCTTTAATTATGCCTTCTGCTTATCCCACTGGTAAATATTGCTTTCTTCACTTTGTAAACAGGGAACTTGCTTTTAAGCAGCCTCGTCCGAGACTACAAGCCAAAATGAATGGATAGGCAAGGACTACAGCCCTTAAGTGCTCTCTTCTTGCTGTCTGCAGGGAAAAAATCTCTTTGTGACTGCTCTCTGCTTACAAAGGCTTGCAGATAAAGCAACAGGGTAGCTTTTTGGAAAGCAGGAGGATCACAGGGAGTGATCTAGTGCTGAGTTCTTCTGTGTGCACACTTGTGAGTCTCCATTTTTGTGATATAGGAAAGGGACTGTAAATGCTGGCAGTAGTTTTTCTAATTAGAAGGCCGATCTTACAATTCATGTTTCAGAGATGATGTACATTTAGGGATAAATGGAAAAGAAATAATCTCCCTCACCTTCTCTGCCAGTCCAGCCATAGGTCCCTGTGGTCCTCTGCTCCTGTTTAATGCCATATCTGATCAATTACGGTGCACCAGGGTATGCTGTTCAACATTACATTGTGCAAAGTGCAAGTTCCTGAAAAAGCAGAGTATAAAAAGGTTCACCAATGAACAAACCACAACAAATACAAAGCACGTTGACCCAACAACTACACACCAGTGAAAAACCACTGGTTGAAAGCCAGCCAGTCATTTCCAAAAAAAATTAAAGAGTCTAGAGAGTCCCTGTTTTGAAAATTAAATGGAAGGCACGCATGAGAACAGCCCTGCTTTCTTTGGTTGCTTTCTCTTTTTCAGCTACAGTACAAAATGTGCTTTCTCCCTAACAATTAAAGGCTTTTTGCTTGTACTTCCCATCCTCGATCTTTTGTAAGAGAATGTTTATAAGTAGGCCAACAAGTATGTAACAAAATATAATGGCACCCATAGCTTTAGAAAAGGCTCTTGCTAGGAATGGGTAACCCACTGCCAGAGCTGGGAAACCTCTGCTCATATTAGACTACAGGGCTGAGGCTTCCACTGAAGTATCCCAGAAGGGCTGTGTCATCCCCTGGTTGCTTTGGCAGGAGCTTCAGAGGCAGTGTTTGGAGCAGCTTTCATGAATCACACCACCAAGAGAGAACAGGAGCCTGCTTGAGAAAGGGCCTTTCATAAATACAGCTTGTGGGGGCTTTATCTCAAGGTCTGCATGAAAGAGGGAGTTATCGAGACAAGCAACAGACCACTCTATCAGAAACAAAAAGCTTAGTTTTACATCCAAAGTGCTGTAAACCTAGATGGGTTGTACAGCTCATTTCACTGTGCAGACTATCTCTAATGGATTTTGTTCCCTGATTAATTTAAATTCCCCCATACTATTGTATGCAAATACCTTCTCCCAGACACCCAGCCGCCTGGCCAGAGCTCAACACAGCAGACTGGTTAAAATTCACCACTGAAGAAATACATCAAATAGAAAAGATTAAAGGTGTGAAAGTTAACTTCAGATAAAGTAGCAGGGACAATTTGAGGGCAGCAGCTGCCTTTTCATTATTAAAAAAAAAAAATCAAATAAATTGCAGCAATAAAAGACCAAGTTAGAATGACATTGAGAACCATAACTTGGATATTTTTTTTTATTTGACAGAATACTTGGAAAACATCAGGCATTAGTAAGTTTGCACACAGTATCTTTCTAGCCCTATAAATACCTTTCATGATACCAGCTTGTCAGAAAACTGTGGGAAAATGAGATTATCTCTCCGATCACCATCCATCATCTATTAAATTGTCTGCTACACCCCTAATTCTATGTCTCTTTAGAAAAGGTGGTGAACCACAAATGAGAAAAGCAAAGCAGAGGTGGTTTTCATGGTGACCCTGACTCTGCACAAAAGAAACTATACCCCAGCAGGGGCCACGTTTGGACTCTTGAGGTGCTTTAGCCTGGAGCCTTGCAGAGCAGGAACTCTAACCCAGGTCCTGGAAAGAGGGGGTTACCTCCAGGAGGCAATGCAGAGCTGAGCATATCTTACATGTGGGCATCGTAGGGCAAGTGCATTCCTAAATATGGGTATCTCAATAGAGTTTGCATCCTGCATTTAGATGGGATAAATATAGCACAGGAGTAGCTAGAAGGCAAAATGGAGAATAAAAAAATTCTGGGATGTTTCTGCATAATGATATTTTCCAGACCATATGCAGAGTAACATTTAGCTACTTCAGATGTAGATCTTTCTGGTTCACTCCATGCTCTAAGGCATAATGTGAACATGCCCTAAGGAGCCTGCAAGGACTTGCTAGTGTGGCAACGTGCACTGAACCCCAATCTCCTTCCAGAGTACTTTTGGGCAAGTAGCTGAAGAAAAGGATGGAGAACTACATTAAGATAGATGTTAACAGATAACACCTCTTTCAGGATTCAATATGAGCCAATAAGCTTCAGCCATCACTAAAATTAAGGAAGATTTCTAGGTTTTTGGCTGTTTTGTAAGGGTCACTGACCATGTAAAATAGATATTCAGTTTCTAGGTGAGTCTGTCGACTCCTGAAGCAATACTAGGAAAGGCCTGCACCACAGCTTCTTGTTTCAGTGAAACTTCATATCACAGCTAGTGGGGATTTAAAGAGGCCCAGATCACATGGCTGTTGCCCAAAGTGGAGGAGGGACAATCATGTCATGAGACTCATCCCCAGATGTCACCTGGACTGGAGTTTTGGTTGTGAAACAAAAGCAGGTTGGTAGTCACCTCCTCCAGCCCTCCCCGCTGTCTGACCCCTTGTCCTGGATATTATTTCCACCCCAGTCACTGATGTGCGATCTACCCACTGCCAGGAGCCTGTTTGTGACCTACCGACACAGGGGCACCACTTGACTGAACACCGCTCTTCCTCCCACCCGAAAGGAGGTTATGCTTTAACTTCTCCATGGCCGATTAAGCTTAGCAATGCTGCTAATGGCAATGAAATAATTTGAGACCTCTGCCAGAGCAGTTAACTCCTATTTTGCATGATTGCCTCCATTTTCAGAATGAATATGCAGCGGCTCAGTGGGTTTAAGGGCCTAACCGAAGCACTGCCCAAGTTGAAGGGTGGCACCTGAGGGCTTCCAGACTTCCTAGAAGAGCCCCACTGTGTAGACAAGGGAACCTGTTTGCATTCCCCAAGTCTTGTGTCCCAAAAGGCTGAAGTCACCTTCTGCCCCTTGGAAAATCAATGATTCAGTAAATTAATTTCAGTCTGTTACTGTAATTGGATTTAAAAAAAAAAAAAAAAGCAGCATCTTGCAAGAGTTTCCTTAAAGTCAGTAAGCTGGAGAATTGCACTGTGACTGAGCACAAATCAAATACTTCTAATGTTGTTTGACATTTTAATTGCAAATAAGGAAAAAATCTCTCATTACAGAACTAAACCAAGTTGGCTTGTTGTGAATCAGTCTCTCCAGAGGACGATTCCCTCCCTTACCCCCCGCTCAGCCGCACAGCAGCCGAAGCAGCAAACATCATGCAAAGTAAGGCAGCCGCAGCCATTACCACTCATCCTTTCTTCTTTTAAAATTGCCCTGACTCACGCGGTGTATTTCTCTAACAGAGGCTACAGTGCTGCAAAGGGCTTGTCAAGGAGGGGGAAAAGAGAAAAAAACCCAAAACCCAAACCGACCACAGAGTTGCACAAAAACCCCCAAGTTTAGAAGTGCCATAGATCTGTTTGCAAGGAGGCTGGATCAAAATCATTTCAGGCTCATTTCAGTGATTTACCTGAATACGCTGGAGATGCATTTGGCTTGCAGTGCTTCTGGGAAGTCTTGGCCGTGGTCTTTCAGGATGCAAGAGAAAGTGTTGGGGCTGGGAATTGGTACAGCTGACCAGCTGCTCAGAGTACAGGTACAATTTTAGAAGTCTGATTTAATATCTTGTTCTACCAGCAATGCTTGTGGCTAAATGGGAAATAAAACTAATCTATCCTTATTAGATTTGGGCTGTAATCTCATATCACCCTCAGATATTGGACTTCCCTGGCAGGCTTCCTGCTTTCTACTGGCTCTGGTTCCCAGGAAGCTAAAGAAGGCAAGGTAGATAATGAAAGAAATGTAAGTTCAAAGAAAATTCATGTGTAGTTCAGTGGTTTGAACAGTAGAAACACTTAACAAGCCATATATGAAACCAAAAGGGAGAGAGGCAGTCCATGGATGTGGCCCATTCCCCCCCAAGAAATGTTTTATTATACCAATGTGGATGCTGCCGGTGTCTGAAAACACTGGGTGCATTAGATATATTGCTTTGACTACGAGGGAGGGTCACCCACTGAGCAGAAAAAGTACACGACCAGCTTTATGGGATCAGCACCTACCTCATGCACTAGTTGCTCACAGGAAAGAACTAGGAATTTTTCAAGAACGTCACCTGGTGTTTCAAAATGGACAAAATTTTGATCAGAGTGAGGATATTGGATATCTTGCACGAAGAGTTATTTGGTATAAAAAATGTTAACCAAAATATAGCTTAGGTGCAGTTAGTCTGGCTTTGGCAGAAAATGAAGAATTAGTGCTCCTGACAGGCTCTCCAGCGTGTTTTCCTGCAATTTTCCATTTTTCAGTTGCAGTGGCAGTTTCCAGCAGTCTTTCTCTATGGGTGACCTTTTCGCCTCACATCAGAATTGCGCTTTGACAGACCATGAACTATTCCTCATCCAGTCGCTTAAGTAGTCAGACAGTTCCTCTGGTGAGGCGGTCTCTAGACCTAGGAGGGAGTTAGCTCTGTAAAACCTCACCTGCCACCACCCAAAAGGCAGGGGTGACCTCCTGATTTGTTATTTAACCCCCTCACACCAATTCTCAGGGAAAAAAAAAAGAACTGACATTCATCATCTATGCAAAAACCCCCAAAGTTCCCAGCTAACAGCAGCTATTTCATAGCACCTGAAGCATACTTAAGAGCTCAATGTTTACTGGTTTGGGTTTTCTAGGAAGGAGGATTTAGCAACCCACATTTAAACACCACAAAGCCACTGTTTTTTTTTTATTTTATATTTTTTCTCAAGTTCCCCATACTGTGTACTTTCTTTTTGGGAAACTGCCAAAGTCTGTCTCAGGAGGTTGTTATTTTTCTCCAAGTGACCAAAATCAATCAATCAATCTGTGGCTTGGCAGTGACAGAGCAAGAGATTAGAACTCTCAAGGCAGATTATAAACACAACCCCCTCAATTAACTCCACTGGGATGGACTAGAGGTGGTTAGGTCCTCATTAAGTCAATTATTAACACAGATGGTCAACGCGCATATTTTTTATGACAAATCTGATTAATTTCATGTGCAAAGCAATAAACCTAGAGAGAGGCTAAGAAGCAGGGCTGCTGCCCTGCCTGCCAGGCCACAAGCTGCATTGAGCACATTTGGCCACTGCCCTGGGCAAACAGCCATCTCCTCTGGCCACCAGCACCAGTTTGAGGTGCTCCTGAGATAGGTTATAGAGAGAGCAGTGACAGAGATGGCTCTGAATTATGCAGCTGATGTGGTGGGTTGTTGTGATTAAGGCTACTAGTTCACAGGCCAAAGCTTTGGAGCAGAGCTGGTTAGGGCACTTCCAGCATCACCTTGCACAGACAGGGTCTCCGGCAACTCTCAAGTGAGAGAGATCAACAGGCACACATGGTCCCTACTCCTTGCATGAGGAATCATTTGGAGGAAACATTTTGAGCCATAACTACGTAACTCTCAGTCAATTTTAAGTGCCTGGTGCCTAGATTTGTGGGCCTGAGAAAGCCTGCTGGTGCACGTGCATTTTGGTTTCCTGCTGGAAAGCAGGAACCAAAAACTTGCACTGAAAGTGCTCTGGCAACTTAGGCCTGGACCAGTTTTGCTGCCAGTGCAATCATCATCCTCAGAAGGCCCTTCCATCATACCCCACTGTGTTTTTAATAACTGAACTTCATCTGCCTTCTGCAGAATTCTTCAGGATTTAGTTTTAAACTGGTAACAGCTACAGTTAGTCTTACTACAGGAATGAGTCACTTGTTAAGAGGACGGAAGATAAGTGTGAGTCTCACTTTTTTGGGTCTCAGACCCTGCACATTAAGGCCAGTTTCCCCTGCTGATCCGTGTCACGCTTATGAGGCAGCTTATGATCTTAACTCAGCTCATCTGAGTTATGGGATCAAACTCTCTATTTGAAAAATGAAGGCATTTAAGGCCCTGCCAAAGCGGGAGGGGGAAATACCCTTAACACTGAGCATAGATTGAATTTCCCTTCAGGAGTTTAAAAGAAAGAAGCTGAACTGTGACCCAGAAAGGCTGAAATTAGTTTTAAAATGTCCTGTTCTATGACACTGCACTATATCCATGGTGGTAATTTATTAAAACTCCTTCCTGCCTGAACAACATTTAAGGGCAGCTAAATGAGCAGCAGCACTACCAGACAGTACCCTGCACTGTCCTGTTGAGTAATTAAAATGATGCTGAGCAAGTGTCTGATTTAACCTTTTGTCAGGCTCCCGTAGTGCCCACGGTGCATCGCACCATATAAGATCCTGGCAGTGCTGCTGACCTCCGCGTTGTTCCCCTATGAAAGGCTAGCAGATGGGCCAGCTCTGATGGCTGATGTGCTTGGCACAGCCTGATGAGTGACAAGGAGCAACCCAATGAAGAGAGGGAAGGGTTGGCGAGCAGCTGGAGGCACCCCGATGCTCCCAGCAAGGAAGACGTCATGTCAGTGAGACCTACCAGTGAAATATGTGACTGGCTGGGAGCAGTGACAGCTTAAGGCCGACACTGATTCTTGCGTTCATCCATCTGGATAAATATTTGTTGCTGTTATGTGTGCTCACCAGTGGGAATACATGATTAAAACATTCCTAATTTGCAGCGCTTTCAAATGCATTCACGTCAGGCTCCCTTCCCCAGGGGATAAACGGCATTTATAAATCCTCAATCTTTTCCTAACTTCAGGTATTATTGCAGGTGAAAAATCAGAATATTGGTACTTTGGCAGCCTGCTAGGCACATGGTGTTGTTTGATGAAGATTCAGAGGTGTACCTAAATACGTCTCACTCCAAGTCAAACTCATCTTCTTCGTGAATGTGTAACCAGTACAGGTCGACAATGGAAAAAGGCAATAAGCAGCTCTTGTGAAAAAGGGATGTATCTTGTCACAGTCATCTTTTCTGTTTCTGGCCCTGTGTTAGCATCTTTTCGGTCTGCTCAACAGCTTTACAGGATTCGGCATCCAATGTGTAACAAACACCAAGGTTCTTATCTTGTACCGTTGACTGCTACCAGTAGTAATATTTTCTATCTTACACCTCTTTCTTCTGCTCTCTTTATGTAGGCTAAGGTAGCACCAGCCAGACCCAAAAAGCAGGAAGCCTAATTACTGGAGCTGTGCAACTGAAATGATGGAGTTTCTTAAGACTACAACTGAGATAAGAAGCTGCCTAATAAACAAACAAGAAGGATGCCTGTACTCTGTCAGAGGAGTAATCGAAGCCTGGACAAGACACTTGGGGTACTTTAAGACAAGGCTGTGCAGACTTGGAGAAGTCCAATTACAGTGCCTCAATTTATATGGAATAAATTGAAGAGAGGGCTGATGGAGAACAGACACAGAATGAAAGCCAAGCACTTGGCAGAAGGCAGTGATTGACAAGGAGATGCACAGTTCCCTCTGTAAAGAACTTGTTTAATTTATCCAGAAAGAGAGCCCAACTCCAGCCTTCAAACAGGGATTTCTACCTTGCTGGACCCCACCAGGTGCAGTTTTGCATTAGCTGCTCTTCAGCCATTCTACTTGAATAAAGAAAGTCAGGGGTGACAAATACAATACTGAATCAGATCTGTGCTTAAAGACAGATGACTAAATTGGGATTTCCAGCTGGGGCACTGGAGGAGGTGTAAGAGGCAAGGACAGCCCACTGAGTGCTCATTATGACTAGCTGGTGGCTTCAAGCGGTCAGCCTTGGCAGAGCTCGTCCAACTGCCACATAGTGGTAATGACTGGTGGGAGAGGCAGCTCCTGGGGAGAAAGCAGCAGCCATGGCTGCCTATCAGTGCTGGGAAAGTCCAGCACAGCTTTCTGACAAACAAGGGTTGAAGCATTCATAATCAGAGAGGCGGAACAGTTGTGGAGATTTCACCCATGCTAATGTCTATCATGTCTTTTCAAACCAATGTACACAGGAACACTCTTCCCCCCCCCCCCCCCCCCCCCAGTATAAAAAGTAATTTGGGAAAATGGAATTGTTAATTCTTCTCCCCAGGTATACACCCTTTTATCACATGAGCTCTGGTGCCTCAGAAAAACAAAGTACAGATCTTGAGCCGCTCTGGCTGAAACCAAAATACCTGTCCCCATGCACTCTGCTGTACTTAGAGAGTTGCACCTGAGACACCAGCACCACATGCATCAAAATCCTGGATGCCTAAGATGAACCTGGGGCAAATCAACACAACCCCATCCAATCATTGTGCTCTATGAATGGACACGGCCCACCTCCTCCTGAGCTCTCAGCATCCTCACAGCTGCTCCTCAGCTTTCTGAGGGGTGTGACTAACCCTGAACATTCTCCCCCTCTCAACAAAGGTACAAACAGCTGCTGCCCATAACATCATGTTGCCACACTACAGACCTTTAGTTACTCAAAGAAATTAATTATTCGGAGGTGCCAGAGACCTGAGGCCAGGCTCAGCTGACCTGCTTGGCTCTGCTTGTCCCTCAGCCAAGGAAACCATGCTGAAAAGACCTCTTTGACCATCATCTTTGTAATCAGTACCCTGCTGAGATGCTAATAAGACAAGCAATTCTGAGGGTTAAACTTTTTTCCAGTTGGTGATGCCATTCCTCCACAATTAAAGGTAAATGTCTCAAAGGTACTTAAGTACTTGTTTGCTGCCAAGACAACTAGATTTCTTGGAATGACAGGCTTAAATCTTTCAACAGAACTCAAATTGCTGTGCCTCTGCCATTTATGGGCTTTCTAGAGAAACAGCAATTGTTATGCTTCTGGTGCAACAGTGTAAAACCAAAAAACTCCCATAAATCAGAAGTATCTTCAGGAAAGGTAGAGTCATTAATAATAGCAACACTGTAATACATAGTAATTAGATTTTTAGCAAAGGTTTTCAGGGAAAGAGACACAAGCCCAAGTACCACAGCCCAAGCTGTTAACATTCAAGGCTTTGTCCTTAAAACAGAGGCTTGGCTTAGTGGTGTCTTAGTATCTTGTCCCACCACCTCAGCAGGGCCATCAGCCAGCTGCTCTCACCTTTTTGTTTGCAAAAAGAGAGTGGTACTCTCCAGGCTCTGCTCTCCACAGGGCCAGGCTGAGACTGGGCGCTCATTTCTCCAGTTAACTTATTCGGGCTCTCCTTGTCCCGTGCTGCATTAGAGAGCCAGAGAGTACCTCTCTATTGGTTACTTTGTAGCAACCTCTTACTATTTTCAAAATTTCCCACCTTCCTTCCATCGTTGGTGTTTGCTCTTGAGACCTGGGAAGTAATTAACAGAAATTGGATATTTAATTATTATCACTGGTTGTTTAGAGAGATGGCTTTGCTCTTCTGTTCCTCCAAACTGGGATTTTTTAGTATGGGAAGTCTGTTTGCAGGTTCAGCCTTTTGCAGACGACTTACATAAAAATCAGCTTAGCTGAACTTAGGCTCAGCTCTGTCTTTGCCCATCTCAGGGATAGCAGATGTTGCTGAATGACACATACTGACCCAGGTTATTTTATTACCATTTCACAGAATCACAGAGTTGTAGGGGTTGGAAGGGACCTCAAGAGATCATCAGGTCCAACCCCCCTGCCAAAGCAGTATCCTAGCTCATACTGCACAGAAAGGAGTCCAGATGGGTCTTGAATATCTCCAGAGAAGGAGACTCCACCACCTCCCTGGGCAGCCTGTCCCAGGGCTCTGTCACCCTTACTGTTACCAAAAATCTTTGCAGATTGTTATTCCCAGACCCTCAACTTGGCAAGCAGCAGCAATGCTGTCAGGTAACCCCATCAGTGCCTGCTACCCTGTCCACAGAGGCACCCAAACAATGTCGTGCCTGGTGTTGGGTCATGGGGCAGGGGGAGAGTGTCCACCTGAATGCCAAAGGCAGCAGGAACAAGAGCACCCGCAGCCTTATGCCACTGTGAGCCATGTGTCTGGAGACAAGAGGCAGCAGCTGCTCCTCACATGCAGCAGCACAGGTGGTGTAGTCAGTAAGGTGGGGCAAAGAAGAAAAAAAAAGGTCTAACTGAGCACCCTCTTCCATCCTATTTAATCCCATCAGCACGCTCTCACTGACTTAGCTTGGTGGGAGCAGGGCCTACACTAAACACCAAAACAACAACAAAACCAGTCTCCTCAGGCTGCCTTTCAAGCTGGGGCATTTCCCTCAGCCAGCTAGCGCTAGTGCAGTGGGGTCAGTTGTGTGGGGACAGGGCAGGAAGAGGGATGCCCTGAGCCCCTGTAGTCCCTGGAGGAGGCACGGCTGCTGGAGCCAGCTGCTGGCGCCGCGAGGTGGGGACAGCGAGTAAAAAAAAAAAAAAAAAAGAAAAGACAAAGCATACATAAATAACCTCTTTGGAAACGCGCCAGCGATTTCTCTGGGCACAAAAATCAAAACATGGTTTTACAGGAAAGCCTTCCCCGCCGCTCCCTCAACACCGCCCTGCCCACAGAGCGCAGGCTGTCTCTGAGCCTATGGTTTCCTGGTGCCTGCGGTTTTTTCAAGAGCAGGGCTTCAGCTCTGTTAGTCCTTGCTTGGGGCTTTGTCCAGAAGAGGTATCTGTGACCTGTGGGGGAAGCTGACTTTCCTCGTTCTAGTTTATCTGGTTATTGGGATGCTCCATCTCTGAGCCCATCAATTAATTATTTTCTGCCTGCCTGTCGTATAGCAGTCCCCTCTGCTGGTTCGATAGGCCTCGTGGCAGTGCATTTTCCTCTCCAGGTGTAAAATTCAATTTGACTCAGGTTACTTCATGAGGTAACGTACCCATAAACTGTCAAGGTAAGAGCTTCATACCATTCCGGTATTGCTGAAGCTAAGAAACAAAGCTACCTTGAGTACAAACCTACCCTGACTTGGGTGGCCCTTTGTAGAGCCAGGAGCTGCACTCGATGGTCCTTATGGGTCCCTTCCAACTCAGCATATTCTATGATTCTATGATGATACGCAGGAGGAAGCTTCTCACTGCTTACGCCTTGAATCGCTTTTAGTTCAACAATTTGCCTTAAAGCAGACACAGAGCAGAGTATCACCCAGTTGCTGCCTGGTAATGCATATTGCAATGTATTTGATTTTCATATCAGAATATTATAGTTTCCAGTACCAGGAGATAATAGGCAAAACACAAGGGTTTCCATGGGACATTGGTGTATTTTGTCTTTTATATTTGCTCTGTGCTTTGCTTTGGTGGTACAATACATTTATATGCCATTACCATAAATTCAATTGTTTGCAAATTCTCTCTCAATTTTCCATCCTGTGGCAATAAAGCTACATTTAGAAAGGGCTGTCTTTAGCAATTTCTTGCCATCCTTTTATTGATGGATTCTCTGAACATCTCATTGCACTTTTATTCTATTATCCATTTAATGATTTTTCATTTCCTCCAACATAGGCAGCCCAACGAATGTTTTACCACAATAGATGACACTTAAACTTGCCACTTGGGGATAGGCTGAGGTGTGGAGGGGGAAGAGTGGGGATTTTTTTCCATTTTTTTCCCATGAATTAATTTTTCAATAAACTCTACTTTTATATACACTACATCTTTGGTGCCTTGATGAGTCTTCTTATTTCTCCTTCCTGAAATGTGGGGATTATGCATTGAAACAGACATTTCAAGTTCTGCTAACATAAGTGTTGACTGTTTAAAAAATCTGATTTGTATCACAAAGAACTCAAACTCAGTAATTTATTTTAACAATTATTTCAGCCAGATTTAGTTTCCTAAACTAACCCAAAGACATTGCTATTCCTGGTAAAATCAGGCGATGGCTACCTAGTGAATGTTGATTATTTACTGTTGGTTTCAATGTCTCTTCATCTGCTTGCCCAGATAGGATACACCTCAATTAAGAAGGTGCAACTGCTTCCTAGAAACACGGTGACCTACAGATATTAGTGACACCTGCAGGGAAAGGCAAAGGCTTTCACAAAACTGGCTGATACAACTTGTACAAAGCCCAAGAGCCAAGCGTGCTGCTGAGCACATGAAACTTCTGCTATGGAGTATAAGCAGCTATGGACAGCTTTAATTGTGAAACACAGAACTTGTGAAAATGAAATTACAGCGGACAAGCGTCAGGATCATTACCCTTAGCTTGTCTGTTTTAAGCCAAATCCTCCTATTGTTTAATAAACACAGTCTGGGCTAACAATTTCTGGAGAAGGAGTATCAACTTCCTCTACGGTTTCAACAAAATCCCACATTCTGAAGGCATCATTTCCTTTCATTAAGCCATTTAACATCTATCTCCCCTCAAATACCAAGAAGGTCAGCTCTTTCATGACAGCGAAGACATCTTACCACTGTTTTGATGGTCTGGCACAGAGATGACATTGCAACACTCAGAGAAAAGGCATCTATTTTTCCATGATGCATACAGCAGGATGTGTAGGTCTTCAGGAGGATCCATTCACACACAGTAACCCATGAGCTACCACCTAATGAACAGTGACACGGGAGTTAGTCAAGGCATTTTCAGGAGAAACTTGTCTTATTAAATGCAGTTTGAAGAAGATATTTTCCATCCTAATGAGATGCTGTGAACAGAGGTTAGTTCCCAAGCTCCCAAACAGCAGAGATTTCCATTCAGGCCCGTAGGAAGCTCAGGCACATGAAGGCAGTGCCATCAGCCTCTGAAGGACACAAGCAACTCTGCGTGCCATTGGGAGGTTTCCACTATGCAGGATATAGAGGGAAGTGAGTCCTGGCCATATGAAGGCCATGTTGGCCAAAATATTTATAATATGTCATACAAAATATTGTCTACTTAAAGATCAAGTATAAACAGGTATAAATTATATCTGGTATGTTGAAGCAGTACAGCGAAATACTTAACATGAAAAATAAGCAATTATATTTTAAAAAGCATCCAGATATCATCTTAAGGTTAAATAATTACCAGTTCAATTAAATAATGTTTGATTTTTGGATTAAAAAAATCTCTATGGATGAAACTAGAAGTTTGAAGAGGTTTTTGTCATTGAAAAATGAAGCTACGTCACATGTCTTCTTCAGAAGTTTTCATAAAAAATAGCTGACAGCTGAATAAATCTCCATAGCATTGCAATTGAGAGAAAAAAACCTCACAACAAAAGGAGTAAAAACTGACCAGCCTTAAGAAATATTTACATGACAAGGAGAAATAAAACAACAGAATTACAAAATGAATAAACAAAAATATTACCCTTCTACTGTTTTTTCTAACTCTACAAAGAAATGATCTTCCATTTCTGTGATTTCATGAGTATCAGTGGGGCTGTGTACTGGGGACAGCATCCTTGGGGCCCCAGCGGCTGCTGAGTGTGTTTAGCAGAGGGACACACCTGGTACCCCTGCACAGGTGGCTCGATGCCACTTGCTCAGAGGAGTTCCAGGTGAGTTGAAACTGCTGCTAAAAAAGGCAAGTGTAATCTTACTAGCAACTGGCAGGTAAGCAGAGAGGGGGAGTGAAGGGACAGGCGCCGAGCTCCTCTCTTTGGTGACCAATGACAGGACCTGAGGAAACAGCATGAAGCTGTGACAGGGGAAGTTTAGGTTGGTTATCAGGAAGAGGTTCTTTACTGAGAGGGTGGTTGGGCACTGGATCAGGCTACCCAGGGAAGTGGTCACAGCACCCAGCTTGGCTCAGTTCAAGAAGCATCTGGATAATGCACTCAGGTGCATGCTCTGACTTGGCTTGCCCTGTCCGGACCCAGGAGCTGGGCTCAATGATGCTTATGGAACCCTTCCAACCCAGGATATTCTATGTTTCTATGAATAGTACAACTTGACTGGGTTGCTTTGAAGTCACCTGCTTATCCTCCGTGGACCAAGCTGGGTTCTATTAACGGACACGGGAATTTTGCAGTTGCTTAGAGGATTAGTTAATTTACGGGACAGTTGTGCAGGACACTGACTGCCTCGCCCACCTCAGCCTCAAACTGCACAAACTGACTGAACCCCTAGAAGCTGAATAATCCTTCGAAGAGTGAGACTGGGCTCCAGTGGGATCAGAAGTTTCCATTTGACCACAGAGAAATAATTTTATTTCCTTTTTGCTGTTCTGCAACTGAGAAAAATCCTCATCTTGTCATGAATTTACAGATCATTTCATTCACACAACAAAAGAAAAAAACCCCCGGGAAGCACGATCTCTTTGTTTGAACTCAATCTTGTATTCTGCTCAATACCATTACAGGCTGAAATTAAATATTTTCCTCTTCTCCACCTAAATAAAATGTGATCCAACATATTATGCAGTTCTAATCTATTTTGGCCAGCTACATTTTTATGCTGATAAGGGAAAATTAATTTAACCATATATGCACAGGAATATCATCACATTGTGCACGGAAGATAAAATCTCACAAGGCATTTGGCTTGTGAATGCAGGTTCCAGGAGGATGTTCATTTCCAATTGCATTTTCCCCCCAATAGATTCTTAATTTGCCTTGTTCTATATGGTTTTCCATTTTGTACAGCAATAAAAATCAGTGAAGCAGCAAAAGCTTACAGGCCTAAGCCTAAGTTTGATTTATGTAATGGATGGCACAATATCGTTGGTTTCCATAATTGAAATTCATTCAGCTCCCACTGTTTATAATGCAGTTGTAAAGTGCATTATGTATTTATTGATAAGCAATCATTTTATTTGCAATACTGCTGGAAAAAGAGAGGTGTTGCCTTAATTTTCTTGTTCCATTTATGTTTTTTAAGTTTGAAGCTTGTAGAAGTATGTAAAAACCTGTGTATGCCTATCACTTTCTGTTTCAAAGCCTTAAAGTAGACTGATATCTCCTTCTAAAGCACAACTGGTTAAAAAAACCCAACAAAATAGGCTGTGTCAAAAAGTCAGAATTTTTATGACTTAAAGTAGCATTCATCTATATGCAAAAAAATCTGAGTAATGAGTAAATTCAACAGCTGACCCAAAAGTGTCTCTCATACCCTATACTCTCCCACAGCAGAAAAGCTGGGGCTCCAATTACTTCCCTGAAGTTTAATTTTTTCCCTCCAATCAGGGAAAAAACAATCAAAATGTCATTTTCTGAGACATTTCCCGTAAGGATTTTTTGTTTGTTTGTTTTAAATAACATTTGTTTAAAGAAAACACTGAAGTCTCGCCCAAGGAAGACTTAAATGTGTTTCTTACATGAATTTATGCAACTGTCTTAATACTACTGTCAGGAAAATTCCATATGCTTTTAAAAAAATATATATTTCCCCTGCTCTTTAGGATACTTGTGTCTGAAGGCATCACTTGACAGCCCAGTTTTTCCCCTTTATTTTCCCCTTTTCCTCATGATGCAATTAAACACAATTGTATTTTCCATGAAAGCTGTACTAATTCTGGGTCATTAGACTGATAGCTTTGAAATAAAGATGTTTTCATTTACCCTACAAGAAAGTAGGAGAGGAGCTGTAATACACCTTTATGCTAACCCTGAAGGCTGATCATAGCAAGCAATGTCTCCAGGGCCCGCTCCAGTTCATGGCACCTCTTTGGGAGTGCTTGCAAGGGTTGATAGAATCCCCTGTACCATGAGAATTCAGTAACATCCCTTTCCTTAAGGCATACACCTGTCTCCAAAAAACTTATTTCACACTAGCCAAACCTAAGTCGCTGAAAGGTTATCACTGGCTTTAATTTACCTGTCACTGTACTGAGTACCTTCCAAGTCCTGTTTCCAGAAACATGGCAGTCTGCTACACCAGAACCTGGATTTACCCCATGAGTTCTTTCCCATAGGTTTTTACCAGTTTACTGCATTTTGTTCCACAGCCACAACTGGAGCTCTTTCAGACATGTCTCAGGCCAGCATTTGGACTTGGCGATCTCCTGCGCTGTGTCTGCACCTTGGGCTCTGTGACCTCAGCTTCCAACGTGATCTCCTTCTCAATAAATGAACAAAAATTAGAAATTTACACCCTTGGTGCCTTAGGAGCAGTACTGAAGTATGCTGCAAGGGTAGGGTGAAGGCAATCATGTTGTTTGCTGCTTATCCATCTTTCTTGGGGGAAAGAGAGTGTTGGGGGGGTGGGGGAAGGGGAATGAGAGCTGAGGGAAGGGGAGAATTTCCTCTCCATAGCAACTAAACTCACTTTTCAAAAGCACCATCTGAAGCATTGAACACAAACGCCCTTTACAGCAGACTGTTTGCAGTGCTGGAGGCAGGATCTCTCTTTCACTGCATCTTGAGGACAAAAAAAAAAAAAAAAAAGTTCTTTAAGATTTCCTCTTCAATAAGAAAGCCTGGATAATGACTCTGTTATCCTGATATTTATCTCTGGAAATGTTCCAGCTGTGAATGCGAGACAGGTGTCTTTATGAGTTATTGCAGCCTGGTATCTCTTGACATCTTCTGACCAAACCTCCTCTCCTTCTAGCAATCTAGAGGATTGATTTATGGTGTTCAAAAGCCATTCCTGACATATATAGAGTCATCAGCATTGGCAAACAGTGCTATTTCAAATGGACCTTACTATTTTTGCTTTTTTAAATATAGCTGGCTATTGGATTTATAGTCCCCTATAAGGCAGGTTCAGCTGCTATGCTCAGGAGTGTACATGAACTATGCCGCTTGCTTATTTACTCTTGATTTCTTGCCATTGAATGAAAGATTTAGGGGGTACACATGGGACTGATTGATACAGCAGGGTACTACACCACTGTTTCCAGGTACCAGGTCCCTCTTGTGGAGTTTCCTGGCTTCTGGTTGGGGGTTTTTTGCATTGTTTTTTGTTGTTGTCGTTGGGGGTTTGTGTGTTTGTTTGTTTGGGTTTTTTGTGGTGTTTCTTTGTTTGTTTCATTTGGTTTGGGTTTTCTTTTTTTTGTGGTGTTTGCCTTCAGGAAACTGACCCCATGGCCTCCATGCCAGCAGCATTGCTCTGAGGACAGAGAAAGTCCCTGGGAATCCAAGAGCCAGATGCCAAGAGGACAAAGTCCTGGGACAAGATAACCTCAAGAATAAGCTGCAGTGTGAGCAGCCCTGGTGAGGAGCTGCCACATACTCCTTGGTCACAGTTGATTAAAACAGAGGGACATGCAGGGATGGTGGGATGAGGAAATGAAAAACATGTCAAGGAGAGGATTTTCAGGGGCATATCTGTGCCCTGATGGTTCATCTCACAGTGATAAGGTGTCACCAGCACAAGTGAGGAGCTGTAGGCTTGTTCCACCATAACTGGAGTTGTGCCCCTGTTGGATTTAGTCTATGAGGTGTGAGAACTGAGGCTGCACCGGCCAATTTTCTTTGCTAGCTAGTGAAGTCTGGAAAGCAACAATTCCCTTGTTCACCTCCCTCAAATGGGTGGGAAAAAAAAGGAACTAATTTTGCTTCATGTAAAGAAAACACTATATATAGGAGGATTTTAAAAATGAGAAGAAGCTGGAGCTTGAAGGGGTATATGCTAATTTCCTTTTTCACATACTGAAAAGTAACATTCTGTTGTACAAATATTTTCCTTTGTCAGATTAAACCAAAGGCTGAATTTCCTAATTACTTTGGTCATCTTTAAATTACTTGAGCTATTCAAACATTCATCTGAAACTTCTCACGAATCTTTCTCTAACATTTGATGACATTAGAAAAGATTTCATTCTTACACTTCATAAGTGCTGAAATCTCTTTCCTTTTCTTGCCCTTTATTTGATTTTCTCTTTTGAATACTTACATCTTTTACATGCCAGATTCATTGACAAATGTGTTCATGAGCAGCTCTCTATGACTTTTGGCTTAAGGAAAATAATACACAACATGTTTAGTGCACTGTAAAACTGAGCACAGAAAATTACAGGATAACCAGTAGGAAACACGCAAATTGGAACATATTTAAATGTTTAGAGCTTAAAAAGAGATAACTGGGGATTTTTTCCCTAGCTCTTAACTCTTCTTCATTCCTAAAGAATACAAATAAGTTTTTATAGCTGTCATTCAATCTTATAGCATGTGGCATTTTTAGTGCTTACCTTTCCTTCCCCTTAACTACCAAATTTTGTTGCTTATAATACAAAAGAATCCTCAAAAGGCTTACCAAATTCTTAAAAAAAAAAAAAAGGATAAATTGGGAATTCTCTCTCCTAACTTTCAAAGAATTTAAAAACTCTACAACATTCATTGACTCTGCATGAAAATAACATAAAAACTCTTCTAGGAATTCAGGTACATTGCAGTATGATGCAATTTAGCATGCAGCTCTCAAGAAACTCTAGCATGTACTAAAAAAAAGAAAGAATTCTGCTTTCAATAATGTGCCAAAGTAAATAAGCATTTTTAATTTAAAAGAGACATGCTGCAGCGAGAGATTGGTGAATTTTAATGGGAGATGTTTTTACACCCTTTTAGAAGTGCTTTTCTAGTGGGGGGAGAAAGTTACATGCAAGAATTATTAAATCTCAGTGGGTAGCCTTCTCTCTCTCACGTCAGTGGTTTGCCTATGATTTACAAGACTCTACCCAAAACAACAATCTGGCTTTTGTAGCCCATCTGCTTATGGATGGAAATGGAAGAGATGAACGTACTAAAGCCCCTTACTGGCATCAGGATCAAAAGTTTGACACCTCCTTCCCTTCCCTGCAACAGTGCTGACTGACTGAATGTGCTATCCATATATAACATGGTTACAACCTAGTTGTACTCCAAAGGTGATAACAGTCTCAAGGAATTAGGTTTTTGGATGATGCATCACTTTGGAGACTAACTGTTCAGTAGTTGACCGGGACAGCATGCTTGACATCCAGCAAAACACTGCCAATAATTTTTAAGAAGCTGCTACAGCTTTTTTCCTTGCCACAAGGAACTTGTGCTCCAAAGCTGGTGACCTGAGTAAAACTATTTGTGGCCTGCTAAAAAAACCACCAAAAAACCAACCTCTCAATAGCTAGTCTGAACAGGCATGGCACTGACTGGTTACTTTAAACCAAGTTGCATGTAGACTTACCAGAAACATTTGCCTGTCTTTCAGGTTATCAGAGAAAGCCTTCAACTGGCTAGGAGGTCAGCTATGAAAACACTCGGTGGTGAAGCTTCCAGCTCTCATTCAGTCCTTCTTCTGCACATACATCACTGAATGTGCGCGAACATCCACAGACGGAGCTGGATGTCCAGACATGGCAAGAGACTAGGGAGCAGCAGCTTCATGTAGCAAGCTGAGCACCACACAGGACGAAAAGAAAGTTGCATGGCACCTAGTTGTATGATAAATACTGGCTAAATACAATTATGGACACGCCTGAACTTTTAAAAGCTACAGTTGTGATTTTACAAAGGGACGTTTCGATTCTCTCAACCAAACGCTACGCATACAGGTACTGAAGATGACCCATTATGAGCAAGCATCATATCACAGCCTCCTCTGACTGAACCACAGCATTTCTTGACTTCTGAATGCAAAAAGGAGACACATCCACAACAACGGTTTCCAATGAATAATTCAGCAAGCTCCAGTCATGAAGCCCGCAACACGCGCTGCAAGGAAGATGAAGCATTTTCGCTGCCCATCATTATGTATGTTCATGCCACAGGGATTTTTCAATTATTGAACAGTGTAGAGTTGCCTTTGTTTGTAGAATGTGTCAATTTGAATTGTGTGGCTTCTGCGCGTTCATTTACATTTGCCAAAGGCTGCTTAACATTAGCTTGGCTTTTTACTCCTCTGTCACATGAAGTTGTGGATGAAAAATACTGAGCCATTACTAACATTTTATGAAGCATCTTAACTTGGGTGCTTTAACTGTCAAGACATTTCCAATAATTTCTTCCGATATTTTCTCATCAGAGAAAGCTCTATTAGTTTTGGATCTGTTCACCAACATAACCACTGTAAGCAGCTGCTAATGTTACAGAAATTCAAGTGTCACAAGTAACAAGAAATGAAAGGTGAAGTATCTAGCATTAAGTTTATAAGCTAATAAACTGGAAAATGTTGCTGCTTTTATTTAATTCATGTTGAAATTCAATCCACAGCTTAAGAAGGAGCTGTCTTTTCAATTTACAGAGGGTACAAGAGTCGTGCTTTGAGCCGGCAAAAATATTTTCCACGTAGATATATTGAGCTTCAGTTTGGTGATGTAAATGACTTATTTCAGCTAGTGATGACAGAAATGAAGGAGTTCCCAATGTGTGAGCTCAGAGGCAAGCATCTACCATTTCCTGGGGCGCCAGCAAGAATAGTAATACACCTTGTAAATTACTGTTATGTGTATTGTGGCAAGAGCTATTGCATTTAATTTATTTGTGACATATGAGGAAGAAACTCAAGATTGTTCTATAATTGTAATTGTGATGTAATCAGGTCTGTGCCTGCTTGTGCATTCAGTGCATTTATATCCTCAATTCCTTGGGTTCCAGAATTTTAACAGATCCCTGGTTAATCTCCTCACAGAAGATTCGGTGGACTGATGAGACAAAAGATGGATGTAAGGCATGGTGTTGACTGAACTCCTAATCACTGTCACAGCAAAACAGGTGACTATCTCAGGAGCTATTCAGGAGGGTATTTTGGATAAAGCTAGATTTGCCCAGGTAGTTCTCTGCTGTAGGAAGAGAAATCTCCGTGCTTCAGTGTGCTGATGAGCATCCTAGGCAGGGATCTGGCTGTCCCATGGATGTCCCAGGTAGTTTCTGCTGCAGCATTGACCAAGTTCTGCATAGGTGAGACATTTGGAAAGAATAGAGACAGTTCCTGCAGATGGAGAAATGGAAACCTAACTCAAAGTTAGGGGCTTTGTACGTAGTTCAAGGTAATCATTAACAGTGGATATGATGCTGATACAAAGACCCTTGCAATGCAGAGTCCTTTGCCCTCCAAGCTGCAGCTAACCATCCTGTTCAAGAGATCTGAGTCCACACACAACCACTGGAATGCTTTGTGTATGGGTAATATGATAGGAGGCTTTCAATTTTTCTTTTCTTTTGGTTTGCTTTTTTAAGCACTCTGTCTATGTATAGGATTGGACATCCTACTTTCATCCAGCTGATTTCTCCACAGTTTCAGATAGATATCATGCATATGCTACAAGTCTTATGCTAAGCAGTGTATTCTGTTAGTCAGACAAGTGGGACACATCATGAAAGCAGCATCAGTTTTATAATGAAACAGAACTGAGAAATGTGAAGCGACAGGTTTGTTGAACCAGAACTCCACAGAAGGGTACTCTATTTCCTCCATATCACCAACATCTATGTATGGTAAATCATACTCAATAGCAAGCCCCCATTCATAAGGTAACGACAAAACCCACAAATAAAAACTTTCCTGGAATGTCACCCTTTCCTATTATTTTTAACTTAAAAGTAACATCTCCATAGCCTAAAATTAATCACTCTGACATTCAACCAGCTACTAAGTGTTAGGCACCAGATCTTCATAATCAGCTTCTTGCCCAAAAGCCCACAGAATAACTCCTTTCAAAGACAGTCCAGGCTTTACTAATTCTTTAATAACTGACATGGAACAAGATGATCCCTGTAGAGCCAAATACTGTTACCTTTCTTAACCCTGAAATAAACTTCAAGTTCCCAAAGTGATTTTCTTCCTATGGAGAAGAAATTATTACTGATGTTATACCCCTCAGTGAGACAACTAATTGATTATGATGAAGTTTAACTGAGTCAGATAAACTGTAAACCATAAATGCAACAAAGTTATTCACCAAGTACCTTTAAGTAGTTCAGTAACATCTGAAAAATAGTTAAAAAAATAACCAAATACAGTACTATTTGTATGTGTGCCCATCCACATGCTGTTCTAACTTTTTTGATTTATTTGATGCTCTCTGAGTACTACCTGCTGTTAAATAATTAGGAAAAGCCAATGAAGGGAAGCACAGGAAAAAATGAACAGATATTGTTACATCTGAGGATTTACAGAGGCTTACAAAGATCCTACTAATTAACACACTGTAACAAAAGATACAACCCAATCGCCCGTTAATCACCATGTACCTTTTATATTTCTAAATGAGAGCGACCACTGTACTTTTCCTCAGTCCTGAACATAAACATAAGAAATACTTACTTATCTGTTGCAGTTTTGTGTGGCTGTGCTGCTTCGGTGGCTGTTGTAAGCTGCAGTTACAGCCTTCTTCAAGCCCCATATTTTGTAAACATTGGTCAGTTCAAGGCCAAATTCGAGGCTAAGCCAACCAGAGCTGGTCATAGCACCTCTGTGAATCACATATAGGAGAAAAAAAACTGCTGGCAGGCGCATTTTGGCACCAGAGCGGGTGTGAGAAGATGTAACAAGCTGCACAGACACCAAGGCCAGGCCCGAAGGGAGGAAAGGGGGTGGGGTGGGGAAAGAATGAGGAAAGAGAGTTTCCCCTGCAGCTCGTGGTGAAGACCATGGTGAAACGGGTGTCCCCTTGTAGCCCATGGGTGAGGATGGGGAGCAGAGACACCTATTCCCTGTGAAGAGATTGATCCACACCTCAGTAGGTTTGCTGCGGGACTTGTGACTTTGCGGGGGACCAGGCCGGGGAGTCTGGACCCAAATATCAGCACCCCATGGAGGGAAGTCCTGCTGAGAGGCCTGTGGTAAGGACATGGCTCCCCGATAGAGAGGACTTACACTACAGAAGTTCATGAACATGACTCTCGCATGGGTGGGACCCCACAGTGCCGCAGGGGAAGGGGGTGTGTATGTGCAATGCCCTCCCCCCTCCCATCTGAGATGGAAGACAACTCGGGAGGAACGGACTGAAAACCCCCACTCCCCATTCCCTGCCCCTTCCTGCGCTGTGATGGGGGGGAAGAAGGGAGCAAATCTATTATTAAAGTCAAGAGTGTGAAGAGGCGAGGGGTGGGGGGAAGTAGAAGTGTTAAGATCTGGGGAAGGAAAGCAGCTTGTGAGGAATCGCTGGAATCCCACTGCCCATTCCCTGTCCCTCCCCACGCCATATTGGGGGGGGGGGGGGGGGGGGAAGGGAGTAAAATTGTGATGAAGTTTAAGTCCGCTAAGAAGGGAGGGGTGGGGGGAAGGTGCTTTAAGACCTGGCCGCTTCTTATCTCGTTCCAGTTCACTGGGTGTATTAGTTGTAGTAGTAATAAATCACTTTCCTTTATTCTGTGCTGAGTCTGTTTTGCCCCTTACACTAATTGGAGAGTGATCCCTCTGTCGTTATCTCAAGTCCTAAGCCTCCCAATATATATTTTCTCCCTTTTTCGTCTGAAGGGAGGAGTGAGCGAGTGGCTTGGTGGGTATTTGGCCTTTAGCCAGGGCCAAAACCACCACATTATCTTTGGATAGCTGCCTAATAACCATCCAGCACTGGATACCTGTGATAGGCATGACGGGCATCCAAGCTGAATGCACTTATGGACTAGACGCATGCCCACGTGTAAGCATATGTACTGATGGGCTCTAATTTTCGGGAATCGCATCCAGAATCTCTGCCCTTCACCTTCCCTATCTGAACACCTTTCTTACAGGAACACCGTATGTGAGACTTGCTCCTTTAATAAACAGGTCCATACAGACACCACCTTTACCGACAGCAAACCTCAGGGCGCAGCCTGTAAGCAGAGGGAATGCAACCATTGCTGCAGGGTTTCCTGAGAGAGGCAGATAGAGTGTGATCTCAGACCCACCGCCCAGGAAAACTAACCCAAAAATCCAGTAAGGAAAGCTACAAAATTGAGACAGCTTGGAGTTATTGCTGAGCAACTTGCACAGGCCTGCTGCCCCCTCACCCTTGCTCTATTTATACCCCACTCTGGGGTACGATCTCAGCTTTGCTGCAGCAGCTCTCATGCACATGCTGATGCTTTCCCTGTGTGAGTGCCTCCTGGCAAGTCTTGCCATCAATAGTAATCTACAGTAGGCTGAAAAACAATTATTTAATTATGTGATATGACAATCACTCATTAGCATCATTTCTCCCTTGGAGAAGTGCATCTGAATATACACCATTTCTGACACTGTAACACCAATACATAGGGAAGAATTACCTCTGGAGTTATCCATCTCTGGTAGAGTTAATTTAGCTCGCGGTATGATCCTCTGTAGACTCCATTTTCAGCTACCTGTTTATCAGTGTATTTTTCAAAGGTACAAAAGGACCAACACAAAGGGATTAGTGAAGGGACTTATGATGAATATGAGGTCGTGAGCAATCACTGTGTCCTGCTCCTGACCTTTCTGGTAACACACTGCTTCATAACTCAGAGATATTTATGACATCCCCATTACCTAAGCCCATTTTCCCACTCCTAATTTGCATAAGTCAGATTGACTGTTACACATCTATCCTCTCTGTAGACGTTACGACAGTACCTCTAAAAATGTTCAATAAGGTAACAGACAAATAACAAGCCCAGTCATTAAATACGTTTAGCTGCAAATCATGACCTTATCTTCCATGCTTCAGAAAACAGTTTGTCCTTTCAGGAGCAAGCCAGAGCAGCTGGTATTCCTGAAAAAAAAACCCAGACCAACAAGAATTTGCAGTCACTTCAACAGCTATTTATGCTGTTTTACTGGCTTATTTTTCTTCTCCAAAGAAAGACTGGGGTATTCTCAGTAGTCTCTTAGAAATGTGTGCAGTTTTGGGTGCCACAGGACAAGAGGGACACAAAAATACTGGAGAGTGTCCAGAGGAGGGCAACAAGGATGGTGAAGGGTCTGAGGAGCAAGTCTTACAAGGAGACGCTGAAGTCCCTTGTTGTGTTCTGCCCGGAGAGAAAGAGTCTGAGGGGAGACCTCATTGTGGTCTGTGGCTTCCTGATGAGAGGGAGCAAACGGGCACGTGCCAAGCTCCTCTCTTTGGTCACCAGTGATAGAACCCAAGGGAATGGCATGAAGCTGTGACAGGACAGGTCTAGGCTGGATATCAGTAAGAGGTTCTTTACTGAGGGTGGTCAGGCACTGGAACATCCTCCCCAGGGAAGTGGCCACAGCACCCAGTTTGATTGAGGTGCAAGAAGCATCTGAATGATGCACTGAGTCCCACACTCTGACTTGGCTGACCCTGTATGGACCCAGAAGCTGAACTCAATGAATCTTATGGGTCCCTTCCAACTCAGGAGATTGATTCTATTATATATATAAAAATATATATAAATTAGGGTTTCTACGTAGCTATGAAAAGAAACACAAAGATATTTCTCAGACTCCAAATACCCTAACTTCATTCTCAGTTCCTACAGGATTTCTGAACCTGATGAACCTGCTTCATTTCTCCATCCTTTAGGTCCACGCATACAAATCCTCCTTCCCCTCTTCTTTCCTTCAGGACAGGATCCCTCCAGCTTACCTGCTAAGCCTGCCAGAACTGGTTATTCCAGCCAGCAAGATATACCAGAAAGTCAGCATGTTTAAACTGTGCCAAGCAAAAACATCGATTTCAAAGCCAGCCTGGTTTCAAGCCAACATTGTGCCTGTGGGATCTGACACAGAGCCAACCCAGGCTTGGAGGGGGACCGCACAGGTCTCTGGTCCAGTATCCTGACTGAAGTGGGATCAGCCACGGAGGGCTCAGAGCCAGAATCAAAGTGAAGGAGAGGCTGCAGCACTACTGTGTCACCACGTTGCTGAGGATGTGTCAGGACAGGCTGAGAAATAGCGAGAGGAGCCACAGAGTAAGTATGATGTCTATAGCTGGGGACTCAGACTGATCTAAAAGTTGTGGACTGGCTCTAGTGGAGCAGGGAATGAATTATGGGAACATCAACAGATGAGTAAGAGAGAGTAAGTGGAGCTACTGCTGCACAGACAGTAAGGGGTGTTAATAAAGATGCTTTAGTCAGTACCACAATTCACCCAAAATCTTTCTGAACTCTAAAACAAGTTTTCATCCACAGGAGTTGCATTTGGGAATGAGAAAGTACAGGAAATACCGGGGGACTTCAGGCTGCTAACTTGGGGAGATTTTCTGGAAGTGTCCTGATACAACTTCTGTTGGTTTCTGTTGATTTCTACCAGTTTTTCATTTGGGGATGTTTGCAACAGGAATAACACTGTGCTTCTGTTACAGGATGTCTTCTGTCACATAGAAGTACTTGATAACTCTAGCATCCAACTAACCTTCTCTGCAACTCTGCCTGCTACATGAACCTTCACTGGTGCAGAGCCAGTGGTACAGCACACCTAAGATGGCATATTTCCTACAGAGGCCCATTAAAAAGCTCAGGCATTTCGCTGGGTGCTTATCATGTCCTTATGATATATTCCTCATTATTGTAACCTGAAATTTCATTTCCATGCCAATGACTCTAAGATCCATCTTAGTGATGGAAAGCCCATAAACTGCTCTAAGTTTCCTTCTAGTTGCTGATAGGACAAATAAAGGCTGAATCAGTCCAGGCCTTCGTTATCAAATGTGTCCTGGAGAGGCTTAAACCAGGTGCTGTTTGCTCTCAGCCTCAGCCTATGAGCACTGTCTACATATTTTGCTCTGCAAGAGAATCACTTGAAGCCTGAGAAAAGATGATATCTTCAGGGAGAACGCTCATTCTGAGCGGATTTTCAATTAGCTTTTTAATTAGGCAGACCATGACAAAGATGAGGCTATCCCTTCAGAACACTCTTTTTTTTTTCAACCAAGTCTGTTGGCAGCTTCCATAAAATCAAGCCACACACTTTTCATCTGGACACAAGCAGGGCAACAATCTGGTACACCAGCTCCCTGTAAAATGACCTCTCCTCTCTCATCAGCATCTTCACAGTAAGGCTGCCAAAGAGCACCGCCATGAAAGATAGTTCAGCGGGTATCATAGCAACTTTACTTGCTGTAGCTATGAGAGCGCTAAAGGAGGAAAGATTAATTTCGAGGTTATGGTGCTAATGTGCAAACCCTTTTTTTTTTTTAAGGGCAGAGCTCTGACTCTATTTGCAGTTTCATATCTGGGTGTAATTTGCTTATGTTATTAATGGTCTAGCAAGACACTCCTCCTGAACCTTGACATCGACATGTCTTAGCAACTGCAACTTGCTAGATTTATGTTCTTTACATAAAAAGCTCTCTTGGTACTCTGTGCCTCTGAATAAGCTCTGTTTTATTTTTGACTCCCAATTGTTTTCTAACTTTCTGTTTATCAAATTTCCCCTTTTAGAATGGCTGTACTAGAAATGACTGGTTGAGGTATGCCGGGGTAAATTTTGCTTTTAACAAGCAGGAATCATGCACTGATGGAAGCAGTGATTTTGGCAAGCCTGCATGATGAGGCTCATCAAAAAAATTAATAGCACCAAAGGGAGGGGAAATCTAAAAAAGAAACCACATAGCAATTACATATATGCCTCAGCTTTTGAATTTATTTCTTGATTTTTCACTGACACCAATAACTAGAGGCAAATGCTCACACCTTGGTCTGAGATGGCTGTGGAGACAAAGAATTTAGCTTTGCATCAGAGTATCAGTAAGGACAGGGCAAGCACAGACTTCTGAACAGGGCTGAACATGTGATAAACGCTGTGAGAGTGCCATTATCTACTAGGAAATTTGGGTCCAGCACTGACGCATCTTCACACGGTGCAATGACCCCACTGGAAAAGTAGATTTAGTCCTAAAAAAATGAGATTGAATTCTGTTGTGGTCAGCTCTCCACTTACTTCTAAGGGCAGAACTCAAGTGCTGTGTAATGGGGCTTACATTACAGAGACCTCAGTGCCAGTGCTGGCCAGTAAGGACCAAGAAAGTTTGGAGCCAAGCAAGAAAAAAAAAATTGGATTCATTATTACTATTATAATGCTGGGGTTTTCCTTCTTCATCAAACACATTAAGTGAGAATGGAAGAGTTCTTCCCATTATTGAGCTTTTGCATGACACATCCATTTTGAGTCATAGGTCAGGACTTTAAAGAGCTCAGATTGCTTCTAATGAAGCCAAGAGCATTTTACGATGAGGCAGCAAAAATCCTGATTATTAGCAATTCCAGCTTTAATCTACAGAGTCTAAAATAGAATAATATATTTTTACAAAGATGAGGACAACTACTGAAGAAAAATAAGCAGGCAGATCAGCAGCTTCCCATTTGTACATGTGAAAGCTACCAACTGCCTCAGGCCCACACAGGCTGGATTTCAGAGTATGTTTCATTTCGGTTTTCTATTAAGACCAGTGATTTATTTCATCCAGGTCAACAAGCCTTGCTGCCTTTGCTTGAAGAGAAGGGATCACAGGCAAGGCTTCTTTCTTGCAGGCAGAGAACAGACACTGCACAGATGGGCTTTTTAGACGTATCAGAGATTGATTTGTAGGACCTCCAACTTTGGTTTCCCTACAATCAAAATTCATGACATACCTCTGCGCTGATATTCTATTTAAAATCCTGAGTTTACAAATAGCCAAAGATCTTTTCCTGTATGTCTTCATACAAGCTTGTCCTGTTTACTAACATCATTACTTTTTAGCAAATCGCCATGCTTAAGCGGGTTGTTCTGACATGCTTTTAGGAGGGTATGCATCAGCCACAAGGACAGCTTAATAAGAAGTGTGATATTAATTTTCCTCAGTCTCAGCGTGCTTGCAGAAAAAATAACACAACAAAACAACCCAGAATGAAGCTACATGAGTTATCAGCCTCATCGCTCTTCATATGAGCTCCTATAAGCAGAGTCGAGAGTAAAACAGGTTCAGTGTCCCGCTGCCCACACAATGCATCTTGATACTGGGTAGGAGAGATGGAGAGAAACATGATCCCAAGACAGAGACACTCATCTGTTTCAGAAACAAGGATGCAAATTTCAGCTTTGAAAACAAGATAGCGCATGCAGGCCTTTTACTAGGAAAAACGAGACCTTTGGTGGCAACTGAAGGACCTATGGCACCTCCAACAACAGCATGTAGCAAATGCATCCAGCAACCAGAAAGCAATCCTGCTCTGTTAGTAGATTTTGGACAAGTCTAGCCCTTATAACTGAGTCTCAAGCTGTGCCAAAGGCTTCGTGCCCTGGCCCTTGCAGAGGCAATACAAAGCTTTAATATCTCTCTTCCTTTCTGGACCAAGAAAAAGTGATCAGGCCCTCAACAGATCTTAAGAGACCAACTCATAAATAAATGTCTGCCTTACACTCACAGAACAGTAGCTAAAGCAAACAACACAATACAGGGGAACCCCCTACAGCCCCCCCTAAAATGCAAAAAAATTCCCCAAACAAACCATAAAACCTCAACTTGTCAAGATCTAAAACCAAGCTCGTTGAGTCACACCAGAATTCATAACTTGTGTGCAGGCTCCCTAGGTACAAATGATGTTATGAACATGCTGGGGACATTTTGCCATCCTTATTTTCAAGCTCAGATGAGTCAGGTACATTATCTACTATCATCTGTAACTGGGATAATGTTTTAGAATATTATTCCTGACCCAGCTGTGTTACTTTATCTTTACACACCTCCATGACTCCAATTACAACAAAAAAATTCCCACAACAAACAAACCCAAAACCAAACTGAAACAACAACAACTTTTAAGGTAAAGTTTGTGTTTTCCTCTCACTTGCAGTATTTAGATCACTTGGCAGCAGTTGCTGCAGGTGGGTAAAACACAGTAATTAGCCTTACAGTGTCACATCTACCTGAGCTAAATTATTGCATTGCTATGATCTTAACAAGGCAAAGAGGATTCAACAGCAGAAAGATGTAGCTGTTTATGGGACTCTAACGATGATTAGTTTAGGCTAAGCCAAAAGCCAGAGAGCGTGCTGTATTGGCAGTTCTTTTGTCACCATCTCCAAAGCTGCTTGCTAGCTTTGTAAAAAACTCTTGTCTGTGTAAGCAAGAGAAGTCAAAGCCTTCAATCTTTCTGTGCTAGGTTTAAGTGATACTAGATTTCAAGGGTTTTGGTTTTTGTTTTGTTTTCTGTAAGGTTACTGTATACCTGCTTTTCAATTCAGCTTTCCCTGTAGAAGCGATGAGGATTATCTACACCACAAACAAACCCTTACAACTTAACTCAAGCCCCAGCTGTTTAAACAGATTTTAATTTTATTTCTTTTTTTTAGAGAGAGCACCATCTGATCTATTTAGAAGCCTTTTTTGCAGCATCTGTTGCAACTTGAGGTCAATTTAAGGACAGCCAGGATGAGCCAAAAAGGCATTTTGTCCCAAAGTGAGTGAATACAAGTGGCACACGATAATTCTCCACCTTTCCCAAGGATTCAAATCCATCAGAGAACACAAGCCCCGGGCACCATTGAGCACCCATGGCCCTGCTGTGGCTTTGGGGCTTTGACAGTGGAATCTTGCTGTGTGTAGGAGATGAGCAGGGAGATGAACTAGCATCCCTGCCCTCAGCCTTGCAGAGGGAAAAGAAGGTAGAAACTGAGGCTACACAAGACAGTGGGACAAGAACAACTCCTGTTTCAAACAGGCCACAGTGGCCTCATGAATGTGTCTGCACAAGCAAAGCAAAATAAATTTACTTGCACCTTCTGCCATGAGAATAGAACATAGTTTTTTTTGTTTGGTTTGTTATATTTAGTTCAAGACATCTTACATATCTTGCATTGCAAAGTTGACTATGGGAGCATGAATTTAATGAGAAGAAAACTATGGCATTTTAGCCAAGTTTATTGCCAGCTACAGCAGCGCAATGTGAAACGAGGCTGATGCTAAATTTAAGCCTGTGAGGCCTTCAGTACACAACTTACAGCTCCTCAGTAGTCCACTGTTGGCAGTCCATGAGCAGGGTTGCTTGTGTTGAGACCTGGTGACAGAAGAAAAAAAGAAAACAGTAGCTTTAAAATGGTTACTTTTATCTGGGGAGAGCTCTTCTGTCAAAAGCTGTTTCTGACAAAAGATATTTCTGTCAAAACAGAGACTACTCAGTTACATAGGCATTTGGACAAGGTTTTATTATCACTTCTTTCTGATGAAACTTCAATTCATGTTCTTGTTCTTGGAACTGAAATATTTCCATTTTTCATAGAAAAATAAAATGAATTGTACTTAAACAAATGAGATTTAAATTTGGAAAAAAAAAACCCAAACCCAAGCTGCAGTATTGGGAAGTTTCCCCATGAGCTTCCCCAGGTTCTGTTTTCCTGAAGCTCACAGTAACCTGCCAGATAGGTATGTGGCATGAATACACAAAGTGGGTCTTACCCACTGTGCATAGTGAATGACAGCGAGTATGGCCAGCACAGCACGCTGTGCTGCTCTGCTGCTGTGTTTGTGGCATGAAAAGAGAACAGCGAGACACCGAATAAAGGTATCAGCTATGTCACTTCCATCGTATGGACCTCCCAGGATGTCACCATTTCCATCTCTAGAACAGAAACAAAATCAGACTACAGAAACACAAAGTTCAACCCATTCATATTCCTCAAGCTTTTTTCGGTTACCAGAAGAAAGGCCCTATATGAAAACAAATTTCTCTTTCATTAGATGCATTACTGGCAGCAGCAGCAGAGTTCTCCTGGGTATCCGTCTTCTGCCAGCTTCTGTCCATCTACAAGTACAAACTTGTGGCCACCTACCTGCGCAAACCCCTAGCCCCCACTGGAAAGGCAAGGCTGGCAGCCAAAATTATCACCAGCTCCTCTCCCCTCTCTCCTTGCACCCCACGTTCATGCCCACTATTTACTGCCAACCTGCTCCCACTGTTCCTGTTGGGACTGCCCTTGTAAAGGATCCATTACTGACAGAGAGAGAAAGCAGGGAAAAGACTGAAATCTCAAAGAAATTATGTCAGGAGGAAAACAGGGTTTTACTTGACAACAGCTCACAAGACAGGGACCTGAAGGGCTGAAGAAAATCACTCCCACTTGAATGCTGCTATCTACTCAGTGGCTACATGGAACTACAAATTTTCTCTCAAATCAAGGCATTTTCTTTCAGACTAAGACAGTGCAGGCTGCAGTGGCCAGTAGAAAAGGCAAGAAATGAGCACAGACAAACCCTCACACATTCGGATTTTCCCAGTTAACTGGCACGTTTGACCTGAGATACAATTCAGCCTCTGCTGAACACAGGCTGACAGCTTGCTGGGGCACAAAGATGGTGGGTCAAGCAAGCCAGGACGATAACTTGAGAACTGCTACAGCTCTGAAGGCTGGAGGCCTGTGCAAAGCATGATGCATGAATTCAGTGCATTTCCTAATCGTGGGTCAGTGTTCCCTACCCGGTGTGACACCCTTGGGCTGTCAAGATACTGGCAGTAGTAGCCTGTGCATGTGTTGAGCAGCATATGGCTGAAGGTTAGTTCATTCCACCAGAAGAAATTCTCTCTGTCTCACTGGTCCCAGCACCGCTGCCCTCCCCCACACTGGCTCCAAGAGCTTTTCTGGTTATGTTGTACATAACTCAGAGTTTCTTCACTGCTTTGTGCCATGGGTGATATTTAAAAAAGAGCAAGCCGTCCTCTTCTTCTGTCAGCTTATGGTATATTTCATCTCCCACTATCTCATGAAGTGACAGTTTGATTATAATGTAATTACCTTTTTTTTTTAGTGAACCTAGCGCATAATTTTATTTCCAGATGGGTTTATGTTCCTTATATTTAAGCTCATTATGAACAAGAGGGCTGCACAGGAAAAATACAAAGCTGCTTTTTGCTACCCCCCTCCCTTCTTTTTTCTTTAGAAGGTGAACATTTTGAAAGGCCTTTATTGTGAGGAAAAAGATACCCATATCACATAGTAGAAAAGATTAATTTCAAACATGAGAGCACAAATGAGCACAAATTACATGGAAATTTAAAAAAAATAAATATTTATTTTTTCATTGCTTGATATGTAGTAACAACTAACAGGCCAATATCCAAAAATCAAGAGCCTGAGAAGCAAGGATCAGAGAGCAGCTGCAGTCAACCACGGCAGGGAGAGTACCAGTTCACAAATTGGTGAATTGAAAAAGTCTTTTCTATTCAGTCAAGTCTCAAAGCTTCCCGAGGCTGGGTACTTGCCAAGGAGCTTGTTTGCAAGTCAAGTATTATTTGTTGATGCTAAGAAGCACAAGCTGATACATTTTGCCAAAACATGTGACAAGAAAATCCATGTAAATCAACAGTGCTTTGCAGCAGAAACCGTGGTTCCTCTCTGAAAACTGTCTTAGTAAAATGGCACCCTGGGGTTTCCTGTTTATTGCATCCCAGTGACTTCCAAATCAAACAAGATCAGCTCAGACGTAAGTGATAATGATTGTAACTGCTGCTTCTATGAAAATAGAAATAAAACCATACAGTCAAGATGTGCTTTCTGGCTCAGGCATTGGCAGCAACCCGTATTTAGTCAATAGTCCTATTTACAACTCATGATTCAGTTTCTTTTCAACCATCCAGTTTGCATTTTATCGTCATCAAAGGGAAGAAAGAAGTAATGCAAAACCAAAAAAATAAATCCCAAAGCGAAAATCTTCACTTACCCCCAAACTGAAACGAGTTCCTCATTGGGGTCCATTTCTTTAGCAATGCTCATCTCATTCTACCCAAGCATCTGCTGTGGCAACTTTTCTGTCCAAACTGGAGGTGCAGGGCAGTGTACTGTGTTGCTTACACATGTTTGGTTTTTCTGAAATGGGATGTTACTTAAATAGGAACCAAGAGAAGCTACCATTTCAAGGTATAGTTTGTGCCTAAAGCAGAAGCGAGAGATACCCTGAGTATATCTGCTTCTCATTGCCATTTTGCCACTTGTGATACTGCAGATGTGGCTGGATGATGGTGACATTTGAAATCTCTATCTTGTATGACTTATCAACACCACCAGCCAGGCTGCAATCGGGGATCAAAGGACCTCCTGCTGAAAACTCCCACACTTTGCTCCTCTCAACGTGTCAGGACTCTTTCTCTTTGACAAGTTGCTTCAATATGTATTTCCTGAAAATAAGAGGAATTTTGGTTTAGAAATATACACTTATGCTCCTATTTCAAATAGCTCTGGGCTCATTTTCCCCTATTTCCAAGTTTTAGGCCACTGATAAGCAAACTAATCTGCTGTAATGAGAGTATTGCTCGTTTTCCACATGGTATCTTGACCAGCAGCTCTCCCGGGACACATTAAACTAGCATGTAAGAGTTTTGATATTCCAGTCACGTATTCTACCTTATTCTATTGCTTTGCCACAGACCTCAGTACACCAACTTAATTGTTCATTTGTCTGGGCCTGTCAATTCCGCCATTTCCACACTCCCACCTCGGTATGAGCCTTCTGTTAGGCGGTGGGAAAATTCAGAGATTATCACATACCACAACATCATTTATTTACTCTATCAAACAGGAACTATTGATTGATTAAGCTTGTTCAGCAGCAAACCTGCAACATAATTTCAGCAAGAAATAGCTTACTTCTTGTAAGAGTCAGACACTAGAAATTCAGATAAAAGATTCGAAACATAGTTGCTTTGCTGTTACCTTTTCAAGTGAAAGAATTAACGCTATAGCAACAAAAACTAGGCATCTAGAGAAAAGGGGAAATCATGTGAGAGAAAAATCAGAGATAAAGAGAAAAACAGCTTATACTAAAGCTTAGCAGTCCCTGGGGACATCATGAAATCTTCTGAATGGATGTAGCAATTCCGGTAATTACAATGAATCGAACAAATACTGTCAACTTCAGGTTGGGGGGAGGAAAAGCGACAACTGAATTTTTAATTTATACTGAAACCAACTTATTATCTCAAGTAAGTGACTAGGATCTGCATACTGCAAAAGCTTTTTGTATAAGATTTCCAACACTCAAAAAAATCTCCCAACTCAAACAGGGGGTTTTTTACAACTCAACTAAAAAAAAACCCAGCTCAAACAGGGGTTTTTTTTTGTGTTTGTTTTTTACACAGAGCAACTTATTCCCTTCCTCCTCAATGAGATGAACAGTTTTTGTAGATGAGCCACAGAGCATCAGAAAACCAATATCACTATTGAAACTGCCTTATTTAAAAGCAAATCCACCAGAGGAGGTCAGGTGGAGTTCAAAGACTCATCATTCTTGGGCATGTTCAAGTTTCCCTCTAAGGTCTACTGCCCTTGCAGAGACCTCCAGAGTCCACACCCCCTTTGTTTCCCTTTTGCCAGACATTTTGACAATTAACTGATGCTGGGGCATCAGACTCCTTCCTGTTGTTCCAGTAGATGTTACCAAACTGTCCAGGAGAACACAGGCTGTGGAGACCCCAAATCAACAAAGCAAAGATTTGGCAGAGTAAAGCCATAGATGGGACCAGAGAAGGCAGTGATGAAGTCAGGACCCTCCTCCTTATCCAACAACACAGAGCAGTTCTTGACTTGAACTTGCCTGACTCCTTGCTCACCTTCCAGAAAGCATGAGTCATAGTTGAAGGTGCCTCCTCAGTGTACTTAACCGCTCATTTGTTTTGGTTTTGTTCCCATCTGAAAAAGAACTAAATTTAGATTTATAAATCATGGCAAAAATGACATTTAAAAGCAGCACTTACCAAAATTCCTATTTCAAAAGCACAAAGGATGTACCTTGAATTAAGACCAGAGCACCAGTCCTTCAGGTCATAATGCAAAGCAGCCTTCAGCTTCTTCCTATAAATGTAATATGACATACTTATTCATAAGTGGTACAGGACTACATAATTTTGCAGTTGTGTTTTCCTCAAATGAGGAAATGTCCCAAAGGTCAAAGCTTTATCTGATTGAGAAGCCATTAAGTTGGTGACAGCTTTACAAAACAAAATGCTGAAGTTTCTGCTAAAAAACACTCCATCAGAGAAGGAAAAAAATAATGTCAAGAGTCTTATTATATGACTCCATTAAGATTTTTTTTAATCAATACATGGTATGCAGTACACATAATTCACTTTGAGAAAATCTTAACTAGATTATATCTTGGCAAGAAGACCTTATAGGTCACTTTAAACTCAATTTTTATCTGTCCAAATAATGAACTCTACAAGGTTAAGAGATTAGCACTTCAGAGTATATTTTAGTGCAATCAAAGCTTTTCTGAGAGGAGGTTATTGTACTGAATTTTCAAAATCTTATCTGGATTATCATATAGACAAGAAAACCCCCAAGAATTAATATCTGCCAGTTTCTTCTGGCAAGGTAAAATAAGGCACAGACAAGGTGCTAAAGAAATGCAGACAGTCACTTCGATTAATGAAAAAACTTACCCCCAAATGGCTGAGGGAATGCTAAAAAGAAAAAACAGCAACCAATTCCAAAATAAAATACCTATAGAGATGAGCTAAATCTGTAAAATGTTATTTAAAAGCTAATTAAATATCTTATTTTCCGTAAGTAATTTTACTCTCTTTTTTTCAGTCATAAATGATCGCTACATCCCTTCAGATTTCTGTCTTTCCTGTGTACATCAACACCAGGACCCAACTTTTACTCCGTGTTTTTGTTTGCAGTTTTTGGGGAGAGTAGCAGGTGCAAATCCCAGCTTCTCTGATCCCTCTGGCTTGCACGTCCATGCACAGAAAGCAGGAGGGGTAGGAGAATTAAAAGGCAGCTTGACCTGCTGCCTTGCCAGAAGAAATGGCCCAGTTATCTCTTTCTTGCTTGTGATGAACTTCTGTCTCATGAATTCTTTGGTAACAACCAGAAGCTGAAATGCCACCAGGCACCCAGGCTATTCTTACTTCTAATACAGAGAAGCCCATTATCTCTTGTCCTCTTCCAGGAAGACGGTGGAAAACCCTGTCACAGTCCTTTACCTACCCACAGGCTGAGTCATTGGCTTCAGTAACCTGTCCTGAACTATTCACTTCTTCCAGCCTTTCCCAGTACTCTCCAGTCCCTGATCCCCAAACACGGAAAAGCTGCCCTGCAGAGTGCTGCCCCACTTATGAGATGCCATGCCCACGATTGGCTCCAGGGGACACACTGAGAAGCCAGGCCATTGGCTCCAGTGGGCACTTTGAGCAAGAAGCATTTGTTGCAGCAGGACCACCAGTACCTTCCTTTTTCTGGTCCTGGCTCTGCACTCCACGTGAGCTGGGCAGTGCTCACGAGAGGAGACTGCTGTCCATCACTGCTGCTAAATGCTGTCACTCAGCACTCTTACTCATCGGTGATGACCAAAGGATGACAGACATGCCAGCTTCTGGGATACAGTCTTTCAGGGCTCCTCAGGGAGCTGCAGCACTGTGACTTACACTCAAGTCAGAGACAGTCAAGATACAAGAGCCTTTTACAGAGATAAAATAGCTCCTGCAAGCTGACTGGATTTATCAGGCCCTTGACAAAGGCAAGCTGCTCCAGAGTCAGCATGCTGGATAATGAAATGCCTAGAGGTACTCAGGGATCCTGAATGGAAAGCCCTCAAAAAACACTAAAAAGAAATGGTGATACCTCCATCCCCCCACCCCTATGTCACAGAAACTGCTAGAGCCTGCATTTATTGTGAATGCTGAATCAGGCTGCAACAAGGCTCTTCTGCTAGTGTCAACAGACCAAGGTTTGCCTCTGTGTCATCTTTGGCCACTGGCCTCGTTATTGTTTCCTACTGCTGGGCACAGTTGCATGTGACCTGCTTACATTTTCTATATGATGAATGGGTAACTTTGGTTACCCGGAGGAAGGGTAATTAAAAATAACATGAGGCCAAACAGACAGAGATAAGTGAATATTAACGTATCTGACCAGGCCAGGTGTTTGAAGATTTGGCTGATAAGGTCTTCAAGTAAAAAAAACAAATTACCACCTTGACAGATTATTAAGCATTTAAAGCTCCTGGCAATAAGAGCTGCTAATAAAGAAACAGCGTATACCAGGAGACAACTGCAGCAACAGTAATTACGCAGCAGAATGATTAAAAAGCATGCAGCCGTAATGACTCTAATCTATTTTGTAAGAGGAAGTCAAAGATTCAGCATTCAAAAAAAAAAAATCAATTAGGGAGCAAGGCAGATGAAAAAAACCCGACCTATTTAAACTGAATTCCTACAATCAAGTGATAAATCAGTCGTGAGTAATTCTAGGAATCACTCCAGCCTCACCATCTTTTGATAACACTGGCTACTCTGCCAGAGACTGAAGAACTACTGAGTTTCTTAGCATCCAAAGGGACTCTGCAGAGTAATCTGTGAGAAATTGTTCTGCTTGGCTGGAAGAAGATCCAGCACAACTAAAATTAAGAAGCTGACTTTGGACAACTTTTCTTATTTTAATAGGTGCCATTGAACTGAAATTAGCTCTGATGCCAATAGGCTCATCAACACTTAACTACTCACAGATATTTTGTTTTATTGCCTCTTCCTACACTTCCTTTACGTTTTTCCTGTCTCAGATAAGAGGTTTGCAGCTATCAGCTTCCCACAATGTCACTAGCCAAGAAAAGGTTGTTCCTGGATGTCTGCTATGTTCCCCCTCATCTGCGGAAGTCAGAGAGTTCAAGAGAAGAGCAGGAGGAAGATGCATGAGAAAACCTGAGGTGATTCCCAGCCCCTCCTCTCACAAATCTGCATTCCTTACAACAGGACCCACCTACTTGAACAAGATATTTCATGTACTCCCTGGGGCTTATGGCTGGGCAGGATCCCACCCCTCATCACATCATTTCTCCTTAGCTGCTCAACTCATCTGTCTAGGAGGGTCCTCCAGGGAGGCACTCACATGGCTAGCTCAGAGGTCCCAGAGGTCAAAAGCCAGGTCTTCCCCAAACACCTGTTTCTACTTTTGAGTGATACTCACAGTTAGAGAATAGATGAGTTTCAGGTCATGCATCCCCCTGGATCCAACATAGGGAAGTCACTGGCTGTCCCTGCCCCCTCATTTTCACCAGTCCACCTGCTTCCAGATTCTCTGCATCATGTCAGCCCCATGGTCCCATAGGCCTCATAACTGCACTGAGGTTTCTTAGTCACCAACCGCTCTGAAAAGCAATGAAAAGAGTTCTAGACCTGTGGGTAAAGAGGCCAAGACTGGCATTGGCAACAATCTGGATTTGGGTCAGATTGAGTGAGGGGAAAGAAAAGTTCTATTGAAAACTTTCTCACCAGTTTAAAAGGCAAAACTGTGTTAGTCTGTTCCCTTCTTAGCCTCTTCCTTGCTCATTCTAGTGGGATTATTTTAGGTATCAAAAATCAAGGCCTTTCTCAAGCTTTTGTATTTATTCCTGTAGCTCTCTTCTCTGCCCTCCTATTGGCAAAAATTCTTTTGAAATGCAGAAGACAAAACTTGACACTATGAAATATTCACCTTTCAAATACCAGAGGCAAAAAATCCAACAGCTTCCACTCCACAAATATCGATAGATCAATATGAAAGAGATCTTTCAGCATGGGCTTCTTTTTGGCATGGTAGCACTAGAGACTTGGTCCAACACACCTTGTTTGCTATAACCCACTTCAATGTCCATGTGTACCAGGATGAGGTCCCTGTACTTCCATCTCATTCAGAAGACACAGAAATGCTTCTGAGAGAAGAGAATTGGATGGGACTAAGCACACCAGATGCAAGGACTAGAAAAAATGATAAATAGGAAGATCTGGTCACAGGAAAAAAACCTGTGTGTTGAGATACAACATAGTTTCCCATTTGCTGCTTTTCTACATAATTCCTCCTTTTATATTTAATGCATTAAAATGTTATACATATACATTAAAATATTTTTTTAAATATTGTGATTGTGTATCTGTACTTTCTGTAGACTGTTATACCCTTAACTAACAAATATTTTAAAAGTCAATTTTCAGAAGGAGGTGGGAGATAAAGAAACTCCAGTAAGGAGTCATGTGTGCTAAAACTTCTCTGCTTCTTAATGTTTCCCTGGAAAAAATAAGGACTGGCCATTATCACGTCCTACTTTGCTTACTGTTCAAATTTCAGAGTGGGATGAAATTAATTAATGCAGGTTAACATGCATTGTTTTTAGACCTAGATGTTATTGACAGCCACTTGACATTAATTATTTGCATTATTGACATACTTGCACCATTTGAAAGCTCTCTGGGGAAGAGCTTGGGAATATGCCGAAGTCAGGTAGGGAGATGCTGCTATTACATGCGTGCAGGTTGGGAAAGCAGACATTGCTGGTGCTTTAGTTATTGCTATTTTTTTCATCAGTGAAGCTCAAAACGGAAGAAAGGCAGCCTTGGTTGCTCTAAATCCTCACTTCAAAGTATTTAGGCACAGCATGACCCTGCCTAGCTTTGGGATGTGACTGCAGCACAAAAGAGAGTCAGAGAGAGATCTCCCTCTGCCAAACAGACGCACATGAAAAAGCAACTTAGCCCACCTCAGCTAGGTGCTCATGGGCAGGTGAATTGGAATGTGAGTCCCTGAGGCTTCTAACGGAGGTGCATACACACAAAATTAGCAAATTAACAAGTCAAGTAATAAGCAGAACATTAAACTTCAGAAACAGCACCAGAGGGAGGAAGCTCAAGTTGTGGAGGCACAAAGTAAGACCAGAAAGGAGAGAAATATGAGCACCATGGAGGCAGGCAGCACAGTGTGGCCTTGGTGACAAAAACAGGGCAGGCTCTGGTCTGAGGGAGGGCGTAGGAAGTCCACACCCCCCCCAGTGATGCTGCCTGGACAACTGCAGCCAGGCAGAGATCAATCTTGGCATAACCAGCGGGATCAGTGCAAGACCCACAGCTTAGATCCACAGTAAGTGTAAGACCCACAGTAAGATCTGCCCAAAATCCAATAGCTGTGGGAGGAAATTACCAATGATGAAGCTTCCTTAGTTTGATCATCAACTTGATTACACAGCAAGCACGGGACTACCAAAAGACTTCCAGAACATGAGTCAGCTTGGAAAGAAATAAAAAGGTACAAAAATTTGTGACTGTGTAGAGAGACATTGGAGTGGGAGAGAGGTAACAGAGTTGTAGTCAAAACCCAGTTAGAAATTCAGGAAGATGTAGGTGTTTGTTACTGTTTGGTTTATGCCTAATATTGTGGTTTACATTGCTGATATTGATTCTGAACATGTATTTTAATTACTTTTAATTTTTAAAAAATGTAAATCAAACTACTTTGATTCTGATTTGATTTAACCATGTAAATCATACGGCTTTATTCCTGAGCAAGTAGGCGAAATAGATGACACACTCTATGTAGTGAAGAATGAAAGTATTGGGGAAACAAATTGCCCAGAGGAAATATTCCCTGCTAACCTGAAGCTGGGGTGACACACACCTGCCACTCACACGCTGCTGAGAGCTAGTGAGCTGAAGGGAGGGAGGATGGCAGCACGTTTTTCCCTTTGCCTAGCCAGGGTAATAGGTTCAAGAGAGGAATCCAAGAAAGGATTGAAACCTTTCCACTCTGAGAAAACCCCTCCCCTTAATTACATGAGCAATAATAAGGAAATTAGGTTAGCATGTTCTATTGTGCAGCAGCTTTTAGAGAGTTGCAAATGAAATTCAGTACCAATATGAGATGCTGCTTCCCAGCCAGCAGCAGGTCACCAGACATCACTGCAGGTATCACTGCTCTGCAAGTTGGAGGAAGACTCACTCTTCAGTACTGATGGCTTCTTCCGTGAGCCTACAGCAGAAAACAGAAAGCCAGTGCAGCTCAAAGAGCTGTTTAATGCTGAAGTACATTATTAACAATCACCCAAACAGATTTAAAAGCTTCAAGTTTTAACAATCCGTAATCATTTATCAATTACACTCCAAGAAGCACAGCAGCAGAGCTTTTGTCCCCTTCCTACCAGACAAGACTCGCTTCATTGGGGTTTTCCTTCACCTCAGTCAGACAGTGGCTCCCTCCTCCTCCTCCTCTTGTTTTGCTTTAAGCACATCATACCTCTCCCAGAGGTCTGCTGTTATCCTCTGTTCCCCAACCTGACCTCAAAAGCTCCCTCTCAGTTTGAAATGCACGTTTGTCTCTAGTGGCCTCGCTCCGTTTTGCGGCGTGCTTCGATTGCCAGAGCAGCCAACTGGGGCAGTAAGTCAGAGGAAGACGTTGTTCCCATAGTAACTCATTTCCTCTACCCACTCATTAGATTAACACATTTCAGATCAAAGGTAGACATGAAAATATCTCAGAAATGATAGTACAAGGCATTACTTAAATATAAACTAAATCCACCGCACTATCTCAAAAAGCACTGCTTAATATCAGAGCACACATCTGTGGCTGCAATGCTCATTACCTGTCCTGCCTCAAAGTTATCAAAAGCATCTTGGATAGTTCATTTTGTTGCTAGTTCGCAGGCAATTCTTTAAGTACCAAAACAAATAGGAACTCCCTGCTATCAGATCAGAGCTGCAACAAAACATAGAGGTTCACCATCTCTACGGATTGGTGCTTTCAGTGCTACTCCGCATTTGGGTAAGGTTTGCAAGTTCGCTGCAGAAAAGGGCCCAATTCACACTCCCAGCAGCAGAAAACTTCCTATCAGTTTCATCTTCCCCAAATTCAATTTTGTTACATTTTTAGTACTCCAGCATGAGTTGACTTAATGGAAGTTCAAGCCTGAGGAACAAATTCATGTACCAAACATCATGTGTCCAGGCAACACGAAAAGCCTTTGGGCTGCTCCTGCTCCATCATCATACAGAAATTCTGCTGTAAACAGAAAGAGCAAGAGAAGCCCTGGAAACTGCATGGACCCTTTGCCACTGAAAGTTTCCATCAATGCCTTCTGGTAACACACGGATGATGAGGGGGCAAGGGACAAGAAACTTTCCCCTGCTTTTGTCACGCTTTCCCTGGAGCTTTAGATAAATGTTTCATTTTTCAGAAACACAACTCCAGTGATGGAAAATGAGAACATTTCTTTCAAGTCCCTTTCTCACCATTCATCTCTCCAAACCAATTTTATGGTTCTCAGAGAACTTTACCACATATATAATACGCATACATCATACACAATACCTTTGATTTACGCTGCTTGTGAAAAGTGCAGTTGATATAGTGGATCCTGAGCATGTCTCTAAATGCTACCGTAAGACAAGAAGTAGCAGGAAGCTTGCTAAAATCCCTAGTCCCAACCCTTTTTCTAGACCTAAGTAAAGCCTATTTACACCTAACAACATAATTCAGAGACCAACTCTCAGTGGCATTTTCATGTCAGTGTCCCCTGTCCATTTGTGTCTGAGAAACAGGATTTTCCTGATGACAGCCTGCAATTTCACCGGTCTGTTAGAATCGCCAGGAATTGAACTTTGTTCTTTTCGGTTTTTCTCTACACCTCTCTTTGTCAGAAATCTCATTTGTCAGCCGTCGAGCCTTGTCGCGTCAGCTCACCCCACCAACATCTCACCTATCTTTTCCTGAGCATAGCTCCTCACAAAAGTGCAATTTGCAGGTGGCAAAAAATAATTCTCATCTCAGAAAATTGCCCCCGAGTTCCGACAAAAATTCATACAAAAGGTGTGATGTATATTAAGAACTCAGAAGAACCCATGTTGTTCATCATTTCTGATGGCAACGTCAGTGCAACCCTTTGTCTAAGGAGATGGGGGGGAAAATGTTATTTGTGTCCCTGTTAGGAACTCTAACATCAGATATTGTAACACCCTCTTCTAATAGCTCCACAGTACTGCCTCATTTTAATTTTTCCTTCGTTTTCTTTTGTCTCACTGGCACTCTGACTTGGCCCTCATCTGTTTTACTCCCACAAAGAAAGGTATCGCTGGATTCTTGCAAAATAACTCACGCCGGCTCTGCCGTGCTGGATGGTACATGACTGGGTCTTTGCTTTTGTACTGGAAAGATGCTCTGCTGTTTTCTGTCACCCGGGGAGACAGAAATTTGGTCCTAGTTTTCAAGTAAACTACAGATGAAAGAGATTTTGCTGCTTTGTTGTGCTATAACCTTAGGCTAGAGGTTTAAAATATATATGATTTTGGTCATTAAAAAAAAAAAGTAGCTTTTTTCCTGTCATTTATGTTTTCTGTACTTTGTGCCTCATTAGAGACATGAGAGGAATACAGGCACTCCAACATGATGGAAATGCCAGCCAGCAGCCTGAGCGTTTTGAGTGTTAAAATGCACAGGGTAAAATGGTAACTGGATGTAAAGAACAAACAGTCTTTTTCTCTAGCTTCTATTATTTTCTGCACATAAAATATAGTATTCAGAACAAAATCACAGACTTTTACATTCCTGAAAGGAAGCTGAATGGTAAAGCTGGCCACCGATTTCATAAATTACTGCTACTTAATACCTGTAGTCCATCGTGGTTCTTTGCCTCTTCACTTAAAAATACATCAGCCATGCCACTGCCCAGGGAATAATGAGACTCATCTCCTTGTTTCTTTTTATTGGCAGAGGATAACTGGTTAAGCTGCCCTGTTTCTATTGGGAAAACTAAATTGCTGGCTCTCTGAAGGCAGGCAGGCAGGCAGTCCCACTCTGCATAGCCAGCTGGTAACGAAGGGGCATCTCCAGCTCTGAACTAAGCAGGAATCAGCTGCTGCCCTTCTCAGGACACAGCAGGGGAACAGAATGCCTTTGATCACCGGATACCAAGGTAACATCGACTGGTTTTCCGCTCTCTCAACATCGGTACGTTTCTTGCCTCATTTCAAGCATCTGAAAGCAAGAGAAGAAAGATGACCGTATTCCCCAGAAGAGAAGTCTGAAAGCACTTGTGCTTGTGTGAACCAGTGCTCTTAACTCTTCCCAAAAGGAGATGGCCAGCAATTAGAAGGCAGGCAGCACTTGGGGAATAATTTTGCAATTCTTTCTGTTTTGGCATTTCAGAAGCTGCTGCTCAGTTAAATTCCCATAAACAGCAGATGAACGTCCTTTCAAGTCTACCTCTGGACCCAATTCGGTGTCATTCATGCCTGTGAATATGCGCTGCTTTCTCCTTTGCGGGTAGAAAGTAACCTACTACACAGAATTGCAAGGTTAACTGAGCTCTTCGGGGACCCTGAGATTTCACCACAGGAAGGATGAAGTCCTCTGTTACAGAGCATGTTACAGGGTAAGGAGGATACCCTTCCCCCAGAGTTTCTGGGAATGGCTGTTTTTTCAACACTTGCTTAAGACATCAGTGGGGTGAGCTGGCCCCACCAACTCCATGAGACCTTCATCTTTGTCACAACTCCCTATTGTTACAAATACAGGAAACCCCCCCCCCCCCCCAAACCCTCCAGCCACCTTCTCCTTTTAAATCTCCCTTGTCCCTTACCAGCCACACTTCCTGCAGCACGAACACCTGCTGAACCAAGCAGGCTTCACTACTGGGCCACAGCGTGTGTGCACGTACGCATGCAAAAAAGCTTATTTCTGGCCCTAGCTTGTAGCACTGATTTGCACGTACTGGAGCTTTCCTTCAAAATGCTCTCAGTCCTGTCACAACCTACTCGTTTGTATCTTACAGTTAACTACATATAGCTCCTAAGCAATAAGCAACATATGGGGTGTGTTTAAGTGCAATTTTCTTTTTTTTAAGTAGACATTACCCCAGCTGCTCCCAATAGTTAAACCTGTCTGTGATTAAAACATCACGCTGCGGTACGTGATGTTCCCCTTCGCCCCCCTGGGATCCATCCACAAAGCCAATCGATAACCTCGTGGAGAACACAGATTACAAGAAGTGCCACCCAGCCACCTTGGTGCATGCAGTTGCTCTCTCTTGCTCTTGCTGGCAGCTTTCCCAGGAGCGCTGCAGACGGCAGACACAGCACAATGGAGAGCAAAAGTGGTTTATTGGCCAAGGTGCACACTGTCACACAAATTGCAGACAGCTGCCCTAACACATCCAGACAAGGAAGCGCTGATCAGGCTTGACATCGACATGATATACTACTCTCCAACTTGCATACAAGTCCCAGGGGAACCCATTTGAGACCTGGTCCCCAGGAGAGACACAGGTTAACATGCCAGGAGTTAGCTAGCGATGCTGTTCCCTCATTAATATAAACAGCAGCAACTTGCCTTAAAGAGGAAGGCACAGTGACCTTCACCACCTGACAATCAGTGGCCTTAATTCCAGCAACTAGCACAACACCATGCCTTGCAAGTCTCAGAACGTGATTTTTTGTTTTGGGTTGGTTTTCTATTTTAAAAAAAAAAAAGACCTGGCACGTAATAGCTGCCGCCCCCCATGTTACCTCAGCTCAGCCTATGACTTTGGCTATGATGTGTTTCCTCTCTAAAGCCTTCTGTGGCAGTGGCTCTAGCTGCTCACCTTGTGAGGGCTCAGAGAGAGAGCTTCGAGGCACTCAAGGGGTACAAAACAACGCTGCAGGGCATTAAACATACATGTGTCCGCTGCCCAGCCAAATGTGTTTACTTCCCTGACACTGCCAAGTGTCACTTAGTCCAACCAAGGGGTCAGTGAAACATCACTCCCCTAAGAGAGAGACACCAAGCTTGACATGAGGGAGCTACCCTGCAGATCAAGCAGAAGGCCGCTGGTGACTTGAGCAAGGCAAGGATTGCAGCAGAGCAGGTGGCACTTGTAGGAGTAAATGCCTGGCTGACACAGCTTGCCAGCATGTTGAGCTGCTCACTAAGTGCTTTCTCGAAGGAGCGAAGTAATCCTGGAAGAACATGCTCCTGGGGTGGACTTTCAGCCAGCGATTCAATTTTCTGAAACCAAAAGGATCTATATAAAGGAAGCACTGAAATGTTAGTTACCTGCTTAAAAGCAGTTTGAGCAGGGGAGAAAGGTTTCAGGTGGTTTCAGATGGTTGCAGCAGCCAAAGGTGATCTGGACCTTCGTGTTTCTTTCCTCCCCTCTTCTGACACCTGGCATTTCCTCTGTAAGGGTTGCCCCTAACCTTTCAGCTGGCTTTCATCTTCCTAGCACTCATGATGTAAGAAAACATATTAACATGCTGTGACATTTCTTTTCAAACAACCAAATGCTGACCCTCTGTAATTTTTTGGGGTGAGACTGGGCTTCTCAGAATGATACCAATCATTTCTCCAGCTTTATCAGCTGCTCTAAGCCTTCTCTTCAAGCAATAGATTAAGATCTTTTTTTTAAAAAAAGCAGTAAATCAACAGTGCACAATGTGTGACAGTGCCAGATATTGTAATAATGCAATAATTCTCCAAACTGCTCTTCCATCTTGGAGACTGCTTTTGATTTGGTTGGTGTCAAGCATCACAGCAGGGACCTCAACCAGTGCAAAGCTCTGCTGTGGCCACAAGGAGCCTGGCCTCTGTCCACCACAGATAAAAGCAGGAACCCCACCCAGTGACCCAGCTGACAGCACAACTTCCTGCAGTGAGATTCCTTTAATCCTGCTTCTCAAATTCAGCTTAATAGCTGGTAACACATGCCAGGCACGTTTGGCATTCACCTCCCACTTAGCACCATGAAAAACCTGAAGTTTGACACAGGCTACGGGTACCACCAGCACAAGCCATCAGCTGGAGAGCATTTTTATTCCAAGCTGTCCAACAGGGCATCCTAGAAAAAGTCTCTGCTTTAGGTCTAAATATTTATACAGAAAAGCGTTTCAGCCAAGTACCCAATTGAGTTTTTGTTTAGTTTAATTTTGGGTTTTGGACGAACAGAGGGAAAGGGGAGAGACAGGCACATGTAAAAACAGCATTAGGAAGCTGTCAGCTTCCCAACACCGTTCATGTTGTTCTGCGACACAAGGTAAAATCTTACACTGAAGAGTGATAGAGCAAAGCAAGATCTGCTGTACCAAGTCATCTATTTTTTCCTCTCTGCTACTTCTCAAGTGACAGTCACTTAATAAAGAAAATCTCTGGGAGCTCTGTGAACAAGTGCACTAAACGTACAATTACGTTTCATTTTATTTCCAGTCCCTTCGCATCTGTGTCATTTTTCTCGAGCCTTCTCATCACAGTGGGACCAAACATCTTCAGGTATGTGCTAATATGTTATCATTGGCTCCCTGCTAAATAAATCACGCATAGGAAGGCAGTTCTTGAGTCATATTCTGCGTTAACAGTCATTCAGATTCAGAAGAGGAAATTCTATTACCTAAAATACAGTTCAAGGTAAAGCTCCAGTTGAAAAAAAAATACAAATTACTTTGATGGGCACTTGGCCAGGTCTGTCATACATTTTAAAATAAAAGACAGGGGAACTTTCAATCTTCACAATAAATATGTGATGCAAAAAGCTCTTTGTCAGCCTTAACCCTGTAGTTTGGTGTAACTGAACTTCTGTAAATCACCCTGAAGAAACTTCTCAGGGAATTTTGGGATACGTGCTTTGAAAGAAGGAACTCCCTGCAGCCTTACTGAGTGTTTTAAAACCCCATTTGTAAATCAGTACGTTTAAATGGGATTTTGCACAGCCGAAAGAGTAAATATATATCTGCTACTGAAGACATTCTTCCATAGGCCAGTTTCACGATTCCTCTGTACCATATACAGTATACATTTGCAAGTTGCGGCAATAGATGTTCCAGGGGAGCATCTAAAAACCTATGTGGGATTGGATTTTTTGGTCAGGCAGGTTAGACTTTTGAAGTTCTCCACTATACTGTGAACCATCCAGATTAAGCACAGTGGAGAACCAGATTGTTGTTCTCTGCTTCTTCCCGCCCCCAAAAAATGTGCAAACACCAAACATTCCCCTTCCCCCTAACAAAAGACAAAGAGGAACAAAGCCCCCTGACTGCGTTCTCCCCTGTGGAAATGGAGGAGATCCCAGTTATGTTCCACTTGACAGTGTGGCTGGGAGGCTGTGCATCTCCACTTCACACTTGTCTCTGCCCCCGAGATTCTGGGTGGCCTGGGACATACACCTCTCACTCAAGTTTTCAAAACAGCGTAGGAGTCGATATCCCTTCCTGGAGAAGCAACTTCCATTCAGTTTTCACAGTCTCTTTTTCAGCATGTGTAAAACAAGAGTTCACATCACTGCCGGGCTGGTAAGCCCTGCCAGGCTGAACTCTTTAAAGAGCCCGCGGTACTCGCTGTGATAAAGGCTGCTATATATAACACAAGGCAGGAAAAGCCTTGCTCCATCACAAAATGCCTTTCAAGGGACAGCATGCTGCACTGGAGAAGCCCAGCTGCCAGCTACCACTGCTTGAGCACGGCGCTAAGCCTGCATTTCACCTCTGCCTGGACTCGCCTTCTGAGAGGAAAGACAGGGAAAGTTGCAATCTCAGGCTGGCACTGAAAGGTTACGGAGCTGTCATTGCTCCAAATCAACTCTTGCCCCATCTGCTTCCTTAGCATCTGCTCCCATAGCAGTTCCTGGCTCCCCCCAGTGAAGGAAATGGATCTGCTGCACACTGTCAGTACTGAAAGGATAGGAAGGGAGAAAGCAAAACTGGCGCTGTACCAACCTCATAAGCATTGTGTAGGCCCCGTTGAACAAATCTGTTCTGCACAGGGCACAAATCACTGGCAATGACAAAATTTTTGCCTGCCTCCAAGATCCCTGTGGAAGTGCCAAGCATGATTCTCACTCCTCTTGTTCCTGGACAGGATAGCGATGATACGTGACTAAATTGGGAGGAATAGTCATCTACTGTCATTTGAGAATAGAGTTATATGTGACTAGCCAAATAGCTTGAGACATTTTGATAAGGTCTAGTACCCTAACTACCTTAACAGATGCCATAAGTATGCCTGTAGGGAAAAAGAGCAGAGATGGGGGGGATGTACATGAACCATAATAAAGGGCAGGGTGGGAAATGAGGGAAGAAGAAACTACTTTATAAGGAATGGAAATGAAGGAAATAAGGAAAAATTTGAAAGATAAAATTAAACAACTTGTTTGTAGTCAGGAGCCAGACCGTGCTTTTCAAAGACAGGTCAAGTTCCAAATACAGACATGGATTAATAGCATCAGGATTGCATGACAAGCTCAACAAGGAAGCACAGAACAAAACTAAGATCCCATGCTTCCATTTTGTTCACCAGAGAAAACATAGTGTCCTGACACTCGCTAGGAGACCCTGGGGACCAGGATCCTAGCAATGCCCTTCTAAAGTTGGAAAATCAGCTGAGATATTCAGAGGAGTAGGCATCAGCTGCAGCAGAGTTCAAACATCAGAACAAACTCCTCTTTCTTACAAGTCTGCCGAAGATCTGGACGTATAATTCCCCAAATTGCCATTAAATAATTTAGTCTTTCCTTTCAATCCTGAACCAGGAGTCCAGACACAGCATTTAATTAGTGTCTCAATTATCATTTAAATGTTTGCTCATCAAGTTCAATAAAGATCAAGCGGCTGAATTTTGTGACAAGTGGCTGTGTCATCAATGATCTCCCAAGGGGCAACTTATTTGAAGGTTAGCAATTCAAGCAGAGGGCTCTAAAAAAGCAGTTAATCAGTATAAATACTTTCGGCTGCAGACGCTGCCCCCGTGAGCAAGTGCCCAATTAATTTGATCTAAATGGACTAGGATGTATTTTATGCATCACAGCAACAGACTGGTCCTAAGCTGCAGTCACCAGCTTCAGAGAGGTTACATTCCTCCAAAAAATATTTTCTATGGAGCAAGGCACAATCGTACTGTAGAAAATTAGCAAGCAAGTCACTAAAATAACCTAACTACACCGGCTGCTGAAATAAAGAAGTGGAAAGGTTTGCAGTTGCAACTTCGAGTAAGTGTTCTAGTGGCTAGAAATCTGCTTCTCAAAAGTAACAGTCTTACATTTTCCTGGTCTCCTTTCAACCACTGCTCATCCACCTGTTTCATGAAGCATTTGTTTCTGATGACTGCAAGGGAAGGAGGCAAGACAGCAATGAAGAGCTTCCAAATTTATTGCACCTTTTTAAACCAAGTTGCATCATCTTTGCTTCTTTCTCTAGTCTGCTTACAATGTCTGCTACTTGCAGAAATCTAAGAATTTTCCTTCAGGTAAGGCATTTGCAGGGGCTTTGGAAAGGAAGAGAGCAGAGTTTAGATCTTGAATGTCACAAGCTAGATATATAAGGGAGTTCTTCCCACAAAACAGCCACGTTATTTGTAGACCAAGCAAACACTGGAAGAATAACGTCAAGATATTCCAAAAGGTTGCATAGAAATGAAATATGTAACCCTTATCTGTTCTTTGCATGCCCCAACAGATACCCATAAAATAACACTTTGATGAGAAAATGTAGGTAAGCTTTCCAGAACATTTTTCTATGTGAGGAGGGGAAGAGAGGACCAAAATCTTCAGTCAGTCCCTAAGAATGAATAGTTGGAGGTTGGAAGCAAATGCAGGCACAGAGCCAACAATGACAGAAAGCTGAGTAGACCAAAACCACCCACCTGATCCCAACACAGGATACATGCCATGCTGCAGAAGAAATCTGTAACCCCAAAGCTCACTGTCAGGGAATGCTAGCAGGAAATCCCTTCATAGCCCTAGTGTCTTGGTCTGATATAGACATACAGCTGTGGAGCCAAAGGAAAGGGATGCCCTGCCATTTGAAGGCACTATTTTCCCTACAGCATCCCATCTCCAGACACAGCATAGTGTTTCAGAGAAGGTCTGCACTGGGGAATTATCTCCTCAAGGTAAGCATTTGAAACCTCGAGCCTTGGACCCCTGACCCTTACCTTAAAGTGATTCAATAGGTAAAAGCACCCCAAGGGACAATGCAGAAATGCCTATTTCACTTAGAGCCATGAAGTTAAGGGACCTGCAGCTACTGGATTTTGCTGCACTCTGACATCAGACCTTTCACCTCTTGGTGATGGCACTAAATGACTCTACAAGTCTTTTTGTGAAGTTTTTCATATCACCCTTAATATCTAGAGCACAGTTGGGCTGTCCAGTACAACTGATCCATAGGCTGGATAGATAGCTGGGTAACAACTCTTCATGTATTTTGGAAAGTGGAACCGTCTTCCTTGATGTTTCTTTTTCTCTTTCATTTTATAAACCCTGCTGGCCTCTAGTTGCCTCAGGTATTCCCTGAAAGCTCCAGCTAAGGCAGGCATTCCCCAAGCTCCCTCTGTCTTCTATCCTGCTGCTCCAAATGGAGTATCAGCTGTTAAGCAGACCCTTGCTCTCAGTTCCCACACACACATATCACCTTGCTTTTGGCTAAACCAAGAGGTACATTACCAAAATACAGACATACGATTAGACAATCTTGATTAGTCCCTCAGTAACCTCAACTGTGATGTTTGCTACTCAGTCTGTTATTTGTAAGTTATATTTTGCCTCGGATTCTAAATCATTGGTAAAATGCCAGAAATATTCAGGACTGCTGAATCAGGGAAACATCCATCGCTGAGAGCTCATAAATGTCCTCCCAATGACAAGCACACTGAGGTATGCCAGTAAGCAGACTAATTCTGAATTATCCACTTTCTGGTAATACCTTATATAATCTGAGTAGGCTATTTTTGTTTTGGAATTATTGTTCAAAGATGAAAAACAGATGTTACGTGGCTTTTATGGCCAAAAGTCTTGGAGAAACCCAAGAGAATTGTATCAGTTCAATTTCTTTTGTTCATCAGATACGCAATCCAACAAAGCAACAAAATTAATTTCACCAAGGCCATCGGTGCATGCAGATCTGCTATAGTAGAGCCTTTGTGGACAGAGTTCTAGATTAACTGTTTCATTAAACTGTTCAACTGCCGAACTAGTGAATCTACGGTTCCCACTCACCCTTTTCAATTTAATTACTATCACAAGCTTTACCTGTTACAGGCAAAGATCTGTTTAGCTGCCTGCAACCAATTAAGTCTATTGCAAGCTTCATAGGCTTTTTCCTTACACTTTTGCCAATTACAGAAGAGGCTTAAAAAAAATCAGCAAACTCAAACCTAGCATGCCTAAGATTACACTCTGTGCTAACGAAATGGAACAGCTTGTCACCACCAGCAGCAATGGTATGAAACGGGGCTACATAAATAATTGACTTCTCAGCTTGGTTGCTAACTTCAGAATAAAAGATTTTTTTCCCCCCTAATTAGAATGATTACTGTTTTGTCTTAAAAAAATATAATAGATGAATACAAACAAGCTAGCACTGTTTAGGCTGAAATGAACCGCTCTGTTTCCATACTGATGATGTTATCCCATACAACGCAACTAAAACACTGTGGGAGCAATTCACCACGATGCCCTGTGCCCTTTCGCCCCTCTACAGACAGGTTTTAGATGTATCAGTGGGAAACACGGGACGCCTTTTGCTGCATGCCGCAAAGGATATGAATTGAGGTCCCCCCTAGACAAGAGAGCCTGGGCACTGCCACCACTTTCCCCGAGTCCCTTCTGCTACCCCAGTGTTTCGTTGCATTGTCTGCTCGAATTTCCAGGGCACTCAGTAAGGGATCAATAACCTCTGAGCTGGATGAAGGACTGCAAGGTGACGGACTGTGGCACATCTCCAGCTCAGGCAGTTATTACCAGCTGGCATAGGTGTGTACAGGGGAGGAGAGAAAGCATTTCCAAGGTGAAAAGCTGCACACCAAGGCATTAAAGAACTTCTCACAGAACATAGTGGAACTCTAACTGGGTTGTTTTGTGTTTGTTTGTCCAGTGATTTAAGAGTGATGGATCAATGAGTCAGTTCCCAAACATTTCAGGTCAAGGTTATCATTGAATCATAGCCACTGTGAAATACCTTGATTCACTCTCCAGGCAGCATTTTTCTTTTCTAGTCCTGCTTGTACTGTTGCTTTTATGTTGCAAGCAAGCTTTGCAAGACAAAAACAGTTGAACTTTCCCTCCTCTTAGTACATAGAAACAATTTTGTCCCCCCTCACCCGCATACTTAGTGCATTAATATTCAAGACTGACTGCTTCCCATTTTTGGGTAGGGAATGGTGGAAATGTAACAGTGCTGCAGGTAAAAAGGCAGGCATATAGGCACTGGAAGCTAACTTCTTCTAGACACATTCTGGCATCTCCATCCTTAACGTTGTCTTAAATGGTATTTGAGAACAAAATAAAATAATTGTGGCAAGTAAGCAAGGTGGAACTTTATTCCCATCTTCCCCATGCTACCTCTTAGCACTCAAGCTACCTCTTGAAAAATGCCCTTATGTAAGCAGAAATGCAACAAAGAAGTGCCCCAAATCCAAACATAAATAAATAATCTATCTGCAGTCTGTGGCAGAGCAGAATCAGAGCTCCCTGTTTGGCTGTCTCCTGGCTTTTGCACCTTATCAATGGTCCATTGATAAGGTGCAAAATAATAAGGGGACACAGGGCCCCCTCTCACTGCTTTTGTTTTGCATCTGGATAATTCAGCTTGTTATTCCTGCCTAATGATGGTTGAAGTAGGTATGAAAACTGTCCAACACCTCTTCAGCAAGAGAACATATTCCTCTGCTGTGTTTGCTCTAAGGGCAGGCAACAGAGTTTCAGTGGTACCCACAAGCTGTTCCCATCTGATTCTGGCATCAGCTGTGGAACACTTATCATCACAGTTCATGGTTCAATATTTTTAGGAAAGAGAACAACAGATAGTGCAACAGCCACATCTGCAACTCTATAATTCAACTCCTGTATGTGTGTATTTGGGGGTTGAACCCAGCACCAGGGAAACTTAACTCCTAGGAGGACCTTTAACACAGTGTAGTGACATTTTGTGATCAGACACCAAGCTCTCAAAGGGAAAGGCCAAGCACACACCACGTACCTGCTCATGCAAAACTGCATTTCAACAGAAGACTGACTCCTGCAAAAATCTCCCCCTATAACAAACCTATGTCTTGATTAGACACATCTTAAGGGTGAATACTAGTCTTCATTTTAATGCACCCTCTCCTGCCTCTACTGTTCTGTGCTACTGAAATTACTTCGGTCCTCTTCTATGCGTGCACATCTTACCAATGAATAGCTGTGCCATCAGCGCATTTCCTTCAGCAGTGCTCAAAATATTTGATGACATTAAATTGTTTTTCATACTCTCATTTTCCGTGTAAGGAGACAGAAGGAAAATATTACCTCAAGATCTTTCAGCAAATCAGCAGCAAACTTGACAGAGGCCCCTGGGTCACTCAGCTCTACCTCAACACTGAGCACAAGGCCAACAGTGGGCTGCCTCAGCCAGCCCCAGGGCTGGATGAAGACGGTTCAGCCTGTCCACTCGCCCTGGGGCATCTGCCAGGCAGGAGCCACCCCATGGGTGACAGCGGAGTCCTTTCCCAGGCTCCCACCAACCTCTAACAGCAACAGCTCACAGCTGAAAAAGCCAAATATTAGTCTTTGGAGGCAATATCTTTTAAAGGGTAGAGGGAACAGATGTCCATGTGTTGCAGTTCTAATATAAATATCAAGCTCGTTGCTTCTGTTGCTAGGCGTTCAGATTGTGACTTCAGTTTTCCCACAAAGGCAGCATGTAAGCAAAGCACAGATGGGGGAGTATTAGTTAAAACACAAAAAGAAGGTTATGTGGTTTGGAATTTTTTTCCTGCGAAAAGAAACAGCATTTCTATAGAACACAAATCTGCTTCCAATCTAACTGATTACGACTGTTTAAAAATTCAGAGTGGTGGATCAAATCTGTAATTAGGATTTCAAGGGATGCAGAGCCAAGGCAGCAAACCTTCTGGCTTCTACAAAGATAATCACTTTTTTTTTTTTTTTGACCAAGATATACTTTTACATTCATGACATATGAGGTAATTCCTAGAATACAGGCTGAACCTGTCCTCGCCTTTCTAGAAATATTTCACACATTATGGAATCACTCTAATGAAATCTAAAAAAACTAAGCAAACTATCTCTTTTTTTTTTAAAAACTCCATTCCAGGAGAGGACACCATTCCTAAAGGTCTCAAGAGCAAAAGTAGGTCTTTTTCCACAAAATTTTTTAAAGGCTTTTTTTATTTTTACATGACAGCAAGCTCCCTGGAATGCTCAGTCTTCAAGGTGATCCAGGCACTGTTAAAAGTCTTCTCAAAAAACATTTGGTGACATGTAGAAAATCTCAAAGTGCACCCCGCAGTGCTAGTGAGAATAAAAATCTCCTCTAGGCTGAAGAAAAAAAAATTGAATGGTCATACATAAAGGTCAAACCACAGGGAACACAGAGGGATAAACACTAAAAAGAAAAAGTAAAAATATGGGACAAGTAGCCACACAGTGGTAAAGAAGCAGCTCTAATGAGTTTAACCAACACAGCTGTTTCCTATGGACTACCAACTAATTTGCAAACCCCAGGCCTTCAAGGTCTGCTTCTTGTACACAGGAAAGCATGTTTCACAGTTTCTGCTACCCTATGTACTTTACCTCACAATGCAAGAAATTTTCAGCAAAATTAAAAAAAAAAGAAATATATACTTGCAAGACAGCAGCTTCAAACAAGTGCAATCAGCAAGCCCAGCAACCAGTCAAAAGCTTAGGAGTGGAACTCTTTTTTAAAGAAATAGGATCTAATAAATAAATAAATTAGCCTCAGCAGTTGCATCAGGGTATGTAAGAAGTTTGTCAAGATTTGCCACCAAGAGGCAATGACTGGAAACTGAAATACAGGAGACTACACTTGAGCAGAATAAAATTGCTTCCTGGGAGGGTGGTCAAACACTGGAGCTCACTGCCCAGAGAAGCTTGTGGAGTTGCTATACTTGGAGTCAGTGGTGGATAACCTACTCTAGCTGACCTTCAGTGAGCAAGGGAGTGGAGTAGAAGGTCTCCAAAAGACCCTTCAATCCCACCTCAGCCTTCCTCTGTGGTTTTATATAATGAGCAAAATCATACCCACATGGGATCTCTGTGGGAGGCTGCTTGCCTTAGTCCAGTGATTCCAGCCCAAACAACGGAAATCATTTGAACAGCAGTAACTCCCTCCTCATCCCTTGAAAAACAAGTAGGAGAAAGTAACCTTTTTCTCTCAGATTGTTTAGTAGACTGACAGTCAAACCACTCAACTTCTCAGAGAACGACTCTGACACGTGTAGCACTACCCCTTTCCAAATTTGGGGCAATAAGCTTTCATCCGCGTGACAATTCACTAGTCACTAAAGAGTTTTTGTCTGCTCTGAGATTGCTCAGAAGTAGATTTGCTATCACAAAACATGATAAAGATGTTTCACATCACTCTTTAAAAACTTAGCTAGGGGTAAAACAGATCACAGGACTCAAGCAGTAACAACTGTCTTTTTCTTCTGACTTGAGCTAGCTCTGGATCACCGACCAACTTATCTTTTCCTTTCATAACAATTTAAATAAATAAATAATTGGAGTGACAGGATTCACTCCAAAGGTGAAGATAGAACCTGTGAAATGTTTCGATGAATGTCCAAGATCATGCACTTGCAGCACATCTTATATCTAGATTTCTTTCAAAAACTGCCCTCTATTTAAACATGTCTCTGATAACCTAGAGAAAATACCTGATAAAATGGACTGTCTCCATGGAGGAAAAATATAATGAAAAAAAAAAACCCAATGAACCTCTTTAATGATTTAATATCAAAGCCTAAAAATATGCACAAGGTGTCTCTCTTCATATGTCCAGCAGAGAAAACTTTCTTCCTTTAAAAGCTTGCTGAATAATGGTTTGATGGGTATGATTTCAATATACATATATATTAATGCTCTTTCTGCAAAGGTGATTTCTAAGTGCATGAGTGACCATGAGAAAGGCAGCTCAAGCAGTTTTAAACATAGGAGTCCAAGCAACTGAGGCAATGACAGCCCATTGTGTACTGAAGAATAGGATCAGTAGAAATCAAAGCCTTTGCTCTCCGCTTCATGGCTTGACTGACTTGGCAATTACACAGGCCATTGCTTTGACTGGCTGCAAACTTTCTCCCATAGCATAAAACCCTGTTCTTTAATGAGTCACACTCCTGATCAGATTTTTGTTTCAATAAGTACCCCATTTCATCAGGAGATGCTTGACATGTAATAGAGTGAGGTAAAAGCAAAGGAAGAAGTTACATAGAACCAAATTACACATGCCCAACAGCAAATTGTCAGGGTATGTTCAGGTGGAAGAAAAATGATACTAAACACCTAACTGTGCTCCAGAACATCAAGGGGCAATGCATTACCATGTTTTATCAAGGTGCTGCATCTTTCTTACATCAGAACCATTGACAGCAATGTTTTCCAGTAGTACCCACATCCACTATACGCTGTTCCTGCACGCTCCGACAGATTGGCATAGGCATAGCTGATTTCTCCCCCTCACATAGCGAGTTTGGAAGGTTTAAATTTCTGCAAATGAGACTCCAGCTCTTGTTTAAAAGATTGGAATCTCGATCCTGCTCTCAGGAAGAAGAAAAATTAGATGCGATCCTTTTCCCTTTCTGCTCAAAAGTGAAGGAAAGACGCTTCTCCACCCTAATTAAGGGACTGAAATTACTTTGAGCAGCTCACTAGCCAGACCAGGGATGAACCACTGGCTATATGAGTTTGGCCACGCCGTTTGGAGACCGGAGCCAGGGCACCGGGGCGATGGGGCGGCCGGGCGCTGTCCGAGGTGCTGCGCCACCTTCCCCGGGCTCCGGCAGCCGCAGCCCCGCTCTGCGCCGGGGAAAGGCTGAACTCGCACCTCCGGGCTGCCGAGGCTGCCCGCTATTCGGCTCCTGCTATTCGGCGCGCAGGCTGATTGCGCTGTAAAAGCCAGCGAAACCAGTGTGTGTACGTAACAGGGCCCGATGGATCACACGCCACAGGGAGGAACGGCAGGAGGCGAGAGCGATCACGATCCTTGTTTGAAATGTGTTGTGGTTTTGCGTGGTGGGTTCTGGTGGAGAAGCAGAGGGTGGGGGCTGCAGGGGTGGCTTCTGCAAGAAGCAGCTAGAAGCTTCCTGCAGGCCCGACAGAATAAACACCAGCCGGCTCAAGGCCGGACCCACCAAGGCCGAGCCCATCAGCGACGGTCACAGCGCCTCTGGGAATCACATTTATGGGAAGAAAACCCCACAAGCAGCCACTTTTTGCCACCAGAGAAAGGAGTGAGCTGTAAGAAACTGTGCAGGCACCAAGGCCGGGGAAGAGATGGGGAGGAGGCACTCCAGGCACCTGAGACAAAGATGCCCCTGCAGCCCATGGAGAAACCCATGGTGGAACAGGCATCGCCCTGCAGCCCATGGAAGATGATGGGGAGCAGAGACCCCACCTGCAGCCTGTGTGGAGACCCAATGCTGGAGTGGGTGGAGAGATATGGAAGACACCATGACCCGTGTTGGAGCAAGCCCCTGACAGGTCCTGCAGCCTGTGGAGAGACACCCACAGAAGAGCAGGTTTTCTGGGAGGACATGTGGCTCTGTGGGAGACCAGGCTGAATCAGTCTGGGCCTGAGAGACTGAGACACATTCTATAATTCTATGACTGCCCCCCATAGCAGTGACCCTATTCCACACACCCATGCCACCCCAGGAGGGAGAAGGGGGAGAAATCATTAATAAAGTCAAGTCCGCAAAGGAGGAAAGGGTGGGGGGAGGTGTTTTACAATCTGGTTTTACTTCTCATTATCCAACTCTGGTTTCACTCCGTTTATGTGTGCACAGTGTAATAAATTAGATGCTTTTTCTTTTGCCTTTTTAGTCTGTGTTGAGTCTGTTTTGCCCGTGACACTAATTGTGGAATGATCTCTCCCTGTCCTTATCTCGACTACTGAGCCTCTCAGTAAATATTTTCTCCCCTGTCCAGCTGAAAAGGGGAGTGATAGAGTGACTTTGCTGGCACCTGGCCTCCACCCAAAGTGAAACCACAACAGAAGTGCCAGCACACTCAAAGGCTATGACAGTCAATCCAGCCCAAGAAGGCTAAAGATTAGCAGAGACACAAGTAAGGAACTCCTGAGAGCTCAACAGCCTAGTGACTCACTGACCAACATCTCTGGTCTCTGTCACTCGGTTACATTCAAGTCCAGTTGTCTGGCACAGTAACATCTGTCTTTGGCACAGATACTCTCCCTGTACTTTTTAATTCATCACCATGTCCTGGAGCTGGCTTCTCAAAATCATTTGCAATTTAAGCAGTATCAGGGGAAAAGCAGATATGGAGTTAGCCTCAGAAAAAAGGAAGACATCAGACTACATAGTTGTGGGACACATTTACCCCCTAAAAGCTTCACCTTTCTACTCTTCCTAACATAAGGTAGGGTCAATCCTGTCAGACACCAGGAGCACCAAGAAACATTATTTCTGTGACCTGCCTTGCCTCCTTATCCTGGCTCCCCTTCACCACCAAAAGCTTATTGCTCTTTTTGGGCTCAGGGACGCAATTTTGGCTTGGCCAAGCCCCCAGGCCTGTCCAGAGCAGTGCCATGTAGATGCTGGTGCCTTACCCTAGGCCTTTCTACCCTGACCAGGTTCCCTGAGCATCAGATTGGAGTCACCGAAGGACCACACCACTGCCCCAACTCAGGACCCCCCTCACATTAGGGTAGCCCTGCTCCTGCTGCATCTCTGGAGCAAGGTCATTGTTGCGCTGTGTCTTTCATCAGGTTAATGCATCAGGAGCAGATCAGCAGTGGAGAGGAGACAGCTACTCTGACTTATTGCTTCAGGAAGCCCACTTCACTTGCTGGACTATCACATCTTAAAGGAGATAACATATTCATGTAGCCAAAATGGATAGCCTACCTATGGAAAAATACTTCTTGCTCTGCTGTCACATCAGCCACAACTGGTATTTCTCAGCACGTGACTTTGTTCTGCTTCCAAAATGTTCCCAGCAGCTTGTCATTTCACACACTACCTTCGTCTTCCACATCCTCCCTATTATTTCTTTTATATCTGACACCACGTCTTCTTCCTCTAAAAAGAATTACAGCCAAATTGCATAAGCGTATTACATAAATCCCAACTGCAAACACCCCAAGATTGCCTGTCATGACATCTCGCTTCTTGTATTCTTCTTCCTCACCACCCCCATCCCCCTGATGTTCTCCAGATGTCTAAGTCTTCCGACAAGATCTATCTTGCTATCATTTTTGCCCTGATGTAATGCCAAAGGACAACTACTTTGCCTGGTTAATGGCAATTATTACAATAACAAATTCAAGAATAATTATTTTGCAACTATATGAAACATCTAAAGTAAGACCAAGTAGAAGTGATGAGTGCCTAAGAGCTGTCAAATCCCTGCAATTAGTACTCTATTCAGAGCTAAAGGAAAAGCCTCTGAAGAAGCAGCACTGAATTCTAGATTTTTATTTTTTTAAATTGTTATTTTTTGTTGGAGAGAGGAGATGCCACACAAGAATAACTGACTCCAAAGGCTTCTGGGTGCATTCATTACCCAAAATCTGAAACTTAAGAAAAACTTCTTGCAGATTTATGGACCACATTAGAAAACAATAGTCTGTTTTCATTTCCATTTTGGTAAATTTGTAGGAGGAAAGAATTAAAATCAAAGCAATAACAAACACAGAATTCAGCTGCAATCAGATTTACTTTTTTTCCCCCTGCATTCTGTTCCTTTTGCCATGCTTAAAACAAGAACAAAAGGCTTACAAGCCAAGGCTTCAGCGTGCACACCCAATCATGAAAGAAAAATACTTCTTTCATCAGCAATATATTGACAAGAAGACAAAATGACTACTTTATTTCTCCTGCTAAGACTGACTTAAAGCAGTATTTTCATACCACCTCTAAACTGATGAGGAAGTGGGATCAAAAGCAGCAGCAGACAGGACTATCCATCTTACAATAAACAGTTAATCCCCAGTGACCAGACATTTGTTCAAAACCACAGTTTTTATTCCTCCATAGAGGACTTTATAAAAACGTGTTTCAGAGCTAAGTCACGTGTTTCAGAGCTTATTCTTTGATGAAGGTGCAGCAAGACAAGTAAACTGAGTTAACAAGAAAGCTCCACGTGCAAGGTCGTCCGTACTCAGCAATCTTTACTCCCCTGTTTCACAGTTAAAGCTGTGGAGCTGTACAAGATAGGATGGAAATTTCCCCACTGGGAATAGACATTTGTTCATCAGATGTTTGTGCCAGCACAGAGGAAGTTGTGCCAAGGGAAGACACCATGAGCTTTTGATTCTAGCTGCAGTGCTTGTCTCAAGCACAGGCTGCATTTCTTTTCCCTCCCGTAAGGTTGTAAAGGCTTGAAAAATTAGGCAAATATTTCCTGTTAAAGGTTGTCTTAATTTTCACCCACATCTTTCAGAAGCTGGAATCTCAAGCAGTGAGAGAGCATTTAAGAGGAACTAGGATCACAGGTTTTAAGTGTCATCCTTGTTATTCACTTTCCTTTACATAAGAATCACAGAATATCTTGAGTGGAAGGGACCCTTAAATACCATCAAGTCCAACTGCATTCAGTATCTCTATTTGATCCAAATCAATCAGCTGACACATGCATTGGTGTGCAAAGAGTTAAGCACGTAGTAAAATAGACTACCTTAAAGATTTTTCAGTCTGCAGGGAACCCTGGCTAGCCAGTGTTGGCTGGAGTTGGCAAACCCACTTGCCAGGAAGAAGCTAAACAAGTGTATTGAATTAAGAGCAACCCTAAAAGCATAGCTTTTGTAATTAAGGCATTATAAAGGAAACCCAAACCCTTCAGAGACAACAGCAATACTTAAAACTCCAGTGCTGTTTGTCCAGTCAGCTCACAATAGCAAATTTTCCTGCTGGCCAGTTTTAAAGGCTCAGGCTCCAGACAAATTAATTGCTCATAAAAAGAATATCGGTTACATCAGAACTTTCACCATATGCTGAGCTTTGACAGGTTGGAGAGTGATGTCCCCCACAGAGCCAAACCACATGTAAGCCCAAAGCCCGTACAGCTGAGTGGCACTGTTCTCTCTCTCTCTCCTACCCTATAAGCAAAACATCCTTTCTCTCATCTCTCTCTTGGCAGACAATTACTGAGCTCATGTTTCCTAAGTTTTTTAAGCTATAATCCATCACTAGACAGGAAAAAAACCTTCCAACACCTCCAGCCTCTAAGTCTCCAGCTTTACTAGAAGTTCCTTCCACTCAAACAGAAAATTGATACCTGAACTCAGAAGACATCTCTCAGGTCATCTTTTTAATGAAAACTTGGCCTTCTGCAAAAATTATTCTACTCTGTCTCATGCTTTTCACCTGCTTATTATTCAGGCTGTGGGCTTGTTAGCATGAGGACTTCGTACAGGCTTTTAGTCTGCTGGAACTCCCAGTATGCATTATGGCCTTCACACACTAGAGCTGCATAATAGTGTTACTAACAGAATGTGGAAGGGTAATTTACTGACAAATGACAGTAATGGAACACACACAATCTACTAACAATGTTCTAACAGGAAAATACATTATATATAACACAAATATATAAAATTTTAAGAAGGGACCGAAGGCAGCAAGGCAGAGGTAACACCACCTATCAATTATATTCCAGACAGACACCTTCCTGGCTTGTTTTTTAACTTCCATTGGTATAGACTCCACAGTTGTGCCACCTCATGCCACTGAGGCTTTGCCATCTGTTATTAGCAAGCTTTACACACGTCCATCCTGAATCTCCCATGTTACAATACTTGCCCCCACCTATACACTGAAGACACAAAGAAATATATAGATTCCTTCACATGGCATATACTCTTACATTATTACATTACCTTTCAGTCTACTCTTCAGTGTTTTTGTGGGTGACCACAAGTTTCCTAACCTTTGTTCTCTCATATTCCTCCACAAGGCTCGCTTTGATCCTTCTCTTTCTAAACATATGATGTTTAAGTCTGGAGACAGTACTCTTGCTGCAGAGAGATGAGTTAACATCAAGCATACTCTTGGTTACACTATTGAGCATGTGAAGACACAACAGATCTGCTAAAGCTAAAAATCAGACCTCTCCAAAGAGTTAGATAAAAAGCTCTTATCCTCATACCTTAGAAGGATTCTTAATATTTCAACAAGCCAATTCATCAATGCTATCTCTGTGTTGCAGAGAAATGATTACCAATGTTGAAGAGACTTTCCAAAGTTTGTTCCCACTGGTGGTCACACCATTGGGATGGACTTAAAATGTACGTCCAGCTTCTCAACAAAAGACCAGGAAGTTTAAAAATATCCAAGCTACTTCTGTAAAGAGCAATTGATGGTGTTGCTATTAATCTATTCCCACCCAACCCTTAGTTACAGCTTCCTCTGTCTTACTGAACTCAAGGAGACCACACAGCCTCATGCTGACTACACTTGGCACAGCATGCCAGCTTCCCTCTGTCCCCTCACCAACGTGCCCAGCAACAGTCATCTTCTGGAAGTTAAAGCCAAGGGTCATCCACATAGTGGAGTGCACTCCATTTTGAGTCTTCCAAAACATCATGAGAACATAATCAGCCATCATTTCTAATTAAACCAATGACACCTCCAGGCTGAAAACTTAACACTTCACACCTAACAGCCTCGCCTCTAAAACAGGCTCTCTTTCTCAAAGAAACTGTCTGCAGGAAGAATATATACCTATGTCATACCAGCCTCCAAGCAGTACCAAGCTCATTCGTTCCTGTTACATTTTCCTTTATATTTCTTCATCATGATAAACTCCTTCCCCTTGTGCAAATTCACCAGAAATATCATCACAATGCAAGGTGTTAAGACATGAACCCTCAAACCGTTATGAGACTATGTACTGACTTTTCACTCTGGAGCAGAGGCGTGTTTTTCTTTGATTCCTGTGTTTTATATGGTTTTTTCGATCACTCATTCAAGTAGAGAAGAATCACTCAATGTCTACCTATAAATTCTAACAAATCTGTGAATAATTCATGCAGTGAAGGAGACCAAATTGCCACCTACCTGCACCTGTGGATGCTAAGGGATTAATAATCATTTATAAGGTCCCTTTTCTCTTAAACTGCATTCCTGTAGCACCAAATAACGCACTCCAACAGCATGGCTGTTAACTCTGGAAAGAGAAGCAGATGCATCTGTACAAGGCAAAAGTTCTGTTCTAGATTAAAGAAAATTCATGAGGAGGCCATTCTGTAGCTAACCTCACCTCAGACTGTGAGGTCAGCAATTCATTTCATAGCAGAAGAGCATGCACTTACCTCATAGCTTCAGACAGAGTTTGCCTCTCTGCTAGGAGGGAGAAAGGGGAACAAACAAATAAAAGATACAGCCCCTATGACACAGAGCTCAGTATAAGGTAAAAGGAAAGCAGTGTTTTCCTGTGTGTCACCGGTCAGTGCAGCAGGTCTGTCTGACCCCGTCACACACACACAGAATGACGATTTTTCTGTGCAACACAAGGAAGTGCTGGCTCCTGCTGCTAGCACAGACCAGTGCCTTCATGCCTCAGGTAAATGCTTGCTCTATAGGTGAAGAGGAAAACTTCATATCCTAGCAGCCCTCCTGCTCCAAGAACAGAGCCCAAAGTGTTGTTTCTGCTGTGGGGCTCAGGTCAGTCTGGCACATTAGGCATCGGGGCCTGCATGATGCAGAGCTCTAGCACAGCATGAGGAACTTCACTGGGTTTTTGTGCTGGACACCATTACTCCTGCACACCCCAACAATGAAAATGCATTTTTTCTGGAGTTGCTCCCTTTTGCAGGCTCATCCCAAGCACACTGGGATGTTCCCCCCACAAAGGGACACTGATGTACCTCGTCCTGAGGAAAGTGATAGTCCTGGGGTCTCCCCACCCTTCATCAAGTGCAGGGGCTGCCATTACAGATTGAAGGGGTTCTTGGCCCTGCTCCCACTAGATCCCAAAAAAGCCAGACACAGCTTGGCACTTGGGCTCTATGCACCAGTCCCTCCTCCTACATCTCATGCCTCCTCTGTGCTAAGGATTCCTGGCTCAAGACAAGACCATGGGAAAGGCACAGGGGACACTGCCTGCAGCACCACAGTATAGGATTTACCCGCCTCAGCCCTGAAACCAAGCCCCTGGCCATGGCAGGACAGCCAAGTGCTGTCCTCCATGTTACTCCCAGCTGCACACGTTGCTTGTCCAAGAGTAGCAGCTGGGTCTTTTGCACCCTGCCCAGTGTGTTGCTCAAGAAGAGACCACCGACCTCCTGAGCACAAGCCTCCCAGGACAGCACCAGAGCAAGGAGGTCTGAAGCACTGCTCATGAAGAAGACGGTCCTAACTTGTTCCCTCTGCCCTGGCAAGCTGTGGAAGAGCCATGGGAGTTTTCTGTACTATTTCTAACCTCATTCCTCTTCTTGCTTGGCAGCTAAGTCTCAGCTTGCTGTTACACTTCTAGTTTTGCTAACCTTTACTGAAAGCTCGAAGCTGTGAATGCTGCTGCACTGCTGTGTGGTTCCTATTACAGGTTACATGGACAATATTTTCCTAGGGTGAACAAAGAAAAAGCAGATTGAGCTAATTGAGTAATTTCATTTTTCCCCCTAAAATTAGTTTCAAAAGGAACAGAAATTATCACACACAAACCAATGTTTCTTTCTCCATATTACCATGAGGAAAAAAAATAGTTTTAGTTTAACACTTTTTGAAACTGCTAAGATTTTGAATGAGACCAATGAAGTATATTTAATTACCAACAGCAAGAAAGTGGCTAAATGTTTATGTAAGTTGCTGTCCCAAATGTACCTTTTTCACTTATAAACAAATAAATTCTCATTAGTCTTCAGGTTATTTCTGTTTAGTTGCTCACTTCTGCCCTGTTTGAAGCTTGATGTTACTGGGTTTTTAAAAAATTTATAATCTATGGATGAAACACTCTTCAAATTCAAGATGAGAGTCTGAGACTATAAGGAATAATTAATTTCCAAATATTTGCGAGGTAAACAAGCAACCTTTCACCCCTTTTGGCCTCAAGAAACAATCATCAAGTTCTGTTAATTGTCTCAGGGAAAGCCTGTAAAGCTATGTAGCATAAAACTAGCTTTTCTGGGAAGCATAAGGTATGCTACATCCAAATAACACCACAAATTATGATTGCTGCTTAGGAATTGTCATAATACATAGCTATAAATTGTTTGACATAATTGTTTACTCAGTAATTTCATGTGCCAGCAGCAGGTCAAGACAGATGTCTACAACCTAAATTACCCTAAAATATCACAGCTACTGGAAGCTGTTTGCAATAGTGGGTTTGCAAGAAAGTTGTATAGTCTGGAGTTGGACTACTTCTCAAGGAGGTCAGAAACAACATGGACTGTGCTGGATCTTGTCTCCTTCACATCTCCTTACTGTCTTATTAGCATTGTGCCTAATTTGTCATTGGCTTTGATTAAATTTGTAGCAGGCTCTAGTTGATACCAACTTCATGGCAATTTCCCAATTCCATCACATTGCTGAAATTACCCAGCTGGAAAAGAAACTTACCAAGAATATACTGGGAACATGAAAGAATCACACCTTTCGTGTCTCCCCTCCCTGAAAACAGTCTGAAGCAAATCAACTGTGAACTAAATGCCGAGCAGAAATTGGCATGAATTATGCAGGCTATCTCCACTGAACATTTTTTTCCCCTCATCATGTCCCTGCTTTACCTAACGCAGGAAAATTCTTTCAGACAGCTGTTATTTTTTTTTTTTTGGCTTCTTTCCTACATCACCAGGAACACCTCCCACTGGGTTTCTCAGGAGACTGCTAAAATAACGTAAGTAATGCAGTGCAAGTATTCCATCATTAGTCATCAGGACAAAGATCTTTCTGGCTTTGTCTGTTCCTCTCTGATTTCTTTTGGTGCATCAGTACAGCCCTTTCTTTGTTCTCTGTGAACACACTCGTCATTCTTCAATCCTTGTAGTACCTGTGTGACAAGTTATTACACTCAAAGTCTTATTATAGGCGAAAGGGGAAACGCTTCATTTGGGAAGCCAAGAATTTATTGCTAGACTAATTAAAATCTTAGCTGCATAACTAAAATACAATAAAATTATTACAGTGCAGTTACAATGACACTAACCTTTGGAGTGCAAATTATCCGAACAATGAAAAGCAGAGATCAGCAATACAGTCAGAGACTGATACACAAAAGTGCTCTCTGGTTGTTATGCTCTCCCTTCAGGGGCCACATGTGACAGTAAGTCATCCTCAAGAATCAGCTGTGGGAGGAATATGATGGACCTCAGTTACAAGAAGTTATTATCCCCAGTCCTTTGGTAGGAGGAGCATCGTGGCTATGAAGGGATTTCTTCCTCCCCTTTATTGAGGAGGAAGTGGTCAATGGTTCATTTCTTCTCCCTCCAGGGCTCACATTTCAATATGTTTATGCATTTTCTAACACAATGTGGTGGGTTAACCTCAGCCGGACACCAAGTTGCTATATCGTTCCCTTCCTCATCAGCAGGACAGGGAGGGAGAGGATCAAAAACCCATGGAAAACACAACCTCAAACTCTTGGGTCAAGATAAAGATGGTTTAATACGGCAAAACCAAAAGGCTGCAAGTGGAAGCAAAGAAAAAGATTATCCTCTACTTCCCATCAGCAGGTGATATCCAGAGACTACCTGGGAAGTGGGTCCTCAGTAGGTGTAATGGTTGTTCTGGAAGACAAATGTTGTTAAAAAAGAACATTCTCTGACTTCCTCCCCATCTCTCAGCTTTGTATTGCTTAGCAGACATAATGTGGTGCAGAATATCCCTCTGGTCAGCTGGGGCCACCTGTCCTGGATGTGTCCCCTACCAAGACCTTGCCCACCCCTCAGCCTGATGCTGAGGGGGAAGAAATGTGGGAGAGACAGCCTTGGTGTGTGCCAGCACTGAAACTCAAGTCTCTCTGTCCCCAAGTTTTGTGCACAGTTGCAGCCGTTGAAAACTAGCATGTGATTTTTTGTGTTGCTTCCAGTCCTGATTAGATTAGATCCCTTCATAGGCAAAGTAAATACTTGGGAGGTAATTAAAAGACGATTTAGGAGAAGAAAACCCCCAACCACCCCAGCTCCAGCTATAAACATGTGCAAACGCACCAGGTTCTTTTGTTCGCAATACTTGCTAATTAAATCACTGGAACTTTTTTTTTCTCTTGCAAACATAGACCAAAGTGATAGAGATCCTGAGCTTAACAGCTGGAAATGGGGAAATTGTTCTGCTCCTCAAATGTAGGTGTTCTAGAAACACCAGGTAGTAGTTGTCAAATATACCCTGTTCCCACCATGCACCTACTATATTTCTTAGTCAATTATGCATTTATTTTCCACTCATGATGGGATTCAAGACTCTAAAAGTTTATCAATGCATTTATCATTTGTGTTCATTATGACAAGGTTTCAACTACTCAGGTTTTATCACCTTGATGTGGACTCACTTTATACAAGTTTGCAGCCAAGTTTCAAAGTCACCAGTTCTCTTGAAACGCACCATGAAAAATTAAACTGCAGCTTTAGTAGAGCACAAAACAAGCCTGTGCCTCTTTTCAAGCATCCCCTCAATGTCCATCTCCAAGCGTGAGTGGGAGGGGAAGCTGCTGGCCCACTTTCCTCTCCTGAAAGCAATGTTTCACGGACAGTATCTGAAGTCTGGAAAGGGCTTGCAGATTTTTTTCTCTCTTTTGTGTAGACTAACTGGCTTTCACAGAGACTGAATTTAGGGGATTTTAATCTACCAGGCTGTGAAAAAGTCAGTCAAGTCCTGACAGCATAAACCAAATGAAAAAGCTTTTTTTTTTCCCTCAAGTAGTAGTTTAGAGAAGCAGATGTTATCACCTTCTGGCAGAAAAAAAACCCCCACATTTTCAGGCAAAGCAGACCCTTAATGCATATTGAAGAGCCTGCACAGTGGAATACTTGGTGTAATCCAAAAAAGTCCAATTTGTGAAAGCAAGTGATTGCCTCCAGCTACCTTTTGAGACCTCCCAGGAAAGAGGAAAGGCATTGCAGAACATACCCTTCTATGCCCAGCAGGGTCTGCGCTGCTACATCCTCATTATGCCAAGCACCACACAGAGTACAGCTTGTAGAAGCCTGAAGATTGTAAGGAGATCCTCTACCGTTACATATTTTCACAAAACCAGCACAACTGCTGTGTTTTGAGCTAAACCTATTCACTTTAACCCAAATTCTACTTGAATGAAGTTGTCCTCATTCAAGCTTCCGTGTCAGGCACAACCCAACTCCATTTTCAGAAAACCAATAAGACGGAGAAGGGTCTCTAGAGATCATCTAGCCCAACCCCTGCTCAAGCCAGGTCAGCTAGAGCAAGTTGCAAAGGATTGCTTCCATTCAGGCATTGAATATCTCCAAGAATGGTGCCTCCACAATCTCTCAGAGCCAGAAGCTGAGAGCAAGTCTTGAAATTTCCAACAACAATTGAAGTCACTTTGAACCTTGAGCTAGGAACCTCCAAGGGCCTACGTTTCAGCTAATAATTTCCCTGGCTGGTATAGATTTATGCTTACAATATGATTATTTCCCATGCTTCAGGCTCAGATACAACACCAGGCTGACACCATCCATTGCTGACGAAGGATGGAAAGCAGCATTACTCATATCTGAACAAGCACTTCCATCACTTGTTCAACCTTAAGACCCCTTGACTACTTGCCAAGATAATTCTCTTTTCATTTTTATATGAGTCTTTGCTGATGCACAAAGGTGGAGGAGGAAAGTAATGAGGGAAGCACGCATGTGACAATACTAAAGAAGAGATCTTAGTATAAATAGCCCAGCTGGAAAAAGCAAGTAACAGAAACCTTATGAAACAGTTTGATCTTAAGTTTCCAGCTGAGCTGTGTGGACCTTCCCACACACAGACCATACCCACCCTTCGGGACTACTTGCAATCGAGCTGCAATCCATTACATGTCACGAGGTCCTGATTCCACACTGCACGACCCATGTGCACAGTCCTCCACAGCCATCCCTTCTTCAGTTTATCTGAGAGAGAAATCCGTGCTTTCTCTGCATACTGGTTGTGCTGAGCCGGAGACAAGCAAGGTGGAGCATTTTAGAGTGGCTTCCTGCTAATGAGCTAACATTTCCATAGTGGGTTCAGACAGATGCAGCTATAAAAGTACTGTAATTCCAATTCATTGGCCTCTAGTGGAAATGGAGCAATGAATAAGACAGCTGCTTAACAGTGATCCAAGAAAGAAAATTATGATTAACATTTGTCTTCTTGCCTTAACACCCTCCTTTTTCCTTTATACAAGGCGATACGTGTGCAGAATGTAACATTCAAAGGAAGTGTTTTAATACTGATTTTTCTTTCTTCTATCTACAAATTTAAACATCAACTACATCACACAAACATATTTCTGACCTACTGAAGCATGTGGCTATCCAATGATCATGTTTTCTCTCCCTTCAGTGGATCTCTGATTTTGAAATTGCACCCACAAGTCCTTTGAACCTTTAACTTCATATGACATCCAAATTTAATTCCTCTGTGGCCTAAAAACGATTTGGTAAAAGTTGTCATCATTCTCTATCTCTCTCATTTAACCCAGTGGTTTGAGTAACATGCTGTGAATAAACCATTGATCCACTTGGAATGTAACTAATGGGCTGAGCAAGGAAACCTCCTATTGCTTTAATGCCTAGGGTTCTGCTTCATCTGCTGTTTACAGTCACACATAGCAGTTGTTCAATACATCACTCATCACCTATACCAGGGCTACAGGCTCTGCATTTCAGGGGTAGCAACCTCTGAGCACCAGTCAGCTAACTGTACTCCATCACACCTGCAGAGTGCCCACATTCATACAACCGAGTCATGCTCCTGTGCAGCACTCAGTGAACAGACACACACTCTTTCCCGGAGACAGGGTCACTTCAGGCTACTGATTTTGATGGGATCCTGCCCAAATTCTTCAGCTACTATAGCTATGGGAAGAAAGACTTGGAAATGTCACTCTCCAGCAGCAGAAATAGAGGTGCTAACTCAGGCAAGTCCCATTCTTTAAGTGAAGCTTAGAGGGATGCAGCTCTTATTCTTTCCAAGCCAGAAGAATCATCGTTCAGTCAAAAACTTACCTTGGACTATTTCCTTAAAACAGAAGGTCTCTTTTGAGCACCGAGACAGGCTGAACAAGCCCTGGGCCCATGCTGGGCAATCTGAGTCAGCACGTGCTCACAGCAAAGTTTTTTCACAGCCACCCATTGCTCTTGTGGCTGTATAAGCAGAGGTGTGAGGCTACTGTTTGGCAGTGTTTTTAGGCTGCAAGACAGCTGCCAGCTATAGACTCTTAAAGCAGCACAATATTTTGCAGAGTTGCTTGTATTTTCTCTCCTGAACTTCATTCCCATGTACTTTTTAAAGCCATAAACGTCTGTGGAAACCAACCTCCTGCGTTATTTTATTGTCCTTTACAAAGCTGTGGGATATAGGCACTCCCTCCAAAAACTAGAAGTGGAAGCACTTACATGGTAATGTGCCATATGAAATTCGCTATAGCCGCAAGGCACTCAGGGTACGCTTGATTCTTTCCCCACGTTATAAAATACAGCTATCAGCAGAGTAGCCTGCTCAAGGAGCAAAGGAGGGAACTTGAGAGCTGAAGGCATCATTCCAAACAGAGCTGTAAACCACCTGACATCTTTTATAGATAAGGCTCAAAAAGGACGTTGCTAAGGTATCAAACCAACAAGATGCAATAACTTGCAGAAGGTGCAGACTTAGGTAAATCCAGTAAAAAATACATCACGATTTGAGCAGCTGTAATTTTCTTTTTTCCATTTTTTAAAAGTAAGGGTACAAAAAGCCCAAGAAACCATATTCACACAGTGAGGGTTGATAAACCACCAAACAAATCAGGACATCTTCTCTTGAAAACGAAAAGAATTGCTGAAAATTAGGTTATGCTTCACTATTCATATAGCACCAAAAAGTTTTATCTATTGGAATGATGCTGAGGGCTGACAGACAATAACATCCAAAGAAACTCTGCAATTAAATTTGAGGGCAAATTTATTCACTCTGAGTTTCAAGAAAAATGTTTCCATATGATGTCCTTTGCTTTTCTGGAAAAAAATACAAAAGAACTGGAACCAAAAACATCATCTGGATCCAGTACATAATAAAATGCCAGTATATAAAGCCAAGTGAATAGATGCAACACTTTTACATGCATAGATTGCCCTAATGTTTGGGTCAGTTGGTAAATTGTGGCTTTGCTAGAGGAAGATGTGCATTTCCACTTTCCAGCCCCTTGCACCCATAAGTACTCCACTAACATCAGTTTGGGTCCTTCCAGAGCCCCCACCCCACTGTGTTTACCAGTTGCCCCAGCAGCTCAGCTGTTCCTCCTCTCCGAACAAACTTACATTTGGATTCTGTTTTTCTGGGCTTCTTGCTTGAGTTTTTGCAGCTGGCACTTCTCTCTTCCTCTATAGCTAGATGCTGAATGTGTGCAACACATTGCTCAGCAGTCTCCATCATCCGTGACCTATGAGAGCCAAGACATCCATAAACCTTGTCCCTCTGTCACTCCAGAAAGCTGCTGTCCAGATGCAACACCCCTTCTAACATTTAAACCACACCAAAACCAATGAGTCCTCCTGCAGACTCCTCACAGCTCTACACCAGGTACATGCTCTGCAGTTGAAAAGCCTCAGGAAGGATCCTTCATGCTCCCTTCTACCAGGGGAGAAAACAAAACAGAAAAGGGAAAGGAAGAGATCAAGACTGATTTTAAAGCATCCAATCTGACCTTCTGCAGCAGAGGTAAAATTTCACGTGCAATCAGCACCTGGCACTAGTGTGCGCTGCACAGGTACGGGCATGCTTGAAAAAGACATTTGAGTTATTTGTCAAATTGATCACTGCAAAGGGCAACAATAGGGTTTTACTGACACTTTCATATCACATACAATTTTTAGTCTATTCCCCTGTGTGTTCCAATGGCTGTGCTACCAGTGCCCTTGGTAACAGACTTCAAATTCTCCAATTTAACCATCTCTCCTCTATTTAGATTGGGTTTTTTTTGTTCACACCTCTCGATCTGACTATTGGCACAGCTCATCAATTGTCAGCACCATATTATTATAAATAATCAACATGTTACAATTAGAGACAATGGCATCTGAATAAAATTAGTTGACTGGAATTATTTGAAAGTCAGTCAGCAGTAATCATTAGGAGAAAAACCCAACCTTTACCATTTCTAATTTTGTGTTATTGATCTAAAAATGCTAGAGATAAAACACTGCTGGAAGACTTCCTGGAGATTATATCAATACACACTGGCTGCTAATACAATAATTTTTTAGAAGCCAGACACAATGATTCATCCTTTTTAATGTGTGCCTGGACTTTGGAATTACCTGTTATGGTTTCTGCATCATTATTTATGCTAACTGAAAAACATACCTTTCTCCCTCCAAAATTTAATGCTAAGGTTTAACAGGAAAGTTCATCCCAACATGAGCAACAGTTCTCCCAACATTATCTTTAAGTGACCAAATGGATTTGACTTCACAACCACACAGGCAGCTGTAGGTAAGAGCTCAGAGACCTGCATTTTTGTCACATCCCTCTACAATGCAATTTGTTCCTGATGTAGCTTCACCACAGAGATCAGTCAAATAAGCCTACAGACTTTCCTGCCTCCGGCACACGTCCCCCATACAGCCTGTGGGAAGATGGGAGTGACACACTGCACCAGTGGAAGCTGTGGCATCTGGGGAGATGCCACTGCCTCCAGCTTTAGGGAAGGTTCTGAATTCAGGTTAAATGTGAGCCCTGTCTTTGTTGAGAGGCAAAACGCTGCTCCTGGGCTGTGGAGTGGCATTTTGCCCCTGAGAGGCAGTCCTTCAGCTTCCTGTGTTGTTTACAGGCATCTTTCACCTATAATTTGGCAAAGCACAAATATTATCTGGCACACCAAAAACGTTGCTAACTCCAGGTAGAAGCTATGGGAAGATGCTTTTATGTGAGCATAACTTTTTTTCTCATTTCTATTTCTACCAGGGAATCATTTTTTAGCTGAGTGAAAAGAAAAATGTATCACCCTGGTATCTTTCAAGAATAAGATGCTTGAAATGGGAACAAAAAAAACCCCACCCACAACAAACCCCCACTTTGTTTGCAAGCCCAGCATAGCAAACAGTACCTTCAGAGTGCCACTGAAATTTAATTGATGGCACCACCTTTCCCAACAAGGCCAGAAACCTTAAAAAAACCCCACAGAAAATTCATTGTTGACTATTAATGCTCTCCTTTTAACTCCTACTTGTATAGCAGAATTTGCTGTATTGGAGTATTACATTGTATTAACTTAGTTTAAATGGCATTAACTTCCTCTACAAGCGTTCCTGGCACTCTGATACCACATCCACCCAGGGGTGTCTAGTCTCCCTGCATCAATGTGGGTTGTCAGTCTGCAGACCAGCCTCCCCAGACCAGTGTCCTGAGACCACATGAGTTTTATAATACCACAGTGATCAGTCATATTGAAGTGACAGCACAGCAGCAACAAGAACACAAAGCTTACAACTTTTTCCTCCCCCCCCCTCCTCCCCTTACCCCTTTCAAACTATCACATTTAAGCTCTTTTTCACTACAGTCTTTGATGGTACTCAACAGCAAGGTGACAAAAAAAGGCACAGCCCAATCCTTGACCTATCTTACCACAAAACACAGGAGTGCAGAGTACTCCACACTGTTTATTAGATCATCAGGAAACCTTCCTGAGGGTTTCACACTGCATTGCCACTCCTGTGAGCATCTTCCTATTTTAGAAGACTCAAAGTCCTCAAGGATTTACCTACACATGAAGGAAAATGGATCCCCTCTTCCCACATGCTGACCTAGGACAAAGTAACAGTGGACATGGCTAACATGCAGGGAAAATACATGGCATTAGTCTTCACAAATGGCAGATTCTGTAACAGGCACGTGGGCTGATAGGATAGTGTTTAAATGAACAAAGAAAAACAGCCAAAATGGCAGTAAATGGATCTATAGCATGTCACAACCAAGGAGAAAACTAGATAGAAGTTTCAGGCTTTAGTGGAAATAAAAAAAATGTTGGAGCAACCTCACAGTAATCCAGTGCTGAACAGCAAGATTCACAACAGCAGCATCAACCGTATCCTGAAAGGCATTCCTGTTTTACCACCATTTACTACCAGCATCAGCCAGATCCCAAAACATGATTTAAAGTGTGACAGCGCAAGTTCTCATGTGCCAGGCTTGGTCTGTCATAGATATTTCTTCCTTGGCATTTCTATGTCACCATCAAAGCCTCTTTATGAGAGCACTGCTGCACACGGATTTACCAGTGCCTCAGCCCTTTGCAGGACCCAGCACTCATACAGTCACTTTTGTGAACCCAAGCGCTTCACTTCTCTGCACTGTGTTTTCCTCTTGCTTTACTCATCAGGGCCAAGTGTAAAAGGCCACAGGAGGTGGTAGAGAGGAAGACCTGCCCCTTCCAAAACATACTCTTTCCATGGAAGAGTAAGCTGCTTGGATACGGGCAGCTGGAGCAGTTGCTCAGCCAAAACAAAACAGCACCCTTGATGAACACATGACAACACAAGATTTCAAGTAAGTGCTGGAACTGAATAAATAATTCAGGAGGAGAGATGGCAAGTGTGCCATTTATTTTATTGTGAAAGAAAAATTCTAGCTGATCATTATGGGAAAAGTTTTTGGAAGAGAGGTTTTCTACCAGCTAATGATTTGTGCAAGGCCTGCATTGGTTAACTTGCCTTTCATCGCTGTTGGCAAGAAGCTGCTCCTTACACATATGGCTGCACGCTCACATTTCTAAAATGCTTTGCTGTTGCCACAAACACCAGCCGTGGGGTCCACCATATCCTGTACAGCAGCCATCGCATACTGGGATCCTCAGAGTTTGGAAATCACTCTGCTAAGTTTTTGGAGAGATAACAACTGTTAGACATGCAAGCCTAAACTAATTAATAGATCTGCTTCCCTGGTAGGAAAAGAGATTGTGAAACTCATACAAGTAGCAGTCATGTGTTGAAACCCAACATCTATGCAGCACGACACATCACCTGTCCTCTAAAGAGCTTTTCTGTAATTTCCACTGAGCTTTTAACATCTTCATAGGGAATAAATCTTAGCCACCAACACATGCTTAGATTTTCTACTACTGACCCTCTGTGAGGAAATGAACCAAAATTCTGAAAGGGTTCAGAAGTGCCCATAGAAACCTTCTTTTTCTCACCCTTTCACATAGTTGTTTCCACTGTCTGTTCACAGTGCAGTCTCTTCTGATTGCACTTAGTACAAGGCATTGCATTTCCTGGCCATTTTCTCCTCTTGGGTACAGTAACACAAATCCAAACAATTGTATAAAAGAAGCTTGTTTACTTTGAGAAACAGCAGCAGCTTCACTGTTAGATCTCTAAAGAACTGCCAAAGTAGGGAGTATTTTCAAATTCTAGCAGAGAGAGATTAATTCCTGAAAGCTTAACTAGATTAACTCCACAGACATTTAGTGCTCAAGCCCATACTCTATCACCTTAATTAATTGCTGGTGTCCTTCAAAAAAGATTGAGGGTCAACGATTCCAATGAGGGTTAATTAGTTTGTGTCTGGTCTTTGTCAAGAAGTCTCTGCATTTATCCTATTGAAATTATTTTACCAATGTGAACTTCTAATTTTCAGGTGAATATAAGGCATTAAGTTTTAATGGCAAGAGCTTTCAGACTGAACATACCTAATGCAGCCAAAAAGGAGGCTACCACCACAATATGCTCATTCCTACCTAAATACTCCCACTGTTTCCCATTGATCAGACTGAGCAACCCAGGTGGCTGCAGTGCAAATCTTTGATTTAGAAAAAAAACCAAAAAACCCACACACACCACTCCCCTACCCCCCCAACTAACTCCATTAGGTTGAAGCTGACTCACCTGTCAGTTTCCTGGCAGCAAGACAAGGTGAACTGATCTGATGCCTGGTGGACACAAGCAGCTGGAAGACTGGTACAGCCTCTTTAAAAAAAAAAATCAAAAACAAAATCAGCCACTATATAGTTAAAACTACGATTTCATATTGTGCCAAGTGACCAAATGGAGAAGAAAGGAAAGATGTTTCCAGCTTGTTGTGGCAAGGGTTTGAGGCCTGGCAGGAGAATTGATAAAACTGTAACCTGATGAAGACATTTGCTTGTTTGTTTGCTAGGACAGGGAAAATGGTAAGGAGAAAGAGCAGGAGGATGAAAACCTCCAACAAGTTGGTTCACTACAGGGACAGATGAACGTATTTGCTTTCATTTTGATCTAAGCCATTTATGTGAAGTAAAAACATTAGAGAAGACACCTGAGTATTCCCATGGAGTTGATCACAATTCCACTTGACACATGAATAATTCTACAGTAGAAAAAGAAGCATTTTTAAAAATTAAACCCCAGAAACCTCTGTATCCCACAGAGTCAAATGAGAGGAAGGTATCTTGTCAGACAGAATTTGGAAACAGGATAGATGAATAAGCATCAGAACATAGAACCCTCCACTTCAGATACCTTCAGGTTCAAGCTTATTCACACACTACTCGAGTATCTTTCTCCTATTAAAGAAACTTTTCTTGCTTTTCATGAAAAGGGTGAGAAGATGATTATACTTGAATTAAAGATGTTACTTGACTAAGAAAATTATACCAAGAACCAAAATAAATCATCTGCTAACTGGGGGAAAAAAAAAATAAATATGTACTTTAACATCTTTATGACTCTACTTGTTTAGTGAAGAGTTTCTTTCTGCTTATGTAAGCTACACCAGGACACTTCAGGGTTTCCTGCTGGCAGGTACAAATCCACTCTGCACAGAGAACAACCTCTGAAGAACATGTAAGATGCAAGGCCAGATCTAAAGCATACTGGAGGACTTTCAATTCCTGTGGAAGATTTCTGTGAGCCTGCTAGCTGCCTGGACTGCTTTAGAGACATGATGTGACACAGCATAGGCAATGGAAGGCCTTCAGAGATCACTCTGGTGTGCAGCAAGAGAATGATGAACTTGTTTTAGCCTCTGGAAGTCAGAGTAGTACATGTGTCTCAGTCTTTGCAGGCGAGACAGCAGTGACTGTGACCTCTCCTTTGTTAGTGTACCAACATCTGGCCCTGTGTGACTCCTGTTCAGCATTCCCATTGCTGCTGTCCCACCTGGGGCATCTAATTTGTACCTTTGAATTCAACAGAGCTATTCTGGCAGCGTAAAGGCTGCATTGGCCTCTAGGTAGGTGCTTTCCAACACCACCTTAGTTGGAACACTGATTGATTTATTTTGCAGTAAACAGAACCACTCGACCCCATGAATTCAGTTTAGCATAGGTGAAACGCTGGTTTCTTAATTACCTTTTATCTACCCATCTATATTTCTATGCTAATTTGGCTTTTCAGTGTTCTTTAACCACAAGCAGCAGCCTCTTGCAGATCTCTTGTTCTGTTGTTTAGCATTTATTTAGCTCCTTGAGAGTAGCCCTGCTGAGGAGGACCTGAGGGTTCTGGTGGATGAGAAACTTAACATGAGCCAGCAGTGTGCTCTTGCAGCTCAGAAGGCCAATGGTATCCTGGGCTCCATCAGAAGAAGAGTGGCCAGCAGGGACAGGGAGGTGATTGTCCCTCTCTACTCTGCCCTCATGAGGCCCCATCTGGAGTACTGAATCCAGATCTGGGGCCCCCAATACAAGAAAGATGTGGAACTGTTGGAGAGGGTTCAGAGGAGGGCCACAAAGATGATTAGAGGGCTGGAGCACCTCCCCTACGAAAAGAGGGTGAGGGAGCTGGGCTTGTTCATCCTAGAGAAGTCTGGAGAGGGGGGACCTCATTGCAGCCTTCCAGTACCTGAAGGGAGCACATGAACAGGAAGGGAATCAACTTTTTAAATGGTAGACAATGGCAGGACAAGGGGGAATGGATTGTAGATAAAAGAGGGAAGGTTTAGATTAGAAATTAGAGGGGGAAGTTCTTTACAAAGAGAGTGGTAAGGTGCTGGAACAGGCTGCCCAGAGACGTGGTGGATGCCCTGTCCTTGGAGGTGTTCAAGGCCAGGTTGAATGGAGCCCTGGGCAACCTTGTCTAGATCCAGGCCTGGAGGTTGGTGGCCCTGCCTGTGGCAGGGGGTTGGAAATTTATGATCCTTCGGGTCCCTTCCAACCCAGACCATTCTATGATTCAAATGTCATCTGCAACCAAAATACCCTTAAAGCATTTCAATGACTCCAATAGTTTTTCACGCATTCCCAGGCATCATTCTTCCAGTGGTGACCCGGGAATGGATCCCTAATTTCTGAGCTCATTGCTACAGAAGGAACAGGAATGCTGTGTAAAGGAACTCCCCTTGGCAGTGCTCCCTTTGGCACTACTACAATAACTGGGAAAAAAAGCAGACATCTAACTATGAGAAAGAGTCATCTGCTGTTTTGGTGTCAGCCATGTTGTGTCCCCCCCATTGTCAAGCAATTTATCAGCAGTAAGATGAACTACAAATAGGAAGGTCTATTGCTCTGCAAATGCCAGCTCTCCTTGTGTGCCACCTTAGCTCTATTTCAGTACAAATACACTAGTTTTTCAAGCGCTGGTATGACAGTCTCAAGAACGCAGAATTTGCCTCACCAGTTCAAAGCCACTGGTTAAATCCAGCCCTGTAACTTCATTGCAACAAGAGCCAGGTCTCCCCACATGCAGAGGCACAACAGGTTTGCCACCTGAAAGGGGTCAGCCATGTTTGTACTCAGCCCCAGGCTCACAGCTGCAGCCTGGCAGAGGCTGCACATCGAAGACTCGCTCTCCTCTCCAGAATCAACAGTCCAACCAAGGTGCCTGCTGAGGTGTTACTCAGGATATCCTCCCCACTCACATCCAAACTCTGCCCACAGTACCCTTCTCCACCCGCTGGTAGCAAACTCCACCCCACAGCACCCCAACTTCCCTTCCTGCACCCCTCCTCACCCAGCCAGGCAGCCCCCCTGTTTCCAGAAAGAGGGTGAGGAAGCGCAGCCAAGCCCCCTCATTAGCGCGCTGTTTTCCCGCTTACCGGCTGAGTGCTGAGACAGGTCAGCACTGTTTGTAACGGCACACACAGCTGGAGACCAGACAGATCTCATCAGGCATTTACAGATCCGCCTTCAGAATTGAAAATGAAGCTGGAACACCGAAGCGGCTGCAACAACGTATCTTTGGCCAGTCTGGGTGAATTCTCAATTTACCCAGCGCTCGGAAGAGCCTGACAAGTGTCCTGCTCAACACGCCATGGCACTGTGAAGGATTTCTTGCAGGCCTTCCCATTAGCTGAAGTTTTCTTTACTTGTCTGGATGCTCGCTTTCTGGATTCCTTGATGCTGCTGACCCATGCTGCACTGTAGCTGCAGATAGACATCTATCACTGAGATGGAGAGTAGAGATGCAGGGGACACAGCCAGGCCTGGACAAGCACAGCACACTCTGCTTTATATTTATATCTATAAAGGACACATCCCTGCATCCTTCTGAAAAAGCCCAGGTCTTTGCTTCAAGGGCATTTCTGAACATCAGGTCAGAAATGCTCGCTGCCCTTTCTGCACTGACTGATGAGCTTACATGTATTGAGCCGCAATGAGTACATCAAAAGGGCATTCCAGGTGCCTTCTGGCAGCCCAGCCATACCCTGTTTGTGGCATCTTCGCTTTCCTTCTTCCCTCAGCCACTGCAGAGCAAGGCAGGAGGCCTCCTTTGCCTGTTTGTCTTAACCACTAAAAATTCCTTTTCAAACTGGAAACAGCTTGATCATTTGATTCTTTCTCCAGAACTTTTGCTCCACCCTTGATATGAGACGCAGTGCCTCGATATTAAGACAATTCAAACTCCTTAGAATTCAGACTTTATATGCAGTTCCCCAAACCAATTTAACTCCTTTAGGCATTTTGTGAATTATCTATTTTTCATCACTTCTAGTAAAATAACACCTCTACTTAAACATGTTACATGTTGCTTCTTAGTAATGCTCTTCAGCTAGCAGCTTCGGTTAGGAACAAAGAATGAGGCATTTTCCTAGCCAAAATGAAGTTGAGCAAGAAAAAAAAAAAAGAGGAAGGATAGCAACACAGAAATCCCAAGGTGATTAACAAGTTCCCTTCAGAGTATCATGTTTAGACCAATAATAGAATGACAAACAATTAAAAAATTTACATCTCTTCAGTTGACAAGTCTGCAACCAAAGTACATAGGTGTTTCTGAGCAAGGCAATCTCCTATGCTGCTGCCTGCTCTGACCGTTGGATTATCTCCTGCTTACCGGTGATAGGCTGTTCAAATTGTTTTTGTCAAGGAAGCAGTCTACAACTTAGCTGCTAAAAACGTGGTCATTTTTTCCCCCCTCTTCCCTATGCCCATGTCTGTACAAAAGTCAGAAATCGGATGTATCTGCTCACTTGTAACTGAGCATCCAAATTCTTCATTACGCATCCATCGATGCTTAAACTTTCAGGTGTCGTAGTTGATCAGCCAGTGCTGAATTGCACAGAAGGAAATATAGCTTCCCTAAAAACAGCTATTTGAATTTAACAGTTACTGTTTTGTATCCCTGGAGTATTATCACTATTGCAGTCAGAGTTCTACAATTAATTAGTTCATCCTCTGCCCTTGATGGTTACGTGGCACTTCTCCATGGCAACATCGATTTGTGGAATCTGAGAGAAGAAACCTGCAGACCCTCAGATTGCAGCCTAGCTGGCAGCACCAGCAGCGAGAGCACTGGGGCTGCAAATCCTACGGGGCAGTAGCTGCTAGTCTAACTTCTGCCGCGCTTCAGCGACCGGCGAGTTTGGCATTGACCAGTGCTTAGCCAGCCTTCTGCTACGGGCCTTGCAGCCCATTAGTCACGTGTTGACTCCCCATTTCAGGCATGATAGGTAGGCAGCCAAAAGAAATGGCGTGGGCTTTCCAGCGACTCAGGCTGCCTCCTCACCTAGACAGAGCTGGGCTGCTGGGGAGGTGCCATTTCATCCCCACCGTGTTACAGCAGGGCTTGTTTTCAATTTTCCCTATCGCCTAGGCATTGATCATGCCTAACACCTACTACCTCGTACCACTAATAAGAAATAGCACCTAGGCTTTGGATTGCTTTCAGTGTTGGAAGGTCCTACGATCTTCTTTACGTGTGGTAAAGCACATTCAAGACAACTAATAACTTGCCCAGCAGTGAAGTACTGACACCTCGGAGTTGCAGAGCGGTCCGTGCTCAGCAGCAGACATCAAAGCAGCTACAAAGCATTAAATTGACATGAAATCAGACAAAATTACCATGACTATACCTGGGCCGGAAAGAGTTATTGATGCAAAAAGAGTTCTAAGTCGCTAGCTCCCTCTGATTCTGCAATGAGTCAGGAGCTTATTGCTGTTTTGTAAGATGACACAAGACCTCAGGGGAGTCAACAGGCAAAATAAGAATACTTACAGGGGAGTCAAAAAAAGCGAATTCCTCATCACCAAGTAACTTCTTCCATGGTATGGAGGTGCTTCAACCTGTGGATTAATAATGGCTAGTCAGTCTGTCCCAGTCTGGCTTTCAACATCCCCTACTGAAGCTTTTGTTTTGAAAAATTAACCCAAGCAGAGAGAGAAGCCTTGCTTTCTGCCCACCAGATACCTTTACAAGGGTTGTTCCTGTCTAGAAAACGCCTCATTATCTGTACAAAACAACTCCATCAGGAAAAGCATTCCCATTTCAGTGTGGTCCTTGGCCTTGTGCCTCCTCTCCTGCTGTTGGCACTGGGAGCCACAGAAGCCCTACAGACCCTCATGGCCCTGGGTCTTCAATGGTTGCCTCTCTGCCATGCAAAATGCTGGGATGGGGGGAAGCTTATTTGGTTCCTCCAAGTGCTGATAATGGTGGGTTTATCTAAATGAGTTACAGTAAAATAATAGGGTTTCATGCTTCTGCTGCACGCTGTGGAAGTAAAGCCTTGTCCCAAGACATCATTGCTGTTACAGTCACCAGCTTCCCCTCCCTGCTGGTGGTGAATGTCAAGTACCTGTTTCAGATGCCGAAATCCTTGGGTTTTAAGAGTGGCGGGAGCCATGAACTAATCCCCAAACAGCAGGTCCCTTGTGCAGGCCACAGGAGAACATCCGGTAGTGGGACCAAACAGGCAATTACAGTTGCATCAATACCCAACTCAATGAAGGTTCTCAGTTCAACCAGCACCTTAGCAGCCCCAACGAGTTCACTGTACTAATTAGCAGGATTTAAAGTGCAATAGAAGCCTTCTCTACAGGACTTCCTGGCTGCTCTGATGGAATTAATTTCATCCTAGTGCCTCAACGTTCATATTACGTATCCTCCTTCTACAAAAATAGATTTTCATATAATTAAAGCCAGGCTAATTACTCTGCCAGCCACTGGGAACACTTACAATGCCACCACATGTGGCAAAAGGAGCCACATGGGGCTAAGGAACCCCCTGCTGTTATCCCATGTGTCTGGATAGGAGAAACCCACCCCCTTCCATGTTATAATAAATAATGCTGCTAACTAAAACCCACAGATGTTATGTGTGAGAGTCGACAGGGTATTTAGTATGAGGTTTGAGAGCCTAAGTAACAAGCACTCACAAAAAGGCAGGGCAGAGGAAAGCTCAGGCACTCTCGCAGATGGTTGCATCCAATACTCTGTCATCACCAACAGAGCGCTCAGGTTTTGTAACCCAGCCCAGCAAAGGGCAAGGGGGAAATACCGCTGCTGCTTATATACACACTGAGATGGGATAACTGTGACACCAGAAAGGAAAAATTCAAACCAAAGACAATTCACCTTAACAGCAAATAGCATGGATTTGGTGAACCTACCTGCAATCTGGAAATCAGGAGGTCCCAAGGCAGCAGAGCTTGCACAAAACAGCAGCTCTACAAACAAAGCTATGCCAGTCTGTGAAAGTGAACATAAGAACAAGTAGATGGGATGGTGGGGGAGATTACTGTCGCAGCCTGAGATACCCTTTTAGTCTTACATTTTAGTTCTTAAGCGCTCCGTATGTCCCAGCAGATTTCACTGGGATAGTTTTCACACCACCCACCTTCCCCAGTCACCAGCCTCTTAGAGCTGAAGTGTTTCTAAGAACAGGGAAATCCTTCGCCCTTCTAGAGTTTAGACCTACCCATCATCTAAATCAGGAAGATGAAAGCCTTTTGGCCCTCCTGGAAGTGCAGCCACTATGTACTTTGGATTTCTACAGACAAGGTATCTGGGACTGTGCAGCAATCCAAAGTTGCAGTAGGCACTTTGTCAGACTTGAGAGGTATGTTGTATAAGATCTGCTACCCCAAAGCCAACAAGTAGCCTGTGTTCTCTCTCATTTCATCCACAGCTCGAGTAATTCAGCAGCCACACTTTAATTTGCTGCTCTCAATTCAGACAGCATTTTTTCCCCTGGTTCATAAATGTTACTTAAGTGAGTTTCCCATGGAAATCTGCTTGGACATTAAGATGCTTATCTAGCACTATAAAACTAATCCTTGTCCCTCTTTCACTGTTCATCGTCTCATTTACAAGCTTGTTTGCACTGTCAGATTCAGGCAGCCTTAGTAAAGTCTGGGAACAGCCATACTTCCACTGCTAGCATTAAAAATGGGATCAAAGTGTCTGTCTCTGAGCCCATAACTCAAAGCAGCAAACAGCTCTTTTCAACTTCCTCCTTCCTTGCTGGTCAAGACAGCAGAGCCAATCTCATATTTTCAGAAACTGAAGTGTGGATCAACAGCTAAAAAAAGCATGAAAAGTACAGCTTAAAATTACATAGCTCTGAGTAGGACCATACCTTCTCCCTTCACCTATTTTTGAACCCAAATAATTCACTGTTTTTTACCAAACACCACAATGCTGCTTTCTGCTTGGTCTTCATTGGTTTTGGGGGTTTTTTTTTGGGAAGGACACTTGCAGGATAATAGAGGGAGTTCACTCTGTCAGGCTGCTTTGCCCTTCAACCACCCCCACCTTCCCCCACCCCCCCCACCTGAACACAACAATAATCAAGCAGATTTCAGTATAGCATCATGAAAGATCATTATTGTATGGGAAGTTTTATAGCCCTAACAGGATGGACGCAGCTTCCTGAAAACTGGGACAAGTTGCATAAAAAAAAGTCTTAGTTACAAATCAATTGCCCACTAAAAATTGGGAAAAGACCGGTTTAAACTATCTTTCTTGGATGTTTCCCTGTTACAAAGCCTGTTATAAGCCATGCTATGTGATGACTTGCTAAAGTGATTCTGTCCTTACAGCAGAACTTATGAAGAAACTGGAGCAATGAAGTGTGACAGCACCATCGTTTCTTTTTCTACCCACAAGAAATGAGTTGTTTGGGTGTTCTGGTTGTTTGGTTTTTTTAAATAAAATGTTTTAGCTGGAGCAGAGATGATTAAGTAGCATGAAAGGCACTATTAAGAGACCGAGCTCATCTTAAGCTGCACCTACCACAACCGCTTGATTTGCAGATAACCTTTGATTCATCACCATGGCAGCAAAGAGTGAACTATGCCCCTGCAGGCTGACAACAATTAAACTACAAACCCACAGTAGGACCAAACACACAAAGCAAATTTTCACCTTGTGAGAGAGTCAACATTTTCACAGGGGTCGAAGTTTAGTGACCACTATCCATCATATCTATATCCAGAGCACACATGGGTATTAAGCCTAGTATACAGTAGGGTCTTATCTCTCAGTTACAGAAGCTTAACTTGATTTTCAGGTTAAAAAACAGGACCTGAGAGAGCAGGGAGCAAGTGTTGGCCTCTGCAGAGAGGTACCTGTGGGCCCTGGTGAATTACAGCTTGGACACGAGTCAGCAGCATGCCCTTGCAGCAGTGGAGGACAACTGCCTACCATGCTGCATTAGTCAGAGTGTCGTCAACAGGTCAAGGGAAATGATTACTTCCCTCTCGAGGTTTGCGAAGCCCCATGTGAAACAGCCTGCCTAGTCCCAGCCCTCCCAATACATGACAGTCACTGTCACATCTTCTGCAGGGAGGAGGGCAGACAAAAAAAAAAAATAATCCAGATTGCCAAAATTATGCAAGAGAAGCTGAAGCAGGAAACCTCCCCCCCTACCCAAAACCAGTCTCACCATCTGTAAATTGAGGCACTCAGTTCAGTCTTCAGGAGCTATTCTGGCATCATATGCAATTCTATCCAAGAAAAGCACCCTACCAGGTTTCTCCTGCATTCACCAAGACTAGAAGTTCATTACTTTTTAAACAATACCTTCAGTATTCAGGGCGTTTTTAGTCACTTGGGATAGCAGGCAACTGCTAGAGAGGTAGACCTTTAATTACATTCACAGCCCATATGGTTAGTTTTGAAGGCACAGGAGTAAACTGGGGACTGACAGCCCATTTCAGTGTTCAGCAGGGCCATGAGGGATGAACAACGTGCAGTCAGTACGACACACGCTGGTGACACGCTAACCAGAACCACCTGCTATCCTATCAGCTCCATACAGCAGGCTGCCTCACAACTACTACACCTCTGACAGACTGCACCACACGGGTGGGCACGTTTCAGCACACAAGCAGTCTGTTGCAATACCATTCTCCACTGTGGGCTGTGTGCCATCCTGGTGCAAAGGGCTCACTTCCTTTCCCCGTTCGCCCGTGCATCCTAAGGCACACTCACACAAAAATATACGGAGAGAAGTGGCATCAGCAGATGTACAACTAAAGATTTGTTCTGTGGTTAGACTATTACTGGCTTTTATCATCAAAGAATCCACTGAAAAATTAAAAAAAAACAACTCTGACTTACTAGGAAATGTCACAGCTGAATGTATCTGGCACACAGTTATTAAAGGCAAAAATATGATTAAGGGAAGATACAAAGAACACAAGCTCGAAACCATACAGAAGTAAAATGGAACTTTATTCCCCTTCCAGGTCAGTTTTACCCTTGTACTCTGATATGCATAATTTGTGCAAGACCCTGGGATGTGACTCAGGTTAACTTCACAATAAAGCTGTACAACTTCAGATTTCACAAAGGCTAAAAGGAAGCCTAGGCTCTCTTCAGAAATTTTCTCATCATCACCACAAATCAGATTTTCATCTGGGCTTTTAAAGGCATACAATTTGAGAAGCAAAAGCTTGTTTCAGTTTGTTGTAAGCAGATTCAGAGTATGCACAGGGTCCTCTCAGGCAGACAAAGGCAGGGAAAAGCTATGCTGAAAGGCACAAAGTTCACTTGGAAGGGTGCAGCAGCATTGCATCATGATGGTCATATTTTACATCCCTCTGTGTCTTGTGACTGACCACACGAACGGAAGATGACTCAGTAGTTACGCCAGGCACTCAGAGCTAGCGAGGGCAGCAGCACTGGCCACACACCTGGCAGGAACTCCCAGATGCTTTTTGTAGCTACCAGGACAGATCCACAAAGAATAATACCATAACTCTGTCCTGATAGTAAGTGAAGATGAATAAAAATATTATAGATAGTTATAGCAGTTAGCCACGTGTGCTTAATTAACATTTTGCAAAGCCAAAGGATTTCACTAACAGCAAAGCAACTCACAGGCATAACCCAAAGCTACCCTTGATGATTTATGGTCTAAAGCAGGAGAGGGGCTGTTTACAGGGGCAGGTGGCAAAAGGACCAGGGGCAATGGCTGCAAGCTGAAGGACAGGCAGATTTAGTTATCAGGAAGAAATCCTTTCCTGTGAGGGCAGTGAGGCCCTGGCACAGGCTGCCCAGAGAAGCTGTGGCTGCCTCCTCCACCTGCCAGTGCTCAAGGCCAGACTGGATGGGGCTTCAGGCAGGCTGGTCTGGTGGAGACTGTCCCTGGCCATGGCAGGGGGTTGGGACTAGGTGGGCTTTGAGATCACTCCCAACCCAAACCAGCCTGTGATTCTGTGATAAGTAACAGTTCTAAGTTTGGGGACTAGCTAGGGGAAATCCAAACAGCAGAGTAAACAGCTCTGTTGTATTCACCTAGCAACCAGTCATAGTTAAATACATTTTACACATAGGTTGAATTCCATCTTTTATCCCTTGACCATGTGGCTTCAAATGGAGACTTTTTGGAATTCCAGCCTTACAGAAGAGCTGGTCTTGCTGGCCTGTGAGCATACATAGATATCCAGAACTTTTTTTTTCATCTCCACTGACAAAACAACCATGTGCTTATACTGGTACCAGAGTGCAACATGACCAAAAAAATAACGTATCTGAGTCCGTATTATCCTGTTATTTTATGGGAACATGCAGTATTGAAGACAGTTATTTGGTAGCTTTTAAAGGATTCAAGAACATCTCAAATGAAGAGAGCCTGACTATATTTTAATTGCTCCCTGATACTAATCAGGGCAAGAAACAAGTGCTTCAATAGAACTGAAGCTACCCTGAGACATAGCAAGTGCCGTCCAGATGCACAGTACTCCTCAATGATCACTATTCTCTTTAGTATCACTTGCTCATGCTCCATTAAAGCACAGTGGGACTTTAGTGACAACTTTGAAAATGGGCTTCTGACAGTTGTGTGGAAGTACACAGCAGCTCCCTGCTCAGCTCATTCCACCTCCCCCTCATTCTTTTCAATTTGTACCAAATACAGCAGTATCTGCAGAAAATATCAGATATGCCATTAAGACTAAATCAATTGTTATTCCAAACAAATACACTTGCTAAATGCAGAGAGATATAGGAAATACAGAACTCAGTAAAAGGACTTCAGACTCAAGGTCACTAAGGGAAGGGTTATTAAAAAGCTCTAAATAGAGGACTTTTGTTCAGGACTCAGTTAATTATGTCAGTCAAGCACAGACAACATTTGCTCTTTCAAAATAAAATGTCCATCTCCAAGTAAGGAAAACAACGCTTCGTTAAATTCAGAGGAGCAACAACCCTACCTTTGTAAGAGGAAGTAGCAAATAAGTTTCAGGGGAAATATTAAAAAATCTGAATTTCCTAGAGGATTCCAGGATTCCAGTTACAAAACCCAGCAAATATTTTGAGTGGGCATGTGCTATTATTGATACAATTAAACTCATAAGAAATGCAGAGATGGTGTTTGTAACTGGGAATGGATGACTTCCTGACCCACATCAACTTCAAAACCTTGTTATGTCCAAATTGTGTGCAGGAAGCTTAGAACAGTTTTCTTACACATATTTTCCCACATCTTTAAAAAAACAAAAAGGGAAAGATTACCATGTGGTATCTATGGATGCTATGAAAACTTTTATTTGCATTAGCAGCAACTTGACCAACTGCAATTAGGGTGACCAAGGTATGCAGTTCTTAAAAAGTGCCCTCTTTTTGTGAAGTCTGGCCTACCAATACCTGGGCACATAAGGGCAAGCGCTCAGATTCCCACGCTCCGGCCTAAAATGCCCAGAGGAATACAGCGACCTCACATATAAACTGCATTAACTAAGCGTAGCACAACATGGTCATTTCAGAGTCAAGCTGACTTACACATCACATAGGTGGTGAGTTTTTTCCTCCTCTTTAGTCAGTCTTCTCAAGTGGGAGGACACGAACTGTACACATTCAAATGAAGATGCTGTCTGACTATTAACATTACGCTGTGAACTGTAACAAAGAAACAGCATCAGAAAAAGCCCTACTTAGACCTTTATGGCCTCATGTGGTTTCCTAAGAAAGCTCTTCCTTTGAGTGCAAGTCAGGACTATTGCAGGTGGTACTTGTCTAATGGTGCTGGAGCAGGTTCAGAGCAGTTTGAACACTTTCAGGGCACCCACAAGCCTGCCAGTACATAATTATACCCTGGTGTACTATAGTTTTAAATCAACATCTCAGAAGTGCACTTCTGAGTTCCTTTACCTCTGGAACATTAGCATTTAAAAAAAAAAATCCTCCAAAACACTGCCAAAAGCATCATCAGGGGAAGGGGCAAGGGGCCAGGTAAAGAAAAGTCCACAATTAAATTTGTCATCAGCTACAATTGCTGAAGTCAGGGGAACTGGAATTGCTGAAGTCCTTCTGCTTAAGTTGCTGGGCAGCCCAGCAGGAAAAGGAACAGACAGCTCAGCAAGAGATGAGAGTCAAAGGTGGCGTGAGCATCCGTCTACATATAGCACCCATTCACCTCTGCCTGTGTGCCTCGGCTCCTGAAGCTTTGCCTTCAGACACAAAGGACTTACGACTTCTTCAGAGACCTGCAAAGTTCCAAATCCTCTTCAGACAAGACGGCTTATATTCTTACAAGGGGAAGATTTTTACCTGAAACCTCAAGTTGCCATCACTACAGCAGCCAGTGTCACCACTCACTACAGTAATTCAGTTATAGTTTAAATTGTTTTTTACTTTAAACTGAGGCTTTGTGTTTTGGGATCTTGACAGCAGTTTCTTCCTTGCCCTCCCAAGCCTTTTTAAAGGGAGAAGACTTTCTCAATACAGTAAACCCCAGCTATTTACTGTATAATCAACACTTTTAGTTACAAGTATCCACTAGGCATTTAACTTCGCATAGATATCCACAGGGTCAATTACACTTGCCGTGCACATCATGCACTCAAGCCTGATCAGTGACATTAGAAATTCAATTATCTTTGGCTTTCTAGATGAATCCTTTGATGGACTAGGAGACATTATGCAGCTACTTAATCTGTGTACAGATCCTATCTAAAACAGATGGTGAAACTTGGATGTGATTTTCTAGTCACACACTCAAGAGCGACAATTCTCAATCTCTCACTTTGTCTCAAAAACTTTGCCTTTTAGCTACCCTGCTGTATACCCTACAACATTCAGCTAAGTAGCACCAACATCTAAATTAATCATCAATGAGCAAACTAACCAGATTCCTCCCGCTACTGGCACACACCACAAACTCAGGAGCTTTCTAGTCACTTGTCACCTTTATTTAAAATGGTTTTTGAAAACTCAAGAGTCAGTCACTGCTCTGGCAGACAAAACTGTTTTGTTATTCATTGGTAACACTACTTTATTATGCTGGAGGCATAGAGATCATTGCCCCCATTGAGAGGTCAAGATGTTGCCATGAAGTCCCACTGCTGAACATGCTACCTTCCTGAGTGCTCTTGCCTCAAGAACGCAATAGGCAAGTGGTCTAAATGATACCACCTTGTATAAGTAGAGGACTTTTTCCTCTGAGCTATTACGGACCATTTCAGTTTTGTCTGTTTTCTCTGGCTTGCTATGTCATCTATCACTGAAAGTAAAACAATTTAAACATTTTCAGTACTCCACTTTCTTATTTCTCCAGCTACAAAGATAGCTGATGTCAAAGTTTGCCATTTTCCACTTTGAAAATTCCTCAGAAGCATACACCACATCCCTCATGCCATTATAGGACACAAAACAAGAGAAAAAGGTGTACACAACACATCAACCATTTCCATAAAGCCAAAAATTAGTTAACGCTGTCATGAGAAGCCAGAGCAGAAGCCTAGGAGATTAAGCATGATAAACAGAGAACCTGTTCTCCATCTTAGATATTTTCTACTTTAAAAAGCCCTGACTGAGTGTATTAGTAGGAAATACCTAACCAAGAATACAGAGGAAGGAAATCCAAGGGGAGAGACTGTTGTCTCTTCCTGGTGGAAAAAAATGATTTAAGACAAGTCGGCAAAGAACGCCACATGGAGAAGGAGCAAAGGTGTTGGGAAGGGACTGGAGACACACAAGCTGCAGAATTAACAGAAAGCAGGGCTGGGTGGGTTTGTTTGGGGTTTTTTAAGTGTCTGAGACCTTTATCTAAATTACTTTAATAACCCCTAATGGAACCAAACGAAACACACTGTGAATCCATAAAGCTCCCTAATAAATAGTAATGAGGCAGGTCCACATCGCAGAGGGCACGTCAAATGAACAATCCCACAATGAGAGACTCTGCAAAGCCATCTTTCTGTTTAGAGGCAAGTCTTGACAAAGACTACACCAACGCCAGAAAATGAGAAACTGCTCTAGTTGTCAGTAAATAAAATTACACATGGCTAAAGGCATTCAGTCCAGCCAGGAAGGTGTTCCTGATCTCCAGGCCAGGAGGAGGTGTAAAGCAGACAACTTGACTTTTTAGTTAAAGATAGCAGGGCTCTTAAGACCCATTTATTTGTAACCAATTTTCAAAGCACTTGAAGAACAAATCCAAACAAGCAAGATTTTTTTGCCTTGCCCAAGGTTTGTTATTTGCTACCAGTCCAGGGCTTCTAGCAATACTGGTGCCAGTAGGAAATGGATCCAGCTGGCACTAAGTGACAGACTAAGTGGAGTCACAAACAGGAGTAACAAAGCATTGCACCTCAAAGCCCTGCAAGGCTTCCTCAGGCAACCATAAGCCTTTTTGCCCTTTTGCTCAGCCTACCTGGATGATCTGATCTACACATAATGACATCCAGTCAATCTGGATTTTAAACCTACCTGGATCAATACAGAGGCATTGTTTGCCCACAGGGAGTTCCCTTTCTTCCAAATTCACATCAGAGAGAGAAATAACTTAGTTTTGGGATTAAACTGAGGCAGCTCCAGTTTTTACACTTAATAGGAGCAGTCATGTCAATTGGCGAAGCCTGGTCTTTAAAGAGCCAATTTAGTCAGAGGCCAGAAATCCAACTGCTCTGTTTTCATCTGCCATACTTGACAAGAAATTCAGCTTTTCACCCAAGGAATACCTAAAATTAACTATTTCAACATTACTACAGCAGTTCAAAAAAAGTCATGTAGATCAGTGGACTTTTATCCTTACAAAGACTGTATGACAGTCTGGTGACAGCTAAGAGCACACTTATATTTTAATAGGGGTCTCTCTCTCCCCTGACCAGCCAGCTGGCTACCGGTAGAACTGAAACATCTTTTGTTTACACCATTACATTGCACATGACCTAATACAGCACAAAGCCATAGATCAGCAAGAAAAACTTAACTGAAATCTGTTATGAGCCGAATGTTGTAAACAAGCATTATCTCAAAATATTTTGCTGTCGACCAAGGAGCTGTTCAAGCACAGAACTGTTCAAGTAACACAGACAACTGTAAAACTTAATAGGGAAGACAAGATGAAGTGTCAGGAAGATTGAAACCACAACTACAATATCCTTAGAGACAGGATCTGATGCAGCAGGACAGTATTTAATAAAACTGAACAGTGGGAAGAAGAGAAGTGAAAAATAGACAGTTGAATCCTTACAGTGTCTCCTAACAATTTGGTTACTATCCTTAAGTGCTACAGGCAGATTATTGTTTTCATACAGATGCAAAAATGAAGTTACTTCCCAGCATTTAGACCCAAGTCACATAGCACTGGACTGGAACCAGAGGCAAAAGTAGCAGACAGGGGCTTAGCCAAAGACATCTAAATTATCAAGTTACATTAAGAGCAGTAAGAGCACCTGATACACTGTCACATACATCATGAAAACTGAGAATGCAGTGAAGTAAGGTTTTACTAGAAAAAAACCAATTTTGGGTACTGTGAAACAGCAAATATTTAAGCTTCCTCTTCTGGCAATAAGTATTAGAAAAGGTGCTTCCTGCAAATCTGTGTTAGACTATAATTATAATTTACCCCAGTCAAAGAGAACATTTCAAGTTGGAATATAATAAATCTGTGGCTAAACTCAATGAACTAAAATTACCTTTTAATATATTTACATACTCTAGGCATTCCATGTGTAGCACTGCACAGTAAATTCAAATTCATAAGCTGGTGAGCAAACCGGAGTCTGCTTTGTCCTCTGACTGTCTCCAAAGAGTGAGCTAAACTCCAATTGTACAGTCTTGACTACTAGTCACACAAATGGTGGAAGAATCACAGCTTGACTTTTGGCTCCTAAACAGAAATTATTTTCTATCAGCAACTGAAGGATCTAGATTTAGATACAGCGTAAAATCAACTCATGGAAGATCACAAGACTAGGAAAAGCTGCACTGAGGGGTTGTCAGTGTGGCTTAAAATGCTCAGCACATCTCTACTTGGGTTTCATGTTCTTTGAATAATCATTACTAAGATTCACATACTATTTTTTGCACTTTTTTTTCAGTATCATTCATCTAAGGGTATTAGGTCAATGACCAATAACAATGCCTTTTTCAATAATTTCAGAAACATCAAGTCTTTACTTTCCTTCAAAAAAAAAGGAATTTTGAGATTTATATGAACTTCAAAAATTATTTTGACAAGAAGGCTCCTTCATAAGTCTAGTTTTTGCTTAAGGATCAAATCATAGGCCTCTGCTATAAAAAGCAGGTACTGATACTAGAAGCAGAGCACTGAACACCATAACCTAAAAGTTGCATAAACTACAAAAGCCCAGGTTCTTATAGAAAACACTCTCCAATTAAGTCCTTTCCTAGCAAAGTCAGTCCTGCATAGCAGTTTTTCACTGCCCTCAAATACTTTCAGAACAAATGATCCCAGTTGCACAGAAAGGCAGAAGAAGGTTGGTAAGTTTTGACATCACTGAATTTAAGCCATACTCTTCCACAAGGTAACAAGCAAAAAAAAGCAACTACTATGCATTATCTTGTTGAGATTCCATCAATCTTCAGCTTTTGCATTTTTCAGTAGTCACCACCTTAACAGTTTACCCTAACTTTTACATAGACTCTTAGCACCTCATCAGAACATAACGATCTTTAACCACTGTCATAAGAACTAACCAGGTCATTTAGATCTTTCCATTTCAAGCAGGTGATTCTAAGCTTCCCCATTATTCAAAGCATCTACACCACCAGCTGCATAAAACCAGGTAACACAACTCTGAAGCACCACCAAAGACACAGGCTGCTGTTACAACGGTGAAGCAGCAACAAAGAATTAGCTTTGCTATGGAACGCAGTGGGCTGCCACGCACCAAATGCAGCCTTCCAATACTCTGGGCACATGCCATGAGTGGATAAAAACTGCCAGGCCATCTCCCACCAGGCAACAAAGCAGTTAAGAAATACCAAGGCCATTTTTATTCCCTCCCCCAAACTTCAGCTCTCCCAGGAATTTCTGAACCAATCCAAACCATCAAAATGACTTCATCTGCTCTGTTACTACAGCACCCACATGCAAAGCCTTCCAACACCGTGGCGGTTCAGACAGAAAGAGTGACTAAGTCTAGGGCATCAAATAAGTTTACTACACTTTCAGTACTTACCTGTGCAACATTATGAGATTCCACACCCAAATTCGTCAGGCTTGGAGAAGGAACTAGCAGTGACACTGCCAGAAAGCAGCTAAAGAACTCCAGGTGAAAACCTTCCCTTCACTTTTACCACACTCTTCTATTGGGATTTCCCCAAGGTGGATACCCAATACGTTTATCATTTTGTGGCAGTGGTACCTGAACACCTTCCCCTTTTAGTTAGTGTATTTTCTTAGTTTTCCTTGGCATTACATCCTTAAACATTCTGGGTGCAGCAAAAAAGAGGAATTGTATTTTATGTAATTAGACTAGGTTGTAGAATTTAAACACTCCTACCTCCCTTAACAGTGATTCTGAGTGTTCAGTTTACGTAAACTCTGGATTTGCAAAGTATCACATGACCCTCTGATACAAGCAGCACTGAAAGGTCATCCTATTTCAGCATCCACCACCACAGATGTTCAGGAAAAACATGGAGCCAGAGAGGAAGCAGCATATCACCAAGTGATGCATTTTCCGTACCTTGAACAATCTTACGTCTGAAGAATAGATGAAAGGTTTCCATTTTGAATCTTTTTATTCAAATTGATATACAAACACAAACATTTCAAAATGTACAAAAATAAAAAGGGACATTTTCTACATCTTCGAGCAGATCAAACTTACTTCTAGACATGTACTCCTTTCTGTGGGAATTGCTGATTAGCTGACATTTATTCTGTTCTCTTCAGAGCATTTTCTACCAAATCCCCTCCCCAAAAACCCAGCCACACTCGTGACAAGTAGCATTTCAAAACCTAGCACTCTAAATGTCCCTGAACAGATTACAAAATATCTATTTCTCACAGTTAATAACTGTGATGACATATTTCCCTATTGACTTAAGGGCAAACTACATGCTGATGGATAGTTCACAATTCAAGCTTTCTGTAGTGCGTTGATATATAACTTGGGCAACACAGCTGGACTACGTTTTTTTAAGCTATTTTTACAAATTCAAAATAGCAACTATAGCTTTGTTGATAGCATTCTTCCTTCCTCCCTCCTTTCCCCAAAGTTTAAACTAATAAAAAACCTGCAAATAAAAATAAAAAAGCAGAAGAGGTCTGAACCCAAAGTAATTCTTTTTTTACATCATCTGCCAACATAAGAGGAACTGAAATGATCACCTGCTCAAAAGCAGAAGCATTACCACAACAACACTGTTTTGAACCAGCCTACAATGTATAATCAAGTATTTTTTGTATGAAGTTTTGCTTGACGTCATTGGACAAATGATTTGAAGCAGCACAGTTTCTCTCAGTGTTCTGTCATTCTACTGGCTTTAACACTTTGCCAAGTCACTGTTTTCTTTTCACATTCTGGCGATAGATGCTTTTCGGAGGTGCAGTAATGTAAGGGTAGGCAAGGCAATGCTGGTGGGAAGAGGTAGCTGCTTAAACTGATGTAATTGGAAAAAATATTTTTGGGGCACACAGACCCTTCTTTAGGTACTAACTACAGCAGAAGATTTTAAAATTTAGAACAGTTGCTCAATTTACATGAATATGCTCAGACTAAGAGAAAAGCAAGCTGACAACGATTCAAAGCAAGTTCCTGAGAAACAGTTTATCTCTAACCTTTTTCTTTTCCAATCCTTCAGCTGTCAACTTCATCCACACACGTAACAGTTACTTAGCAAGAAAACAGTTAATGCCTACTTGTGCAGTGTATAGAACATGGGCATCTACACCACAATCCTCTTGCTGCCACCTGTAGCAAACTAGAAATATTTACCTAGCTGTTAACAATACTACGATGGATATGAACACAGGTTTTATAGCAGCACCCTGCCTGCAGCACCCTTAACTATCCCACCTTTCAATTTCATTGCTTCCAAAACTATGACCATTCCCTCCGAAAAATCCAATCATCTGTAGAGAAAGCACTAATACTGCAGCAGCAATGTTTAATTCTCTATCAATAGCTAGCTGACAATCTCTTCAACATTTTGTTTTAAGGTCATCTGACTGAAAATCATTATGTACTGCGTACAAGATGTATTGTGTACAGAATACCCATAAGTTTCTCCAGCACGTTTTAGTCAGTCTTACTTCATCTTGTCTTAAAAGATTTGAAGATTGTCCTGTGAGCTCATTTCAGCACTAATATGTTATATTGATTTTTTTATTTACTTGCTAAGTATTTATTTTTCACTCCGAAGGAAAACTTATTTTTCTAAAGAGATCCTGAGCACATTTTTCAAGCATTACCCCACACTCAGAACTTCATGTGGAATATTGTTCACACTGGCAACATCAGGGCATGCTCCAGTTACTTCATACTACTTGTTAAGATTCCAGAACAGTGCTGAAAACTAGCTGAAGTCTACCAAAGCTTTCCTCTTCTTGCTAAGACGTAAGAACACATCGTAGGTAGTTTTACTGCAAACCAAGAAGAAACCAAAGAACATCAAATATATTTATTACCAAGTAAGACAAACTCTGCAACGCTAAACATGGAAGTCAGACTCACAAAAATCCCTAAACAGCAACTGGCAGTTAAGATGCAGCTACATGTAAGACACTTTCAGGAAGTTTTGTCTGTTCTGTCATCTACTTCAGGCAACTAAGTTTCATATAGACCTACTGTGAAACTACAACCAGTAAGTACATCAACTGAAAGCCAGGTTCAATATTAAAAAAAAAAAAAAGAAGTTTCTGATATAAGGAAACTGCTTCACTTTTAGCATGTGACTTCCCACCTTGCAACATGCATTATGAAACAGCAAGTCAGTATTTTAGAGGTAGCCTGGTTGCTCATTTGATTGTGAGAGGTAGAACTAGTTAAGAAATCGGTAACTAAGGCCAGCCAAAACAAAAATTAACCCAAGTTTTCCAAGATGCAAAAAAATAACTCTCAGTCTGAGACTGCTTGTATTACCAGGGATTGGGTTGTCTTGCTCATGTTTACTCACTTTTACATTAAGTTTGTTGTAAATACCCATTCCAGGACAGAATGCTCCCAGAAATTACCAGTGAAACAGTTTAACTAATTTTGGCACGTGTCAACCAATTTGTCTATTTTATAGATCTCACAATTATGAAAGCTAATAAAGTTAAATGTCTCTCCTCTTTTGGCAGGTTGAAAACAAACACATAGATGAGGCCAGAAGCAAATCTTCAAATTTAAAATCCTCCATGCAATTTCTTACCACAGGGAAAAAGACCCAATTATTTCAGAGACAAAAGTCAACCAGACATATTGGTCATACAGTCAACAGGTATTAAACCCCTCATATCTTCAAGTTGAGGCATCCGGGCATAGAATCATACATAATGCTCTCTTGGATTGATGTAGACTCCTCCAGGTCTCAAGTTTTGTGCGTATCTGCTGCTCCAACTTTTGTAGTATGTTTGCTGATAAACAGGATACATATGCTGAAGACCTTCTTGTTCCTGTGGCTCTTCAAGCTCACAAGTATGGTGCCTTCCATTCACATCTGTCTACGTATACACAAGCAACAATCAGGACCACAGTTCATGCACAGAAACAGCAATTTTATTTTTGCTAAAGCTCTGTGAAAGGTGCATGATCTCCAAAACACTCCTATGAACAAAACCCCATGAACTTAAAAATTACAGTCACTAATAGACATGACAGAATCATGTCATTGCTTTGTCTGACAGACTCAATTTTCTTTCTAGTAGCTGGCACAGCGCTGTAGTTTGGACTTAGTATGAAAACAATGTTGGCAACACACTGATGTTTTCAGTTGTTGCTGGTTAGCTGTAGTGCCTACACCAAGCCAAGGACTTTTCAGGTTCTCAGGCCCTGCCAGGTGCACAGAAGCAGCTGGGAGAGCACAGTCACAACAGCTAGCCCAGGCTGGCCAAAGGCCACCATATCATAGAGCTCCCTATCATTGAGAGTTGTGCTCCACATATAACAGGGGAAGGGAGCTGGGACTGCTGCTCAGAAACACATTGGGCATTGGGTTGCTTGCTTTTTGGTTAGTTTTATGGGCTTTTTTGTTTGCTATATCTTATCCCCTTCCACGTGTGATGAGCAATCACATTTGTGCATCGCTTGTTTTATATATATTACTACTATTATTCTCCTCCTTTGTTATCCTATTAAATAGTCTTTATCTCAACCCACGAGTCTGTTTTTATCCATTCTCCTTGCCATTCCCTTGGTGGGAGAGAATTGAGCAAGGAACTGTGTGGTGCATTGTTACTGGTTGGAGCTAAAACATGACAGCCTCAAACTTACATTTCAAAAGAAAGTCAGATTTTAAGGCTCAATAAATCTAAAAAGCAAATCAGAAACTATATTAGTGTCTGTCAGCACTCCTGTGCTTTATTCACCAAAAACGTCAAAACTATAGTGTTTGTGCATTTAAATTAGTGAAATTACCTAGTAAATACACAGTATTAAAATAATATTAATACTTTCCACTTCATGGACAGCAAATGCACACACCTAACAGTTGACTAGGATGGTCATATTGTTCTTCCTTAAAAGTATCCTTATAAGCTTATTTTAAGGAACAAGATGAAATCAAATCTTTATTCAGGAATTCAATGATATTATTTACCATGTGCTGCAAGTTTCCAAAATCATTCTCTCTGTACTGGCTTTGCAAAGCAGAATGTTCTTTCTGAAAGAAGAAGAGTTACGGTGGAAACAAGTCAAATTCAACACTGCATAACAACTTTGGTTTATGCAAAATACCTAGTCATCACCGAATACACTCTGAAGTGTCTTAACTGACCACCATCTAGAATACTTCTTACAAGCAGAAAAAAGAGACATCGTTGTCACTTTAACAACCATCATTTACATATTTTTACTGTTTGAAAAAGATTTAAAAGTTTTATTGTAACATGACACAGATTTTAGGTAAGTCACTGGTTAAAACCAAAGCAAAATCCAAAATAATTTATTAAGGTTTCACAAGCATTATATGGACAAGCACAATCTGATATTGCATGTAAGTATCTAACTGAAGAGGAATTAACTTGGACTCTACTGAGAGCAGAAGGGAGTATCTTTGTTCCTTAGTGTGGTAAAATTCAACCTAATACTTCCTAATGAAAAAATTGAGACTTCTAATGACACCATGCAAAACAAATAATATGCTTTTCAATACCATCAAGCTAATTTCATTTTTCCCTTATTAAATCAGCATAGATATATTTACAACTTGTCTACTCACATTTGCGGACTGCCTTCCAAACTGACAGTCCATACTTGGTTGTTTTACCACCCACTTTTTCTGTGAGGCCTAAAATCAGTTCCTCAAAGTAAGTCTCTTTCAAATTCTAATTTCGAGGTCTAGTGAGGCCCGATAGTTGGACGCACATCGTCAGGACCTAACTGGCATTTTATTTGCAGGACAGGGCAAGAGCCAAGAGCAACCAAAACCCTCCTGAACACGTATTGCATGAGCACCCGTAGGTAGGTCTGCTCCTACTGTTCAGCATGGCTCACTAATAACAACATAACCATATACAGCATGAAGTTGTTCTGCAACTTAAACAGGAGTTTGACACTGGATTCATTAAGGCCATTAGTTCTTTGAATACTGGCTATGCCAGAATAGGAAAAAGCCCAACTTCGCATCTGGCTGGGTCCCACTACCTGATTCCTTCTCCTGCTTACCAAAGCAGCCTTAAAAAGTCACTTCATTCTGCAGTTATTTGCCCTTCATTGGTTCCCAAACCCAATATAGTTTTACAGACTGCTTAACATTAGGTTGCAAAACTCATTAGTGCCACAGAGTTATTATAGTAACAAAACAAGTCTTAAAACTGACAGTCACAGAGTAATCAAAGCATTTGAGACATGTCACTGTTACTTAATTCTTCAGTCAGTTCTTCCAGAAACATAGTAAAAGCAGGTTCTCCAGTAACATATGGTCATTGCTCTCTGCCCTACTTATACCACATGCAATTCATAACAACTCTGTTGCCACACATTCTAGGGCTTTGTGACAGCTTTATAAGCTAATGCATTGAGCCTGAGCACACATAGCAAATGCCAACATTCCCAACAGTATGACGATGCTTTGACCTGACAGAAGTGCTTGTGTTACCTCTTAATGAGTGCAAACGTGTATCAACAGAATTACAAGTACATAAAAGATGCACATAACAGATGTGAATCCTGTCCATTAGAATATATGAGGGTTGAAGAATGAAGATAAAACTTCTAGATATAAAATAGTATCTTAGAAAGGATCCCTATTTTTTCAACTATATAACTTCTAGAACACTCTTATTAACACTAATATTGTGAGGACATAGGTGTGGCTTATTTCGTATCACTCTACACGTTAACGGCAACTCAAACCATCTTCAAGTACACAAATATTTTGTAACCAGCTAGGCTGCAATCACAAATTTTAAGTCTTGCCTGAACAGTGTTTGAAGACACTACACAGAAGTAGCTTGGATCAAAAACAGTCTTCCCAGGCACCATAATATATTTTCTATTCTTCTAATAGAAAATTTTTCTAACACCTAAGACAAAAATCCAGTTTCTGCAAATAACTTGCTTTGTCATATTGGCTAAAGTTGATTTCTGCTCTTGAAAAAGGCCCTGTATTTGGTAGGAAGACCATCATGTCCTTTAATATCTCTTTCAGAATGTCAATTGTTCCCTTCAGTCATTACCCATGTATCAACCTTTATAAACATCACTGAAATGTCCTATATGCCTTTCTGATATTCTCATATCTTGATGTGCAAATTCAGCCCAATCTCAACTGGCAGACTACATTCAGCAGTTGCTGGATGACATGAATGGATTTTTATCCAATTAATTCACTACACTGACCCAACTGGAAAGAAGTACCTAGATTTTTCTCAGGCGTCTCCCCAGCAGGATTTTGGAACTCTGACTGACATATGATTCACTAGCAGCATTTCTCAACTAAGAAATTGTTTCCATCCCCCAAGTTAAGGCTTACTCGGTAAAGCTCAAGAGCTCCAATCCATCAATCATTCTTTTTCTAAGAATTAACCCTCTACTGACCTCTTGAATTTTCTTCTGAGAAAAAACACCAAGGCTTCTAGGAAGCAAATAATTCCTAGTTATGCTGTTTAAAGAAGGTAAGCCATTTTTCTTTGTAGTAACATACAACTAACTATATCTGGGTCAAGTACAGGGAGCCTTCAATGAGTACCTATCAGATTTATTTGGGAAAAACAGACAACTGTGCAGTTTGTTTTAGCTCCAGTCTGTCACTAGTCAATTCCACAGCTTTGCCATCAGCATGCCTGAGGTGACCAAGTCGGCAAAAAGCTGAAACATTACAGCAGCTGAAGACAAGAGGCTCAGCTATAGCTAAAGGGAACAAACCTGTAGCTTTATGTTATGCATTCCCCAGACTAAGAGGTATCAGAGGGATGACTTGAAAAGTGAAGATTTATGGACAAGCAGAACATGGTCTTCACAGTTACAACATCATGTGACAAAGTGGGAGACAGAGTGGATGAACATACTGTGCCTATAATTGTCTCCAAAAAGAGAGGGCAATCACACTGCATTAAGACTAACAGCATGAAAAAAAAACATCGATCAGGGCTAGCAAAGAACCATCACAAGAAGAGTTCATTTCTGTAACAGGGTTCATATGAGAGCAGAATACAAACAGGCTGCATTTTGTACAGTTCAAAATTAGCCCACTCAGACTAAGTAGAGTTGGAATATAGCTTTCTTCACTCAAGTCAAGCGGTCATCCTTTTCAACACCTGTCTTCATGCACAAAGTTACTGAATATTTCTAAGTATTGATAGTTACAGTGCTGATCAACTTATAAAGGTGTCCTGAATATGCAATGTAAGTTAGAATTTGGACTAACTGAAAAATCCCAGGCCTGAACTCCCTCGCTGATTTTCCTCTAAGCATGTAACCAAAGCACAAACCAAAACACTGTATCCTCAAAAGGACAGACAATACAAGAACCTGAAGGCAGAACAAACAGCTAAACTAGAACTTGTTAGCTTATTTACAAAACCATTAATTATAACACAACTTATGGTTTTGTGCATGTTTTTATACTCACGTCTAATGTGACTGTACCTGGGAGACAAAATACTAACTGCAGGAAGAAATGCTTCCTTGATCTTCTTCTGCTCTCCAATGTATGCTGCATGCATTAAGGATTACACATGCAAGCATATTTTTCAACCCCTAAGGAACTCAGGTATTTGGGAGGCATTTAAGGTTTTAAACTATCTGAAGTGGCAGAGTCTCTAAACGTTGCACTTTTTTTTGTTTACGCCGAGTTTTAAAAAACCCAAAACACACTATTACAACCACACATTTGCATCTCTGCAAACAGTGTTCTCTTTTCCAGGGAAGATTCAGTGCAACTAAAATTATTTGCTTCATGAATACAAAGCCGTGCCACAATTGAGCCAAGCTCACTGTCAGAGGGGCTAGTTTTGATCCCAGCTACTTTATTTGTTAAACCTTTTCCATATTTGTTACTTAGTTCAAGTTCAAAATGGTATGTGTTCTTCCTCCACTCCTCCAACAGTTCTTTTCCACTATTTTCAGAGGCTTATTTTTCCAACTTGGTCATGTTTTCTGTCTTGTAATTGCATTTAAAAAGTTTCCCCCGCCAAAAATCATACTGCTTTTGCTTCTCAAGTTCTAGAGCAAAATCTGCAGACCAATTATGAGCATATGCCATTGACCTCTTAACAGAAGATGACACTGTTCTTTCATACCTGAGCTAAAAGCATGAATTCACTGCACACAGCAGTGAAACACACATGAGCAGCAAGAGCCCCCACATCACCAAAGGCTAGTGTTCTGCAAGCAAAAAAAAAAAGTCTGCCTGCTTAAGAATTTCTACCAACAGTAGATTTAGACATGATACAGACAAACACTGGAAACAAGAAGAGGAAATTCCAGTGGGTTCATCTAGAGACTGAAGGAATTATCCCACATGGTTTGAAAACACAGTACCTTTGCTGGAGCAAGGAACTATGTTTTACTGACATGGAGCAAGTGACAGAACCAAAATCATCAGGTTCTGTCAAAGAAAACTGGTGCTGTGATACAGTGTATCGATGTAGGATGACACTACCAATGGTTTTGTGCTTTGATGATAGTTGGCATTATCTTACCTTTATATTTTGCAGAGTTTCATAAAAGCATTCAGTTTTATTGTAAATATGTTCTATCACAAACAGCCCTTTAAAAGCCTAAGTCAATTATTCCACCAACAGCTTCATTTTGCATTCTCATCCTTTCCAATTTAGAAATGCCATTACAAAAGCATTCACTAATAAAAAGCTCGTGCATCAATCTAGCTCCTATCTGGTTAATTTTTTTCCTTGTAAAATCCTTTATCAATATAGACAAGTTTATGCACATTGTGGGCTTCCTTCTATTCAATCTTTCTTTCCTAAACAGCTCTTTAGTCCAAGGCGAGTTATAACAACCGTTCCTTTTTCATCAAGGAAGAGACATTCCCACCTGTATTAAGGCCATTAGGGAAAAGAATTAGAAAAGAGAGCCATAACCTGTAAGTGAATCAATATTATGCTAGGTTTGAGATCAGAGAGTGATCTTTTCAAATTTGATTCTGAAACATTCTCATTCAGTAAATGGAGTTATATGCTTTTAACTGTGTAATACAATTTCACCATCTTCTTTCCTGTTTTGAATAGGAATTCAAATATCACCATTAAAGAGCTTTGGTACTTGACAGTATCACTTTGCTAAATACGTGAAGTATTCCTACAAACTGCAGAGCTCAAGTAAGACTTCTCATGGCTAGAATGACCTACTGGGCTGTACTTCCCTTCTCCACTTCTATTTCTGTTGTGACAAAAAGCAGCCCTACTAATTTTTGGCTGTTTCAATAACTCTGAATATTCATGAACTGTGTCATACAACTTTTTTCCCCATGTTTCCTTCAGAAGCATCTGTTCAAGCTAAACATAATGTCTGTTCTTTCACAACCTCAATCGTGGTTTTGGGCAAGTAGCTTTCCTTCTTAGAGATAGTTTCTTTGAAATACAATTAAAATGACTAATGATTAAAAGGATTGCCTGAATTAGTGCGCCTTCTCCCACCACTTTTATAAATGTTGTGCAACAGTGGAATTCTTTAAGCCACTGGAATTCTTCGTTGCTCAATTTCCTCTTGATTTGCCTCAGAACACAGTTGCCAAGCAGAGATCCCACTCTTAACAAGAGTACAACCATCAGGTTGCTCACTGCTCTTACACATTACACACAAAAAAATAGTACCGAGTAACAGAGTATCACCTCCATGACAGCGATTCTTTAAAAAATATCCAGATAAAAGCAATAGCTTTGTTGCTAAAAAAACATGAGGAATATAATAATAGTTTTCACAGTGAATAGCACTATCTAAATTGTCTTTTTCTGTTGTTCTGTTTAATATTCCTATGTTTTAGACTTCTGCCTCACCATTTTAGGTGTGTGAGCCAGTTCTTAGCAAGTGATTTACACGAATATATAAATTGGTATCTGCAAATCCCAGTATAAATTATTATGAGTACTCAGTTACACAGTACTTCTTCAATCCACATAGCTCATTACTTAACATTAGCACATAAAAGCTAATGTTAAAGTATACTTAAAGCTTCCAAGTCTGAAGTAGTAACTATGAAAGACATCGGCACAATTCTATCCAATATTATCAAACGCCTGTAACGCCCCCCTCCAGTTTGATACCAACACCCATCTACTCAGATATGGTTAAAGCCTGGTTAAATATTAACTGCTGAGACACAAACAGGAGAATTGCAGCTTATTCAATTGCATCTTGAATACTTCACAAGATCCAAAGAAGTTACTCTGCATTATTTGAACGCTAACCATGGAGACCATTGGAAGAAATTTGCCGATGACATAGGAACATACCAGAATCAGTTTAAACTGAATCAACCCACTTTGAACATTCAGAGAGCATGTAGAACACACCATTTAAATTCACCTCCTTTAACTTTGCATTTGCAAACTTCATGCAGTCTATTATTTCCACTCTGATTGAATTTGGTCACCTACTGCTGTTGACATGCAGCAACACTTCACCTGCAGTTCTTGGTATAACCAGAGGTTCCCTCTGAACGGTCTAGAGGCTCACCAGCACGCGACACAGTTCAAACAGTATTTGGAACATAAATTACACACAGCTACAGACTTCTAGTCAAACAGGACAATGCAGAGTGACAGACTGCCAACTTCCTTCTTTTACCTCTTCACAGCTATTCAAGTGTTGGCTCACCATACCAAAGCAATGCAACAATCACTTCTTGGCTACAGCTAGTATTTTGACACTTCTATTAGATAAAGCAGCAGCTCTTGCCTCAAGCTTAACAGAGAGTACTTGTTGATTACAGGTACTATCAGCTGGCAAGACTTGCCTCTGGCTCCAGTTCTTTACAGTTTTGCAGTTCCACAGATAAGAAAAAGAGCAGGTACACTGAAAGTTACACAAGTATCTATTATTTTAAAGTAAAGCATAGTAAACATCTGGCCTGAAAAAGAACTAGAGCTCTCTGCCCTTTTCAACAGAAACTTAAAAACGTTTTAAGGGAAATGAGTATTCAATTCAGTCTGTTTAGATCCATTTCCTATTTACGTAATGTATTTAGATAAAACATTTTATTATTATATGCCCAAGGACTACAGTCAGCTTCAGCTTTTCTTAGTTTTTCAGTATTCGCTACAGAAGCCACAGTAAGCAAAACCAAGAAAGAATTCAAAGACAGCAGAGTTCTGAAGAGGAAAATAATATACACTTGGTGAATAGCCCTGTAAAGGAGGAATAATTGCACTTCCTTTTGTTGTCATTTTGCTACTTAGAAGCACTACAGATGCACCAGTAACACAACAGTCCTTATCTTCTGATCCTGTAAGCAAAATAATCTTTTGCCATAATACATAAAGCGTAAGTATTAGCAGAAGCACAGCTCATCAATATTCCATTTGGTGAGTGTTGTAGTGACAGAAGAGAGTCAATACATAGTTTGCACAGAAAAGCATCGTTTCTTTTGTGTCATCTTAGATGTGATACCACCTTCATGACCAAAGACAAAAAGCTGTCATGCCTTTTACCCTCCAAATGCTTTATGTCTTCACAGTGTTATCATCGTCAGGTTGCTACTAAAACTAGCAATAGATCTCAAAAGTTGCTTGCAAGAATATTTGTAAGTATGAATGTAATTTTGTAATACACAATATTTCAATGACAAACAGGAAAGCTTTTACCAGCAATTCATATTTGAGTGGCTTGAGTAAGCAGCCATCACACAAAGAAAATCCACAAGAGTATTTTCAGTGTTACTCTATCAAAATCCATCTTTTAAGATGAGTGAAGACATTTTGTCCCAAGGCGTCCCTCTGTCAGAAAAAAGAGGCTGCTCTAAGTCCTTAAATCTGGACAGAGCACCGGAAAACCTCACCTCAAACATGATAGGTTCCCAGTTCAAAACCGGGCAGAAAGACCAGATTGAGAAGATGTAGGAGTTGTACAGGCACCAAGACTAGTGAAGGGAGGGTGGCGGAGGGACACCCTGGCGCCAGAGAGAAAGATGCCCCCACAACTTGTAGAGAAACCCATGGTGGAGCAGGTGTCCCCCCACAGCCCATGGAAAAGGCTGAGACCCCACCTGCAGCCTGTGGAGAGGCCCCACGCTGGAGCAGGTAGAGACATACAGGAGATGCTGTGACCCGTGTTGGAGCAAGCCCCTGCCAGCACTTGCAGCCCATGGACAGAAGGGAGAGAGACAGAGATGAGTGAGGACAAGATCCGCATAGGAACAGGTTTGTTGGGGCAGAAGGCTTATGATGCCATGGGGGACCAGGCTGGAGCAGTCTGGGCCTGAGGGACTGAGAGACATTATATGATTTATGTCTACACTCCATAGCAGTGACCCACGCTGGGGCAGCTGGTGAAGAGCTGAAGCCCCATGAGAAAGGGCTCACGTTGGAGAAGTTTGTGGAGGACTGTCTCACATGGGTGGGACCCTACGGTGCAGCAGGGGAAGGGCGTGAGTAATGCCCCCCCCCAACTAAGAAAGAAAACATCTCATGAGGAACTGACAGAAACCCCCATTCCCTTCACCTCTCCTCGTGCCAGGGGGGAAAAGGGAGAGAAATCATGACTGAAGTTGAGTCTGCTGAGAAGGGAGGGGTGGGGGAAGATGCTTTAAGATCTGGTCTCACTTCTCATGACCCACTTCTCATTATCCAACTCTGGTGTCACTGGGTGTGCAGTGCAAATAGTTAGTTTTCTTTCCTTTATTCTGTGTTGAGCCTGTTTTGACTGTGATGCTAATTAGGGAATGATCTCTTCCTGTCCTTATCTTGACTCCTAAGTCTCTCAATATGTATTTTCTCCCTGTCCAGCTGAAAAGGGGAGTGATAGACTGACTTAGGTGGGCATCTGGCCTCCAGCCAAGTCTAAACCACCACAGCTGCAAAGAAATGATTGCCTGAACTACCTCAGTCTCATAATTCAGCACATCAGTGGTTACCACCATTTTTTTTACACAAAGTACTGAAGAAGGAACAAAAATCCCATTAAGAACAATTACACTATAATTCTCACCAATACTAAAAGGTGATTGAAGTTTTCTTCAGTGTTAGCAGGAATCTAAAAAAGAAAATCAGAGTATTTAATATATGCAAAAAAATTATTTTAGAGGCTATAGTCACTATTTACAGTTTTTGTGAACAGACTGGTTTACTATGTGAAGTGTAATAATCGATTCTGTTACCTAAAGCTAGACTTCTTTGTTTCCTAGTGCGAAAGAAGCCTTCTGAATTCACCTGATGTTTCACAAGCAAAAGAGGATCCACTGCAAAGCCATGCTGTGGCTAAGGAGGACAGTCCCATCCCTCCTTGCTCCCCACTTATTTTAAGTGTCTCATCTGCTAGAATTAGCTGACCAGCATACCACCTCTATGGTCCTGTTATATCAGGCTACGTTCTACACACACGCTAACTGCTGGTAAGGATCTTCGCTGTCTAATGCTGTCTAGTGTTTGAACAACCTTACTTTAGATCACCTGAAGCTATGTGTGAAAGCGTACTAGAAAGCGTATTAGAAGTTCAATCATTTGTCACAGAATTAGTTCAGAGTCTTTTGTGTTGCTGCTAATTCAAGAAGAAAGGATAAAATTACAAGTTACATAATTGCAAGCATTTAAAACTGATTTAGTTACCTTTGCTGTGAATCAAAACCATACTTTGCTAGATCAGTCACACTAAAACTCAAAAAACTACTCAAACCTTAACAGCTTAAAAGAACGTTAATTGCAACTCACAAACAGGGTGATGCTGAAGTCACTAAATTTACCACATATATTTGTTCCCCCATGAGGACTGTTTTATAAAGCTATCTATATTCTCTTACACACCACAGACTTTCAACTATAGCTTTTTCCACTTCAAAAGGTGCAGAATCTGACAAACACAGAGATACAAGAAGGATCCATCTATCTATCCATTTCCTAACCTTAAAAGATGACTAACACCCAGGACATCAGATGCTTTGGCAGGGGGGTTGGACCCGATTATCTCTTGAGGTCCCTTCCAACCCCTACAATTCTGTGATTGAGATACCACCTGTGAAAGGAAACCTCTTGGCTGTGAATAACCAATCCAAAACCTCCACACATTGCCAAGAAAGTAAAATCAAACAAAGTTAACATAATAAAGGAAAGATAACACTTAATACCTCAACACTGTAATCTCTTACCTGAAGCATAGCTTCCTTCTGAGGTACAGAGAATGGTCTCTCCTCACATGAGGATGGTTTGAGAGTAGGAGGAAGATCAATTCTGTAAGTGAAGCACGAATGTAATAAGACATGCCATGCTTTGCAATGCCCAGGCAATGTCCAACAATTGGGTATCATTTCTTTTGGCTGTCAAATCACACACAACTCACACCCAGGGACAGAGTTTTCATCGCTCAATGAAACAGACGTGGAATATTGCCATGTTAACCACTGGAAATGATTCAGCCATATAATTTTTGTAGAAATTTTATTAATTATCCTAGAATGCATTAAGTAGACTGAAGTCTGTCCCCTCCACCCCCCAGCTAAGTAGGATTAAGGAATATTGGTATCTATCATCATTTGTAGTTTGAATATAGCCTGAGCAACATTTACTAGGGCAAGCTTTGAAAAACTGCCGAGAAAGTGTTACAATCAATGCAACCTTAGTCATGCAAGAATACTTCCACTGTAACTTCCTCAGTCAAAAGAAATGGTTATAAAAGAATTAAAACCTTTTATCAAAAATTCAGCTACCAGGATTCCTAACCACGTCAGAATCACTCAGTTGTAGTGAGACAGCTGACTCCTTGCTAGCTCAAGAGATTCAAATGCTGAAACTTATGCTAAATACTATATGTTATTTTAGTTTACTGCTCATTAAGTAGATACAGACATGACCAACATTATCATTTCCCATCCAGTTTTAAGTGCTAACTCTATATGGCATGTGTGAAGAGACTTATATTTGCATATATTTATCATCACTCAGGCATGTTGCAAACAGGGTCTAGACATCATACACTAACTGAAAGTCTTTTCAGACTTTTGTTGTTTGCTTGGTTTTATTTGGCCATATTGGATGCTTAAAAAAAGTAAACTGCATGTCTGTGCCAGAGACTTAAAGAAACAACCAACAATGCAGAAAACACGTGTCTGTGGATGTTTTCTTCATTTTAAACACACAGGAGAAATCTTGGTAGCTTTCACTGTAAAGCATGGTCAATTTGCTCTGATGTTACATCTACAGATAGGATAAAGTCATACTCCATGACCTTATTCAAGATGGACCATCTCATCTGCCCTCCAGTTCAATTGATGGGCAATCCACTTTCAAGGACTTCTAAAGAGATATTACCTCTTCAACAATTTTGAGCTGCCTCATTTCTTTTCCAGAAATGCAAGTGATTTCCCATTTCCCTACTCTGAAAATACAGCTCTGAAGTTATGACAGCTGAACAGCTAGTAAGGAAACTCAAAACATTTAAATTCCTGTATAGAATCAATGCTTTCTGCACACTGCTTAGAATTAAAATAAAAAACACAACATATACTCACACTTTGTCAAGATAGGAAGGCCTTTTTTTCTTTGGGGTCAGCAGCACTGTCACAAAGATGGTAATGATAAAAAGAGCAAGGACTGCTCCAATCACAGCCCCTGCTACAGCAACAGAAGATGTCTGCTTAAATGGCATATCTGCAATGTGATAGCATAGATTTACACCTTTAAGAAGTTCACGTACTTCCAATACTCAAATAAAATACTTCAGCATTGCTCTGAGAAGTATTTCTTCCTTCCATGACCAGTCAGCCTCATCCTGCACTAGTACTCTCACAGTCTTGGCTCTCAGGTCACCCAATTAAAAAAACAAACAGGTGGTTAAGAGAGCTCAATCAGGAGTATTTCTGAAGTTTCACTGACTACTTCTAATAAATACTAGCTGTGTGCTTTTATTTTCAGTTTGATGGAAAGATGTAGTTACAGAACACATGCTTGGCACTTGTATGAGCAAACAAGGCATTAGTTCGAAAAGCTAGACAACTATGGCTTTATTGGCAATCTTTCTGAAAGCCACTGAAGTCTGCAGAAAGGAAACAGGGAAACAAAAAAAAAAAATCAGGGGAGAAGATATATTCTACTCAGAGCAATGAACACAAATCCACTTATATCTCACACTTATCAAAGCAATCCCTAAGACTATCACCTTTAGGAATTCATACTTTAAGCTATAAGAAAGTAGTTTTAATAAATAAATTTTACCAAGAGGGGAAGAAAGCTGTTTGTTGGGGTTTTTTCAAAACATTTTTCTTTTGACCTCAGCATTGTCAAACCCAATGTCTAACAACTCTCATACCAAATTAACACACTTGTCAGTCTTTCCATGTCATCCATTCCACTACGCTAATGACTCAAGAAGTTTTTAAATCTCCTAAAGCTGTGAAACCTGCATACTTGAATTCACTATTCATCTCTGTGCTTCAAACTTCTAAGAAAAGGCTTACTGGAAAGTTACACTACTGTAATAAATCACATTAACTTCAATAAAATTATTACCGGTAAAATATAGGTAGCATACAGAAACAATGCTTTGATCTATACTGACTAGTGGATCAGAAAGGTAACAGCAAAGGAGTTTAAAATTAACATAACCCTATGCTTGTAACATTTCTACTGAAGCTTGTTTCAGCTATTCTCCTTCAGAAACAATCATACACTGTGTTCATCTAAGCACCACACAGTATTCTCTATTTCTCAACAGAGGAGAGTTCAGGAGCCTTCTCAGAGGAATATATAGTATTTACAGATCAAAAAAACCAACACAACTATCTAATCTCTTGATTGATTACTCATACTAATGCTGTTTTGCCTGCAAGCTGGAAAACTGGACATTTTTTTTTTCTCATCTTTCATTCTGAGGGAAAAAACCCACACTAAAACCACCGTATTTCCAGTCTGCTAAAGGGATTCCTGTCCTCTCAGTGCAACTGAAAAACCTGACTGCAATGCTCCCCTAGAATTGTGCATAGAACTATCTTTAAGTAGACTGTACAAAACTCAAAGTAGCAATCTATTTTTTGTGACTTTCTTAAAGGATAAATTAGTAGATTAGCAGCTTGCAGGAAACTGATACACTTGGGTAGACCATTGTAACATACCAACTCCAGCTATCACTGTTCTATTTCACAAAATGGCTTTCCCAGGTAAGCTCCCCATCTGCTGATACCAGCCCATATACTTGAGAACTGTAATTCCAATTTGCCCTGAAGAACGGGCGCATGAATCAGCAGAAGGCTCACTTAACTGCTGCATTTTAACTGGCTTAAGGTTTGGTTACACTGGGTGCCCTCTTGTGTGAGAACGTTGCAGGTAACTCATGTACATCACTAGGTCCAGACCTCAGAAGAATGCTTTGCATTCTTACAGCCTCGCCAGAAAAGCTCGACTGTTTCAAACTTCAGTAATTTTACAGTGACTTTTTTTCCTAGAATGTTTTACTATAACATTGAAACACCATAAAGAATTATACTTTCAATAAAATTTTAGCCACTGAATCTAATTTTGGGTGAAATGACAGTAGACACCCATTTACTTCTGACCACCAGGAAAAATAGCAATACTCCAGCAAGTGCAGCAACGTACAGGAACTGAACAGAACTAGGATTACCACAACTTGCTTTTTTAAATTGCTTTGGAAAAAAAAGTAGACACAAAAATTCTATCAACCTAAACAGAGGAACAATCAGAAACCCAGACTACCATACCAAGGTGAACAAACCAGAGATAATCCAAGGTGTATGGTACCAGATACACAATGTGATCAGAAATAGGTGGGACTTGATTTAAAAAAATACAGTTGAAGATGACCTACAGCCACTGAAAACAAACAAAAACCTTGCAGAAGGCAAACACTAGAGAGTGTATCACCTGCGCTTAAAGGGAAACTGTTTGGACAGGCACCATCCCTATTGATCATTATCAAGGTTCTTAGTTTTTAAAACTGTTTCTAGGCACTTGTTTCATAAGCTTAAGGTCTCCAATAGAAAATGCTAAAAAGCTCATCTTCAACAGCTTAAATATGTTTGTTCTTTCTGTCCAGCCTCCACTTTTAATATACTTGATCATCTTCAATTTGAAGAATATATCTGTCAAACATTTTTGAACACTACCTATGTTCCAGAACATAAGAAAAAGTTTATTCACACAACAGCCATTTGTACTTACAATCAATTCTTTTTACAGCAGACATAATGTACAAAACATTGCAACACACGCATAAGCCCTATCCTTATTATCAACTTCAACTCCAAAACAGTTCAACTTCTTAAACCATAGGAATTAAATATATATTTTAAAAATCAAAAGTCCACAGAGACAAAAGCAAGGTATCCCATGTGGAGAACAGGTTTATGGTTATGTTTATTCCCAAGTAACACCATCTTTTAAAGATGATATATCAAGTTTTTATTTGAAGAGAGGTATGATCTCTGTTCCAGAAATAATTTGCATCTGAACCATCTGCTAGAAATTTACCTCCTTTCCTTCTGTTTGCACTCAAGCTACCAAGTCATACAGTTATTTGCTATCATCCTCAAGACTTTGGTCAATCCTGTATCAGTACTCTGTTAATCCAAACATGAACTTAAGTTGTTTAGGGATGCTTTTCCATTTGAATTTCAAATAAAGCTGTTGTTTTAATCTCTTTTCAAAGACATGCAGTCATATGCAATCAGTGTATTGTCTACAACGCTCAATACAATTTTTGTAAAGCTCTAAATGCTGTAAGCTACCAAAAATCATGAGGATAGAAAAGAACTTCAGCATAAACACTCATGAAGCAGCCATATTTATGCAGCCTATTTCATTTTGAATGTAGCAGATATTTTTCCTTTTTCAGGTTTCAAATACTAATGGTGTTCTCACCTTCATTTGAGCTAAACACTTAAAAATGGCACTTCAAAGGATCTACTATTCTAATTGTGAATTTACCATTGTTCTATAATTCACCTAAAGTTATTTCATTTCATTCCTCCCTGCACTATCAGCAGAATGTTTGGTGAACCTGCTGAGGACAAAGCAGAACTACTTCAGATGTCAAATGAGAAGTCCTACATACTCTGCATACAATGAAAGAACAGGAACATGTTGCTGAATCAGTATTGATTATTTGCAGGGAAAACAGATCCACTGTTGTAGAGAGGGCACAATTTCTCTAAGCTCATTTCACAGACTCTGTAGTTGCACCATCGGAGAGTGTTTTCACTATATGAAGTAGCAATGCAAGCCTCCACTTCTCAGTAAATCTGAACTTCTAGTTACCCTCTTCAAAGCAGGCATTGTAACTCATTCAGAAGCAGCGTAAAACCGCTGTTTTCACTTCTGAACATAAAAACCCTAGTAAATGCTTTGACACCTCTTAGCATGCTTAATGTTTATTGGCACCCAGGAGAATAAGTAAACTCACATTAGCCTCCAGATTTGAAATCTATTAGTTTTCTTCTTAGTTGCATCCAATTCTCCAGCTTTTAAATCCAATGGTAAGATTCCTACAAAGCTTCAGACACAGGTCTCAAATTGTACCCCGTGTACTGGCAAAAAAGTTTTGTAATGAGTTTTGACATCCTGCCAATTACAGGCCTAACAATATCTTTTTGTATGTATATATACACACATTAGCATAAACTTTAGAAATCAATTACTATAAAAAATAATTTTTCATCTTACTCAAAGACAAGCCTCTGACCTGTTTACAGTTACTGCTCAAAATGTTTTTCATAAGTTAGTTTCAGTGCAATGACTTCTTTTAAGTACATAGTGACAAGAAGGCTCATTAAATTGCTAAGAGGTATTCGTTTTTGTGCAGGAAAACCTAAAAATAAAGCTTTGATTCTGCTGTAACTCATCTGAATTGGTAAAGCATTTCCTATACAGAAGCATTAAGTTTACCACAGTTAGTAAACTTAAACTGGAGCAATTAACTTAATTTGCAAAGTAAATGCCCCAAAAGATTATATTTGATCATTGCCTTAGGTAAACTACTATTTTCTTATCAGAGAGCCAAGACAGCCACTTTTTATTCCTAAACAATTTTGATTGGCAAATTCAATTTAGCCTTTTTTACCTCTGACATAGACCAATATAAGCACTCTGCATTAAAACTCAAATCTTAAACAGTAGTACAGCATTGGGAAAAAAGCAGCTTGGATACATTTTCCCCAGATTCAGTATTCCCATTTGTCAAGTCAACAATATAAAAACCTTCAAAAAAAAAAAAACCAGTTTCAAAAAGTTTATTCCTCCTCTTGTAAGTATAAACAATCTGAAAGTGATCAGCCAACCAAATGAACTGCAGATACACATTTAGTTTTCAGTGGTTACTACACATACCACTCCCTCCGAGATATTACCGAGCCATCTATGTGAGATACAAAGTCTTCTTCATTGTCATCGTAACATTCACCACCCATATACTTCATCCCCAATGTTCCACCTTCATAGTAATCCATTGATCTTTCATAACGTTCCTGGTACCTGTTAATATTGTCTATATTGTTCCACTCTGGTTTTTCAGGGTCTTCTAAATAATCTTTAGATATTAAGCTGTTCATTGGATGCTTTATTTCTTTTTTTATACTGTCAGGGTAAGAATCCGCATCATCTGACTGAAGAACATCTATTTGAGACTCTTTTTGCATATCTGATGGTGGAATGTAGTTCTTAGCAAAGTAGTCACCACGGAACGTCCGTCTTCTCCTATAGCAGATAACTCCAACCAGAACACTGACAAGTATGAAGAGCAGAGCCCCACCCACCGCACTACCGATGACGGTACCCCAAGTGTCTTCCTGCATTGCTGGAAAGGTTGATGTTGGGAAATCTATTATTCTAGGTTCTGTTGCTAAACCTGTGATGCCATCAGTCGAAGGATGCCAGGGAACCGTGGGCAGTCGAGTGGTAGTAGTAGGAGGATCTAATGGAAAGAGCAAAGAAGTAGACAAGACACAGAAAAGGCACAGAATGTCAATGCAAGCTAAATCAGTTAAAGAGTTTATAAGAAAGCAAAGTTGATGGGTATGTTCTACAAGTATAGTTTTTCATTCTCACGTTCATAGCATTGCACAAAGTGTTGCACTTTCCACAGGCTTTGAACTAGCTTCATTACACGTGATTTTGAGCTGTGCTGCAGCAGGATAGGAATTACGGGGAGAAAATAAAATAAACATAACCTTTAAGTAGACACCTCCAAGTAAGGAGGATGCAGCTTTTCTGCTCAGATGTTCATTGCTCATATTTAGTTAACCTCCCCCGGGGGAAAAACATCTGTTACGAAAACCCAAAGTAATCCTCTAGTCCTTTCCAGCCACCAATCAGGAATATTGGACCACATTAACTGATTATGCCACAGAGCCAATTATTCCACATAAAACTCCCACTTCAGGAATTGAGGACACTGCGCATAAGAATGAAAAACTATGAGCTGTGTGCTCTGTCAGCAGCACATGAACTATTGATTTTTAAGCTATTCTCTCCAAAAACATTTGTTGCATTAATACAAGTTACTCCGCTTCACCTTGGGATTAGTCTAAGAAGCATAGTTGAAAATGGCATGAATTAATCGCAAAATAACACTTACGTTGAGCAAGGAGCTTTCAGGATTTAAAAATAAAAAACCTGGAACATTTTAAGTTAAAACAATTTCTATGCATTCCTCCTAAAAGCAATCTGCACATAGACATTACCATATTCATTCCTCAAAATATCAACTGATTTCATGTCAGAGTTATGCAAGTAAACATGAGGTGGCCAGATATCAAGCTGCTCTGGCTTCTTTCTTTGTTCTTTAGTTCTAATGGAGATGTATACATCTGCATTGAAGACAGGGTTGCAAGCGATGGGCTCATGACATGGAGAAAGCCTCCCGAGAGTATCCCAGTCAATTGCAGTATTATAGAAAATGGAGTTGCATGTTTCTGTGCCACAGTGAATAAAACACTTTTGCCTCGCCCAATGCAAGGTAACTGTAATAGATCAGTAAAGCAACAAACACTAAACATGTTACTAGAGCTGGCATCTTTTAGAGAGAGTATTACACAGACAGCCAAGTTGCTCATTATGACATGTTATTTAGTTAAAGGCCCGTAAGCAAGATTTATGGAGCTGCTACTACCATATTACAGAGGCACCCTAAATTTACCACCACAAGTAGTACAAGAGAGAGAACTGGAGGTTTGTAAAGCTTCCAGTTATTGGACAAATCATAACTTTGAAGATTTGGAAAACTGATTTTTATTCTTACTACTCAGAGAGGGCCATACAATTCTCTCATACTAGGCAGAATTGCCACATTTATCATCACTACAAATGATACTTCAGACTGCACCTCACTGCTGAATGCAGTATTTTAAGCTTGACATAAAAGAGTTTTACAGAGTTTCAAAGTGCATAATTATACTTGACTATGTAAAAGTGGTGATTTGTTAGGGAGCTGTACACAAATGGAATTAATTTGACAGAAGAGAGGAAACTGAACAAGGAAGAGCCACTACCAAAATGAACAGGAAGAATTCAGATTATGATTTTAGTAAAAACTGATTTAAAGTGAGTTTAATAATTAACAAAGAAATAGAGATTAAGGAATCCAAGTTTACCAGGGTTCCCAAGTCCCACAAATCCACAGGTCAGGAAGTTAAACTCAAAACCCTCTTCCTTGAAAAGGCATTTGCTTTAGACAGAACATTTGTTAGCTTAAAACACACTTTCAGACAGTACCAGCAATATCATCATCTAGGCTAAATATACACTTCACAATATGTGCTCTAGGCTATACACTCTCTTAAACTGGTTTTATTTTCCTCTGATACTATGGTCTTGAGTATCATCCTCCACATATACAGTATAAAATACACATTCACAAGTATCCAGTATTTGCATCCTGGCAAGTTTAAGCACCACGTATGTGTGAGAGACAGTGGCAATAATGCTCTATAATTAGTAAACTAATACTTTTATGAATAGTTTTTCCTTCAAAACTTGTTTCATCCACTAGTAGTCAGGTTGTCAAGTTGCATTACTTACATGCACTGATTAACATATCACTCAAATTAATTGCAAATGTAGTATCAATTATTCAGTGCCTGTTTATACATATTCCTAGAATACATAACTATGAATACTTTTACTGTTAATTTATGTCAGTACCTTTTATTGTTGAAGACAGTCATTCCTCCTCCTTTAAAGGCCAATTACAATTAACAACATGTCAAATTCACTTCCAATGTCACCCAGAGCTTCCTGAATGTGAAACTAGATATTTAAAATTTTCTCCATTTCCTGAACCCAGCAAATTTTTCAAATGAAAACCAACATTAAGACAGAGAACACTGGAACTCCTTACCTCTAACTCCATAAAATTTTACCTACAAATCACATCTCACATGTTATCTTCAAATTACGAAAAAGCCACTCTCGTCTCTCAGTATGAGCCTTTCATACCAAGAAGCTGTTAAATTAGAACATTTCCTATCACCACCAATACCTGTTCCTTTAAGCTCTTAATGCTCTCCACAAAACATTCACCACATCATTTTTATTTTAAATTAATTGTTCCAAATGGCACTTTAACTGATAAGCATTCTCCTACTGATTTTCTTTAATATTTTACTTAGGATCCAATGTTTAACTGCTCTCATCTTTCACAGATGTAGCCTTGCATTACTGCACAAATTTTAGGTTTTTGGTAAATGCATCTTGATTTCCATTTTTGTCTCTATGTTCTGGGCCTAATTCAAATCCTTATTACATACACCTATTAAATATACCTAAGCAAGTGAAGCACACACAAAAAGAATTCTACTATTGTATAGCTACCACCCTCATTAAAATACGATAGGAGATGTAAATAACAAAGCAACCTCCAATTTTCTGGTGCGAAAGAATAAACCCATCAGCTCCTTCCATACAGAAGCAGCCAAGTTCTCCTAGTTTGTTTTAAAGTCTTTGATCGCTTTCTCCCCAAAAAAGCAAAGTTTGGTCTTTACTTCTCAAACAAAGCACCACAAGTACTTGTATGCTTAGTTCTTCCTCTATTGTTAGTTTCCGTGTTTCCCATGAAGGTCAGTACCAACATTCAACAAGTTCAGTCTAGTATTTTTACTTTTTCCTTAAATTACTATTCTTGATATGGTTTTCCCAGCTCTTGCAATACAACCAACTTACCTTGGACAGATGAGGTTCTACAATTAAGACTAGTAGAGACATGATGTACCTCTCATCGCCAATCATTGCATCTCAATCCCCCTGCAGTACACTCTTGTTCACATATCCAGAACCCACCATTGCTTCCATGGAAATTCAAAGCCAAGAAGCCACCAAATAACAGAAAGATGAGCATGTAAAGGATGGATGGATCTTCCTTAGGACCAGACCATTAGCTTCAAAAATTCTAGGTCAAACTTTGTCTTTCTACCAACAAGTACACCATTGTAAAATACAACTAGAGAATTTTTAAACTACAAGCCACTTTCTGTGTAGCCCACTACAAAGTATTTCAGGGGAAGGGGCACCACCTCTACAAAGGAAGACAATTCAGACAGTTTCAATACATCTCCTTGGGCTAAAAATCTGTCACTAAAGAACCACAGGAAAAAAGTTTTGTAAAGGAAGCTGCCTTAGCTAGCAATTGTGTATTAATACAAAGTCTATCTAGTTCCAAAACCTATGATAAAGTGTAGCTTTCTCCATTTAAAACATAAACCCCATGAGATTCAAAATCCACACTTGAACTTCCACATCCCTTTCTTCGCGTCCTACAAAGCAAGGACCTGACATCAATTATTTATAATCCAAAAGTGAGTTGGCCTTGAAAAAATTACAAGGCCTCTCTTTGCAGTTCTAATTTTGTGGAGTGGAAGGTGCCTGCCTGTATATTATCACATGTATGTTTGCATGGAGACATACTTACCTCTGCTTCTTAACCTGCTATTATTGATCAATTTCCCTTAGATGCTAAGTACCTACAAATTAAAGTACTTGATAACTATGTAGCTGGGCATTATGAAACCAGCCTTTTCTTTGAACTGCTGGAAAGCTTATGCTGCAAGTCCCTTGTAACAGCAGGGAAAGTAGCCCTTCAATGAAAGAAGGCTTTCTGAATACCCGTGATTAAATGAAATGCATATATTTGAAATACATGATTGTTTCTTGAAGCATATGCACTCTAAAATGAAGGGTAAGGACACTGTGTAACCCTCTCCCCACAAAATGTCTTGTGTATACAGGTTCTGCATTGGAGTTAAACATTTTTCTTCAATCTTCAGTTTGCTCCCCACCATTTTCACAGCATGATAGATAGAAAGACTGAGACCAACCTGAAGCAACTGCCAGTTTTTTACGTCAGAATTGATGATGCTTTTTTAAAAGTTAAATATGCAGTTTCTAGCTGTGACTTAAACACACCAGGTAGAATATTTGGCTCTTTCCTTGGGACACAAGAGAACCAGTATTATCATTAATACAATCTCAAACTTGCAAGGAATATTCAGGGACAACACAAAGTTCAAAGCCTGCTATACTAGGCAGCAGTTAGGATATCCTGGGACCCCCTATTCTATGCAGTAGAAGAAAGCAATTTATCAATATCACTTCTAATACAAGAGTGCCTGTATTCAGAGTGCTCTCAGAAGAGCTCTATATATGAAGAAACAAAAGCAAAACTAATGATCAGCCTCTGCTATGTTAACCTTGACAATGTCCACTCTACAAGTGACTGCACTTAGAAGTTTCATCTTCCTAGAATTGCTGGGAAATAAAGGCTGGCCTTACTTTTAACAAAATACAGTCTTCCAAAGGCAGTCATTCAAAGAGGTGACAGCATACATGTTCCTATCTGAACATGAATCTTACAGGCCACCTCTCCTGGAGAAAGGGGAAGGCTGAGTAAACAGTATGAAGGTGAAGGAACATAGAGTCAAGAAAGTAGCGTTTCACTCCTTGTATTTAAAAACAAGAAAGAGTCCACCTGAGTTAGAAGATGAAGTGCTAACAGCTTGGTTTGGAAAACCTGTTGCTGTAGGACTATGTCAAACTTCAACAACACTTGATCACCTCTGAACTCTGAGAAGCATGAGTTGCATCTGTTGGACAACCATACAAACAAGTAAAACACAGTCAAGATATCTGTGCTTTAAACACGGTATTTTAAAAAGTCTCTAGCTTCAAACACCATTTTAGTATTCCCTATCAATATAAAGATGTATCTTCTCTTGTAACTAAGAGCTGGTGAACCTATAATTTAGTTCCTGTCAACAACTATTCTTATATTCCTCTATTCCACTTCAAGAATATTAACATCAAAGTTAGAAGCACAATAGGATTTATTAAATACAGCTTTACTTTTTAAAAATGCATCTTACGACTAAAAGCATTTTTTGCTCAGTTTACTTTGCAATCCTGTATCACATTTAAAGTTAATAGCTACTTTTTCTACCAGTTAAAAAGCTTTACAACTATCACCATGACTGTTCAGAAACATTAACTTCATAAACCGCCTTTAACAGCTTCATACTTAATAGTTTAAAGATGAAGTAGATAATACAGCATTGTCTACTAGCTTCAAAGTTAGTTTTGCCACATTTTATACAGTGGAAAATAGCCAAGACTGTTGACTGCTCTACAATACAGAGCTGCTATGTTCACCATTCCTATAGAATATCTGCTGAGTTAGATGAAATATTAAGGAGGCAAGCAGTCTGCCTTCAAGTTTATTTCAATTTTACTTTCTGTTGTCCTGACATAGGTATCTTGCATCTGTACAGCTACCTGAATAAAAGAGACATTCTTGCTATTCCATAGTCCACATAATTTTAAGGGCATTTCCATTATATAACAAGGCAGCTACACTGAAAAATTATTCTTAAGAGTGACAATAAAATGTGCATAACATGTACAATTGCCTCACCACTCATTTTAATCAGTTCTCCTATATGTTTGGTACAATGTTCTCTAAGGTCTCTACAGCAAAGTGCTGGACGCTTGTCTCAGCATTAAACTCATGTGCATGACTTGCCTGACCATTAGTTGTAGTGATATAGGACCAGATTATTTCTAAGTTGCCAAAAAAAAAAATCACCTGTATTGTCTTAGTTGTTGGTCATACTACACACTCCAAGATTAACATGAAGTTTTTAGAAGTTGAAATCAGTGTTGACCCAAGTATTAGTTTCCACTGGTACAAATAACTGTAAGAACCAGGTATGATCTCCAGCTAGCTGAGGGTTCAGTTTTGATAACTCACTTAAAACTAGCTAAAATTTTGGAAGTTCTACTTCCAGCAGATCACAGATGAATTCGCATAGAACTAAGAACTTAAGAAGTGTACTTGAAAAAACTTGCTCCCTTCTTATGGTTAGAGTAAGGCTGAGAACTGAGCTATACTAAAGAAAATAATAGTTTAAGTGTTTGAATGTTACATTCCAGGAGATCCTATTCAATGATGATTTTTTTTTAACCTGATACTTCTTACAATGTGACAGTCTTGGTAATTGTTTTGAGACTGTCACACAGCCATGAATTGTTCTCCATAAAGGAGCTGTTAGAACCAAGTATCCAAAAATAACTTCTCACACAAGTTACTTCCATAATAATTCACAGCACCTGGCTTAAAAATTATATAAAATCGAAGCTGTTAAATAATTCCACTTTCTCAAACTACGTAGAAGCTTCCAGTTAACTAGCTCATTAACTAGTCAGTTCACGAGAACAATGTTTCCCACAATGGCTTGCAGTACAATTATGTCAGTCTGACCAAAACACCATCCTCTGTTCTAAAGATGCAGGTAACTATCAAATATAAATTGTGACAGATGTGGCTTCAAACATCCGCTTCAGTTTCAGTCTTAAGTTTTCATTCTCTTGACCTTACTTAGCTTTAAGTTGATAATTATCAAGTCACCTATGTTTATATACTGTAACAGGCCAACTTTGGTACTAAATAACAGCCAAAGCTACACTTCAGAGCAGCAACACCATACAACAGAATGAATTTTTGCTTTTCATACCTACTCTTTCTTTACAAATGATAATACATTAGCACTTCCTGACCAAGCTAGGTATTAATTTAGCCAATCTGCTATGGAAATCTGGAGAGCTCTTTTTTTCCCACTCACACAGCACTGTTTACACATAGCCGAAGTCATGCTGTTCTTTCACAAAGAAGGTGTCATAGTAAAACATTAATTACACTGTGTTGATACAAGGATGTTTTCCAACAGCAGCAGTGCTAATCAGACACACAAATTTGCCATATTATACTAAGTAGATCAGCAAGAATTCTACATGAAACTGATTATGGCATATCTGTATCCCAAAAAAAGGAAATAATGGAGTATAACGCACACATTCAGAACATAACCCTAGCTTCCTGAAAGCAGAGCATCTTTGACTTTTCTAAATGTAGCTGTTCCTCTCCCATTAACAGCTGGTTCTTGAGTTTATTACAGACATGGTACTGTTTTTATTGCAGTCAATATATCTTAGCAAAACACAAGTTAACACTGGAAAAGAGTTCCCTTACCAAGAGAAGCTAACAGGATCAGAAGCACTATGGAAACTACTACCTCAATCTTAAGAATTTCCACTGCATGTTGATGTTATTGAAGAGCCAGTTTAATCCTAAATTTCAGCATAGCATTCCAATTCATACTTTCAATGACTTTTCACACAATTAAAGATGTATATGTTTTGGGAATCAATTGGCTCTTCGGTTTGCTACTGCAGTATCAAGCAAAAGAATTTTCAAGCTAACACACCAGCTTGGATGCACTAAGAAACTTACCTAGTATGTAGATAGTCTTCTGATCACTTCTCTGACCAAGGGCATTAGTCACCTTACAGATGTAAGTCCCAGTGTAGTTATAAGTCAATGGGCTGCTGAACTGCAGCGTATTGTTGACAGATAGCAATCCTTCAGGCCACTGTCCATCCAACCTAAAACAAAATGGTTATATTTAGACTTTAATCCTAAAGACTGACAGTTAAACTGTAACTAGTTAAATGTATTTGCAATAGTCTAGCAAGTGAACTTTTCATTGTGCTCTGACATTGTCAGTGGGTTTTCATTGGATATTATTCTCAGCAGCCATCTGAACATTCAAGTACTTAAGTTCTGTACCAAAGCCCTTAAACACCAAATCTTCTGGCACTTTCAAACTGTTTACAGATGACCATTACTTCAACCAAGAAAAATTATCTTGAAAGGACTTGAAGGAACAATCCAACACAAGGTCTAAACATTGAGATGCACTTATACTGATGTCAGGATTATAGGCCATTCTTTTGCATCCAAGTTGAGCTAATGCCACACACTTTTGTCAGTACACACTAAAGACACAGGACATTTTCACGAGCATTTCTCAGCAAGACTTCGAGCAGTTTCTTCACTCTTCCCCACCACTTCCCCATCTAAATTACAGTCCTGAAACCAAATTTGGTACTTTGTGATATGGTAGTCAAGTTTCTCTAAGTGTAAGAAATGTTTAAGCACAACAGGGAAAGGAGAAACCTAAGAGGCACCGGAACTCTTAGGAGAGCTGCTCATTAAACACCTGCATGACTTCATGCCACTGCATCCCACTTTGCTTTTGTCTAAGTATCTATTAAGCAGCTAAGCGAGACTAAGTCAATATTCAAATATAAGATCAATAGGTCTCGGTACCTGGGAAGCATTCAGCAAGTTCAATTTTAAGTAGTAATGAACAAAAAGAGCCGCCCCCAACACTTTAAAATAGGTAGCCCCCCACCCCTTTAACAGCAAACCATGTCTAACAAATGTAGGCTCGAGACAAAATTCCCACTGCTTTGCCAATAATGATTATTGCTCAAAATTATTTCAGCCATATTATGCTGATAAAAGCAATTATGTACTTCATAAATCACAGTACCAGAAGTTTTTAAAAGACACATTATAAATTAATTAATTGGTTGGAAAGCTCTACTCTAATGGAGTTCTCATATGCACAACATTAGTAAAATTTTCATAGTCAATAATATGCTGTCTTAGCAAAGACAATGTTCCCTTTGCTTCCAAGGGGTATAGACTTTCTAGAGTAGTAATTCTAAAAGCTGTTGTGATTTGAAATCATTAAGGTAGCATACTATGTTTCCATTTCCTTAACCACTCTATCTTCTTGCATAGAGATTTCCCCAGACTCGAAGTTCCTCATTCACTGGTATTACAGCTTTTTGTATTGGTTCTGCTGTTTCTCAAACAAAAAGGTGAGCTAGTTGTACTTTGGTAAAGTAAGCTCTTCTTGCAAAAGTGGGTTCGGTTTTAACTTTACTAAGTTCAAAAGTGACCTCTGAGGCCTGAAGTGCTGTAAACATATTTAAATCTGCATTTCTTCTGGAATTGGAAACAGAGGATGTATTAATTAGTTTTGACATATCGAATTGAAATCGGACAAGAACCCAGTTTATTTGAAGAAACAAGCAATACTGCTGTTTTAAAGCCTGGCATACTTGTATAAACACAGGATTTTTCTCTGTTGAAACCTCTCATCAGACTGAAATTGAGCTAAGCATGTGATGGGGATGGCAAGTCAGTAAAGCACACTTTTTACTAAACCTATTCTGGTGCAGCCATGCTACCAGCTAGATTTAGCTGCAATACTGACTTAAGATTTCAATGGCTGCTTTTAGAATTGAGTCAGTAATAATATGATGATTTGTTTTCCTGTGAAACTGCCATCAAGCAACTCCAAATTTATCAATACAGCATTTTCAAACAACATTATGACTACTCTTCCTACATATTAAATCATTATCTACCACAGAGAATGTAGGGAAATGTTTGTAGCTTCATAAAAGTAAACATTCCTGTGATTTTATCAACAGAAGCACTGCAACATAGCTACATCTAAGTGTATACTGTCCTCAGAAATGCATTTCCTTTGTTTCTACAGACAGAGCTTGGTGTTCTGGGGTTTTTGTTTTTTTTTTTAAATTTTCCACTTCTCCAGACGGGTTTTGATCTAAGCTTGGTCTGATTGCCTTCCTGTTTCCTGTCCAAAGTACATCCATGGCCTCAAAAGCATGGCAGTCAGTTTCAGAATAGGGCCCACCCAATCCGTATATTCAAAATGCTTCTGTTACATAAGATAATTTTTTTTTTTTTACTGGAGGTGTGTTCAAGATCTAATTTCCACCACTTTGCAAAACACTGCATTGACCTGACCTGGCAATTACTCCAGCACTTTTGAAAAACACAACATTCTATAATTCATTAAGTAATATTTGACATCTCAACTGTAACTTCCAGGTTTATAAAATGTAGATGCAGAAAAGTAATGAAACAGAAGTAACAGTTAGATCCCAACCAGATGTATTGATCTTTGCTCTAACCACTGCAACATACACAGTTTAGTCCATTAACTAACTACAAGAAAGTTTATCCTCAGAGTAATGACAAACTCTTCAGGCTTTTAAGTTTACAAGATATGTACTCACCCATATCAACAAAAACATACATCTTGTATTCTCCTTATATAAGGCTGGATTACATTACAACCCAATACAAGTCATAATTTTTTTCAAAACAGGCGCTTATTGTAAGCTAAAAGCCTGTACTACTGTAGTCATGTAGCAAGCCCCTCTTAAAAAAATATTTACCTGGTCCACGTAAATTCCATAGGTAATGGATTTGCATCAGCATTACATCTGAGCTGAACATTCTTTCTTCCAATGAACCAGTTGCCATCATAGCCAGTTACTGAAACTTCTGGGGCATCTAACAAAATAAAAAATAAAGATTAAACCTATCAGCAAGCACAGTATTTTCTTTAAATACAAAGTGTGTGTCATGGTCAGTTCAATGGTGGTCAGCTCAGCAGAAGGTAGGTTTTCATTTACTGGGGTTTGTGTTGAATTTGTCGGTGGTTTTTTTTCCCCCCAGTAATTAAAACACACTATCAAGATACCCTGAGAACACCAATACAGTTCCAAGCTACAGCACAATATGCAGCAGTGTGTTAGACCAGGAACAGTAAAGATTTTTTTTTTTTTAAAATCAGTGCAACTGTCCCACAGTGCTTTCCGTAAACATACAGCACTCTGGGGAAGTAATGAGACTCCAGAAAAAAATCAGTTTCATACTTTTTGGAAGTGAATAATGGTAGTTCAGAGCTACTTCCTACTAGCAAGTTAAATCAAGAGGATCAAAAATGGTGTTTTGAGAAGCCAGATAATTAAGAAGTCCTAAGAAAATTCACAGATGCTAGTTAAAAAGTTTAATAGCTATCCACTAGCATTGCAATGTGGAATTACATTGTTATAGCTCTAAAAAGCAAGGAGGTAATTTCAAATGAGCCAGAGAGACCTTGCTTAAATATTCAGAACCCACAGAACAGAAGAACCAGTATGATTTGCTATAAGCTCCTACAACGGAGATGGATGCATAGTTGCCAATCCTGTAAAACAAAGGAAGATGGAAGGAAGACTAGAGGATACAGACATAAAATCTCTGTTTCTCACTTGCTGCTGTGTTGCTTGCTAAGCAAATTTTGTTTCAAGCTTTAAAACATGCCTCAGCACTTTCAGGTAAAAATAAGATTCACTTGCCCCCTTACTTAACTTGAGACACAGCAGCTCATTGTCTTATTTGCTGAGACAGTAATGGGAACATATAAGCTTTGCTTTAATTTCTGTATCAATGGCACATCAATCTAAAACTTCATTTCAACACTAACAAAGTAAACTATCATTAAACACTATTTTATAGCCAAATAAATGGTTCTTAACCAAACAGAACAAAAGTAAACCCATAAGAGATTCCAGACAAAGCAGAACAGCAGAGTTTTTTTTTTCCAGCCACTACATTTATTCTAATTCTAACTCTGACTTCTGTGATTTAGGAACTTTCAAGCAGCACACTGCTGAGTCTGGATGCTCAAGGAAGAATTTGAAAATAGCTCATTTTGGTCACATATGCACTGTCTAACAAAAAATGTCTAACATGCCCAAAGCTTATTTGTCTTAACTGGTTTCAGCTAAGCAGCACTGTAAGCCATCTCACTTAGTATTCATGCATTTTAAAGCCACAAATTTGTTAAACAAGCTTGATACAAGTTGGAATTACATGAGCTATCTGAAGCTGGGTATCAAAGCGTTAAGGAAATGTATGTATTATTTTCTTGTTGTCTGAAGCAAATTAAAGTGGAAAAAGCTTAGTGAGTAATTTGAAAACATACTGAGGCCCATAAGAACAACTTTCAACTTGTCATCTCAAACATGAATCATTAGAATTCTTTTTCATTACTGCTGTAATTGTAAGGCACTATAAACAGTTCACAGATCAACTAGTTTGTTATTGTCTGCAATCTTTTTCAATGTTAAATATAAGCACGAGTAAAATGTTTACCCATGAGGCAAAATGCAAAAGAAACAGTAGAAACACAAAAGTACTCTAATCTGATTTACTATTTTTTTTTAAATACAAAGACCTTAGGTTTCAACTCCTTCCTAGTCTACCTCTTGCCTCATGCCTTTCTAAGCATTTTTATTTTCCCTTTTTCTACTGAAGTGCTAAGTGGTCATCTCCTTCCTGTGTAAGGTAAGCACAGATAAAGAGGGAGGTCATAGTGTATATATCAAGTAGTAACTCGCTTACAGAATACTTACACTGTATGTCCAACACATGAGGGTATCTGATCTCCTTTTCCAAAGCAGGGTGCCTCACAACACAAGTTATGCGTCTTCCTCTTGCAAATCGTGTAGGGACAATCATATACTGACTTACAACTGTCACAGTTTCATTTGGAAACAAAATAGAGCTGGATTCCATTTCACCAAGACCTCCTTCCCAGTCAATCTCTGCAGCAGGTTTTCCAGTGGCTGCTGTACAAGTGGCTGCTATTGTCCTATTCGCACCATCTATTAGAGGGTTTGGTCCTTTCGTTAAACTCACAACAGGTTCAACTATGGAGATGAAAAAGTAAAGAGTTTAATCAAGAAAGACTCCAAAACTTTCAAACTGTTGCTACATAAATAAATTAGACAAGATATAACCTATTTGCAAAGTCCATGCTAATCAGATATCCCAGAAGTGAGATCATAGCATATATCAGAGATGAAAGCTCTACAGAGCTGTGGTCTGTTGATTCTGTTTATCTTTGTCCACCCGAAATTTAATGTTGCTGATTCACTACATCCAATGCCCTAGCAGGAAGTTCCAACATGGTTTGTTCCACCTGCAGTGTCTGATCACAGACAGCTTAAGACACTAAGTTGAAACTATAATGTGATTTAACAAAAAACCTTGGATTGTGCTACATTTTCAAACATTATACTTTAATTATTAATCTACGTTGTCAGTGTGCGTCATTTCAAAGCTACTTAATTCAGTTTAACACCTGACATGCAGTTTACACTTCTGTTGACCAGCACACCAATTGATTCTATACTGAAAAGGATAGCATTAAACTACCAAAAAGTTTAATATAACATATGTGTACGTATAATGTCTAATATGTACATGCATATACATAATTATCAGAAAAACTGTATGGTTTCCATATCCAAAGATTCAGAGGCTTAGAGAGCATTTTCTTCTAAAAGGAAATTGAGTTTCTGATGTACAAAGTCTAGTGTTGAGGGCCATCAACTGAAGTGCTTTCTTAAAAAACTTCCTTTTAATTAAGCAATCTGTCGTGACCCCGTACAAGACATTCACCAGTTGTAGCCCAAGTCAGAAATACTGTATGGTGCTTCCAACAAAAACTAAGTTCTTACTTTCTAGGACAGTCCATTTTTAGCATCAGTATTTAAAAAATACAAGTTTCCCAGTAGCATACTAGCCTATTATACCTAATTCTTGTCTTTCAATCCAAAGAGGGTATCAATTCCTCTGAAGTAAAGTCATCACTGCACACCGCAGTTCTTCAGAATCCCCCTCAGTGGCAGAGCCCTCACTGATCACATAGCAGACCCATCTTTTGCCACTTCTGTGCCTTTCAGTACCCTGTAAGAAGTTTACTTCACAGAATTTCTTTCTGAAGAGCTGAAGCTGACCTACATATCTTGAAATTAAATACAGCAGAGTTCACAATACCTGGCAAGATACTTCTCTAACTACCTATACTTTCAAAAGATAAACGGATAACAAGTAGTTTCAGCTTCAGTAAAGTTAATGCTAGAATCAGTTTTTGATCATTTTCTGCACAGCCCTATGCTGATCATGTCTGAAGAGGGCAGTTTATTATTTGCTCAATTACACTAAAGGAACAACAACTACTAAATTGATAACCTTATACAAATATGTGGTTTCCATCCTATGTTTAGAAGTACTTAAAGAATATACCTCATTATCAAATTGAAGGTTGGTTGTACAGGAGAGTGAATCTTTATCTATTTTGTTTCTCTGAATGCCTGCTTTTTGTGATTTGTTAGTGACCCTATTGCAAATAAAGCAACAGAAGCTTCTTCTGCCAAGTCCTACAGTCACTCTTCTAGATCTGAACCATCTCTAACTCAGCTTCTTTCAAAATTTAACTCCCTGCTCTCCAACATCAGTAAGAATTAAAGCTTTCTGCAGTAAGCCTGGCTATTTGATCTGATGTACATATGAAGCATTATACCCTGTGGGGAAAAAAGAGGCTTTAAAACCTCACGTAGATCTTGATATTACGTACCTTTGTTAGCTGACCTGCAGTTTCATTTTCTTGATTTAACATAAACATTACACCTTGTACCCCCAAAACCATTCCATTACTATGAAATCACTAACAGCAACCTTTTCAGTAGCTTCTGTAGTATTACTGACATGCAGAAATAAGCAGCCAAATTTACAATTACTGTCTCATAAGCATAAAGCTACTACTTTTTTTACAATATCTCCTGCCAGATCTCCATCACACTGGAGCCAATTAAATAAGCAGCTATCATTAGCTTTTCATGGCATAACTTATAGATCCAAATAATTTCCGCTGGAAATAAAGCTTCGTATATCTCACTCCTTTGAATTTTCCTCAAAACAACTCCAGAATATTTCCTTTACTCCTTGTGAAGGGATACATAAGTCAACAAAAGGTCTTAAGCAAAGTAGCAGAGATCTCCAGACTCAAAATGCTGCTTCCCTTACTGTGCTTTTTAGAAAAAAAAACCCCAAACCTTCAAGTTTTATGTGACTGTAGACAAGGGACATAACATAGACTAATTTATTAAGTCTGGCTTCTCTTAAAATTATCATTATTAGGAGAAAAAGCATACTTGACTTTCTCAGGTGACTTTCTCAAGAGATACCTCTGTATCTCAAGTTTGTGATACTGTACATTTTCGGTTCATTGTGTAAGTTAATTTTACACTTGTCGAAGACACAAAAATAAACTAATCAAAACCACTCAACTTCATAAAGTACACTCATTCCCACTCCAATGTGTATTGTGCTTTATTTTTTGTCAACTTGACAAATAGTTAGGCTGTATCACATGTTCCCATAAATCATGATTCTTGGACTACACACCAACTGCAAGATAACCAAATAGCCACATGCTGTTATGATCTTGCTTCCAGTGTCTATCCCCCAGGATTACTTTGCCCCAGGAACTGAAGCAACACCAGGCAGAAATCCAACTACTCATACTACAGCCTTTCTAGCTGTTTCACTCACAGATTAAAATAAATCCTTAATTAACAACTGGCATCTCAACTACCACATTATGTTTTCAACTTGGAAAAAAGATCACCCAAAGTGGGGTGTTTGGAGAGTTTTCTGGTGAGGATTTGGTGGCTTGGGGTGGGGGGCGCACAATCTAACTTCTATATACACCGACTCTTATAGCAGTCCTCTTGTCCCAGGACCATTCAGTGTGCCCCGCCAATCATACTGAAGCATGCCCTAAGGGCTTTCATTGCTCACAGTGTTGTTAGAGGACAGACAAAGAGGTTGGGAAAGCATTACAGAATTCAGAATCACCCATTCAGTGTAAACATTATGGTCTATTCAGTCAAATGAAAAAGATGTGGGGAAAACGCTTAGTTTGGGAAAGAAAGTCATCAGTCTCAAAGATCCAAAAGCAGAAGGGACCTGCTTCCACAAGCATTCCCTAAACGTTCAAGGGCAGCGACAGTTTCCCCTATCTCCTTTAAATAATTAACAGAGTAGGCAACCTCTGCCCATTCAGTCAGTGGACCAAAAGGTCAGCATGCACGGACGACCTCATTCGCATACCTTAGGAAAAGAGTAGTCACACAATCCAAAGCAACATTAGAGTACGAATTATATTTGCATTATGAGAAATAGTGGCTGAAGCATGAAAACTACATGTGCAGCTGTTGACGAAGCCTCAACTAGTTTGTACATGTGTGATAACCTTTTAACCACTAATTTAACCCTACTAACTCTATGTTTCACCTTCCATCCACATGGATAGTGAGATTGTTATTCTTGTCTTAAGCCTCTTTATAGAAAGAGCAGCCTAAAAATCCTCTTGCTTTAAGTTTCCAGGCCTCAACATTTCTTCTTGTCCAAGTACGCTGTAAGGCTTTTTCAACTGCTCCTCTTGGCTTAAAACTAATTTTCTCCTACTACTGTGCACAGGAGGTCTGGACAAAACTGGCATGATTACAAATACTATTATTTCCACTTACAATTAAATTCACTAATTCCTTGGCAACAGCATGATACTGGGAATTGAGAGCCCCTTCATCGTAACTGACATTTACTTCAATAACTTCTTTCCAAAACAGTTTCTCTACTTTTTATTTACTCTCTCCTCAAACCAAGCAGCTTTTTATTTCTGTGTAACTTACCCTGCCCACTAATTAATCCTTCAGGGTGTGGGTTTTTTGTTGTTGTTTTGGTTTTTCTTTAAATACCAGTCAGTTCACTAATTTGTCTGCTTTATACTTTTTCTTGGCCTGGAGTATTGTGGATTACTTAATGTGTACACCTCATCGACCAGCACTTTTCAACCACCATTACTTTATTAGAACTGTCTGAGAAGATCCATTTGCCCTAAGTGTCTGACATGTATCTTCCTTTAATTCCTTATTCTAAGAATTTCTAAACTAGCACGTTTGGGATGTATTAATGTTGACAAATCTACATCTACCTTTGCCATTCTCATATGCAGCTCATTCTTCGCTTCTAACAAGGGTATGAGCTAGCCTGCAGAAGAACAAAATCTACTTTATCAGCACCTATGCTAAGAAGTGTACCTTAGCAGAAGAGCAGGAGTCAACCCAAACAAAGTATTTCAAGTAGTTATGTATGTTACTAGGTTGAACTCTGTAAAATTACATTAGCTCTGCAGGCTATGCTGTCACATACCATCTCTTCTGCCTTCAAACACCACTTCATCCAGTTTAGTCAGCATCTTGACAAACAAGTAGCTTGACATAAAATTCTTAGCTTTTTTTGCTCCAGTTTAACAAGGTGGGTTTCAAAAACCCAAAGTTTCAGACAAGATCTTTACCCCTCTGACCAAAAAAGTGTTTTCATGTTTTCACTGTCTTACCATCTTCTTCTACAGTGGATTTCCTAAAGACAACAGAAAGCACTAAGCTAAGTAAACTGGGAGTGAGCAAAAGCACCAAATGCACTAAGCGTGTTAAGCTTAAGTAGTGTAAAACAGGTTCTAAATACATGTTGAAGTACTGATCAGTGTCTTGTGGTAAAACACAGGACATATCCTACAGTTATTTTTCTTCCATTTGTTTTCACTCTTTGCATTACAGTGCACAAGCATCTACTACATCATTAACTACACGACCACTACACAAAAGGAAACCAATTCTTTGCTCAACAGGAACAGAGACAGACTAGGAAAAAAGGCAATGCTTCCTAGACTGCAAAGTTTCAAAACCAGGACACGAACTTTTCTCTCCTCATTTAAGGGAGAGCTTTTTAGTACTGTGGAAGAACACAGTCAGAATAAACTTGACTACATTACATCAGGTTTTAAAATTTGATTGAAGTTATTCCATGTCTTAAGAATCTGTTGAGCTCAAGGCAGTAAAACTCAAGAGAGTTACTCAGTTCTGAAAGTCATCACTTGCCCAGTATTTTTACTGTTAAAAGTCTAGATGTCAGTGTAACAAATAGTCTTCAGAAGGGCAGAAAAAGCTCTGTTGAGGCCACAGAACAAAAATAAGTCCATCAGAGGGCTGGCTACCCAGCTATACCATGCAAGCCAAATAGCTGCTATTTGTACAGAAAAGCATCTTTGCAATTAGTAGTTGGGTTTTGCAATTCAGAGATCGATATCAAGTCACCAAGGGGCCTACAACTATCAACAATCATCTGCATCAACTATGAGAAAAGCCAAACTATGATCAAGACTACTGCATGCCTGACAAATACTTCGTTACCTATTCCAATTACAAATTGTGGTAAGATTTTAACAAGTGCAGTTCTAAATTTTTAAGTGTAGGATAATACTACACAGGCCATATGTTTACTTTCCAACTTCATCATCATGTTGTCCACAAACACAAAATTTAAAGGGCAAAAAGGACACAACTACTAATGTGACCTTAAAAAAAAAAAAGGTATCTTAGAAATAAGAACTGACTAGAAGATAGGAAAGAAAGTGCTATGAACCACAAAACCAAAACCTGATGTAAAGAGATAACAAGCTACAACAGGCATTTGTAGTACAGCAGACAGGCAGAAGAAAGCCATAGGCTAGATGCTTTGTATTCCACATAGAAATTCTTTGGTCAAGTTACTGGTTTCAAATTAGATGATGCCACTTGCTTTGATGCATTTATTTTGCCCCACCTTGTGGTGAAAGCCAGTTCACATACTGTGCTAACAGCCATGTGATTAATCTTATGGTTGACTACTGTGAAAACCAGAGATTAAATACCAAGACAATCCTAAAAAAGCACATAAATAGAGCCACTGAAGACTACATCAGCTCCATGAAACACCACTTGACTATTTGTAGTGGATACACAACCAACTTAACTCTTTCTGTAGTATTTTATCTTACAATAAGGAGAAAACAGTAAGTTTTTAAGGACAGTCAGTTTACCTCATACCGCACTGTCACCTAAGTCTGCCTGTTCTTCAGTACTAATCGTTTTACAACAGCAACACCAAACCCTCAACAAGACAGACAAAATTAGTTTGTATGAAAAGCTAAGTTTATATAAGCTCCACATTAAGACTATCCACAAGCAGTCAAGAGCTTCAATTGCGTCTTCTTCCCACAACTCCAAGTAATGAACTAGGCAGTTCTGCTTTACATCTGTACTGAACAAAGAACTGTTTACATCACCAGCCCCAAGCAGATGCATTAACTTCACATATTAGCAACAAATCTAAGGTAATTTAGGCAAGGTGGTAAAGGTAGATTTGGGAGTTTCTCAGCACACACACACAGGTCCCTAGTATCAGCACTGCCAGACCTAAGTTCTAAAGCCCTGTCCAAGTGTTTAGATTAGCACAATCCACAAATAGGAACTGCTTATTTATATTTAATATCTGGAAAATTAAAGAGCAAGTTCCAAAGAACCGAGACCCAAAAGAAGTCTTCTCAATCAAGTTAAAAAGAATACCAGGACTTCTGTTAGGAAAGAGTGGTGAATGTTTTTTTTGTATTGTCATTTGGTTAAAAGATAAACTACAGCATTTGAGAAAATTTCACTAACAAATTTGTGCTAGCATTTTTTACCTCCTTCCATAAAGGAGCTGACTTACCTAGTACTGTTACAGTTGTCGATGACTGTGTATTTCCAAGTGGGAAGGTAACTGCCTTGCAAATATATTCTCCTGCATCAGAAAAGCTTACATTTTTTAAGATGATAGTTGCATCAGTAAGTGAGTAGTTTTTAAATGACACTCTTCCTTGGTATTCTCCTTGAACAGATATTCCATATTGAGGATGATGAACAGCAATAGTCTGTGAAGTTTTTCCATGCATCTTCTCCCAAGAAACTTGTGCTATTGTTTCATTTACATCAATTATGCATTTCAGTGTAACCTTCTTCCCCAAAACTGCTGTCACATGTGGATCAACAATTGGTCCAGCTAAGGCACCTGAAAAACAAAGCAACTGTTAGTTGGTACACAAAAAGGTTATGCTTCCAATTCTTCACATTAAGCTTTCTTCAGGAATTAGCTTGCTAATTAGCTTCCTAAAGTAGGAACTAATTCCTACTAAAGTAGGAAGTAATTCCTACTTTCTTCTGTATAACCACCATATTCTAGCCAATTCACAGCAGTGGGAAAGCAATCCATTTTCTGCTTTAAACAGAAACATCAAAGCTACATGTAGACCAAGCATTCTTCAGAGAATACTATCACCAATACACTTTATATAAAAAACCCTGTTAATTGTCTAACTGATGTATCAGTCTTTTGTAAATTTAACTAGCTATGAGCATTGTGTGTCTTTAGATTTACAGGGGGGAAAAAGGTAATCAGACAGTAATTCAGCAGTTTGATTACAACATCAGAGCATCAGGTAAAAGTTTAAATTACTGCACTTATTCCTGCTTACAGAAGATTAGAAACCTAATAAAGATAATAGAAGGAGAAATCCTCAGTGAAATGGCTATAGCTAACCATATCAGTAACTACTTAAAAAGCAAAGCAACAAGTAAAAAACCAACCCCACAACCCAAACAAGGAAAACCCCAAACCTCACAAACTACTCCATCTTAGCAGTGACAGTCGAAGAATTAAATTTTAGCTTCAGTATTCTAGCTTCCAATAAAGCTATGTACCATTGTACATATGCAATCTTTCTGCTACACTGCAGTGTGGTGCCTTCACACTGTATGTTCCCTTGGTATTAACAAAGTAATACGCAAGAGCAGGTATAGTCAGTGTTTGCTTGTGATTCAGTATATCTCCATTTACTACCTAAAATATTTTGCACAGCAGCAGCTACATTCCGAGCTCAGCTCCTCACACCACCTCCTTTCCCAGAATGAAATCCACCAGGTTCACTATTTCTTTTACCAAAGAGAAGCTCTAGCAATGTCCATCACTCACTTTCCTGGAGTAAACTAACACCGTTAAGGAACAGCCACTTTGGTTAGTTTGGGTCACCTGTACTGGCCATGTTCCCTCCCAGCTTCCTGGGTTTCTCCCCTTTGTTCCTGGCAGGGCAGCACAAAAAGCTGACAAGTCCTTGACTGCTTGGCAACAACTAAAAGCATCAGTATGTTATCAACATTGCTCTCACCCTGACTCCCAAAGACAGCACTGCACCAGCTACTAAAAAGAAAACTAACTCTATTTTAGCTGAGCCCAGGACACTACGTGTTCAAGAAAGTCTTCTACATGCCTTGATGTACAAGTTCATTGTTGAAAGCTTTTCATTTTCCATCAATTGATTTTTTCAGTGTTCAAACCATAACTAAGTCAACAGTCACTTCAAGAAGTGACTTAAAGATACAGCTATGGATTTCTTCAGAGTAGAACTGCTGACTAACACTAATAATAGGAAAACATTAAGTTGCACAAATAAGTCAAATTAAGCCAGAACTTTACACCAAGAGTTTTGCTATGTCAGGTCTGAGCAAGTGGGGGAAACAAAGTTACTCAGAAAACTCAAAAAACTGAGTAACTACACAAACTATCTATCATAAGCATCCCATGAGCAATGAAAGAATGTTTTGACTAGCCTTATCTTATCTTTTGAACCAATATGAATTCTCGGGACAGATATTGGAAAGTGGGCAACTACTGGAACTCTAAGTGCAGGATTCTACCAATCTTTGTCTCCATTTGTCAATGATACATTTAAGCATAAGACAGAGCATTCCTTAAAAAGCATTTAATTATTGCTTCTTACCTTATACCCAAATAAGGCTCACAAGTTACATTTCTGAAATCTATTTCAGAATGTACAGAATACACACTGCAACGGAAATTAAATAAAACACACACTTTTGTTCAGAAATCAGCTACCTGCAATATTTAAATCTACTCACCCTTTGCATAATGATCAGCTGTATAAAACTCATAGTACAAAACAGCCCTACAAGCATACTTGCACAAAAGCTGCTCAGACTTCTGGAAAGGTAACAAACGAACTTGCAAACTCATTACTACACACACTGTTTTGTTTCTTTTTTTTTTTATAACCCTACTTCCAATAATTAGATGTTTTAGGTACATAAAGATGAGCAGAGTACATTTAGAAGTCAATATTCAACTAATATTTATTTTTAATATGTTCAAATACTACATTTCTTCCAGCAAGTAATACTTCTAAAAGCTGATTTGTGCCATGAGAACATTATGATCTCCCATGAACTGCATGAGTATTTTCAGTAGTCAAACTTATTTAACCCTGCTACTTGCAAAATTTCAGTATTTACAAGCTGAAGTGAGCAGGCCTCCTTTATATACACATGCACATTTGCACAGCTACAGAACAATAATCAACTACATCTTGCTGCTCATTCCTCTTCTCCAGTAAAGTATAGCAAATAGATCACAACACCTAATTTCACACTTCTATCTCATCTTCTGACACATGTTCAGACTTTGTAGACAAAACCCCATCAACTCACCTATGCCAATAATTTCATTTTTACTTGCATAGTTTATAGAACAGTATATAGACTCTGAATGTTTAAAAAATAGTTCAAAGCTCAAGCAAGAGCATCATCTTTAGTTTGCAATAGCACCTCTGGTTTCAATCTTCAGCCAGTCATTATTTATTCTTTTGGTTGCTGAGCAATCAAACTAACAGTTCAAACTAACACATAAATTAATAAGCTGATATGCAGGGCTCCCCAAGACTCAAGGCTCTAAGAGGCATTTCTTCTGACAGCTATTTCCACTTGAGAGTCAACATTTTGCTCAAAATTTGACTTGAATGAGTAACAGCTACAAGTCTACTCTAATATAAAGCTTTGGAGGCTTACAATGAACAAGATTCTGAGAAACAAGATGCTTCAAAGCCATGTTATTCATCTCTAACTGATCCAAGGTACGAATACATAGGGGGATTTTACTGTTTTAATCAACCCCAGCTCTCCTCTTGAAATACTGAAACCTGGCTTTCTTTGCTTGCACCTTCACAATATTTAAGTCCTTGTTTATCATTATCAACATCCCTTCAGGAAACAATTTTAATTCACTTACTAATCAAGATCTTATTTTGTAACTTAAGGCAAAATCAAAACCAGCATTGCAACCTTTTCTTACAAGTTTCTTTAGATTTGATAAAACTTTTGTTGATTTTTTACCCTTTTCTTTTTTGCTCACTTGGAAGACAGAAAAAAGCTTATGTCTTCCCTTCTACTTCCTCAGTCATGAGCGCTCTGACAGATCACACACATTCCAGTGTGTCTCTGGAACATGGAATGAGGATCTCTCATAACCTGCTTAATTGAAGATACTGTCAGATGACTTACTGGTGGGTAACAATAATTATCATGTTGTGATACAGTACACAATATTGTCACATCTCTTATTTCAAAGCTTCGTACCTATACCATTCAGTCTGTAGAGATGTTTTACAATTCCTCATCTGTACCAGTAAGCCAGACTTCCTCATTTAATCAAACACTATAGTAATGGTCAAATTGCACAGGGTCTTGATGAGCAACAGATTATCTGGTACTATTTAATATGCAGCCTGGTATTGCCGTCTCTAGTATCTTTAGATAGTCCAATTTCAGCTAAGTGCATAGGCTAACCAATTTTTTGATTGCACAGTGATCCAATCTACATTGGTAGTACTTCAAGTCCAAGGCTATGACAAAACTACCTTGTGTCTAAAGCTAACAGAAGTTCGCTAGTGGATACTTCTCCTCGTTCATTTGTCACACCTATTTTGCAATCTATTTGCAAACATGCTAATAAGACATCAGCCTATTTCACAAATAAGGCTTAGCTGCATGCATACACAGGCCACATCCCGCCTTACCGAACTGCAACACCTCCTCTCCATCTCTTAATTTTGAGAACTGAGAGGACTTCTAAAAAGCTGTCATTCACTAGTCATGGCTCCACACTTGCCAATTATAACTATTAATACTCAACCATTGTTCAGCTTTGAAATAACCACCTTAAGAGTTTCTCTCATTTGAGAGTACAAGGAGGGAAAGTGTAAGCTTCTTGTACTAATATTTTTGGTAAAACACCTTCCAGAGGAATGGAGTTTTGCCCCTTTGAGTTCTGACACCCCATGCGGCCTCCCCAAAATGAGCTGCAGTGTGTCTTTGTTTTCCCACCCATCCCTCATATCACCACACAGACCAGATTTCAAGTCTCAGTACTGCAAGTGTATCTCAGCCCAGGTTGTACAAGCTATTGTTCTATTTCAGGTAAACAAGATTTCTCCTTTTTTCAAAGGAAGTTTTTACCAAGATTATATTGTGTTCAGTACCTCTCCAGTTTCATACTATTGTGAGAACCGTATTTGAAACAGCAATGCACTTGCCATTCTCATTTAGCTCAGCTTGTCAAAAAGCAGTTTGAGAAGTACACTAAAAAAATCCCCACAGCTCACTTCTCCAGTTAAAAAGAACAGAACTAAGTTACCAAACACTGACCATGATAACAAGATTCACTAGTAACTTTTAATAACATTTTTCTCCAAGTGAGAAAAGATACTAAGAGGGTCTTGAAAATATAATGATCTTAAAACAGCAAAGTACTCATGCTATGAAAGTAGCCTCCACACTTCCAGCCTTGCTATCTTTTGTAACAAAGAGCAGATTTTGAGATTTTCTGTATGGAACACATCAGCATGAACAAGGCTAATTACAAATCCGTGTTATCATCTGCTATAGAACCATGGCCTGCTTAACAGCACACCATTGGCAAGGCACTGAGACAACACTTACAAGCCACTTATTTTGCACTGTCAACTGTTTCCACAAAACAAAAAAGCCAAACTGCAAAAGAACAAATGCCACCAATTTTCTCAACATCAGCAAGTTATTCATCTCATGAGTATAACTGGCCTTAGTACACAAATGCAACAAAGAAGAGTTCCCATCAAGAGGAGATCAGAGGAAGAACCACCACCCGTTTTCGTGACAGCAAGCTGCTATGCCAGCAGAATTGCCCATGAAACACTCAAGATCAGGCTAAGCATTATTGTTAAATCAGTTTAATCTCAGCCAGCATCAGAAAGTTGAGACATCTTCCAGTCCTCCCTCTCCTCCATCAGGTACCTAAGAGACACCAACCTACCAAAGCTCCTTTTCTTCCTGATTTAGCCATCCAAATTGGCTCATTCCCTACTCAGTGAAATTACAAGTGGCAATGTAGCAGAAACAAGACCACAGCCACACATTCTAGCTTTTTGCTGTTGTTGATTGTTTGGTTTTAATTTTAATGTGTTTAGCTAGAGAATCAGATCAGTTAAGGACGCTTCCGAAAACAGGCCTGAAATCCCAGCTCGAGGCTTTGTAAAAATACATGCTTAAAATAACCAGGAAGAAGTCAGTGTGTCTTGAATAACAGAGCACAGTTAAGTTACTGTGTCAAAAAAAAGATCAGAACCAAGGAATGGAAGAGATTCAAGATTATGTAGTACAAAACACTTCAACACCAACTTAATTTTAATTCTTAAACAAGTACTTAGTAAAAAACCCTTGCACTAACACAAAATAGGTATTACTATAACCTGTGCTATACTACTAGTGCTAGTTTGCCATAAAGTTTTGAGCAAGTGGGTTGGGAGCAGGTATGTGGCATGAAGTTGACTTCTGTAAGCATTACATGTGCTAGGCTCAGTTCAAGTACCCTTTTTCATATGGTACTCTTTTCAAAAAAGCAGCAAGCCACAAGTATATTATTTCCATCACAGGAGAGCAATTCTTAAAACCTTGTTGAGTGTTTATCACAAGACTAAACCAGACACACTAAAGCCTACCAGACAGCAAAATATTTTGGTGAAATGAGGTGTAGCAATTGATAAGTCTGAGCCAAGACTACTGAGATCCTCTTAAATTTTCTCTGCATTTGCCACCCACTCCAGCTGCTTTTCCATTTTAAAGTTCAAGGGACTCATCTTTTGATTCCAGAGGTCAACTTCATCTGATACCAAAAGAAAACTAGGAACTTTAGAACAACTGTTTAAGTAACACATTCCTAAGGTTTTCCCATTGCCCTGACATATCACTACTGTGGCTCACATGCATTCATCACCTGGACAAGTATCTATTAGAATCTCAATGTTAATTATCTATACCTGCAAATGGACCAAAACTAGGTTCCTGTCTTAGCTTCACCGAACATGTAAGCAGCTCTGCTTTAGGTGACTCTAACCTACACGCTTAGAAATGCTCTATTAAGGAAAATGTCATTTCTGGTTGAGAAATTTTATCTATGTGCAATTTATTTTTTTTAAACAATTTTCAAGCTATCTAGACATTGAAGACACTAGCCACAAGAGGTGGTTAAGCTGAGAAGACATGAAAAGGTCAGTCTCAAGCTCAGTACTGCCTCAATCAGAACTTAACTTTTGCTCAAGCAAGAGGTCTTCTCAGAACATCAAGCTCAAGGCAGAAACATTCTCAGTTAATTGCTGTCGTAAGATGTTCTGCAGAATTTAAGAACTTTGAACCTCTACCTGCTGCTCCTAAGGGTAGAGCTGACAACATTTCACACCTTTCTACCAAGAGGCCTATGGTACTCAGCTCCTTCATTCCCCAAACCTGATGGAAGAGACAGTCAATTATCTTCCTCTAGTTGCTGAATCAACCTGTATATCTATGTATAGCTAGGTATCAAGAAATACTGATATTTGTGAGGAAGACTACAGCCACCACTCACAAAATAACATCCAGAGCCCACCGACAGGAAATTCCTATTGCCTAAGGCCAGATAATGCAATACTGAACAAAATATTCTCATCCTAATACAAATTTGTCAGGAGGATTAAGTATGCAAACCTCTACAATACCACAACAAACAATTACCAGCAAGGTTGACATTTTCATCACAAAGCAAGGAAACAAGATTAGAAAGAGGTTTTTTACTCCACTTAAACCAGGAAGTTAGAGTAGTTAAACTCAGAGTGCAATACTGACATAGCTTGAGCCCAACTCATCAGATCCTCTGCACTTCAAGTCAGGCATGGCTGTGACCCACTACACTTATTTCACAGTGCTGTTCTCTTCACATGGCAACTGGTGCTTCTGTTCTGGTTTCACCCTCCCTCCACACAGGGTGGACACTGCGCCCATGCATATACTCTACTTCCTACCATGCTGCACAGCCCTTTACTATCAAGCAGCAAGAAAATAAATACAGTACTTATAAAGAATGTTTAGAGTCCAGAGATCTCTAAAACTTTATCTGGAATTTCAATTTAAACCATATAACATCAATAACCAGTTTACAGGCGCAAACATTATAATTATCTACGTATGTTAACACAATTTGTGTAGCAAATCAAGATAGCCACTTTTATCCATCCTAACACTAAACATTCAGATGTTTACAAGACACACTGAACTACTGAGTGAGGTAAGCTATTAAGCAGCTGGAAGTTCTTCTGTAATGCACATCCTAACCTATGTTTAACTAGACAAATCTCCCAGTCTCCAATTCCTCTCAATTCTACTCCCCCTACCTCCTCCAAAAAAAAAAAAAAAGACAGGGGGGACAAACTGAGATTAAGTACTCTTTTTCCCAATTGTGCTGATTTTGGCTGGGAAAGAATAAGTTGTCTTCATAGTAGCTAGTATGAGGCTATAGTTTGGCTATGTGCTGAAAAGAGTATTGATATCACAGGGATGTTTTCATTATTGTTGACCAGAGCTTATACAGGGCCAAGGCCTTTGGTGCTCAAGAAGCTGGGAGGGGACACAGCCAGGACAACTGACCCAAACTGGCCAAAGGGATATTCCATACCATATGGCACCATGCTCAGGATATAAACTAGGGGGAAGGAGGACTAAGGGGACACACACACAAAATGCTTTACAATCTTATTTAAATACATGTATACCTATTGCTCTGGAACTTTGGGATCTAGATACACTAAAAATGTCAGGGATAATAAAAAACAGTTATTCATGTAAGTCAAATCTCTGACTGGCGTTTAAGAGATCCAGGAGATCTTTAATTCTTTCTGAAACACAAAAGACAGGTTAATAGTGGGTTGGATCACTGGATAACAAGGTGGTTTGAAAACTGGCTGAATGGCGTGGCCTAGAGGGTTGTGATAAACAGCAGAACATCTACTGGGAGGCCTGCAGGCAGTGGTGTGCCCCAAGCATCAGTACTCGGTCCAGTCTTATTCAACGTATTCATCAATGGCCTGGATGAGGGGACAGAGCGTACGCTTAGCAAATTTGCTGATGATACAAAACAGGAGTGGCCAACACACCAGAAGGCTGCGCTGCTACTCAACAAGACCTGGACAGACAGCACAATTGGGTGAAGAGAAACCTAACTAAGTTCAACAAGGGCAAGTGTAGTTGTTACAAGTACTTACATAATTAGAGCACCTCATACTCCAATAAACACAATAGACAAGATCCAGCTGTCCTTCAGCACCAACCAGAACTATAGCTTTAACCTTATGAATTCTCTACAGAAAGTAGTCCTTGCAAGAACACTGCTGACCGTTTGGTCAAATAAATACCCTTCCACACTTCCTTCTGGATTCCAAACCTCTCCACTCCTTACACGCAAAAGCTATTTAATGCTATCACAATATTCAAAAAAAGGTTTTTTTGCCATTTTTTAATGAGGGGAAGCAGAAAATAAGGTGGGAGTTCAAGCACTATAAATATCACGTAAGTATCAAGAGTTTCTGCCCATCACTGCTGACTGATTTCAAAATCTGGGTGTTCTCAAATAACACAATCTTTCACCTCACAACATGCTTGCAAAAAGAGAGATGCACACCTAAGTCCAACAAAAGTTTTCAGAACCATCGTATGAAACCTTTGCCTTTACATAGAAGAAATATGAAGCAACTGCACTGAGAATCAAAAATGCAACAGGAAGTGGTCAGTACACCATCTGTCACTGCAGTTTGCTATCTTTCATTATAAGCTGTTCTGCTACTCAACAGTAGATACATACACTGCCACACTAACCATAAGAGTAACTGCAATGTGTATCTGGCTAGATTACCTAGAAAACTCATGTCTACCCTAGAGTAGACGTTACCATCAGCAAGATATTCTTCACATAATCTCTGACTTCATCTATCAGATCCAGGCTTTCAGAATGCTCAAGTCCAAGGAATCATTACATGTACCAGCTCACAGAGGAAATACATTCACAGAAAGCCTGTAATGTCTCCCAAATGTTCAACAAGTCATCTTCAACACAGGTATAAGCTATATTCATCATTTCAAGCAGGACACCTACCAATCACCAGAAACACAAGTGAACTTCTAGGTATTGGTTTCTTCATAAGGCATTTCTCATTGGCAAACAAGCTCTAACATTGATTTAAAGAATAATAATTTCATGTAGGTAAGAGGCAAAAACCCACTGAGTCTTGCTTGAAGTAGATCCAGTTATATCAGACTACTTGGAGAATCATCACCATAAAATTAGATGTTTAAGCAATATTACTTCCTCCATCTGATAACTGAAGTGCTAAGACTACTAGCACTCCCGCAAAAGTACAAATACCAGCTAGTAGCTTTCTTAAAGACAAAAGCCAACACGTGTCACAACTTCTCTCAGTTGAAACCTGTTTGAAAGTTAGGCAAGATACCACTAAGCTGATAGACGTGGGCAGATCCTGCTGAATGCATTACCTACAGAAACAGCAAATCAAGATTTAATCCTGCATGCTACCAAGAGTAATATGTGACAGACATATTCACAAGCAAGTTCTTCTGCCATTACGTAACATCCTGCCTGAACTAAAGGTCCAGATATTAAGAGCTTTTTTATTCTTCAAGTACCAAATACCTCAGCGCCTAACAGTGTTATAACCCTACACTGCTAGTAAAGATCTCTGCTGTAGCATTCCCTTAAACCAGTAACATATTAATAAAGCAACTGAGCTGGACTGTAACTGCTGGCATCTTAGCAATCATGAATTCAGGCATTTCCCAGTATTTTCTGACAGTCAGTACAAGAAAGCTGCAACAGTCACCCAGAGTCCATTATCTTACTATAAGACTGCACGAGACACTTGGAATGACAGTTCACTACTGTGCAGTAGGATAGCTATGATTTAATCACCATCACAAAAACGTGGTGAAATGACTGGAATGCTGAAATGGATGGCTCTAAGCTCTTCAGAAGGGAAAGGCATGGAAAGAGAGGTGGGAGAGTAGCTCTATAAGTAAGAGAGTGTTTTGATCAAATAGAGCTCAATGATTGTGTTATGGTCAAGTGCTTACAGGCAAAGATGAGGAGGAAGACAACAAGGAAGATACACTGTTGGGAGAGTTACAGACCACCCAACCAGGATGAAGAGGTAGATGAGGCATTCTACAAGCAGCTGGCAGAAGTCTCACAATTGCTAGCCCTTGTTCTCATTAGGGAGTTAAACTTACCAGATGTCTGCTGGAAATACAACATAGCCAAGAAGAAAGAGTATAGGAGATTCCTGGAGTGTGTAGAAGGTAACTTCCTTCTATAGCTGGTAAGTGAGCCTACCAGGGTAAGTGCCTTGCCAGTAGTTGGTGGCCAGTCACAATCGGTGTCCCTCAGCACTCAGTCTTGGGGCCAGTATCATTTAATGCCTTGATCAATTATCTGGATGAGAGGATTGAGCGCTTCCTCATTGTTTGCCAATGACACCAAATTGGTTGGGGGTGTCCATCTGCTTGAGGGTAGGAAGGCTCTAGAGAGGGATCTAGACAGGTCCTGAACTTGGTTCACAACCACCCCATTTGATGCCACAGGCATGGCAGATAGTCCAGGAAGGACCTGAGGGTGCTGTTTGACAGCCAGCTGAAAATACACCAGCAGCATACCCAGGTGGTCAAGAAGGCCAACAGCATCCTGACTTACATCTGGAATACTGTGGCCAGCAGGACTAGGGAAGTGAACATGCATCTGCGTGGGAATTGACGGTATTGATAATGATAGTATTCTCTGTGAAGAAACACTGGCTGGAGTTGTTCACAAGGGAAAGAAGTAACAACTTCAAGGACACTGATGCTGAGAGAAATTCCAGGATGCTGACACTGAGAGAAAACAACAGGGTGCTGGTTGATCTTTGTAAAGGCGTGTGAACAGGATAAAGAATTTATCAGCTTAAAGCACATGAACACAAGGCCATCCCCTATCAGTGAACTACTGATAGCACATGAACAACTTCCGAAAGGATAAAAGCTTGAGCGCATTTATTACAAGAGGTCTCTGGTCTACACCCTGCCAGAGTCTGTGCAATTAATCTCCACACACCTGTACTCTGCTCTGGTGAGGCCACACCTCAAGGACTGTGTTCAGTTTTGGGCTACTCACTACAAGGACATTGAGCTGCTAGAATAGGGCCAGGGAAGGGCAACAGAACTCATATAGGGCCTGGAGCACAAGTCTTATGAGGAGCAGCAGAGGGACCCAGGGATGTTTAGTCTGGAGAAGAGGCTGAAGGGAGACCTTATCACTCTACAACTACCTCAAAGGAGACAGTAGCGAGGTGGGTGTTGGTCTGTTCTCCCATGTAGATAGTTAAAAGAAAGGAAGAAATGGCCTCAAGTTAAATCAGGGGAGATTGAAATTGGATATTAGGAAAGCTTTCTTCACCAAAGGAGTGGTCAGGCAATGGAAGAGGTGTTAAAAAAACTGTACATGTGGCACTACAGGACATGGTTTATTAGACACGGTGCTGTTGATGGTTGAACTTGATGACCTTCAAGGTCTGTTTAACCTTAAAGATTGTATGAAAAACATAAATCAAGAATTTACTTCCATGCCTGTATTTATAAGCTTGAGCAGTACTTAGTTACACAGTAACTTGATTTTCCACAGTTACATACTTGGTTCCTCCCATGCTACACTGCACTTCTCAGGCTCTACTTGTTCATTCATTATTAATAGTTTTAGTTTGCCTTTAATCTATGGACTCGGGAACAATTAACCATCAGTTCTCAGATTTCACAATTACTTTATGCTCAAACAGATGGTTTAAAAGTGATCACGTTTAAAATCAGTTTACTACAACTAAGCCTTTTTTTTAACATCTACTTGAAAGTAGTGGTAGGAGGGAGAAGGACTTCTGAACTGTTCAGTCAATAATGGCCAATAAAGTCAAAGTGTAAGATTACACAGACTGCTCACCTTTGTCTTAGCTAAGTTCATCCAGTATGAACACAAGACATTTTAATAAGTCAGCACAAGAAGCCCCAGACAATTTTGGAACACATACTACTAAAACTGCTGGCTGGTATTGACAAGTCAAAATGATTGAGATTTAAAGGTATGTAATACTGAAAAGCAGTGTCATTGAAATCCCTATTAAACTTAACCAAGAACAAAGCCTTAAGCACAAATATCTTCTGACTTCAGGTAACTTAAAAACCTACATAAGACATTTCAGCCACTTCCCAGAGAACAAAAGCCACAGAGAAATGCTGTATTGACATTTTATGCAGCTTAAACAGGATATTACATTTACATAGGAAGATTAAAGCACAAAATGGAGCGAAGCAGAAATGGACATAGCTCCAACTTCAGACAGAGAAAGAAACATGGCATACTCAGAGAGACTGCCCACTGTATTTGGTGGTGTGACTGTAAACAGTCCTTATAGAAAGCCCTAGGATAAGATAACAAGTTACGTAGAAGCAAAAATTCTTCACTTCTTAAATCCAACTATTGGGTTTTAGGGGCTGGTGATACATTGGGTGTTGTTTTTTTTTTGTGAAATGAACTTTAAGGACCTGAAAATCTGCTAAGTTTTACAGCACTTACGCATTCCCTAGCCACACAATTGTACCTCCTACACTGAAATTGCAAAACCATTAAAAACCAGCCAGGAGCACTGATGCGCAACATCCTTCTAAGCAAAGGGACAAGACCTTCACTCCCTAGGCAAACCCACTTCCCTTAGGCAGACTACTCCTTCACTTTTAATAAGTGGTCTTCTTATGTACCACCCACTCCAGGAAGTCACGAGGTCCAGGGGATGAGAAGGGAGATTGCACTTCGTACTACATTAAGTAGCAAAGTCTCAATTAAGTTTAGGAAGACAGCTAAACATTAACTTCATGCAATTACTCATGAAGTTTGAATGTTACCAGACAATATATAACAACTGCACCCACATTATTAAATATAAAATGAATGCATTTTGTCAGGAGCAGCAAATGATGAAATATGATGCCTATATCTCAACTGTCCATGACAAGATCTGAGGAGTTACCAGATACATGACAAAGTTATGCAGATGCCTGCTGCCCCCAGCATTGCTACTGGCTTTTTTTTAGCTCTTAAAGCCACTGTCTACTGCAAGCTGTTCTAGAAAGTTAACCCTTTTTGTCCAGGAATGGCATCAGGACAGTAACCCCAGGTAACCAATAGCCAAGTGTATTAAAGCTAGATAATATCTACACTATTTGCTGCCAAACTACATCTTAAGTATTTGTTACACTAACACTCAGCTTTGTGGTGTAAAGGACTGGGTCTTACTGGCTACTTAATTGAAATAACAGATAAAATCTAAGCAAGCCGTTAAGAAATTCTCTAGGAGTTATTACATAGTTCAGGAGTTAAGAGCAGGAACTAATTTTCAAGTAAGCTTTTAGTAGTTAAAGTGGTTTATAGGAAAAACTTGCTTCAGATTTTACTTGGACATTTTATTCTTAATAGAAAAAGGCTTCCAACTACTTCTACTTGTCTTCCAGGGCTAGCAAATACAGTATAGTACTAGCTCCTGCCTACCCGTGCACAAAATGAGGCTCGTTTAGACTGAAAGGGACTTCTGGAGGTTATCCAATCTGACCGCCAACTGAAAGCAGAACCAACTTTGAAGTAAGATCATATTACTCAGGGTCATCATATCAGCCAGGTTCTGAATGTTTTCAAGCACAGAGATTCCACAGCTTGTTTCAGTTCTTAACGTGGGAAAACACACCACTAATGCATTATTAGTATTTCCCTTATTGTAGCTTGTTTCTTGCTTCTCAACCTTTTCCTGGGCATACCTAAGGAGAGCCCATCCTCATTAAACAGTGTTAACCAGCAATTAGGGTCCCCCGCTTCCCTCAAAGCTCAAACTCACTCTCTCAGCCCCATTTCATACATTATGTCCAGCTGACTCCTTATCTTTGTAGGCTTCTAAAGGTTCTTCAGCATCTTGCCTCCTACCTGGGAGTACAAACTGAGCACTGTACTATAGGGGCAATCTCAGAAGCTCCAAATCACAGACAGTAATTGCTGCCTTCAACTGGCTGACCATGCCCAGTTACTCTTCACCTTTCACACCACAAAGGTACATACTGACCCACAAAGACTCCTAAGTTCTTTTCTGTAAAGCTGCTTTTCACCAATTAGCACCACATCTATGCTGCATGGGGTCATCCTGCCCCAGAAAGACAGAGCATTTGCTTTTAGTGAATTTCATGAGGTTTCTGCCAGCTCTTTCTCCAGCCCACAGACAGCCCACTCAATTATCCTTAGCCTCCGGTGTATCAATTGCCCCTCACTATCCACAGCATCCATAAACTTGCTCAAAGTGCATTACTGACCTGGAAGATGGGTTGAAATGCAGACCAACTGCCATGGTACTGATCCTTAAGGCATGCCACTAGTAAAAAGCCTCCACGTGGGCTGTGCACAGCTGATCAGAGTATTGAGCCCAGCAGTACATGCATTTTTTGCACCCACTTGATCCACTTTGCTAAACATTATATCTCAACAATTTTACTGCAAGGACATTTTAGGAAACCTCGTTAAAAGCCTCTGTAGTCAAGGTAACTTGTCAGGTTAGTAACTCGCAGGTCAGTTTAGCAGACTTTCTTCCCACGTCCACAGTCTTGTACTATGTACAGCAATACAGTCTTGTATTCCTGATTTAATTAATTCAGGACCACTTTTCAGAGCAGTCTCAAGTTGTGGAAACAGCATGACTGCTCCTCTTCACTTACTTTAGTTGTCACTTTATTTGCAGCCACATCAAATCATCACACTTAAGTCATGCCTCTTGAGTCTTGGAAACCCAGTTATTGAGTAGCACACAAAATATATCACCAAAAATTATCACTAAAGGAGCTTTCACTACCATTTCCATGGAGTCACGTAGTCCTTGCCTCTTTCTGCAAAGCAAAATACTCTCAGCAGAATTTTAAAAGATGTTCTATGAAGCTGCCACAAAACTCTTAGACTGCGTTCTGATTTGTTGGAAGGTAACAAGTTATTAAATGTTCATGTGAAAACACTGACATATCAAGGAGGATTAATCTAGTTATAATCTTAAGCCTCACCACTGTACAACCATTGAACTAAACACTCATCTTAAACACACAGAATTATAGGGAAGGCGACTGATGTCATCTACCTGGACTTGTGCAAGGCCTTTGACACAGTCCCCCACCACATCCTTATCTCTAAATTGGAGAGATGTGGATTTGATGGGTGGACCATCCAGTGGATAAGAAACTGGTTAACAGACAGTAGCCAAAGGGTGGTGGTCAATGGGTCTATGTCCAGGTGGAGGCCGGTGACAAGCAGGGTCCCCCAGGGGTCTGTCTTGAGACCGGTTCTCTTTAACATCTTCATCAATGACATCGATGATGGGATTGAGTGCACCCTCAGCAAGTTTGCGGATGACAGCAAGCTGAGTGGTGTGGTTGACACCCTAGAAAGAAAGGAAGCCATCCAGAGGGATCTTGACAGGCTGGAAAGGTGAGCCTGGGTGAACATCATGAGGTTCAACACTGCCAAGTGTAAGGTCTTGCATTTGGGCCGGAAGAATCCCAGACATGGATACAGACTGGGAGAAGAGCTTCTTGAGAGTAGTCCTCATGAGAAGGACCTGAGTGTCATAGTGGATGAGAAACTTAACATGAGCCAGCAGTGTGCTCTTGCAGCTCAGAAGGCCAATGGTATCCTGGGCTCCATCAGAAGAGGGGTGGCCAGCAGGGACAGGGAGGTGATTGTCCCTCTCTACTCTGCCCTCGTGAGGCCCCACCTGGAGTACTGTGTCCAGATCTGGGGCCCCCAATACAAGAAGGATGTAGAACTGTTGGAGAGGGTTCAGAGGAGGCCACAAAAATGATTAGAGGGCTGGAGCATCTCCCCTACAAAGAGAGGCTGAGGGAGCTGGGCTTGTTCAGCCTGGAGAAGAGAAGGCTGCGGGGGGACCTCATTGCAGCCTTCCAGTACCTGAAGAGAGCTTACAAACAGGAGAGGAATAAACTTTTTAAAAGGGCAGACAATGGCAGGACAAGGGGGAATGGATTAAAGCTGAAGGAGAGAAGGTTTAGATTGGATATTAGGGGGAAGTTTTTTTTACAGAAAGAGTGGCGAGGTGTTGGAACAGGCTGCCCAGAGAAGTAGTGGATGCCCCATCCCTGGAAGTGTCCAAGGCCAGGTTGGATGGGGCCCTGGGCAACCTTGCGTAGATCCAGGCCTGAGGTTGGTGGCCCTGCTTGTGGCAGGGGGGTTGGAGCTCTATGATCCTTGGGGTCCCTTCCAACCCTTGCCATTCTATGATTCTGTGATTCTATAGAAGGTCATTAAGGTCCCTTCCAAACCTTTCTAGCTCCAATTCCTGACATATGCTCTATGTGCAGGAGCTTGAGCTACCTCTGACACCCCAAAAAGCAGAAACACAGCTATGCAGAATTAAGTATACTTCTTCCTATACAAGATACCCTGTATATATTGGTATATTGCACTTCAGAGTTACCAGAGGTAGACTATTTTATGGTTCCTCAGCTGCCAACACCACATTGAAACTTTCAACAGGATGCATTTAAAGCTCTTAAGTGATTAACCCTTTGGTCACAACCATCATATTCTCATGGTTGATTTCTTGAGATCTATAGTGCTGCTTTAAAAGTTGAAGTATCTTAATGAAGTCATAACAACAGTACTTCTTTTCCAAGAAAGTTTACCTTTTGAAATAAAAATTCCATTGAAGCATTTAAAGCACAGAAGTAGCATCACTAGTGACAGACCCAGCAAAGGGTTTTATAATGCAAATACTATCAATTTTTATGAGTATGTTAGAAACCAGAACTATGTTTAGCAGCTCTTTCTCTCCTATCTCTAGTATTAATCTTCGGCAGAGTGGACTAAATATTTTTATTGTGGCAAGGACCGACAGGTGATGTACAAAAAATTGAGTAAGATAGATGAAGAAAAAACTACCCCAATTTAATATACAATAGAAGTCCCCCTTCCATTTTTACTTTGTTCTTAAGTTCCCTCTATTTGATGTCATTTAACATGCTCAACTAAACTACTGTTCCAAGATAATACATACACAGAAATGAACTAAATCCAGTTATCCGTCTTGAACATAATCCCAATTTTTTCACATTTTATCTCCAACAACCCTTCACCCAGGGCTAGTGAAAAAAAAACAGGTCCGAATAACTAATACATCCATCAAGTTAGCTCAGCTTATTTTCTCCACTCATCCGTACACACATCAGCTATGGAGACCAGCTGCACTATCCTTTACTCATCTTTTAGCAAGTACAGGGGTTTTTTTTCAGGAGACAGCTGTTTCAGGGGGGTTTGAGTTCTGCACGCACCGCTGCATAATTACAGTGATAGCTATCTTCTATGTGGTTAACACAACAGTCACTGAAGGAACACACTCTGTTCAAACTAGCCCTGGGAAGATACTAAGGACCTGCTTCAAAATTATCATATAAAACTAACCCTGAGTAACAGGAAAAGAGAAAACATTGATTCCCTGTAGATATATAAAGGGATCTTAAATGGCAGGTAATGAAAATCTGATGAGGGGAATCTAAGAGCCATCTCCTGCTGCAGGTAATCCTAGTTTGCCAGTCAACTCTTCAGGACAAGCTACACTAGTCTCCAGTTAATGTGAAAGCATGCTACTTCAATGCACGAAAAATTAAATCGCTTTTACTTCTGTACACTACTTAAACTGAAAAGCCACAAAAATCTTCAACAGAAAAAAGCAACTGCAATTAAAGAGGATAGTCTGAAAGCTGGTTACTTTTCACAACCTGAACTAAAAGCAACGCTAAGGTTAAACTTCCCATTTTACACTTGGGGGAAAAAAAACCCAACAGGGAGAGAGCTAGAGAAACTCAAATTTCAAGACTCCTGAAGTTTTTTTATTCTTGCTGCTAATTTTATTCTATTGGTAACTCCGACATACCAGCTTTTGAGTTGACACTTTAAAAAGTCCCAAGCCTGAGAAGTTTATTACCTGAAAAGTAGCAAAATGTTCAAGCATGCATCTATTAGATAATAATAAAGAAAACAGTGGGGTATTTTGGGGGTTTGTTTTGCGTGGTTTTTGACTATGATTATGACTTACGGCATAGTGCTATGCTTCCAAGATCATCTTCATGAACCTGTGCACTAGGTTTTGCAATAAGCAGTTGCTGGCCTAACTTTTCCAGTACTAAGGTAAATAGTGTATGAGCCCCTTTAAAAGCCTTGCTCATACATACTTACACCTCATTTTAACCCATTATTTTTACACCTTCATGGTCTTTTCACATCCAGGTGATTACAAAAAGCTAAGCTCCCACAACTTTTTCATCTCACTTCACTTTATAGATAGAAACAAAATAATAGCTTTCCTTGACATTGCCTTTTACAGCATGTTTTGTTGCTTAACTGCTTCTCGCCTATTTCCTCGCATTTTACCTGTACTCAGTTATTCCCATCTTTTGTTTCTTAGCTTGCATCGGGATTTCTTCCCATACTTACATGATACTCTTTTCTACGAAATCCATCTGCTTTCTAGCCAGGAGTGGGAAACAGCACTAATGACCTTTTTACCTCTTGAAAGAGAGGTTTTACACCAGCTTGTAATCTTGTTTTACATAGGCTAATCCCACTAAAAACAACCCTTGCAAAACCTCCAATACCACACCTTGGGTTAAAAAAACCATTTAAAGATTATATACACACCTCTTCCCCTTCAAATAAGTGCAACAATAAAAACTAACAATCCGAGGTATAAGAACACAATAGGAATTAATAATTATGCGTATAGGTATTCACATAACAATGTAACTTATCCACATAACTAAATACAATTTATACAATCAACCTGGCTATTCAGTTAGTATCCAATTACCAGGTCCCTAATAAATTCCTCACAGGAACTACAGCATTAGTATTTATATGCTCGTCAGTACAGCGATCACACAGATATAAAAAAAGGTTCAAATAATCCTGAATTGATACAACATGTTTTTGCCAAGCTAGAAACAAGCCCAAGTATAAACACAAACAGTGCTACAGCAAAGTAATCTGTCATCACACACCTGGTCTTTAAGCAGTAATGTACCAGGACTCCAGAGCAATACACAATCTCAGGAGTCTCACTTCTTTGCAGACTTATCTAACCAGTCTGTAGCAGTGTGTTCCAATGAAGAACACTGTTTGGACAAAGCTGCATTCAATCACAGGACAGCAGGTCAACCTACCACCAACAATCTGCTGTAACAGGATTGAAAGTAATACACTCCAAGATTATTATTGCACTTAAATAGATAACCGAATCAACACTAGAAAAAGGACAACATTTACCAACAGCACTACAGGTAGCTGGCACTTAGCAAGATTACCTTCTACCAGTTAGTACACCAGGTTTTGCATTTATATTACCCTACCTCTATACACTAATAATTTTGTTTTGAAAATCGAGATTTAGACTTTGATTCTAGAGCTTCTGATTTTTTTCTTGAAGCTCTACAAGTGTTACTCATCAGACCCACATACTGCAGCAACAAACCCCCAATTCCTTTTCTCTTTTCACAGATGCATTTACACCTGTGATGCTGCACTCCTTAAAAGCTCTACCACGAGCACCTGAAGAGTAATCAGCTGGTACAGATGCTCTGTATAGACAACATATTTCTGCTTCTCACATTACACAGCAGTTTGTTTCCCCAACATCATGCTGGGAGGCATACTACATAAAGCAAATGGAAAAGAGACTCTAGATTTTACCATATTTCTGGACAGGATACTTAAATCTTACAAGGAATAAATCCTGCTAGAGCCCGCTCTTGTTCAATGTCAAGCAATCTTCATATTCCATGACAGGAGATTAAGTTACGTGAGGAGGCAAGAGATAAATATATTGTTTAAATCAAGAGACTGCTCAACCTTTATGTAGCACAAGTGGCTAAACAGCCCTCACAATTATTTTATAATACAGCATTCAAATCTTAAACATTACACTTCTATATACATCTATATATGGGAGTTCTTGCACAGCAGAAGCAAAAACATTAGTTGACATGCTCACATTTCATTCACCCTAAGATTTATGATTATTGTAACCTCCCTTCATCCCTTCCATGCAAGTTTTATAACCACTTATCTGAGCAACTCCAACCTGTATTACTTCTATACAATGCTACAGATGAACTGAAACTGTCTTGCCTAATATTTTATTAGCAGTCAAGAATTACAAGTCTATACAATTTATTTCATTAAAATGTTAGCATCTACAAGTTGTTATTTTGTATTACCTAAGAGCAGTGCAGCTAAACAGTGATCTTAAACATGACAGACCTACCACAATGAAACAGAGACAAGAACTGTTCCAAAATAGCCCACTGTGTATTATATTGAGTTACCCTGAAGTATGGACTCAAACTTTTGGCTTAATTTCTTTAATTATCAAACAATTCTGATTTATCTGTGCCACCATTTGAAGTTCTCTGGTTTTTTTCCACCAATGCCATCACTATCTGTTCACACAGCAGTTTCTCATGCTGCTCTACCTACTATACAGTTCACCAACTTTTCATTCTCTTCACTGTTTAACATACCTTCTACAGTATTAACATCTTTTAAAAAGCATGTCTCTCACCATAACATTTTTCAAAAAATAAATACATATTTAGACATAAATTTCTAAACTATCATCACTGCCTTAAACACACAGCAAGGAAAAAATACATTCTGTAGTCTGTTTGAACACTAGCACACTTTCTCCTTTCCAAGGTAGCACCCTGGTTTGCTTGAAGTCTTTATTTTTTTGTCATGACTCGACCTGAAAAATCATGATAACATTCTAGTCAAATAGACCATTCTGTTCAATAGTTACCTGGGAATTTCTGACCTTTTTTTTTCCTATATGGTATGCTGCACTTATCCACATATTTATAATCCAACCCCTCCAGCTCTGCTGCAGTCTGGAGTTTGTACTCCAGACTGCTCTAAGACAACAAACTTATGGGAATGTAAAAACATGTACCCTCCGCAAAAATATCTGTTCCTAGTCTTCCTGAGAAGCTTAACACAATCAACAAGTCAAACTCAAAAAACTCAATGAAGTACCTGAAACATATCATATATTTTTCTTTCTATTAACCTCACTTTGCCATTTCACTTAGTTTTTAATTCATGCTTACTTTCAAAAAGAATTTATCACTGTGTGCAAAGTAACAAGGTACTTAATGTATGAGTAATTCATTTAGTAGCACACAGGTCCTCATATAAAGTATAGCTGAAAATCATTTACCACAATGTACAAGAAGTTATGTTAGAGATTAAAGGTTATGACGTTTCTTATGGATGCCATACACTCCTCCAGTCCAAATCTACAATACATTTCATCATATAAGTTTAGTACATACTTCATTACACCACATGCTGTTCATCTGAGAAGCGCTAGAATTACTTGTACATGTAATCTGAATTCAGTAGTCTCACTTCCCTAAGAAAATTAAAGAAGGTTTATTTTTAAAAAAAAAAAATCCAATCACTGATGTTATTTCAGATTCCAGATCCATTTCTCTCTCTCCCTTCCCCCTTGCATTTTTTGTTCAAGTTGCAGGGGAGGAGGTTGGGCAATATTTCTCTGATGAATTACAGATCCTTGTTCTAGCCATCAGTCAAAATAATTACATAAAAATTGATTTGATACTTAAGTTTTTCTACTAGTGGCTTGTTTTGGGTTTTTTCCCCCTCTGTCTGCAGTGCCATTTTCAATTCTTCCTTTTGCTAGTGTTATCAGAATTGACTGAAGGAACAACGTTGACCAGAAGTCATCAGTGGCTTTGGTTTCCACCTGCATCTAATGATGCTCAAAATGTATTTACAAGCACTACTAGTAAGTTACAATTGTTACTTTTCCTTCACAGTTACCCGCGCCAGAGATAAACAATTGTGGGAAATTTCAGGGGCAAAAAAATTAATCAAAACACTAAGATAATCGCAAAAAAAAAATCTTCCCCTACTTCTTACCTTACAGTGCAAGAGTCACCAACAGTCTGACAAGTTTTCTCTTTTATCCATAGATTGCACTGCCAACTGTTGCAGTTGAAAAAGAGCATTTCATCAAAACATTCCCTCTTTTAGTAGGCCTTGGGAAGCCTTATTAATCAAGTTCACATACCCAAAAGGAAACTGGGAATACTAGTATCTGAGTTACAGTCATCAAGACTAAAACAGTAAGCTACCACCTGACAAAGCACACAAATGCTCTTAAGTTCATTGTTGCTATTACCTTGACATAACATTGCCAAACAAATTTTACACAAAAGTGTGAAGTCTGCAGCTTCACCCTTCTGGCTACAAAAAAGTTCACCCTGAACTAGATGGAAAAAAGCGTGTAAGACGTTTGCTGACCCTATGAAAACTAAGTTTTCAAGCCTTAAGATTTCAAACTGCAGCAGCTTCTTAATACTGAAAAAGTTGGTTTGCCACAAATAAAGCCAAACCCTGTTTTACTGAAGTGCTTGTTACCAACTGAGAGCGCCACAGTTTTATGTGGGTGAAAGTAACCTGTTGAATGTATTTTAAAAGAGGAAGAAAAATCTTTTTAAAATAAGCAGCCGAGTAGCTCCGGAGAACATAGAGGCCAATAGATCTTGTTTCAGGTATTTCAACAGCAGCTTCGTTTAATAGCTGATGATCTATTAAAAACCAGAAAATGGTATGTCAATTGAAGCACTTATTCCTGCAGCCAGGACATACTCTATGTAACAGAAAAAAAATCCTGCATAAGCAATTAAACATTAGATCACTTTTCCAACATATGGTTAATTTTAAGAAGCATCCCGGCAACCTCTGGTTAAGGAGCCACCCACCTAGTTCCACGGAACTCTTGCGCTGTAAGAAGTACCCCAGTTGTTACTGAGCTTGTGTAGGACCAAATCTGTCCTCTCAACAAAACTGACGTGAGCACATTAGCCCTCAGTAAATTCAAACAGTAACAGGCTCACCATCAGAACAAAGTATAATAGCGAGCTACTCTTCTTCCTCTGAAATAGACCTGCAGTACGCCAAAGCCCGCCCTTCTTGAGGGACAGATACAACACATGCGATAGAAGAGGGTTCTATTTCAGCAAATGCGTGTGTTTAAGCTGAAATTAGTAACAATCATCCCTTTCTGAAAGCTACATCATTGCCAGAGGGGGGAGACTATTACATGCGAGAGCACAGCCTTGCAGCAGCAGTGCCTCAACTCCCTCCCTGAAAAAGCATTTCTCCGGTACTACACAACTGCTTTACAGCGGCACGGCTTACAAGTTCCTCAGTATTTTTATCACATGGGCCTCCAGAGACTCCCTCCTCTAACTTGTTCCTCCTTCCTTCAAGAGGGAAAGGACACGGTGTATCCTATAATAAAACACCCTTGCCAGCTATTCATTACTGCACTGGGAATACAGCAGCAGGATGATGGGTTTCAATGCGCTCTTGCCCAAGTCCACTTTTTCTTCCCTCCCTCCTCATCTTCCGCCGCTATAAAAATGACACCAGACTGCATGCAGTAACAACAACAACCCTGCTCTGATTTACTTCCCAACTGCTTCGTCGCTCGCTTGTTTTCCACAGGAAAAGCACAGAGGAGGAGGGGGGGTGGGGGGGTAGGGGTGTGCTGGTATTTTCCTGCGAGCTCCCATCAAGCCGCAGGGGTGCCCCGCACCGCAGTGCCCCGACTACGAGCTGCTCAAGGCGAAGGTGACGCAGAGCACACAGGACCGTTCTCACAAGAAGAGATAAGCCATCCGAAGCCCTAAGCCTACAACCTAGCACCGATTCCACCCCAATTAAGGGGGAAACAAGGACGTAAGCCGAGAGTACCAGAAGCAAAGGGCGTAGAATTCCTTCCTCCCGCTCCCGCCCCCCCCCCAAGAAGTATACCCAGAGAGTACTAAGACCCACCCTTCTGTCCTTCCCACAGGCAGAATCCGGGAAGGGGAAGCAGCCGTGGATTTCCGCCAAGAAGCGAAAGCCCGCCGCTCAGGACGGGAATCACGGCGTATAACCTACCACCGCAGGGAAGGAGCTCCAGCCCCGCCGCCCGCGGGCCAACTCCCCCTCGCCGCCCCTCCCCGGGCCGCGGACACCCGAGCCGGGCACCGTGAGGCGCGGAACCCATCGCCCAAGTAACTTGGCGGCTCCCGCCCGGGCGCCCCCCCCCCCCACCACCCCCGGCGGCAGCGCGCGCATAACGGTCCCCGCCGCGGCAAGTGAACCCAGCGGCGGGCACAACGGCCAGCTCAACGGGCCTCCCGGGACGCCCGCACCCGCTCCTACCGGCGACGGCCTCAAGGCGTGTGCGCGGCGCCGGGCGGGGGGAATGTGCGTGTGTGTGTGTGGTGTGGGGGGGGTAGTTCTCCGCCAAAAGACCGGGGAAAGCTCCCGGGGGTCTCCCCGGCGCGGTGTAAGCTCCGACTTTCCTCGCCCACCCTCCTCTCCCGTCGCCCCCGGGGTAGGCTACCGCGACCCTGACCGCGTCCCACCCACCCGCAGGAGCGACCGGCAGGCAACGGCCACCCCGCCCGTCCGGGTGTGCGCACAAAGTTTCCCCCAACTCGGGAGACTCCCCCACCGCTGCCGGGGCTCGGGTTTCTCTCCTCCTCCTCCTCCTCTACCCGCCCCCTCGCCCTGCCCCGGCCGCCAACGGGAAAAAGTTTCACTTACTGCAGCAGAAACGAGAGAAAACCAGCCCCAGCAGCCCCAGCCCCGGCCCGGGAGGCACCGCCGTGCGTAACCGCCGCCGCCGCTGCTGCTGCAGCCGCCGCCGTTGCCACCACCACCGGGGGGAGGCACTGCCGCCGGCCGCTGGAAAAAGTTCCCGGCGGACGGGAGGAGCCGGCGAAGGGAGGAAATCAGCGGCAGCCTCCGCAGCGGCTTCAGCCCCTGCCATGCTCCGGGCTCGGTTCCCAGTCGCCGCCGCTACGACTCCCGCTCCCTCGCTCCCCGACGAGCCGCCGCCTCCCCGCGCCGGGTGCGTGTGTCACTGAGTTAGGGAGGCGCTGTGCGCCGCTCCCCGCCCTCCTCAGAGCGGGCCACACCACCCCGCCGCGGGGAGGGGGGGAGGGGGGGAGAAGAGAGAGGCGCGTGCCACGCGCGCCTACCTCGACCCCCACTCCCCCTCTCCCTTTTCCAGCCGTCCCGCAGCAAGTCGCCTGGGCCCCCGCCCCTGCCTGTGGGCTCGCAGACGCGCCCGCGCACCGGGGGGTTCCCCTTGGCAACGTGGGCGGCGTGAGCGACTGGTGAGAAGGGGTGCCTCAGTATCCTCCCCCGGGGGGGTGTTGGTACGTCCCGTCCCGCCCCCTCTCTCCGCCCCTCCCGCCACCGCCCCGAGCGTGGTCGGGGGCGCCGCGCTCCCCGGCCGCCCGGCCTGACTCACTGCCCGCCCCTCGCTCCCGCCCTCTCTTCCTCGCGTCTCCCGCTCGTCCCGGCCTCCTCCGCCTCTCCCGTCCCGCTTCGCTTTTGCGGGGAGGGGAGACTCCTCTACGCGTCTTCCCATCCGCTGTCCGGCGCACGCCGGCAGCGGGCCGCGCTGGGGCAGCGGCGAAGCAGGCGGGAGAGGGGAACTGTGCGGCTGAGTGATACCGGGCGGCCGGGCGGCGGCTGCCCCTCGGCCTGGGGACCGGTCAGCAGCTCACGTCCCGGGCGGGGTGCCCCAGGGGACACCGGGGAACTGGCCGCAGCCCATTCCGCCTGGCGCCGGGCGTTCCCTTTCGCCCGTCCGGCGGGGCTGCCGGCCAGGACCGCTCCCAGGCTCTCACAGAGGTGCGGGGAACCGCTGGACGCAGTTCCTTCCCCAGCGGGACGGGACCCTTCCTCCTCCCCAGGGACGCCCGCCCGCTGCGGGTCCGGGGTGCAGCGGGCCCTGCGCTGTGCCGCTGGCAGCGGGCGCTCAGCTCTGGGTTTTACTGGGCGGTAAACGTTCCCGACGTGGTCCCCTCATCGCACTCTCTACCGTTGGCAAGCCCCGCCGCGGGAGGCATGTAAAGTGCTTCTTGCTCACCACCGAGGTGCCGGGCACCCGTTTCCACAGCACCTCCCATCGCGTGGGCATCCCGGCAGGCAAGGGCCAACGTAGAGCGCGCCGGTCTGGGAGGATGTGGACCCCATCCGAAACCTTCAAGAGATGGCTGTACCCGAAGGGGTCTGGAGCCATGCGGGAGCAGCGCAAGCCCGGCGCAGAAACCGCCGAGGAATACCAAATATGGCCCTGTACTGCCCTTGCAGAGGGGCAGTAGGCAGGACCCCCTGCGGGGGTCGGGCGGGGCAGCAGGCAGGGTTTCTGTCAGGGTTTCTGTCACGCTAGCGCCTGCAGGGACCCTTGGCTGTGGCACAGCACATAGCTTTGCGGTGGGTGAGGCTGTCATCCGTGAGGGCGGAGCTGCTCCAGAGGGACAGCCACTGGCAGAAACCAATGCTGTTGGCGAGGTCGCCCCTCTTGAGGTGGAAACAGAGTGCATGACTCTGCCCAAGGTCCCAGGAATCCTGCTAAAGGCAGGCTTGGAGTTAGAGCAGGCTGTAACCAGGTCTCAAAATTAAAGTTGACTTTTCCAAGAAACATGGGGGGTTTTTTTAGGATCCTAGCGTGTGTCTGAACGCAAACGTTGTAGGGACAATGTCAATGAACAAATACCTGAATCGGGTTTGGGGCAGCAACGTACAGAAGCTCAAAAGAACTGGGCTGAGGGTCTTGCTTCTTCGCAGCCTAGGCACACTTTTTCATTTCAGATGTGCTATTCCATGCTACACTTGAAGGAAAACACTGAATATAATGCCGACCTGCTGATGAAAGACTGACTAGGGGTGGGCTCCATATAGGCCCCACATTTTCCACAGTAAGCTGTAATCTCTGGTCATTTCCTTCAATGGTGGGCATGAACAGCAGCTTCTCTTGAAGTTACACATGGCTAAGTTTATCAGATGCTCACAATAGTATGTTCATCCGGTCTTCAGCTGTGCTGAATGCTTGCCAATTAACTGGCCTCATTAACTTGTAACTGAAACAAAACAGAATTCAGGCAAAGAGTTACTAGAGGCAAACTGCTAGTTGTGATGGACGTTTGACGCTCAACATTGGTTTACGTTTGGAATACAAACCCAGGTAACAAGAAGGCTCTCAAGAAAGTTTTGTGAAATCAATTTAGTGTCGTAAATCTAATCCTCAGCTAGTAAAAAACCTGTTCTTATGCCAATTTGCTCTGGGATCGAGACTCGGGATTGCTCAGGTGGTATGCATCATCTTGTCCAAAAGTGCGTAAACAGATTTGGCTCACAGTTTGTTTAATGCAAAACAAAAAAGACTACTTACTGGAGTGGTTTTCCCACTCTGCCGATGCCTTTGAAACCTGGTCCTTTACTCCTTTGTTAGATTCTTTGCTGTTTTGATTCCATGGAAACCAATATATTCCACCATGCCAATAAACCTGGATAAATATAATACTGAATTAATCATTAGAGCCCAATTTTTATTTATGCTAAGAGCCTTTTTACATGGGAAAATTGATGAGCATAATTGTAGCGGAATAATTTATACTGGTATGGCTTTGCTGATGTAACATTCCAGGTAGATGTTTTAATTTGGTGTAATTATTCCATTTCCCTGTATAGATGAGTCCTATATAGATAAATCCCTTTTTTATACTTAACAGTCGAAGCAAATTACATCTCATAATTACATTTACACCGAGTTTAAGGCACTCTTAGGATGGGCAGGAAATACAATGGGTCCACGGTGTAATTGACAGAGCAACCCATAAAATCCTATTTGTGACAACTGTAATCAAATTGTCACCCACTATAATGTTTTCATTTGTTCTCATTCCAAAACAACGAAAGGCGTTGCGTCTCTTTAAAAATAAAATGGTTTGAAGGTCTAGCACCGAAATCTGTACGTCGATGCATGCAGGCTAAGGAAGCAAATGCAGTTTGTCATATTTAAACAGAACTGTGCCCAGTCTGTAGGTAACATCTTCCAGTGCCAGATTCTGCACTGTTGTAATCAGGCATCCTGGGGACTTTGTGATACAAAAGGAAATTTGACTTCATGATATCAAGGCTAAATTTGGCTCCCCAATGCTTAGAACACTCCTGAAGGCATGATGCTCCAAACAATTAATCTTGCATAATATTGAATAAATGCATATAGGACACACTAGCTCAGTTCTTGTAAATCCGTTGTTACTGGCATATTTTTCCCATAAAAAGATGGTTTTCCACAGTTGGCAGCCATCCTGTTCAAAAGCATCTTTGAGCTGTAGAAATACAAAAGACTGTACATTATTTCCAGTCCAGATTTCGCTCTCTTTCTGGCCATTGTCCACCCACCTGCCCTCCCCCCCTCCTCATCCCTACACCCACCCCTTTCCCCCGCCCCAAAAAAAAGGCCCTTACCCTTAATTTAGACTGGGGTGCTTGGCAAGCATTTACTTCTCCTTTCTTAACCCTTTTGGTCATTTGGAAACAAAGTCCTAAAGCAGTGTGAAATTAACTTATATGCATAACATTTGAAGTGACGGGCACAAATTCCCGTTGGAATGAAGGGCTATTCACTACAGTGGGAATCGGCAAATAGATTTGTAGCAGAACAATGTGCTTTTCTGAAAACTCTCACTTCCATTCGAATGGATGGGATGGGGCCTCGGAGGTGATGCTTTCCTACCGCTGCCACCCGTTATTACCCTTTAAAATAAACCCACACCAAACAAGTCCCAAACAAAACCCACTTCTTTTTTTTTTTTTTTGGTTAGGATTTTGTGGGGTTTTTTCCTTTCCCACACTTCCATCTGGATGTAGCAGTTTCTGAGATTTGCTGTCATGTCGTTGTGCTTCTGCATCCTTCCTCCAGCCAAAGTCCGAATAGTTGTGTCTCTGGGTGTGCCTCAGCAAAGCTGCAGCCAGAGCTACTGTTTTCTGTGTTCTGTGGAAAAAGGTGCCTGTCCAACTCCTTGTCTAGAAATCCATGGAAAAGCATCATGCAGCAGGCATGACTGACAGCAGTTCCAGCAGGGTCAAAGAATGTGGACTGCATGTTTATGTGCATGCCTCTCCATGACCCAGCGGTGGACTCGGTGCTCTCATCATCCGTGAACATATTTGGGAAGGCCTCAGACAGCACCCCACAATGCACAGAGTTTGGATATCACCAGTAAATTATGTTTCTAATAGTGTTGGGCACACTTAGGAATTTTTGGGAGGACTGTAACCATGAGTTATTACAGAGTCCTTCTGGAGAAGGACTCTCTTGCCATGGCTATTATTAAGAAATGACTAAGGTGAAGAATGTATTGTAAAGTTGGATTATTCTCTTTATTCTCAGCTCTCTGCATAAAGTATAATGCAAAATGATCTGGGTTGTCATCTCATGGAAAAATCTATCATAATATTTTGATTCAAATCATAAGCAAGCTTAGCCAAGAATAACATACATAAGTCGCATGGTATATGATATTTTTAAAACCATTTGCCCAGTACATTGCTTATCAAAGATGACATACTTAAATCTTTCTTCAACTAAAGACTATCCCTTTAAGGAGATATCGGAGTGCCTGACTCCCTCTTCATTGCAAAGTGCAATTAGAAGAGTGGTTCTCTTGCACACAGAGTGACCCTGCTCCCACACATTTGTGCAAAGAACTTTTATGTGTCTCAGGGAAGTCCCAAAGCTCTCGCTTCTTTTCACAAGAGAGTAATGCAGTTACTGATAGTAATCACCCTGTAATGTTATATTTTATACCTACGGTCAGGGGTACATATCATCCAGTCTGCAATGCAACTGAGATTCCTGTGGTCTCAGCCAAGAGGTTTAAGACTCCCAGCCAACTAAGTAAATTCCTCATGCATTTCTGACAGACAAAAAATAATAGATGAGGAAACAATACACTTTCCAGTTAGATCTCTCTGGTTGCCACTTACCTTTGTGAGAGAGAGGACACTCTCTCCTAAGAAACATAACTTAAGGAATCCTGTCAGAAGGATATTTGCAAAACAATGCTTCCTCTGTATTCTTTCTGCTCTGTTTCCCTTTACTGTAGTCTCTTGCTCTCCTTCTGTATGCCCGTTCTTGCCTTTCTCTCTTCCTCTTTAATTATTTATGTATACTTATATTGTTGTGTTGTGGTATTTTATACTACCAAATGCAAAGCACCCTTGATTCGTATGTGTCTGTATGGACAAATACACACTTTGCTTATTTTGTTCTAAAACCACCACATTTCTTTCTAGGCACAAGCATTAGATACTTGAGATGAGCGGAAGGAGGCATGGGAAGGTGAGAGAGAAAAGTGAAGGGAACTGGTGGAGGGGAGAGGGAAAAGGATGAGTGAGTGAGTGAGGGCTGTTTCCTTGGCATTTCAGAAGTGGGAGTGAAGCGGTACAGTTAGAAAGAGGAAGAAACCCAAAGGACTGTACCTTGATCCGTAGCTGGGGAGTAACTGGTGTATCAGAGTGAGGATGCTAAATCCCAATTTTCACATCACTCCCCCTGGTGCTGCTTCTTAGCCAAAACTATCAGCCAGAAGCCAAGGGTGTTGCTAGTCTGCTTGGGTGCCAGTTAGACATCCCTATACTGCAGTCCCACTTTCCTTGCCCTTTGTCAGTGGTCTCTCCAGTGGCCAAAAAGACACTCCCCAGGCACATCTCCATGGTCTGGCTGGTGTCTCTGCACAAGACAGAGCTACTGACCTGCCTCTCCAAAGCTGACCTTCATCCAGGCCCTGCATGCTGTGGCGGTGGAGGAGGGATAATTACCCAAGATAGCCCCTGTTCAGCTCTGTCAGAGGATTCCCGCTGCCCTGGTAGATGTTTCTCTCATGACTAAAGAAAACCATAATGAATCTGCTTTTCTACAGGGTCAAAAAAAAAAAAAGATGACTTCGGGAAAAGCAGAAAATATATAACCCAATGGGGTCACGATTTTATACTGCATAACTCCGTTGCATGATGGTATTTTCATTGTCCCGATTCACTGACATGATCCCGGCCCCAGCAGGAGGTTAGTTCTTGATTCAAGGCAAAGGGAGTTTTAACATTCATTCTAATGGGAACCTTTATTCATTTTTAGTATCGGTGCTGTTACACCAGCTTCACTTAATTATGGGAGAAAAAGCACGTTTAGAATTCCCCCGAGGAACTTGCTGTTTTTTCTTCTTAGACTTACTCTCTTCATCTTCTCAACTGCTCCTCCCTTAGTCTTTTCAATTTCCTTGAGAGTGCTTATTCTTATCCTTAGAAATGAGTGCATCTTGGCGAGATTTTAACTACCATAAATTGTGTAATCTTATTACTATGCTTTTTTTCTTTTCCACTGTCTTTTCCTCAGTGGATTGGTCGTTAAATGTGGTGTGTTTTCCACAGTATGAGTGGAGTGCAAGGACCCAGAGGTTGTGCCTGCCAGCATCCTAGGAATACAGCTTGGATGTGTAGCATATGACAGATGCATCAAGGTAAAGTCACAAGGTAACCACAGTAACATGCTGTATTTGTGCTGCTTACATCCATGTTTTGTACTTGAAACCGTATTGACTCCTGCAAATTCAAAAACCAGCATTAAGGCTGAAACATGCCATGGTTCACTAAGCAAGTTACCCATAGGTTTCTGCTGTACGAGGCCTGTGAACGTCGTAGTTTCTGTTATTCCATTTTTAAATATCTATAAAAATTAGTGTTGGCCTGAAACTAAATGACATTTTCAGTCTCTGAATGATTTTATAGCACATTCTAAGTCACTTACCGATCAAGTCTTTTAAAACTTTGAGTGGCAAAGAGGAGCGCATATTTAGTTTACACATCTAGTTTTAGTTTTACGTGTATAATTGAATTCAGAATTTGCTCTTCTACTTTCAGCCTGAAAAGGAGTAGCCCAGAATGCACCTACACACTTTTGATCCTTTGAAAAAAATGTTTGTAAACCAAAAGAACCTTATTAAACTTTAAAAACTAATCTCTCTGCACAAAGAGCGCTTCATTTCTATACAGCTTTTTAATAGATGCTGTTAGAAGCGTACAGAAAAAACTCTAAAGCTCTGCTTTAACCTGACCATTCATTGGTCTGTTCCAAGGTCTGTCTTTAGATGAAGAGAAGTACACGGGTACACATGGGCAGTGTAACTGAGGTGAAGTATTCATCCATGTAAATATCTTGCACCACTTCAGCCATTCCCACATGCAAGAGAAAGCTGCATTCATAAGGAAATGAGTACCCTCATTCCTCTAAGGGAAAATAGCACCTTTATTGATAGTAACTACATCTAAATTGCAATTATATAACCGTTTTATCTAGAAATCACCTTGTGATGAATATTGTTACATAACACGGGGAAAAAAATCCATGTAGACTAAAGGTGCATGAATATTGGATTTTTCTTCTTTGGTCACCCAGCCACAATGTGCAAAAAATGTCATTTCAGTTGTGCCTCCCTCCCCAAAAAAACCCCAACAACCAACCAACCAAAAAAATTGCTCTTTTTTTTTTTTTCCCCCTTTTATAAACATTTCTGATCCTCTCAAATTAGGTAATTTCTAAACAAAAGCATTATTCAAATGTGAAATATCAGTGTTTCATTCTGGAAATATTTACTGTTTCATTGTTTCAGTTCTCCAGAATGAGACAGTCTGCCATTTGCTGGAATCTGTCCCAAATTCACAAATGTTTTCAGATTCTGCAAAAATAAGGTTTAGGGATACTGTCATTTTTGTCGGGTGAGGGGATAGGGGGAGAAGGGTGGGGAGCAAGGGTACACATGCACCTTATTTTAGAGGTCACAAGGCCTGAGGTTTTTTTCCCCCTTGATTTATAGTAATCCATTCAGAAAGGATTAAGTAATCCAAAACAGTGCACCCTGCAATAGAAATGCAGAAGCCCTCTTTTCAGCTGACACAGAATAAACCAGTTTGAAGGAATATTTTCGTGAGGTGTACAGTACTGGAACACCTGGCACTCTTCTATTGTCATCCTTTAGCAGACACAATCAAGGAAGAATACGGGCTTAAGTGGTAAAACACACGCACACACACACACATAACTTGCATGAGGAGAACCTAACTGAAAGAAAGAAAACTTGCTCCAAGTTGCACGCACATGTAAATACCTTGAGAAACTAAGGCTGGAAGCCATATTTTTCAGGCCCACAAACTCACGCCTGCTACGCCTCGCAAAATTAGTTTCATCCTTGATACTATCCTTCAACAGCAAGTTCCAAGGCCTGATTATATATTTAATTATCTGGGTTTTTTGTCAGCTCATTTACATCCAAGTACAGTCAACAGCATGTCATCTGGGATCAATTCTTCAACAGTGATTTTATTATAGTTTCTATATAACGTTACTTTGGTATATCCACCCTGTTCCCACCCCTGAGCATATGGTGTCTCTTCTTTAAATACATCTGAATTAGAGAAAAGTACCAGCATTAAATATGAATCTCTTGGCTTTTGACAGTTGCCAATCCTAGAGCTGTTTGCAAATGTTTTTTGTATCAGTTTCACTTCTGTTCCACAAGTGCTTTGTTAACATCTGCCCTGCAGCAGATGATCATTTTTATTTACTGATTTATTCATGTATCTATATTTTGGTGTGAAAACGTAGTCGTAACTCTTGGGCTTTATAATCTGCGGAAGGAATAGAGCAGGATGAAACACAGTCTGTCATGCTCTGCACTTAAAAGGAACAATGCCATTATTTCTTTGTTTTCTGCAGTAATCCTAGGTATAATAGGTAGAATGGCAAAAATATATTGAGGTCTTTGTTACAATTCTCCCTTCCTCAGCCAGAGACCCATGCTTTCTCTCACGTACGTCATCTATCAAATGTTGTTTAAGGATCTTTTTGCACCAGCTGCTATCCTGTTTCACTTTTTGCTTCAGCTAAGCTCTCTAAACAATTTGATGAGCATGAAGAATGATGCCAACCTGACAAATCTTGTTTTTTGGATTTTTCTCCTGGAATTACTCAGTTGTGAAGCACCATGATAGTGGCTATATTCACTTCTGGGGCAGCGAAAGCCATCAGCCCCATTATCTTGTCTTTTTGCAGGGCTAGAAGCAAGTTTGTGGAACTGCGTGACTTTTCTGTTGGTCTCCTCCTTTTGTTACCTATTTGTAGTTATATGAACACAAAAAATTGTTAATATGTATAATTTGTTTGTGGAAGTGACTTCACATATTTCAGGAAGGGCAGCACCTAGTCCATGAGCTGCAACTTCAGAGAAGATTCCATGTTCCCACTGTGGACTTCTGCACTTAGGCTCGGGTGGGCTGGATATTTAACTTGATCATTTCAAGCTGAAATGGCCATTTTATGGTAGCTTTAAAGCTGCTTTATTTTTATCAGTTATATTCATCTTCTGCTTGTAGTCAATTGAAGGAAACAATAAACAAACTAGGAGATGCAGAGAAGTAGCAGATAGTCCCAATCATCCTTAACCCCTGCCACCTCGAGTTGGACTCTTTAGCATTTCAGGAACTGATGTTTTTTCACGAGCTGAATAATGGTGCAATGCTTTACAAAGGTTTTACTAGCATGGGGTTTAAATAAGCTGCATAAGTAGTTGTGGTTCTGTGAGCAGCAGATGCTAACAGATATTGTGAGAAGAGGGGCTGATAACAATCAGCCAAAAAACCCACGTAGATTTCCATGAGAGAACAAGCACATTTTCCAAAATTGTTGGTTGGTTGTTATTATTTCATGTAAGTCAGTTTCCTTCCTAGTTTCTAAGATTATTGGTAAGAATATTATCGATAAGAATACATGTAATTCTGATTTTGGGGATTCTTTTTTAATTCATCTGTCTTTCCAAGAGCTTAGGACCTTCATGAAGGGCTTCTCATGGGAAACCGAAGGCCAGGATCTGCCTTGATCACAGTTAGTAGGGAGATTTCACCAAAACAGTTTTTTAAATCAGAAAATGTAAGTGAATTTAAATCAGACTTTCTCACAAGAGTGTATGCACCACTTGGAAAAAGGCTGGGATTTGGGGTGCAAGTAAGAATCTCCAAGATTAAAAGTTAGCTGAAACATGCTTACTATGTCAGACATCTTCAGTGGACACATAAGATGGCATCAGCATCGATAAAGAAAGAAGTCACTCAAGTACTGCTATGGGGGTGTGCTATCAGAGACCCAAATGCAGAATCTAGCGCAGGCAAGAAAGAAACCTCACCCTGGGAGACGAAGTTTTACGTGAGGTGCTAGAAGGCTTGCTTTTAGGTGTAGCTCTAGACAGCTCATGACTGTTACCTGCAGACAGCTTGGGAAATGCCTAGTAGGTTACTTTCATACAGCAGAATACTGTTTCTTATTCATCTGTTATGGCTGCCTATTGTTCCTGCTCCATTTTACAGTGAATATTTTTACATCCTTTATTGTTATAACAGCAGGTATAGATAATTTTTTTTCAATTACTGGAAAAGTCGCTGAAAGTACAGTTCTAAAGTGACCGAAATTGTTCACACCAATGAGTGTAATTTGGCAAATAATTGCGACTGAAAAAATATGGAAGCAGTATAAAAAGACCTGAAATGTCTCATTTCAGAAACACCAACTGCTTATTTTGACATTTTTTTAATGAATCATTTCGGCTTTTTCTTTCAAAAAACATTTTTCGTTGGCGAGTGGTCTATATTTTTTAAAGGAGAAACAATTAAAGGTACATAATCTGAGAACATAATGCAACATTTCAATTAAAAAACACACAAAAAATCCTTTTCAGAATTTTCCCCCCTTATTTTTATTGTAACTATTTAACTAAAACGAATCATAATTTGCCCTGCTGTATTAATAATGACTGTAGGTGTCAATAACCCAGTGTTTGCACATCAATTTAGATCCAGATACATTTTGGAAGGAAAAAAACCCGTAACTGTGTGACAGTGCAATTAATAGGGGTTTTTTTTGATGTTCACAGTTTACACAATGGAGTAAAGGTGGCTACACCACGTGTGAAGGCATGACTAGCCTAACTAGGTCCTGAGAACTGATGTATATTAAAGGAAGGAATGAGGCCAGGGCTCTGAAGGAGCCTGGCTTAATTCACTCCATCCTTTGAAAGATGCACAGGGTATGATGAGGCAGCTTTGCAGGAAAAAGCTGTCATGGTAAGGACCTCATCAAGAGTCCACAGAGTTAATTGAAAGACTGGCTTAAGGCCATCCTGTATTAGATAGATATAAGGAAAGGGGTGGGCTGGCTTTCTTGCCTCAAGTCTTGGAGATCTGCTGAAGAAGCAGAATGGGAAAGCTATGGGAGCAGAAAGTTTGTAGCACTCCGTAGTGGATATCTGGAAGACACGTTTGAAATACACCAGGGACTCACTTCAGAGTTTTGGCATGGAAGTGCAACACGCATATCTCATAAAGTGGGCAAAGAAGAGTTAAGATGCATGACATGATTCCAAGGAGTACAAGTGTTAACTATTAAAGAAGCTGCGCTGATGCAAAACGAAAAAAAAAAAAAAAAGGATTTGGACCATGTTCTTTCACTTATTTTTTTCTGAACTGGTGTAAAGCTGATCCAGGGAAACCCCACCAAGCATCTCTTGGCTCCTGGTTGCAGCACAGAAATCCTCAGTACGAAATTCTTCCCATGAAACAACTGGGTTCAGCCCTCTGTACAGAAGATCTGTGCTCCACTGGTCAGTTAAGAGCCACCGTGCTGCGAAGGTTAAACCTTTTATCCTGTATTACAGCAAAAATACAGTGATATTGTAACTGCTTATGCAAGCACCTCTGTAAGTTGAAATGGCTCCATATCCCCTTGGGTTATCAGTAGTGAATGAAAGTTTGCATGTGACAACTTTTTCTCATTTGTGTGAAAGGAAAACAGAGAGGAAAACTGAAGGGATTAGTCTTAATACCTTAGAGCTAAATAAATATTTACCAAGTTTGATTCTGCCATCATTTCATGGCCAATGCTAAGTACAAGGTGACTGCAGAACTGCTGAAAATATAGAAACAACATTAATCTGCTGGTTTTTTTCCCCATTTTGAAATGTATCATAGAAACCAATTTCATGGCATACTTTGATTTTATATGTATCCCTTCCCAGGTGAAATAGCCATGTTTTGTCACTTGTGACATTTTCATTTCTCATATGTGTTTCTAAAATAACATGCTCAGTTTCCCCAGTTAGATATGCCTTTATGCAAAACTATGGCAGAGATTTACTGCTGCAGCAGCTACTTTTTGACTCTATCAGGCAGCTAGCTATTTTCTGCAAAATCCTTCCTGTTATAGGAATCCAGACTACCCATAGATCACGCCAAACAAGAATGTGAACATTCAAAGCCAGCTCTCCTGCCAGCAAAAAGAACTTCTTTGTTGCTCTCCGTATAAAATTCCACTGTCAGTTAATCAGATTCATTCAGAGTAGATAACTAATGATAGTAAAAATATCCCTGTTGGTGTAAATGTGTGACTTTCTGATTATTTATGTGATTAAAATTCACTGGACTAATTAAAAAAAAAAAAAAAGAAAATTAGTTCTGCACTGTCCCCCTCCAGGTAGGGTTACTGCAATTCACAAAATTTGGAGCTGTAGGTGAGGTGTGGCACCCTGCACTGCCTAGCTTCAGACTCCTGCAAATGAAAGAGGTTCTCGGTTCTTCTTTTCCTTTGGCTTCACACCATTTCCAAGGTCAGTTGAAGGCCTTTAAACATAATCCTTGGGGCAATTAATGGATGGAACCCCCCCCCCCAACGCAGCAACACAACAGATCTGGTTTCAGCCTTTGAGTGGTTGAGGTAGCTTCTCCCCCCCCTCCCAGTGCGAAGCAGAGTGCAGAGCTACAGAAACCTTGCTTTCCCACCTACGGATTGCGCCGCTACGTATGGCACATCCAGCTGCTGCAAGAAAAGCTTGCAGAGGTGATTGTCAGGGCAGACACAGCTTATGGCTAGCCTCCTTTCAGAGGGTTATGACATCCTCCCTTGGAACTATATGGCTTCATAGATGTCATGTAACAGACGATCACTTTTTTTGAAAGTTCAGTAATATAACAAGAAGTGTCCCTTCAAAAAACATAACCTTCACAGGGGAAAAAAAAGAAATCCACCACAATCCCAAATAAGCCAACTAAACTGTCACATAAAGAGACCACAGGTTCAGAAGGACACCAAGAAAACCTAGAGGGAATGCCATATACAAGGGAGTCTTGGACCTAAAAAGCCAAGGGGATCTTGGACCTGAAAAGGTGAATTCATCTAACGAGAAGACTATATATTGTCACCAGTCTGGGTTTCCTTCATAGGCACTGGAGAGGAAGAGGCAGTTCTGTGGCACAGTTCATCTCATTCTAAAGTGGGCACCAAAAAACCTACCCAAAAAGAGTAGATTAACATACCCTTACAAGCGTCTGCTTCTCAGTTAGAAAGCCTGAGCTAACTCACTTGGGTGTAGGCATTTGCATAATAAGCATATAAATTAGGGAAAGGGAAGATCAGTCTTTGTGAATATATTTTGGACTACGACTCACCATAATTTATGCAAGTCATTTACATATGAAATATAGATCTCTTCCTTATGAACAAAGTGTACCTGTGTGCCCAGGGGCAAGCTTAGTGTCTGCAGTCTCGGTGTGTAAAGGAGACTGAGGAGTGTTTGAGCACACTTGCACTGACAACCCGGACGATGCCATATGGGACCAAGGGAAGAGACATTTGCACAATCTTGGACATAAACTATGTTATAGCCCTATCTGGTCCCTACCAGGTGCATGCATTGTTGACAATGCTATGATGCCAGCTGTAGGCACCGTGCTTGTAACCAACCTGGCTGGACTCAGACTGGCTGCAGGAAGGGATTGTGTGGGGTTGTGTTCCATCTGGCTCCCTGCACCGAATCTTTGAGCAACTCAGTAGTAGAGTATTATTTCCACTAACTGCTGAAAGGGACTGCTGCTCTCTCAGGTGCAGAAGCAGTGCAGTGATTACACTTCTGAATTTGCTTACATGTTTCCACTTAATTGACGTGGACTACAGAATCAAAGAATGGTCTGGGTTAGAAAGGGCCCCAAGGATCATAGAGTTCCAGCCCCCATGCCATAGGCAGGGCCACTAACCTCCAGGCCTGGATACACAAGGTTGCCCAGGGCCCCATCCAGCCCAGCCCTGAACACCTCTAGGGATGGGGCATCCACCACCTCTCTGGGCAGCCTGTTCCAGCACCTCTCCACTCTCTCTGTAATGAACTTTCAATCCATTCCCCCTTGTCCTGCCATTATCTAGCCTTTTAAAAATTTGATTCCCCTCCTGTTTGTATGCTCCCTTCAGGTACTGGAAGGCTGCAATGGAGTCCCCCTGCAGTCTTCCCTGTCTTCTCTAGGCTGAACGAGCCCAGCTCCTTCAGCCTCTTTTCGTAGGGGAGGTGCTCCAGCCCTTTAAGAAGACTAACTGCCTGGTGTTGAAACCTTGGCGGCTTTAATAACCATCAATCTTCCTTCTGTGCCAAGGTTTTCTCTGACATGAATCTCAAACATAACTATGTATATGCAGCTTTTGTATATGCATCCTTAAAATGACACACCTTCAGGGTGTCAGGCTCTGAAAGACACACAGGCGTGTTTGGATCTTGGTACAATGATGCATGCTGGTATCATTCTCTCCCAGTGTATGAGGACATAAGAACACATGTGCACATGAATTTATGTCTAAAATCACTCTTTCCTGAGATTCGCCCTAAACTAAGTATAAAAATGGTGCTATAAACCCATTTTTTCACTCTAAGACTTCTCCCTTCAGGGGCATCCATCTCAAATATGAAATCTGGATGGTATTTCTTTCCTCTGCTTTCTGGCACCCAACGAGGGAAGTAATTTACAAAACATACCCCTACATTTTTAATCCACATAACAAACCCTTTAGTTCCACTGGAGGATGAAGTTCACAAGGGATTAACATTTTGGAGTCCTATGCACATTGACATACAATCACGGTAGTAATTTTTTTATTGACCTCCTACTGAGTTCTTTTCCAGCTTAATGACATGCACAAAAACCTCAGTGGTAGTTCCCGAACCCGAGCCGTGTAACTCTTCTCAGGTTATTCTCACGATTTTGTACCTGTATTGAACAGTGGTGATTCAATATCAACTGATGTCACAGACTGTTTCAACATCTTTTCTGGATTTGTCAAAAGGGAACATTTTCCCCATTTTCCTGCAATTAAGATTTTTGCTGAGATGAACAATGATGTGTCTTAGCAGTTTGATAAAGCACAGCCTTTTTATGCTGAAGAACTAATTTCCAAAGAAACTAACAGAAAGTAACATAACAATAATAATAATAATTTTTAAAAAATTAAACATAGCAATGTTCCTCAGGTGTTTGTGTCTTCAGCAGTTTCTTTTAAAGTTATGAGATCAACTTAGCAGAGGCAAGACCAGGGTGTTTAGAAGGGGTGGCATGATCGAGATATTTCAAAAGACATAGTGAAAAATAAAGACCCAGTGGAGAATTTGAGAGGAATTAATGAAAACTAAAAAAAAAAGAATATCTAAATATAGATTTTAACCAGAATAGTTGGATATATGCTTGTAATTAATTTATTAGGGACTTTTATGATCATTCATGACTAGAAGCTTGAGTTCTTTGGACAAGCGTCTTTGGAAAGCATGGCAACTTAAACAGAAAAGATCTGTTGCCATGATTAAGAATTAATTAAATATTGACTCAGAAAGATGTCTTGGTTGAATTTCTTGTAGCAACTTAGGTGTGCTTGAGATATTTTATCCTGTTACTATTTATGGTCACTGCTTACTCAGGAACCTAACATGTGGACCTAGGGGGGAAAAAAAGAGAGAATACTGATGTTTCAATAGGTGCCATATTGCTCCCCAAATTAATGCTAAATCAGAACTGTGACAAGGTACATTAAAATAATTCTGTTATATGTTCATCTCCTTAGATGCTTATTTTCATTATTGCAATTTGTGTCATTACTTATTATGCATAGCAGATAAAATCTTTATTATTTAGGTAATATAATTTTTTTAAAAAAAGTTCAAAGTACTGCCTGACCAGAATTGCAAATTTCCACCCAGTGATGGTAAGTGAAAATAAGAATTGTTTTAATCATAAATATCATGGTGAATACCTGTGTAAAAACTAATTTATGTTCCTCATGATGAAGTAGTACGTGGCCAAATTATGGAATTACCAGCTTGAAAGTGAAATTCAGCATCTAGTACCACTTAATGCCCATACGTATGAGAGGAAGCAGCTCAAGAATTCAGTTTGTCTTCCTTTCACAACCCTTGTGCTAAAAAGCCAGACCTAAAAAGCAATTGCAGGCATTAGAGTCTCAGTGTTGGAGTTAATCTTTAGTATTTATCACACCTCTGAAACCATACCGATACAGGTCTGAAGCCCCACCGGTAAGAAGCATAATCTCTGTCTCAGATATTTTACCTTCTCTCCAGACTATAATTTACATTGCCATCACCATCAATTATACCACACGGTTCTGTCCAGGACTTCAGAGTAAGTGAAGGAAGTATAAGTGCATGCTCAAGCACTATAGAAAAACACTTTGTTATTATCTTGCCATTCACTGACACCGGAGGGATGTACAAAGCAGCTCGTGCGGGGTGCAGCAGCAGCAGCAGCAGCAGCAGCAGCGATACTCGCAATACTTCCCGTGATATGGAAGCATGGCACTTTGTGTCAGGTCATCTCACATGGGGTGCTGGCGGGGAGGAGGGTGAGGGGCCTGACACCCAAGGGCCAGAGTAGTTTAAGACTCCATAGCAACGAGATCTAGGACTTCAGCCCTACGATGGGCCATATTTTTGAAGCACTCCTACAACTCAATGCAGTCACAGGAAAGACAGTCCCGGTCTCCCCTCTACAGATTAACATTTGAATGATGTTTGTTGCAGAACTGGTTCCTACCGAAAGTAAACCGAGCTGGTAAATTCTTTGCTAGATGAAAATCACTCCTGTTCACTGTGCAGTTTGAGGTGACTGAATTTTCCTGATGGAACTTCCTTTTTCACCTTTCTGTGGGAATTTGGCTGGGGGAGGGGGGCACAAAGCAAGCCAGTATAAGAAAGTGTGAGAGTGTAAGAACAAACAAATCGTGTGTAAACTTTTCTGTGCCAGAAGTTAGAGGGATGGAGGCTGCGCATGATGCGCACACACACACACACACACACACACACACACACACACACACGATCTCATTTATCTATGCAGATAAATAAATTGCTGATGTAATTTGAGATTCCTCTTTTGCCCAGTACCATTTGCGGATAATTCTCACATTTTTGGAATCCATGTCATTGTGATACCATGTTATTTCATACTTGGTCTCTGTGTTGTGAGTCGCTTTGTTACATCTTACTGAAAAACAAGACTGACCTCTTTGCGTTCCCATGGCTGAAATAGCTTTGGAATCTGCATGCCAGCCTCTCATTGTCTTTGCTTGCTTTTGTCTTCTCAAACTCTGGTAAAGGAGATTTTTATAAACTGCTCATTTTTCTCTCTGTGCATGTACACCATTGTACTGACACAACTCAAGAATTACAGGCAACTTTAGTGAGTGCACGTGTACAGACTTCTGGGAATTTCTGATCTTTGTCTTCTGCTGCAATTTGAGCCTTTACAAGTTTGACTGTCATGTGAACTGTGCAAAATCTTTCCTGAGCTTTTTTTTAAGCTCTGGTTTTGTCCATGGGAATGCACAGCATTTTATTGCTTCAAATGCAGAGATGTTTGTTATAACAAGGAGAGGAAAGCAGAAACTGAAAGCTTGATGGAGTGGTGTTAGACAAGACAGCTACCTAGCCAGACTCAGATCTCCTTCACTTAAAGCAATCTTGAATATAAAATGTATAGTAAGAAAAAAGTTTATTCATAGAATACAAACAATCAAATAGTAAAAAGTGTAAGGTCAGCTGCCTTTTACTGATATCATATCTGTTCATTCTGCCTAACTTCATCTTGCTGCCTGAAGTGATTTAATAAATTGCTGAATATAATTTCTTAGTATCTGGACAAATGCAGGTATGTTTAGAAAGCTAGGTCTGTCGTTTTAATGGAACTCTTCTTGTATGACTGTGTTGCTGACAATTAAAGTGAGATAAGAGTCACTTCCAGCAGGCTTTTATTTTCAGGGAATGCATGGATCCCATCCTATGGTGTTGGCAATAAGTACAAACAAGGAGCTGATGTCATGATCACCGTGTTACACTGTATGCAGACTGTTTTACTGCACAGAAGGTGATTGATGCAGGAAGAAAGAACAAAGAAAAAGAAATTCCCCAAAACTGTATCAGGAATTTTTGCATCCAGTCAGATGACATGCTTTTCACTGAACTATTTTCCCCTACTGTTTGAGTTCAGCAATTTATCTTCCAGAAAAGCTACTGGATGTCCTGATGAATACTCTGTCAAAAGACAAAGCTGTGTGAATACCCATGGTTAACATTTTCTAAGCAAATATTTTATGTTCTTTTGATAAAAGTAATAATATATTTTGGAATAAGGAATATTATTTTCCTACACCTGTATTACTTGAGCCACTTTAATATTAAAACAGGGTACCGGATTCTGTAAGCTGCAGGTCATTTCCACTGGCTAACCAAATGTTGCACATTTGTCTGTCAGTTGGTGAATATTGAAGGTGTTTAAAGGTCTGCAGAATCCAGCCCCAAGGGAAGAGGTTTATATAATTTTCCCACTCGCTGCATGTTTCCTTTCATGTAAGAAGGTGACTGTCTCAAAGAACATTTACTGGAATATCTACAGATGAGTTACAACATTGCTGATAGCTGTCAGTGAATGCTGCTGTTGTACAGTAGAAAGCCTGTAGAGCTAGGATAAAAGCTTTGAAGATAAGAAAGATTACCATGGAAATGCCATTATTTGGAGATGAAGAAGCAAATGCATGACCAATAAACTGCTAATGATTGCTTTACATACAGGCATATAAGAAGAGAAAGGGCCAGGATCAGTGAATGCTCAGCTTTTTGGGGTTTTAGGTACTGAATCAGGTACGGATTTGGGTTTAGGTTCTGATTTAATCACATCAGTTTGTATTGTCATTCCATGGCAAACAGTGTACTTTTGCTGTAGTTTTGTGGGGTTTAAACGAGATGATCTGGGGTTGGAACTAGATGGTCTTTAAGGTCCCTTCCAGCTTGTACCTTTCTGTGAAGGTCCCTTCCAGCCTGTACCGTTCTGTGATTCTATGATGCTAGTAAGTGATGTTACACTGAAAATGCCTTCTGCTCTCCCCTTCCCTCCCCTTCCCTCCCCTTCCCTTCCCTTCCCTTCCCTTCCCTTCCCTTCCCTTCCCTTCCCTTCCCTTCCCTTCCCTTCCCTTCCCTTCCCTTCCCTTCCCTTCCCTTCCCTTCCCTTCCCTTCCCTTCCCTTCCCTTCCCTTCCCTTCCCTTCCCTTCCCTTCCCTTCCCTTCCCTTCCCTTCCCTTCCCTTCCCTTCCCTTCCCTTCCCTTCCCTTCCCTTCCCTTCCCTTCCCTTCCCTTCCCTTCTCTTTTATGTAGGTCAGGTGTATGAGTGGTGGTGTGATGTATGCATGTGCTTTGCTGGTGGTGCAGGACCGTGGCCTGCTGGATTATAAGAATTTAGCAAAGCCGTGGTTTGAAGGGTCTCCTCTGATGCAACTGGAGAGGCCACTGCTAGGACCCTTGCAGAAGACACCCCAGTCATCACTGGGCAGTGACCAATTGTCCTGTTTGGAAGATTTGATTCCTCACACAAGCCCAACCTTGCACCAACATTGCAATATGTCCTTTTTCCTTTTAATAAGTGTGCTGCCCAACGCTCCATCTGTGCACTAGTCAGGGTCTGGAGAAGGAAGAAAAGAACTGCTGTCCTGAAGTCTTCGGGCTAGCGAGGACTAACAGCTCTGAAATAAGCCTGGCTTTCAGTGGCATGGAAAGCAAAATGAGTCCTCTTAAGTCAGACCTCCTCTACCTGTTCCCTGCTAGATCAGCTGGTTCCCTTCTCCCTGCCCTCCAGCTTCAGCTGCTGTTTCCAGAGACAGTGGAGTTTCAAATAAACCTGTCCTGCAGGTCTTCAAACCCACCTGCTGAGGTGACTTTGGAACCAACTGTAGGAGACCTGATTTGATTATGCAGGATGCACTGGTTTGTAAATCCAGGACTTTGACCACTAAACAACTTCCCTGACTTTTAGCCTCGTTGATCTTTGTAGGCTTGGGATCCCTTTACTTAAGGAGCTAGTTTGTCCAGAAACTAATGTCTATTTGTAGCAAGATCCGTTCCCAGTCTACAAATCTGAAAACGCACACATGTTATTTAATGCAACACAGGGCAGAACTGCTGTGTTTTGTTAAAAGGAAAACTTGTTTTGTTTTGTTAAAAAGAAAAAGAGAAGCCAAGGCAGTGAATGCAAAGGCAGTCAGAAGGGCATAGGGTCTGTTAGAAAATTGCCATCTTTTGGCTGGAGTGCCAGCACCTGCGTCTTGTGTTGCCTCTCTCAGAAACCTGGATACCATCATTGCAGGCATTCCTAAAGAAACACTGTGTGTGATTTTCCACAGCTGAGAGCAGAATAGTTCCACACCCCACACCCCCCCCGCCCCCCTCTCACCCCCCCCATGTGGGCGGTGATTAGAGGTTATGCATAGCTGGATTTGCTGAGTACTTGAGGCCATTGTGAAGTGCTTTAAACTTCTATTTCAGGATTGTACTTTCTTTTAGAGCAAACTCTAAAACAACAAAATATCATATAGCCAAAATCAATAACAGGAATTGTTCTTACCAGAAACTGCAGTTTCATGGAGATTATCCTTGTTTGGCCTCTTTTTTTCTTTGGATCACAATGCTGTAGTATATTATAGTGCTGAAAAGGCGACTGAAATTGAGAAGATTAATATGGTAACAACTAGGCTGAATCCTAAGAAATACCAAGCATCTAAGTGTCTCAATTACTGCCTCTAGAACAGCAAATACCTGTAACCCATGTGGGTGTCCCATACTTCAGTGTATCTGGTCACTGGTTAGGAGATGAGTCAAGGGAAAGCTAAAAGGTTTGCTACTCTGCTGGAAACTACAGGCATACTAGTGTGGAAGACATGGGAGTTATGACACTTATTTTAGCAGGGAGTAGAGGGATCATGAAGAATTATGTATCTAAGTCAGAGGAGGTATTCAAAGGGGACGCCCGAAAGACATGATGTCAAAGCAGCAGTGCTTCCTTTCTACCAGCTTTAGACTCCCACACCATCTGTACTGGGAGCACAATAAAGCAATTGCCATGATCTTCCAGACATGCTTAAATAAAAATGAATCAAGGAATAAAATAGAGACAGAATTGAAAGCAAATAATCTGGAAGAACAATCACAGAGAACCTGGTTTCCAGTCATATGCATATTCCACTCCTTGCGAGCAAAAAAGCCCTCAGAGCAAACAGGGTTTCAGCATGAGCAGCACACACGTCATGGCTCACGTGCATTATTTGAGAGCTAGTCTTATGGTCTTCTCTGGCCAATTTAATAAATAGTGAAGTGCAGAATGCTTGGCATAGAAAGCAGCACCATCTGTTCTCAAAGCCTGGATCCTTGTCTCAGGGAAGGGAGCTGCTGTTGTTTTTCGCGCGAAGGTAGTTAGTTGCCTCGCTGGAGGTGCAACTGACCTGGAGCTCTCAGAGTATCAAGTACAGTAACAGTTTTATTATTTTCCACACCGATCCTTGTCTGATAAGCCCCAGGTGTTACTTGCAGTTCAAATCACTCCAAGGTTGCAGACTATTACAGCAAGAGAAGACATTGTGAGTCAATGTGGGTTGCATGGTGTAGCCACAAGGTGCTACAAGGAAACAGGAATTTCTCCAGGTTACTGTCCTGTGTGGGCCAAATTGATTTAAGTGAGGGCTGGACCTAAGCTCCTGTGGGGCAAGGAATCACGAGCTGAGTTCAACTGAGGTATAAATAAAGTAATCAGCTTTCTTGGAGAACATCTGCACTTATTCTGACGTGAAAAAAAAAAAAAGAAGAAAAAGTCCTTTCCTGCCACTACTCAAGTACTTATCACTTTGTGGGTACCAGTTTAACCACATTTTGTTCAAGCAGTCCTTGACTGCATTCACTCACAATTAGTTCTTCATTTGCCTGTTCGCTGTCCTTTAATTCTTCCTCTAACATCTCTCCTGACAGTTTGTGCTGCAGGAAAGACAGAGAGAAACTTAGGCTCACAAAGTTCACCTAAACCTGTGTTACTCACCCATAGCCAGATTGGGTGGGCACAAGGCTGTCTGTATGAGCTGCCGCAGATTTCCTGCACTCCCCTCACTCACACCGGGTCTGACTCCAGCACCTTCTGTTCCTCACCTCATCAGGGTCATATCCCTGGAACGTACTTCCCCTGCACCATTGGTACAAAACAGGCCACATAATTTTTAGCTCTGTTTCTGTGGGAACAGGGTAATACGATCCCACCGCGTTTTTCCATCCATTGAGAAGATTTGAACTAGTCAGTCAATTTCAATAATCTTCGATAGAGATATGGGTTTAAAATATAGCTCAGTTCCTACAAATGTAAAGAAAATAAGTGCTCACACAGGTGAACGTGACCCTTTTTGAGCCTTTTACTGGTAAATGCTGCCATCTAAACTCCTGTCTTATCACAGACATGAGGATGCGCACATCAAGGGAGCGTGGTAAATGCCTGCCCAGTTGCAGACATTTCAGCTTGAACTCAGAGTGAAAAAGCCAAAGACAGCCAACCATGAGACAACACTTCACAGAAAATGCAGCTTCATCAGTCTGGTGCTTGTGTAACTTCCCATGGATGGGATGGATTTCTCACTGGGTACCTTCTTCTACCATTATGAATTTCATCCGGTTTATCCATCCCATGGGTAAGCAGCCATTAATAAATAGAGAGACTGTGAAACAACCAACAGTATGTAAATTCTGGTAACAACAGAATAATAGCTAGTGCTAAAATTTATCAGTTCTCAAGTGGTTTTGTTGTGTTGTGGTTTTGTTTTTTTTTTCTAAAACCGGTAGCCAAATTAAGAAGCCTCAGTGCTGCAGATTGTATCTGTGCAGCATAAGTGAGTGGGACTTGTTTTGCTACCTAGCGTACCAGACAGGTTGCTTGCAGCATTTTTTAAAGCGTTCAGAAATGTACTGATTACTGTGGTATCAATTGCTCTAGTATCAATTGCTCTAGAAGATTATCAAGAGCCTTCAATCCTGAAGTTTTTAGCAAATTAATTAAATGATCTGAACCTTCATGAGTCCAAAAATTCTTTATTGTTTAATACCATAATCTTCTTGTTATAAATAAGGAGTGCAGTCATACAAAATAATCCAAAGCCTTTTGCAATGCGTAATCCAGTGAAAAGACTCTGGTTTTGGTTCAAAGTTGGCTAAGCAATTTGTAGCAGGTAGGGACAATAGTAGGGTTTTAAAGTGGCCAGCTGTTTGAAAGATTCTCTGGGGGAAATTTGTGAAGGAGAGAGGTAGTTCACTGCCTGGGGAGGAATTTGTGAAAACAAAGTTATTCACATTTGTTCATTTAACAAGAAGCATCACTGGAATGAGGATTTTAGAAGCTGCACATCGGGAACTGCAAAGCCATGTGCAATTTGCCCGTCCATTTACTTAAATTTAAATATAAGTAAAATCCCAAATCATCTTAAAAGCAGCATCTGACGATGAAGCACAGATAAGCCAAGGAAGGGTAAACAATTGTCATTAATATTCATTTATCTGTGTTGCCAAATCACCACTTCTAAATAAGGGTGGGGAGTCAAATGGAGATGTTTAATTGGGCAAATAACTTCACTGCGTCCTTATGCTACTGAAAGGAAATTCGAAAGATTTCCAGACATTAATCTTTTAATTAATCCAAAGGAAATCCTTGGATGATGAAAAATAGTTACAAAGTGGACCTCAGGGATTGCTTCATGTAAGCAGCAGGACTAATCCAGGGATTCAAACGCGGATATCACGTCCTGGGCTAACCGTCTACTCAACTGGCACTTAAATTCATCCTGTAGCCAGTTACACTGAAGGATATCCAGCGCGGCTTTTAATGCGCCTATGTGGAGAATGTCTCTATCAAAAGCCACTTCCAGCTATTTACAGGACAATTATAAGTGCTCTTCAGGCTTCTTTGTTCTCTTTTTTCTGGTGCTCTTCACTTTCTACAGCACCTTTCACGAGGAGACGTTCAAATGCTGATCCGTAAAAGCACTATGTTAATGTAGACATAGGTGGTGGAAGATGCACCCAGATGCAGCAACACCGGTATAACCTGTAGTATGAAGGCTGCCAGCTTTTCATTGATCAAATACATCATGCTTGATAAGGCAGTTCTGCAGCTGGCATCGTGTGACTCCCGTGAGGTCCTTTATACCTAGAAACCTGTAAGTAAGGTTTCATCTCACCGTTTGCCAGAGAATAACAGTGCATGCAATGCTCCTTGTCTACCAAGGTCCAAATTATTATTATTTTTTGCTTTGGTCCCTGAGCATACCTACTGTTGACTTTAACTCTCCAAATCTTCTTTGATGATTTTAAGACCGATTAATATTAAAAAGCGTGAACTGAACACAATTTTCATATAAACCCTAGAAATACCCGTAAAGGGTGGTTCATAATTTTTTTTTTTTCAACTGAGAGTTTGTGCCAATGGTGTGAAAAAGTCATGAGTCAACAGGGAGTGATAATCTAATTTTTCTCACAAATAGATGCATCCTAGTTTTTTAACAAGCCAAAGTTTAATGGGTTAGAATTCATTATTGGCAGATGTCTCTAAAGAACTAAATTATACTTCCTCTATTCTGCTTTGTTTGGGCTTTTATAAATAATATTTTCAGTAAATTCGTTAATGATTCGGTATTGTAGAAGATTTTTGCCTTCTGATTAGAAGGGAAGCCTACAGGAATTTCTTTTCTCTCCAGGGAGTAGTGCGAATAAATTGAAATTCGGGAAACAAAATAGCCATTTAATTTACTCCCTGAGCTGTTAGCATCTCACCTATGAATAGACAAACAAAAGAATATTTATGGGAATGTATTCAAAAGAAACAATGTCGACAATCGTGGGATTTGTCACGCATTGTGTTCACAGGGGCACAAACTTAAATGCGTGGAGAGTTTACCGATTCCTTCTCTTTTCCCCTCTCCCTTCTCCTGCCCCTCCCCCTTTCTCCCCCTTCCGCAGCACATCTGCATATGCTAGACACCACACAGAGCAAGGGCAGTGAATAAGTCATGGTGACCATCTATCAGGGAAGAAAGTGCTTTGCATTTTATGGGCAAGTTTCTCTCTTTCCTGCTGACACACCTCAACGGGCTCTACAGGAGGAGAAGGGAATGAGAGCTGTGTGAGAAGCAGGCTGGGTTGGGGATGGAGCCCTGTGCTAGGCAACACTGGTCCCAGTGATTAAATGATACGTAATAATGCTGAGTAGATTGATACAGATGTAGCTTAAGAGACTTTTAATTAATATTCCTTTAATATAAGAAGAATTTGCATGTTTTGAGAATAGAAATTATTTGCCTGTCTTCTCTGCCCAGCATTGTCCAGAGACCTGAGATTATGTGGTGGGGCTGGGCCGTGACATGATAGTGATTCATTTTTTCTCACAAATAGATGCATCCCAGGTTTTTAACAAGCCAAAGTTTTAAGATGACTTAGCAAAGGGTGGGAGAAAATGCAACTGTTCAGAGGAGCGGTGAATGACCAGAGTTTTGCTGCACACCCATGCACCCGATACAGTGGTATAATGCACACACAAACATCTCAATCACCCCAGCTAGTTCAACAACAACAAAAAAGCTGTTGTATCATGGTTGGTTTTCTCCACAGCTTTGCTCTAGACTCTGGAGGTGCCCACCCAGACTCCAGCAGTAGATTTTGTGGCTGGACTTCATGTACTTAGCTGACTGTAGCTGGGCTCCGAAATCCATATTTTGGCAACTAGCTGGGAACTGATGGAGCACCAATAAACCTCACTGAAGTCATTACCTTTGAAAACCAGGCCTCCTTAATTTCTGTGCTGAAACAGACTTAAAAGCCCGCATTTAAGCACCTAAGATTGAAACTATCGTCTAAAGGTTTTACATTAACCGTAGATTAAACATAACTGTCAGCCAGCAATGAACTAGATGCAAGTCATTCCCTGCCCTGGCCAATGTTCCTTTTATCTCACTTAAAAAAGACCCAATTCATGGCTTCGTGTGTGCCCCCTGAACAGTTCATGTGTTTTCAGAGCCCAGGCTTGTTTTCCTCCTGCACCTTTCCCAGCGATGTTGAAGCTGTGCAGTCAGAGGATCATCCAGGGCTTATGCACTCAGCGGCAAAGACAGGCAAGTAGAGTACAGCAAATTTTTTTTAATCCTCTTGCCTTGTCATCAGTGTAGCAGCTCTTTTCAGACCCTCAATTGTCTGCATTCCTGGGGAAGGCATACCACAATCAGAAACTTCTTTCTTTCTCTCTTTACCTCAGTCGAAACAAACTCAGCCTAGCTGTTCATTTTCTCTCTCTTAATTGGCCATAGCTTTAACATACCCTGCTGTCTCCTCAAATTTTTGTTTCACTTATAATTTCCTTTGTGTTATACCCCAGAAATGTGAACTTCTAATCTACATCTTGCTTCAATTCTATTACACTTACTTCTTAGCACATGTGATCCTAATTCAGTGCCCTTGGTTTTGGAACTTTCTAACTTTCCCATGCAGCTGATTTAGATGTCATTCATCATTTTCTGACTCATTTTTATCTCCCTCTTTCCATCCTCCTTTCCCCATTAAAAGGAAAACACAAGCAAAAAATGTTTTTTAAATTTAAAAATGATTACAATTTCAATAAAGAAAAGCCAGTCATGTATTTTCCAGTAGTTCTTCACGTGAGACATTCAAGAGGAAAACGTCTGTTGTAAGTGATGGAAGCATAATACAGCATTCACGCAAGTGAAGCGGCATGTTTGCCCTGCAGTTCTCTAATTCTAGCCTTTTCTTCAGTCTGGGACGGCAAACAAAATGCTGTATGTGAAAATGGGGATGAAAAGCACCTTTCCCTTTCAAGCCTTGTCCTGGAACGGATGTTAAACGCCAGTTCCCATCCCCTGAAAGCGAGCTTCTCCTCGCACAGGCAGTCAGCCATTGCAGAGAGCTGCCTGCTTCGCAGCAGCAGCAGCAGCAGAACTAGGAAAGTTCCCCGCAGCTCAAAAGAGAAGAGTAAAACGTCTATCAGCAAAACTTCTATCAAAACCTCTATCCCACAGGTTTACACTACAGCGACGTGGTTGAGAGCAGCCTGGGCCACCTTTAGCTTGCAGGGTAACACGCCTTTTCCCACTTCCAGAGAAGAGCGACTCAGCGAATGAAGCGGCAATGCCGGGCTACAGACAGCGAGACCCAGCAAAGCCTGAGGAAGTGACTGCCTGATATTTTCAGAAGCGCCCGAGGACTGTTTCGGCAGGGAAACACACACCCGAGTGTGGTGACACCTGAAAGAACTGACTAAAGACGAAGCTGGTGCCTGTCTTCTCTGCTGTATCTTGGGACCTGCCGGGAGCAAGCAGCATTCCCGCGGCAGAAGAACTTATCCCGAGGGCTGCAATAGATTAGACCCCAGTGCAGTGAGTGCTACGGGGCATCCCCAAGCCAAAGAACTGCCCCGAAATGGGTATCCCCATGGGCATTTCCCTACCACTAATGAGTAACTACCCCTGTCTCCCTGACTACCCCAGCCCGCCGTCACAGCCCACCGTGATGCTCTGGCAGTAGGCTGGTGCTATGGGAGCTGCAGAGCCAGCTTGGATAAGGGGCAAGCAGCCTCCTGGAAACAGCTGCCTGGGAAATGATCTCCAGAGCAAGTGGCACAATGAAACAGAACCGTGCTTCCCCTCTCACGTTTAATTTTTCCAGTCCTGTGGATTCATCAGCTTTATGTCGGAAAGCTGCTTGGTTCTCACTGGAGGTGGTACTGGGCTGATGTGCCGCCACACCAAATGCGCTGAGAAAGTGCCTACTGTGAAAAAAGTCAAACAACGAAAAGTAGGGAGAGGACAAAGGAGCACACATAGCAATTCCTCATAAAAATGTAAGTCCCGCAAGTCTGTGGACTGATACGTTTGAATCATGCTGGTTTGACGAGCTCCTGCTGGCAGTAAGAAGGAAAGAGAAGCCAGTGAAGAGGCACGTGCACATGCTTACAAACCATTTTTTAGCCACGTCAGATGGCCTCAGGCTTCTCTTCTAAGAACAACTACTTTTTAAGCTCAAAATGTGTCCAAAATGTTTGGCAGAGGGGATCAGGCTAATAACTTCCTAAATTGAAAGTATGCTTAACAACTTTCAATGTGTTCAACAATTTCAGCCATGAACAGGAGAGCTTCAGACTTCTTCCTTGGTGGGTCAGCTGGTCTGTGAAGAATTACAGCTTCTGCCCTGGGACCTGGCTATTTCTAGGACTCATTTAGGCGTTTTCACTCATGCCTATTTCACCCTACTGAACTGAAACTCATCTAAATTTCTTAAAAAAGCTTACAGTCTTAATCCCAAGCTTAGATATTTAGTTTATTACCAAACCATTTACTGACTCATGCAATACAATTATTTGACTTTACAGCTAGTGAAGACTGAATTTTGGAAAATGCTGTAATTTCATGATCAGTTTAAACTGCAAGAAATGAGCCTCACCCTGTGACTGATAGAAGCAATCCTACTTTGCTCCCAACCCTGGTAGTATTCCTGGTATATAAAGGCCACACTCAGAGCTCTGCTCTTCTGGGGTAAGAAGTCTTGAGTCTGAGGCCTATTCAGGACACAGTTTGTGTTCAGTGATGCTGACACTTAATTTCTGATTCCAAAAAAATTCAGACACAAGAGCAGACAGGAGGGTGGACATGATGAAACCTTCCTTCAGATTTGAATTCAGTTCAGAATCCATTTTGGATGGCAAGCTATACAGAACTTCATTTATAACTGCAGACTTTGATCTCCATGCAATTCAGGTGCATGGCAATATTCCTTTGTATATTTATCTCCATTTATCCTTTTGAAAGATTTGTTTACATCCACCACTGATGTAATTCATGTTCAAAATCCTTTGTGGTGACATACATCACTGACAGAGCCAAACATAATCTCCCATACTGGGGTTCAAAGCTCAAGTACAATTCCCCTCTCCAGCCTCAGAAGTGCAGTCATGCAAAATTTAGAAAATCCTGCAATGGATGATTTTTTAAAATTTTCATCTAACCATCTCAAGGAAACCATCAGCCATTAACATATAAATACTTTGCAAGTGTCAGGAAGGAAAATTAGGGAGTGCCATCTTTCTGACGTCTTTGCAAAACCTTTATGAGTGGAAATTGGAAATTTAGTAACACTAGATGAAACCTGACAATATATAACATATACATGGCATATTTTTTCTGAAACACTTGTTACATTAGAGATTTATGGGCCAGATAAAGATTTCTTTACAACCTTCTATTCGTGACTTCCCTATATGACACATCTGTCTCCTCAGAGCATCTCCCTCCACTGCTGGATTTGCAGGTGAACCAGAGCTACCACCCTGCTTCATAGATTGCTTTTCTGTCCCTGGCACAATGGGCACATCTTCAAGTTAGCAGAACCTCTCCTGTAAGGCTAGAGTGGCTCCTCTCAGCTATGAGCAGCAGACGTTAGCAGCTCTGAGGCTGTTCTGATGTGCTGGGGTTGAGATCAGCATCTGGATGAGGCACATCACAAATTAGGTTCAAACCTACTTCAAGTAGATTGAGACTATTTTCCCCTTCCCACTGTTCTGTCTTTAGCACTTTGTCACCGGTATGGAGGAGACCTCTGTTCAATTTTTCAGCCTCTTGTCCCCATTCTAGTAACAGTTAGTACTGCTCATTTTTACTGCTGGTAATATTTACTATTCATTACGTTAGAGGAAGCTGAACACTAATCTAGAATACGTGTGTGTAGGCAATACACGTGTGTAGGCATTCCAACTACTTGGAATGCACAATTCATAAATGTCTCTGGACTGTCCCTATAGATAATCCTACTTCAGACAGCTGGAAACAGCTGCCCTGAAAACAAGATCTTATCTGACAGTGGGTGCTAACTGGTGAGTCAGTTAGTGGATGCTGTTACATCAAAGTGGATCAGGGAGAAACAAATCTAAGGTTTGCCGATAAGAAAAGAGATGAAAGACAGCAATAAAAATGGCATAGGCCAAGATAGAATGTATACCAACCTCTGAAACATTGAGCAACAGGAGGGCCAGGCACACTGTGAAAGAATTAGCAGGCTGGCTAGTCTTACAGCCAGGAGGTGTACAAACTCTATTTTTTCCAGGGGATTAAGATAAGATAGAATGGTTAAGATAAGACCTTGTAATATTTGGTTTTTCTTTAAAGAAAAACAAGTATGTGATGTTGCTTTGCATCTAAGAAGGGTTGTGAGCCTGACATGTGTCCCTGATAGAACACCACCAAGTCAGTTCGTGCAGCTGGGGTCCTGGTATTACTTTATTATTGGGTAAAGGATACCTCCAAAAGTACAGTGCTTCCTAATGCCAAATTAAGGTCTTCATTCAATACTTACTCAAGGAAATGTGACACCTGCTGAAGCAGAAAGACTATATAATGTGCATTCATAAAGATCTCCGATCCAAGCTCAAATCATGCCCTAGGCTGCCAGACTTTGAGATCATAGCCCATCTCACTATGGGGCACAGACAAAGCTATTGCAAAGCTTAATGCTGCTGCACACAGCGAATGAATCACACATTCTGGTCATTTGAGTGGGCTGAATGCAGTTTGATACATCAAGATAGGGATCTCATTCTTCTGAACAAAGGAAAACATTTAATGAAAAACTGACGTTTTCTTAATATAAATGAGTAAGCACAGTAATTTGCACTTATATAACTCCTTTCATCTCCTCCAGAGCTCAGAGCTTCTTAACAGTGAAAGGTAATTTTTTTCTTTACTTACATTTTAAAGGAAAAATTGAAGCACTTGTAAATTACTTGCACGGAGTTGAGTCAGAACCCAGGTCAGTCTCCTGCTGTTGTTGTCATATGTTGCTGCATCCTCCTCGCTGCCAATTTAATAGTTTATTGTCTGGGTTTTGCCGTTTGCGCATGGAGGGTAAGTTTACAGAAGTTTCAGAATGATTTGTTACTTCATTAGATAGATTTATCCTGCAAGCTTTGGAATGTAAAGATAATTTCTGTACCATCCTCCATAGTCATTTTGTAAATACTTAGGGCCAGTTTCATCAGAATTACTAGAGAATGAACAAAGAACATGGTAGCACATATTTTTCCTTTGGCATCAACATTGGCTTACACAGCTCTCACTTTGTTCTCCTGTATAATTTTTTTTACGGCACTCCACTTTTAAATCTGGTTCACTGCACAGAGGGTTGTTGATACACAATGGAGAGAATGGGGTGTAGGGAGGGAGTGGCAATGGCCTATGAGAAATGCCCTGGACAGCCTTGCTACTGAAAAAATAAAATAATCCAGTAATATGTTATCAAATTTGCTGTGCCCTGGATATACTGGACATAATGTAATTTAAATGTTCAGCCCGGGTGTCTCAAAGGTTCAATCAAAACGCACAAAGTCTTTATCTTCAGGTTACTAATTCAAGTCACAAGTAAAAGATCTGAGGTCCATTTCTTAGCACAAGCGTGGCAGTAGCACAGATATTGGCTCTTCTCAGTGCTCTGTTAAAGAGGCAACAGCAGAGGGACCACATTGCTCGCTCTGCCCCGGGGACGGGTCGAGGCTGAGCACATTGGCAGGTCTGTGTGTAGGATGCTGTCGCTCACTTTGTCCCTGTTGAATAAGTAGGAAATTAATCCCTTGGGTAGTAAATGTGACACCTTGCGACACCACGAGTTCACACAGGCAGATGGAGGGAAAGAATGCAAAGTGTCTGTAAATTCGCACTGTGTAAATCAAAAGCCACTCAGAAGTACTTCGTACTGGACAAGCATAAAACTGATGGAACACAGAGTCATGCCAGCTCCTAACTGATCAATAAGAATATTCAGTAAAGCCATTGCAAATGTCCAGCTTTCAACTGGGGCATAAAGTTTTATGAATCCGGATCATCACATAAACAGTAACAGCGTGTAAAAACTGCAACAAACACACCAACAACAGCTTAATAGTAATTCTGACAGAACATATTTCACAAGAACCTGTTTACCACTGATATCCTTCACAAACTTATATTGGAAATAAAGGCTATTAAATTGCAGTCAAGCCATGAAATTATTACTACAAACATTCATTATTTTATGAAGCAGCCTATTGACATTACTTAGCCTGCAGAAAGAATTATGAACTCTTGTTACACTACTACACTGTAGCTTGGCTTTAGATTATAAATTCATCACTGTGTTCATAAGCTCTCGCCAGTGTTTCATTGCTTATGTGTAAAATGTGTCCACATTTACCAGTCTTGCTAGAATCACAACTAGATAGAAATATTATGTTAAAATGCCAGGGCTTGGCATTCGTTCATGTGCAAACAACAAAGCTGCAGTTCTGCTCAGGATGAATTACAGGACTGAATAAAACAAGGCGTACTTTTTTCACCATGTTAACAAATAAAGTGAAACTTAGTCAACAAATAACTGTGCAATGGCGGTAAATCCATCTTATGCATTTTATTCATGGGTCAGCGTTGCTGCCTGCAAGCTCAGTTACCTGAAAGGGCTGACTACTGAAGCCCTGTCTACAGACATTTATATAGCTCCACTGACAGGACTCCTCATGTAGACCCAAATCAGGCAGTTAAGAGATGCTTACTGTTGGCCAAATTTCGATGGAAGCTCTCTGAATTATATAAAGGTCTCTTCTTTTGGAGAAACTGCCCAATGAACTACTCTCATCGACTTGATGGTATCAGCACAATGTTCTTGGCTGTCTATTTCACAACAGCAGTTTTTTGGTCTCCTTGAAGTTTCAACTTGTGCAGACCTGAAGGGCTCTCAAGCCAGTAATGTTGACCTTCCCAAAATTCTCAGTCTTCAGTAAATAAAGTGGCTTCAGTAAATAGTCACAAGTGGGAAGACAGAACAAGTCCAAAAGATTGTAAGGATTCACACTGGCTCTGGAGATCACCTCGATGTGATCTGAAGAGCAAAGCAAACAGTAATGGAGGTTCTGTCAGCATGGACATTTTCTTTTCCATGTTCCCCCGGAATAAAAACATCTTCCTAGAGCTTGTGAGTCATCCCAAAAGCAAATCTTTATCCTCTTTGAAGAAAAATGGCAAAACTGGATTTCACTTTAAAACCAGAGAAACCTCGAAGTGAGTTGGCAAGGTAGAATGGAAAGGAGACAGACATCTTTGCCCATTGTGTTACTGAGAATAAGGTCTACCTGCCTGGGCTTGCTGTTCATCTGGCTACGTTTGGGTAGTTTCCAGGGCTGCAGCACTGCACCCCAGGAAACGAATCCCTCTCTATCACTTCCTCACAACGTGCTGTGGCTGTCCCCAGAGCAGCCATTCAGCTTCTCAGTCGAAAGCCCAGATCTCTTTTCCCACTCTGCTGACCAGCCCTGACACTATGTAGCTCCACCTTCCCATGGACTGTCTCATACTCCCAAAGGAACATTATTCTGCACAAATGGATAATTTTGGATCATATGGGTGTAAAGTAATGTAGACATAAAGGAGAGTTGTCCATGCTTTAGCAGAGAAAACATTTTAGGTGTGTTGATTTTCACTGTAAAGTCAAAGGTTTTCTACAGAAATAACAGAGGTGATTTTGATATACACATATCTCTAAGGAAGTGCTCTGAGCGCTTCCACTCAGAACTACACAGGCACAGTCTCATAATCTGGGCAGTCAGGCATGAGTCCTCTCATAGCCTCGCCAGTGGTTTCAGCTGAACCCTGCTGAAGGCTACCATATGACTGGATTCAACAGTGCAACATGGACTTGCTGCATCTCGATACTCAGGACAGCCAATTTGCATGTGCTTTGCTTAAAGGCAGGGGAAAGTCCTTTCTGCCAGCAAAATACAATATTGCTATGCTCCCAGGTACTAAAAAGGAACCCAGAACACTTTCCTTGCTTACAAAAAATTTCCCACATACAAGGTCAATCTTTAGATGTCAAGGTTTCCCTATCATTCTTGGTTTTATTTTAAAATACCCCTTCATATCATTCTCCAGGAAAGTTACCTTTTTTTATTTGAATGCGATCTCCTCCTCCCACTCAGAATTATTTTGTGATGGAATAGTCCCCTTTTGATTTCTTAACTGTGTATGCCCCTCTCTTCCACAGCTGCAGATCACTGACATAGTGATACTGTGTGAAACCAGAATCCCCTGTATTGAGTTTGCTGTACAATTTTACCACCTGTAACTGGAGATAAAAAAGTTTGTCTTCTTCTGGGAATCACTTTGAGCCATTTGTACAAAAATCACATCTTTAATATGCTGGTTTTCAAGAATTTTAAATAAATTTGTCTTTTTTTAATAAAAATGTTGTTCTAATGTATTTCAGTTAAAGTCGCCATTTCATTTTACAAGCAAACAGAAAATTCAGGATATCACTGAGGTGTATCACTGAGATCTCCCAGAGCTTGGGGTGGAGGTGGCTAGCTAACAGAGCGGGCAGAGGTGACAAGGACATGCTGCCATGGTTGGGTGTGTGTGGGGGTGGGGCTTCCTACCATCCCCACTGGAACTCCATGCTGGAGCACCCTCTGAGGTGCTGCAGCACGGCACCCTGCGTGGGGTACCCAGCCAGGCAAATGACTGACACATCTGAGGCAGCTGATGGAGACAGCAGACTCAAAATTACTGTTTTCCCTTGAAAACAAGATCAGCTAAAATGTAAATGACTGCCAGAGAAATCCAGTGATGCTGTATTTGCAGAATTATTTTCAATTGCTGCATTAATCAGGAATGGAACTCAGTATTCTGACTTGACTTATTAGTTACACAATCATGTAGTATAAACTGGAGGTGAATGACTTGGCTCCATAGTTTGGCTTCCAAGATGTAAATATTTTGAAATTTCGTGGTGAGAACCTATGTTTGCAGTCCAAGGTTGCTTGGAAGGTATGTGCTAGTTCGGGAAATATATCTTCCAAACAGACAGTAATGTTACCAGAACCAGAAACATATGTAGATTTTTGCCCTAAGTTAAACATGTGTTTGGGGGCGTGTGTGTGTGTGTATATTTCAAAGACTGTCACAAAGACATTATAATTTATTTCCTTCTAATATGTTTAAGACATTTTCTTATGCTCTGTAAATTTTCCTATAAGAACAACAAAGCTTCTGGTGAGATAGCCGTTCACTCAAACACAAAAGTTAAAAAAACACACCAAGAAAAGCATTATCCTCCACTGGAATGGGAAAGCAAAAGCATATGTGCATACTTCATTCTGAAAATATTGCCTTACACTCATTAGAAGTCAGCTGACTTTAGAGTTACAAAGTGGATCCCAGGATGCGCTCTATGAAGTTGTATCTCTGAGACACAAAAAGAACACCTCTTTTTCAGCAAGGAAAGGTGGAAAAAGCCTGTTTGGGCATACCGGGGCAGAAATACCTTAATGATTTCTTGTTTTCTTTTCCTAAAATTAATATAAAAGAATTTGTTTCTTTCCCATTGTCTAGAAGATTCAAAGTCTCAATGTTGAAACTAAAGCCGTGGTGAGGACATTTAGGATAGGATTATTTCGTTTCAGTCAGGGTTTGCATCATTTTTTGGAAATTATTTTTCTAGAGATTAAGAGTTGAGTCTGCTCATTTACTTTTTTTATTAATCTTCCTCCAGAAAAATGAGATGCATTAGGTTTGGCAATCTGGCCACCAACATCTCAATTTTTCACCCTCGTAAACTTTACAAAGCTATTTATTTTCCTCCTGCTTTTCTTTCTTTCTTTCTTTCTTTCTTTCTTTCTTTCTTTCTTTCTTTCTTTCTTTCTTTCTTTCTTTCTTTCTTTCTTTCTTTCTTTCTTTCTTTCTTTCTTTCTTTCTTTCTTTCTTTCTTTCTTTCTTTCTTTCTTTCTTTCTTTCTTTCTTTCTTTCTTTCTTTCTTTCTTTCTTTCTTTCTTTCTTTCTTTCTTTCTCTTTTTTTTTTTTCTTTTCTTCCTTTTTCTGGGGTGATGTGCAAGATTCTTATTCATATACCAACAATGCAGGGCAAAGAATGAAGTGAAAATTGTTCTGTTAGAAAAAGAAGAAACCGTTTATTTGTTAGTTTTCATTGCTGCATGCAAGCAAATACAAATAAAATATAACACCATGCAGTTGTTCTTCTGGGATGAGGGATTAGGTGTTTAATGTGAGTCTGATGTGTAGACTTACCCAGTGCTCCTCAGAACTCTGCTGAGATATCAGGAAGAACATTTCCGCTCCAGTCCTACTGGCTTCCTGAAGTCCTGAAGCAGCTCCTCACGAACAAGTTTACATTGGATAACGCAGGGACGCTGTCACTGGCTGTACAAATACTTTGCTAGTAATAACAGCTTCATTTGGCTAAAGGGAAAAAGATGCCCATTTTGACTGTAAAATGCAACTTCTTTTTATATTATACTTCAGCAGCTGGTGCCATATCCCACCACCCCCTGAAAGGCTGGAGAGGTACCAGGCCAGACCTACAGAGTGAGCTGTGTATTTTGTGCAGAGGTGAGGGGATAAGAAGAAAAGAAAAGGTTTCCAGGAGAAACAGGAAGAAAAAGAAATATAGAGGAAGTAATGTATTCTCTGTGTGTGTTTTTTTCTGGCTTTGGTGGGGAATTACCTACTGCTATTGAATTGCTAGTTGTTTTAAAAGCACTGACATAATACCTCAAATTTCAATACTTTATCTCAAAATGCCTGGAAAAAATATTGCAATGCTATTCATGAAAAAATATTTTTATTTGAAAGTTGACAACCTTGCTTGGTGTAATTGATGACATTTAGCTTGAAACTCTCTGTCTTTCTTGGGCCTTCTGGAAGTGAAACATACTATAGACTTGTGATAGTATATACATATTCAATAATAGATATTTTTCCCCTGATTATTGATGAGAAATGTGAACAATGAGAAGACTTGCAAACTTTTAGGATCAATAATCCTCGAGTAAAATGTTCTTAGGAATATATTCCCTTCTGTCATTTTGGTACCAGTAATTATTTGAAATTCCTTAATCTGCACTGCAATGCTCCACCATGTCACAAATTGCACACATGACTTTTACCAACTCAGGTATTTTTCCGTTCGTTGATCATCTTGGTAACTCTGAAATAACAGTAATAATTCCCTTCTTTAATGGAAAAGTGGTTTTGTCCAAAGCATGACTTAAAACACTTTCAAACTCTTGATAATATGTGACATGAGACCCAATCATGAACAAATGCCAGAAGAAATTGCCAGGAAAAGTGGCCAGACAGGTGCTGGGCATTAGGATATGCCAAGATGTACAACTCACCTGGAAGACTGTTGAAGCCATGTCCATGTTAGTGGATGCATCCCTTTGATTCACCTGTGGGATAACTGATGGCAGCACTGCAGATAGACTAATAAAAATCAACAAACAAAGCACCTGCAGAGAGGTGGTACCTAAAGTGTACCAAACTTTTTCTGAAACAGCATGGGTAACCAGGTGGTTTCCAACCTGGTGCAGTCTTCAGAAAGAAGTCAGAAGGACAAAACAATGTTTTATGTCTATTTAAGAAGGACAAGGTGCCCTGGTAAACTTGTTTTGATGGTTGAAAAGAGGCTTCTTCAGTAGCTGGAAGAAAGAGCTTGCTAAAGGATTAGCTTACCCATCACTGTATTTCTACTGAGCTGTGATATGGCACAAACTGTAGAATGAATACACTTTATAACAATCTTGAAGCCTACTACAAAAGAAATTTCACTATTAATAAGCACCCCTTCCTAAAATGCTCTTTGAAGTCTTCATTTCTCTTTTTGAAGCAAATGTGAAGCTTGTTTCTCAAAGGTGAGAGCTGAGCTATTATTTCTCGCATTCTATATTTTTGACATGCTATAAGCACAGTTATCAACTGGCCCATACTTAATTCAAAGATAATTACATCAATATGGATGTCTTTAATTACAGAACCACAGAACATTAGGAGTTGGAAGGGACCTCAAAAGACCTAGTCCAGCCCCATTACCAGAGCAGGATCACCTAGACTAAATTACACAGGAACATCCAGGAGGGTTTATGAATGTCTCCAGAGAAGCAGAGCCCACAACCTCTCTGGGCAGCCTGTGCCAGTGCTCTGTCACCCTCACAGTGAAAAGGTTTGTCCTTATATTCACATGGAACTTCCTATGCTCCAGCTTGCACCCATTGCCCCTTGTCCTATTGCTGGCCATCACTGAGAAGATCCTGACTCTGTCCTCCTGACTCTTGTCCTTTGGATATTTATAAACATTAATAAGGTCACCGCTCAGTCTCCTCTTCTCCAAGCTAAAGAGAGCTAGCTCCCTCAGCCCTTCCTCATAAGGAAGATGTTTCACTCCTTTAATTGTCTTGGTGGCCCCACGCTGGACTTCTTAGCCACAAGGGCCCATTGCTGGCTCATGATCATTCTGTAGTCCACCAGGACACTACAGTCACTTTCAGCTCACACTCTTGATTCAGAGTCTACATAATGTTGATAGCTTCACTCCCTTGGTCTCACTGGTGCTGAGTGACTCAGCAACTTTAAACTGCAGAAGTTTTGATCCCATAAAGTGGATGCTAATTTTTGTAGCAGCTGATCAAGACAAAATGCATACCTAACCTGGTTAGCCTCTTGCTGTTGAGTTGCCAAGACTGATTCTTCAAGACCTAGCAAGGTCAGAGACAAATAGAGGTCGGCATCATAATGTATATGCACAAGAAAATATACCACTATAATACAGGACATATTGCATTTATCTGTATGCATCCTAGAATTGTGACAAGACAAAGAAACTTTCAATATTAAGCTTGTAATATGCCTTAATAATCTCCCTAAAATTAATTCTGTCCCATATATCAGTATTCAGGAACCATTCCCACCAGTACGGTTGCTTGCATTTTAAACAGAAACAACTTTGCACAGCGCTGCAATGGACTGTGGAAAAACAAAAAATAATAAAAAATTCCCTTTTCAGGTTTGTCATATAAGATATATGTAAATATTTTTAAATGTAGTTGACCATTGACACGACTGTCTGAAATTCAAGGGCAACGTTCAAAACATAGCTTAGCTCAAGGTTGTTTTATTAATATCTACATTAATACAACATTGTAAAACTATTTTGGGATAGTTTGCCAGTGACCTGAATGAGAAGTTCTCATTATCCTCCACTAAAAGGTTAATAGTCTTCAAACTATGAAGTTTAAGAAGAATCTTTTAAAATTAGTATTTATTCTAAGACTATGCCCACTCCGAGCAAAACCTTGGTCAAGGTAATGCCTGTATTCATATCTTGAAGAAACCCCTTAGCAATGTTCCTAAACATCAGAAAGAGGGACTGTGGTCATGTATATTTCTGTCTCAGCCAGCTCTATGGCAATTTCACTTTCAAACACAGGTGACAGAGCCTGTGCCCATACCAGGTTCCCAGGATCCTTGGTGAGTTATGAGACATCTGCCAGTGCTGCCTACAATGTGCCTAACTTCCCTGCAGTCAGATTTCATTTGGTCTTGCTGTGTAGACCTAAATTCCATTTGGGTAGGAAAGCCTGTGGCAGGGAACAAAGTGTCTCTTTCTTGCTCCCTGGATGGAGACAGGTTGTTTGGTTTCTCTTCCACATTTGAGAACTGCAGCGCTTTTGTTTGAGAGACAATGAAAACGATCGGTTTCTTATCATGTTTCTCGAACGTGAGAGTGAGTTGTGATGAGATAAAATGTAAAATATATACAATGCTAAGTAATTTTTTTCTGACTTTTTTGCTAATTATTAATAGCATAAATCTGGAAAATAGAGAACTGCCTGCCAGCAGCCAAAGAGAATACAGTAGTGATCTTTGTCTGTGCAGAAAGGGTGCTGTGAAGCTACTGATGGAAATGAGCCACAAGTGATTACCAAGCATAAGGGAGGAATTGTTGGCTCAGGTTGGGCTGTGCCTTAGGAGTGTGATGTACCTGTTACAAGCTGGTCATGGTTAACAGTTTAATAACCTGACACAGGCAGTGCCTCGGACTAGCAGGGCAACACAGCCTTCACTGGCTTTTAAAATTTTATTCTTGCTGGAAAATCAACGGCAAGATAGATGAGTTTTATTAATACAGGAATGTAATTCTTTGCCAAAAGATAAATCTAAACTACCTTCAACAGAAGACAAAGAAGACGGAAACATGGTTATATGATGATACATCCCAAGTATGAATACAATAAAATATTCTGTGCAGGTGAGGTTTTAATATAGGTAGTAAAGAAATAAGCTTCACAGCGTGGTCTTGTACTTCTGCTAGCATTAAAGCATAGTACTAGATAGAAGTTTGTATTCATTTCATTTTATCAAAGGCTTTCTACAGCCAGAGAAGGTCATTGTGATTAAGAAGAAATGGGATGATGGAACAATTACACGGAAATGATGTAAAATTTAATTGTTGTCCCTTACAACCCTGCTCAACTCAAGTTCAGATTCACTTACAGTTCAGCACCCACAGTAGTGGCTTTGATGTAGAGAGACAGGCTTATACTTGCTCATTTCAGGTCTGAATACAGGGAGACAAAAAAAGACTTCAAGTGCTTTCCAGTACTAGAGCTACTCTAGAGCTCCCACCAGTGCAACTCAGTGATGGGAAAAGGAGAGGGTTCATCATAAATGAAGCTACAGTTGATTCAAGTATTTGAGCTATAGTATAAATAAGGCAATCTTTTAAAGACAGCACAGCTATTAAACAGTAATGAAGAACTGAAAAGCAACTCTGCATAATCACCATTCAGCTAAATGATGATTTCACAGATGGAAGAACAGATGAAATTCAGCCAAAGGATTTTAGGGGCAAATGAATAGGCAATAATGTACTTAGGAAGCATTAGCCTCTCTTCATTCTCAGAGACAGTGACCTATTGTTCACAACTAATAAACCCTGAGGCACAAAGGGGACAGAGATAGTGTCTGCCTAAGATCTGTTCAAATCCACACAATAAAACAAGAGTAGAAAACCGTACATTACACTGGATCTTAACATAAAACAGAGACTTGAATTACTTTCATATATTCAGGTTAAAACTGAAACCCTGCTAAATTATAGCGAGTTACAGCTCTTCTCCTGGATGTGATGAAAGTCACTTTTGCTATAAGTTAAAGGATCATTGGTTAGGTAGCAGCTTAGCTTTCCTTTGCTCACAAGCCTTTCTAAGGCTGGCACGAAGAAGCATGCAAAGGAGTCACCAGCCCTTAAATGCCAGCTTGTCCTTGAGAGCTGAAACCGCAGGAACAGCACACTATTATCTGCTCATAGTAAAGCAGGTTAAAAATGAGGAATGCATGGTGTGTCCAACACCTGAGACAGTAAAAACCCCAACCTATGGCTTCAAGAGATGAGTGACTCTACATTTTGAAAACTACTATGTGAGCAACTTTGAAAAAAGGAAAATTGTCTGACTGTAAATAAGTAATGTCACTATGAGGAAAGGCAAATGCTAAGTCCAGTAGTCTATCTTCCTAAATAAGCATAGAGACAATTATTGCAATCTTTTTCTCTGGGAAGCCCAAAAGATTTTTTTGTTGTTGTTGTTGTCACCTAGTAGTGTAAATATTACTTTTGTCTTGGAAAAATAGGTAATTGAATGCTCTTTCTTTTGAGGATATTTAACCTCTAGTATATGTCAAAAGCTAATTTTCACTCTATAAGGCTATAAGGTTTGTGGGTTAATACCTGTAGTATGAGAACAGGACAAATAAATCTTTGTGGTAGCTGTACTATGGAAAGAGCTGGTTTTGTAAGTGACTGTCACTCAAATATTTCACATATTTTGTGTTGAATTTGATGCTGTGGGACATAATCAATGGTAGCTTTAGAACTACTATGGTATTCAAACACATCTAGCCTTGACAAGCAGAATTTCTATTTTTAGATGGAAATTAGATCTTCTTTCTCTTGTCTCTGTGGAAGTTCAGACTGTAAAATTACAGGTGTAACAGAGAAAAAGAAGAGGGAACTGATGAGTATTTATTTGTTAAATGTTAGAACTACAGGTCATTTAATTAAATTATCAGGCACTGTGTTTAAAAAGCAATCTGAAGGAAGTATGCTGTGGCACAATACAACTGACGTATCTAAGTCTTTTGCACAGGACAGAGTAAAAAACCCAAATATATCTAAATGAGCTCAGAAGGGTAAACAGAGTCATGGAGGATAACTGCTGGTCAGAAGGTCACACCTTGAGATGAACAGCTTGTGCAACTGAGCACTGAAGCATCATTGCTGATTGCAGATTTCTGTTTAAGGACAGAATCCAGGAGGCTATGACAGAGGGAGTACTGTACTATACTTGGCCATTTATTATATTCTTTCCCTTGATGTTTTCTACTTGTCAGTGACAGGTTGCATACTGCATGATGTGTTTGTTCTTGGGCTTTTATTCCCATTTTAGGACAGGTGGTCCTTAGCTTTGAGGCATATTGTCTTGCTGGTGACTTTGTGAAGTCATTGCACTTATGACACAGCACGTAATGTCTGTTTTCTGTGAGGGATTGGTCCCATCTTCCTCTCCCTAGAGGAAAGGAGGAGGTCAAGCTCTTTATTCATGTTGCACTGTAAGTTTGAAAAACATGCACTAGAAAGATTTGGCCCCACCATCTCAGATACATATCTAAGTAGTACCCTTTGGGCACAAGCAAAGCATCAGGCATTAGTGGTCTGCATATACTACTCCTTAAATAGCACATGACATCCAGTCTCTTTCCGAACATGAGGAATCTCTACAGGTGAGCAAAGCAGCTCATGGGACAGGGATGGTGACAAGGCAGTAAAGGAAGATGACTCCTGCACTGCCAATATAGGAGGGAAGAAGCAACAAATTCTGTGTGTCATTGCAGCCCTTGAACCTTAATTTCTTCTAGCAAAGCTAAAATTTAGAAATAGTATCTGAGTTACTAAGACCTGAAACGTGATCTAGAATTGCAGAAGGCTCATGCAAATGTTCTATCTTATTGTGTAAATACAGTAAGTGTCAAGCCTGTGACTAGGAGGGCTGCAGTGTGCCTACTGTAGTGGTTTAGATGAATCATGGTGGAGCCATTGCTTGAACTTCAAATGTTTTCATTAAGTTGCGAAGGACTGAAATCACTTTGCTGAATGACAAAAAAACCCTGTAGAATTATGACTTAAAAAAACCCCTGAAACACTGAACTGATTATCTATACTTCACATGCACAGAACAGATTTCTGAAATGAGTACCCTTTTCTTCCATTCTCATTGTGACGAAAATAGTGGGTCATTATGTGAGTAACAAACATGGAGCAATACTGATAGTTAACTTATGTTACACTGGTTTTGAGTGATATTAATCTTTAAAAAATTGGAAAAGCAATGTTGGTGGAGGGGGGAAGGTATCGATATTTTTGGACTATAGAGAAAGAGGTGCAATTTTTGTAGGACTTAGAAATGTTATGTAAGCAGCAGCAGTATGGGCACGCAGATAAAAAAATATTTTGAGATGTAGCCTGTGAAATGAACATGACATGTCAGGCATATTGTGGTCTAGTTAGCACAGCACTGTATTAAAGATTAACCAAATGTGTCAGTGTATATTCAAACTTCATTTAAAATTCTGGTGCTGTGCTGTCATGAATGATCAATACCCAAGGAGATGACTTTTCATAAATAAAGCTTTCTGTTCCTGTTTTGGTAACACTACTATACCTCATGTTAACTTCTCCAATCAGAGAATATCTGAACAAACTAGAGCTTGAAATTATTGTATTAATTTTGGGGTTTTTGAATTAAAGATTTTTTTATATGAATACTTCCAGCACACTTTGAGAGAATATTCCTGTATTCCTGTTAGAAATCACAATTTCACCACAAACCAACTATCAGAAAAAAATATTTAGTCTTTACCCTCCTCCAAATGACATGGAAAAAATAGATTTTTTTTCTTCTGCATTCTTGCATCTCTAGAAGTGATAGAAGTACTATATGCTTTGGCTTTTCTGTTACTTAACAAGAGCAAAAAAATTACTGCAGTGAGGGCCAAATATTGTATGCTTTAATGCCCAATAAAATGTAATGAAAAATGGGTCATAATGTTGTAGAAGAGGTTAAGTCTGAAGATTAACATACATTGCTCTCCCATCCCATGGAGCTTGGAAACTTAACTGTGCCTTTCTGGGTAGGCAAATTCTGGGAAAGGTTAAAAATAGAGCTTTGTGCTTGTAACTAACACAAAAGCGAAACGAATTGACCTTTTTTTAAAGAGTAGGATGGAGCAGGAGAGGGCAAACATTTTACACTCCAGGTGACAAAAGAGGAATTTTTTTGTCAAAGTTAAAATGCCAAATTTTAACTCTTGCAAATGACATACCTGGAGCAAAGAACACTTAAAAGCTGCTAACTCTGACAGCCCTAAAAGCTCTACAGGGAAAAAAAAATATGTTTCTAGTTTCTCTGCGGTTAAGCAAAACGAAAACTGAGTCCTTCAGTAAAAACTTTTTGCATATGAATAACTTCTTTAGCATAGCTCAGAGGGTGATAAGAGGTCTGTAAGGAAAATTAATGGGGATTGATAACTGATGGAGGTCCATAGCTGACTGTCCTTGGTAACATTAATGTCTAGAAGCATTGGAATGGAAGAGATGAAGGAATTTAAGTTGTGGTTACCCCTGTGTAAGTTGGAAGACCCCCAGGTTTCTAGGGCAACATGCCGGCCAAGATCCAGAGGCAAAGAAGCTCAGGGAGGTCACCACATTGCTTGTCTTCATGCTTGGAGAATAATGGGAGCGCCTTTGTGCAGCACCAGCATCTTAAGTTTAGCTGCAGTCTTCCGTGTCACTTGTTAGCCGCTCGGGCAGAACCCCTGTGCTTCAGCCTGGATCCAACTCCATCCAAGCCTGTCCCCTCTGGCTTGGATAGCAATTTTGCATAGCTAGAAACTTGTTCAGAAAGAAGCTAAAAGGAGTCATGCTGCCTATGTGAACCCTGTATCATTCAGATTGCCGGAATATGCCAATAATTGTCATTAAATGTTTGGCATGAAAGCTGTGGGCCAGGGCAAAGGACAAAGTTAGACAAGTTCCAAGATCATACATTAAGATCGCCACTAAAATCTACAGATCTGTGTTCTCCAAAGAGATGTAGCAATTTATTCCAATTTTAATACTAAATTAATTATTCTAGAAAAGCATACATGATTGTAGGGAGCTTGATGGAAAAAAGGAAGTCATGGTCAGGTGTCAGACCACCAAACAATGCACATTTCACCATTATTCTCCAGTTTAATCAAATGTAATTGATCCTATTGCAAAGTTTAGCAAGCAAGAGGATGGAATAGTGCTGCCAGAAAACAGACTTGATCCTGGCTTAGAAACAGAAAAGTTAATCAATCAAAGAAACTGAAAAACTAGCTGAACGGGTTTTCCCTGGGCGCTTTGTAAACCAAGAAAAGCCAGAATGAATAGAAGGGCCAGCCTGTCCTGGGAGCATGAAGGACGAAAGAACTGGAACTGCAAACATTCAGTGTTTTATCATGCACAGAGACTGCATGATACGCAGAAAGATATTTAACCCATAAACCATAATATTTGTGCACAAAGTACGTGGGTGAATAGGGCATGTCAGGAACGGGGAAGAAACCTGGCAGAGGATACCAGAGGTGTTTTCCTAGTGCTGTAGCCTGGGTTACAAGAAGGGAGCCCCACCTGCAAGGTGTGCCAGGAGGGGTGAGGAAGCATACCCTTTAGTACTGGTTGGTCATGTGTGGCACAAGGGAGGTGGTGTCAAAACCCCATTTCCGGGGGGAGTGTGTAAGAGTGAAGAAGAGTCTATATATCTATCTACAGAGTTCCGAGACTGCTGTTGAAGCCTACAGAAAAGGTGGTGGCGTTGCTGGACAAAGGTCGCTTAGTCAGTGCTGCCATATAGAATTTGGGAATTCTGTAAAAATTGAAAAGGAGCTACCAATAAGGGGAAAACTGCTTATTTGGTTTCATGCTTTCTGTTCGAAATGTGGGGCTCCACATTCATCCTTCATACAAAATCCTGAATATATAACCCACTTTATGGAAAATCCACTTCTATTAAAAGAGTTCAAACACAGACATGGCATGTCTCCTGTCAAGAAGAGGCAACCTGTTGCTCAAAGGCAGGCTATTTTCCATTAACCTTGGATACCACAAAGGGAAAAGTAGGGAATGTTTGACAAGGAGGCTGCAAACCAGAGCATGAGCTTCTAAAATGGCATCTGAATTTGTGGAGTCCCAGAAAACTTTTATGGGAAACTTCTCTTTTTCCCTTTATTTTAAGGAAAATGTGACAGTTCTTGTTCTATGGGAATCATCTGTTTGTTTTCTGTGTGGCTCTTCAATAGTTAACGTGTTCAGAATACTGTTTTGCTTACCAAGTGTCTGCATCATGTGGGTGAGGTCTATTTGTATGAGGGATAATATACACCGGTCATATATAAAGCTTTACCTCAGTTAGTGGAAACAGGCGAGGCAACTCATGCTGTAGATTAGGATGAAACAGGAAACTCAAGTAAGGGAAAAACGCTTCATAATAGTAAACTATTTTATACTAGAAAAGCAACTGGTATCAGTCTTTTAAGAAAATGCAGTTTTTAAGAAATTATACAGTAATATATACACTTACATACTTTGATTGACTGAGCATCACTTGCTTTTGACAAGTTGTGAAATGTAATGGATTGACAGAATGAACAATTCTTTAAAAAGCAGCACCTACATGATTTAAACTGGTTTTGTAGCTTAAAATAGGGGTGTGTATGTTAGTGCTTGACTAAATGGCAAATGGAAGAATAGCCTGGTAGTAACCTTCACATAGCCTTGGACTGTGGAAAAGCACTGACGTGTCAGACAATAGTCCATGCAATGACACCACACATGAATATAAAGTAAGTTTTTCCTCTGGATACTTTTCTTTGGAGACTGAAACAGTGATCCACACCAGAAATTTTAAATTGACCTACTGAGTTCCTGTTAACTCTCTAAACAGGACACGAAAGAGTTTCTTGGTCTATTTGAACAGGAATCACTGGAAGTTCATTATTTCTTTTGGGAAACATGTAGCTCACTTAGAGACTTTGCTTTTTTGCAGCACCTTGATGTCGCTGAGTTGCACAGAGATTTTCCTTCACAGGCATCAAAGACGATTAATGAAGCACCTTTTTTGTCAAGTCTTGTATAAAAAGAACATAATACACTAATGGCTTGCTTTTTTTTTTTAGAAAGTACTTTTACCATAAATTTGAGTGCTGATATCAACAGAAAAGTCTGCAGTTCCTTCTAAAGAAACAGTAAAGGTTAAAACTCCTCAGTCTTACTAAAAAATCCATTGAATTTCCAAGCTGTGTAAGAAATAAAGTGATGAAGCTGGACACAACAGGGAATTTTTTTCTGAGCCATTTTTTGGTGCTGCTGTAACAAAGGAATGAACATGGGTTATTGCTAGCATGGAGTAGGTGTCAGTGTGCAAGAAGGCAAATCAATGAAATCAGCAAGGTGCAGGGCAGGCAGAGATAGAAATTAGTAGAGGAAATCTAAAATAGGTAATCCTTACTGATGAGAAAAATTTGGAAGTGTTAGAGGGAGTTAACTGATTAAGTGCTGCAAAGATTGGTCATGGGGCTTTTAGTAAATATGTATATTGAATAAGTTTGGCAAAACAACTAGAAGCATACTGATGAAATGCACTAAGAGAAAGCTTGGAGGCATCTTTAATAGAAAACAGAAGCGGAGTATTTTGCACAAAATTAATATAGCGAAAGGCTAATATAATTCCCAGTACAAAAGGTGAGGCCTTGTACTTGCATGATAGGCAATGTTGTATGCTGGTAGTGTCAGTCCATTATGGCGTAAAAAGAGAAAAGCCTGGCTGTAGCAAAGGTTATTATAGACAATTCTAGAATTTGCCAACGGTGCTCCTTCTAGAGAATGAAGAGATAATGGCACTGTATATCCCAGTTAGGGGACTTCAACCTCATTAGGAGAAACTTACGCACTGTTGCTTCTAAAGGTTGCTTATTTACACAAGGATAGGGAAGACCAGCATAATACCTGGGAATTTTATTTCCTATGCTAATGAAACCTAGCAGAAATAGTAGGATTATGTGTCTCTAATGCACATGTACATTTAAAAATATACCACAAGAGAGAATAGAGATGAGAAGAGAGAATAGGAACGTTTCTGTTCTGTGTGTATCATAGCATAAGCTACATTTGATGCTTGTTCTTTTGGTTTTTTTAATGATGAACATTTTGTAGAACATAATTTTTCCCATGGTCTACAAGCAGCAGGTTGAAAAGAATGAAAACATAGAAGACACATCAGTAATGACAGTTCATCTAGTAATCCGGGTGCCACTCTGATCAGCAAATGTACACTTGTACTGTTTAATTGCAAAATTAAAAAAAAAAAAAAGGAGAATAGAAAAGAGAAGGAAAAAACCCCACACCACATGGTCAGTATTGAATTACCTGGAAATTTAGAGGACTTTTGCCCTTTAGCAAAGTCATGGCTGTGCTCCGTTTCAAGGGCAGGGTGACAAATCTAGCTAATTGAAGCCTTCGGTCCCTTACGAGAGTCAGCTCCGGCTTGTTTAGTTTCAAATGCTGGAGATGCACTTCCAAAACCCATAGGCATGGGTGTAACGTTCCGCAGCAACGAAGCGAAATTGTGTAGCTTCAAATTTGGTTTCAGTTAGGATGCGATTAGGGCTGAAACACACACAGAATAAGCTGAAGCAGGGTCTCATTTTCCAGACAGCTGCTTGTTCTTTAGCATCCACACGGCATACTTCTAACAATATGAGGTTTAAGTTGATTGATTGAAGTGCTCATTTGATAAAATACAATAGAAAATTAAATTACAGGCATCAGAAGGCATTTAGGCACCTTTAAACATTAAGTGAGAATTAACACAAGCCTATAAGATAAAAATAGTAGAACCATGAACAGAACAAGAGTAATAGGTATTTGTTGAGAGGAAATAATCACTAGAATTGTGTAGCCACAGAGGACACGTATTGATGTGTGCCACAACAGGCACTAGGATGGAAGTATGAAATAACAAGCAAGAAGGCAATTGCTTTTAAGGAGGATTGTTCTTTGGTAGATGCTTGTAGCTGACAATTTAAATGTCAAGTGTCCTGCTGAATTGCCACCTCTCTACTGAGGATTACCAAACTAGGAATGAAGCAGAGTGAATTTAGGAAAAAAGGAAGATAAGTTCCTGGAGGGGAAGTGATGATTAGAGAGGTTAAAATACTCCTCAAACAAATCTGTTATACTAACGCAGCTCTATGCTATAAGGTTCAATTGTTCTGATTGCTGTGTTCTTGTAGACCCCTATGGTGGAAGGAACTATGTGCATGCAGCAGCTTAATGAACAGGGAGAGGAAGGAGATAAATAACAAGGCAAGCACTGCTGGTGTTCTGAGAAACTAATTACATGGGTGTGGGGGGGCTGAACTCCAGAATGGGAAAACTCTAGAGAATGCTGGATAGTCATACAAGATATGCTTCAAATCGAGGTACATGGGGAAGGAACCCAAACCGTCAAGTTGGGGGAAAGCGGTGTAGCCATAACTGTCTGAGACATGAAAATAGTTGTCAGAAATGCAAGTACACAATGTTTAAGAGACAGCTGAAAAGGTAAAAGAGGACGTTACTTGAAATACAGCCTATTAAAAGTGAAAGACTTCATGGTTAGTTAAATTACTCTAAATTACTGAAAGATTAAGAACCATGTTTAAGCTGAGCATTTGTCTTTTGCACAAATACATCAACTATAGCCAATTAAATTTGCCTAATCAAGCTTAACAATGCTACATGCTGTTTCTCATTAGAAAGTCACTACTTAAAAAAAATAAAATCAGCTACTTGAGATGTAATGGTAAAGAGATTCTGTATGGATCTCCAAGGGTGCAGCCATCTGACTCTCTGACTTGAGAGCAAGTTGCTGTGACTGCCTAGCATTTGTCCCAGGCAAAAGACATTTTTGCTGTTGTTTCTTTCTGTCTGCAACTGAGCAGCATAAGGAAAAGAAGATCTGCTTTTCATAAAAATATGAAAGCAATAAAAGTATCTCAGGTAATACTAGAGCAATTCTGATCATGTTCAGCAGAACCAGGGCTGCAACTCCAGCCTTTTTAGACTTAAGCCTCAGAATAAAACTCAGCTAGAAACACGAAGGCTGGACGAATACTGCAAAACCTAGCAGGAAATCCAGAGCTGGACTAACCAGACCTAGGATTTTTGAGATGAAATGAGCATGGCTTAGGATGATATAGAAGCTACAGCTCTTTTCAAAGGCATAAGAATTACTATGGTCTTTATTTCAAAGTGCCCCACTGCAAACATGGATTAAGACTGCAGGATGCTTGGTAATGGCCTCAGGCTTGTCTCTGCTTCCCAAGAGCATGCTGTGTCGAAGGAAGATGTATGCTTATTGCAGAAATACAACTTGCCAGAAAGGCAGATAGCTTCTCAGATATGCTTTAGGACTTTTAGTGTAAATATATAATACAAACTGATGAAGTTGGCTGAGCTGATGTTACTTACTGCCTCCATATTAAGAATGCATCCATGTTACTCTCCTACCCCACTCTATGAAATTACACTAAAGATTGCCTCCATAGCTTCTGTGAAGCAGGCTGGTGAAGAGCAGGGGTGGGTGTGACAGGGGGAGCCCGGCACTCTGTGTTCTGCCCATTCAGAGAGGGAAGGCGGAGGGATGTCTTTGGACTTTGCCACAGCAGAGGCTGCCTGGAGACTTCCTGGAATAAGTGTTCAAATTTATGACCAGTCTTTTCAATTCGGTGGAAAGATGAGGAGGAGGTATTTCAGGGACCTGGGAAGGTGAGCTGCTCCCCACACCTCTCCAGGGATTCCTTTATGGTGCAGGCGATGATGGAGAGAGAAAGAGGCTGAGGGCCCAAAGCAGACCCAGTTGGCTTTGGTGTATAAGAAACACCCACCTGGGGAAGGTGTTCCCAATGGGAGGCTGTTTTTTGTAGATGGCAGCCAGTCTCCATAATTTGATATAAGAAGGATACAGAAGGAGGACTTTCTTACCATGTATATGAACAGAAAACAAATATACAGGCAGTGACACAGAATAAATTGGCATCTCAGTTCCCTAAAAATTATAAACGGCCATCAGTCTTGACTAGCATTTTTCTCTCCTGGAGCATCAGGTGTCTCAGCTAAAGAAAAAGCAAAACAACAGACTCTAAACCCTGTCCTCCTCCATCTTCACCCACACTTGCTCAGTCTAAGATGCTGAAGGTATATCTTAGATTGGAGTCTACAAAGGAAATAAATTTTTGGCTTAGAAGGTTAGTAGCTGGAAAATCCTTCCTCACTGTCTCACTAGTTTAAAGCTTCTGTTGTGCTGGCAGAAGTTACTAGTGCTGATACACTAACTCTAGAAAAAACACACTTGGCACAGGAAGGCTTATTAGCAAAGGACTGAAACTAAGCAGGTTACCAGAAATAGCTTCTGACACTGTAAGGCAGAGCCACAAAAGAAGACATCCATGAATATGGTGCGGTTCATAAGAACACATTTCCCCTTGACACATCTGCTCCTCTGCTCCCACATTTTGGAAGAAACTTCTGCCTGTGCTAACAGTTCTCACTAACCTTTCCTACCCTGCTCATTCACCAGGAATCCCAAGCTTTTAAGGAAAAGCCAACTAAACAAAAAGATCAAGGGTCACACAACTTTCCAGAAAGATGTGAAAATTGGAATCTGAATGCTAAAATACAGCCTTCTTGAATGATTTTATTAGCACTGGGCTACATCAGATGATGTGCATGAATATACTTAAGAGGAGAAATGTGTTTTTAACTGTGCTGCTGGTTGCACAGCAAGCATGTTCATTGTGAACACCAGTGGACAGCCCTTTAGGTGGTACCTAAATGAGCTGCAAAATTTAAAAGTTAATATTTTAACAAGTAATATTTTAATAATACCCTGAAAGTTAATAAAAGATCAAGATACGTTTCTTCCTCCAATTTATTCTTCTTCTTCTGAAGGAACAGTAGTGCTTACTTTTTAAGATTTTGCCCAAGTGACAAGTAAGCAGTTGAGCTGGAGATCAAAATTATTCATGAACTTTTATTTCAAAATGATTCTTGTCCTTTTCTAGAGAGACAGACCGATGTTTTAGAGCCTCTAATTTGTTTTGAGTTCCCAATCCTCAAGGGTTTGCATTTCCTAGTGTTGGGAAAACAGAGAATGCTTACTGCCTGTCAGTTTTATTTTAGTCTGTTTTACACATTTACACAAGCTTACAGTGAAAAACCTCACATTTTATACTGCAAAGAGAAAGGATTAGATTTTTGATTGCATAGATCAGAAAATATTTTCCATTTGTTATTGTGAGTAAAATCATCACCTGAGGCTTGCCCTTGGGTCTGGTGAGCAAATGAATCATTTTCTGACCTTTTCCCTGCTTGCTGGCCTGATGGACACTGCTATTTTTCCATGGCTACTTCTCTGCAATATAAAATTTACACAAAACTTTTGACAGTGCCTGAATTTCAGTGATGTCACCAGACCTCTCTGGTAGCCTCTTGCAACAAATCTAAAGCTCACCATCCTACTGCCTGTGGACATGAAGTCGTCATCTCAGTCTGTTCAGGTTTTCAGACCTCAGTGACCCTTTATCTGGTTTGGCTGTATGGCTTGGTGCAGTTTTTCACAAGTCTTGCTTGTAAAACCCCTACAATTGTTTCTCTGGGGCCACTGTATCAAAAAGCAGCTTTCTGGTGACAGCAGCTGTGAATCAGTGGTAAACTCAAGTGAAACTTGAAAGTAAAGCAAAGTCTGCCAACGTGGCAAAAAGTCAAACAAGCCAAGAGTTGTTTATTGGCAATTAAAAGCTTAAAGGCTTAAACTAGGCCTATAATCTGTACTTTCATGGGAAGCACTGCAGGTCATACAAAATGAAGCGCTTGCTTAACAAATTTGGGATAGCTAAAAGTAGTAAAACTCAGAAAGCTATGATTTTCCACTGCAGTTGTGGATGCTCAGCCACTTGTACCTTTAGCCTAGGTAGCCTTTCATGATAGTGCATAACCTCTCTGGACTTTTGTAAAATGCATTTTGGCAATTGAAAGCAATCTGGATATTGGATATGCTTGAAATAAGCTCCATCTGCTTCCACTTTATGTCCATATTGTTGAATAAAGATAAACATGTAACTTTTTGTTAAATAAAGAAGCTTTAAATCCATCTTGCTATATACACCAAACCAACTGGACTATACTGGGACAAACCCAAACAGCCTTCATACAAGAAAGCCAAAGGCAAGATCAAGTTCACTTGTGCTAGTGGTACAGACAGCACCAAGTGCCAGAAAGATCCTGTGGTAAAATAAGTTCATGGAGAAGAAGAGCAGAAGACACACAGTATTCTTGTTGATCCTGGTCACCTTCAAAAAACTGTGGAAATATGAACTGCAGTCATCAGATGAAATAAGAATGCATATAATGGACATTTTGATAACTTTCATTAAACCTCTCTCCCTGTAACTATTAAATGTACAAATAAAAATGTTAAAGTACTGGAAACAAGCAAATGACATACATGTAAAGAATTGAAAAAGAAGCCTCAGTCTGTGAATTATAACATATTAATAACTCTAGCCTGAGTGAACAGGCACAGAATTGAAACTAAGAGAGAGTTGACAACAGCTCTGTTTATGCTTTCACAGGACTATAAGCAGGCTTGACTCAACTTAAATTTTTAATGAAACAGTTTTTAAAAACAATTTCTGGTTATGCTTGCCAATGTCTACTGCTAGCAATATTTTGTGTTAACTTCAGTCCCTCCCTCCAGTCTCCTCATTCTGCAACATTTGCCAGTGGGGTAAAGAAAAGAGGAGGCTGAGTAAGCTGCAGAAAACCAACCTGCATATCATCTAGCAGTTCTTCATTCAGGTGTTCTAATTTTCTTAATAGTGAAGTTTTAAGAAATCCCATAAACAAAATGCTCACAAGTGTTTAAAAAAAGAAGTGAAATCTATGTGCAAAAACAGTCATGCTGGAAGGGTGATGTCCGTTATATGCCTTTTCAATATGATTTGTTTTTAAAATGAGTTATATTACTGTAATATTTTTTTGCTATAGTGGTGGTGAAACTAAAGGTCACTTCTTGTTTTAAGTATTTTTCTCTTTCACAATGCTGTGATAATCTGGCCTGGTCAGTATAAAACCAAAATATGGCTTTTCCATCCATGTTAGAATAAACAATAAGGAGAACAGAAGAGCTACTAACCTTTAGAATACAAGTGAACCAAAGGATATCTTGGATCAAAATAGTTTCTATGATCTCACGATTAATTTATAAATTCCTTGGGAAAAGTCTGGAGTAGTGAAAGAAAACAAGTTAAAGGTACAGACAAGCACAATGCAGAGCTATGTGGAAACGCACTTTTGAACTTTTGACTTTTCGGATGGCCTTTGTTTGCTAATCCATGTGTCAGAACAGCATCCAGGATTTCTGGGCAGTCCTGGGATTTAGGCACACCTGACTGACTTTTGGTCACTGTGACTACATGCTTTGTATGCAGGACAAATCTGTACCTCAACTGTTTTATTTAGCACTCTGTGGGCAATGATCTTTGGAGGTGTTCTCAGTTAATTTGGTATTGGCTACCTTACATATTCCTGGCAAACCTTGTATAACGGTGCACACTGTGTTGTAGCATACCTGCATGGGTCCATCCCCGCACTGTACCAGAATCATTTTGATAATATGTGCCTGGTTTTAATGGTAGGGGGCCTGCTAATAATCTTCAAGGGGTGCAAGTGAGAAGTGGATAGATAAACTAGATAACCAAAGGTATGACATCCAGCTATCCACCACGGCTCCCTGTGATGTGCACGCCAAGGTGTTTTTCTGTGGAGAAGCAGAAGAGCAGTCACTAACACAAGTCATTCATCTCTGGCACGTGAACAGGACATTCTCTTCTTAAGGCCACTTTTAAACTTTTCCTCTTCTTTTACTCCTTACATTCAAAAGATTTCAATAGGGCCTTGACTGATGCTCTTAATATCATCTGGTACTATAGAGTGCCAGAGAGCCATAAATGTTAGCCTAAGTTGGAAAACAACAGATAACTGTACAAAGGGATGCTTGCTTGTCTCTACAGTGGTTACTCTGCATATGCAGTTGTTCTACTGACAGTACCTGCAGTCCTTCGGTCCCAGGCGCCAGAAATGAAGCCAGCTATGTGCTGCAGTGCAGCACAACTAACAGCAGCCTTGCTGTGGCTTGTTTGATGCTGTCAGGTGCCGGCGTATAGTCAAGAGTCCCTTCCCATCTGCTACCTCCTGTAGGATGTACGCTGCATCTGTACTGAAACCTCTAAGCCATATAGCTTTATTTGTAATACTGATTCATTTATAGCTCATTCAGAACAGCATGAGAGCTCTTCTCCTTTCTTCCCCTGACACAATACAAGGGACTCTCATTAAAAATGGCACCAACAGTGAAAGCTGAGAAAAATTTTAAAAGCAGATAATGTGACACTTTTACCCACTGCCTGACGTGTTTTTTCCCCACATGTGCAGTGGCTCAGGAGACTATCTCACCAACTAGGTGCAGTCTTTCCCTGACTGGCATATTCCCCTCCTAAAAGGAATCCTTCATGTCCAAAACTCCTTTGTATTATGTTGTCTCACTTTTGTTTTGTCCCTGAATTTATGAATTCAGGGAAGGAATGGAGAGTCAGAGGTATGCACTAACTTGACACTGCTTCTTCTCAGCTGTCCGAGCAGTCTCCTAACCATGGGAGCTTGTGTGCAGCTCTGCACATCTAGGGCATATTTGTGAAACTGCTTTGAGAAATGTTTTCTAGGTTAAACTCTGCAACAAGCCAGCTCACCCTGACTTATTTAAAAATATTTCATTGCATTGTTATTCTGAAACAAAACACTAGGAGGTATTTCTGGGCGTCACCCAACAGCGTACTGCATTCCTCCAGCTCCACATACTTACCCTGTCTTTAAGACACGGCGGCTCCATGTGCGGTGGCACATCAAATAGCTTGCCTGAGGCTGAGCAAGCCTTAGAGTAACATTGTCACACTCGAGTTTTATGCTATAATTGGTGCACAATTAGGCATAGACAGATAAGCAAATATTCAGTATCTTTGCTTTTTGTGGAGTGGGGGAAACAATTCAGAATTTACCAGTGAGATTCGTTCTTGGGTTTGATACTTAGCTGCTTTCGTTTAAGGAGATAGCAAACCTATTAGTTCCTCAGTCCTGTGGAGAGATTTAATAAGAGTGCTTTTATGAGCCTGTTTCACTGACAGCTATAATCTCCTAGTTTAATTTTCCAACTAAAGATATTTCCGCTGCTGGGGCCTCACTGATCAGTTATCTGATCTTCAGTATCAGCATCATTTGAAATAGCATCACGTGGGCTTCTTTATCCTGAGCTGTAAATAACAAAGAGAGAAATGGAGCTAATCAGTTCTGTGAGCCATGACTCAGCTCTGTAGCCCAAATTAGAAATGTGTTAGTTACATTAAATAAACAATTGATTTGGCCAGTTTTCATAAGCCCTCCCCATAGATGAAAACATGTCTAAGAGAAAAGGAGTGAGGAGATAAAACAAACTTTGCTTTCTACAGCTATATGCATAACTTCAAGCTGTACGGTAAGACACTTCAAGTGCCGAGATGGCCGAAGATATCCTTTCTTCCAAACTGTAAATAATGTAGCAATCAAAACACACACAGGGAAAGGCTGAAAGCTCCTCCCATGCCCAGTTACGGGTATTCTTTTTCCATTAGAAAGAAAGTTTTAAATTGGAATGCCACTTTAGAGTAATTTTATCCTAGATTTTCTACTTCTTTCTTTTCTATTTTTTAAAAATTCCTTATTCATACACCCCCCTACAGTAGCACATCTGTATCACCATCAGGAAAGAATTTGACTGATCTCACAGTGCTGACAGATTTGACAGACCTGGTGTGCTCTATTTCTAGGGTTTTCTTCCTTTCCCAATAAAATATTTGCACTAAAAGCCTTGATTTTGTTAAAGTTTAAAAAAAAAGTCTAGGATCCTGTCAAAATCACTGAATTAGCCTTACTTGTACTTTAAATTTTCCATGAATTTGCTCCCGGGTTTTGTAATTTCTTTTTTCTTAAAGGTACAATTTAATACACATTTTCCTTTCCAGAACAATTTAAAATTACATAGTTCTGAACTGTTCAGAAGCTTTACAACAGGAGAACTAAATAGGTGTGACTATAGTTTCCATGATGGGAAAGGAAGACGTGCCTTATACCACCAGTTACTTGTAAATTAGGAACCTGATAACTCAACTTCAGCTGCTACTTTAAATTCTTTTTTTTTTTTCATTAATGCCTAAACATAGTCACTAGAAATAAATGACGAGTTCTTTCCTTCACCTTCCATCATGCTTTTCAGATGCTTTTATCATAATCTGTTGCTTAGACACTGGAAAAAAAGAATACTTTGTCCCAGTTAGGAAAATTTAATAGATTCTGCTAAGTATTTCTTTGCTTTGCCTGCATCATTCTCCAAAAACAGTATCACTGTATTTTTCACAGGCTCAGAGTTAGTTACATGGGCTCAGCAATCCATAGAAGGAAATGGAAACCCCCACTTTTCCATCGCGCTTTTGAGTCATTTGAGGACATCACATAAGCTTTTGATCCCATTTGAAAATAAGGTGTTGAACCTGTCCTGATTCAGAGGACAGAACAAATAGAGGCACAGGAATCAGTTTAACAATGCAGCAGAAAGGACATCTCAAAAAGCTGAAATTCTGGCCCTCTGTCTATCCTTTGATTGCAACCACCAGACAAGATCCTAATCAATACATATGAATTGTCACAAGGCTACAAAGGCTGAATTTCTGAATCCGCAGTTTGGGGATTACATGAGCTTTTTAAAAAATTAGTGCTCATGGTTATTAACTTGTTTTCTGAAGTTTTCCATTAGCATCTCACCTCGAGGCAGCCTGGTGGATTCATCTTACTAAAAAATCGAAACATTAGACTGGTAAAATTGGACAACCTGTGTGCCTATTCAGAGCCTTGTGTTACTTTTGAAGTCTCTCCCAAAGAACCTTTAAATGAACTCAGTGACCATGTCTATTGGTTTCATGGTTATGTCAGCTCTCCTTTACTTTTCAATAAGCAAATATTTGTCATCTGCGAACCTGAACTTGGAAGCAGAGTTATCTTTTCCTGCTTCCTTCCCTCTTCCCTTTAACTTTTGGCTCAATTTCAGAGTAAAAGCTGTTTACCCAGCTTTACTCAAGTGGATGTCCCTTCAAGTTGATTTGATTTGCCAGATCTTTATTAATTTCTCTTTTATAACTTGAATTCTCAGTGCTATGCACGTATAAATACTTACTACATTGCCTACATCTATTAGTAGATATGTGATTCTTTTGCAATCTGGAGACCAAAACATTTTGGGTTCGCGGATGTATTGTTCCCACTTTGAAGAAACAGCTCTCATCTCTGGGGACTTAGAGTTTCATTGGTTTATTCTTCTTTTATCTTTACTTTTGAATGCTTTACCAAGCTGCTATTGCATGAATTTTCATTGTGTTCTCCGTAACCATGCATTCCTTCAACAAAATAGAAATTATAGGTATGTTTATTTCAATATAAAATAGGTAACTCTTTCTAAATGTATCTTATCTGCTTCATATTAAGGTAAATGCATTGCCTCATTTAGGAGTGCTTAATAAGTGAGGACCGTATAGTCCATTTGAATTTCATATTTGTGCTTCTAACTGAACTAGCTTAATTATACTAACATCTGAAGTCAGTGCCCGCTTACAAAAGATAGTTAATCAAATACTGATACTGAAACTCCTAGAGAATAAGAAACAGAGTTCCCCTCAGAGCACAGTAGAGCAAAATTTTAGTTAAGAATCTTCCTATCAGCCCATTTCTGAATAAAAGCCTTCCTTTAGTTCAGTGATTCCAGTGTAACCAGACTACTTTAAAAGACCATTCTGTACCTTTCCTGCTACACTATTACCTTCATATTATAGCCTTTATGTTCTGTACTTTTCACGCTTGAGAGAGTCATGAAATGGCTTTAAGAAGGTGACCCTTTAGAAAGCTAGTAAACTTGGAGAAAAGCCTTGTTGTATTATGTTAACTTTGGCCTATAATGAAGGATTACAACGGTGCTTTAGCACAAAGGAGGTGCTATAAGCAATGATTTAAAAAAACCCCACCAAACCACCTTGTTTTCCTGCTGTTTCTTCTAATTATTCATTTTGCTTCTTTATAATATTGACACCCTGCTCTTTCCCGCCTCCTCTCCCAACGCAAACATATGATCACACGTTTTATCTGCTAACTGCTCAAGATTTTATTTTAAAAGCTGTAGGTTGTAGGATGAAGGACAGACGGTTAATCAACAGCCCTTACCTACGAGCCTTAGGAACAGTACTCTTCTGAAGCAGCTAGGCTTGCAGGAGGTACCCAGCCTTCGCTTTGTTAACCGCTTACAGTGTAACATGCCAGATGTACTGTTTTGCACTTACAGAGGTCCCGCATCTTGGAGAACAGTAGCTCTCTCGGTACGTGAAGATCTGCCAAGGACTGAATCAAATGAATAGCATAAATGTCTGATACAATTCGAACTGGTCCTGAAATCTCTTTTTGTGGCTGTATGGTCAACTAGGAATAAAGGCAGAATATATTCTACCATAGCTGCGAGGTACCTTTATGGCCATTTTCCACTCGAGCAGTTGCATGACTACAGCAAAATTTTCGAGATGATTTTGCTAGATTAAAAGCTGTGAAAGTCTAAGTTAATTAATATCAGCTATTAATTTGTGTATATTCACTAATTAGCTACACCTGCAATCCTTTGTGAGATGGAAAGCAGTGAAAACCAGCGGCTCATAGCTGGCCCGTAATATGTATACTCTCTGTTGCTATACTTGCCCCTTTATTAAGACTGGTAAATCAGCCTGGTGAACTGAATGACTGAAAAGATTATTACTAAATAAATACACATTTTCCTAACTGAGAAATGCAGGAAATCCAGGTGGTGACAATAGCCACTAATATCCCACCCAGAAAGGAAGAGAAAATCTTCAGAGAACACTTTGAGCTTTCAAGTAGTAAAAGTCATGTGCAAGTTAATGCTTTCTATAAACTAGGCCCAACTTCTATGTTAGTTTAATATCTTTAATAATATTAATACCAAAAGACTTTATTGTCATTTCAATATATAAATAACCTAACAGTTTATAATGCATTTGAATTAATATTAGCACTATATAAATAGGGCTAAAAGCAGCTTTTTTTTTAGTCAAAGAAAATAAAAAACATTTGCTTTCTAGTTTAAAAATGTAACTGATCCACCTGTTGCTAAATTTTAGAGTACCATAATTTCCAATGCCATTTATTAACATATTAAAATCACCTAAAATAACGTACCTAAAAACCAGAAATCTATAATAATCAACTGAAAGAAGAGAGAAGAAATCCATTAATAAATCATTAATTCAATTTTGTTGTAAAATGTTAGCTCACCATTAGTAGTTAAAAGATCTAAACAGAATTCAGGGAGGTTTAACATAATTTAGTTGCCCACCAAAGTGGGAGATTTCCAATCAAAACCTCCTCTTAGACATGATTACATGGATTTATAACTGTGTTGGAGCTGAAATGAGTTCAAGGTAGGTCATCTTAAGCTGCAGATAGGAAAGAAGCCATTGCAAAACAAGTTCAGCACACTGCCTTTGGCCCCTGTTATCACCAGCACAGGCTAATTGAACATCACCTTCCCTGAGCTCTGAGCCTTTCTCTCAGGTGGATGAGAAATTATCTAAGGGGGCAAGGCTTCAGAGAGATAGTAAGTTATTAGGGTTCAGACAACTGTAACTTAGAAGTGAATGAGAAAAATTACTAAGGCCATAAGTGCACACAGTTAAGAAGTGGAATTTTAAGAGACACAGAGAGGTGCCAAGCCCCAAAAAGGAAATGCAAAAATTAGATGAGATCTGTGATTCAGTAATCTTTAAAATCAAGTTAACTATTCATCATTACACTGGTATGTTTGGTTTTTGTGAAAATTAGTAGACAAAAGGACCGAATCTGTGGTACTATAAGAAATGTACCATGCAACTTGCAAATTGTTAATTATAACTGCGATGTTGTAGTGTTACAATGTTATAGTGTCAGCTGTCTTCCTAAAAGAAGACAAATGTGGGAAGAAGTAGCAGCATGCCAAGCATCCCTCTCTAAATGAAAGAGGAATCAGTGAGAAACTTTTAAGACTATTTCCTTGGCATACTAACAAATGCCAAGCAGCATTTGAAAATTTGTTTGCTTCCATAGCAATGAAAACCTATGCCCCCAGACAAATGGGAGCTATAAAACTGGAGCTCGGGTCCCCTTCTAAAAGTAGCCCTCTGAAGACAGTCTGCAGTTGAGTTGGTCATTTTTTTCCATGGCTAAGGGATGTCTCAAAGAGAAATGATAGCTGGAGTTAGAGATTAATGTTGGTTATATATATTTAGGTTTCCCCTAAGTGAAAAAGCACTTTGAGGCACTTTTGTAATGTTTCCATGCTGTGATCAAGAACTTAGTCCCCTGTTTCCTAGAATAAACGTAGCCTTAAGCTTGACCAGTGTCAAATTACCTGGGATAGCCTGACAAGCAGAGGACATATCATTTGCATCAGACATCTCTGGAGAAACGTGAGTTTTGAAGAAAATAGTTTTGGCTGTATGTCTAAGAAAACAAGAGAATGACAGGGCAAAGGAGTCTTCTCACCCAACCATGAGGGTGGGTGCATCCAGCTCTGGGGTCCCCAGTACAAAAAAGACAATTGCTGTTGGAGCAAGTCCAGGAAAGGGACAAAAGGCTGATCAGAGGACTGGAGCACTTCTCCTGCAAGGTTAAACTGAGAGAGTTGTGCTTGTTCAGCCTAGAAAAGAGAAGGCTTTGAGGAGTCCTTATAGCAGCCTTCCAGCACCTAAAGGGAGCCTAGAGAAAAGCTGGAGAGGGACTTTTTACAAGGGCATGGAGTGATAGGACAGGGAGTAATGGGTTTAAGCTGAAGGAGAGTATATTAAGATTAAATATAAGGGAAAAATTCTTCCCTGTGAGGGCGGTGTGGCCCTGACACAGGCTGCCCAGAGAAGCTGTGGTTGCCCCCTCGACGGCAGTGCTCAAGGCCAGGTTGGATTTGGCTTTGGGCAGCCTGGTCTGGTGAGAGGTGTCCCTGCCCATGGCAGAGAGGTTAGGACTAGATGTGCCTTGAGTTCCCTTCCAACCCCAACCAGTCTATGCCTCTTCTTTATGCCTCTAGAACTTGAAATAGCTGTGGTCTACAAAAATCCCAATCACGTAATTAACTTTTGATTTTTTCTTCACGTAATTAAGTGGAAAAACCTGTTATCAGCAAGTCACATTAAAGTAGTATACTATCTGGACAATGGAAATGAAGAAACTACTCACATTCTGGCTGTTCTCCTGATTTGTGGAAAACACTGTCTATGCAAAACATTTAAAACAATTGCCTTAGCCAGTTAATAAGGTGGGTTGCACAGCTGTCATTACATCTTAGAGCTAGGTTAGTAATAGTTCTGCTTTTTTTTCTACAGCTGAACATTAAATGGTATATGTTAGATCTTTGTCTTGATTTAGTCTGACAATTTTAATAGCAACACAGAGCTTAGTGTATCATACCCCTTGATGAGAATATAATGCTGGCTTACAGGAAAGTAGGTCCCAAGAAAGTTGCTAATGACAGAAGAAAATTACCAATTAAAGTCTTCATATTTTTGTCCTATTATACTACTGTGCTTATTGTGCATGTGCTAATGAGATGTTGGCTGACAGAAAATCCCACTTTTAAAATGCTCCTTGGTTAAACAAGCAAAGTCCTTTCTAACTGACAAATACGAACTTCTTTTATTAGCAAAAGACACCATCTTAACAACTTCAGGAAAGGACAACTTTTAAAGAAATAGGAAATAATTTGGACTAATAGAAAAGAGTTATAGCTAGAACTGCCTGGGGAATAATTCACGCATGTTCACCTCTATTTCTGTCAGTTCAGGCTGGTCGCTTTCAAGTCAGCCTTAGCAATCTGTAATCACCAACTCTTTGGTAATATAGCAACTACCCTTTTTCTTCTCCACAGCCTTGGGTGAGTATAGTTTCAAAACTTCATCTGACACCCAGATTTTTTTAAAATTGTGACTAAGGATAAGAATGTACAAGACTGCTAAAGAAGTTTTGAGACTATTGCAACTATTGTCTTCAAGTTGCAAAGGCATTACAACCGGAGAAGACACGTTAGATTGTATCTTGTACTGCTCTAACAAAGATTACTTTTAGAACAAATCAAAGAATATAAAAAACACCATGTCACGAAAAGGCATATTGGAATAAAAAGGTAAGATAAAATATATTATATACATTTATATATGTATTTTTGAATGTACTGTGCTTCAATCAGATGCTCCTATTCTTTATTTAATCTCCTTTGCAAGGGCACAGAGGAAAACAAAATTAGAGGGAACATATTGGACATTCCAATGAAAGGGTAATTTTCCAATGGCAATAGAAAGACCTCTGACATTTGTGACATGACATATTGAAGTTTGAACTGGAGTTTTTGAAAGTAATTAAAAAAAAATGCAGCGTTTATAATGAATACTTGGAAAAGGAATCATACCAATGAAGGGAAAATCCAGCATGAAAAATGTTTTGATGATGTTTATTAAAGCCTCAGAGTTGCTAAGCTTTGTACACACTAGTTGAGTATGAAAAATTTGCACTATTCAGATAAAAATAGATATTATATCCTTGCTTAAAGAGTGAAAACTAAACAAAAGTGGCATATTAAAGGGCTGTTCACTTCTAAAATCAGCATCATATCAGGGCAGATGCTACTGCCCTGAGCATGAAATGAGCAAATGATTTCTCATTAAAGGTACGTCTGCTCAACAGATAAAGTAAGTGAGGATAGAAGTACAGTTTGATAAAAACTGCACCCGGTGAAAGCCAAGTATTCACCTCTTGCAGTGTAATCACATGTCTCAGAGACTTTATGTGCCATAATCTCCCAGTGAAATGAGTGTAGTGGATAAAAATATATAGTGCATACAGTGCTTTAGTAGCTTTGAGCTATGTAGAAGTTACAGGAACATCCACAGCAAGGAACTGATGAGGTGGTTTCCTTCCAAGTGTTGCTCATTAGCAAGCAAAGTAAATAAAAAATGAAGTAGTTATGATCCTTGTTTTTACCATTATCTTATTCTTCATTTGTATTTTTGTTGCTTTGATATCCACATATGACCACTGTTAGAGACTGAATGCTAACTTAAATAGACCCTTTCTCTGAACAATCAGTTCTTAAGCTCTCTTGACTCATCTCTGTTGACTGCTCTAGTGGAGTCTATAGATCACTGGGCACAGACTTTACATCCACCATTAGCCTTAGGAAATTTGTATGTTTTTTCAGAAGCACACTTTCACAGAAGTCATTAAAAGAGATAAAGGCAATGCCTTCAGTGTTTTAAACTGAAATGTATATATAATGTTTATGTAGGGATTTATATCTTAAATTCTGTCCTGGAGCAGCATTTTTTAGATTTGGATTTTGGTAATTTGTTGGTTCCCATCAGAGGAAATGTCTCTGTTGTAGAGATTTTATTTGTGAGACACGGGAGCTACAGTAAATTTCCTATGGTACGTGATTTTTCTCATATATACTCCTGTTAGTGTGAACTCTGCAATTCAGCTGTATGTGAAATCTGTGAGATAGTCCCCCACATATATAATGGCTTCATATTTGGGTTTTTCCCATAATGCCCATAGTGCAAGCTGGAGGTGCTTTAAGTGGAATAATTTCTGGAATGGGAGGCAAATAGCTAGCTATGAGATACTGTCACTATGCAAACTAATGGGGACCAGTCATGTTTTATTTTTATCTTAAAGAAGCAACCCTATATCCATGCAATAAACTGAGAGAGCAACATGACCTTGTGTCTGACTGGGCACAAATAATACCCAGATACAAAGATGTAATTAGCTTGTATGTGTCTTTCCAGAAAAACCCTGAATTAAGAGTTCATTCTTTTCAGCAGTGAGGAATTGCCAATGGAAGAAGTGCATATAAATACTAGGGTTTTCCAAAAGCAGATTTCAAATCTGAGGGTGTAGTAGGCCTATGGGGAAGCTGGAATTTTGGTGAAATTTCTATTCTCAGGTAAATAGAAAACCACTGGCAACACTATCCCAAGTTAATTAAAATCTCTGCTAATGGAGGTTCTTGGAAATGCTGGAGATGAGCAAGGATAGGAGCTCTCTCAAGGCTTTGCAAGTGAAGATGGAATTACATGCTTGGCCTCAGCCCTGCTCAGTTATGTACTGCAGACATTGCTTCTCATCATGTTTGGCATGGGAAAGACTTTTTACAGAGCAGCAAGTGACAATGCTGCTACAGCCCTGCCAGCCTGTGAGCATACACTACGTCTCCACTGTGGGGAAAGCCCATCTCTGTTGCCCACGGAGGCTACAGATTTGCTCAGGAATAAGACCTTACAAAGACTTCTCAAAAAAAGACATTGTGTCATCAGGACTGTTGGAGTTCCTGGAGGTAACCTGGTCATGGTTGATCCGGTCGCCTGGTCCTCGTGGTGCTCGGAGCATAATTTCAGCCTGAGATACGGCAGGAGACCATGTTCCTTGGGCAGCTGCCAGGGATACGTACTCTGGGAGAAGGATTTTCGCAGGGTTGCAGATCTGCTGGCCAACAGCCAGCAGTGAGAGCAAGGCTCTCGACACCTCTACACTGTGATTGAGGGGTGTCCCAGAACAGCTTGCTATGCACCCCCTCTACAGAATGGTTTCTGCAATATCACTGAGACTGATTCACCCTCGCCGTGTCCTGCACTTGCAGTCCCCCTGCAAGCTGCTGCCACAGGCCAGAGGTTTTCAGCTGGTGCTGGGAAATGCTCCTTTAGTTACATGTTTTTCTTGCTTTCTCCCCTTTTTTGTGTACATGTACAGGGCCAGGGTTTAAATTATTTTTTCTCCAGAAGTATTTGCCATGTGAAGTCTCTCCACTAGCAGAGTCTATCAAGAAATACATAAGCAGAAAAAGTTTTTTTTTCCCTCAAGAAAATTCTTACTGATAAGTTCCTGAAGCAAAATCAAAAAACAGAGGTGGAAACTAATAACTGGAAGTTTAATCTATGAATTATTTTCTTGCCATAGAATGTTTATTGAAGCTTGAAGAGGTGGATCTTTCACGTCACGCATCACATTTTTTTTTTCTGAGCAATAGAATGAGCAGCAAAAAATAATCAGTTCTGCTTCCACATAAGGTGAGTCTTTTGATGAGAGGTGTTCTTAGCTGGCTGCTCAGACATGCTCCCAGCTGATAAGAGCAAAGATCAAGAATCTTACACAGAAAATGAACTAGAAAGCCCTTAGGACCTGAGTAAATACTATCTCACTAGAAAATGAATTCTGATAGGCTCCTATCAACTTTAATTACTTTAAGACTATTATCCATGTAACAAGCTTCTCTGGCATTTCTAAAGAAGAGGTATATTTAATAAATGAAGAACTTAGTAAAAACTATTCCCTAATTACACCCATTAGAAAATTTAAGCTACAAGAAAACCAATAAAGCTTCTGTTGTATCTCACGCAGACAGCAATTAATGAAGAGTTATCTTAAGTATGAATTAGCAAGCACCCTTTGCTTTCTTGAATATGCTACCTTAGGCATCGTTTCAATGAAGGAAAATGTCTTATGCATATTCTGATTAACTGCACAGTAGTCCTCAGTCTGCAATTTGAAAACCATGTTGCCATTAATTAATGATGCACTGGTGTCAGAATAATAACAGATATGGAAATGAACATGTACCAAAGGAAAGGCAAAAAACAAGCTACAGGAATGTTCATTTGGATTAATTATTTTTAAAAAAACCCTCCAGGAATTAAATACTGCAGGAAGTCACTTTCTGTCACATAGTTTACTACACTGAAAGTTCCATAGTAAAAATGTTCTCTGCCCTTTCAGTTCTTCTTAATCATTGTATTTCTGGCCTGACTTTCATCAATGCAACAATAATCTCTAGCAAAGATGACACACTGAAGGAATATTTCAGCTGTATATCACAAGAGACAAAAAATTTTATTTAACGTTTCTGATTTATATTTCTCTAACAAGTCACAATTAAATTCTTTGTCTCTTCCATTTCAGAAGTGGACATTACCCTGCATTTCATCTTTAACCCAAAGCTTATGCCAGACAGTGTTAACATATGTTTGAACTGCTGTTACTAGGTAGCAAAAAATCATTTGATTTGTAAAGAAATGTTAGCTACACATAGAAAGAAACTCTTCAACTAATTAGACACCTTCTGTTGTAAAAGCAAAGTTAAGCACTTGAGTAAATACTTTGATCAGCTAATTACTCATCAAAACTGTCTTAAGTAAACTTCTGAGACAATCTGCTTCTAAGTATCATTTGAACCAATTACACATGTTTTGTTTCAAACCTAAAAGTAAATAACCTCTCACCTTTTGGTTTGATAACCTTTCTCAACAAAAGGTCATTTAAGATTGCCACTTTTCCTCCAGTTTGGTCCCTTTTGGAAGCAATACAGACTTCAACTCTCCTTTTCAGAGGTTATCTAAGACTGGTGTAGGAAAGAGATGAAAAGGTCATCCTAACCTTTTCATCCCTCTGCTTTGCCCTGAACGCTGTGATATTTTGTCACTGGACTATATAATTAGGACCTCCTTCACTTCATTAGATCTGAGTCACCCTGTTGGGCTAGCAACAAACCGAACCATGTTTCCAAGGAAAGCCACCTCTCCTGTGTGTAATGTCTTAATTAAAAAAATGAAGTAATTCTGAATCTTAAAACTTGGACAGGTTTAATTTTGATCACAAAGAGGGATGCAAAAACAATTGCTTTCTCCTGTAAGAAAAACCCGAAAAGGTGTTGGAAAAGTGTATTAATCTACCTCACTGGAGAAAGGCCTCCAAGTGTCGAGAGAGAAAGCTCTAGCGTGACCGAACCACTGTACCACTTCTGTAGGTTTCCTGGCAATTAGGGAAAATCATGAAAAGTCGTGATCTGCTTCCACAACAGAGTCCTAATGACAAAACACTAAAGAGCAAAAGGGTCAGCCGGCTTTAACCAAAGCTGTCAGAAACAGTCCTTTCTGTTTAAATATTAGAGATTGATTTTGCCAGGGAACTTGAAATGACCCAATTTCCTCTTCAGCAAAGCCTAAGTCAGAGGAAAGAAACTGTGCACGTTATTGCTAATCAGTGCTGGAGGGAACTAATTCTTGTGCTTATGTAATTGACAAAATATCAGTCTGGTGCAACCTAACCTGAAACCATTTTTGGGGGTTCTGCAAGCGAGGAAGGTAGCACCATAGTTTCCATTGCTTCTGTCATCCTCCATCACCCATCCTGTGAGTCAGGAAATACTTACACTGAATTATTAATAAGGAAAGAAGACACAGTAATTGAAATCAACTTGGGACTTATAGATCTTCATGCTTAAATATTAGGCCTTTTTAAAGTAAAATATGAGTACTATGGATGAAAACCCATTTCATATCTGGCAGAACAATATAATATAAATAGGAAAAAAATCCTTTTAAGGGGATGCTTTGCAAAAGCACCATATTCAACCTCTACAAGCGCTAGAGGGGTATACACAAAGAATGAAGTATTATACACTGCGTATCTCAACCTCTATCTGCTATGTGAAGGAACACCATAATTTACACCAAACAGCTGTGCAAAATGCGTCCTGAAAAAAACACGGTTATGTAGCAAGTCTACACTAAAGAGCACGCAGATATTCTCAGTCTAGATCCTGATGTGTTCTTAAACAGAATCTGATGTGGAAGCACCTGCTGAGACTAACATTTTCAGCAGCAGATTATGGAGATTTATAGCTTGTGTCCTTGCTGCATGTGTGTAGCTTTTGTGCTCCTCATGTGCAGCAAGTGGGAAATATCGGGACTGCTCTTTTCAGTCCTATCAGCACCTGCAAATCTGCTAAGGTGAGCTCAAAGGTGGTAGGTAATGTATCACATAGAATAGTGGAGGGAGGAGTAATTATATAAGTTATAATAGATTAATTGTGGTAAGAATAGAACAGAAATAATAGCAAAAGATAGTCTAGGGCAAATACCTGCAGTCTGGGGAATTGCTACAGATTGGAGGAAAGGTCATGGAAATACTGAAACAGAAACTGCGTATTGCAGTACAAAACAAATATGGTTTTTCAGCTGTGGAAGTACAGAGCTTGCAGGACTAAAAGTTGTGCACATTTTAACCGAAATGTGATTAATCTTTGGTTGGACCATTTTTTTCCCTAATAAACAGGTCATCTTTCTTCAGCAGACACATTTTAGAAATTATATTCTCAGGGGTTGTTTTAATAGTATTGTATTATTTTTGAAGGCACTGTTTCTGAAGGGGTTGGAAAAGGTAAAGAAGATAAATATATGTCAGCTGCAGCCACCTAAATAAACTTGTACGAACTGAGATGGATTAAGTTTCCCTGATACAATACAACTTGTTTTCTGCATGCACACAAAAGGGCTAAAATTTGTTGTTATCAATATGACAGAATTTCTAAATCTTGAAGTAATTTTCTACAATTTAGGTCAAAATACTTGGAAGACAGTGGTTTGCTAGAGATTCACTCCTTCCTTTTGTGATCAGGAGGTTTTAGGCACCAGTATTGATGAGCTTTCTGATTTTTCTCTTTTTCCCCATGCCAATGAACAAGCTATACAAAGGTATGTGCCATATGTATAAAAATAAATGTGACTCGGCAAAATATTTGTAAGTGTTTTGCTGCTAACACAACTGAGACATTGAGAACTATAAGGGAGTAGGTCTGTACAGACTAAGGAAGACTGGAGCCCAGCTGGACTCCAAGAGGCATTGTATTTGCAGTTGGGCAGCTGAAGGCTTGGTTTTCAGACTATACCCCTAGTTAGTCTTTGTCTCTGATCTCTCTCTCCCAGCTAAGCACAGGAAGTTTGAAGGTAAAAGAAATGAAGAAAAAAAAAAGAAATAAAAGAAATGAACTAGGAAAGGTTGGAAACAGGAATTAGGAAAGGCAGATTATAAAACCAACTTCTCAGCATCTGTTTTGATGTGCAAGCGCAGGCTGCTCCTGGATCTCATGAAGAAGTTCAAGCAAGCAGAAAATATCAGAGATTGCAAGGGTTTATATAAAAGGGAAGTGTTTAACTGTACCTAACTGCAGTTAACATTTCTCTCTTTAAAGCTTAGGAGTTCCTCTTTCGGCCTCCATGAAAGCTTTAAAAGTTAGGTTGCCATGACATTAGGCACTAGTCACATTGACAGCTGAGCTGCTCATTCTGGTTTTATTCTTCATTTAACTTGCTACTAGCAGTCATTCTTCTGTTTGACAGGCATAGGTATATTGGAGCAAACAATCACACAAGGACCCTTAATAAGACAGAGGGCTGGAAGACAGGTACCCCTGGCCCCTGACAAGCTGTTGAGGTATTTAACTGGGGGACCGATAGGTCTCAAAATCAAAGCGATCTCAAAGAGGAAAATCAACCTGGTAAATGTCACCTCTGCTGTACAACTGGCTCACCTGAAAATGCAGTGTGCTGTAATGAAGCGTGAATGAATTGTGTAAGTTTGTGGTTGGCAGGGGGTAGCACTGTGACTGCTTTCTCTGGCGGGTTTTAAATGACTCGAGCAGTTGGCCTCATTGCTTAAGCTCAAAGGCTGTGAACCCGAGTGCTTGTGTATTTTAGGTGAAAATACTGGAGCAGAACAGCCCCGAGTCACAACAGTGAGGCAGAGTGACAGGTGCCTGTTCCTCCAAATCCTTCCTGAGCTGAAAGCCTGCTTGGGTTTCTCACTGATGGGATTTTCAGAGGGGCTGCTAAGAGTGCCCAACAGAGACCTGGCAGTAAGATAAGAAACCAGTCTTCAGTTGTGCTGAAACTGTTGCAAATGCTCAACACAAAAGTAAACTTTCTTTGTTTAAATGTTGGTATAAAAGCCATTGATATGAGACTTACTAGCCCCCGGGCTTTCAAAAGGCTTTTTAATTCAGTAAAAGAACAACTCCCGCTGCCTCCAGACAGAGCTGAAGTCTTCCTAATCCTCCCAGCAGCTGCAGCTTCAGTAATTAATGGGGGGGGGGGGGAGGGAGGGGTGTGAGGGGGGTGTGGGTAGGGGGGGCGGAGAGTGGGGAGTGTCAGAGTTGGTGGGGGGTGTCCCTTGCAGACTCACCAAACAACTTATTGCACAGGCCAATGAACTCTACATTTGTATGCCTTTTACATATGCACTCCGGTAGAAGGACTGTACTTGCTTGACCAATAAGTGATAAGTAGCTGCAGAAGCTCGTTCAGCATGCAGGGAGCTGTGAAAATACATTCCAGCTGGGAATGTTGTGACAGTTAGGATAAAGATCCGTTACTTAACTACCTTTGAGGATCTGGCTCTTCCCACAGTATACTTTGTTTGGGAATATCATCTCTACAAACAGCTTCTTATTTCATGGCTGAAGAGTAGTAACTGAACACGTTCAGACAAATTTACCATGAAAGTATTGTATTCCTTTTATCTTTAGACGGAGGAAATTCTTCAGGCAATGTTTCTTTTGATCGGTAAATGCCAACCCAGCAGTCTGCTGCTGTCAGTGATGAAGCTGTAGGTATCTGCCTGTTCTGCCTTGACAGTAAGGCCTAAACCAGAAATGCATGCAATTCATTCTCCAAATGCCTCCACAGTGCCAGCCGGGCACGATGACAGTGAAACCAGCTGTGGGAATGGTGCCTTCCCACACCCAGGGAAAGGCGGGAGGCCTGCTCGTCACAAACAGCCTGTGGCACAGTCCACGGACTGTGGCAGGGATCCAGACAACAAGGAAAAATCCTCCCTGTCAAGGGGTTCAGCTCGCTTGCTTTTATTGGTTCCCTGCATCTTGGCTTGCAGAGCAGTAGCACTTCTCCCACCCAGCTAAGATTGATGCTGTCAGAACAAAGGCAGCATAAGTCATAGGCAAAGGTCTAAATAGCAAGTGTTCACCTTTCTGGACATGCTTTTAACAAGAATCTGGGATCAATAATCCCTTCTGTTCAGGGAAATATGGATCTTTTTCTCCAGGCTCTGCTGAAGGCATCAGTCTATTTAATGCAGCACTGGTTTAAGCATGATTATCTAAACTTAATGACTTAATCTAGGTTTACAAGATCTTTATTTTTTTCAATTCTTACTCTTTCATACAGACAGGTACGCATCTGGTGAGATGCTCTACAAGTGGACAGAGGTAAGTTTGATACTGGGCTGAGTAGCTGATATGTTCAGGCAGACTGGTTACTGTTACATCTTGGCACCAAAGCATTGTTGATACTGCTTAGACAATCTTATTGAGAAGTCTACCCCTCCTAAAGGCTTCAGAACCAAAAGTGAGTCACAGATCTGAGTTTACAGCCCCTGCAAATGCAAAAGTTTTTTAAAGTGAGAAGGAAAGGGAGAAGAGCAAAATAAATATGCACCATGCACTTTTAAATTATTTAGTCTATATAATAAGGGTTGGGGAGTATATGCTGGTACTTAAGTATTTGACAAGTAATTTCTAATGAAGATTGAAAATAATGATCTTCTGAAGATCTTTTTGGGACGATAAAACAGAGCAATGCAAGAGAATGTTCTAGATGTTGTTTTCTACTGGGGATGGTAAGACTGGCAATACTGCTAACACACAGAAGTTGCAGAGACCTACTGGCTGAACTGGGTGGAAATCCAAGTTTTTGAATGTAGAACTGCAACTAGTCCTTTACAGTTGATCTGCTTCTTTCAGAGTCATGAAACTATATCTTGAGCATACAAACAGGAGGGGAATCAACTTTTTAAAAGGGCAGATAATGGCAGGACAAGGGGGAATGGTTTAAAGCTGAAGGAGGGAAGGTTTAGATTGAATATTAGGGGGAAGTTTTTTATGGAAAGAGAGGTGAGGTCCTGGAACAGGCTGCCCAGAGAGGTGGTGGATGCCCCATCCCTGGAAGTGTTCAAGGCCAGGTTGGATGGGGACGTGGGCAACCTTGTGTAGATTCAGGCCTGAGGTTGGTGGCCCTGCTTGTGGCAGGGGGGTTGGAGCTTTATGATCCTCGGGGTCCCTTCCAACCCTTGCCATTCTATGATTCTACGATTCTATGATCTCATGAGTGTGCCCATAGTTAAAGCTGAAGCAAAATATCAAAAGCACAGAGATAACATTACAAGAATCTTTTGCACGACATGCAAGCCCCTAATTTTGCAGATAAAATCTCGGTTCTAAACAGATGGTGTTATTTACTGTTATCTGTCCTCAAGTTGGTTGTTGGAGACATCAAAATCCGGTACCCAAAAATTGGAAAAGGTAATGGCTTCACTGTTACCCAACCAATAAGCGATGACATGTTTATTATTGCACTGCAGCAAAAGTAGACCTCTAACTAGTAAAAATATGCGAGGTCATTTCAGGATGATCAGTGGGGCCACAACAAACACACATCACTGCAGAACCACATGTGAAATGCTTCTGTCATAGAGCTAGTGAAAATGTCATTTGTGGTATGTGATGGAAAGGACCCAGTGACTCTGGTACACTCTAAATTCACAGGAGATTTGTCACCAGAGAAAACTGACCCCTTGACCATCCCAGAGTATCTCACCATAGCTGGGCATTTTAAGCATATGATCTGTGTTGCTGGTTTTGAGAGGCGACCTGCCATGATATTGTGGTAACTGCTTATGTTTTAGTACTTAATATCCTTAGGTGAAAAAGGAGAGCAACTGTGAATACAAGGAAAAGCACTAAAATATTGAAAAAACTGAATTTCTAGGCCAAATGCTCAGTTTTCCATCATTTTTAGGTCCATATCATGTCAGGCTGATAACTGTTTTAATCAATGGAGCAACATATTTAAGCTATTTTAGGATTCAAAGGCTATCAAAGTTAGGAACTCTTGCTCAGATAACAGGAGCATCACAGTTCAGACACCTTTGCAGAACTGGAAGAAGCTGCTTCTTGTGGTTAAAGTCCTGTGTGCTATAAATACAATAGCTGAAAAACTGTAAATTTATACTGGCTGTGAACAGAGACAGAGTGATAAAGAGCTTTATATTAATCTGGATTTCCCTTTCAGATTGTTAGAACCAACATGGCCTATTTTCAAGGACCCTGGCAAGACCTACTTATCAGTGGCTGAGGTATTTGTGGCTGTAGACAAGTATTGCTTGGCACTTGCAATTGTGATTGTATTTCCATTTCAAAAACACATGGCTAGGATTTGGTCACTCTTTTTTGTGATTCTGTCTTGTACTTGACATGGCCTAAAGTCATACTTAGAGCCTAAATTTAAACACCAGATATTGCATTTTCCTCTTGCCTCATGAGAACGCCCTGTAGACACGTATCTGTATATGACATACCCTCCCTTACCTCAACTAGCTGAATATACTGTCATCTTTAATAGTAGAAAAGCTGAGGACGAGACATCCTATGTTCGCTAGATGGCTCTTGAATATTGATGATGGAAGCACAGGTGGAAACTGAAGTTACATTAAGCCGTTGTAGATGTAAGACAGATAGGATTTTTCATAGGAAGCTTAACGTCCTTGGAAGGGCTTTTGGAGATTTGTGACAGATTCACTTGGTACTTAGTTACTTCCAGTGGTTGGGAGTGCCCCACCAGGGAGGTGCACTGGATGCACGTATTTCTGAAGAGGAGTTGCAGCTCAGGGCTCAAACAGCAGACAGCAGTGGCTGACAGGATGACCCCATGTTGGTCAAAACAATAGTCTGTAGCAGAACTATAGAATTAGAACTTTGTGATACTGAATGGTAACAGTTGAAGGCTACATGGAAAGACCATTGAACCAGAGACCCAAACCTTAATTTCACTCTGGGATATTCAATGGCACAGCAATGCTGTGCCCGGGGCTTTGTCGGAGGCACAGACCAGGCTCTAAGGATGCCAAGTTAGATATACTTCTTGCATACCACTTAAAGTAAATGTCTTTGTCCATGCTCATGCTAGAAAGGCAGAATAAAACAGTGCACTGGGATTTCTTAACATAAATCAGTTTTTTGAAGGTTAGCACTATCACTGCTGGTGCTTAACCACCATCAGTTAAAATTGTAATGGATTTAATGTTTGAATTATATATATGTAATTTCAATAATAATAATAATAATAATAATGAAATAAACCTCATCATTCCTTAAATGCTGCTGTGGAGGCTGAGAAGCAGAACTTCAATAGACACCTGGAATTCCATAATGATTTTGCCTTAACTTAGTGAAAATATCTTTATTCTACATGTATCCTTGCCAAACAGTAGAAACAAGTGTAGACATTAGAGCAATCTCGATACATATTTGACACTTGAGGGAATATTGCACCTTGAAATAGAGAGGGGAACTGGTTAATCTAACTGAAAAGGAGGAAAGGGGTGGTCATAGATTTAAACTGTTTGGAGTAGAGAGGAAGTTAAAAAAGAGTTTTTAAAGGAGTCATTTCAGAAAGAGAGGCTTTCTGATTGAAAGTCCATCTACTAACCTGATGAAGCAAAAAATAAGTTTCAACTAAGAGAGAAGAGGAGACAACTGCTGTGGTTTCATCTGCACCTTTTGTGCTTAACCTTCAGGTCTTGTCGCTGTCCCGACTGTGCTGAGCTGAGTGCTTTCTGTTGTGAGCGTGTTGTGTTGCAAAAGGTTGGGTGGTTACAAGAATAAAAATTTCTTCCACTGTTGCCAGACACAGGACACAGAAGGGAAAGAATACGTCAACTAGAGCACAGGTGGGATGTGTGAAATGGATACAGAGCTCTACAAGGTGGCAGTAGCAGGAGGAACCCCCTTGTGATTATAACATTAGCTTAAGGCTAACCCCACATATTGAGCTGTCAACTCTGAGAGAAAAGACACATAGGAACTCATTTTTCTATTTGATGGGCCACAGTGGGATTGAGGAATGAAAATGAAAAGTGAAATTAAATTCAATGAGCAATACTTTGAAGGTAATGCTGTAAAAATTGTAAGGGTGCTAGCAGCCTTTAGGCAAGAGATGGGGTTCCTTAACACAGGCCATTATTTGTGTTAGTTGAAGTGTTTCCATTTATGTGATTTGACATTTTTTCTCTGACACACTCATACCTATGGTACCTTAAGATACTAACTGGCTTTGTAGCTGGTAAGAATGATTGGAAGAAAACATCAAAATAATAAAGTAACATTCAAACAACAAGAGAAGCAAGACTACTTTTGAAGAAGTCAACAAAAAGTGATAAAATTATTTTAATTTTGAGAAGCTCTTGATGCTTTTACTGACATCTAATGAAAAATTGGTATAACTTCAGCAAGCACCTTAAAATAAATGTTTTGAATGGTTGCTCAATAAAGGCTTTATCTCCTTTTTTTTTTTGTGTGTCAGCCATTAGAAAATATTAAGCCTCTTTGTGGTTGAGGTATTCTTAGCCATAAAATCATTTTGACCATTCCTAAAATCTGCAAGTCTTTGAGTTTAAGCTGTGCTGAAAAAATTAACATGATTTATTTCAGGAAAAGCAGTCATAAATGAGATATATTATTTGATAAAAATCAGATAAAATAACTGGAGCTCCTGTCTTCACTTACTCAAGCAACTTTCCTTTTTAAACTGAGAAAAAGCTCTTATAAGTGATTGGTCATACTGACCTTCTCTGTAGCCTTTCCCCCACTTGTTAATGGCGAAATGGAACAATATTTACTTGAAGAGATGTACCTGAGATTATCTATATATCAGAAGTAAAGATTTACAGTTTGTTGTATTGAAGATGAAATTATTTATATAAACTAATCATGGAAAAGAGAATTGGGGATTTCTGGTTAAAGTGAAGAGTCAGATGCCACTATGCTCAGATTTTTCTGACACGTAGTTTTATTACAGCTGGTCTTTGGGAAATTTCCTGTAAATATCCAGTCTGAAGTGAAAAACCAAGTAACTTTCTTGAGCACTTCAATTAAGATTGCTGCTTTAATTTATACGAGGTAGACATGTGCTTGACAGTGCTTGTACTATTTGCACTGAAGATGATTTCCGCTGGTTCAGACCAGACCATCTTTTGCCTTGGATGTGGTGGTGAGACAAAAAAATATTTCATTTATATAAGTGAATTCGTGTATCGTTGAAGTCTGTTATTTCACATATTTTCTCCAGTTTGGTGTTTGTTCTGAGGAGGTTAAGTAACAGTTGTTGGAAACTGTGGTTATGACTTGGAAAGGATAACAGAGTAATATAGTGTATGTTTTCAATTGATCAGCTCAGCCTCTTGCTGTTTGAGGCTGGGAAATGAGAAGTGGTAATCTGTTTTCCTGCATTTATTTACAAGTTTGTCAGTAAAAGTTGCATCTGAAGGCCTGAACAAATTGCAACCATCTTGTCAGTGTTCTGAAATAATGGGGGGGTTGGTGTGTGTGTGTGTGTATCCAGATTCCCTCAGTCCCTCATGGTTCCTATGATAACTTTAGGCTCGAGCTATTTCAGTAAATGTCCTATTTAAATGAATATACAGCTGAGAGTGGGAAAAGAAGGCGCAAACTGCCAGTGTTAACCCCCAGTGTGTTAATTTGAAAATTGTTTTCTTCTGAAATTTGTTGGACCCCACGGCTTACCTTGTATTCCAGGGGTTTCTTAGATCTTCTGATCACTCCTCACCAACTGTGCCAAACAACTGAGCTCATACGATTGAGCTTTGACAAGGGAAGCAGGCCCCTTGAATTTGAAACCTGAGAGACAGAGCTGATAGCGCAAAGCAGACGAGAAGTTTACTTCATTGTGGACAACAAAATACTCAGACAGATGTGTTAATTAAAGCCTGTGCAGCACCACTGAACCCTGTGTTGGGACTTGCTTTTCTCTCAGTACAGGGAAGACACATTGCACAGGTCTTGTGCCCGTTCCCTGCCTGATTGTGCAGTGCTTGCTGCCTCTGTTTTTCCCTGGCTCTTAGAGGAGAGATTAGGAATTAAACCAGGATTCTGCGCTGTCCTAGTGCCAGCTGGAACAGAGCTTTTTGGAGAAAATGTTTGGTACTACTAGCCCTATTTAGGTTAGCTTTACTATATTCAGGCACCCACACTTTTAAGCTTTTCTAGGCATGGTGCTGCCTTTATTAAGTGTTCCAAAATCATGGAGGTATTCAGATTATCATGAAAACCAGCAGCTCAGCTCTTGATAGACAACTGAATAGTATTTTGCTAAATTGGAACCCAAAGTAGCAAAAGACATTTTGCATTTTAAAAATAATAATTTTCAGGTCTAGTACCACATTAAATCAAGTTGATTTTTCATTTCAGAGGCACTGGAACCCACTAATACTTTGGAAAGAAGAGATATTTCAAGATTCAACTAGGAAAGAATACCATTGGTATGAGTTTCTGACTTACTGCCTTCCTATGCTTATACACTGAGACTACTGAGGTTTTAAATAATGTTCTACACTGGGCTGCATCTATCAAATATAATTCATTAAAGTTATGCAATTAATATTTCTTTGCACGGTACCATACTTGCAGCTGGTAGTAGTCATAGCTAACAGATTTAGAGATATACATTTTTTTTAAGCTAAAAAAGAGGACTGACAGTGCTGTCATATGTATTTACTTGGTACTACCTGGACTGCCTATATGCTGTCATTCTGAAGAAACTTGTTCTTCCTGCATGTTTATTGGAAGGGGTTTCACTACCACCTCAGTCTATGAGAATGGAAACAGATCAAAAATATGGTGAAAAATATTAATTTTTTTATGTGAAGTAGTGCTCATTCCTAATGCTTGTTAGAGTGGACTGCATTTAAATGAGCAAGAGAAAAGCTGTACTAAGTAATTTTTAAGATCTCAGTTATTAGTATTACAGAAAGCTTCTCTAGATTCAGAGAAATTCAAATCAAAGCTCAGTTACTTTGAAGAAGAGTAATTGTAGAGCACCACTTAAGACAACCTACAGAAGCACTTGTTCCTCACTTGCCTTTTTTTTTTTCTTTTTTTTTTTTTTTCTCTAATTCAGTTACAGCTGGTCTGTGGTGGAAATAACAAGTCAGCTTATTTTTTACTCGTGGAAAGACTTACCCAAAGCTGGCAAACTGCTAGATGAAAGTGGATTTAGAAGTGGGAAGATGTTACAGCTTCTGCAGTGTGAGCAATGGTAATCCAGGCTGCAAAAGAGTTCATGATGGTGATGTCTGCCAACCACTGCTCCTTGTCAGTCCTCCAGTCCTCCACACTGAGATGGCTGTGAAGATGCTAGTCACTCAAGAGCATTTCCTAGCTTACATTTATCCATAGTTTGGACAGCTCAACTTGCTTCAGGCACTAGAACTATGAGTAGAAGGTGAAGGCTTCTGTGATGTTTTCCTTTTCTACCCAAGGCTGTATTGGCTGAAGCAGCCCTGACTGCCTGTACTGGGAGCAACAAACTGATGTAGCTGGAGAAGGAAGGGAAAATACAGTCTCATTTTCAATATCACTGCTGATCATGAGGACAGACCAAGTAGCTCCAGTCACAGTGAAACAATGTATATCCCAAAGTGGGAGACCCCATCTAGTCCCCAGGCCAGCCCAGGTCTCATTGCCAAGTCCTTCCTCTCATATCTCTGGTCAATTTTGGAAAAGCAGGACATCAATTACTTTGTTAAGGACATGAACTCTCAGTTGTGGCTGAGAAAATATTAGTGGCCCTTTGGCCGAGGACTTGTTCAGAACACAGATGCACAGCTTTGGTGAGATGGCATTTACTCGTGCAAGTCCACTACATAGGCAGGAAAATGTAGGCACTTCATAGTGATGCAATTGTTAAAAGTCGGTCTATGTTCATTCTTTTGAGATAGTACCAAAAAACCATCCCAACAAAACCCAAAACAAAACCCAACAGCAACAAAACACAGGCTAGGGCAGAAAAGGAAATTATCTTGCTTTGGATTCCTGTGACTTTCCTTTTCTTAGAAAAAGGCAATAACTTTGGAAGAAGGAAAACAAACTTAAGCTGCTGCTGACATTTCAAAGTTGTTTGTCAGTAAGAAGGTATGTGCAAGCTGATCTTTAACAATTCTGTAAGTAGCAAGTAATTTCCATTTATAATATCTCAGCTTACTGAGTTTAAGATGTGCATTGATTTTTCTTTCTTTTTTTTTTTTTAATAGTATGTTGCAAAATGCTTTAACCACTACCTTGCAAACACAGAAATCAGAACTAATGTATGAAATCACTTAAAGGCAGCACAGTTAATGGGGCTGTCCTGAAAAATTGCAGCTGTGGCCTTTCTTATAGCTAGTAAAATCTACTTATTCAACACATACACGCTTTCACCTCACTAAGATGTTGAATTTGAAACTTCTTAAGCCTTTGTCTCTCTTCGGGAAAATTACAGCCTGATGAGGACCAACTACACTGCAAACACTGTGCCAACTACCCAAACACTATGCTTACAACAAACATTGGAATCAAAGGCTAACTGAATATTTTCTAAGATAAAATCTTCTATGAACTCAGGTGTCATGAATTTCCATAGCAGACAGATACTTAACAACTGACAGTGAGGTACTGAGTGAACTTGTCTGAAGTGTTGACAGACTAGTACAAGTAAAAAGGATTAAAGTGAGTGGTCTCGGACTTCTCTTGTATGGTGCTTCTAGTGGATGTGACTGATCTGCTGGACTTGAAAAGGTACATACAACCTGCCTACTTTTCAAGTAATAAATTGAACTTCCGCTGGATGAAGCAGCTTACTCCTGCCCTCGTCGAGCAAAATATGAATTGCAAATTTGTCAACAATATTACATCTCTCCTGCACATTTTAATTCATGTAGATGTCACACATTCCTCAATATTTCAGGGCTATTTAACTCTGCAATATGATGGGCAGATTATTCTATTATCTTTAGACAAGATTCAGCACCATTAGTGGCAGGTAGCTCAACCATGCTGTCCCATGCACCACGGACACCTGGAAATACCACAATTGGGGTGTTTGCACACTGGCTTAAAAAAAAAAAAAAAGAAGGCTTATTCTAATGTACTAATTTCTAATGCAAGGGAAAGAGAATGCTGAGCTTAGTTATGTCAGCTTGGTAATCTGCTGCAGATCAACATATGTCAAACAATATTCACATATAAATTAAAAGGGATGTTACTTATTAACAACTGGTAGATTCAGATAAAAGTTTTAGACTGTAGAATATTAAAGGCTGTTTGAGCCACCTGCCCTTCCATGGTGTGTTCAAACTACAACGAAGAAATTAATTACTTTATATTTCAACTTTGCTAAATTCAGTTAGCTGTTTTGTTTTCAAAGGATTCTGCTTAAAAAGATTTTATCAGTTTAATTTTGCTTATCATAGAAATCATAGAATTGTAGGGGTTGGAAGTGACCTCAAGAGATTGAGACCAAGCCCCCTGCCAAAACAGGCTCCCTAGGACATATCACTCAGATAGGCGTCCAGATGGGTCTTGAATATCTCCAGAGGAGGAGACTCCACCACCTCCCTGGGCAGCCTGTCCCAGGGTTCTGTCACCCTCACTGTGAAAAAGTTCTTCTGCGTGTTGGTGTGGAACTTCCTATGCTCCAACGTGCAGCCACTGCCCCTTGTCCTATCTCCACAGACCACTGAAAAGGGGGGCTGGCTGATTCCCCCTGCATCCCCTGCTTAAGATAATTATAGACTTTAATTAGGTCCCCCCTTAGTCTTCTCAAGGCTGAAGAGTCCCAACTTACTCAGCCTTTCCTCATAGGGGAGATGCTCCAGGCCCCTAATCATCTTCGTAGCCCTAAGATATTAAGGATTTGGTGATATGTAGATAAACTGCTCTGCTTGACAACGTGGCTAAGGAGTGAACCACTAGATAAACTAAAAATCTCAAGGATCATTCAGGGGATAAACACAGTAATTTTGTTACAGGAAGAAAGAAATTTGGTATAGCTTCAACAGTAATTTAAAAACTACTCCTTCTGAAAGTATGTTTAATTGTCACATATAAAGAGCCAGGTGGGCTGCACCTGTCTAAGAAAATGCATCCTTTGAACTGAGATGATTTCTTACCTTGATTAAATTTGTGAGATTTTGAAGCCTGTAAATTTAAAAGGCAGCGAGTACTGGCTATCAAAAGGGGTTACCAAGAGACTCTTCAAACTTCCTTACTCTTAAAAATCTTCTCACACTGCTCCTTACAACTGCTATCATACATAATTAGTTGTGCAAACTGTCCTACTATTGGCACCTGATAGTTCATATCACAGTAGAGCGACTAACTGCTTAAGAAAACATTCACAGCTTACAACCTGAAAACTTTCAGAAGCCATGCAGAAAATTCAGCCTATGTTTTGCCATCCTACCTCCACAGCAGTGGAGAGCTGCACACGTTTCAAACAGACAGAAGGAATGGGAGAGGGATGAGTGTGGGACCAAGCAGAAAGCAGACCGCAGATGAGGTGTGAAAGGCATTTATTTTCAGTTGGAACCGCGGGGTGAAGTTTTACCATATTGTGCACTTAATATAATGGAAAGTAGTTAAATCGCAGCAGAGCACCAATCTGCCGTGCAATGCAGCTACTGATACAAAACAACTTCATGAGCTTCTGTTGGTATTGGTGCACTTTGTATGCAGGAAGCCACTGGTGTCTATGTGTATAGCATTCTCATAAAGCACCTAGCAAACAATTATCATCTGCAAGGCTGTGAATAGAATGAAAGGTCACTAAAGACCACAGGTGCAAGGCTAGCCTACCATAAAATGGGAGAGAGAGCCCTTAAAGCCTTGTTTCTTATTGATACATTTGATTTGTTGGCTGTTTTCTTCTGAAGTAACCTCATCTCCCCCATTTTGGGGTCTCTGGGGTATTGTCTACAAGGACTGAAGTTCAGAGAACAGGGGTAGTGTGCCCACTTTGGGGGCTGCTGTGCCTTATCCTGCCTGGGTCAGCCACAGACATGCCGGGATGTAAGACTACAGCTGCTGACCCCCTGACAGCAAAGGTAGATAGCCCTGCTCTTCTCCCTTCCTGCTCCCCACACATGGGGAACAGGTGTTGAGCACAAGCCCAGCTTGACCCCACTGCTCTCTTTCTCTGGCACTCACAGGCTGTGGGATGTCCTTGCTGTGCTGCCAGGGACCAGAATGGGTCACCCCATAACCATGCCTGCAAAGATAGCTTCAAGGTTGATAGAAAAACGTGAAAAACTCGACAGAGAAGTTACTGGAGGTTGACTCCCCCATTTGCATATCTGTGAAACACCAGGTATGCCCAAATGCCTTGGCTTTGCCCACAGGAGGAACAGTTTAAAATAATGACTTGGGAATGTAGCAGTGATGAGAAGAGCTTTCTAGACTGATTGACTTGACCAGTCCCAGGTGACTTAGCTGAAGGAATCATCTTTGCTAATTTGTAATCAGTGCTTATTTTGTAAAATGAAAGGCTACATGTGAAAATGAATTTCAGGTTAATGTATCAAAACATTTTGTCTTTTTTATTTCCACAATTTTTATAAGATTTTGCTCCTGATACAGTAAGAGGGAAAGAAAGAAGGAAAGACAAAATATAAATACAACTGGAAACAATGGTGATTCACTGGCCCTAAAGGAAGAGAAGAGATGTAGCCTTTTGCCCTTAGGTCCTTATGGTACCTTACAACAGGTGAGGTGCTGAGATGGAGCCTATCTGAAATGTGGGATCTTTCCCTAGAAACTAACACTTTGCTAATTCCCTTCGTGCTCTCTTGTCCTAAGCAACAGCTGTGCCACCACCCTGCATGCACTAAGGGGTCTTAAATTGCCCTGATCAACCCCACCCTGCCCAGCAGCCAGCCCTACTTCAGCTCCAGCCCCAGGCAGCAGCTTTTCATCTAAACTGTGCCTATGGTCAGATTTGTTCTAAAATTGTTGGTTTTTTGTGGAACAGTCTTTAAATCTGTCTACCTGGTTGTTATCTGGTTGCTGAGGGGGGGCTGCTGCTAGTCTTTTCTGCTTGCCTAGTTGATGAGGGTACTGCTTCTGCTGGGATTGTCTGTGGTTTACAGTTCAAATGTGCTCGTGGGTTACCCTACTCCTATATCTCTGTGATAGAACATCAGCAAAATCTAAAGGGTAAGTTTTTGTGCTTTTTTTCTTTTTTTTTTTTTTGAAGTTCAGTGTTTATATTTTGGTTTTAATGCCCATTGGAATATGTGTAGGCAATGCTCCTGCTTAACATCATTTTAGGTGCCTACAAGGCTTCAACTACGTGAAATGTGGTTCACTTGGGAGTGTAACAGTCTCTGTCCTTTGGCCTCTTGAGACTGACTACATTAAGTATGTGCTATTGATAATAGCAGTAAGTGAAAGAGCTGAAAGCTCAAACCAAGCGTAAGGTCAGGGCTTAAGATCTCTGCAGAAGTGCTGGAAGGAAGGTGCAGGTGGTACTTTGGCTTGGGGCAGGATTAGTCTTGGCTATGCGCAAGTGAAAGCTGCGTTCACCTTGCAGTGAGGAGTATGTGTGTTGTTATTTGCCTATGGCTCTATAGCTGCTTCGTTTACCTGGTGAAATGCCCAAATGTCTCCACTGGTGTGGACTGAGTCTTACTGATACCTTTTGGGAAAGAATGTGGTAAAGATTAAAACATAATCTTGTTGTTCTCTGACTACTTGGCCTCCCCAGACTGGAGGTTTGCCTTGCAGCAAAAGGGTACTTCCCCATGTTGTTAACTTTTTCTTAGTGTGTGCCCTGGTTCCAGCCAGGACAGAACTAGCTTCCCCAAGCAGCCAGCACAGGTGGGCTCAGGTGCCCCAGGCTGTTCTCCTCATTGTGACATCATGTCACTGTAATAAAAGGGGTCAGTCAGAGAGAGGCGTCCACATGTTTCTGAGACATTCTGAGTGTGGCTGGGGCGTCGAGTCGGTCATGTCAGTGCAGCGCTCTGAGTTACTGTCTTGTCAGGTCAGTGAAGTTGTTCCATGGTATCAGTGTGACTGTTTTCTGCCCCAGGCTATGTTACGGTTCCCCTCTCCTGGTGCTGGGTCAGTAACTGTCTTTATCCCAACCCATGGTACCCTTTCTTCTGTGGGGAGGGGTGCTCAGCTGCTGCCCCTATCTGAACCATGACAGTGGTTGCTTTTGTGTTTGTTGATCCAAAACAAACTATGCAGTGTATCCTTGTGAGGCAGGTATGAAAACATGTTTCTCTTCAGCTCATTCTCACCATGGTTGAACTGGGTTATGACATTTCTTTAAGGCTGTAACAAAATTCACATGAAGGGAGGTCTACTTACCCAGAGGCCCTATCTTGGAAGGAGTTGAGCCGTGAAAAAAGTATCTGGAGATAGATGCAGTTAAGTCCTGTCCTTTTTGTAGATTTCTGTTTTGGTGTAGAGGTGTGTTTATCTTGTTGCCTAGTTCATGTTTTTAGGTGCTTGCAGATCTACATAGTGGGGTTTTTCATTGAGTATCAGGAACAGAAGGTATCTTTGCACTGAACAAATAAGGGATTCCCCCAGCAAAGAGGAAGTTAAATACTTTGAATAATTTCAGTATATGCTGAACAGTATAGGCGCATAAACCTCCCAAATGTGAAGAAACTCATGATATTGGAGGCTTGTATGGTACCGGTGATGTGTCATGGCACAGCTGCATAATGCTGTGTTGTACATATTAGTTTTCTGCTGGATGCAGAGGCTTCCATGACTTCAGCAATACTCCATGCTTGGTGCTGAGATTGAGGCATGGTCACCATATGCATTATGACAAAATGACAATAGCTTCCTAGATACCAAATTTTTTTAAATCCTGTACGGAAAATAAGGCTTTGTATATATCTTTCACAATTATTTTGAAAAACTTTATTTCTGCAAAGACTCTAGAAGAACTGTGGGTTTGACTTTAAGATTGTAACTGTAGAACACTTGTTTGAGGAAATGGAATGCTTTCAGCAAATAATTGTGCTACCTTTATGGGAGCTAGCTGTAGAGGAGCAAGTACTTGTGTCTTGGTTGTTTGTTGTCCTATGGTCCTTCTAAGAATATTCTGTGTTTTTAACCACTCTTGAATTAAGGCCTTCAAGGGAGGTTTTTAGCTTAAATCTCTGTTTTTGAGGGGATCTCTTGGAGTCTGCTGTCTAAACCTTATAAGATTCTATATTAATAAATGCTGACAGCACCCATCTTTTGTTTTTTATTTCTTAAACACTGTTCTGAAGCTGAGTTACAAGTATAAAAAAAGCAGCTTGGGAGAACAATATATTTTTGAACATCTTGAAGCCTTGAGCATGAAATCAAAGCCACAGTGTTTTTTCAGGTATGTGAAGTTTCTTAAGACACCAACAGAAGTTCAGCTGCTTTGAGATCTGGAGGGAGCTTTTGTGAACATACGGCTTCTTCAGGCTGAATGTACTGCTTAGTCATGTGTTTCCTAATAGCGTTGATCTGTAAAGATTTGAGTTGAGTTTTCTCTTACTAGTGTCTTAAATATAAAAATGGTGGGTGGTCACCAAAAAAAGGTTTGTAAAGTAGTAATTGGAGGGACCCTTACAGCACAGGGTGGTCTATCAACCTTCTACTGCTTGAAATGAACCTATAATTTCACTGAAAATGTGTAGAGGACTCAAATGTTAACTGCAATATGATTAACATTCCATAAGCTAACATCTGACCACAAGTTGTGGTCAGAACATGTAAAATTAAGTCCCCTTGACTTCCTTTCTCTTGCAACAAAGATGATATTTTTCTTTTATAATCTGAAATTGTTTGTGTTGGGAGTTGGATAGTTCTTATATGTTAAACAGGCCTCTACTTTGAGATAGTAGCTTAAGGTAGGTGCACAATAGTCTGGGTGTTGAGTTGTGCGTTTGACTTACAAGCTATTTCTCCTTTCTCTTTAAGCTTGCCAAATCTTCAAACTTTAAACAACTTTAAAGCATATTCAGGTATTTCTGTGCTACAGGAAGCAATGCAAGGAGGATGTGTTAGGAAAAACAGTGCCCCCTCTAGTTTTGCATTTAAACAAATGGAAGAGACTAGGCTAGCTACCTACTATATGTATCGATCTTCAAATTTTATAAGCTTTTTAGACATGGAGTTGCGCATAGCTACTGAAAGTTCTGATCCATCCTGGATGCTGTATACATATACAAGAGTTTAAATTAGCTGTTTTGAACCTGTGAGGAAGAATATGCTGTTTAAGAAGTGTAAGTTGTAGTTGACTTTATGAAAAATACATTTATTCTTCAGAAGAGTTCAGACAAGCTAAAATTCTGATGGATCTGAGGGGGTTTTTAGTAGTTTTATACTTAAAACTCACCAAGAGCATAGATTGTCTAACAGCACAATGCTAGATTTCCCTGAAAGAAAATCTGTGTGTTGTAAATAGATATTGAATATTGACTCTTGGCAGTATATGAATCTCTGTTTCTTATACTGTAACAAAATGCAATAGATACACGGTGACCCTATTGACATGTGGCTTTCCCTTTGCCCTATTTTAAAGCAATCAAAACTCTTAGACTAGAATTTTAATGCCTAATGAAACTGGAAGCTACTTTAGTTTTGTTTTTCAACTTTGTGTACCCTTGCCTAAGTCTGAATTTTCCAGGCCTTAACTCTGCTAGTACTTAGTGATGTTTTCATACTTAAAAATGTCAATGCAAATAGAGAAATTAATACCTAGCTTTGTGTGTTACCCTTCTCCCTATCTAATATAAGAATATTTCTGAAATTGCTGTGAAACTAGTGTTCTTAGGTATTTTAACTTTAAATTTCTAAGATACCACTTAAGTAGAGAGTGCAAAGAAAAATCATTAATGTGCTACAGGCTGCACAATTGTTCCTAATGGCAGGTTGTTAAAAGTACATGCTGAATTACTTGTCTAATTTGCTTTAATAATATGTAAATATTAGGAGATCATTGTATTTTCTAAATCTTAATTTGCTCAGTTATACCAGGGCAAAAGGTATAATTATAGACTTTGAAAATTGAAGTTCGTTGAAAAGTAAAAGTGTAGTTTCCGTTTTCACTAGTGGATAGTGCTGCTGTGAGAGATGCATGCTAGGGTCTGCTGGAGAAGGAGCAGACTAGTGTAAAGTGTCCTTACAAATTGAGGCAGGGGGGTATCTTGGCTCCAGTGAACACATTTCTCCTTATAAATTTGCTGCTTGGGTCTCCAGTTTTCATCTTGTTTGATACAAATGCTCTATATCAGAGTTTGTTGCCTCTAAAATTTATGTGTTTGTAACCACCTAAGGCCAAGGGATAGGATAAAGATGATTATGCAGCAGAAATGTACATTTTTAGGGTTGAGTTAGTTAAGCATGGAGACTGCTGTAGGAATATTAGACCTTTTCCTTCCATTTGGCACTGACACCCAGCATGGTATCTGAGGTTGTCAACACATTTGGTTAACGGATTTGGAAGCAGGTGGGAGAACAGACCACTGAGGGCTGAAGCAGCTTGAGTTGTCTGTGATGCTATCCCAGAGAATCAATTATGTATTAACAGTACACAATAGATAATATTTTAGCCAAACACAACTAAAGTTCTTGAAGCTAAAACAACAGTTGGGTTTTCTGAGGTACTGTGAGAGCTCACAGAAAACTTGTTTAGAGGTGGGAGAGGGTTCAAGAGGTTGACACTTTTACTGGGTATAGTGGAAGAAGATGCCCAAAGAGGATCAGGTGCTTCAACAGGTTCAGGGCACAGTTAGAGAAGATAGGCAGGAAGCTTGAATAAAGGGTACTTTTTCTGATGCAAATGTTTATTTTACTGGACTTCAGTGGCATTGATAATAACTTAGTTTGTGACAACTTCCTTCTGTCCAGTTAACAGGTGACGCAGTTTTTAATATTATGAAAGAAAAAACAAGTATTATTTTCTTGTGCTTTCAGTATTTGAAAATAATCTGGTTTTCCTTTATTGACTTACTTTAAAAGTGTACCAAGATCTTAAGAATTTTAAATAAAAATTAACTTCATGACATAAACACATTTCATAGGCACCTAGGCTCATAAATGATCACTGACACAAGCTTGTATAGTGGTGGTACCTGGTGATAATCCTTTCATTAAGTCTGTTTCTTGAAAAGTGTCTTATACACAGTTCTATACACAAATGGAATAGTATGTGATACAGTAAATCAAATCCAGATGGCAGGTACCTAGGTGACAATATGTTGGGTCCTTTTGTTCTGCAGCATCCTCTTCTGTGTGTTAATTATTTAACTAACATTGCATGTTTGTCTAAAACTTTAATCCTTTATGATTTTAGTTAATTGTTACCCATGCCCTAAGCGCATACTTGAGGTTCAATGTTTATTGCCATCATGTGTATTGAACACATTGCGAAGGGTATTTGGACCCTTCCCAGTTTACATGTTCACACCATGCAGAACTCTGTTAAAAAGGACAGACCTCATGTGATGTGGATAGAATGAATAAGTCTGTCAGACTAGAGGTACACCAATGTTTAAGGAGCAGCCTTGCTATTCCAGGTGTACTCTCAAGCACTCTGTCCTTCCAGATAGAAGGCTAGTAACTTCAGTAGTTTGTTGGTCCTGCCCAGCATTGCTTATAGCTGTGTTAGGTTCTGGAAATGAAGCAAGAAAGCACAGTGAGTGCTGTCAGACCTACGTGGGGCTGCTGCTGGGTAGGCTTGGGTGAACAGTGTAGTTTGCCCAGAAAGACCGGCCTGAGACTGGAATGAGTTAATGAGGAGTGGTCAGGGCAGCAGTTTGAACACCTCAATCATAACCAGCATGTTAAATAAAATGGAGGAAAATAGCATGGCCTTTTAAAATACCATCCCAGGCAAAAAGTTTGCCATGAACTAATGGCTGTCTCACAGAATTATTTTAATAAGCAGGAAGTTATTCAGGCTGAAAGGCTTTATCATGCCTCCTATCAAAGGCTAAGAGCACAGTCGCTGTATCCTCTGTTTTATGTGAATACAAAATCTGATGAATTCACTGTTTTGTAAATAGATTTAGTGTAATAGCTTTTGACATTATATGGAAAAGGAAACAATTAAAATAATTGTACACTAGTTCATTTGATTTTTGTCAAGCTATTGATAATAGGATTAGTATGTGCTGGTGCTTGTGGGTTTTGGTGAACTGGCATAATTTTTTTCAGTTCAGTATAGCCTGTTTTGCTTACTCTCCAAGAGCAGTAGATACATCCTGTTTCTAGCATGGGGGAAGAACTGGTACGTGTCTGTAATGAACAGGCCAGTGCAATGTGAAATTCAGAATGCTACTATACTGGAATAAAAGCTTGTACTGCACTTTGTGACAGTTGCTGTTATGCTATTGGATATTAATGGGTATTTTACCCCTCTGAGTTTTTATTCTAGAAAAGCAGGGGGCTGCAGATAAACCCAGCTTTCTAAAAGTATTCCAGATGGAAAGATCTAAAGAGCTATAGAACTGAGGTTGATCCCGCATGTGAGACTTAGTAGTAGAAACTAAAGAACAGAGCTAGTAGACATGAACATACAAAATGCAGGAGGCTCTGTAAAGGAGGCTGATCCTCAGAAAGTACTGGTGTTCTCTGAGGGGACTTAGAGTAATGATTGTCTTACCATGATAGATTAAGTGTGATGGTAGGGCCCGAGGTCAGCCAAGTGGGGTATTAGGGAGAAGGAAAACAAGGTGGGCCAGAAGATGCAACTGGAATTTAAAAAAGGAATGGATGCTTGCCTAATTTGAAAAAAGACTTGGCTGTTGCAGTGTGTTCCCTAAAAATGTTGATGGGGGTCAAAAAGAGAAAAAACCAGAATATCAGAACGTAAAGGAGAGGGATAAACACTTTCTATTTAGTTTCCTGTGCATCTTAGAACATTTAAGATCAGGGCATGTGGTTTAGGCACCAATTGACTGGTCTTCTCTTACGTGGAAAAGGTAAAGAAAAATTCCAAGGCGTGATTGTCATTAAGTCAAGTGTAAGTCAAACAAATTGGTTTACAGTAGCACTGAGGACCTTCATGGACTTGGGGTACGTAGATATAGCTGGTTTGGATATAACTTTACTCAGGCTACTACTAAGTAACGACTTGCTTGGAAGGAAAGGTGAATATACCAGAGATAATTCTGTGTATAGTTCATGCATGCTCTGCTCATTACTTAAGGTTTGTTGATGCCTGCTGTTGGAGGGATGCTAAATTTGATTTGATACAGAAATTGCTACAGGTTTACAATGAACATGTAAGCTGTAAGTCATTATCTGATTTAGTTGACTAAACAGTTCTTGGTATTTTATGAAAGATATTTTTATTCTGTGTGCCAGCTGCCTGATAGCATTGTGGAAACTCTTCAAATATTAAGTTCTTGTTAATCTGAGCTTGACTAATGAATAGGAAGTGGAACAGTGCTCCGATTGCTCTAATTTGAATGAGCCATTGTAGCAGATTCATTTGGCATAGCATATACACAACAGTCCTGCACTGGAAATGCAGACACTGATGTCAAACTGCTTTTGCTCCTGGACGCTTTTACATTCAAGCATTGCTTGAATGCTTTCTTAATGTGACTGTTACATTGATGCTTTCCCCCCATCTTTGTGGCAGTAAAATGTGTACCTAATTAGGTCTATTATAAAATGTAGAAAACTAAATTATGCGGTAGTTACGGTATTAGATCAAGATCTTAAAAGCATCATTTGTAGATATTCCTTTAGGTGGCTGAAACCAGTAACACTTTAGCTTTTACAAAATGTCAGACTTCTTTGTGTCAATAAATCTTTTTGACAGAATACTGGCTTGTAAAAACCTAGGATTTTAAGTCATCTATGTGCATGGTAGCTGGCATAACAGATACAGGGCATAAACATCTATACTGTCAACCACGATCAGAATTCATTCAGTGAGCAAATGGAAACTATTGCATTTGAAAAGGGTTTCAGGTAAAAAAAAAAACCACCATAAAGCATAGAGACCCTTGTAAACTGTTTTGCTCTAGATTATTACAGTGACTCGGGAGTTATTCTAGCCTTCCAGCCATGTATATTACATGTCTTCTAAAACACAGAATAATCCCATGCACTAGGGCCCTGACTGGAATGAATCTTGTGAGCTAATAATGTATAGCCTGGTATTTGCCTTGTAATGCTGTCATGTTTTGTTGCTATGTGAGAGAAAGCAGTAACTTGCTAATTTAAGTCTAATATTCAGATATCATTCTTCTTTTGTTCTTAATGTAGGCCCTTGACTAATCAGGCACAGTCAGATCATTTGACTTGGCTGAATGCTCCTGTAACTTACTGGCTTCTTATTATAGTGCTATAAAACTGTGTTACTAGCACTTGTCTCATAAATGTGTGGTCTATTGTATTTCAGAACTATGATATTTGATTATTTATCTTTATAGAATGTTTTAATTGAAACTTTACACTGAAGAAAATGTCTGTGTGGGAGGCTGCTACCAAAGGGTTTATGTGGTTCTAGCTGGTGACTTCAGCACTTAGAGTTGTTCGACAAAAATAAACCACTAGTGTCTACTATAAGCTGAATCTTTGAAAGTGTATTCCTAATAACTTACCCACTTCTGTATTACCTAAATCTTTGTTTCATGGTGAAGGGTTTGGTAGCTCTATTGCTTGTACATTGCTATTGAAGTTGAGCTGTGGAACAGAGAAGGAACAAACTGTAGGGTCCAAAGGGTTGCTGGTTAAGCAAGTTCCTTGAAAGACTTCAGACCTTCAATAATTTGTGGTTAACCTACTCAAAGTTTTCCTTTGAGACTAAACCTCATGTCCTAAGCATCTTCTGAGGACCCTTTTTGAAGGAGCACAGCCTGAGTCATCAGGATGCTACTTAGAACCAAATGGTCAAGCTGCATGATCAAGAATACTTTTCTGGTCCTGTCTCTGATATATTTGATGCATCATGAGAATGGTAGGATCAAGTGAAGTTAGGGCAGTGACTTTCTGGTGACGGTCACTAAAACACTCAGCATTTAATATAAATTAAATTGCATGCTTTAGTTACTTTCCTCATAAAGGCAATTAAAACTTGTGTAATGGGAAGCATGTTAAAATAGTAGAATGGAATGGGCTGGAATAAACTTTTTAAGATAGTCTATTTTCATTCCTGCCTTGGGCGTGGACTTTCTTAACCAGATTATGTTGCTTGAAAGCGCTGTCCCACCTGAATTGAAACACTTAGAAAGATGGGGCATCTGCAATTTCTGATTAAATTCTTCCAGTGGCTTACCACCCTAACCATAAACAAAATTTTCTTTGTGTACACTAACATTCTGCTTAAAGGCATTGCCTCTTGTCCTGTTACTACAGACCTTGGTAAAAAGTCTCTCCATTTTTATACAAGCCCCTCTTACTATAGCTTCTCAAAATATAAAGTCTACCTGGAGCTTCCTTTTGTCTGGGATGGACAATCCCACCTTTGTTTCACTTCAGAGGACTGGAACATCCCTATGATTGGTCTTTGAGGCCCTCCTCTGGACCTGCTCTAGAAGGCCTATGTCTGTCTTCTACTGGGGACCCCAGAGATGGATGCAGTACTCTAGGTGAGGTCTTGGGAGAAAGAGGAAAAGTATAGAGAGAGGAGGAATAGGAGTAGGCCATTTGATGCTGTTGCAGGTAAGCAAGAACCAGGCTAGAAAGCACAAGAATAATTCTAAATGTGTGGAGAATGCTGTAGTGTGTCCTCTTACCATTAAGATACGCAGGCTTTTCTCTTGAGATATAAACAGCTGAATTAAATGAACAATGTAATGAAGCAGTATCATTAGGCTCTAAATGCTTGCTATTTTATTCTTGGTTTCTGATATTTCCCCCATTGATTGGCCCATAATTAACTTATTTGTTTATCATTCAATAGGTTCTAGGGATTTACAAGCTAACGTATCCTTAAAAATGGTCAGTAATTTTGATTCTCTTAGCAATTTAAATGGGCAGCAGCTATCTCCCTCCTGCTCCTCCCCTGCCAGGTGCTAGTCAACAGCCTGTTGCTCTTCTCTTGTATCAGGAAGTTCACCTATGTGGCAACAGAAACCATCAAGGTTGGTCTTATGTGTTCATGTCCATGGCTGTGAGGACTGCTTAGTATAGCATGGATTACTTTCCCTGTATGATTTACTTCACTGCCCCAGGCTTGGCTACACTAATGCAGTTGAGGGGTAAGGATGGGTGGGGGAATGCATTCTTTCAGGGGTCGTGCCATTCTATCCTGACCGTAAATGCATTTGCATTGCCCTGCCAGTGCTTAGTCTGATATCACAGCCTGTCTGTTCTCTGCTGCCTGGCAGTTTTTCTGCTACTGTGACAATAGTCAGCGGTTAAAGTTTCTTGGTTCTTCTCTGCCTTCCCATCACTTCTATATATTTCAGGTATGTAGTTTGTCATCCGCAGAAATACTAAATGTGACTGAGTCTTACCACCTGTCCTGGGGCGCTTCAAGTAGGACAAGCTGGATTTTCCTTGGCTTTCAGTGAAAATAGCTCTCATTGCTATATCCCATACACCAATATGGTTAAAGGGAGTGTTGGGTTGACTATGTTTTCTTTGTGATGAAAGGGCCTACTAAAAGTAAGATGCAGTTTCTGAACTGCATGTCTTATTTCTGTAGACAACCTGATAATTTTGAACTTGCTGTTGCTATCTGCTATCAATTTATGCTGAGCTGAAGTTCCTACTCTCTGCCCTCCTGTCTCCTTTCCTCACAAAACTATTTCCATGATTAGGTTAATTTCAGTAAACTATGATGTAAAGTCATACCCGTCTGTTTGAAAAGGTGTAAATGGCATTTTCACGCATTAGGGGGAGAAGATCTGTTGTATGGTTCTATAGTGATCTAGGAGAAAGTACTGACAGGATACCTTGGCTGTGTTCTGCAATATGGGCTTTGGTCGTTGATGTCATGCGGGCTGCATGCTGAGAGTAACAGGATGAGTATAGGTCTTCATTTCGAGAAGAAGCTAACTTTAGAAAACCTCTCTGTGGCCGATCAAAGAACAGGCAAGCTTGCTGGGGAACTAAAGGGATCTTTAAATTTTGCCATAAAGCTACAGCTGGAGCAATCGAGTCTTCCAGAATTGGACTGGGACTACCGTTTACGTAAAGAAGGGATCAAATATATATGACATAAGAAATGTGAAATGATATAGTAACTTAAAATTCCCTGGAAGTCTTCTAGTCCAGAGCCCTCCTCAAAGCAGGTCTCATTTTATAGTTGTTGTCTCCTTTCCTAACACACTTGCTGGAAGTGATCAGTGGAACTAAGCGTAATTTAAAATTGTGTCTCTATCTTGTGATATGGCTGTGTCTGAAAAACAGTCTCTCTGAAAGCCTTCACAGGAAGCTTTTGTAGGTTCTAATCAAGGTGGTAGAGTTCTGAGTTTTCACCAAAATTTTTCAGATTTACTTTTGCGAGAAATTTTTAAAATGAATATCCGTTAAAAAAAGGATTCCTGAATGAAAATCTTTTTTTTCTATCAATCAGTAATGTATTTGGTAAGCAACTAATCTGCATTTTATGATCAGATGTTTTCAAGGTAAGTAAAATCTCCTCATGCAGATAGCCTACAAACTTATATGATTTACGTAGATGTCAATCCATGGCTGTTGTATGATGAGAGCAAGCTCTATTAGAAGCAGCTACAACTTACCAGCATACATGTTTAAGTGACAGCATATGCATGAAATGAAGTCTGTTGTAGCATGTGCATGCTGTGCATTAAGGAAGTTGCTTACAATAGACAAATAGGTGCTTTAATGACAGAAATGGAGCAAAGTATCTTGAAACCAGATAGGGAGACTGCAACAGCTGTTAAGCTATTTCTTAAAATGCACCCTTACTATTATGGAAGAAATGCAAGACACATGGTGGGACTGTAGCCACTATTAATACACAATGCCTCAGACCCAGGAGAAATGTCTTTCATTTATGAATATTGAAGCTGTATAAAAGCCAAGCCAACATGTTAAATCTGTGTATTCACAGTTGCAAATGCTTACTATTATTGTGTAGTAAATGTTAATTCTGTTTTTTAAAACTTCCTTCTCTTTGATGGAACCACATTATTCACATCTGGAGCTCACTAAGAAAGGGCAGTGAGTTGTTTGGCAACTTGCATATATCATTGCAGTACTGAAAGCAGGAGTCCCAGTACAAGGGCAGAGCACCTACCTCAGACTTGCATCCATGTGAACTTTACCTCCATCAAGTCAAATAACTTCCATCTTGTATTGCCTATGAATAGTATAGCTGACCTAGTTAAACATGTAAAGCACTTTAAATGTTCAAATCTAAAATTTTGTTCTCTACACACAGTTCAAGTTTTAATGTACCCAAGTAAAGACAAAGCAGTGCGACACTAGTTAAGACTTGCTTTCCTTCAAATATACTGACTTTTCTGTATTAATGTTATATGCCTTACCTTCAGAAGACACAGGTGTATTAGATGCAGCAAGGCCACTCAGAATCTTGCTAGAAAAGTATTTATGGATTTGCTTGATAGCACTCTGCTAAATGATTGGGTGTGCTTTTGGACCATCAAAAATACAGTGTTTTCATGTGTTTCACACACTTGTGTGTTCTCTTTCAGACTTTATCTGTTCATGTCTAATGTAAAAATGCTTGGAACTGCCTTTTAAAGCATATATTTTTATTGTGGACTGTTGCTTCAAATACTTAAGTGAGTGTGTCTTCTGGATCTTCATTCTGATTCTTTTTACTCAGAGTTATCCTTGTTGTGTAACCTCAATATTACACTCATAGATAGTTACTTATATTTACACTTTAGCACTGTTAACCTTTTAAAACCTGGTGATTTTGGTAACAAGTGCTGCAGATCAAGTGAGAACTTTGAATTGTTCTAATAAGTAAAAGTAGATTCTCCAGGAAGTTTATTTTGGTTCTTTAAATAAGATATTTCCAAACTAATAGCAAGGATCTAAATCTTCTTCAGAATTTTTGGCTGTGGTTTATAGGAAAGATTTTTTTCCATTAACCTTTCCTGGATTTCAAAAACCTTGTCAACTGTCAAGCTTAGCTCAGAAAGCAGGTATGCATGTGTTACTGAAAGCCCTATTTTAAAACATCAAGGCACCTCCAAGTAAATCTTAAAACTTTGTCAAACTTCTGTGCGTGTTGCGTCCACTGTGGTCCCTGAAGAGAGAATGCTACAAGGTCACACCTGTTCCTTGAAATGTATCATATAATTTATGCTTCAGTGTCTTTGGGGTCACAATACAGAGATACAAAATCCCCAAAAGACACAACAGATTCTTTCATCTGCATGATCTAAACAGGTGCTGCCACCTTTTATGCCAGCTGCCAACTCTTGGCAGAAAGTGGTGCTAATGAATAGAAGACCAAGTAAGGCAGCAGTACCTTGCCTTGAAACTTAGTTTTCACTGCTTGGTTTTTCATTCCCTGTGTGCCTTGCACAAGTGCACAAATAGGAAGGAGCTGCTGTTCAGTTCACTATATACTTTTCTGACACTTGGACAGGCTAGTGTTTGCCCTAAGCTAACTGATGAATACTCACTCCAGACTGAAGGATGAGGGGTTGAGGAACACTATATATATTTTTAGTGGAGTTCTTATACAGTTAGAAACAAAAAAATGTTGCTACATATGAATTTGAGCTAAGATTGGTCGGTCTACCTTGGGTTTGTTTTCATAAGTCAGAAAAATACAAGAATCTGCCAAAGAAATTAAATTTCTGTCAATTGGAAAGCTGTGAAACAAGTTGGCGATACAAGTATCCCTTTACTTCCAATATAGGGTTTCTGCAGGAGTTGCTGGTTAGGAGTACTGGAGGTCCATTATCAGCAAAATACCTTATTACATGGATTTTAAAGGAATTGCAGATGTTACTTTTTTATCACTAAAACAGCCATGGAAGTTCAAATCCTTCAAGAATAAGCAAATATGGTATTAGGTTTAGATCTTTACTAGTTGATGCTTATAAAATTATTAAAGGAAAAAGGGGAAACTTTGGTATGTTTTGTAAACTGGAAAGATCTTTGAAGTTTAATAGTATAGTTAACTTTTGAAGATGACTTTTGGAACTGATACTAAAACTCTTCAAATATAAAAAAATGAAGTAACCTTGTTGTTACTGCTGGCATCAGCTAAAAAGCAAGTCAATGTATTATCAAAGCCTTGAGGTTTTTAAAGAAAAAATGTAGAGGCTGCTGGTAACTGAGATGAGTGTTAAACATCTCACCAGTCCAAGGTGGATATTGAGGAACACCATGATTTTTTCATGTGGATTAACTGAGACAAAATGACAGCTACAGATAAGCCCTTAAACAGGATGATAGAAGACATCTTTTTCTAGACTAGACTAGATTGGCTGAGTATGTCAGTACTGATGTACACTGAGAATGGACTAAATGGCAGGTTATTGATTGTTGGGAGAGGAAGTGACTATCTAGGGGTGTGATTGGAATGATGTGACAGTTTCAGTGCTCTTCGTAGGCTTGTGGTTACAGTTGTTTCTCCAAACTGTGAGTCAAAAACAGTTATCTAGATGAGTCACAAGCTTAATGCTTGACTTGGTAAACTTGAGGTAGCTTCAGTGATGAGGTTTCACCTGTGTGTTATCAATCAAGACAGAAGTGTGTTTTTTGAGGCTTTTGATATGGTTCCCCAGATAGTCTTCCTGGAGTAACTGATGTGTTATCTAGGCAAATGGTCTGTGGGTGGGTAAGTAGCTGAGAGGCTGTGTCTGGACAGTGGTGGTAAATAGCTTTTTTTTTTTCCCAAACTGGCAACCTGTCACAAGTGGGATATCCCAGGGGAGAACATGGAGCCCAATGCTGTGATTTCAATGATCGGATCAAATGACCCTGATGAAATTTCAGTAGGGAAGTAGATACTTAAGAAAGGAAAGCCACCCTGCAGGAAGACCTGGATACACTGGGTGAGTGGGCTAACAAGAACCTCATGAAGTTGAACATGTTCTGGAGAAATACAATCCAGGAGTGCAGCAAAGACTAGGAGCTACCTGGCTCTCTGTTCTGTGGAAAGGAACCTGGGGTTCTTGGTGGACAAGCAGCTCTAAGTGAACAGTGTGCTGCAGTGGCAAAGAAAGTCATCATCACCTGTGATGCAACCATGGTTGAGTCACCTCTGGTGGTTGTGACACTATCAGAGAAAGCACTGTCCCACTTGGTGCTTGTCAGGCTACACCTGGAGTTCAGTTGTAGTCTCCCCTATACAAACAAGATGTGGACATGCTGGGAAGGGCCACAAATATGAAGATGATGAAAGGCTGGGGAAGCCTGCCATGTGAGGGAAGGCTGAGAGAATTTAGTTTTTTCTACCTTGGGGGAAAAAAAGACTTAGGGGAGACTTCATCACATTGTTTCAGTGCTCAAAGGGTGGTTACAAAGTAGATGGAGACTTGCTTTTTACTAGAAGTAGCAGGGAAGAACAAGGGATAGGAGGTAATAGTTACATGTTACTTCTGGGGAGATTGAGTAGACTGCAGAGGAAAGTATTCCTCTAATGAGAAAAGTCAACCATGCAAATAATCTCCCCAAGGAAGTGGCGAATTCCCCAACATGGGACACTTAAGATTTGCCTGGGCTATCTTTTCTGGTCCGTGTTCCTGCCTAGACAGAGCTTTTCCCAAGAAAGGTTGAACCAAAGGTTCCTTGTGTGCTCCTTCCATCTGGTGTTCTATTGAAGTGCCCTTTGTCCAGAGCAAGCCCTTCAGTGATAAAATGAGGATCAGCACAGTGCATGTTGAACTTAAAAGAAATAGTGAAGGAAGAGAAATTAATCTGCCAGGAAGTAAATATGTTCTCTTAAACTGGGTACCTTAATAATTACTATGAAATGGAATTTGTCACCTTTTGTTTCTATGAAACTTGGTGTGTGTCTTGAAAGTTGTGGTGGGTTAGTACTCTGACCTGAGCTAACGGGGGAACCTGTTCTGCTTTCCGAGAACTGAAGCTTCTACTTGTGTGTAATAAGTTAGTGAATGAACAGAATAATCTAATTCTTGTTCTCCATTTGAAAGAAATAGTAGATATGGTCTCAAATTTATTCTTGAACTAGGTGCACTAATGAAATATGTCCACATCTACAGAGATGTTTAAACTTATATCCAGTATTCAGAGACTGCACACTTAGCAGGCGCTAACTCCATTTTGTGTAGAATTGATTCAACAGGAAGTAAATGTAGCAGCAAACCTTGTAACAGTTCTCATTAAAAAACCACAATAATCTGCAGTATAAACGAACAAAACAGCCTTTGAAGCACAACAGTGGTGCAAACCTAAAGCTGAATGCCATATGTAGTCACTTCCCTTTGTTAGTCTGTTGCTATTTGAAATATCACAAAAGACAGAAGGAAGTTGTAATTTGTAGTTGCCCTGGTTAGTTGTGGAATTGATTAGGAAGCTGCCAAGAAATGATATCTCAAAAAAACCCTGTGTTTTTGCTTTTGGACAAGTTGTTTACTTCTATCTTCCTAGCTCAAACATTTGAGCTTACCACTGTTTTCCCAAGAGCAGTTTCAGAACAAAAGACTCAATTTTATTCCAGCCGAGTTAGGTGAGGCTATCATGTATTATGATGCTTCACAGGTCTAAGTTAAGTAGGAGCTGTCAACCCAAACAGTGCTTGCAGTGCTTGGAAAGAATACATGGGTCTTCATGGTGGATGTATAGAAATGGATCTGTGTATTTGGGGGTGGGGCATTTTCTTTTTTGTGGGGCGAACTGACTTGGTGTGGTTCTAGAGAAAAGAAAAATCTGTGCTCAGTCTGCAAGCTCTCCTTTTTTAGAAGTAACTAATATCTGAACACACACACAATCTGGAGATAAAAGCAGCTGTATGGTTGGTTAGCAGACTTGTATGCTTCAGGTATTAGCTGTTCCAAGGCTTGACACTAGACAAAAGTGGGGTTTTTTTAAATGTCATGTCACTGTCTTGGTACATGAAATTCCCCTTAGTAATAATACATTTGAAGTGCTGTCATTTCAGACTTTAGGTATTTTCTCTAGGGAGAAAATATCTGGCTCTGAATTGGTAAAACTTTCTAAATGCCCAGTTTTGCTTTTAAAATGGTATGAACCCATAAGTCATTATTTCAACAAGATTTTTATAGTCTTAGTGTTCAATCATAATGCTGGATAGGTATAGCTTGCTTTATTCTTTTATCAAAACTGAGTAGTACCACAGCTATGCTTAATACATCATTTAGTATAGAGATGTAACCTGAAAGAAGTCACTTGCTCTAAGTCTGCAGTCACAAAATAGAGGTAGAAATGGCACAGTTAAAGAATGACCTGTAGTTTGGACTTTCAGCCTCTCATCTCTTAGCCAGCCTGCGTGCTCATTTAGACACTCTTGCAAGAGTAAAAAGTAGAGCTGTGAAACTGGCAACTGTTTGGATCAACATCTAACTGTACCCTGCCATGTGGACCACTTAGTGGGCTTTAAACAGAAAAAAGTGCATGTTATGGAATATATTTCATACATCAAATATATGCTAAGATTCTTCTTTTTTGCTTAATAGAATTGAATGTTTTTCCCCTTGCCAGTCTCTCCAGAAAATCCCCCAGGATCATATATGATTGAGTTGGGTAAGAGTTCAGATTTTAAATGCGTTGTGTTTAAACTTAGGGACTAATAGAATTCACATTACTTTTCTCCAATGGCTTCAACCTTCTGAAAACTCTCACTGAAAAAGTATTCAAAGCTTATTTACTGTGAATGTCACAGCTTGCATTGGGTTAAGCTTAATACATTTTTTGCTTTCATTTCTTTATCCTTTTGGTGGACATGTCAGAAGTGAAACAGATCTGTGGCTTAAAAAAACTTTGCCTTGTTTAAAAAGGCTTTATATAGACTTTGGCGTAATAATTAAGTACTGTGACTTGGTCATTCTGCTTCTCGTAAAGCTGATAGGTTTCTAGCTGCATATTGTCAGGTGTCTCAAGGTAGGATAGAAAAAAACATGAGGTGGTCCAAGGATAACACCTGGGGGCTACTAATTAATTGCAAAATAATCCTTTGGAAGTTTGTGTATTACATGGTAGATATCTTATACTGGAATCAGCCAAAATCTATTCCCTGCTGTGCTTCATCAATTTGCATAAAGCACATCAGACGCAGGGAAGCATGGGTTGTACTGACACTGAAGCCTGCCGTTTAACTGCGTTCTGGGTATGGTGTCTTGGCATGAACAGTGCTTCTCCACTAATTGCAGTAGGTCAAGCATAATTTTGAGTCTTGAGTCTAAATTTTGTGGAAGCACCTAGTTTGTACTACATAAAACATTCTAATACTCATCAAGCTAGGTTTCAACAGTTTTTTAGAGAAAGCTGGGAAATGAGGGCCTTTGGGTTATGCTACATCATTTGGTATTTAGGGATTGCCGTAAAGATTTGCATTTTTCTTCAGAACTGGAGATAAACTATTAATAAGAAAAACTATATGAAACAAAATATAAATCAATAAAACCTTTGAAACCGAGCACTTAGGCTGTGTAATTGGTAGAGATTTCCTTTAAGCCAATGCCTTGTTTAAGAGGAACTGCTAATACTAAAGCCTGATTTTTTTTTTTTTTTTATTCTGTTCCTAATGTCTTAGGTGTGACCATGTGTTGACATTTTAGTTACCATTAGATTTTTAAAAAATTAGCATTTAGGCAAAAGTCATCATACTTAACAATGGTTTAAGTGCTTGAGAAGATTTAGCCAAAGGAAAAGCAGCATCTTTATACAAAAGCAATACAACATTCTTTAGCCTTACCTAAGGCATTGCTGTGGAGTTCAAAACTCACCATTTACTTCAGTGAAAAGAACATGTGGTAATTGCTCTATGCAGCCTTCCCACGAACTGGAGAGCTACAAACAAGTACCAGTTGTTAGCCTCTTATCAGCGCTGAGACTGCAGTGTGCTCTTTGCCATGTATGTTACATGAGGATCACTGTGTCCCATGCCATAAGCTAGCAAAAGAAATGAAGGGATGACTTCCTCCTCCCCTTTCAGGCTGGTTACAACAGGTTGAAAAGCTGAAATAACTTTGAATACCACCTGGATGTTCAGGCTAGTATGCTTTTGTTGCTTGGTGTCCTGAATATTTTCAAGTCTTGTTTAGGGTTGCAAAAAAATTGTTTTAAGAATTTCACACAGGTCTTCCCTGGGGTTGAATAGTCAGGGGTGGCATTGCATGTGGGGGAGCACAGGCAGGTATCTAGAGATCTCACCCCCAGCAATCTGGAGATTAGCCCCTGAACAGCTACAAGATAAAATATTTGAAAGAGAGATGCTGTGGCTCTTCCTTGGAAGCACAAGTCACTGCATTGTGCTGGGCCCTGGCCACTACTTGGAAACCCCTACTCGATGATAAACAGTGCCATTGGGTAAGAGAGGGGAAGCAGATCCACAGCTGCTCCTGCCCAAATGTAGCAATTAAAAAAACCCAACCAAAAAACAACCAACCCTGTTTTTTATGTCACTTAAAAGCTGAAAATGCTAATAGTGATAAAAAAAATACTTTTCCCTTGGTTTGTAGCTAGGGATATAGTTGAACTTCATACAAGTGTTTTTCACTTACATTTAAACTTGAGTTTAATGAAAGTGTGTTAGAATATAACTTTCTTTCTTTGCCTTGCTACTTAATATCTTCATGAATCCCAACTATTTAGTGTTTGAGGAACAGTAATGATGTTTCATTTTTAATTAATTGGAAAGTACATGGTATCTACCCTTCACTTATGTTGTGTTTTCCCATGTTGTCGTGACTGGTTATGTCAGAGCAGCTTTCTCTGCTTGTATCTTGAGTGCTATTGAACTTTCTACCGCAAGTTAAATTGCTACTTAAAAACAGTTTTCATTGCTCATATGTGAACTTTCTCAGTGTTTATCAGCGTTGTATTTGGAAAAGGAGTTCAAGATATTGAAGCTTCATGAAGAAAGAATGAGCTTGAGGATAAAGTGAACTTTTGCTATTGATGATATAATGTAAGGGGGAGGGGGGGGCGCAAAATTTTTATCTCTGGCAAGAGCCAACATAGTTACAGTGAGGATGACAAATTACTCAAAACATAAACCAGTTTATCAGGCATGTTGCCATTTTTTGAACAAAATATCTGGAACTCTTGCCATGTAGGTACCAGGGCATCTGTGTACTATTTTTCCATCTTTCAAAGTAGATGAATTATCACTTTGACTTTTGGACAAGAAGCTCTATAATTGATTTTTATTTTTTGATATGTTTTAGACAGTGGTGTAAAGAATTCATAGGAACAGTGTCATCAGGAAGACTGAATCATAAAAGTTTCTCCTCTTTTGAAGTCTCCTAAATGATGTGAAATGCTATCACGTGTAGGAAAAACTGCTAGGTTTTTATCCTACAAGTGACAATAATGAAGTAACTGATGGCTTTCTATTTTGAAAGGTACAGATGGTGTGTTATAACATCTAACTGTAATTGGGGTGTGGGAGACTTTTTGGGTGGTTTTCAGTTAGAAGCTACTACTTTTTTGCCTTTTCTACAATTTTCTGAACTGGATAAAAGGGATCAGTGTTAAATATTTTTTTAATGCCTTTACAACTATTGCATATGTGCTTTTGCCAATATAGCTATTTATGGTTTATTTTGACAGGTAATGTAACTGATACTATTGCAAAGGAAATGGGGAGGGGGGATGTTATTTCAGGTAGGGATTTTATATCAGAATTCATTACTAGAGCTCGTTATAAATATGGCTAGAGACTGAGAATTAGGCAGTTCTTCCAAGGCCATGACATGCTGCCATATACCACTGAAGCCTTCTAGTCACAGCAAAGGGAGAAAGAATCAAGTAGTGAAATGTGTACAATAATTATGCATAGTCAAGGAAATAATTCAAAGTATTTGCTGAGATGCATTAGTGAAAATCTGAAATAACAATGTAGTCTGAGCACTTCAAATTAGTTGAAGGTTATCTTCACCAGTGATGATAGAAGCATGTATTAGAAGGTGACTTTAAGACAGAAGTTTTGACTGGTGACAGCAAGATGGCTGTTGCTATAAAATGGGTAAATAATATAGCCATCACTCCAGTTTGAAGCTACGTCAGCTCTTAATTATTCAACCAGATGGAGCTTAAGGAGTTCAAAGAATTTCTAGCCCACACTGTTGCTGGAGACATTTTCTGGCATCAATATACAGTATTGATCTATTCCCAAAATAATTTGCAGGGCTTTAGTACTGTATCGCAGGGTATTGTCCATTTTGCTGACTCTTGTTTCACAACCTCCTTCCCTATGCACTTGCTCCTTCTAGAAGAGGTAAACATTAAATTTTCCTTTAAGTGATAAAACTTTAGAGCTGTCAGGTGATGAGTTGGCCTAATTGGTTTTTCTCCTGAAGCTTGTGAAGTCAATTCTTCCTATAGGTCTTGTGGCATGTGTTCCTCTCCTCTGAAAGGAAAGGGTGGGGTGTAACAACAGAAAGCTATTAACCAGGCTCATTGCTGACCTGTACTAGTAATACAAGAAAAACAAAAGCCCTTACTTCTTTTCTCAATGGGCAGTGCTCTCTGTTTATATTTTCAGTGTAGTCTATGGAAAAATATCCAGAGATGCTGCTATTTCTGCCTCTCAGGTAACAGTGAATGGTGTTCGAACTGCACTGTGGACCAATCTAAAAAGATAACTGATATGAGGAGACACGGTGCTTTTAAAAATTAACATAAAAACAGTTAATTTGTCCTGTAAATTTTCACAGAATGAGTCACTGACCAAGGAATAACATAAAATATGAGAAGGCTTCTATCTATACAAGGAAGACTCTTTCCTCCTTTATACAAGAAGGTGATTAGAACAGAAGATATAGTAGGCTAAAATCCCAAATGAAATGTACAGGATGAATGTAAGTTTCTGACACAAGAAATAGGGGTAAGATCAAACAAAATTTGTTACAACTTCCTCCAGACTCTCAAGAGTAGAAGACTGCAGAAGATTGCTTTAGAATAGTAGGATATTAAAGTCTCGATGAAATTGGAAAGTAGTAGTGGGGTGAAAAGGATCTGCTACTCATGTCTTAATGTTCTTGAAAGGCTGACTTGAGCTCCATTAGAAATAAAGCCTATCGTCACAGCTCAGTGATTTCCAATATGGTCAAATTTCTGTAGCCTCTTTTTAATTAAATAGACCAACTGAAACTGTCATCCAATGTCTGTGTTATTCCCTGTTAGAGGGTCTCCTGACAAGCTGCTGCTACTAAATGGCTTCTGTCATCGTTTTGGGCTCTTGCATATAGCCTCCTTGGTGTACTTCAGAAGCTGATGTGTTTAAAGATGCGCAAGTCCAACTCTTGGCTCGGTGAATTGCAGTCCTGGTACAGAAGATCTGTCCATTTGTGTACTACATATATGAGATGCTAATCTAGCAACCAGATATTTTGTATGACTACAATTATGAATTTGTCAATTGTGTTTTAAGCCATATAATTGATCATGGAATACCTCACTCTTCTGGTTGCTGATTTTTTTTTTTTTTGTGCCTTATGTTTTTAGTCCCTTGAGAATGGCACTTCTTCCTTTAGTACTTAGGATAAAATGGCTGATAATTGGTCTTTATCCTTATTCCTTTGAAGATGCCAGTGAGTCTGAAGATGTTTGCATGCACTAGAAAACATGGACTGATTTGTAATTCATGGAGTGAGAAGAATGGCAGTGTAGATCTGAGCAGATCTTGGGTGTCTGGAAATGCTGACAACAGCAGGTTTTTTTAGAAATAAATGACAATTTACAGGGAGCAAGTACAATGTGGCTCTAGATGGAGAGTTTTATGCTGCAAACTGTTGGGGTCCACAGAGGGAGGAGGGTAGCAGCAGAGGTATAGGCAGTAGCAACAGCACAGGATGGAAGCAAATCCTGCCTTTTATTTCTTTCCAGTATAGGGTGTTAGTCCTTGTCTTTACTGTGTGATGCACTTGAAGTAAAAATACTTATGGAATTAGCTTTCCTAATTCTGTGTTCAATTCTTTTCTATAGTAAGATTAAACAAAAGCTGTATGAATTCAGAACATGGTAGCCAAATACTGGAAAAAATACCTGGGTTTCTGCACAAGCAAGGGTGCTTTGAGTGGTAGTATGTATGATTTGGAAAATATTTTCTGGAGGAAAAGGGGCGAAAAAGGGACTTCTGTAGATGGAGTAGATTTGTGGTGAAGCAGACAGTTGTGGTGACGGGTGAAGCAGAGTTCTTCTAGAGCACCCTAATAAAATGGGCTATGATGAAAGGGTAACCTCCAAAACTGATGAAACTTAAGTCTAGTTATTTACCATCAAAACGTTTGGCAACCTTCAGAAGTGATGACTCTTGATAGGACTCTTGTTTTGTCAGCAGTAATAAAATTCAGGCTTAACTATCTCTTCTTCAGACCTGAAATTAAGTTAGAATGTAGTGATAACATTAATGTGCTATTTTAGCTCTGTGAGTCACCTCCTGTTGTTCAACACTTGTGCCTCGTCCACAGTCCAATATTATAAAGGAGGCTTCTAATCAGAAGTATTTTGTTTTAATGTTTTACTCCGACAGCCAAATCTTTGCTGATGTAATTGGGAAATGTTTTAAGGCTGCTGTCTGCTCACCTAATTAAGAAAATGATTGGGTCCCTGGAGGGACAGATCTCCCTAGGTGAGACAAATGAAAGAATTGCGTCTTGCTGGAGAAAAGCCAATATGAAATGAATGTTGTGAGAGTGTCTCTAAGATCAAAGGATATTTCTAATTTTCCTTTGTGCCTCAGCAGAGTTAAACCAAAGAGGAACATACCCCAATATACACATTTATATAGAGGAAAATGAACCATTATGAGTTGTCAGATATAGGGTTTTGTGTTGCATTCACAGTGAGATCTCTTTATCCATCCTTTGCCTGATGAATAAAACAAAGCTAATCAGTGGTCTTTAGATGCTCAGGTATCGTACTCACCTGATACTTGCTTTTTTGTTACTGACTTCTTCAGAAGATGTGAATGAGATAATGTAGTTCTGTCTAATAAAAACCTACACACTGACAACTCAGGCCAAAATATAAAAGCAGCAGACAAATGAGAACTTGATGAGTACTTTAATGGACATTTCTAGAACTCATCTTACTGAAGAGTTCAGGAGGTACAGACATTACAAATGCAAAAGTTTTAATATCCTGCTGCATCTTACCTATCTTAAAACAACCTCATGTCCCAAAAAAAACAAAATACCAAACAACAAAAACCCTATGTAGCCTGATGCCTGAAAGTAATTTCTTCATCCAAGACTAGGACAGCAACAGACTGTGTTTATCCTTGTCTAGTGTAGTAATTGGTTAAGGGAAAAAGAGCACAAATATATCACTAATGCTTGGAAGATTGAGTTGGAGAGATGAGAATAACTATTAAGGATATTAAAATACAAACATTGAGATTTCAGAGCCTCATATTAAAAGAGAGGGTCTATAAAACAAAAATTCTCGCAACTTCTTAATTTTATGTATTCAACACCCAGAGATATAAAATAGCTATGGCATATGGCTTATGCTATGATTAGTCTCATTTCTTAAAATGTTTTTAAAATAATCTGAGATCTGTGTTCCGTCTATACTCTCCATCTGGATAGTACAATTAAGCACAAAGGCAGTCAGACCTATGGGTGGACTGCAACTTTATTTTTCTTAAGAAAGGGTACATCGAAGGAGTACTAAGGATAGTCAGTATTAAGTTAATAATAGCTAGCCAGCACAATCTAAGTCTTCATGTTAATCTCAGTCTTAAAAATCTAGCTGTATTACAAACATCCACCTTTAGTCTGTGTCATTACAGAACACTGCAACCATGCTTCTATGACAAAAATCTGGTTAGCCCTTCTTTTTGGCAAACTGGTTTGACTGTCATTCAGATAACTGAAAATTCTGGGTCAAACCATGTAAGCTGCAGCTAATAAGTAAAATTACATGTTCGTTGTGAACTTGCATGTTTAAGAGTGTAGATCTAAATGCTTTTAGCTCGTCTTGAGTAGAATTGATAGAAGTGGATGTAAAACTTCAGTTTTTCTGAAGACTATCACTTCCCTGAAGGAAATATCCTACCAATGTTACTAGAGTTTTCTAAATTGCTCAAAATATCTGCATTGGAAGAATCTAAAAACACAACAATGAACTGATTTGCAAAGTTAAACCTAAAATTGAACTAGTGAAAGTAAACCCTTTCAGATATATAGGTCTTGTGTTAGGCATAAGGAAATTTTATTTTGGTTTTTCTTTAGGTTGACCTCCCAGTGATTAGTGTTTTATGATATTGAGATAGATATATATATATACATATAGGTGTCCCGTCTTAAAACAGGTCCTAAGGGAATGAGACCTATTAAGGAGCAAAATGTACTGACAAAAGTATCCATGGTATTTTAGCCTTAAAGTGCACTTAAATGTAGCTTGGGTGGAAGAGGAAAAACCTCAATACTGAAAACTTATAGCTGTTGTGGTTTGGTTGAATTTTTAATAAAAGTACAATTAAAGCCTTGAAAAACTGAAAAGACGGATGGGAATCTGTAGAGGAGAATATTGTAAGGAGTCTTTTAAGCAGTTGTTGGTAACTTTTCTGACATAAAAATTGCTGTGGTATCTTTCATGGTGTATGACATTTTTCCTCATAATTTAATGAAAAACCTGCCACTTTATGGTATTCCTTGACAATATATCCAAAAGTAACTTGTTTTCTTCATGAAAAAGTAATTCACTTGTAATATGCACTTAATGAAACATTACTGGAGTTTGAGTTTTGTGGTTTAGTTCTGTCTAATCTTACATAATACAGGTGTTAAAATTGTGGTTGAATGATACTGGGAACTCTGCAGGCTTAAATAGAGTGGCCTGATAAAATTTTCTAAACCAAGGTTAATTTGTGCAAAAGTCAGATGAGATTAGAAGGCAATTCATGATGAGTAAGGGGGGTGTCTAACCAACTACCTAAAGGGAGGATCTTGCAGCAAAGATGGAGAGGGATGCTTTAACAGGAAGAATAAGATAGGACAAGGGGTAATGGGTTTACACTAGAAGAAAGTAGGTAGATATTCAGAAAAAATTCTTCGCTGTGAGGGCGGTGAGGCCCTGGCACATGTTGCCTAGACAAACTGTGGCTGCCCCCTCCCTGGCAGTTGTCAAGGCCAGGTTGGATGGGGATTTGGGCAGCCTGACCTAGTGGAAGGTGTTCCTGCTCATGGCAGGGGGTTGGCACTGGATGGGCCTTGAGATCCTGTCCAACCCAAAGCATTTCATGATTTTGTGATTATGTCAAAAATTCTCATTTGCAGTTAAGCTGCTTTTAAGAGTAGAAGCTGAGATAAATAAATGCTAAAATATCCTTGGATATCTTCTTACTAATCTACAAAAAACATATTTAAACATCCCATCACCTTCTTGTTGGCTGGGATTGACAGCTGTGGGATTACAGACTGTGTCTCTTCTGTCTCAAACAGTTTAAGGTTTGAGACCTAAAAATAGGTATAGACTCATCTTGAAAGCAGATTTTTTTGGCTCAAAATATGTGGTACTAGGAACAATAAAATAATACAATATGAAGTTGGTTGTACATAGGCTTGAGATGATTGGTAGGTGGAGTAGGGCCCGTACTTAAGGCTGTCTATGTATTCTCAACTCTGAATGTAGATTGTACTTTTTGGACTGTCTTGTGTCTAGCCTTTTAATAATACAAGATAAAATGAAGAGAGAAACTAATATACTGATAGGTATAGGAATGCTAACTGCTAGATTCTGATGTCAAAAGAATCTATTGCTTTGATAACTTCAGTTGCATACTTCTACTGGCGATTGGCAATTAGATATAAAACAAAACAAGTGGACAAAAAGCAGCACATGTGCCAACAGGGTCCAAGGTAGACATGTTTGGGGTGGGAAGAAGAAAGGGAAGGTAAGTAAATGTATTGGGTAGGTCTAAAATGTATTTTGTCTTAAAATACCTGAGATTTTGCAAGTATAAATTTCAAAATCCAAAGCTAGTTGAAATTTTAAAGATGACAAGTAAAAGCTGTTGTACTAAGGTGTACTTGTCTGCTGCTGTCCCCTCAGAACATGGGATTGCTGATCTGACCTGTAAGATAAACTTCACTTAATGTGGAAAACTTTGTTATGCTTCTTTCTTGCCTAAAAGCTTTTTTATTGGTAGTCACTATTTGTGATTTTGGGCATGATTGGAGAGTATCCAAAGGAATACGGACTCACGCATGTGCATGTGTGTGTTAGTTGCTCAAACTGGCTACTTCATATTAATTTTGTCCCATTTGTGAATTCTGGTCAGCCTAAGTCTTTTCTGTGGCTGAATATTTCCTTCAAAGTAAGTGTTAACAAGGGTTTTCTGCCTTATTTGCGTAAAGTTTCAATTTAAGTGCAGTAAAATGATCAAGACAGGCAATAATTTTGGTAAGATTTTTTTTCCTTTCTGGATTTGTTTGGTGAAAGTCAGCTATAGGGTGTCTGTTAGCTTTTACTGAAAGCAGGAGTGCTACTATTAAAACACCAGCATGTGTGTTTTATGACATTACTGGGATAAGATTGGCACCTGTCTGTGTAGTCATACCTACAGAAAAGAATTATTTACTCTTTGCTGACTTAATTTCTTCTTACAATTCACTTCATCTCTAACAAAGCATTTTTAAGACATGACTGTAAAAGTAGGAAGAGAAGCAGTCCTTTGGTTTCCACCATGTACAACTTCAGGTTAGCTGCATGAGTAAAAGGTATTCGCAACAAAGGTTGCTAATAGCTGGTGGGGAATCTCCAAAGGCTCAACTATATACCTGCACAGCTTAAGAGGCAACTTACTGCTAAGAACATACCATTTGACTGGTGTTTAGAAATTTAAGGAACTGATCCTCTTAAATGCAAGTGGCAAACCTATATGAAAATGATCAGTTACTTAGAAACAATTTTTCTTTTACTTGACCAAAATGTTTAAGGAGCTGGTTCTGTGCTAGTCTGTCATCTACCTTTAACACCACTTTCATTTCTCTGTATAAATAACTATTAAAAAAAGAACACCCAAAAAGCAAATCCACAAACTGTATCTTTAGGCTGAAGTATGGGGCAATAATGTACTTGTTTATGGGGAATACCATCTAAATCTTCGACTTTATCTCTGATAAAGCTTGGGGTCGCTATGCATTTTAGCAAGCTCCTTATATTATCCTGCATGGAATACCTAAATTTTATGCTGAAAAGCACAGGACCCTTCTGACAAATGGTCATGGTGTTAGAAATGGGAACGAGGGAAGAAGCAGTTTAGTCAGTTAAGTCTTCCAGAAAAAAGATAGATGTTGCAAGAAATTAGGAGTGAAGGCTAATCTAAGGTGTAAAAAGGAATCCAAGGTTTTCAAATATATCAGAAGGGGAAAAGGAGTAAGACTAAGTATCCCATCTATCACTTGCATAACTTTAAGATGCCTGAGAGACTTTGCTCTTATTTCAAGACTAATGAAGAAAGTTTGTACAGTTAAGTAGTAATGAAAATCTTGTGAAGGTATATTACATATGAATGAATAGTAGATGAAGATAAAATGGTAGAGCTTGAAGATATGCAAATGACTTTCAGCTTATGGTAGTGAAATTACATTATAGACTCATTAAGTTCATCTTGCATTAATTCTACGGCAGCAAAATTAAAAACAAGCAAGTCTTGCTAAGAAAAGTACAGTCATGTACAGTACTTGAAACATCAGCATTTCAAAAGAACAGCGTTCAATAGCTTTGTAAATGTCTGGGAAGGTATTGTGATTTACAGTCTGGATGACTTTCACTTGAAACAAACAACACTGACCTTGCTATTGTTCTACTTTAGCTAGTAGCAGACAAGTAAGAGTTGTGGTAAATCAAATCTTTTAAATGCGGTTAACTTGTCTTACTGGCATTAGCTTTGGACATGTAGTGAAGTACCTACAAATCTTACAAAATACAGGACAAAGTCTTCTATGTGCTGCCAGATGAAATAAGAAAATGGAAGTTAAGAAGCAATGGTAACTTTTTTGGATAACTTCTTTGTGTTTAGTCATCTGCTAAAAGTATATTCATCACTTAGACTTCTAGGATTGAAGTGAATGTAACTTGAACACTTGAAATCATCATGAAACAGTAGATGACAGAATTTTCTAGTGCTGTTCAGTATGTAGTAGTCATGCATTAACCGTTTGTTTTCTCTTGGTATAAAATATATGGAGCAAGAACACAATATTTTTTCACTGGACAAACAGATTCTTATCTTCAATGCACAATGAAGTCAGAGGCAGGAGTGCTATCTAGAAACTGTCAAAATGGGGTACATGTGCTTTTAGATGCTATGTTGGAGTTAAATAAATCATCATAGTGCAGGGTATGCATCATTCGTGCAAAGTTTCTTTGTACCTGCCTGCAATTCTTGCAAATGAGTCAGTGTCACAGTAAAAGACGCAGGCTGGAAGCTGTTTGTCTTGACAGGGAATATCAGCATGTTTGAATACCAGTCCCAAATTCAGCATGCATTTGACAGGCACTCAGCTGTGTGAAGGTTGTTTTACAGGTAGAGCTGGAAAACAAAGATGTGGTGGTATTTAACTTGGTTGGACAGTTACTCATATCCTAGTAGCAAGGTCACAAAATGTCACAGACAACAGGGCTGATATAAAAAATTGTGAGGAAAAGGTGGTTTAATTCCTTACACTGTTTGTTTGAATGCCATAGACTATTAATCTTGGCATAGCTTAAAAACTCTTAACTAGAGAGGGGAAGCAAATGCTGCATTTCTGCCTGTAGGAACATAATGCAATACTGATAACTGGCTTTAAAGACTGTCTGTAATGGAAAGCATTGACAAGAAATACAGCTGTAGTCTGACCAGTGTTTTTTACTCTAGTGAGAGGCAGGCTTTAGAAAGAAGTCTAGAAGAGAAAGTAAAAGGTAGCACTGATTTCCAGCTGTGTTAAGGGTATGAGTTGAATCTATGAGCTTCAGTTAAAAATACTGGTAATGAAGAAAATGAAGATTTAACTTGAAGGGTGCAGGTGGGTGGGAGTTCTTGTGCTTTCTTTTTAACAAAGGCTTTTGCTCTCTACCTAACATGTGGTTCTATACTCTGCTGGGAAAGACTTCTTGTGTACGAAGTAGCATGTAAGTAATACTGGAGTAACTTGGTGGTGGATGCCCCTACCTATGAACGTATTCTGTACGACTAAGGCTTTGAAATGTTCTGTAGAATATTTAGGGTGTTACATCATTAAAGTAACTTTCATGTGGTGAGTCAAAAAATAAGCTTATGAAGAGTTAAGTGGGCTAAAAATTAGTGTGACTAAGTGTGCTGTCTAATAAAGCAGCAGCAAAGTGAGCAGGTTAAATGTGTTATATGCATATTGTTCAAAGGGTCTGTAAGTAATGGCTGTATGTGAAAATGTCCAATTGTTTACTCTAACTTCTACTTGCAGCAGGGGTGGCTTTGCAGGGAGAAAAGTGAGAGGGAGTAAGAACATAAATTAAGTGGGAGCTGTAATTAAAAGCTTTGGCTAAGATAGCTCTCTACACTTGTGTGCATCTTGTAAACCTACAAGCTTACCTGTTCTTTTAATGAAGCATGAAATGAACTGTGACTTCATGTATTAAAAGCAGGATGCACTTAATTACCTACCAGGAGAATCAAGGTGAAATTCAAATGTATTTAGACTGATATCTTCAGGGAGGCAGTGGGCTACTTTACAATGAGAAGACAGACTGGGCAGATGAGAAAGTAAGAGCAGTGGTCACTATGGCTGTGGTGTGTTTAGCAGCATGGCAGACACTGGAGAAAAACCACTGTGGAAACTTTGGAATTTCAGATCAGTAGTGAACCTGGGGAATTCATAATATCAGAAACTTTTTCTCTAGTAGTAAGCTACGTCTGAATGACTGGCCCATGAGTAGGTTGCTGCTCAATGAAACTGCATCAGAAAACTTCTGCACTATTGCTCACAGTGGAGCCAAGATGAGAGCTCTGTTGTGTAAACTGCTGCAGACGGCCTCTAGGATGAAAATCTGAATGGCCAAAAAGGAAGAAGGTTTCCATGTCACTTGATGCTGGTGATCTGGAATAGCTTCTTTGCCAAGGTCATGTTTGCAGCAGATAAATGAGTTGGACCCCAAACACAAACTTTATTTTGATATTTTAAACACCTAACTAGCACCTTCCTTGGCTTTGTGGTACCTCATTTTATGTTCACCTGATGGCTACATGAGAAGAGCAATGGAGAATGGGGGTCTAAAGTGGCTTTGCTCAGTATTCCTCCTCACTAGAAGCCCAGCAGGGATTTGTCTGTGGTGTGAAGTGACAAATAAACAACTAATAAAACTAGAAAAAATAAAGCTAGTTGATCAGTTTTATTAACCTATGTTCTGAAGTGTACCTAAAGAAAATAACTTTGGGCAAGTTACAGAAGTGTTGTACCTCTACAAAGCCTGATAATAAACTTATATTTGAAGTTATGTTCTCTCTGTATAGGGAAGGAGGTATTTTTTTCAAATTCTCTGAAGCCCTTTTCCATGGTTTTATAGCTCTCGAGTACAAGTAACAGTACCTAGTAGTACTATTTATGTTCTTAAAGCCAATAAATATCAGAACTCTTTAATCAGGATGATGTTTCTTGTATTTAATGACCAAGTTAAAAAAATACCTGTCTGGCTACTGACTGCTCAGTCTGTGGTATTTAAGACATTTTTTTGCCATGTGATTTCCATGAACTATACCACTCTGTCCACAAATTCTGCTCCCTGATGAGGTAGTAAGACAATTGTCTAGTGAGATGGCAAGTCTCTGGGAGAAATACCTTAATTTAGTTTCTGTTAATATATGGAAGATAAGCTACCCATTTTGCATGAGACTTGCAGTCTACTTCCCATTCCCAAATAGAACTCATTTGAATGCAGGAGAACAAAAGAAATGACTGGAATATAGAAACAGTAGGCTTAAAATCAGTGAAATACAGAGCGTAAAAAGAAGGCTTACAGCAGTAGGTATTTTGAGTGGGCTTGAACATCCACTGAGCTTCTGGGGGAAAAATATATACAGGTTAGTACTTAATCATATTAATAATTCAGTATTATTATAATCCTTTAAAAAGGGCCTGTTACGGTTTTCATAAGAGGGAAATGTAACCTTTTAATGTGGCTTAGAATGATAGGATATTAATGACAAAAATGTGAATTCTAGATCATCATATATAATTAAAATAAGTGTGGACTAGACCTGTTATGTCTCATGCAGACTTAACCCATTCTCAAACAGGACAATGGCAGGTTTTCATTACAATTTTACATGTGTGGACCTTGCAAGAACATGATTAAGGGATAAGGTCAGTGTGCTATGTTCTTAGTGTAACTTAGCTGACCTGTTCTAATTTCTGTGTTTTGACATGTTACCCAGTTATTGGCAGCTAAAAAGCAAAAAGGTACTTGCTCAAATTCTGGCAATAATGCTGAACAGTTCAGCAATACTCATAAAATGTGCCACCTCAGTCACACAAGAACTGAGGATCAAATGATTTTTTGGTTAATATTCTTTAGGACTCAAATGTTTAAGCACACTACTGTTCTGTTAAACTTCTATCTGAAAGGTTTCTTTCCTTCTCTCATTGATTCCTGTAATATCCCACTATCAACTAAGTTACCAAGGTAGTGACACTCAGGTTAGATGAGTACAGTCATTCCACTGGTAACAGGAACTAGAAAATGCTACAGAATTGTCTTCCTTCTGACCTTACAAAGCAATAGCTCTTGGCCATCTTTTGAAGTGCCAAGTGACTTGAGGGGAATGTTCATTGGTAATCCTATATCCAAACCACAATGGGATACAAAGGATGGGGAACAGACATGATAAATATCAGATTATATGTAAAAAAACTTGTGTTACAATGACAGTAAAATCCTATTGTTGTGTAACAGGTCCCATGAAGGTCTTGTTGAATATACTGAAGATGCTTACCAGCTAACTGGGATGTTCTATGTATGTTGCAGTAGGAGGATGGTGCATGGTTGGCAAGTGAATCATACTAAGAATTTACTAAAAAAGAGAAATTGCTTGGATGTTGTGGCAGCGTCCCCCTACTTTGGCTGACAGAAGCTAGTGCCTAGAAACATAGTTTCTTGTCATTTAATGCAAAGCTCACTTGGATTACTGATGCTTCATGAAAACTGAACCAGCCTCTGCTGGTGGCTACATCTTTATGGGTAGCCCTTGAAGCAGAAATGAACAGATAAACTGGCTCTGTGTGTCCAGTAGGTTTTACTAAGTTGAGTGCTGCTGCTCAGCGTACAGCAATTGATCTGGTTTCCCAGAAAGCATACTGACAAGATGATAGATCTTACTTGGCAACCCTTCCAAGCAAAAGCTATGGCATGCAGACCAGCACTTACAGATTGGGATATAAGCAATACTATATTAGCTGTCCTTACTCCTGGAAAGCAGTAGAGGTGGTAGTTCTGATACCTTACAGACTTTGCTTAGTGTTAAAACCAGTTAATACATAATCAGCATTTCAGCAGCTCAGTGAGGGGGGTGACCTGCTGAGTAAAATACCAGTGGTAGGTCAATGTTGCAATATCGACATAACTGCTGTTTTAACTTTGGGTTATGCTGAAAGAGGAAGACTTGTCAAATCTCTTGAGTCTACTAGCTGGCAAAATTTGAAGGTACCTAGCTTTCTGTCTTGAACTTTTTGATGTGTTGGGTGAAAAATACTCAGTGTTACATATTATTCTTGTACAGCTTGAACAATTAAAAATTAAATGGGAAGTATTTTAAACCTTTAAAAATTAAAAGTAATGCATTATTGTTTTTTGAGATGTAATAGGAGAGAAAAAATGTGCTTGATCAGTGTGAAAAAGGTTGAGGACAATCCAGTGAAAAGTGAGACTAATGATGCAACTTAACAACTTGAACTTCTGTCTTTCCTTATCTCTTGTTCTTTTGGGGCACATTACTTTCTCTCCCTGTACCTCTGCACTGCAAGTTCACTGTTACTTAGCACAGAGCCAATGGAAAGGCAAGAAATAAATGGCTCTAAATTACACTTTATTCTGTCAGTCTGAGCTCTTCATAAAAACTGATGGATAAATGACTTTTGGCTCATCTGTCTAGAATTCCTCCAATCACCAAAATGGTGTCCTAGATACTTTCCTGTTTCCTTTTGTACTAAAAATTACTCTTAAGATGTTTCTACTGCTATAATATCATATTGAGAATAAAACTAAAGCTTTATAATTGGCCATAATTAAGATTTCCCCCCAATAGTGTTCTGGCATAAACAGCCACAGTAAAAAATCTTTTTGCCTTAAGAGGGAGGAAGGTCAGGAGAGAAACTATCCTACCTATGAAAACAGTAGTGTCTACTGATGGAAAACATAAATCATCTGTTGCCACCTGTTATATACAGAACCTGTATGCATAATGAATGTTTGAAAACATGCACTGATACCATAGTACTGTGACTCGGTTTTCATTAGAATGAAAAAAAAGCTATTTGAGGATAACTGAGTCTTGGTATAAAAATTATGCTTTCAGATGCACTGAAAACTATGCTTTGTCCATAGTCTATTTAAAGTTAGAAATGTGAGCTACATGGGGATTTTCAAATCTCATTATGAATTCAGAGCTATCATAATCATCTATGACAGATGAGGAATAAAAGGTGTTTGGTATAGTACCCATCTCTTTGGTCACAGTGCATATAAACAGGGCTTCAATCTGGACTTAAGTAAGAAATTTTTTCTCATTTAGCAACTGTAAATGTTCCCCTTTTCTGTGATAAATGTGACAATGTCAAAAAATCATAGTCTACTGGAACCATGGAATTGCATTTATCCATAAATAAATTAGAATTAAACACCGATACTATCATTTCTTGTTTCTACTGAGATTCTTTGCTGTAGTACTCTTTGCAGCTCTGTCTTGCTTCATGAGCTTTTGCTTCAGTCAAATAGGAGCTTAGGAGGAATAGTACTTGTAGTGCTTACCTGGACTGCCTGTCTGCTTAAGCCACATGAAGAAAATTGTTAGTGATAAACTAAAGGCTTAGATTTTGAGGAGTTACTCTGGCACCTTTATGATCATGTTAATAGTCTGGGTAAACTTTCGATGTCAGCTCGCTTGTGTCTAGCTAGCAATTATCTGCTAACATGCTGTAAGCATTAACAGCACAAGTGATTAAAAAAGTTGTATTTCTGCCTCCTTCCTCTGCTAATGTGACTTCTTTTTTCCCCTGTGCTGGTCTGTTTTCTTATATACACCTACAAGACTGTAATGCAAATTATTTTAAAGGATGTACAGCTCTTTGTGCTTCATTTAATTGCATGTTAAAAGAAACAGCACAAATATTTTAAAACAAGGCAAGTATTAGTTTGATACTTAATAGTTTCCACATAAAATGCAACATACTATTTAAGCATCCATTTTTTAAAATCCAATGTTCAGCTTTTCTAAGAGTTTTGCAATGCTCTGTACAACTGTGAAAGCATGTAGTATTTTTTTGGTTCCTTCTTGCCCTACCACAGGACTTTGAGTATGAAGAAAGAGTCTGTGTAACTTCTATATACTTTTCATAATGTTTTTTCTTAAGCATTAATTTCAAAATAAGTCAGGATCCCATAAGTTTCACACTTGGGGGTGTTTTGTAGGATGGAGAAAGTATGGTGGTGAAGCGCCCTTAATATCAGTGTCGGGTCTTCACTGACATAATATGTTCCTTGATATGTGATCTACAAGAAAACCCACAAACTAGTAGTATTTTCTGAGAACAGATGAATGATATGAAAGAACTCTAGCTATTGTGTTAATATGGAGTTGAAGTTCTACAATTAAACATAAAGCCTGAAGTGGAAGGGGTTCTTTATTGCAGTAATGCTATTGCTTGTTGACCTGACCTGTAAATTACAGCATGCATAATGCAACCTACTCTTAATTAAATGGTTTGTAGTTTCTAAGTGTTTGTTAAATGATGAATAGGTGCCTTTGGCTCAGTCAAACCTTAATAGTATTGTTTGAAAATAGTTCATGTCTGATGCAACATTTTGAAACTTGATTATGGTAATTCTTGTAGTTGACTATGTTAGCTTGTTTGATGAATTGCCTTTTTGTGTGTTCTTCTCCATCTTAATTGGAAAAGATTTAACTACATCAACAGTGTGGCTTTGAGTAATGGGAAGGAAGACCAGCCAGCTGCAAAGTTGTCTTCTATTGCTTGCAGCTTAATTCTGAGAAGCATATGGCAGTAATCACCACAAAATGGTTTGCCTTGCTTTACACAACTCAATATATCAAGGAAATTGAAGGTAGAGCTAGAATGTATAGTGCCTCTTCACTCCACCTTTAGAAAACAGGAGGGACCCTTTTCCTGAACTGTGTGTTTTGTTAACCTGCGGAAATCCATTAGAGCTGGTTCACTCTCAGAGCTGGCTAGCTGAAGACACGTGCTCAAGCTGCTATTGAATAAAGGGGCATTCAATAAGTGAGCAGGTTGTATAGTTTCTCTTAAATACTTGCATATAACAATACTAGGAAAAAAAAATTTTAAAACATTGCTACTAAGAAAACTATTTCTTTTGTGGTTTATGGGTCTCAAATTAGGTAACAGACATCTGTTGCAGCAACTGGACAAGGACATAGGCAAGATAAGTAGCTGATGTGATATACGTATAGATCTGACAAAGGCTAAATTGTACTCAGGAAAGTAAAATGATCCGAACTGTTCAGTGCTAGAAGTAGTCCAAGATGTCAAGTCACCCTAACATCACTTGGAGAATGGTTAATGTATCATGTTAACCAAATGACAGTAGTGTCTCTGCAGCATGTAAATGTGAGCAAGAAAGTAAATTCCCTCCAACCTTCCTACAGCATAGTAACTAATAAAGCAGTATTTGGAACAAGGAGTGAGTGAGGAAGAAGGACAATTCATACTTGCCACAGAAGTATTCATACTGTTTTCCAGTTGATGTTTTTGTATTTAGCCATTTTTATTTGAATAAGTATGTCCTGAAATGTTCTAAGGACAAATTTTTTTCTTCAAAAAAATTATTTCAAAAAAGGAAAACATAACTTAAATCCAGTGGTTTGTGATACAAGAAAGATTGCCTGGAAAAGATCACTACAAAGGTTTACAGTTTTTCTGTGGTACTATCTCCTGGCTGTCAAATTTAAATAGTTCAACTATTGTGTGAATTGATATTGATAACCTAAAGCTAAAAATCTTTGTGCTGATCAAAGACAGACACTTCAAAAGCATGAAAGATGCTTGGAAGATAATTGTTACTGTAAAACAAACCTCAGAAAGAGACAAAACAGTTCTCGCATAAAAATGGGAATGTCTTGGCTTTGCTGGTTTCTTAACTGTCTGAAAATTCAGCACAGAAACCATTCCTTTCAACTACTTCTAAAGAGCTTGCTGAGAAGAGAAATTGAGACTCAAGATCTGAAGTCATATTCAACTTGAACCAGAAGACAGCTGGGCTTTCTATCTGAATGTCAGGGTTAAACTCGTGGTACAGTGAGCTATGCTTTTGGGGTCATGTTGACTTGAGGTGAAAATGAAGTAAAATTAATTTTGTTGCCAACAGGTCTAATGCCACTCTTGAAGTCATTCTGAAAATTAGGCTATGAAGTATGCAGGATGATTAAAAGCGGGGAAGCAGACCACGTCAGTTTTGTAAATCCATCAGTAACAAGTTAAGAGTGATTAGGAAGCTTAGATGAAAACCTGTGAGAACAGCTACTCAAATAGCTTGCCTTGTTTCCCTGACCAACACCTGAAGATGCTTATTGAAGTAAATGGGGCTTTTACAGTCTTAAAAACTCTTGTGTTGTATTCTTTTTCTAACTCTCCTTAACTTCCATATGGGTAATACCTACTAGTTTTGTTTGTGCAGTCGCCAAGCTGAAACACATGATTATCAAGCTCCTTAACTTCCCAATGTGGTCAGCCAGCTTATTGCTGGATGAGGAAATTCTTACACTCCCATCTTTACTTTGACATGATTTGTGCAAGGAAAGATTTGCCTGTTGAGCTAGACCTGAAGCTTCAGTTTCTGAAAGCCAGAATTTTTATCTACTTTCTGCAAGCAATTGTATGACTGGAAGAAAAAGCAGCAGTAAATGAGGAATAAAAGGCAAAGTTTGACCTGACTGCTGTGAATGAATGTAAATTATAAGGGAAGAAATTACTTTTGCATAAGTTAATCTAACCAGCAAGGAAAAAGGATGAGTTTTGAGTAACTTCTCAACGAAGTTGCTCACCACCTCAAAAATGCTAGGGAAGTAATACTTAAGCTTTATTGTTGCTACTTCTGTGACTTAGAGGAGACCATGTTCACTCAAGAATAATAGCAATAAGGCGCGATTAAATAGGGGCCTCATAAGAGGCCAAAATTTATGCTTTCCATTTGAGTTGATGATTATGTTCCCTTCTGACCTCTGGTGCAAGGGCTCTTAATTAAAAAAAGGGCAAATTCAGTATGCATTACAAAACATGAGTGGAGGATATCAGCCATATAGCTATATTAAGTGAAATAAATAGTTGCAAAGGTTGTCATTGAGGAGCCTGAAATGAGGGCTTTTTCTAATGAGCATGGCTCTTAAACATGAAAGAAATAATTGTCTTGTGAATGCACAGCCTCCAGCCCAAATTCCAATCAGCAGTACAAGGCAGGTGGCCCTGCCACCAGGCCCTACTTCACTTATTAAATAGAATAGGCTGATGAAGCTGGCCTGTCTTTCAGGCACGGACATACTGTGTGGTCTTGGCAAGGTATTCCTCTTTCTGACAGAGCATTTTGTTTTTGAGAGAACTATTTAGAGAATAAATACATGAACTATGATGCTCACATGGAAACTTTCAAGCTTCTGTTCTGAAGTATCAGTAGTCTCGATTAGAAAAAGAAAGCTAGTAGAAAATTCTGCTTGGTTGTTTACTAAAAATGTGGGTTTTTTTGTAGAGAAGAGTAAGTCTGTAAGATAAAACATGTATTGATCTGCCAGGACAGATCTGAGTGACATGGTCAGAAACCTACTGAATGTACTGTGTTCTTTAGGCTGACATGGCATTTGTTTAAGATGGCCACAACGTTAACCAACCGCTAATTCATCTACTATGAGTTTTCTGTGTCGCTGTAATCTTTTTCAGGGGTAGTCCACAGGCAGTATTTGTGAGTTTTGTTGGAGTCTTCCTGTGTAGGAAGAGATGAACAGATATCTAACTTAATAACAAAGGTTTTGAAGATGAATAAGCGTGACTTGCCACATAAATTGGTCCAAAATCACACCTTCCACAAGTATAAAATCTCATTATTTCAGCAGAAGTAAACACAGTGCTGGGGTATGTTAAAGACAAATGGACAGTCCTGCATAAAATACCACCAGTGTGCATTTTGCTAGACACTGCAAGACCTAGGTGTCACTATCTATTCAGATTCCCATCTTTAAACAGAGTGTATCAATTAATGCCTGGATGGAAGGGAAAAGACTACTTTGAGTAGTCCTAAGTAATACTTAGGAAAATACAAGCCATGAGGAAATACTGAGAGAGTCTTTCCCGAAGTCAACAAAATCTAGCTGAGGGAAGGTATAAGGCTTCAAGTAAGTGTTTTGATCTCCCAGAGCAGCATTTTACAAAGACCTCTTGTTTCCCTGTATGCACAGGGTAAAGACATTGAGGTAGAAATAGAACAAGGGATATCTAGGCTAGGTTTAAGATAAACTTTACAAAGGTTTGGTTAATTTAATGTGGAATTAGGTTTTCTACATAGCTGGCACAACTTACAGTCAAATTATTGGGAGAAGATGTTATGTTCCCACCTGCAGGAAAGCTGCACTGGGACATCCTCCAGACTCTGTGATTGTGGTCTTGTAACTTGCAGTATCCACATCAAGATCATAACCTCTGTTTTAGGTTAAGCTTAATGGATGGTTGTGGTAACTATAACAACTACCATCAGAAGAAAGCATTACCCTTTTACCTTGTGTTGAACAATATATTCCCATGTATGATGATGCTTAGTACTCTTTTTTTTAAACCTAAGGCGTTCCCTTGTTCATTTTTTGCTCCTGTTAGGCCTGATTTTCATGCCAAGTGAAGCAAAAATCTCAGGCAAGTGAATGACTGATATGATTGGGCATGTTTCATAAAGGAGACTCTACATTTTAGTGGAGATAAGTGAAGCTACAGGAAGCTGTATTGTGGTGCCTTAGAACACCAAGAGGGTCTACTTGCTTGTTACACTAAAATTCAAGTAGTCATCCTGAAAAATAATTTTTGTTCATAAACCAGCTGAATTTTTATTTTCACACTTCTTGTAACAGAACACATTTTTACTGTTGTTGTTAGCAAATTCTGCTGCACTGCATTTACCAGCCGTTACAACTATGCAAATCAGGGAAAACTTTCATGTTCAAGAGCTAACCACATTTTCTTATTGTGGCAAGGCACTTGAGGACCTAGCCAGAGCCTCAATAACAAGTAAATAAACCAGTGCTTAACTTCAATAGCTCAGAGTGAGCCTATTCAGTCTGCATCACGGTGTATATGGGAGCTCTGTAGCTGCTCTGAATTCATTGTGTCACAAGTGGAAAACTGGGTCCTGTGATAGGGTCTAGAGAAGGAAGGCTTGAGTATGTTTTGTCTGAAAGTGGATGGCTGGGGAGCTGTGCCAGGGCATGAACTGTGGTCCTCAAATGGTGCAGAGGCTTTCTGGTTTCTGACAAAGTTTGGTTTTTTGACCAAATCTTAAGTCTTATCAAATGTAAGAGCTATTATTTTGTGAAGATGGGAAGGAGAAATATGGGCTTCTTCAAGGATGCTTTCTTGATTCAGTTATCTGTTTTTCTGTAGCAGCTTTGATCATACGAGAAATGGCCTGTAGTCAAACACATAAAGAAAGAAAAGCTGATTTTCTAGTAGCGAAAAAAAAAAGGCATTGTTTTAGGTAATATTTTAATTTTTCAGAATTATGTTTGATGCAACTTTAACATAAGCTTTTCAGGAATAGCTAATTGTGCTGAAATATTAAATATAGGAATCCACTAGAGTAAAAAGAAACCCAACCAAAAAAAACACAATAGATTTAATGTTTGAGTATCTTTGCATGACTAGAAGCATTTAGAACTTGTGAATAAATATTCTTGGATTTAGAACAGATCCAAATTAATCATTGGTAATGACAAGATTTCTATGAAATAAGATGTTATGAGTAGTTGATTCATATAGTGAATAAACTTTTCTCCTGTCCTACATAAGCAGCAAGGAAGAGGTAAAGAGACTGACTTTAAGGCCACAAGTAAAAACAGATCCCCCTGATGTGACATGCTTGTCATGTCCTCTTAACATAAGTTTCTTCATGTTTTCTGTCAACAAGAAAACAGTCCCTATGCTCTGTTGAAACTGCTTAAGAGGATGATTTGGGTTTTACTTGTTTTGACTTGGTTTGCTGAATGTGGCTCTTTCATAATGTATGTGTTTGCTTCAAATGTTAGCCGCGTAAGTTCATTTTTCATATAGTGGTTTGTTTTGACAGCATGTATCAGGCAAAATTTGAGTAACATAGCAATGTTGCTTTTAATAGTAGCACAGACAAGGACATCATTGTCAGGAAGTCCAAGGAATAATGTGAAAACACATGCTTCTTATTGTGCTTGCTCGAGGCAAGTGAGACTGTTGGATACAATTAAGGCTTGTGAGGCTGTATGGGAAGACAAAGAAATGTATGTATGGATTATGTTGCTACTAACAAGTAGCACAGCATGCTGCTTGGAGTAGGTACACGACTTGCGGTGCCTACAAGGCAGACTGTTATGTGCACCTGGAATGAGTACATGAATGTTGCTTACCAAGGTCCTCTGTTACATGGCTAGCAGCCAGAATAAGAAAAACGAGCTCTATCTCTTGAATCTTCCCATTAAACTATTTAATAACCTATTCAGAAATTAAACACTAAAAATTTGATAGTTTGGACTATGATACAGCTATAGCTATGATATAGCTTCTTAAGCTTTTTCGTTAGAGTGGAGAAGTATGCCTAAAAGCAGAGAGGGCTGTTCTTGTAAAAGAAGGGGAAGCTTTCAGGAAAAAAATAAATCAGAAGGGCCTTTATTTGGAGGGGAGAAAGCAAAAAAGGAATGCCTTGCTTTCTAGTCACTTACAGAAACTGCTTCACTACGTCTCATCCTGCAGAAATTTATCCTGATTTAATACAATAGGCTGTGGAGGCCATTGAGATTTCATAAGTAGAAAAGAATATTTATGAATGACTGGGTGGAATCTAAGTGACTCCTATGCTTTTTAATATCTATTCTGTGCAATGGAATTGAAATATGAAAAATTAAGAGCAAAACAATTCTTTGACTTGAGACTTTTGTAATCTAAACAGTCTGAATTAAGTAATTCACTCTCTAACTGGAAAATGTAAATTATATATGCTTACAGTTTCCGTGTGTAACAAACATCACGTGTGTTTTCTTTATCAGATTAAGATATGTAGAATCAGTTAATTCACATAAATGGACAGTTCTTAGGTTGTTTGAAAAATAGTCTATTAACTTTTCCAACATTTGTAAAGCTAGCTATCCCCTAGTATAACAAATCTGATAGTCATGGTGATAAGGCTTTTCTGCAAAAGGGTGGAGATCAACCTGCATGTGCTATCTTGATCTCTGCATATTGACTTTTCAATTTAGTGCTTTCCATTACAGTAAGCATTAATAAGCAAGTGGTGTTTCCAGGCTTATGTGTAATAATCTTTCATGATGACAAAGGTAATTTCCTTTTAGCTACTGGCCTAAGCTGCTGTGAGTACATTGAACAAATCTAGCATCGATGATTGAAGGAATTATAAAAGCATTTCCTAAAGAGACCAGCAAGACAAAGTAGAGAACTCCTTCATCATACTTCACACTGTTTAAAGACCAGTAGACTCCCCAAATCTTATTTGTAAAGACTTCTATTTTTTTTATTAGGAGGGTGTAGAGAGGTGAGAGTGTCTCTCTTTTCTCAAGTAACAAGTGATAGGACAAGAGGAAATAGTTGGAAATTGCACCAGGGGAGATTTAGGTTAAGTATCAGGAAGAATTTAATTACCGAAAGGGTTGTCAAGTACTGGAACAGGCTGTCTGGGGAAGTGGTCAAGTCACCATCCCTGGAAGTATTCAAAAGGTGTGTGGATGTTGTGCTTGGGGACAGGGTCTAGAGGTGGTTGGTGGCTGTGGTTGGACTCATTCTCGAAGGTCTCTTCCAACCCAAGTGATTCTATGACTACTAAGAAGTTATTAACCTTGAAACTAGAAGACTTAAATTAAAACTGGCCTGGTAACTTTTCCTTTAAAGTTTTGTTTGTAAAAGATCTGTTGGGATAAGACACCTGTTCTGTTGCCTTTTCCTTGTTTTTTTTTAATTGGTTTGCCTTCTACTGGATTTCTTTAACAGAAACTTTGTTTTCTCAGGTCTATACAGTCTATTAGTTTAACAAGACAGCTTCCCACAGCACATGTTTCTATCAAATAGAGTATCTGGTTTGGAGTGGTTATCTATAACTGTAATAGATAGTATATGTTGAAATAGCGTAATAAAAGATTCAAGTAAATCATGAGAAGTGTAAACTAAATGTTTGGAAACTGTTCAAGCTTACAGGCAGAAAGTAGGTCAAAATGACTGCATAAACTGAACTCCATCAGAGATTCACAGTGGAACCCTAACATACAGAAATAATTGTTTTCTGTTTCATTTCCTAAGTCAACTGGTTTAAAAAAAAAGCTGCTTTAAATGCTAGCAAAATCAGCTTTGATATTTTAAGTATTTTTTTTAAAAAATCTGATTTCATCCTGACATGCCTTAACATTGCATTTTCACATGCCCCTATGGTGTATTCCTAGTTGCTCACTAGTGAGAGAATGATTTTTTTTATGAACTTTGTACAAATACATATTTGAAGCTTGTTTGTTTTTCACCCAATCTAATCTAATGGTTTGGCAGTTCCCCCCCTTCCCCTTAATTTGGAAGTGTGCCTACAAAAGACAAGCTAAAATAATTTAGATAGATTTGCTTATTTGGAACTTACTTTTTTGTGTGTATGGATGTAACTTGTATTGTATTTTTTAAATTCTTGGTTGTTGAGCATAGTGGCAAAAACCTATTCCTGAATAAATCAAAGAACTTCATTATACTTTTTATCATAAAATATGTGGGTGTATTAGAATGAAGCAGAACCAAATAATTTTCAAAACTACCTCTTCCAGTTCTAACAGAAGCTAAGAAATAAATTCAGAATCAAAAGACTATTGTAAAATGAAGACAGCTTCCTGTGTTCAGCTCTTTCATTACCTACCTCCAATTTGTGTTCAAGTTAAGGAACATGGGAATGAAGCAGAAATTGCTGTATTTTTCAAAGGAGGAGTAGTGGTGAGGGACACTTGTCTAGTCAACAGTAGTGGAAGAAAGTGTCTGGAATGTGGTAGCCAATCTCTGAAAGTAGTCACTAATAGAGAAAAGAATATAGAAAAAAATTTTAAAAATAGACTGAACTTCATTCTTTATGTTATTATTCTTATAAGACAATGATTAAAATATGTATTGATCAGCAAGCTACCACAAAGACAGGAAATCTAACTTGAATAGACTACCTTATCTGAAATATGATAAAATGTCTTTGCTTTTATTGTTTTGCTCTGTTATCATAAATAAGAAAACTGTTGCTTGTTCTGGTTGACACATACAACTATGTCAAATATTTGTTGGTTTTCTTAGTATTATGTGTAATTACAATTCAGGTCAGTCTCTGCAATTCTTTTTCCTACAAGAAAAATTGGCTGTGGCTTGATTTCAATATTCTTTTGAGGACATTTCCTAGGTCTGCTTAAATCTCCTGCAACTGGGCAATGCCCCAGCTGTGTCAGCATGCCTCTTAATTCTTCATCAGTCCCTAGGCAAAACTTGATACATTCCAGTTGCTCTCATATAAAGTGCAACTCCACCACCTTGCCTTGATGGCCCATCTTTCCTAAAAATGACGTACCTATTCATGACAGCATTCCAGTGGGGTGAGCTACTCCACTGTGTCTCTCTGATTGCAATGAGATCATGGCCCTGTGATTGCACAGAGATCTCTAGATCTTGCCTTTTATTCTTAAGGCTGAGTGTGTAGGATTTTAGAAAGGCAATTGACTATGCAGGTACCACTACTGTGGTGATAAAACTGTTACAGCTATAGAAGTGAAATTTTATCAAGTATTTGCCTTTTTTATTTTCTGGCAGGTATTGGTAATCTGAGTTTAAGGTTTTTTGCACAAAGGTGATAAGTCCATGGATTTACAGGTTTTGAGAGGATGTCCTTCTTGTAAGTCACATACAAAAGTCCCATAGAAAATCCATAGGATCATGGAATGATTAGCATTGGGAGCATCAAGCTCCAACCCACTGTCACTAGACTAGGCTGTTCAAGACCCTATCCAACCTGGCCTTGAACACCTCCACAGACGGGGCATGCACCACCTCCCTAGGCAACCTGTGCCAGGGCCTCACCACCTTTGTAGACAAGAATTTCTTCCTAACATCTAATCTAAATCTACCTCCTTCCAATTGAAAAAAACATTCTCCCACCCCCCTTTCTATTTTCCAGTAGAAAGAAATAAAGGTGACACGAAAAGATTAATTGAGAATGAAACATGTTGATAAGTATACAGCTAGTCTTAAGATAGACCACAGATGGACTCAAACCATGAAGTGTGAAAAACCTCATTCACTGGTTTTTGTCTTAACACCTGTCTTTCGAAGGACGGATTTTGGCCAACAGCACTTTATTTTAAATCTCATGTTATATTATTTAACTTCCTGGAACAAGGTCTATCAATTAAAAGTTGCTGTCAGTTCAGAATTTAAATTTAGTTATTTATACTAATTTTACTCTTGACTGGGCATTGAGTAGGAGTACATGAGATCTGGCTTCAAAAATATAAAACCTCATGTGACAACCTTTTAAGTGACAAATGAGATATAGCTGTGATTGAAAGATGTTTTCCAGGTACTCTGACAAAGCTACATTCCTGCCATTATGTTCATTGGACAGACAATGTTATGGTAGAACATAAAACCCATTCAAGGGCACTTCAAATTTATTGACAAATCCTGATTTAGAGTTCTGGATTTGTCAGCATCTTCTGTGTTATGCTGAACCTGAGTTACTGGAGGGAAGGAGGGAACTGGGTGCATGCCTCCTTCACCTGAGAGTGGTGACAATAGGTGTTAGCTTAAGGTAGTGACCAGCCCTCTGCCTGTAGTATCAGCACCTCTCTGTGGGGTTACTCTGAGGGCTCCCACAAGGTAGCTAGCTGGTGGAGTTACACAAATACTCTCTTGTTTGATGTAATGATGCTTGAAGATACAGTTGATCTGGTTTCTCCAGAGCAAAGACTAAATAAAGACAAGAGCCTTCTGTCCATGATATTTTTGTCTTGCATAAAGATCCTTATGAATTAATTTTTATTACTGTATTTGAATCCTAGATGTGATTTAAAACAATTTTGCTCCTGATCTCATTCATCTTTTTAAGAAATACAGGCTATTCACTTCTTGAAGGGTCTGGTAAAATATAAAGACTGAGCTGGATTCAGCAAAAACAAAGTAATAGCTCAAATTACTCTTAAGCCTTTTGGAAAGGTAAGTGTTTGGACATCTTAGGAGCTATTTTGAAACATTCATATAATGGATGATGCTTTTCAGTATGCTAATATAATAAAAATTCCTGGTTTCAGTAAAAGGCCTTTTCAAGACCATTGCATCATATGTCAGGCAAAGCTTGCTTGCACTGATAGTAGCAATGGTTGCTATAGTCACATCTTAACTCATGGCTTTGGAACACTGTTTTCATGACAACTATAACATTCACCATCAGTGTTACATTTGCACTGAGAAATGCTGTTTTCCAGTTTAATCTTCTAAATCGTTGATTGTTGCTTTTCCATTTTTTTAGGCTTGGTATGCTCTTTGCCTAACTCTTGAATACATTCCTTGAGCTGCAGAAGAGTATTTGCTGTTTATCTCAGAACAGTCTTTTTAATGTTATAGTTTATAACTTCATCTGCTAATAATGATCAGAGATACAGAATTTAATTAAATACCTCTCTTAAAACTAGTATGCTCTGTGTTTTCAGTCCAGGTGGGTTTCTAAGATAGTGTGGGCACTTGAACATGAAAAGAATAGAGGATTGTCTTGTAAGGAAAACTTGTTTGGATGAAAAAAAGCATCTCAACTGTATGGAAGCACACCTCAGGTTTCAAATAATGAAAAAAACAAAATCAGCACTTTTAAGACTAGTCTGGAAAGATAATTTAAATGGAAACACTTTCAAAACACAATGCTGTGCTTTAAAGCCTGACTGTGTTCAGGCTTGCTAGGGTAAATCTGTTAGGTTGAACCTTTTATAAACTAGGGCTGGATGCCATTCAAAAAAGGTTGATTTTGGATACTACAGTTTTAGATAAAGCATATGCTAAAGCATCCCCAGATGTCCAAAGATTTCTGCATCAGATCCTATAGCTGAGAGTTTGTAGTAATCTTCAGTAAGCTGATGAATGAGACGTGCTTCAATCCAGGATATTTCACTGTATTTGCTACTTTAATTATCTATTGGTAGATCTTAACACCTTTCCAGTTACTTTCTCATTCATGTATTTCTTAGTTAATTTTAAGATGAATGTTGACATCAGGCAAGCTGAAAATGTCAATCAACTGGGTATAGCTGGAGGACCTATGTAAAAAAGAGACTGAAAAATAACTTGAGCTTGTTTTATTTCATCTTTAAGATTTCTATAAAAGCTCTTTCCCATTTTGGATGATGTTAGCTATTGCCATACCTCATGCTGAAGAGCGTAATTGATCTAGAAGCATTTCTTTGATATTTCTCATGAGATTCTAGCTAGGCAAATGCTATTTCTTCACAGAAGAGAGTATCTCTGCGTTCTGCTTTCTTTTTGTGCTTCTTGTGCATGTTCAGGCTGGAACAATGATTTTAAGATCTTAGATGCAATAAGGATTGAGATTCATGCAGTTAGGTAAGTAAATGATATGGTAAAGCCTGTGCACAGTTGGGTTCAGAGCTTAGTGCCTGGGCTATTGAGTGAGTAATGAATGTCTGAAGTAACATCACATAAAGACTTGAAATACAGTATCACTTTGTAGTCAGAAGCTGGGAGGCTGCTGAGTTGTTTTTAAGTCCAGGAGCCTTGTCAGTCTTTCCTGAGTTTCAGAAAGCATCTAAGGCTAAAGAATATAATCACAAATATCACTCAGTTAAACATCTTACATGATGATGGGACTTTTGTGCCACATGTACAGGCAGGGAGCTAGAAGATTAAGTTATATAAGTTTTCATTTCAAGGTATTACTGGTTTCTATATTATTCTCAAGAATGATGAGTAATGCATCTCTTAAGCCAGAGCAATTGGAATGAGATTTCAGCAGCTTAAAATCCTGTAAACTGTGGCCAAATAAACCACAGTATCAAGCTTAAGTGTCTTGTCAGAGAAGGGCTGAAAAAAGGAAGAGCAGAGCAAAATCTCTGAGTCAAGGAGGTAAACGAAATAACTGAATATAAATGATGTGTGTAACAGCATGAAAAAACTTGGGAAACAATTTCCTACTTAAAAAATAGCTATCTACTTGCTGATCAGCAAGCCCTAGTTTACTCTCTTGTAGCATCTTGCAGGACTTTTTGGCTGTTTTGTCTGTAAACAAATTTAGGGTTGACATGCAACTTGCAATAAATATCTAACCTTTCTTGGTGTGACTTTAATTCATCAAAAAGAGATGTTTATGCCACTGTTATGATCATGGCAAAAGGGTGGCAGTAGTAAGGAAAGAATTTATTAAAAACCTGTAGTGTTTTGGAGGCTGGTGTTGAAAGACTGGGAAAACATTTTGAGCAGTTACTTGTCAGAGCAACTTTGGAAGAGTGAGGCCAGGGAAGAATTTACAATAACAATCGATACATGGGTTAGAGGACTTGCCTATGAGATCCTGGAGAGGTCTGGCTCTTAAGATTTCCCGTCTGTATGTGGGATATATTTTAGGAAACAAGATGCTGTGTCTCTGGCTAGTTTCTTACCCTAAGGGGAATGACCACATTGCCTATTTTGAGTTGTCATTTCAATCAGGACAATTTGATCCAGGACCTTTCTCGAGTTCAAATGGTTATGGAGTTCAGTCCAGGCGGTCATTCTTCTATGAAATAGTCCCCGATAACTGCAAATCCTTCAAAAGTCGAAGATTTTAATTGCAGTAGAAACCATGCAGATGTATTAGCCGTTTTGATGTATAAAAATCCCTCACTTCTGAATGATGCTGATCTTTTTTGGAGACCAAAAAAATCACCAGGGAAGAAGTGGAATATATTTGGTTTGATATATCTAAGGAAAATAGGGACTTGACTGGCAGGCTCTTGCAAGGGATTGGTATGAATTAAGAAATCTTTCATTGCCCCAATTCCTACTCTGTATTATAGTGATAGTACTTAATGTAGCCTTTATTTGAAGCTATGTAAGTAGTTGGATCAAAAAACCTTTATTGAATAAACTTGTGAAATATCTAGAGCAAAGTAGTCCCATCCCCTCAAGACTGTCTTGGTACTAAGTAGGGGTGATGGTGAAAGTCTTTTCTGTATAATGGTTATATATACCTTGAAGTATTTTTGGGTATCTTTACTGGAATATTAAAAAAACATATTTTGAAGCTTTTGTGAGGAGGAATAAACAAATGTTTTGAAATTTTAGAAAACCAACAGTAAACTTTTTACCCATTTTTAAAAAGTTGTGAAAGAAGCACAGAGTAGCCTTCTCTCTCTTGAAAAGAGCTTTTTTCTTTCTTTAAAACAATGCCTGTTAATGTACCCTGTATTGAGTGCTGTCAATATAGTATTCCCAATAATGTAACTTACGCTCCTCTTCCTCAAAAGCTGAAAGAGTTCAACTGTATGATCTCCAGATATGGAAGAAATACTGTGTCAAGAGTTGCAGTGGGTCCTTTTGTTTTCTACTGTATTGATAGTTTCTATTGTATAAGTGAAATCACATATGCTTCTGACAATGGACACGTCTAGTTATCTTTGATATTTTTAGATATAGCATATAAATAATCTTTTAACATTCAGTATTCAATTAATATTCTTTTATTTGTTTATTTCAAGCTTGTTCTGGCAGTTGTGTGCTCCTCATCACTGAATTGATCCACTGTGACTCCTTTATTGTTTAATAATGATTTTCAGGCCTCTTAAAGGTCCGTATGTCAGAATGAGGAAGTTACCTTGTAGTATTTGGACTTAACGTACTAACTCTTAGTAGAAAACAACTTAAGATTACCTGACAAAGCAATTTCATATATCTTTCTAAAAATGAAACCATTAAATTTCTGTGAGTCCTTCTCTAATTCTTGCAGGCTTCAAATGAAGTTTCTAGTAAGTCAATGTGTATGAAGCCCTGAAAACACATTGAAAACTCTGATGGTGGGCCAGGGCAAGATTCAATCCTGGGTTTTTTCAAGAATATTGTTTTGTTGCCTAATGATAGCTGGAAGAGAGGTAGAACCATAGCCAGTCCCCACTGGTCCCTCTGTGTGAAGAAAACCATAACTGTTTATATATAACAGGGTGCTTACTAATTCTCAAGGAACAGTGATGTCACCTAAAACTTCCAGTCCCACATCAAGTTTGTGATATCAAGTCACCTGTTGGTCAGGTGGTGGATTACAAAGATGAATGATTTACTATAATTTTAACTTTGAGTAATTTTTAATTGGTTTTATCCTCATGAATAATCTGGAGGGATGTTGGAATAATTACTACTCAAGTTTACATGTGCTAGGCTTAGATACACCAAGAAACTGGGCAAGGGAGAAAAAAGTTCATTTAATTTTTTAAATCACTAATAAGGAATGGGATAGAAAGCAATAAAGGAAAAGTCTGTAAATAATTTTTTGAAGAAATAGAATTACTGTAGTCAGCATACTTCATGGAAGTAAATCTTGTCAATTAGGTCATTGTTATGTAGTTCTAAGTACTTTTAAGTCAAGGCTTACCTCATCTGATTCTTGTTAAAAATGTTAGAATGTGTTATTAAAACAGTCCATGCTAAGTAAATTAAAATGTTTGCATAATAGAATGCATACATGGTTTTTCAGGATGAACTCAATCAGTATGCAGTTATATAGCAGAGCCTGCAGTTGTGGGCTCTTGAAGGCTTTTGATGAATGTGTTTGCTCTTGCATCTTTTATGTTAGGAAACTTGCAAAGGCTAGGCACAGCTGGGAGAGCAATAGATAATGGTGCATAACTGTTAGTGGGACCAATCCAGAGTAGTTGCTGTGTGACATCCATGTGGATGTGGCTTTGATTTCTCATAGCAGCTTCAACTTTAATTAAAAAGCAGACACTAATTGGAAGAGGCACTATCTCACTAGCTTCACCTCACCAGCTCACCACCTTCACACTAGCTGTCTCAGACTTCAGAAAGGACTAGTTGCCTGTTTTGTGTCACTGCTGAAAGTAAAGATGACTCTCAGTGCTATGACTTCGGGAATATGAAACAGTCAATTGTGTTAGTTATACATGTATGAAGTCAGGAGCCTGGGGAAAACAACACAACAAAATTAAAGGTATTCAAAAAAAGAAGGCCTGCCTCTTACTGAGGCTAAAATCTATTATTTGAAGGGATTAAAAGGTGACTTTGTTCTAATCTAAATGTTTTTGAGGGGAAGAGTTTTCTGACTCCGGACTGCTTTAAGATGGCAAAAAGCAAATAGATTCTGTGCTTGTAAGCTAAACAGACAAATTGATTATAGAAAGAGAAACATATGTAATAGTGAAAGTAGTTAACTATTGAAATGTCTTAGCCATGGATATGGTTGCTTTGACCCCACTTGACCTTTGAAAAATTGTTTACTTTGCACGTTTTTGAGCTGCAGTCTTGACTTAACAGGTTTCAGGCGGGAATATTGTAGTCATTTGGTTTCTTGTGTAAAAGAGTTCAGACTTACAGTTTTGTGACATTATAGCTTTTAGAATATAGGAATCTGAGTTACAACACATAGATTGCTTGACTCAACTCACAGCTTGAATGCATCCAAATTATTTATCTGCACTCATTATGCAAATGAGAGAAACTTACTTCAACCACTGTTCACCTATGCTTTCTAGTCAAGTGTTCAAGGATCTTAAGTATTATCGTTTAGAGAACTGCAAAGGATGTTAAATTATTCAAATGGCAGTGCATAAAGAAGTATTGCAATTAATACAATTTGCAACAAAATAGGTAGAATGTTCAATGAGTATGGTCAATGCTGGTTGAAAACTGTTTAGGTAATGCAAAATACATTCTTTGTGCCACTATATTTAAGTAACTTTGTAGTAGTAGTGCTAGAAACTGGCATGTCGATCACAGAATTTCTTATTCATGTCATACAAAACAGCATGGCAATAAGAAAAAATGCGAGCCTGAGGAGTGCACATGAGAAGTTAACAATACAAGGTAAAAACAGAATTCAACTTATACGTTTGCTTGTGGCCTCTCATACAATATCTTGTCTGCAATATTGCTAACTTATGGCAGTCCATTATGCATATACATTTAACAAAACTTTCACACCCACTGGTTTGCATTTTATCATAAAAACTTTATGGAAACTTCAGTGCTCAAATTGGAACCTGTTAATTTTTACTTCTGTAACCAAGACTAAAACTGATTTAAAAGACTGGTTCTTAATTTGCAACTTCGAACTAATCTTTAAAGTGACATTAAGTAAGCGATAACACAAGCGTATGAAAAGTACCTGTGTAAATAATTGAAATTTTCAGCTCTTGTTTCATTTCCTTGAGAGTATTTTTTAAATTGGGAAATAGTTGCTATTTGGGTGCATAATAATCTAGAGTAACTTTAGCCTAACAATGCACATGTCTGAGTCTGAATTAAAATCAGTTTAATATTTTTCAGCATAGGTAAGAAAGCAATACATCTCATAGCGAACAGCATTATCGAATTGCCCTCAGTCAAAAGATCCAATATGTGACACAGTGAATAATTTTAATGCTAGATGACATGGGATTTTTAGTATGGACTGCAAATGGCTACTTTTTGGTAAAATGGATGGAATCTGAACAGCTGCTTTTCTGCAGAATGGTGGTAAATAAGATTTGGTGTATGAAGGGTGGTGTTTTTTCTACTCACTTTCAAAAAGGACACTGTGCTATGGCTTGGTCAACCAAGTCTGTCTTTTAAACTCAGCTAAGTTATTAGTACATGTGATGGAGACGTTCCTTTATAGGACATGTAATAATACAAATTTGAGTTTGTATCCCCCTTGAATCCTTATAAGCGTTATAAGGTGGAGAGTTGATCACTACTGAAAACTCTGGAGAAGGAGGGATTTGAAGAAAAGAACTGACTAAACAAGTAATTAAACCTCACAGAAAACCATAAATATATGAAATCAGGCCTAAGATACTTATTTCTTAAAGTTTCTCAAATTTTTTTCTATTTTAGTTTGATAGAACATAAGATTTAAAGCAATGACATGGAGATTGGTTAATCTTAATCTCATTTGCTTCAATATTTTGTGGATGCATTCTGATGGCAATTCTTTATTACTAAAATCAGCTTGGTTTCTCACTGAAAATACTGAACCTACTGAACCTGACTTCAGCTGAATAACCAAAGCAGCTTGGTAAAGAGAAAAGAAAAAGGGCTTTTTGACTGGTGATTAAGTTGTTCAGTGAAGATTTATGATGAACAAGTTTCATGTTTTTAGGTCAACTATAATTTGATCTAAACTACATACATTATGAAATTGCCATTATAAAATTGTTCAAAAGAAAGCTGAAGATGATAATGGTAGGCAGAAATTTGAATCTTAATAGAAAACTGTTGGAAGGGAAGTTGTTATGCACAATAAGAAGCTTAGAGAAGGGCTTTCCAAAACATAGCACTTTTTTGCCAGTACTGAGTTCTCTTACTTGAATTTCTGGCTTCTGCAATATATCACCTTATTCTGACAGTTGTTAATGAAAAATGACAGGACAAGTGAGTTGATGTACACAGTATCTTATCTTGGTTTGTAGCCTGAAATTGATTTATCCTTTTACTAACTTTGCCTATACCAAGACAGTGTAAGGGTGGCTTCTTGTCCAATGTGTCCTCCTCTTTATACTTGGTCACCTTCTGCTCTGTGAACCCAAAGATAGTCTCAGGGACAGAACTGACTGTTTTGGAGAGTAAAGGACTCAATTTGTTTACGATGACAGGCTACCAACAACTGTGTTTCTGCAGACTATAAGGATCGACCTGGACATGACATGGTGTGGGAAGCCAACCACACTGCACAAGAGCAGAACACTATAGCTGCTGATCTGTAGACTGGTGTAAATTTCTTAAAAGCTCTGTTTTCATTTATGCACTGATGTGTTTTAGTTTTCTGCCTTGGATCTTTATAGGGAATGCTATTACCTATACCTCAAAAGAATCTGTATAATAATATATTAATGTATTAGTGTATAATATGTTAATGTATTAGTGTAGTGGTTCTGGACCTAGCTAGAGGCCAAATACCCACCAAGCTGCTCGCTCACTCCCCTCTTCAGCCGAAAAGGGGTGAAAAATAGATACTAGGAGGCTTAGGACTTTAGATAAGGACAGAGGGATCGCTCTCCAATTAGTGCAATAGGCAAAACAGACTCAGCACAGAATAAAGCAAAGTGATTTATTACTACTACAACTAATACACCCAGTGAACCGGAACGAGATAAGAAGTGGTCAGGTCTTAAAGCACCTTTCCCCACCCCTCCCTTCTTAGCACACTTAAAACTCACTGTGATTTTACTCCCTTCTTCCCCCCCAACATGGCGCAGGGAATGGGCAGCGGGGTTCCGGCGATCCCTCGCAAGCTGTTTCTCTTCCCCAGATCTCAACAGTTCTATTTCCCCCCACCCCTTGCTCTTCGCACTCTTGACTTTAATCATAGATTTGCTCCCTTCATCCCTCCCCTTCCAGCACAAGGAGGGGCAGGGAGTGGGGAATGGGGGGTTTTAGTCCGTTTCTCCCGAGTTGTCTTCCATCTCAGCCCGGGGGTGGGGGGGTGTGCATTACACACACACACACATACTTCCCCTGCAGAGCCACAGGGTCCCACCCATGCGAGAGTCATATCCACGAACTACAGCATGAGTCATCTCTATCGGGGAGCCACCTCCTCACCACAGGCCTCTCAGCAGGACTCCCCTCTCATGGGGTGCTGCCATTTGGGTCCAGATGCCCTGGTCTGGTCTCCCGCAAAGTCACAAGTCCCCCAGCAAACCTGCTGAGGCGTGGACCAATCTTCACAGAGCATAGATGTCTCTGCTCCCTGCCCTCATCCATGGGCTTTGAGGGGACACCCGTTTCACCATGGGCTTCACCATGAGCTGCAGGGGAAACTCTATTTTTGCATTCTTCACCCCTCCTCCTGCAGGCCTGGCGTGCAGCTTGTTAGATCTTCTCACTCCCACTCCAGTGGCAAAGTGCCTCTGCCGGCAGGTTTTATTCTCCTATATGTGATTCACAGAGGTGCTATAACTAGCTCTGATAGGCCCAGTCTTGAATTTGGTCTTGAATTGACCATGTTTTCAAAATATGGGGCTTGCAGAAAGCTGTAACTGTGGCTTACAAAAGCCACTGAAGCAGCACAGCTACACAAAACTGCAACAATTAGTCAATACAGAATGCTGGATTTCACTTCTTACCATGTGTTCACCTTGTTGACCAAGGTTAGTTCAGAAGGGTACTTGGCTTCACAACTTAACCAGGCATGTATGTTACACTTAGTACAGATTAAATGGGCAAAGAAAAATGTGCTGTGGCCTAGCTATCTCTTACTGTGCTCAGGTATCATGAAAAAGGCTGCTCTAAATCCGGAGTTGGAATATAATGACTTTAGAGAAACAGAATTTTTCTGTGTTTCAGGACTCTTTCTCTTCTGAAGAGAAAGAAGAGGTAATGGTTCCAGGCTTAACTTTGTTGTGTGCTTTGTTCTGGTTTAAGACATGGCTTGATACTGATCTACAGAGTGTTCTATTAATGTATTTAAGAAAAAAAATCTAGTTTGTTATTCTTTATTTCCTGTGTCTACTGTCAGTTGGCAAGATTTAGAGCTTTCCATCTCTGTTTCAGAGTGTGTAAGAATACTGAACCTCAATCCTTCCCACATAGGTCAAACTCCTTAAATTTCTAATCATGTTGCACTTGGACTTCAGATGTTTGAAATCAGCTAACATCCATAATTGAATTACCCAGTTTCATAGTACAAATACAGTTTTGAACTCTTTGAAAGTAAGCTTAAAAGGAAACTGTACACTTCATTTAGGGCAAGACTTCAGATTTCCTTTGTGTGGCTCTTATGAGGTCAGTGTCAAAGTTTGACTCTTCCAGTTCCTTGCTTTGATCCTGGAGTGCAGGTCTTAAATTTTGTGAGGTGCTCTACTGTAATCTATGGTAGATGGAACACTGCAGTTTCCTTTAGGTTGTGCTTTGAATGCATCCTAAAATAGTATAATATTTATTATAATATTAAAAATACCTTGTCACCCTTATTATGTACCTGTGTTGTTTCTTGCTTCTGCTTCTATATGACTGTCTGTTTCCAACTTCATGTACGTTTGTGAAAACACCTGGTGAATTAATCCAGGCTAAAAATGATCAACCGGGGTCAGGGCTCTGATCCAGACTTACTGTGCACCCACAAAACAGCTCTTCTGGCATAGAGGTGAGGGTACAGCAGAAGCTCATTCTGAAATGAGAAGAAATATTTTGAGTATGTGATAGCTTCTTTAAATAACCCTCCAGTCTTAAAGTGTTTATTAAACTACAGGTAAAAGCTGTGTTAGAGTGGTTTCTGTCTCTAAGTACTAATTTGGTAGCTACCCACTGACTGCTTTTAGCCTCCTTACTCAAGCTGTGCTCTGTAACTGAAGGTGAAGCACTCTTATGTGCTGGGCTGTTTGTTACGTGCTGAGTGACTGAGGTTCTGTCCACTACCGTAATCTGCTAAGTAAGACAGAAAAATGCTGAACTGCATCTCCATGTTTAATAATGTCTGTTAAAGCAGCTAGCTAGAATTCAACTCTTATAGACTTATCTACACTTGCATTAAGTACACTCAAGTAGAAATTTCATAGTGGTGTACAAATAAAACCTCGCTATCAAAGAATTGGATTTTTGTTGAACTGTCTCCCATATCTTGACTGACAATTCAAGTTACTTGTAGATATTTGCCTGTCTTGTAAGACCATTGCCCACTAACTAGTTAGTTGGGTTTTGGCCATGTAATGAAGTCAAGACGGGATGAACCCAGAGACAGACAGAGCAGAACCACATGATCAGGTGTGGAGCTGTGGAAGCTAGGCATAAGAGTGAAGGCACAGGCTTCAAATAGAACAAAAAGTTCTTGCAAGCTGTCAGAAATCATTGTTGATAGTCAATTACTGTGAAAATTAACATGTTTCCTCTCACTTTAGCCAAAACCAGACTCTTGTGTACATAGAAGAGCAAAGCTAAATCTTAATCTAAGAACATTGTGCAAGCCAAAATAATTAAGCCAAATAACTTGTTTTTAAGCTGACTGCTAAGTATTCATAAGTACCAAAATGTAATTTGTGACTTTTTTATACAACAGCTTTACTTCAAAAGAGCCTAAATAATCTTTGAAAATGTGATTGGAGTATTTTAGAATATTTTCCTGTTTAGACAGTAAATACATAAAGGCAGAAGCTATTAGCTAGTGCATGCCTTATACGAACAGGTATCAACCAGCAAATTGACAACTAATGGCATTCCCACCAGGGATTCCAATAGCAGTAGTCTTTTGCCTATACAGCCAAAAGGACAAACGTTGTCAAAATTGCAAAATACTTCTCTGAAGATAGGAGATGAAAATCTTAGTTTTTCTATAGGGAGATGCTTCTAGTCAGGTGCGTTAAAGGTTGGTAATTATTTTTCTTGGGATGAGAAAAGCTATAATTCTGGTTCAAGCTTATTGTTAGTTCTTATCGCAGGAAAACTTGACTCTGAAAGGGTTTTTTGGCTATTGAGAGGAAAGCCAAATGCTAGAACAGCACTCTGGATTTCATTTTTTTTTTTTCTTAGGTTACCCAGAAATCTTTAAGTTGCTTCAAATGGGGTATAAGCATACGCTAGACTGCCAGAGTTACAAAAGAAATCTGCTCTAATGTTGAAGCTTTAAGAGCTTGAAAAAAGTTTATTATGAAAATACTGAGGCAAAATCCTCAGGCATTTCTCAAACGATGAAGGGTAACTTAACCCAAAAACTGCATAGGTAATATACAGTGCAAATGTGGCCACGTCAGGGGTGCTCTAAATCAAGGGTCATAATATCTGGGAACAGGGACCCAAAGAAAAACACCATGAGGGTGGTTGTGTCTCCTAGAGCACTGTTCTCTCGGTCAGGATAAAAAATCTAGGATAGGCATATTAGTAAATGTAAATGACAGAGAGGGTCTTCAAGGAGTAGACCTTTAAAATGAAGTCAACAATGTTTCAAATTGGAAAGGTAACAATGAGAGGCATGAAAAAAAGCACAAAATTCCTACAGTTTTTCATTCCTGTTACTCATTCCAGGTGTGAAAAGGAGCAGGAAAATCATTATGATAAATAGTCTGAAAGGTACATAAAGTTTGTGCGAAACACTAGCTCCATTTTCACCATACAGTTTATGAAACAAATAGGTTACTGAATTTAATATGCATAAATTTTTTTCCTCAGTAGTAATGGATAATCTCTTCTAGATGCAAATACAACAACAGGATGATATATGTACTAGTTGGGGTAAGTGGGAGCTCTGGGTTGTGGAAAAAAGTGTTTAGACTGTTTGGGTTTTTTGAATGGCAAGATAGCTGTTCAACTGCTGATTAAAAGCTAGTAAGGAATATAGGAATGATTTTGGTTTTCTTTCTATATATAAATAGAAAAGCATAGAAGGCCTATCTAAAACCAGTATATATTCTGGAATCACGACAGAAAGCAAATGGCCAAATCTTGGTAGAACTGCATGAGCTCTTCATTCACCTTTCAAATTGCCTGTAATTTTCCATTGAAACAGAAGCTGCTGTAAAATCTTCTTGGACCCAGACCTACGAATTGCATTTCCTATCTTTCCTTAGTGTGGGCCTTTTCTCTTTTAATTTCAAGCGTTGAATCACTTCATCTGGCAAGCATGGAAGTACCATAGGACTTAGAAATGGAGTGAAGTAACAAAAGGATGTCAACTCATTATTGGCTTTTATCAGTTGTGATACAGAACAAAATGTCACTGGCTTTAACTATGTTTGCACTCAGTCTAATATCACTGCCCACAAGACATCTGCTGGAAGACTCAATTTTGTCACAGTAGTAAGTGCTTTTACCAGGGTAATCAGTTGAATGTGTGTAGTTTATGATAGGACCCGTCTGCTGTTGTGCTGTCAGAAACATTTTCTATCTAGATGTAAATATTTTATATAAACTTTAAAAGACAAAGGCTAAGTTGGTTTCCACTGTTTGTACATACATCAGTGCAGCAATAAAACATCAGTCATGCTTCTTTGGCTAGATTGGCTAGGGATGAGAAAATCTAGAATAGCTTCCTACTTGGACTGCATGTGCATTTCTACTGGCCTGCCTTAAGAAAGATGTCATCTCTGCAGGGGAAAGAGATAAAAGGCCAGAGAGTAGATGATAACTAAAAATGAAGAGCAGCTTTATCTCCAACAGGTGACTATGTTGTGCTGTAATTGATCCTGGTCATCAGATGAAAAAATTGAATGAGTGTGTGAGGTGACAGGAAAAAAGGTATCAATGAAGGAAAAAGGCTTTCAATGCAAGAAACATTTGAGAAACATGTAATGGTAACATTCTATTTGCGCAGAGGAACAGCTAAAAAAGTCCGGCGCAGAACAGCCTATATTCTTAAGTGACCCTTTGTCATTGTTTTTTTTAAACACTTGCTGATCATAATGCTCTGCCATTGTTACCTTTAAATGGGCTTTATCTTCTATGTTTTTTAAAATTTTGGTCACTTGCATCTTTTGTGTGCTCCATAAAGCTTGAAAATTGCAAATAGTATAAGAAAAACTCCATACTCAATCTCCCCATTTTCTTTCCATTTATATTAAATGATTTTTCTTTTTGCCAGTTAGGTTGTATGTCGGGGGGGGGAGGGGGCGGGGTGGGGTGAGGGTGTGGGGTGTGGAAGCTGCTATAATGTGAATTTCAGGGATATGTCACTAGCAATTTGTCTTTTTTTCTTGTAAGGGCATCTAGAACTTGAGTTCAAAGGCAATGTCTTTGAACCATCCAGACTATGAGAGTGTATTTCTAGGCAAACCCCATCTCAGCAGGCTAAAGGGAGATGTGCACCCTGCATTCCAGCAGACTCTTGAGTGTACATCAGCTATAACAGCAGAGATTAAATCTCTCAGTAACATCACCACATGCTCCAGAGGAACACATTCTTGAAGGCTCACGGAGTAGGAGGTTCCGCTATCCCTTCCTTCTCAGATGAACCACTGCAGCTTAACTATTAGCAGTCATTTCCTCCTGATGTTGTTAAGACAAGTTACCGTGACAGTGAACCATCCCTTCCAAGTTGGATCTATTCCATTTGATGAACTGCTGAAAGTTATTTTCTTCTGAGGTAACATTTATCTTGAGATAGCAAGTGTTTAAGGAGGGTTTAAAAACACAAGTATCAATTCAAAACTGGAATCTCAAGAATGGTGGGTATTAATGGTTTTGTTTCTTTGAAGTATGTATATGCTTAAGGAACAGAAATTCTTACCTGTTCTCTAGACCAGTACAGGTCTGGTCTGAAAATAGTTTTCTTACTTTCTTTTTATCAAACGGAAAATGGTGCCAAATTAAAGGTGGTTTTCCACATCATCTTCCTTTTCAGCCAAATTCAGTAACTAATACTAAATTACAACTTAAACATTTTGCACAGTGCTCTGCTTTGCTTCTAAGGTTTTCCTCAGTATAAAAAGATGATACTTTCATTCTCCTCTCTTCCACGTGACCTGGGACAAATATCTACTGTCTGATATACATCTTTTATACAGAGGGTGCTAAAAAGGGTATATTTATTGATTTCATGGGCCTTATTCTTTCTGCTTACTTCATGAAGACTTTTGGGATGTGCCTTTCAGTTTTGGACAAAAAATATCTGTCCTTGGTTTTGCCCATGCCCCTTTCACATTAATCTTATGATACCTTCTTATCTCCCTAGGACACTACACTGATAACTACTATTTTCATCCCTTCAGTTTTTTCCTCTTTTTGGTTTTTGCCCCCTCTATGGTCTGATCCACAAAAGATTTTTATACTTGTTAATTTTGCATGCTCCTGACAAGGAAGAATAGTCACCATTGTTCTCAACTTCAAGTTTTATTTGGTTATTTATTGTGCCTTTTCATGCTGTCTTTGGATGAATTAGTGTTTGTACAAGTGACATGACAGAAAGGATCATTATATTCATTGCTGCTCTCTGGGGAGTGTGCTAAATCTGATGTGAGGATTGTGATATTTTCAAGCCCAAGTATTCTGTTGTCTTCTGGCAGATACTTTCTCTGGTTTCTTTATCAGTTTCTACGTTTTTGCTTTTGTGTGAATGTCTGTCCTCTGCCAGTCCAGCCAGAACGCTCATTTTGTTAGCAGTAATGTTACACTTCGGGGCATCCAAATGTATAGAAAGTTGCCCACAGTATCTAAAGACCCTGCTTGCAGATCTGTTAAAAGTTGAAATTTTTTTCTAGTTCTACAAAGGTACAAGCTCAATTTTACAACCAATTAAGGTTTCTGTTAGAATTGTATACCAGCGCAGTATTTTTCAGATGACAGGAGCATGTTTTCCAGTAGTTGACAGACAGGGGTCCATATACAACCATGTGTAATGGTTTGTATTTTTTTTTTATTTAACCAATAGTTTAATGTAGTAGTGCTGTTTGCTAAAAAGGACTGTGGTAATCTCTGCTACACAACACTTGAAGTGAAGTCTAATCAACCCTGTTACGTTCATTCTTGTTTCCTTTTTGTATGTATCATGTAGTCTGTTACAAAATTGGTCCTAATACTTATGTTCGTTTCCTAAATCCCTCATAATCTCATTATTCTTCTGCTTCTTTCTCTATTATGTAGCTGCATATGTGTTCAATTTTATATTTATTGGAAAGTACAGAATTTAAAAAAGCTGGTTTGGGAGGGTGGGGTGGACAATTGCCGCTTTGAAATACGTATTATATGAGGGATGCTGAATTGTTTCTGCTAACTGTCATGGCATATATGCAGGCATGGACAGATAATAATAATGTACTGATTTTCTATTAAAAATAAACCAAAACCACTCTCTTGCCTTTGCATCTCTCCTGACAGCAAAGATGTGGAAGTGCTTCTTGGTTCTGAAATGCAATCTTCTTAAGCTTATGAAATGCACTAGCTTTTTACATAAAGTATTTTTTTGTAGTTAAATACATCATAGTTGAATTATGTTCTAAAATTTTGTAAGGTTTAACTGAATTGTATTTTCTTTAATGGGCATCTGTTGACATGAGATTAAAGCGTACCTGGTAGCTTTCCTTTTACGTACTTAAATCAAGATGATAAAATATACACTTCTTAGTCAGAAAAAGGGAAAAACCAGCAAGAAATACCAAAGTAATCCCAAACCTCGCCTTCCAACCTCATTGACATATTGCCACCAGTTGTTGTGAAACTAGTATTAAATTAATCATGCCATCACTGAGTAATGTCATTGTTAGCTCAGATGCTGCATTATTAAGCTGAGCTTTATGCTTAGAAATTGAAACTTTCTTAATCAATTCGATATTCCCACCTTGCTTCAGACTGCTGAGGTCAATCTGAATAAGATATTGTTAAGTTCTTGCTATTTTTTTTTTTTTGTTCTAGTGAAGAATCACTGTATCAATATTGGCCTGTACTACTTGTAATTGGTTGTTGTATTACTGTGATGATGACATAACGATGTTTGTAAAACAGGTTAGTTCCTGGAATGATTAAGATTTCTCTACTGACTTCTGGGTTTAGCTAAGTCATCCTTACTTTAAGTTCCAAGAAAGGAGATACTCTAGTTTTAAGTCAGAACTAGCTTGTCATTTGAGATCTTTCTATGCTTGGTCCTAAAAGTATTGATGAAAGCATGTGAATTCCTTCCTTTTGAAGGGAAAATGCTGAATGCTGCTCTGTCTGCTGTCAGAGACGTGTTTGTCCTGGGAATCCATTAGTAGTTTTAAAAACATTGGCTGTGACACTACATAGAATTACAAGTAGCCTCAGTCACTGCAAAAACTGGACACAGAGCCAGCTCAGAGTTCTTTCATTTTCTGTGAAAGTTGAAAGACTTTCCTGCTTTACAAGATCACTGGCAATGTTTCACGACAGCTAAGGTTCTATCATGGCAATGTCTGGTGATATGTTCATGATCCTACTGCTACCTTGTAGTAAGGGGTTTAAGTACCCTAGGTATCTTTTAAGGAAAGAAGATCCAGCAGGTCATGCTGTCTAAGGCTACCTCTGTTTCATGTAAAGGCAAAGCCTTCCTCTGTGTGGTAGCCTTCTTCATATCCACGTTATTAAATGCTTAAGTGTTAGCTATGATGTCTCTCGTTTTCTCTTAAAACCCTTGCTTGGCTAAACTTCAATGCACAGTGAGCATAAGGCAGTAGATCCCAGCTGAGATACATTTTCCGAAGTTGTTCCAGAGAAGCTGCCATCAGGTAGCTGCTATTTCAGAAGGCAGATGAGGAACCCAGATTCTTGAGTAATTCTGCTGTAGGTGCTGGGAGGTGGCAGGCAGTAAATTCATCTACAGGAAACGCTATTAGCTGTCACTTTTTTTTTGTCTGACTGTAGCTGGTAGAATCTCTCTTAAGATGTTAACTTGGCTGTAGAGGATGTCTTCCTTTCCTTGGTCATAGAAAGACCTCAGAGATCACCAGGCATGAGTTTTTAACGGCAGGTGTTTGCTGCTGCTTGTGTTCTCGGAGATGTGCTGCCAGGTGAGATCTGTACCCCACTGAAAAAATAGTAGAGGTTAGGTCAAAGACTCAGGCTCTAGGCCAAACACAGTATTAGCTGTAGTCTTGCTGATTCATAGAAACACTGGAGGTTAATCCTTAAGAATACTGTCTGTTGTATAATTGCTACACAACAAAAAATGCAACTGCATATGTTTGCAAGGTGATCTAAAAGGGGCGTTGTGTCAGTCTAGGTATGATCAAACTAGAGACTAAGTTTCGTAACAAGCCTGGAACTTTGTCGTTTGAAGCTAAATACTCCTGTGTGACGTTAATAAGATGTCTCAGAGTAGAATAGAGAGTTTAGGTATTAGATTATATACTATGCTGGATAGATATGGAACTTGGAATAAATTGACATTAAGTTCTAATAGATTCAGAGTGCAACTATCCATCTGGACATTTAGTATTGTCTTTTCCAGCAATGCACTGAGCATTCAGCTTGTTGGGCTGCCCTCTGAGCTCTGCCCTTTGAGCATTCAGGTGATGTGATGCAGTACTTGATATGGTAGTGATGTTCTTGAAGCAGAAACATTGTTCTGAAATGTAACCAGCTTACTACCTTGCCTATTCTTGGAGGTAGCTGGGCTGGCTGAGTAGTGAAATGGGTCTGGTAATAGGATGTATAGCCTACATAGTAAGTCAAGATTGTATGGTATCATGTCCCTCCACTATTGCTGGGTTCATCTTTTCCATTCAGAGGCATCTGTGTTGTACCAAGCCAGGGCAGGTTTATGTAGCTCCATCAATAGGGCAGTAAGGAGAGACCTAGAACTTGCCAACATCTATGTAATTAACAGTAAACTTTTGAGTGCAGCAGTCCTAATTAAACAGTCTCTTTGTCTGCCTTATGATTATTTCAAGCACAAGATGTCTTTCTTGGTGACTGAAACTGAATTCCAGAACCAGGGAACACACATTTAAGCAAATGCTGCTAGATTATGCTGACCTGTAGCTTGGGTGGGCTTTCCCTGCTCAGCACTGCCTCAGTGTCAACTGCTACTCAACCACTGCCTGCAACAGCACTAACACTCTGCTAGTTAATGAACTTAGTCTGTGCCTACTACAGTAAGTTCTGATTCATTGTCTGCACTAGAAAACTGACAGATGATTCCCTAGTATGATTTTGGCACGTAACAACTAGCACTGTCATGCAAAAATTAACTGTCACAGCTCAGAACTGAGCACAGGCAGGACCATTCTCAACAGGCATTTAGTGAGATCTGGAGCCAAAGGGAGTTCTCCAGCATAACTGTAGGCTCTCTTATGCCAGCTGGCATGTTTAATTTGTCCCTGGGTATGTTTGATTGAAGAAAAGGCTCTGCCTGTATTAGTAAATTTCGAACCCTTCCCTACTAAAAATAGAGACTTAAAGGTCAGTATTTTCAGACTACCTGTGACTCTGCTGAGAGATTAAACTTGTCTTTTTGACAAGTTGGATGATGGGTATGTAAAACTTGCCTCTCAGCTGTGACAGGAAAAATCTTGGGCTGAGAACTCTGCAGTCTCTGTAGGGTTGTATTTTCTCTAGTCTTTCTTCTGAGCATGTAGCATATGTGTGTTCTTCCAGTATGCCAAAGTGCAGGAAATAATTGATTCTTGCGGACAAGTGAGGTGATATGATCAGAAACTGAGAAAAGATCTATCTTGGGTTCCAAAAACACTTTTTACCTAGCTAAAGATGCATTACACTTTCAAAATCTTGTATATGTAGTGTTAATGGCTTTTTTGACTGTGGAGATTCTGGAAGTCCTGTGGTGCAGGAACTGTCCCTGATTTTGTTGGGTCTTGATTTCAGAAAGCGTTGCTCGGAAAACATAGGTGGATATTTGGAAGGTTAGATGAGGCTGCTATAGTATATCCATGGTTAACAGGTCTCATAGTGCCGCTTGATAGTCTGAAAGCATGCATGGCCAACCAGAGAATTATGGCTTTTTCCTCATCTGAAAGGCAGGGGGTTCAAGAGATTGTTTCACTTCATTTTAATAGCTCTGTGAAAATAGCAGTCAACATCTTAAGGCAGCTTTGGACAGAAGGACATGCTTATGCTGAGAGTATTTTCTTTATCCTTCCTTCTGCTGATGAAACTTTCTAATTTTATTTTTTTTCACAATCTCTGAAACTTGGGGGGGGGGGTTAGATTGAGTTCATAAATGCATTTCTTTGTGTAGGTGTTCTATCCTGCTTCTCTTTGTTCTTTTATTAGCTGGCTGACACCTTCAAATTCAGAAATGGACCAACTTTTTGTAAAGCTGGCATGTTACACATGCCAAACTGTAGGTCATCCTTTACTAGTCTTTTATTAGAGTAATGTATGAGATTTATTAAGGGCCTGCTGATAGAATGCTGAAGAAGTTTTGAAAAAATGACCCAACTGTGGTCGACTAAGTGTATTTAAACTTGCAACTGTAATCAGGTTTGTGTCATTCAATTAAAGCCAATTCTGAATCAAGCTATAATTAACCCAACTAGTGTTGTTCATGCTGCTTGTTTTTCTTGATAATTGCATGGTACAGACAAGGCTGTCACTTAAATTCATTGAGGTTTTGTTACGAATATGTTTGTTATGTATTTAAGTTATTCAGCCAGTCATGCTTGATGCTTTTGTATTTGTATTGTGTAAACAAGTCAATGTGCTTATGGTAGTGCCCTTATACTGAAGGTGGGTTACATTCCCTGTGAAAGTTTGAGAGCTTTAACACTTTCATTGTTTGGACCATGTGTTTCTTTATTTGAACGGTACATATGTGTTCTCAGCTGGTATTTATTTTTTTAGCTACCCATTGCTCCTATTGCAGACTTGAAGAACAGATTTGCTTGCTGAAGCCTTATCTACTTTTTATGGTGTAATTACCTCTTTTAATCAAATGTATTGTCCCCATGTATAGTGCCTGTCTCTCACAAGGAAGGAAAAAGACCCACCCAAAAAAAAAAATCACCAGGGGGAGAAAAAATACATACTTCAAACCTGTGCAGGTTGAAACAGCCTTACTGAAGGAAATACCAAAATGTTCCCAGTATCATGTACGTGGAGAGTTTCCTGTTATTTCTGAATCCCTGTGACCCTCACAAAGGTAAAGGTTTTATAAATGGGTGAGGGTCTTCATTCACAAACATGGGTAACACATGCTTTTTTAACCCAGAAAAGTGGCTGTAAGACAGTTATTTTGACCCTGCATATCACTTCAGAGTTCCTTGACCTCCAGGAAATCAGCCAAGGCCTCACTATGTCATTGTCTTCTCTGTGACATAGTTGGCCTTTTCTGCCTCAGCTTCCCTTCTGTAACTGGTACAGTCATTCAGGTGTTTGGCCACTCAAGGGTGGTACTGTAGTGAGGAGACTGTATCCTGCCCCTCTTCACAGCACAGTCTCCTTAGGGTGTTGGAGGAGCAATACTTTTGTATCTTGGATTCAAACATTATGGGTATGTGACACAAGGTAATAGAAATATAGAATCATTACCTTGTGAGGTTGAGCTAGTTAATTAGTTTTTCTGTTTTGTTTAAAGATGCTTAATTCAGTGTATCAGTGAATGCACAAAAAGGGGAGGCAGGCAATGCCCAGAAAGCATTGCGGACAGCGGAGTATTACCTAAGTGTTTATCCAAATGATATTTATCTAAAAATCATCTGGCCTCCGTGAAAATCAACAAAGTGATAGCACTTGACTTCTGTATTGTTTGTGTAGTGGTCTCATAAGTGGGCTGCTCCATATCTCTTCTGTAGACTGATAAATAAGTGTATCTATTCTACTCGAGACTCTCACCTACTGTCTTGCTTCCCTGCTTTTACAATAGAGAACAATTATTTTCTTCCCTTGCCTTATGAAGTATGGTATTCTTATATAACACTACCATTCCTGTGCAGTGAGCCTATGCTGACTTTGACTAAGGTTGACGTGCTTATTCAGAAATTCAGATGGGGATAGTGTTTTAAATAAGCAAATGTGCAGTGCTGACCTTTGGAAAAAAATTTCTCTGAAATTCGACTATGCCAATTGGTGTAAAAATATCCTTGTAATGCTTTGTCCTTGCTATTGCAGAGAGCTTAAATGCTGTATATAAAAAGCAATGGTTCTACTATGTGTCTTTATTCTACTATGTGTCTTTATTTTTATCTTAGAAACAGAACCCCAAAGTCTGTAGATTTCCCAGATTTCATCCATTTGAAATCAAAACTAATTTTTTCACTGTGCTTTTTATATTTTCCTTTTTAAAAGATGCATATCAGGCCTGCTGTTGTGAGAAATTCCTGCTATGAGAAAGAATGAAATTCTGATTTCTAAGATATGCTGAGTACAATATACAATGTATTCAAATTTTGTTATAACCAGTTACGGATGGCACCTTCTTTGGTACATTCTTTTTACCTAAAAATATTACAGCTGGGGACAAATATGAAATCAGTAGTCAAGGTTGTAATATTTCTTTCTGTTTGAGCAAACTCTTCAGAACCTGGGATGTAGTTTTATATGTTCCCAAGTTGTGTTGACAGGTTTAGTAAAAATTATTCTCTTGGGATTTTTCATCACATTTCAATGGGTTTTTTCTTTTTCAAGGAAGATTTTTTTTAATTAAATCTGGTGAACTTTGGAAATGACAGCTTTTCTAGCAACTAGCCTGAGGGGTTTAATACAAAACAGAAAGAGAATAGTCAAAACTTTGCCTACTTATGTGAACTCATTGGAATGCCCTATGTGTTTCTTAACGATGTTGTGATTATAACTATTTACATTAGTCCAAATATTTATATAATGCACAACTGTGAAAGTATGAGGTGCTAAGTAGAGAATGAATGTTTTCTTTACAAGAGAGGTGTTCCTTTCTTTGAGCAGATGAGGTCTGCATGTTTTCAGGAAAACAATTTTCAATTTTTTTTTTTTTAGGGAAACATGCACTGCACACTATCCCAAGGAAACATTTGTTCCTTCTCTTAATTCATGCATCTTGTACCATCAGCTAGGCTTAAATGTGGAGCAGAACCAAAAGCAGCATTTGTAATTGCTATGCTAATTCCTTTTCATGAATTTGGAGCGAGCTTGCTCATCTTCAGAACAGCCCAGGACCCCAGTCTGAAAGAGCAGACAGATTAGTGCTGTTGACTACCTAGTCATGTCTGTACCTGTGGCTCTGGTGGGCATGCCAGCATCCCCAGGTTTGCAGGGCACATGGTGGGGGGTGCAGGGGTTCTCTTCTGAGGTGTGAACGTCACGCCTGGTTTGAGTTGAGGTTTCACTGCAGGACTATCTTCTCCATTGTGATGCCTTGAAGTCAGACTCAGGAATGAAAAAAGTCCCACAAAAAAAGTATTCATTGCATTAGAGCCTTTTGAATTTTAAATTTATTTTGCTCCTTCATTGCCATGATAGCCACTTAAACTGTTCAGGAGATTATTTGAGCTCTATCATAGACCAGAAAACATGCTCCAACACTAGCAAACAAAATACAGTATAAAAAAAAAGTAAATCCTTTTTCGTGTTAGAAGGGAATAGAAAGCACAATGTGCGAAAGCAAGATAGGTTCTTTTGATAGTCCTTATTCAGGGCAGATAGGCTTTCCTTTCCAGTCCTTGGTGGTTGCTAGGACTTTCTTCCCAGATATATTCCTGAACCTTGGAAACTAGCCTTAACACAGTTAATTATAGTCATCTGAATTAAAATGTTAATTTGAAAAGTGTATCAATAAAGCAAATCGATAACTGTGCCAGAAAACTAGGAATTAGATGACACTTGGTGTATGGATATGGTCATGTTTCTAAAATCTTTACAAACAAGCAGGAATTATAGGCTTTGCATTTAGGAGTGAACTAAAGTATTAGCTGAGTGCTGTGAAAGTTTTTATTGCAGCCTGTATAGGTAACTAAAGCTCACTGCCTGAACTGTCTTCCCTTCAAGACTCCTGGGATAGAAATCAGGTTCCACTTATTATGTGGGCAGGTGATGCTTGCTATGGACACTAATTGATTGGATGGGCCCATTCTGAAAAACAGAGGAGGATCTTTCAGGAATTTTGTGACATTGTTTGTAGGCAAAATAGACCTGCTGTATTGATGCACACTGTTAGCTTCAATGGAGTTGTGTGGGAATTCAAAGCAAAACTTGAGCAGGCTCAGAATAAATTAGAATTAAATCAAAGACAATACTTCCATGATGCCCTGTGAGGAAAATCTGCTAACTTTCATACAGTTCTAACCAAGAGAATTCCTGTTCTCATGCTAATGTTGCAAATAATGGAGAAATGTGGGAACAAAAATACAGTGAGTATGCATTATGCAAGCAGAATTGCGTTGAACTGGGCTGAATAATGGTGTGCTCTATGGGACACCCACCAGCCCTTTAATGCGTATTGCTACCGCGAAAGCGCTTGATTAATCCTGCACTAGGAATTGTTTTCCTAAATTATGTTGCAACTTTGATTTCATTGTAATAGGACAAGGGAAGAGAGAGGCTTGGGTCTGAGACTCTGGGCAGATGGTTTGTCTCTCTAGAAGAAGGGTGCTTTGTCATGGTTTTTCATGCTAGAATTGTGGCTGACAGCAGCCAGCCTGCACACAGACCAGTGCCTTCACCGAGGTACTTTGATAATTTCCAGACTCTGTTCTTACCTGGTGAAGCTGCCTGCTGCAGGTCCAGGTACATCTGTAACTCAACATCTTTGCTTCTGAAAGTTACTCTCGAAAGCTTTTTTAAATTGCAAGACAAAAAGGTGACAGTTGTGTCACTACTGTATGGGAGGACAAAAGAAGCAACGATCTCGCCGCCAGTGACTTGAATTTCAGGATTTGGCAGGGTCGTCATATCCTCCAAAGAAGTTGCATCAGAAAGTCAGTTCTTAAATGTGTGGGTAGAAACATGCTAGTTTCCTAAGCATTTAGATGGTAAGGAGATGTGGAGGGCATTACTTCAGGTATGTTCAGCATAACTTCATTTTCCCCTAAAAATCCACATGAACTACGTAGTATTTTGAAAATCAATAGATAAATATTTGGAGGGTGAGAGGAAGAGGGTTTCATTTAGTGACAAAATGCAAAGTTCTATTTGTGATGCTTGTGTCTATGTATCTGGGCATCAGACTTGGGGATTTGACAAGGGTGGTAAATGAGGAAAAGCCCGTGTTGTTCTCTGAGTTTTCTGTTGTTAGGAGACTAGAGAACATTAGGACATACATAAAGATGAACTATTGCTGAAGACAACTGAGGAGTTTTGTAATAATGCTGAGTGTATGTGGAAATGCTTAGCTCTGTGGATGACTGCAGTAGGAAATAATCTTTCTGCTTAGTGAAAGACAGAGTGGCTCAGCTCCTGTGGCTGCCTGGCAGGCTACTCAGGTAAAGGCATCTTGAATCAGAATCCTTTTCTCTTTTGTGTCTTTCCTCCCCCCCTCATTTGGTTGCTTTTTAATGCCAGCTTTAAAGGAAGGTGATCTTTTTCTAAAACCTGCAGCCACAAAGCCCAACTAAATTGGGTGATGATGAGTGTGGAATTGTTTCAATCAGTTTCACAGTATCTGTATAAGTTTCTATTAAAAATATGAATCCAGCTGAAAAATCCTTCCCAGTCATTATTTTTAAGGCAAATCTCCCTGGAAATATAATCATAGGCTTAAAAAATCCAATTCAATTGAAAATTATAGAATTTAAAACTTTTATAATAGATGTTCTGCTTTCACTTTTCATTAAAGTATAATGTTTCTATTGCTTAATTATCAATCTAACTGAATACCAAGGCATCTGTGAGGTAGTAGTTAAAAGCAAACCAGAACAGCACAAAACTACAGTGTTATAAAGTACTAAGAAAAGAGCTAATAGTGAGGATAAGGTCTCAATTTCTTATCAGTGACAGGATGTACACAAAAGCACTGCGTGAAATTGTAAGCATAAACCAAACACAAGTGAATAAAAAAGTCCATGTTATATTTTTCCAGTAACCCCATCTGTGGTTTTGGGTTGGTTTGTTTGTAGGTATTTTCTTATGTTCACTTCTCACCAACTGTGGATCCTCAGGTACCCTATTATCTGACTTGGGCATCTTTATCTCATATTCAGACATAGAAGTGTACAGATAATGTTGTTGTTCATTAAAATGTACTATTGCTTTTAATTAAGTCCCTACAAAATCAACACTGAAGTGCCTGCCTGTTATGATTATAGGTAAGTTAATAAGTGCTCACTTGCCTTGCTCATAAGAGAATCAAATGTTACTGCCCACCACTTTTATAATCTGTCTAAAGCTGTAAAAAGTCTAAAGCTTCTTCATAAATCAGATTTTTTTTTAAAAAACAGCTTTCTTGTAAAGCTAAATGACTGTATATATCAGTTTCCAGATAAGATCCAGTGTAAGCTTCTCCAAAGATAGAGAGTATCAATCTTAGGTGATTCATTTCCTCCGCTACTCCAATGCAAGTTAGTGAATACATAGTCTCTGCAACAAAAACTTTCCCCCAAAGGCTGAATATTTTTACTAAGATGTAGTTAATAAGCATAAAAGTTACATCATCTCTCGTATAAGAGCTATGTAAGTTGCGGTGGAAAAATGAAATTAAAAACCTAATGCTGTGTTCATTTTTTAAGAACGTGCCATTTCTCTTCTCCATACAGAAATCACAGGGGAGGCTTCTCATTATGCTGTCAACTAGTACATATTTTAGTGTCTTTCAGTTTTCTGGGAAATCCTTATTGTCAAATTTACAGCAGGCACTCTTGCACACACTTTTAAACATGTTAACTTTTACTTGCCTCAGCAGCAGGACAAAGAGCCGTGGTTTGCATGAAAGAACTGGAAGTCAGCAGTAATTGTTTTGTTTGTTTGTTTCCAGACCTATTGCCTCTGTTTTCTGTGTGAAAGATGGGGAAAATAGTTATTTACAAGGCAGGAAATAAATTTGTGAATGTGAAGTATTCTGGAAAACTGAACTTAAAAGCAAGAACTGTGGAATCCCGTGGGGTCATTCTTTTTTTCACTTTGCAGCAAAACAAATGGGAAGAAATGAGAAAATATTACATCATTATTCTATTGTAAAACAGAGCAAGTTTTTCTTCAGTTAAAAAAAAGTGTACCATTTAGAAGAATGTCCATGGTTGGAGCTCTGTGCTCTTGCGCCGTTCTCAGGTGGAGACTGAATATGGGGCTTAAGTAAGGAGCAGTGAGGTAAGACCTTGGTGTGGAGACAGGCAGATACAGCCAGTGGCCAAGTAGGGCAGCTGGGGGAAGGTCAGTTTTTTCCCTTGGCCTGTATTTCAGGGCATGTGAAGGGTGAGCTGCCAAAATATTGTCTAGGGGTAGCAACCAGGGTGTCCAATGATGGGCGTAGACATGTTGAACAAGTTAAGGAATAACAAATAGCTGTTCGAAAAGAGACGCTGGATTAGGGTTGTGGGTTTATTTTTCTGTAGACCTGCCGGAGCGTATCTGATCACTTGCTATTATGGGAATCAAATGTACAAAGTAGCAGTTGATATTTGCAAAACAGAGCGAAGACTTTGCTTCTGAGAAAAGGCCACATTAGAAATAGCAAACAAAAGCTGGCAAGCTTGAGCTGATAAGCAGATTTTTCAAAACATGCACTACTCAATAGCAGCAATTTGATTGACTTGAAATGCTGGTATATATTTAAAGGTGTAAAATGCTTTAATGTGTGTCTGGGTAATCTGAATCCTTCTTGCTGTGTTCCCTTTTTTTTTTTCCCCATAGCCCAATTCAGGAATGAATGTAAATTAAGACAAGCTACATCATGGTAGACAACTGATTCAGGGAGCAGTAGAAACACAAAGGCTTGTTGGTCACTTCATTGTGCAACAAAAATTGCTCCTGATAACCTGTCAGCAAAAAGCCATAAGTTGATCACTGCCTTTGCCCTGTAAAGTACAGTCTTGTGTAACAGATGTACACGCTTCTACTTTATAAGACAAACTAACAAAAACTTGTAAACCGTGTGTTCTGTGAGAGCAATTTACTAAATCCACCCTAAGTATGGGAAAAGATATCAAGAAATGTAGATGGGTTATCTTGCTAGGGTTTGTATGATTATCTTATTAGCTGATTTGTTGTTCTCAAACAGCTTAGTATTTAGGTAACAGGACAATAACTAGCATACCTAGAAATACTACTTCGCAGCCTTTGTCAACATGTATCTTTTATGTGATGCTGAGCTGGGTTAAGATCAGACAAAAGATTTACGACTTAGTTCTTGCTCAAAATAGAGGCTGTTTTTCAGCTCCTCAGCACAGCTTTTACTATTCAATTTCATGTACTCCAAAAGAATAACTTGCTTGTACCATAATTGTATGTTTTGTTTTGGGAAGTTCATTTATACTTAGGATCCTAAAATAGATCAGTTCAGCATGTCCTACTTGCAGAAAAAGCCCCTAACATAATATGTGAAATGGCTCAGACTTTAGCAGGCTGGATTTGTGTTTAATTGTAAATTAAGGAATAGCAGAGCTGAGTAAAATAGGATGGGAGCAGCAGCTATCAGTATTCTCCAGCCTATGCTGACTGAATTGGCAGCAGTTAAAAGGCACAAGATCCTTTGCTCTTCAGAAAGCTGAAGTTACTGGTGTTTAGGAGGTGGCATCTATCAAGGAGGGAGAAGAGCCTGCTCTGTGAGCAAGCTAATTGAGGATCTCTGGTCTCTTGCAGTTTTGTGCTTCTCATCGCTACAGCCGATACCTTAGATTCTTACTTAGTGCCTTCTCAGCTGCCTCTCTTCCAGGGACGTAGCATCTCTCCACTGTACCTCTTCCAGCCTGTTCTGTTCTTTGTCCAGGTGAATGGAAAACAGCCCTGGATTTGCCTGTTTGGACTTGTGTGTATGCTGTGTCTTGGTTCTGGGAATGTACAGAATAAAATTATTGAGAAATGGCCAAGGCTTGTGGATTTGCATCCATTAAGACAGTAATCTGGACCTCTATTCTTTTTAAGTCTGCTTCTTATAATGAATTTGGGCAACTTCATGCATTGGAAATGGCCCCTCTTCTGCATAGGGCTGAAACAGCCCAATAAGATCAGCAGTTCCAGTGGTTCAGTTTCCTTGGGTGGTCAGACTGAAAATGGTTTTTAGCTTTCTGGAGGTTCATGCATAAATTAAATGCATGGCAATTAATGCTTTCTGGTAAACAAAATAGATAAATCGAAGTCACTAGCTACACAGAACTTTTGAAGCCCACTTCCTTAGCTTTGTTACCTTCCCTTCATTTCATTGGAATCCAGGTAGAAGCTCTCTGCACGTGACGTGTTTTTCCCTAGGTAGACAAAAATATAAAAAAGGCACATGGTTTTTTTATAGTTCTATTGTTAGCTTGCTTATGACAGGAGGAAAAATAGTTGATATTTGTAATTGCTATGAAGAGACACCAACAGACAAATACACTGCAAAGCTTTGTGCTAACGTGCTGCCTGTTGGTACGGGATGTGTCTACTTTTCAGAGTTATTGCCACCCTTTTCAGTCCAGAAGAAAAAGAAATAACTGTTTGCAGATGTAATTTCTAAGGACATAATAGTTAAGAGGAGGTGAGTGCCAGTTAACACTTTTTTTTAAACTTTATCTTCTTCAGGCAAATGAGTCCTTCAAAGTACAGCACTTTGCACAGAACGTAGTTGCTTCACTGTTTGTATACTTTGGAGATGGTAGCAGATCAGAATAATGGTGAACACATGATTTAGGGCTTCCAGTATAGAGACAGCTGTTAGCGTTGAGCGGCCATGCATAGTCTTGTCAGTGAGGGTTTGTTGCTGCCCTGGGTGATCCATTTAGGCTTTCCAGGATGTGCTCGGTCTTAATAGCTGCCCAATATTTAAATAGGGAGAACAGCTTGGATTTCAGGTCCCGAAAGCTCTGACATTACTTTCTTGCATAGTCCCAGAGGACTGTGTGGTGCCTTAAATTGTGAACAAGTAAACATTAGTCTGGTGGCTTGAGCAATTCAGGAGATGAAACGAGACAGAAGTTGTCTCTGCAGGTGGGTTAACAGCTGCTGCCAAGAGCCTCTCTATCTCGCTTTCTTGGAGCAAGCCTCAGAGATGAGGCTGAATAATCTCCAGTGTCATATAAAGACTGGCAAGCAGCAGGAGAGATTTGTTCTGATTCTTGTGAAAAAGACTGATGTAGCATTTGTTTCTGAAGACTTGAAATTGAGAGAGAAAACACTTTTTTTTGTTTCTTCAGTTTTTTTTAATCTCAATGTGGGTATGCAAATTCTAGCTTTTTAAGCATAGTTACAAGCAGTAAGCAGTTAACCCTCTAAATGCAAGTATCTCTAATTTAGCTATCAGTTAACTTCGTTTTAGTGCCTCTCAAACTGTTACGAATATGTAGGACAATGTGTCTGGAACAGGTAGCTTGGAAACTTAATTACCTGTCTTATTAGTAGCTGCCTGTTTTTGACTGAAGCTTTAAGCAGGGGAAAGAAAGATATTGTGTGGAAATAGCTATGACAAAAAAATATCCCCTTATCTCAGCACAAGACTATTTAAATATGAGGATCCTCCCACTCCCTCCCCTTTTTCTGTCAGTAGATTTACCGTGCTATTACTGTTTATGATAGATCCTAGATGTGAGATTGCTCTCCCTCTGCTAATTATAGAAAAAAGAGAAATTATGATATTTTAAGAGATAAAGGAGTCGTCTTTGGGGAGAAGGGGGAGGGAACAAACTAACAAACTCTTCAATATTTAGCTATTTTCACTCTTTACATAGTTTCATAGCAAGCTGACTAGTCCAATTAATTTCTGTTGATCTCAGTAATTGAAAGAGGGATGCATTTTCCCCTTCAGCTGTACATTGGAGGATCGCCCATCAGCAGGCTATTTCTGTGAGTGTGTATCTGTGACTATAGAAAAAGGTTTGCTTTCTGAAAATCCATAGAAAGCAGATCACATATGTTATCCATGCAACTGAATCCTGAGTTGTGATCTAGCTATCTTTATTTAGCTAATGAGGGTCAGTGTGGGTCAGGACTTAAATTAATACTTCCAGGAAAAACAAGTGTGGTAGGAAGTAGTTTTTAGTGCATACATAAGTGGGGCTTGCCCTTTGACTTGGTGGTACAATACAGCCTGAAAGATGCTCATAATACTTTAAACAGTCTTCTGGGTTGGTGTCCAAACAGATCAGTCATGTTTATAGCATGGAACAATATATAGCTTCAGTCTGGTATAATGCAATGAGAGGGCACCTCAATATCTGGTACTTCCGATGGGCGACAGCACAAGCTGGGGAAATAAAATGCCCTGCCTAACCTCTTTAAAAATGAACCAAGTTACTGAAACTCTTTTCTGTATATAATGTCCTGTTGGTGAATCTATATTTATACAGCAATAAGTAAACAGAAGAGTATATTCTTCTAAGATGATGTAAAAACTTGAACAGGAAACTGAATAAAAAGGACTTTAGTAGTTTCATGAAATCCGTTAGTGGTGGTAACATATGAGACTTGAAGGAAAAATTCAGTTTGGCAGTTGCTTGTTTGCCAAAGCCCAGGGAGTACCCCAGAAGTAGGATCATTCTGTGCATGCCTTATTTCTGAAGCTGGCTTCCTCAGCACCAGCTCCTTAAGATAAGATACTAAACTGAGGGGATATTTTCCTGACCCCATGCAGCCATTCCTTCAGCAGTATGCACGTACACCAGGAAGGCTGTTCACAAAGAAGACAGGACTTTGTTAGTCCATAGGTTTTAATTAAATGAAGAAGCATGAATGGCAAGGAATTTGGGAACTAGCGACTAGGACAAGGGAAGCAGTGGCCGAGTGAAGTGCATCAGGGAAGAATTTAAGAAATGCCTATATTTTATTACTGTAAATCTACTGATACCAGAGAAATCTATACTCAAATTTTCTCAGAACTGATTGATTTCTTCTAAACTTCAGTGAATGTCTGTTTTTCATATCCTGTTGCTGAAGTGTTCTGTAATCCCAGTTTATAACCACATAAATGCACTTGCTTATCAGGTGACAAGGGCCAGGACTGAGACTTGGGTCTCGCCCTGTAAATGTTATTCAATTAAACATGTGTCAATATGTGTCCAAATCAGCAAGGCAACTAAGGAGTACTCTCTCATATTGATAACCATACCCAGATCTCTTCAAATTTCCTGGTCCCTTGAGAGAATTGCAATACAGAGTATATTAATTCCATCATGTTTCAGTGCTAACAGGACAGCAGAAATATTGCATAGAAGCTGACAAAAATCAGTTGAATGAGACTTGTACCTCTGTTTACAAAAAAGTATTTCATGAAGATTTCATCTTTGCTTTTTATCCTTTTCATGCTAGACTTAAATGTGTTTGTTAACAGAAAGTTTTCCAAGTTTTAAATTCAGAATCTCTTCACTCTCTTTGTATTCAAAAGTGATGTATGCTGAAGTAAAAATCTTGAGCATGGTGAAGACAGACACTGAAGTAAAATCTTTGATTTAGTGTATTCCAAGAAATTAAGCATATGTGAAGAGTGCAAGTTCCGAACAATTGTGCTGTCATCAAAAGCTCTACAATAGCGGAGTTGTATCTCTGTACAGGCTTTCAAAATAGTTTTCTAATCTTGGCTCAAGCTACAGATTCCTCTTTAAAAATGACAGTTTTAGGACTTCTCCCCACCTTCTTGAGGACTGCACCACCATGTGAATGACTTAATGAAGCCGCTTCTCATTTTCATACAAAATAGAGCTTTAAGCCTACCTCAGAATCCATTGGATAGCCCTGAATTTTATCCATGGTAATCTCTTCCTTCTCATCTCTTGCATTCTCCTTATGGGTATTAGGAATAATTGCACTAAATTCATCACCTCGAACAGCCAGTGCATTAGTAAAGGATTTTCCACCTATAAGGGCAATGTAAGTCTACTTTGGTAGTATCAGGGGGCACGCAGAGAGCAGCAGGAGCACTGATGGTGTATTTACAGAGCTCCTAAGTGTAGAGTGGAGTTTTACAGTAAGTCAGCAGGAGCTCTCCCCATGCTGTCGGTCTGAACTGCCAGGGCTGCCAGGTGATATAGCTTACCTCTGGAGGGGACTGGGACTGAAAATGGTCTGTATTACTTAGGCTGAAGAAGTTTCCTGGTGGCCATGTGTGGAAGTGAGTCTGGTGTAGCCACCCAGCCTGCTTCCACAAATCAGTGCAGTGGTTAATGATATGGGCAGGGAGCTGCTTCTGTACTCCGTTTTAAACACAGGTGCTGGGAAGCAATGTTACCTCTAATGGAAAACCTTCAGGAGACTGAACATGTGGAAGAAGGGTTCTGACTGCTCAAGAAGTGTTTGATAGTGAATTCTTGTGGCTCCTTCAGAAGACAAATCTAAAGTTCTAATTATGATGTGTCATTCCCCTTAGAGGATTCTAAATAGGGGAATTTGGTATCATCTGAGGAGAAGTTAAAAACAGGCCTTCTGCTTAAGACAGGCTTTGTGTTAAATGAGGTATAAAAACGGAGCCAAGGAATCTCAAGCAGACAAGTTTCACTTTGGTGTTATTGAGTAGGTTTACAGGGCATATTTCTGTGGAAGGGGGCAGAAGTGTGCGTATGTGGGAAAGTCTAGTTATCACTACTCTGTTGAGCTTTAATTATGTCAACTTTCATGTGCACAAGTGCTGGCCTGTACCAGCAGTGAAATATGTTGACACAGCCCTCTAGGCTTCTCAGCCTAATCTTTCATAGGCCTTTTCAACATCTTGCTTTGGTTTTCACTCTGTTTTAGCTACTTAACAAACAAAAATGTGTGTCTTTGGAAAATAACACAGTGCAGTGGACGAAGCACTAGATGAGGCCAGAGAAGTACCACCTTTTTTTCATGTTGGCTACTAAGTAGTTGAATGTTTGGTGCTTCACAGGAGAGCAGGCAACCAGTCATGCCTGCCTTTGTAGTCCCTTGGAGTTGTGTCATATTATGCCTTTCACCTGCAGTATGTTTACAAAAGAGGTGGTCATCCCTGGCTCTAGTTGAGAAGGAAAAGACTGTATTGAAATAGTTTGTGAAACTTTGATAGCCTTTTTGGTCTTACTCATATATCTATGCTTGTACGGCAGGAGAGCAAGCATTTAATTATGCCCAGAAACACTTGCATAATATTTGTCTCTTTTGAGGAAGTAAACTATTTGATAAGCTGTATTTTTAAATCCTGTGCCTAGGACAAGCTTAATAAAAATTATTTTCTAACATGTGTGTATGTTTGCCTGTTGATGTACCCATGCTATGTGTCAAAGGCTGTGGAAAAGAGTAAAAGCTAGTTTAGTGCCATGATACAGGATGCTTCTGCAGACAGTTAATCTGGTAAAACTCATGTGTGTTCTAACTCTTATTTTTGGTGAAGGTTTAGGACCCCTCAGTGGCACATGCAATACTGTTTTCTGTGTAAATGAGTACTGAAGCCCTGAGAAAAGAGGCAGATTTAAACAGAAATGTTGCCACCAAAGAGATATGAGCAGCAAAGTGACACATTTAAGATGTTAATTTTCTCAATGGCATTTGGACGCTAGGAGGTCTGTAATGGTAGCTATGGAGAGGAGTTAGCAGCTGCTGTCTTCTCTTTGTGGACAACTGTATTAGAGCTGATTCCTCAGGCACTGCTAATTAGTGTATGAAGAAGAATGAGATGCAGTGGATGGTGGTGTTTGTCATTCCTGATGTACAGCAGAAAACACTTAAATCACAGTTTGGTGGAACCCCCAAAATTAGTTTTGTGTTATGTCTTTTACTGCTTCTACTGTATATAAAGCCAGAATTCTTCATTTGTGTGCTCTTATGGAAACCTCAAGAGGCATATAGAAATGTCTCAGAGAAGAAGCTTTCATTTCTAATACCTGTACATACAAAAATAACAATTGTACATGCTAGAAAGACTTATGTGCTCTGATAAATTTACATGTCCACGGATATCTTAAAGAATTGCAACTGCAGCATGCATGCTCGATTGTGTATATTACAGTTCATTAACCAGCCCTCAGGCTCACTAATTGTGCCAGATGGTGTAATTTCTGTGTATACTTGACTTGCCGTGAGTGTTACTATCTTGATTCTGATATTTATCTGCAGTAAGTGGGGGGGGAAAGAGGTTTCTAATTCACAGGCACCTTCCCTGAGAAGACTGGTTGCAGATGGAAACAATTTAATGAGTTGTGATTCCAGATATATCAACAGGAATGTGAACAGTCAGCGTTTATAAGGGGAGCTACCGAATAAAACAACATCCTTCCAAAGGCTTCTAATCAGCGTTTGAGCATGCTGGTTCGGAGTAGTGGGGATGTTCATGATTGTGTTCTGATGGCTTACAGGAGTGAGAACTAATGCTTCAATATGAGTTTTCTTCAGTGATAAACCTGTAAAATATATAACTCCTTTTTATTTTGTCTTCATTTAAATAATGCATATTATTTTTGCATTTTTGTCTAAGGAGAACTGCTCCTTAAGAAGAAACCAGCATTTGGGAAATTTGCTACTTTCCTAGAGTTGATGTGTGCATTAACTTTTAGTGGTGATGAATGAGAGATTGCTGTCTTTTGGGTAGAATATCTTGGGTTCCTTCCTGACTCGCATTTGAGAAGTGTTTTATTTATCTAGGTAAACAAGTCAAATCAATCCCATCAGAATTTTGCAGGGCGGTGAGTGGAACCACTTCATCCAGCCTGAATTTAGCTGAAGAGGTGACTTGCAAAACTTGGTGGGGCACTTTTGTTGGAATTATCCCTCCAGTGATCTTGACGCAATTTAGCACCAGTGATTTCAGGGGAAAAGAATGATTACCCAAAGGGTTCCTTCAGTAAGTACATTTTGTTCAGAAAAAAATAATTGGAGCCAGGGAAAAACCCTTCAGTAGAGAGAAGGCAATAACAGAGGAACATTCCTCTATTTCTTCAAGCCTCCTTCATGTCCATTTGGCCTACAGGGCTTTGTACCCTTTTTATGAAAAGGCTGTATTCATGTTCGGCAGAATATACTGAACTGTGTGAAATCTGCAGAAACCCAACGCTTTATGCTCTTCGTATTCCTCTGTAGGCTGTTTCTTCCACTACGCATCACAGAGATAAAGTATTAGTATGCAAGGTTTTGAAGCTGAAGAGTTAGATAAATAATTTTGGAAGCCAAGTTAATACGCCTCTGAAGACACAGCAGACGCTTAAGATACGTATTGAATAATCATGTTGATAAGCACATGAAAATGTAAGGTACAGATCCTGAGCTGTAGTGGGATTAATTTTGAACAGGCACAAATAATCTCTGCTTTTGATAGGAACAAAACTTCTGTACAACCACATATTTTCAGAGAATCAGGGTTACAAGACAAAGCCACTCTAAAATAAAAGCAAAACTCTTACTTTGCTTTCCATTGCCTGACATAACTACTTACATAGTCAATAACTGCCAGAAGAATAGTTTTCACAAAAGGTATATCAAAAGGCAGATCTTACTGCAAAAGACTTTAATTTTGCCATGGCACACTGCTTATCTTTTAATTTTAGCTGTAATTAAATCCCTTCTCTTGTGTGCCTGAACAAAACCAGCACAATCTTAACAGCTTCTTGAAACATGTTATACTTTTTTTGGGCAGCAGGCAAGGCTGGATAATTTATTTTAAAAATGTGGTTTGGAATTGTGTACTTGGGAGGCCTGTGTGTCTGTTGCTAGGTTTGCCTTTCACTGCTATGGCAACCGTCGGGAAGGCGGGCTCAGCGGGTGCTGGCTGCCACGCATCCCAGAGGACTCCCTGTCCTTGGGGTTATTGGGACGAGGTGGGGAGTTTGACATCCCAGGGTTTGAGTAGAGACCATTGTCGTTAAGACTGTATGACTTCAGACCCACAGGTCAGACTTGTTCTTGCTTCCCCCACAGACTGAAACTGGTAGCAGAGGCTGAGCAGGCTTTTGGCGTTTTCTAGGCCAGAAAGTCAGGCAAGAGTTTTTCAACTCATCAGGATTGTGTGCAACCTCACCTACCGGTATGCTGAATTATTCGGAAATATTTCTGAACACAGCTCATGACATTTGCCTGAGATGCCTTGATAACTTCCAATATTTATTCCAAATATTAATTACCTGACTTCTGGCTGGTCCAGGTGTTTACTTTTCTGAGTGCAGTACTTTCCTATGGAAAGCTGTGTTCTTGCAGACTGTCACCTGATAAAACAGGTGTCTGAGCTGGAGTGATTGTGACATCATGCATGTAAGGGACAGTGAGGATGTTTACATGGTTTGGGGATGCACCTGCCACTGGCAGCAGTTTCTCCTGCCTCTCTTGCTCTGGGTATAGATGTTTGACTTGAACAGACTTAGATTTTTGTCACTCTGCACCTCAGGACTGTGCCTGATCTCATCCTGTTGGTAAATGTTAACATGCATACCATTCCCAAAGGAGTGTGGCTGTTCCACCTGCCCCACTGCAAAAGCGTGCCTGCTGGGGTGCCAATGCTTGCCTTTGCACAGTAGCCTCAACACTGGGGAGCTTTTCTCTGCCTGCTGTTGAAGGGTTCAAATCACAGGTGCCCTTGCACAACAGGGATGAGGCTCTGGAGTTGGATGGGCAGGGACATGACGAGGTTGAAGGTGATTCATCCATGCTTGCAGTGTCACCAGGGTCAGGTCAGCCACTCCCCTCTATTATGACCACTTCCATGACAAAAAAAGACAGGTTACTGCTATAGAACTCCCCTCTTAGAGAAGAGACACCCTTATTAGCTGACCACACCTACATTTTAGGGAAGTTTTCAGCCTCCCAGGGGCTTAGGGTAAAGTAATTAACAGGAGACTTCCTAACCTATTACTTCTTCATGTGGGTACCAATGAAGGTACCATTGAGAAGTCTAAGGGTGATCAAAAGAGACATCAGGGCTTTGGGGAGACTGGAAAAGCAATCAGGAGTGCTGGTAGTACTCTCCTCCATTCTCCCAGTTATAAGGAGTGGCACTGGAAGAAATATTCAGACCTCTAGTGTGTTAATCAGAGCTTTTATACTGCACCATAAGGTACAGAGTACCCTGGAGGTAATCTAAATTTTTTCTGCACTAATGCATGCATTAGAAATTATGATCTTGATTAGAAATAATCGAGAGGAACTAGCAGCTATGGCTCTGCCCCAGAACTACAACATCACTGGCACAAGTAAGACTGTGGGAAGAGTCCAGAGACTGAAGTGCTGTTATGTATGGGATATAGGCTTTTTGGGCGAGCTACGTGGGGTAGTTAAGGGGGAGGGAAAATGCTGTTGAACTGTACAGCACTTGAGGCTATGGAAGACATGCTTGAGAACCTCTGAGTAAGGACTAGTGGAATAACTAATAAAGCAGGTGATGTAGGAGTCTACTGAAGATCTCTTATCCAACATAGTGATGCCAAAGTAGTATTCTATAAGGAATTAAGGCAAATCACTAGATCAGATGTCCTTGTCCTTACGAGTGACTTCAACTTCATGGATATTAACCAGGGCTATCTTATAGCAGATGCTAACAGGTACAGTCTAGCGCTTTGAAGATAACTTTTTGGTACATGTACAAGACTAGCAAAGGTGACCTACTAGATGTGGTGTTTGTCTGAAATGGTCTCAGATGAAGTGAGGATTGGCATCTGTCTTGGCCACAGTGATAATTAAGTGCCTGAGTTTCAAATCTTTGGTATGAAAAAACCTGTTAGCAGAGCTAATATCCTGGATTTTGAGAGAGGAGTATTTAGGGTGGTTAGCAAAGTCTCCTGGGAATCTGGAGAACTGGGGTCTGTAAATGCTGGTCAAAATTTAAAGCCCCAGGAGCAAGTGATTTCAGCTTGTCAAAGCATATGGTGTTTGGAAGTAAGGTTAGGTTACATGGGAGGACTAGAGAAATTCAGTTCATCACTATAGGAATAAAATTTTCATTGTCTAAGTTAAATTGGAGCTAAAACTGGCCAGTACTGTGGTGGACCACAGAAATGACTTTAGGCATGTAACCAGCAAAACGAGGACTAAATAAAAGATTACTCTGTGACTTGATAAGGTTGGTCACGCTACAAACAGCAATTAAGATAAAGCAGAGGCGTTCAATGTCTCTGTCTTTAAGACCAATCATGGCTGCTCATGCTCTTAGAGCCCTAGGTCTAAGGACCACAACTGGGAGAGTGATAAGATTTTAGCTGATTATGCATGTGTATCAGATTTGCTGCTGCAACTGAACATACATAAGTCTATGGGCCCCAATGGGATTTATGGCAGGATACCAAAAGTTTGTTGATGTTATGAGACCTCTCTCAGTTGTTTATCAACAGTCTTGGGAGTCTGGAGAGGTCCCAGTTAACTGGAACCTAACAAATTATTCTGACTTTTAAGCAGGGCAAGAAATTAAGCAGGCCTGGTAATTATAGACCTGTGAGTCTCAACAGTACCTGGTAAAGTTATGGAGAAAATTAGTCTTAGAGTTACTGAAAAATACTCAAAAGACAATGCAGTCATCAGTCAGAGCCAACATGGGTTCACAAAATACAAGTCATATGTTACTAACTTAATACCGTCTTATGAGAAAGCTACCCACCTAGTTGGTGAAGGGGATGTGGTAGATGTTTGTTTACTTTAAGAAAGCTTTTGATACTGTATGCTTGTCTGGAAGGATATTGTGAGAGAGCTAAACATTTATACAATAGCACACATAAACAGTTGACTGAAAGGCTGGGCTCAAAGCATTGTAATAAATGGGGTAACATCTGGACAGTCACTAGTGATGTCCCCTAGGGGTCAATTTTTGGGGCCAATTCTCTTCAGTATTTTTACCAGGGACCTGTGTGTGGGAGTTGAATGCACACTAACTGAGCTTGCTGATGACACTAAATTATGAGGAGCTGTTAATTCCCTCAGGGCTAGAGAGACCTTGCAGAGAGATCTTGGTAGATTGAAGCATTGGGCAATACCAACTGTATGAAATTTAATAAGGACAAATGCTGGATTCTGCACCTGGGGTGGTATAATCCTGGATGCACATATAGATTGGCAGATAAGAGGCTGGAATGCAACCTTACAGAAAGGGATTTTGGGGTCTTGGTTAATGGTAAGCTTAATGCAAACCATAAATTTGCCAAAAAACCAACCCTACACTGGGGTGCACTAGGTATGGTATAGCTGAACTGTAAAAAGAAATGATTGTCCCATTATACTCAGCGTTGGTGATGCCTCACCTTGGGTATTGTGTGCAGTTTTTGGCTCCACAATATGGAAGATTGAAGTATGAGAATGTGTTGAATGGAAGGCAACAAAGAAGGAGAAAGGACTAAAGCACATGACTTAGGAGTGGCTGAGGATGCTAGGTTTGCTCAGTGTAGAGGAGGCTGAGTGGTGGCCTCATGGCTGCCAACAGCTTCCTTGTGAGGGGAAGTGAAAATGGAGGTGCTTATCTCTTCTCTCTGGTGTCTGGTGATAAGATGCAAGAGAATAGCTTAAAGCTGCATCAGGGAAAGTTCAGATGTGATATTAGGAAAAAATTCTTCACTGAGGGGGGTCATCAATCACTGGAACAAGCTCATCAAGGCCCTCAGCCTGCTGGTGTTCAGGAAGTGTTTGAACAATCCTATTAAATATATAGTTTTAAGTTGCCATGTGTGTAGCTGAGTTGGACATGATGGTACCTGTGAGTCCCTTCCAATCCAAAATCTCCTATATGCTGGTTTGCTTCATTTAGTTAAAAGAAGAAATTAAACATTAGGATATCTATGTAGTTGTGTAAATTACACTTGTTTTTTCCACATGCCTGTATTTGCAATGGATCAAAACGGTATTCCACATTCTTAATGTTTGCAGCACCATGACTGGAAATGAAAGTCCTGGAGAGAGAATATCTTCTAAGTTTCCTCACCATAGTTTTCAACACGTTAATTCTTTTCTTACCCTCTGTCACTACTTAAAAGAATAAAATCTGTTAACGACAGGCATATGTGATCAACAGCTCCTCCTACTTCAAATCTGTCTTTAAGCTTCACTTTTTGGGAGTCCATCCTACATTAAACTTCTGCTAGGGTTTATATAAAACAAAAAATGTGGTAACTGATGCTGTGCAAATGTGTGTGTGCGAAACTGTAAACTTCTGTGTTTGCTAGTCTGTTGATAGGGTACGGTTGAAATCTACTGGCAAAAGTACAAATTTAGATTCTCTGAAAACTGAACGAGCAATTACTTGAAGAGATGCACGAATATTTGAACTCTCATCCATTTCAGAAATAGTGTCCTGGTTTCACTGATATTTTAAAATTGAGATCTTAAACTTCTGAGGATTCAACTGGTTCACAAAATAAGTCAAACCAAAATTATGGTGGGTAAATGAATCATTAGTTTCACCAAATAAATACATGTAGTCTAATTATGTTCTTCCATGAATATATTGTTTAACTTCAGTCCTTTTTCTTTGCAGTGGGATTTTATGAAAGGTGTTATTTCCTTCCTTACAGGAAGGTTAACATCACTTTCTCTATTGGTGGGTTATAGAATTCAGCTCAGATATGAAGGTTTAGTGGTTTCGTGTTGACTATAGACTGTTTCTTTCTGGTGTGTTTTCAAGGCTGTCTGTCTGTCGTGTGAAATATCCACGAGTCTGGAGGGGTCACTATCACTCTGAGGTTGGGGTGGTTTGTTTTTTTTGTTTAAGAGATGATCTGAAAGAGGAAAGGATGCTGAAAGCTAACAACAAAAGACTCAAAAAGAAGTGACACAGCCACAAGCCATTTTTGACTGATAGGAATTCAAGTGGCTGTGCTTTTTTCCAAGTGTATGGCCAAATGAAGCTTCCCTGGTTGACATTCTCCTCCGCCTCTCACCTGTACCTTACAGACTTTTATTCTCCATCTTCTGTTTGAATAAAATGTATTTCTAGGTCAGGCACATCTCACACTGATAAGGGAGAGATGTGACAGGGGAAGGAAGATGCAGTGCTCTCCTACTTTAACTGGACGGTATGATAAGGTTAATGGAGTGTGGGATCTGTTTACTACAGTCAGATGTGAAAAACAAATGACAACTATTTTTTTTTTAAAGTAAATGCTACTCCTCACCTGGAAGTCATTTCAGAAGTGATTGAATATTCATGAGATTTTCTTGATAATAGGATAAAAGCTTCTCTATTCTGGTTGTGTTCTTATACATGTTGTTGAGGAGAATACTGAAAGATGCCGTGTAGGGTATTGAACACACAAACGTATTTTCTGCGTAAGGAGGAAAACCGTACTGTGTAAGCTGACAAAAGAGCAGTAAACCTTGAACCCCTACCAGTTAACCCAATGTACATGGTTCTGGAGTTCAGCTCTGACAGCTGCATGAGACTGTTACTGGGACTCACACTTAAGTACTTTTTAAAAAGTCCCTAATGGTCACAGAAAAATCAGAGGCAGTGTGTCATTTAAAAAAAGCCCGTTGCTGCTAAAGATGTCCATTGTATAGCCCTATTCCTGTGTTAGTTAATGCTTATCTAAATAATATACGTGTAGCTGAAGTATGTTAGTCTGACCAACAGATGTTAAAGAATTGCTGAAGATTGCCAAAGAGGAGGAAACTAGGGAAAAGATAATTTGCTCAGGAGGAGACGGCGATCACTGACTCATGGACTGCCCATCCTAATTACACTACTGACCCAGAAGAATGATTAGGCATGTGCACTAATTTACATAGGTGAAGACTTTTTAACCAATCATCCAATGACAAATAATGTGTGTATAGTAGAAACATGAGTATGTTAATGCCAAGCCTATAACTAGCGGGTGCTTTGGAGTTTGGGTGTGCTGCCTTAGCACAGGCACCCATATCTGTGCAAATACACAATAAAACACCTCCGCTGGCAGAGTGATACTGACACATTAGATGCCAGGCAAACGAGCCCCCAGGTTTGGGACAGCATAACTAGAAGTACTTAATTTTATTAGATCTACACAGAAAAGAGAATGGAGAAACCTACATGGAAATTAATGAATGTCCTCTTATTCCAGATAGGTATAACAGGCAAGCTGCAAAGAAGGCTGTGAGCCTCTGCCCTTCTTTTTCCTTCTTTCTTATCCGTGCTCCATATTCTCTCTTCACCTTCAGCACAACCCAGTGCTGCATGCTGTACCATCCAGTAGCATTCAACTCGAATTCCCTTTTCTTCTCTGTAATAGATAATCGGTACAATTGCTTTAACTTTTGTAGCCAGCGTTTTGAGTCAGGTTTAAAATGGACACAAGAGAAGTACCCAAAATAAGCAAGATTAATTTAAGATATCACACATCCACTAGCTGTTAAAGAAGCGATCTGCTTTCCTGGTTTAGCAAGAAACAGAGATAAGAATAAAGATTTTTGTGCCAAAGACTTAGATTGTAACTGTTAAAAAAAAAGAGAGGTAGGCTTAATTTGTGTGTGTGTGTTTAATGTATGGGACTAAGGAAATGAAATGGAGGAGAGGAAATGTTGGTTTAGTAACTTTTTTTGGTTTGGAATCTGTTGCATGCAATTACTACTCTAAAACTCAAGCCTGTCTTTTGCTGTCTTTCAGACTTAGTAACAATAAAGCAGTTCTGATCATTCACCAAATGGTGAGGCATTACTTCAGAGGGTTATTTTATTCCAGTCTGGATCAAGCAAGTATTTTCCTTTCAGCTATTTATATACACAGATGTATATTATTTCAGTCAATGGAGATACATTCATTATAGGATTCTTAATTGTTTGGGTTTTGTTTAATCAACTTTATAAAAGACAGCAGTTGGAGGTACGGTTCGCCTGAAAAACAGGGAAGATGATTGCATTTTGAGGAGGGAATAACATTTTGTGAACCTTCTGAAGTATACAAAAGGGCTTTTCTACAAATATAGAAATTTTGCTCTTTTAGGGTAAGATGCTTTAAATGTGTAGGGTTTGAGGCCTGCTTCTTTTTGAACGAAGTGAACTAGGTGTAGTTTGGACCTATTTAAAATAAATGGTTCAGACGTATAAAAGGCAATCAGTGCTGTGGTGGCATGAATCGGTCTTGTTTTCATAGTACTCTTCCCCTCCTTCCCTGTAACTGTGTTGAAGGCTAACAGCAGTTCCAGACCATGTGCTATCCTGGCTTCCACATGTCAAGACAGACACAGGGGATTTAATTGCTGCTCTTGTACGTTGTCAAAATGACCAGGGGAATAATGGAGCCATTGCCTTATCAAGGAGACTGAAAAGGTTGGTGCACTTCAGTTCGGAGCAGGCATCTGTAGTAGGACATGACTGAGGCTTATGAAATTGGTGATGAAGGCAAGAGATTAACTGTTATTTGCTAAATCTCACCATATAGAGAATAGAGGACTTCTGCAGGTTGTGGAAGCAGATGCAATATATATGAACAGATGCAAAAAGGGTTGGACAAACCCTGAAGGATGACTGATGCGGAAGTAGATAGGGAATATTCAGGGACATGCCTTTTAGCATCCATAACCTAGTTCTTGTAGGTGCTAAGGGAGCGTAAGAGTATTGAGCTGTAGGTACCATTGAGTACTGGGTGTCCTACTGCTGCTGGGCAAGGTGCTCCATGGACCTGACCTAGTAAGGTATTTCTTCTGTTCCTAACATGACTGAAAAAATTTATTTAGCAATCAACTCTCTCTCCCTTAGCAGGAAAGTCTAAACTGCGTTTTGACTTAATTTGTAGTCTCAGCTTTGGACCCTGACTTGCTTACCTTGGCTGTCAGTACATCTCTGAGCTCAAGCTATGAGGTGCTGGTGTGTGGTTTGAAATCTGAAGCTGAAGATTTCACTTCAAAATTGATGTCAGACATAATGGCGGGTTGCAGCTGTGTGCAAGGGATACCTGCTAGTCCTGTACCTGATGGTGTCCTGGTTGAATCAAAGCCTGTTTTTTGGTCTCCTGCCCTTTAACTGGGCAGCAGAAGAAACCTTTGCCTTCTCACAGCTGCTGTTCTTCTGCAGCCAAAGAGAGGATGAGGAGGAGAGAGGTCCTAGACTCAGGAGGAAGGCTTTTGCCACCTCCCGGCCCCAGGATATTCTTTTTTCAGCTATGTGTGTGCACAGCTCAGATCTTTTGCTTTTAGTCAAATCAGAGGGAATAAAGCATGATGGCAGATGAGGTTTTGGGCAAACACCTGCCTCACCTGATGATGTTAAACACAAGTGACTGGAAGTCTCTACTGAGACTGGTGTCTGCTTGTGTGAGTGCTTTACTGACACGCTAAATTTGATTTTAGTCATTGGTTTGAGTGGAGAAGTTATTGCTGCCAAGAGTGGCTGTCTTTCAACAGACCTGACCTTGGCATGTATCCTAATTTGGAGGCAGAAGGGGCAAAATCAGTATTCTACCTGGTCAAGAATGCAATGTCTATCTACCTGTATGAAAGCTTTGAGGCCTCAGAATGGTGTGTATAATTCATGAGGTTTAAGCAGTCTGTCTTTCTTTTCTGGAAGATGAGATACAGAGTGTGAAATAACTTGTGTGGAACTTAGCTGCCTACAGCATGTTTCTCAGTGCCAGAGGGAACCACTCTGCCTCCAGATCTGGCCTGAAGAAAGAAATTGCTTAGCCTGTATGATTCTCAAGTCCTTCATCTTAACATTGCAGTGGCATTGAACATACTGTATATTTAATTTAAAAACATTGAGGTGTCAGTGAAGAAGTATTTGTATAGTCCAGTAGATTGTCTTTATTATCTGCTGTCATTGTGATTTGTTGACCTGAATAACACCTTCAAATATGATGTAAAAATAATTACAATGCAGAATGTAGCATGAAAGTTATTGAAGGGAAAACTATTTTAAAAAAAAAAAATCTGTTTATTTCACCAGGCTTCCAGAACGTGCTTTTCCAGATATTGGGATGCTGGAATGCATAATTTCTATTTTTTTTAAAAAATGCGAACTGTATTGCAGAAAGAGCCCGCTCTTTTGGAGACAAGTGCACCCAGCACTGGTGCGTCTGTGAAGCAGGTGGGTGGACGCTACTCAGGGAAGCTCAGATTTGTTTGCTGGTGGCTGGACTTGGAAAGTCCTTGAAGGAGTCAGTCATTCCAAAAGGCGCTCTTTTCTGCTGCAACTTGCATTTTGGGCCACTAATTGGTCTGTGTGTATGTGTGCCTTCAGTGATGACAAATAAGAGCTGGACAAGGAGCTGTCCCTAGGCAACCTTGTTACACTCAGAACTAACTTTACAGGCAAAAGTGTTTGTTTTATAGGCCCAAAAACACCTTTATCTGTTCAGATTGTTTGTAACTGAGATATAATCTTCCCGTTCAGAATGGTTGTAAGAACTGGATGGTGTTCATGACACTTCATTTAAAAAAAAGTGAAGTCAGAATCAACAAGGCTGCAGGCAGTGGCTGACATGAGAGTACTGTGAATTTTGCATTAGAGCATTAATCCTTATAGCTGGTGGTTCTTTGGGATTTGGTTTCACTTTTTAACCATTGGTGCTTCGGGGCTACTCAGCTGTCAGATATTGATATGCACAGTCCTAAGTAACTGTTTGTGCTGCATCTGTATGATGGGAACTTATGTTCTTTGCCAGCTAGATGTCTGGCTGAAATGATTTTGAAATCCCCTTGAGGGTTCTTGAAGTAATATGAAACTTAAGTCTTGTGTCTCTAGTACCCAGGTTAGAAATTATTATTGGACTGCCTGACATTAGGATTCTAGCAAATGGAAGCACTCCTCATATATTTTATTGCTAGAGGTGGCAGCTGTTTGCTTTTCACCAAGGACTGCCGTAGCAAAGCAGCCCAAATTTTCAGAGGCATTTGTAGTTGTAATTGACAAGTTCAGCTTTTGAGCTGGATGCTATCTAGAAAACCTAGACAGAGCAGTTTTGACAGTATTATGTCCACATTTCAGAAATTCAAGTAGCCACTATTCATGTGGGGGCAAGTCCTAGATGTTTTGGAGACACAGTAGTTGATATAATTGCACCCCAAACACAGATGTTAGTCTGTAGTTTCTGTATTATAGGAGTGAAAGAATGTACAAAATGTATATAGACTCTTATTGCATTGTTTCTGCTTATAGCTTCATGATTTCAAGGTTTTGTCAGTTTTAAAGTGTCTCAAAAGCCCAATGCTTCTGGTTTGTCTCCAGTTTTGGGTCAGCCATTGATTTTTGCATATTCCAAAGCAATTGTAATCAGATTAATCATAAGTTCTCTTTTTTGGCAGCTTGAATATTGGAGATTTGTTGATAACTGTAGCATTCACTTGACATTGGAGTTCAGTCTGACAAATGTATTATTCCTCATTTTCCATCTCTTCAAAAATGTTGATACTGAGCCACAACATTCTGGGCTGGCAATACATATTTCTAAATTTAAATGTCTTTGAAAATGAAGTCCACAGAAAACGTCTGAGAAGTGGTGATCTTCAGAGGTATGCCCATTAGGCATGCTGTTCTCATCTTCATAGGTGAATATTTGCAAAAGAAGGGTATTATCATAACTTGAAATATTTCAGATACGAAGATTGTATTGCTGGTGTGAGCAAAGTTAGAAGAGGGTAATAAGTATATCTTAGTTACAGCAGCATGTATGCCATTCAAGATCTGTCAGGAGAAAAAAATATTTACCAGCAGACTAGCAATATGCACGTCCAAAAATCCTTCTTAAATGTGAGAGCTGCTAGGTGATGTACAGTGAGAGGAGCTGAAGTAACTTTGAGGTCTGCCCACTTTGACCTCACATGTAGGCAGTATATGCTAGATTCCTAAAATAACTTTAATATCTACATTAGACTAGTTGTCAGGCTGTGTTCAGCCTCACAGCCTGCTGTGTTTCAACATGACTTGAATAAGGTTTTCGATTGTGGCTTTAATCCTAGAGATTTTGAAGCTGCACCACGTTGTCTTTTAAAATACATGGGTATAGAGCAGCTGTTGAAAATAGAATACCATGGATGAATAGACCTCTCTGTTACAGATAAAGGACTTGCTACCATTTTACCTTGAAAACATTTCTGTAATGCACTTGCACAAGAAATGCAGATTGATTACAATGTGTGACTTAAACTTCCCTGTGAAGAGCAGTAATGGGGTCTGACTGCCTATAGATTAGTTTCCAATAATCTTCAATATATCCTTATGACCTGCTCCTAAGTGTAGACCTATTCCATGGGAATAAGATCCGCATATACACTTGGAGTGCAGAAGTGAAGCTTATTTGGGGAAACTAGTTCAAGCGGTGCCTCTGTGTTTTGGATCTCTGTGGTTGAGCCTGCAAGCATGCAGGCTAAGGTCCATATTCCCAATGAGACACCCAGAGATCATGGTATTAATAGATTCAGAGTCTTATTTGCCAGAAAATAAAGTACGGGATCATGGGTGCACAAGCACATGCATTTTGTCACAGGGTTCTTTAGACATAGTTACTAATAAAACAGGATTTCCTCTTGAATAAAGAATATTTTTAGTCCTCTGCTAGTTTAGCAAATCTCAAATTAATCAAATTGGGGCTAAATCTTTAGGAATTTCTCTAACAAAGGCTTCCCTCACAATCGGGAAGATAAATTATGATTTAAACAAACTTGCAGCAAGGATGGCTGAGTAAAGATTGAAGTCTCTGAGACCGGTAGGAAAGGAGAAAGTAAGTCTAAGAGAGTGTGTGGCAGCGCTGATTTTCGCACAAGAGCAAAGTGAGGGCAATTATACTTGTTCTTTAAGTTTGGTAGTGAGTGAAATCAATATCCATGGTGTCAGGTTTGAAACTGCTTGCTTTCCTTTATTCTTTCTGCATGTGCAGGCCCCACATACTTATAATGAAAAACTTGCATGTATTTTTAGGGAGCCATAAGATTTAGGTGTGTTTAACAAACAGGGGCTCTTAACAGAGAAGCTCAGCAGAAAATACAAGATAGCTGTTACTTTTGGACTGTCAGGGGAGCAGTGGCAAGTGGCTGCTGCTGGGATCAAAAGGGTTTCCAGCAAGCCATTGCTTTGGAAGTCTCAAACTCACAGTAGGGCTATCAAGAGCTAACAGCTCTTCATGGCTCTCTAGGAACTGGGAGTTGCCCAGAGAAGGAGATAGCATTATTGTGCCTGGAAGGATTTTGTGATCGTGCATCCCCATCCCATCCATAGAAATTTTGATCTCTGAGCACGTACAGGAGGGTGGTCAATTCATCCTGAAGCATTTGAGATTGGCTGCCAAACATGTCTCGATAACTCTTCTTGATGGCTAGCAGCTCCTGCTGGTTCACCCTGATAGCACGGCTAGGCAAACCCCACTGTTTAACCCCTGCACCTTTGGGTCTGGCCACCTGCTTCAGCCAGAAGGGCTGCGAGTTAGTGGAGTGCTCAGGTGGAGGCTGGGAGCTCCGCATTAAATAAAGCGTGCTGCTTTCTCCCTAACTCTTCTCCCTCCTGCATCTATCTGTGCAAGTGTGCTCTCGTCTTCCTTTGTGTTGCCAGGGAGGATGAGCAAGTCGCAGCTTATGCTATAGCTGTTTCAAAGCCGTGTGCGTGTGCTGGTTGCTGAACTGAGCCAGACAGACTTGAGAACAGAGCTTGGAGCTGTAGTCTTCCCCTCGCCAGAGGCAATGACTTGGGGTTTATCCCCTGCACAGCAGCAGATTTTCTTGGAACTTCTAGGACATTACTTCTTGTCTGTTCTCTGTCAAATGAAGCTGAAATTTCTTAACGAGTTGAGAATTGTTGGAGAGATCAGATTAAGGGGAGGCAGGAAGGAGAATAGATCAATAGTTCAATCTTTTAAGTAATCTTTGCTTAGGACCCAGTCCTTAAATAACCTTTTGTATCTTCACCTCATCTTAAAGACATTCATTCCAGTCTTCAGTCTTGCAACAGGTGGCAAAAGAGCACTTTGAGCTTTCATGCTGCATACTGAAGGATTGCTTTAGTTGCACGAGTCCTGTGTTTCTCCAAGGAAGCACTCTCTTTCTAAATTTCAGGAGTTAAATAAGGTGGGGTAGAAGAGAAGAGGGGAGTGTCTCTGTGGACTTATAATGCTAAGCAGCAGCCTTGGACTCAAAATTACTGATTTCAATGTTAAAATCTGAAAAAAAATCATGCTTATTTTGACACAAATTCTTGGATACAGTCCAGCATTTAAGCTCTGAAAGGTTTGATTTTTGCTTATGATTCAAGTTAAATTCTTTAGAAGCAAGCTAGAGATCAACATGTGTTAAATTTCAAAGCGAAGTAATAGAAAAAGGAAAGAGAAAAGTTTTGTTGAAATCAACACACTTGTGTGTTGTCAAGTTCAAGTATGCTTGCAGTGTAATAAAGTTCATATTTTTCTTCTCAGTAATATCTTCCTGTATGGTACACAATAATAGGTTAACTCTAAAGTTGGCAATGAAAATGTTTTATGACTAAATGATTCTCTTTTTTTGGGTGACTGTTTTTTGGTAGATTTTGTCTTCCTACTGAACAGTTGTAAAACTTCAGCTATTTTAAGAAACATGATTGATTAGCTGTGTCAATTCAGTAATATCTTTTAGTGCAGCAGTTTTATATATATATATATATAATATATTTATATATATAATATATTTATATATATAATATTTATATATATATAATATTTATATATATAATATTTATATATAATATATTTATATATATTTATATTTATATATATAAAATATATTTATATATATTTATATTTATATTTATATTTATATATTTATATATTTATATATATATTTATATATATTTATATATATTTATATATATTTATATATATTTATATTTATATATTTATATTTATATATATTTTTATATTTATATATATTTATATATATATATTTATATATATATATATTTATATATATATATTTATATATATTTATATATATATATATTTATATATATATATATATATATATATATATATATAAACAACCATTTCAATTTGTCCAGAAAAGCTTTTCCTGTGTCATCAACTCTTGTTTAAAAGAGCAGCAACACAACCCAGGAAGCTTTGTTCATTCAAAACCGAGTGCCTTGTTTCTGCTATTAGAAAAAGACTCAGGTTCAACTTGTAACCTTTCTGTGTATATTTCAAAATCAAGCAGAAGGACTCTTGGAAGTATGAGGTAAATTGAGCATGAAACAAGGAAAGCTACAACTCCGTTAGTTCAGCAGTGAAGTTTTGTTAGTTACCTTTTAAATAGCAAAGAAGACAGTATGTGGTATGAGGAATAAACAAAGGGCAGCCTTGGAAGAAAATCCCAGGTCACGTGTAACAGCCCATTACATCATCTTTGTTAAATGGAACCAAAGGTTTTGCAAACCAGTTGAATAATCCTTGTGTCTGTTTAAACAGAGTCAGGAAATATTTTCTCATTTACTGCATTGTTGTTTAATTCATTTAACTCTTTAATAAAATAGGAGCTAGATATATGTGAAAAGACTTACTCATCTCTATAAGGAACTTGTCATGCCTGTGGAGTCTTGAGTACCTGAACATTTGTCCTTGACCAAGAAAATCCTCGAAGCAGTATAAAACATCCCTGAAAAATATTTGATATTTTGTGTGATGAAATTACTTCTGAAGCATCATCTTAACTATGAAAATCTACTTCTGTATTAAGCAATGCTGCACAAGCTAATCATGCAGCAGGTACTAGTTAAAGCTGGAAGAAGAACAAGCAATTGGAAGATGGGTAAGCAGTTAGTCAAAGTCAGTGAGTAAAAATACAAACTAGCAAAAAACCTTGCTATGAGAGCTCTGTGGTTAGGGATCACTGCTGCTTTACATACTGAGTTACAAAAAAATAAGGGTTAAAACTGTATAAAGTGCACGTCACCCCAAGTACTCTTGACAGTATGTCCTGAAACTCTAGTAATTAGGGTAGGACCTCTCAATGGACTGACGATTTAGAATAGGACATTTCAAAGTATTCTTTCCCTTTTGTAAGTATATATAAAATATATCTAACCTTGGAATGATAGCAATAGTGTATCCTCAGCTCACCTGTACTGATAGTAATGAGCATGCTAATAAGGAGACCACCTCCCAAATATTTGAAATAGAGTAAAATGCGTATATGTGGTGAGGGTGGGTGAAAGGTGGATAAGGAAGTTGAATACACCTGCATTATGTTACCATAAAAAAAACCCCAACCCAATGCTTGATGTTGGTGTGCTAGCTGGTCTTAGGTGCCTGGGACCTTAATCCACAAACTATAAATAAAACCAGCTACCTCGACTCTGTGTGTTGATTGGCTCTTTTAAGAGTGAGTGAAGAATCCTGATTTTGGGACAACACTAATGCACATTTTCAGGGACTGGAGATTTCTGAAATGGGAGCTGTCAATGAGGAGTTTACAAAGCTTTCTAAATGTCTGTGAACAATTCATGGATTCCCCAGAAAATCTTCCCTGACATGTAAACTCTCTATCGTCATAATCTTGTGAGTTTGAAAGAAGACAGAATGAATCAAACCAAAATGTCTTTAGTTGACTTCACTTGGTCTAAAGTAGGCAGGATTACATTTTAAGCTATGAAATATTTGTCAGCAGCTACAAAATAATAGTATTACACCGCAGTAAACAAATTAGGTCTGATGTTTTGTATGTTGGTGAAAGTAGTGTCACATTTTGCTCCCTGGAGCAGCTGTACAAAACTGGACTCACTTCACAAAGTAAATTTAGAGGACCTGATGGAGTAGGTGTTGGTCAGCCATACTGAAGTAATCAGATGTCTTAACGTAAAACAATAAGGAACTATGAAATAATGTATTTTTTCACTGAGGAAGTTTTTCTCTGGTGGCATGCCAGCTATGAAATACTTGCCTGCCTGATCCTGATTCTGAGCAGTAGCTCAACTTTGGGTAGTTTGCTGGAAGAATCAGATGACCTTTGGGCTTAGTGTCCTGGTCTTGGATCAAACTAGCAAATATTTTTCAATGCCAGCCTCTCACACTGTACATTCCTAGGGTATTTTCACTGTAAATATGAACTTTGTAAAATTTGATCCATTGATATCTTTCTATTTGTTACACATGTACCACTTGGTATGAATCAGAAATGTAGTAACCACAGTTTGAGATGCACATGGAGAGCTATGGCATCACATGTAGTACATTTGGTCAGTAATAATTCTCTTCCACAGAAAAACCAGGCAAGTGTGATTTAAGACAAAAGAGACTGAGATAATGTTTTTTGAGCAGGGTTTTTTTTTGTGTTTGTGAGGCAGAGCATACAGGGAAAGGAGGAAAAAATGAGAAGTATTGTGATATTGTTAGCATGAGCAGACAAGCTTTTGAGGAAATCACTTGCCTATGACTGAAGGTCCAACAGATGGAAGAATACTGAAGAATGAAATACAATATTAATATTGCTATATAAGAGTTTTGCCAGCAAACAAGGAACCGTAGAACAGAAGGGGCAATTAGTGACTTTATGTACAACTCGGTCTTCAGTAATTAATGCAGGTATCTTGAGAGTTTTTTTGAGTAACATCTGTCATCATCAGTGTATTTGGTACCTATGCTTACAACATAAAGGCAATTGATAGCTTGAAAATATTCCACTTAACTGATGCTCCCATTTTTTGATCTTAGACTGAACTGCATATGCCGCAGAGGGTGGATCAGCATACCCGTTGTGTATTAGCTTGCAACAGTGAAGTGGGAAGTGACAACTGACTGGAACCCACAGAAGGAATATATTTGTAAACTGTGGGTTTCTAAGGTGAAATTAAGCTGATTTTTTTAAAAAACCCAACACTATCCATGACCTGTAAAAGACCCGTGGGACCTTTGACCAGATGAAGGGCAGAAAAGAGCTGTGAAAAATATCAGGGTGATAGCTGTGCATCACTGTATTTTTGAATGTTAGAAAAGTTGGCTGAAGATAGATCAGAAGTGGGGGAAGAAAAACACTTTTGCAAAATGTGGCACCTTATGTGGATTATTAGCGACGTGACAGTTAAAGCAACAGGCATTAGGCTTGAACTCCTGAGAGATCTTCAGAACTGGTGCAGCACCATTACTTTCAGTCAGCTCAATATAGCAAGAAGGTTTTATATAGATCAGGAAATTCTAGTTAGCAAGTGACCTATGCGTCTTAGTAATATCAATTAGGAGAAAGATTAGATTACTGGTTGAACATTCACTCAACCTGTAAATGAAGGTAGATACGGTAAAAGCTGAATCACTGGGAGTTAAATACAAAGAGGCTGTTATTTTAAAATGGAAAGATGCTGAAGGTTCATTTAAGCAGCAGAGGAGGAGTATAGGGCATTTTCTCTCAAGTTCTAAACCAAGGACCTCTGGAATAGGAAAACGTAAAACCCCAAAGTATGTTTGGTAATAGGTTACCTAAACAAAATTATAAAAGGTATCTGTGATTGTCCTTTGATGTTTAAGGGATTACTATCTTAATGGGCTTTTTTCTGCGTGTCTCTAGCCATTTCTTTGCAAATGGAGTCCCTGCCTTGAAAGGTTTAACATTCATTTTTGTGCAGCTGATTCATTGCACAGTTCTGGCGCAAAGTGAAAGGCCCTGTTTTGAGTGTTAAGGTGATGTATCACTCTCAACCCCTACCCTGTGCGCAGAGCGAGCTGCATCTTAATTAAAACAAATTATCTTATTTATTCTGCATTCTTAGAAGAAAAAAAGGAGCAGGAGGTATAGTACTTAAACTAAAAATCTGCTAGCAGAATAATAATTTCTAACCATTCCCAAATCTGAAACTCAACATGCTAATTCTCTGCTTAAAACGTGCTATGAATTTGGTGCTGAGTGTTGGACCCAACCTCCGTTTTGGAGCATTTTCTTAAGGCCCATTTTTGCAAATATGAAGTAATTACGAAAAAAAAAATATTTTAAGTATACGGGTGCTTCGTGTTTTGCTGTGGTCATGTGTGAAACCTGGTGGTGGCTGAGTTTTCCTGTAGAGTTGGGACAGCCAGTTAAAGTGCAAGGTAACGTTAGTCTCAGCAGCCTGTGGATAGATGAAAGCTTTGGAGTTAAGAACAGCCCTGCACAGTCTCACTCCTCTTCCTTGCACTCCTGTTCTGATTTTGCCAGTGTAGGGTCAGTCAGAATAGCTGAGCCAATGCAATTGAACAGGTGCAGTAGATAATCTTGCAGGGCTCCTTCCGGAGAATAAATATGGAGCAACTCAAGCTTACTGTTGAGACAGCATCTGAAGCTACGAGTTGAAGACCTGGGCCTTTAAGGAGGGCTTCCCACATGAAAGCTTGGTACATTGGCAGCAGATGTGCAGATAAAACAATTCTTGCCAATTACTTGTGCTACACCACACTCAGAGAGATGCTCTGTTATGTAAGTGTCCCAAAGTGGGGGACCGCATGAATGTGAGCAGATTTGTCCTGTGATGCTTTCAGCTCCTTTAAACAATAGACTTGAATTAAGATTGCTCTATTAATTTCCGCTTTCCTCCCTTTCCCTTTTTGTGCCAAGGAGCATTAGCCTTGTGTTTTTGTTTAATTTAGCTTTAATGTTTATATAGATCTAGAAACGTTTGCTGGCTCTTACTGAAAAATGTGCAAGTGCAAATACTGACAACGCAGAAAAATGTCTTTTAGCTAGTGCAGCATTGCCTCAACTTGGCAGGATTAGCCATGTCTAGTGCAAATGCTGAACTCTTCTAGTTGACTCTGGTTTGAGCAGAGTTTTGGACTCAGTGGCCTCCTGAGGTCCTTTCTGATGTGAACTGTTCTATGGCTTTATGTTTTTAACCCTTCATCAGGCAGTCCAGGGAGGTTGCAGGCTGGTTTGATATGTATGACATAGTCTAGCTGGATCAGGAAGTTTAGATCTCCCAATTTGATGCAAAGGCAGGACCATGCATTTGGCTTCCAGGCTGAATTTGGGTGTCCTACAATCATGCAATTGTGCAGAGGTAAAGTAGTCCATGGTTGCAGTGCTAATCATGGTTTCCAATACCTGGTATTTGGCCTTAATGCACTTGCAAGAAGTGCTACTCTCAGTGTTTGTTCCTCAGTGACGCATCATATCTGCATATGGAAGTATCTCATCTGCTTTGATGCCTTCGATTTTTGGCTTCAGTTTGTTGCTGTGGCCATTTTCTGTGATTTGATTGCATTCTAGCTGGAGAATGGTGTTCTTTTCCACCCCTTATCTCTGGATGCTTACAGTATTGTTGTTTCTCTGAAACTGGTTGGCACTTGACTTTTTTCAAGTGAACTGATAGGAAGGATGTGTTGAAATAACATGTAATATAACAGACAAATATAAATATTCCGTTTATCTGTGCTTCTAAAATCTAAATTTACTGGAGTATTTCATGTGATGGTCTTCAGCAAGTGATGTGAAACCTGTGTCAAAGTGAACTATGTGCACCGGTAGTGAAGGCCTTCTGATGCTTTTTTTTAAGGGCTACTCATCCTCTGATGTAAGGCCTCTTCTGAATCAATTTTTATTTTATAATACTTTCTGTGCAAAGCACTTAGAATACTCAGATCAAGAGCTTAATATATTACAAACTCCCCCTTAAGTTGTAGGTGAAGAACTAACTGAAGAACAGTACACTATAGTTTTACATGTTCCTATCATATAGATGGTGAGGACAAGAAAAAAAACGCCTTCTAATGTGTGTGTGTGTGTGTATATATATATATATATATATATATATATATATATTTAACTCAGAAGTCAGGAAGAGTTAGAGTTCCAGGTCTTAACAGGTTTGAGTTAGCTATATTAAAAAATCCAGTGGTGTTATGTACTTAATTCACATTGATATGCTTATACTTCGGTTTGGTGTAGCAATTAAGTTGATCCTTTGATCCTGTGATTTCAATATGGTTCTCTAAAGAAAGCTGTTTTTAGAGAGTCATACTATCTTGGTCTTTCCTATGCCTGGTAACTTGTAGATATTTTGACCAAATTTAAATTTAGGTGATGAGTACTCATTAATATTAAACTGGGTGAACAGGGAAGAGGCGAGGAAAAAACCATTAAATATGATAATCTAAAAAGCACACACTGCATCATTAGCTCACAGTATTAGATGTCAAAGTGTTTAATGGCACTAAATACATTGAAACATGACTGAATAGAAAGCTAAGCTGTCCTGTTTTGAGTTGAAGATTAAAACAAAATTTCTGGACCATGAAGATATAAAGCTTTTAGTGAGAGAAACTATAAAAGCAAGTATGTTTAAATCATAAAATGGTGGAATTTAATGGTAGTATTCAAGGCTGTAACTGTACCTACTAATGTACATTTTGTTCCTTCTCTAATTTGATTTTGGAAAACTGCTGCTGCTATATCTCAATGAGATAGTAAGTGCTGCTGTTTAGTTCGGATAAAGGCCTTGTGCAAAATGAAGCCGCATTTGTGTGTTACCAATTATGAATGGTCAGTCAGAGGATAACTTATGTGAAATGCAGTAACAGAGGCACAGGATGGTTGAGGTTGGAAGGCACCTCTGGAGGTCATCTGGTGCAAGCCTGCTTCATAGAGCATCCTGTTGCATAGAGCCCAGGACCATGCCTGACTCTTCTACAAGATAACTATTTGGTTTCATGCACGTGTCAAAACGATAATACAACATCATTTTTTTAATTCAAGCGAAGTCATTGATTAATTTTATAAATTACTGCAAGCAAATTGTGGTGATTCTGCATCTCACTGTTCTCCCAAGAAATCAATCCCCCATTGGCTTCAGACTTCATTTAAGAAACAGTGTAGACTGTATTTCTGTCTTGGTTTTCTAGTTTCCCCTCAAATACAGCTGCCTTAGAAATATCAAGTAAACATGCATGGATCACTTTACACTTTTTTGTTTTTAAATTAAAGACATCAAGAATTGTGAAATGTAGTATAGTGACATAGGAAAGTGTTAATCATTGTACATATTTGAATTCACTTCAGTGGTGTAAAATTTCTAGAATACACAGAGGTACCAGAAGTTAAACCTTTGACCTTGAAGCTTTGAGGTCCTCTGATTTTAGGGTGATGAGTTGTTTGGGTTTGTTTTTTTTTTTTTTTTGAAGTATTGTGAGCCTGCAGAAAATCCTTAGAGACTGAACTCAAACAATAATCAAGTAGGCAAAGATACTTTAAGAAGCATTTATTAGGGTAGGACATGATAAACACTGTATATCTGCTAGTAGAATTTTAATGCAGTGAACTATGGGTGGTGACTTGAAGTTTTGTTTTTGCTGCAATACAAAGAAAGAAATTGCACAGAAAAATTAATAGATGCTGAAGAAGTATGGAGAAAGCAGACGATGATCATGACATTACTCTTAAGGACCTTCTGTGCCGTCAGTTTCCAAGTCCGGATTTCTGCTCTCCCCAGCTGCATAAACCTTTTCTGCAGTTCTTTTGCTTCATTTGATATAGTAAAATAAGGAAAAAAAATTAGCAAATGAGTTAACCATGCCCCTAGTTAATTTTTTTCAAACTGAATTTGTTCTAAAAGTATTTCAATTTAGATTTGGAAAACATCTAATTTTTTCAAACATTGCTAGCTCTCTTGACTTCCTTTAAGACTTCCTTTATAAATTAATTTTAGTATTAGAGTAATGTTGGTTACCAGTTTGTGACAGTAAATATGGCGATAGAGTCTTTGCTGGCTGCTTAATGTGAACAGTGTTGAGCCCAACTTAGCTTTCCCATAGTAGCTGAAGATGATTGCTCTCTTCTGAAAATATTTATCCTTAGTTTAATGTATTGGTTTTCTTGGAAGCAGCAAAAAATGAAATGGAAACTCCAGTCATGTTTGCCTTTTTTTTCAAAACAGAAGTTTCTTTGCCTGAGACAGAAATACCTTTTTTTTTCTTCAAGAAATTAATTCTGTTATGTCCTGTAAGTTTTTTACATTAAACTTTCTACTGATGGCTGCAAGAGGGTGTAGAGTATACCTCACTGAAAATACTTCTGTGATACTGCTAAGTTGGCAGGTTGTTTTATCTAATGTCATGATCTGCATGACAGAGACATAAATAACTTGGCTTTCTCAACTTAGACAAGGTTTCAGAGTGGTTAATTTTCTGCTCTCCTTGTCCTTTTCTCGTTTTCCCAGTTCTTCCCTCTTGATAAAAGCCACATTAATTTACCTTGATAGTGAAAGAAACAGCCAGTTGTCTTTCATAGATTCAGAAAGAAAACAGGACTTTTTCATGCATTAGTGCTTTGTACTGTCCTGAGACAGCAACATTTGCAGTAGTTGCATGTATGGCTACTCAGAGCATTACACATGAACTGTTTTTTCCCAGTCAGAACATAACTCCATCACAGGCATTATGTTTGAAACAGGAAATAGTTATTGCTTAGTGCAACAATTTTTGCTTATTTTAATCATAATCACGGCATGATTAGCTGTATTCAAAAGAATATTTCAAATATTTAATGTTTAAGTATTTAACATTCAATATATTAATATTTAAATATTTAATAAAATAATAACATAAATAATATAAATAGAATATAAATAAAATAGAGATATAGTAACATATAATAATATAAATATAATATAGCTATAGTAAAATATAATAATATTTCTATATATTTATATTATATTATATTTATAATATATTAATAATATATTTAATAATATTTAAAAGAGCATTTCAAAGAATATGGCCGTTGAGAGTTAGTGGGAAAACTACTCAGCTCATAATATTCCTGAATTTGTAGTGCTGAATTGGGATTTTTATCTCTTGGGGGTTTTTTTACTTAGAATAAGAGATTGACTGGTAACCAAAGTAAGATAGCAAACAGTTTGGGTATGGTGGAACTGAATTAAATGCATCAGACTTGTTTCTAACTACTTGGGTAGATATGAGCAGCAGGTAGGTTTCTTCATTAACAGTATGACATTTGTGATTTCTTAATGGCCAAATTCACTTCAGTAATACCAAATTTTCATGTCAGCTGATGTAATTTCACTGTCGTTTTTTCTAAGGAGATTAGCTCCTGGGTTTGCGGTTGTACAAAATGAATCTAGTCCTACTTCACACATGCTGGCTGTGATCTGTCCCTTAACTGTACTGATAAGATCCCTGTGGTTATTCCACTACATGTATACCAACAGGCTCTTGGTGCAACTTCAATGCATTGCCAATGTCTGAGATTTGTTTCTAACAAACTCTAGGAATTTATTTGCAGTCAACTTTCACAATGTCTGTAGGGATCAAAAGCTTAACCAGACATTGATTAACTGATTACATCTACAAAGTCAGCGTGACTGATGTAGCAACTTGCAGTTTGACTTTCTTTATATTAACCTACTGAAAACCAGATTGAATCCACAATCTGCTAATTGTGGAAGTGACAGCATAGCTATAAAAATTGCTTGCAGCCTCACTAAAAGGTATGTCTGTTGACTATTACCTTAAATGAACTCAGTGTTGATGGGCTTATAATGTGGAAAACATGTTGGCCATGTGGTTTTTCAGCACTAAGTTATCTAAAGCTAAGATTAGGCAAGTGTGAAACAGGACTGAGTGAAGAACAGATTTTAATAGTGATTGGTCACAGAGGAAAGTAAACATTATTTTTCATGGGTATACATTTTAATGTATATTGTTTTATTATATCTCTTTTTAGATTTTTTAGGTGTTGTGGTAGTCTGTGTGTAACTTGAATCTGAAATCTTAATGTGCCAGAAGAAAATTAACCAAAACCAAAAAGAAATGGAACTAAAACTCCAGACTGTAAGAATTATCACGTAATTTATGCACATACGTACATGTTAGGTCAGTCCAATGCAGGAGCTGACTTGTACTTGAAACTCTGTGTTCCCAGCATGCTGAGTTAACCTTGACTAGCAGCCAAACTCCCACTCAGCTCCTTGCTTGCCCCCTTCACCTTCCATCACTCTGGTCCTTAGCAGGATGCAGGGGAAAAAATAGGAGAAGAAAGCTCTTCAGCTGAGAATACTCATATTGGGGGAAATTAATAATTTGTTGCCAAGGAAAATAAGTTCAGGTAGTGAGAAATAGAACGGTAAGTTTTTAAAGCAGTCCTTTTCCTCCCCACTTTAAACCAGGCTCAACTGCTCTCCTTCAGTCCTGACTCCTTTACCCCTGCCCAGAGGTGCTGTTTGGGACAGTTATGGTCAGTCCATAACTGTTCCTCTCTGCTGCATTTCCCTTCCATTATTTTTTCTGTGCTTTGTGGTGTGAGATGCTCACAGGCTGCAGGGGAATCTCTGCTCCAGGGCTGGTTCTCCAGCTAGCCCCCAGCTTCTCCTGCAGCTCCCCACTACTAGTCCCTGGGTATCAATGTTTCTGCACATCAACAAATGCTAGAGCAAGGAATAATTATTGCCAGTTTGCATAAGGAGTTGCAGTTAATTCTAGAGTACCAAAGTAGGTTGTAGCTTGTAAAATTATAAACTCAACCCACTTCAGTGGATGGATTGCAAATACTATGCTAGTCTGTGTGATGCTGATTAGACAGTCTGCAAAATAAAATGGTTGAAGCCATTCAGTGTGCAGCTGAGTTTGCTTGTTCCAGTTTTCTTCCTTGCCCTCTTCTAGAAAATAGTGTGATTTTTTTATTCTTTGATATATTTTAGTGTTGATAAGTTGCTGATAAGGGCACTGAATGGGGAGAAATGTTTTTTTCACAATTTTTTGGAGAGTGTGTAATTATGTACCAGTTGAAGTCATGATCTTGCATTTTGCTCAAATTAGATATTTTATCATGTTAGCATAACCTTCTATAGTGGTAAACTTGGAATCACTGTAAACTCCAGATCATCTAGCAGGGGAACTGTATAAATTTATATCGCTTAAAGGCTTAGTTGGTTTGCAAAGCTTAAACATCTCAACTAAATTCTATTTAATATAGGTTTACAGAGCCTAATGGTAATTCTTAAAAAATGTAGAAGTCATATTTCATTACTTGTGGGGCAAATACCTCTTTTAGTAACCTGGAAATTGAATGGTGTATGCCTTGGGACAAAAAGTGTAACAGCTGCTTTGTAAAATCAGAAATATGTCAGCTTTTCAGTAGTGTCAATACACCTCATTCCACGGTCATATTTTGTAACCACTAACATGCTTTTCAATAAATTAGTGGATAAAACTTGGTACTCTTAGTGCATGTCTCAAGCCAAGTTTCAATGTCAATTCAGAGTTGAAAAACATTTTCCCTATTGGTAGAAAGATCTTTATTCTAGCTATCTAAGGACGCCTGATGTTTTGGAGGGAGCCCACACAACTTGTTCTGGTAAGTGATCTTTTTGAAGGACCTCTAAAGGGTGCAAACTATTAGAAGAGCCCTTAAAAGACATAAACTAATGTGCTGAGAACAGATTAGACAACCAAAGATGTGATGATTAATCACTAGGGTGTCTGTCTGCTGATACACAGATAGAGACCTGATCCTTACCAGGTTCAGTCAAATACCTTATCTCACAGACATGGAAAACTCTCTCTACAAAGTAATGCCATGTGTTAAGGACTTTTTCTGCAAAGATATTTAAATTACAAAAATAATCATGCTTAGAATTTCTTTGATATCCTCACAGTTCCACTATGCCTGCATTTGGCAGCTCTTGTTAATTCTTTGGATGAGGAAAAATGACGCACGGATGCCCTACTAGGCTTTGATGCAGCAGCTTTAGGTTTTACAGACCCCAAAACTACTTTCAAAGTATACACTGCTGCTGATGGGCAAGGCCCCCAAGTTTATTGTTGTAGTCCAGGTAAGAGGATGATTGTACACTTTTGGTTCCTTGAATTACATGAAAAACGCTAAAGGAAATTCGAATGTGTTGCACTGATCTACAAATGCAAAATTCCTTGGGGAGTTTATAACTCAAAATATCAGAATGGCTTAGGGGTCTACAAATTGAAAGACCAAAAAAAAACCCTGCTGTGGTTGGCCCAGGGCCCCAGTGTGAAAGCAGCAGCTGTGTCTTTCACCCTTCCTGCAAGCAGGTATGAACTTGGGCTAAAAAGAGGTAACCTCGGGCTGTGTGAGAGGAGGAGATCAGTCTCCTCAGTAACTGCTGTTGAGATTGGGGATCAGATTCCGTGTCCCATAGAATCATGTCGAGGAGATAGTTTGGTGGGATAGGACTAGCAGTAAAACAAGCATGTATAAGAAAAATATTTGGGATGTGTAGTAAATATTAAACTGTGACGGCTTTTTTGTCGCAGCTGGATCCTGACGCCTTTCCAAATTCACTGAACTGGTTTGCCAGAGAAAGGCTCTGAAGTGTAACTTCTGCATTAACATTAAAGGCTCTTCAAAACCACAACAGGAGAAATAATTTGGTTGATAACTACCTTTGTAATTGTTGGAATTGGTTGTAAAGCACTTTTAAGTTGATAGACCACCACTGAAATTACTGGATTTATTCTTCGTAGCGCAGCTTTATCAACATCAATCAGATAATTAGATTATGCAGAAGTTCTTCATCTTTGCTTTCTAGTGCCAGAACATAAAGATAAGACCCTGTGCAAGCTTTTGTTTCTTACATCTCAATTTGTCGTCTTCCTTCCCCTCCCCCCTATCTTACTGGGTCCGTATTGTCTTGTAAAGATAATTATGGTTCATAAATCGTTTCAGCAACTGAGAGTTAAATGCCTATGAAAGTGTATGGTGTCACTATGCTTATAAAGTGGAAGCTAGTGACGGGGGGGGGAGGGTGGCAAAGAGACTATAATTTATATGAAATGATGGTTTTATAGAGGTTAGCGTTTTATTCCTGTCTTGGAGGTTTCCATGATAACAGGTTTCCCACATGAGCCAACCATGACAGTGCTTTATTTTGCCTATTAGTGTATTCTTATGATGTGGAGCATTCCATAATGCCAAATAGCTGTAATACACAATGCAGTGGCAGCTATTTAAGAGTCACCGGAGAGCCAGGAGAAACTTCATAAGCAAAGGGTCCTTTTTACCTTATGAAATCAGCTTTTTTGTAGCTTCATTCTACAATTCCTCTGGAGGGATGTATAGCGATATTTGTTAATGTAAAAGATCTCACATGGAACAGGGTTGCATTGGCTAGAGCAACCCTTCCAAAAGAACTCAACTGTCTACAAAGAAATTGTGGCACTCTCTTTCATTGCAGTGGTGAAAAGCTATAGCTGCTCTACCCTCACCGAATGCTTGAGAAACTTTTAACAATATTGCAGGTGTCTAAAATGGAAAAAGATATCCTAGGCTGGAATTCTCCATTTTATACTTCTCTATATATGTAGGATCTGTGTGGCTCATGTGTCGCAGCCCTCGTGTGAGGGAAGGTGGGTTTTTTTAACAGAAGAGAAGTGTCCATAAAATTTTAAATTATATTAACTGTTGACACTCCATTGCATATTAAAATTGTTTTTCAGGCACACGTTTGACTTGAGGTGTAGTGGAGATAGGTTTGCTTCCCTGGAGAGCAGAGTCTCTCTTTAACCACAGTATCTCTTTTCCTTCACATTTAACCACCTTTAGTATATAATATCTTTTAGCAAATCCTGCAAAACTTTTCCAGACAGATTTTCTTTCCTTTGAGTGCTTACATCTTGAATCCATGCAAGTACCTGCTGCTAATGCACAGCAGAAGAGAAAGGGACCTGCCCACAAATGCACTTCCCAGCTAGACTGTACTAGCTTATTTCCCCTGTGTAGGAAGTATAATTATGGCTTCCCAGCGTGCAGCACTCAGCAACGCTTTGTCTTTCAGGTTTTTGTATGCTGAAAGTGGATGAAGTACTTGGGAGGTTTCTCACAAAACAGGCAGCAGGGATAATCTGCCTGTAGTCAAAGAAATTAGGAGCAGGAGATACTGTGATTTCTGCCTACGCCTTGGAAAAGAACGAGTTGCAGTACCACCTTTTATGAGGTGGATGATACCTTCAATAAGGTGGGGTGCTTTTGCTGAAGAGTTTCATACCAGCTTGATTGCAGCAGGATGCGGACTGATTGTTGCATTGTGCTCAGGTTTTGTGGGATGTTACCCTGATGTTGAAAGTCTAGTGCCTGCCTGGCTGCTGTAACTTAAGGCATTGCTGTCAGTCATCATGCAGGTTTTAAACAAGCCAAACAGATGTGTTGTGTGTATTTTACAAAACAAATTGAGTCAAATAAGTACTTTTAAAAATCTGATAATATAAATTAACTTGCGTGTAGTCAGCTTCTAATTGGACATTTATTCTGCTCCTAACTTTGCTTTTATCAAAATAACTTTTAGCTACTAGTTTCGTTAGGTAATTTAGGTGTTTTAAGTATACTGGATTTAATCATAAAACCCTTTATGCTGAAATATAAAATGTTGTCTGACTGATGAATGCTATTATTAGGGTTACTTTCAACACCTTGTGTCCTGCTTTCAGCTAGGGTAGGGTTAATTTTCTTTCTAGCAGCGGGTGGAATGCCGTGCTTGGGAGTCAGGACGAGTGCGCTGCTGATGTTCTAGTTGTTGCCAAGCAGTCACAGACTTCTTGGTTGTTCAAACTGCCCCGCTAATGAGAAGGGAGGGGATACAGCCAGGACAGGTGACCCGAACTGGCCAAAGAGGGTATTCCAAGCCAATTACGTCATGCTCAGCGTAAAAGGGGGGGCTGGTGTGGGGAGGAGCGGGCGGCTCCAGGATGCGCGGTTTGGGGATGGTCCGGTTTCTGAGCTGTACTGCCTGACCCGTGCGGTTCGTTGAGAAACTGCATTTGTGCGTCACCAGTATATTTCGCTATAAAGTCCTGTTATTATTATTGTTGTTATTATATCTATTTTTCTGCTATCCCAGTAAAGTATCCTTGTCGCAGCCCGCGAGGTTTTGGTTTCTAAGGTTTTCTTTTCTCATCCTTTCGCCCTCCCTCAATCCCCGCCCCCCTCTGTCTCGTCTTCCCCTCCGCCCTCCTTCCCCTCCCCACTCCCGCCGCTAAAGAGCAAGCGGCTGCGTGGTGCCGGGCTCTCGGCTGGGGCAAAACTACGACACCTTGCAAGAATAGTTCAGTCCGTGCTTTGAGCACGTTTGTGTTTCCTTTCTCATGACTGTCCCATCGTCAATGTCTCAAGTGTATGCAGGCTGTGGGCAGGGAGGAGCAGTCTTCCCAGCTGGTGATTTGAGTAACGCACTAGGCTACAGTGATTTATCCCTTGTAAGGTGCTCAGTCCACAGAAATAAACCGCTGAGTACTCTAGCATCAAGACCAAGTGAATGTATGAATGATGGGAAATGAAGGAGTCCTCTTATTTGCTCCCTAAGAGACTTCAGATCAGGCTACTAGTTTCTCAGACCTCACTTCCCTCATGTTTCGTATGTTACTTTGCTGGTTTTGTTCACAAAAACCTCTTTTCCCCAAAGTAGTAAATCAGATGTGAAAGGAAGAGTTGCAACTTCATTTACACTCAGATGCTCTCCTGACCATTTTTATTGCTTGCTGATTGAAGTCTGCTTGTGGTAGGAAAGGTAACATGTTTGTCTGATACTGCTTCTATTTGTATTGGGGCAGGTTTTGGGGAATGAGATTTCACCACCCATCAGGTAACCATTACTGGGAGAGCATCTTTCTAATTTCACCAGTGCTATGTGTGTTTGTGGATAGACCCAAGGGCATAAGAGTCACCTACCCCTTGCTAGGGACCCAGGTGATATCTTCACCCTTGTTCATGACAACAGGAGCACAGAAAAATACTGAGTCCGTTCATTTAAGGTAGCCACTATTACGTCTATCCTGAACACGGATGACAAGGTGGCTCACTTAGTGGATGAGAGGAAGGCTGTGGATGTAGCATTACCTTGACTTCAGCAAAGCCTTTGACACTGTTTCTCACAGCATTCTGCTTGAGAAACTAGCTATTGCTGGCCTGGACAGGTGGACCTGATCCTGTTCAATATCTCTATCAGTGACTTGGATGAAGGGACTGAATTTTCCCTCAGTAAGTTTGTGGATGACACTAAGCTGGGAAGAAGTGTTGACATTGCTTGAGGGAAGTGTGGCTTTTCAGAGGGATCTGGACTGGCTGAGATGGGCTGAGACCAATGAGATGAGGTTCCATAAGGCCAATTACAGAGTCCTGCACTTGGGATATAACAACCCCATGCAGTGCTACAGGCTTGGGGGAGACTGGCTGGAGACCTGTCGGGCAGAGAAGTACCTGGGGGTGTTGGTTGACTGCAGGCTGAATATGAGCCAGCAGTGTGGCCAGGAAAGCCAATGGCATCCTGGCTGGTGTCAGAAACGGCGTGGCTTGCAGGTCCAGGGCAGTGATTGTGCCCCTGTACTGGTGAGGTTGCACCTCGAATACTCAAATACCACATGTTTGGTTTTGGGCTACCACTGGAAGAAAGATCTTGAGGTCCTGGAATGTGTCTGAAGGTGCAGCTGAGGGAAGTGGGGGTGTTTAGCTTGGAGAAGTGGAGGCTGAGGTGGGGAGACCTTATCACTGCCTACAATTACCTGAAAGGAGGTTGTAGAGAGGTGGGTGTTGGTCTCTTCACCTAAACAACAGGTGAGAGGACAAGGGGGAATGGCCTCAAGCTGCACTAGGGCAGGTTCACATTAGACATTAGGTAAACATTTTTCACCAAAAGGGTTGTCTGGCATTGGAACAGGCTGCTCAGGGAGGTGGCTGAGTCACCAACCTCAGATGTATTTCAAGACAGGTAGATGAGGTACTTAGTAGCAGAGGACAGGTACAGTTGGACCCAATCTCAAAGGTCTTTTCCAACCTAGTGATTCTGTGGTTCTGTAACAGAGTTTCTACTGTCTGAATTCTCATGGTATTTTCAGAGAACTAGGAATTTCTCACTGTAAGGACCACTTAAGCCAGACTGATCATAGTGATTAGTAAGGCACCTACATCCGAAAATTTATCCATATGAATGAGCCACAGTTGCTGTGATGGTGTCTTTGGTTGACCCATGGAGCTCACAGTTATCTAGGTTAAAGGTGTCTTGTTGACCAAGCAAGTGCTGGAATGATAGAATATTTCTGGAGTTTTTTGGATCTAATGTACTGACTGTATACAGGGATATGATCCAAGATGGAAGAGGAGCTCTTTTCTGTATTACTATCTATTATGCTTTCCAAGATACAGTAAGGATCATCTCAAATGGACAACTGAAATTGCTTAGCTATTCATATACTCCGCCACTCTACACTTCGTCTTCCTTCAAGATCAAAACTTTTGCTCTTGAACTGAGAGTTTACCTTGTAGAGCATAAGCTTGTAGACTTCCAGCGCAAATGTAGAAAATTAATATTGGCGTGGTATTTCTAAGGTTTGCTCAGTGTGTGTATTGGGCATGTATTTGGCATAATTTAAGCACATTGGAAATAAGTCGGGAGTTCTAAATTCATAATGATTTGCCTGTATTACAAGTTTACTAACAATTCTTTCTGCATGTAATGTTTACCATGCTTTCCAATCCCTTGGATTTATTTGTACAAAGGAGTTGACAAAGTAGAATAAGATGTCTCAGGTAGTTTCTTTGTTGCTGGATAGAAAGCATAGGTATTTGTTTAAACATTTGCTGTGGGAATTTGTTTTGGCAGAAAAAGCTAGTAAATTTGAAGGCTTGTTTCATTTGAAAGCCTTTTATGTTAGTATCAGTTCCAATTGCACAATTTTTAAGGCCTTTCAAAAAATGTGTTCCATAATTGGTTTATACTTGAAAATAATTTTGGTTTCTTTTGTGTACTGTGTAACTTCTACAAGTATGAGAGAACTAGTTGCAAATTTTTGGTATTGACCTGAGCCATGTGTTTTCTTTATGTAAAAGTGATTCATTATTGCTGCAGTTATTGCTCCTGAATGAGATTTTTAAAACTTTATTTTTATATTTCCTCTGCTGAGAAAACTTCGTATTTATCACATATATACTGGTTTTAGATGAAGGTAGTCCTATTTTGTTTGTGGATTGGTTTAATTTTCTCAAATTCTCTTTCTCCATTCTCTAGTCTGGAGGTTAGAAAAGTCAGAAATATTCACTCTTAATGTTTGAGCTTGCTTTTATTTTTAGCTACATTTCGGTTTTAATTGAGTTTGGAAGTTCGGAAAAGATACAAACTCTGTAAGTAATGATAATCCTTTCTAAAAAGGTGTGGTGGTTTAGCCCTGGCTGGAGACCAGATGCCCACCAAATTCGGACTATCACTCCACTTTTCAGCTGGAGAGGGGAGAAATATATATTGAGAGGCTCAGGAGTTAAGGACAAGGAGAGATCATTCCACAATTAGTGTCACGGGCAAAACGGACTCAATGCTGAATGAAGGAACGAAACTCATTTATTGGACTGTGCACACAGTTGCACCAGAGTCAGATAATGAGAAGCACCTCCCCCACCCCTCCCTTCTTCACAGACTTCCCTCTAGTCATGATTTCACTCCCTTCTTCCCCCCTGCCATTATGGCATGGGGAGGGGCAGGGAATGGGGGGTTCAGTCGGTTCCTCACGAGATATTCTCCCTCCTAGTTGGAGGCAGCATTCCTCACACCCTTGCCCTGCTCCAGCATGGGGTCCCACCCACGGGGGACAGTTCTTCATAAACTTCTTCAACGTTGAGTCCTTTCCCATGGGACTTCAGCTATTCACCAGCTGCCCCAGGGTGGGTCACTTCTATGAATTGGAATCATAGAATGTCTCTCAGGCCGGGACTGCTCCAGCCTGGTCCTCCATTGGGTCACAAGCCTCCAGGGCAGACCTGTCTCTTCTCTGTGTGTGTCTGTCTCTCCACAGGCTGCAAGTGCTGCCAGGGGCTTGCTCCAACGAGGGTCACAGCATCTTCTGTAGATCTCCACTTGCTCCAGCGTGGGTCTCTCTCTCCACAGGCTGCAGGCAGGGTCTTGGCTTTTTCCATGGGCTACTAGAGGACACCTGCTCCGCCATGGGTTTCTTCATGGGCTGCAGGGGCATCTTTCTCTTTGGCACCTGGGGCACCTCCTCCTCCCTTTCACTGGCCTTGGTGTCTGCACAGTTCCTTACATCTTCTCACTCCCTTCTCTGGTGGCAAAAGCCATCTGCTTGTGGGTTTTCCCCCTAAATGTGTTTCCCAGATGTGCTGTGACCATCGCTGATGGGCTTGGCTCTGGCCAGCAATGACTCAGACCTTGAGCCAGCTAGTGTTTGCTCTCTGGGGCCTGCAGAGAGCTTCTGGCTGCTTCTTGCAGAAGCCACCCCCGCAGCACCCCACCTCCACCAGAACCTACCCATGCAAAATTACAACAAAAGGCTACCTGGTGCTCTTAAATCTCATCATGGAGGTGGCATGCTTATTATTTTATTGTATCTGAAAGAGAAATAGGTCTGGGTGTTTTTGAGATGTATTATTTTAAAATGGAAAAATTGAGGTTTCTTCTGTTTAATATCTGACTTGGTAACAAGTATTTAATTTACACATTGCTTGTTTCTAAATTTACAGTTGCGGTTAACTCTACAAGGCAGCCTGAAAAGTGTTTATTGAACAGGTGTTCTTACAGAAGAAATCTTAGGAGAGAGTTTAAAACCTTTTGTACTTGGAATATTCAGAGATGCAGGGGGAAAAAAGGGGGAAAGTATATGAAAACACCTGTCTCTCTGAGAAGTTTTAACTAAGCCACCAAAAACCTTGTGAAGACCAAGGAGATCACGAGCTGTGAAGTCCAAACTGCAGGGTGAGAAAGTGTAGGTCAACTTTTAAAAAGCTCAAATTTCTTATTTTAAGGTATACATTTATTTTACAAAAACTAAATGGAACTGCACAGTTTGAGTGCTTTTTAGTGGAGATGTTGGGTGGTTTTTTCCCCCTATGCTCATGGAATTTTCTATGAAAATGGAAAAAAAACTTTAAATGGAGACAGCTTGCACAGGTCAGGTTTTTGCTAGGTAAATACATACAAATATTTAATTTCAAGAAATCTAACTGGTGATATTTGAATACTCTGTAGGAACTAAACATAGAAAAGCACGTGACGTTATTTTGAGCCTTAATAGAGTAAGCTTTAATCTACTGTTCTCTAGAAAATGGTGTAGGTCTGTGAAATTGTTAGCTGATCTGTTAAAGCTTATCAGATGAATCTTCTAAGGGAGAGCTGACCAAATTGGGTTAAATACATAGAACAATACTGTTTAAATGGAACTTGCATCACAGAGGAAAGCCACAGTCTTTAAATATCTCTGCTAGAATTGTGTGTCATCTTCTTTATAACTAAAAAACTAAAGCAGTTTGGGGGGTTAACTTCAATTAGTTAATTCAGTTTAGCAGAAGGTAAAAGAGACTGAGGCGGTATGACCTTGTGTAAAGTCTAACCTGCCACATTATCAGTGGCAATGACAAATTGTGTTGCCTTCAGTGAGGCTTGCCTCTAGGCTAATTCAAGTTAACTAAGACAAACAAAATTCTTCCTCCGTTGTCCCCAAGTAAGGATAAGTGTTTGGCTTATAAGAAGTGCTAGCAATCACTTGGACTACACTGAAGTTGCTGAAGAGGATCTTTGTAAGAGCAGTTGGCAATACTAAGGATTTTAAAAATTAAAACCAAAAACATAACCCCCCCAACAAAAACCCCACAGAAAATCCCCACCCCTCTTTAAAGCAGTGCAAGAAGGCAGTGCCAAAAAAGCTTCAGAATAACCACTGTGCTTACTAGGAAAGAAACCTAAACTCATTTTGCTTGGAATACTTTCCTGCTTGATATCAAGGGTTCTTTTATTGCATTTGAAATCTTGCTCCTTCCTTTCAGTTTTTGGGTAGATGATCATAATGGACAAACAGGTCCTAATAGGCCCTTTTTTCACAGATGATGTCTCACTTAAAGTGAATATGGCAGGGGAACATTAAGAACAAGGCCTTTTCCTGATGTTCCAGCATCAGTAAAAATGCTTGAAGACAGACACGAAGTATTTTTCTTTCCTCTGAGGAAATGTTCTTTTACTGAAACAATGTGGGCCGAGGACAACTGGCCTTCCATAAATGTATAATGTATTCATTCCATTCCCTAAGAATGTCTGTAATTTTAGTTATTTTAATGCAAATACTGCATTGTGTAACAGTCAGCATGTTCAAGCTGTTCTCAAAGTTTAGCACAAGTTTTCTGAATTTCTGCAGAGTACCTAAAACCAGCTTTTACAGATCTGGTGTTTGGAGAAAGCAGAGGAATAATGCTCAAAAATACTGCTGATCTGAGTAATACTGTTTTAAGACAAATTTAAAAAATGCAAAGACCAACTGCATAAAATTGTCAGCATCCCATGTGGTGACCATATGTTAATTAGTGGAGGAGGCCCACAAGCACACGTCTTCCCATAGCATTTGGGATTAGGAGATTCACACACTGCTAGCAGAGACTACAATGTCAGATTAGCTTCAATTATGATGTTTTGCAGCTTATATTTGATTAATATTTTAAGTGCTTTCTGGGTTCTGATGGAGTTGATTTTTTGCTTATTTCTTCAACATCATTAAAACCAATACACTGTGTTTGTAGTTAAATAGTTCTACCATTTTAAAAAGAATTCTTCTGTTCCCAAGTACTCAAGAGCTTAAACTACTTGAATGTAGTGTTGAGTGCCACTTAATAATTTTTTTTTGAAGTAGTATCAGGTGCATAATCATACTGGGAAAATACTGAAAGACTCCTTATAAACTTACACTGGTAAAGGTGTTTTACGTCTTTTCCTGAAAATCTTGTATAGGTTGTTAACCTTCTGGAGACCCAAAATGAAAATCAAATATGAAAAACATGTTATTCTTCAAGTTATAGTGGGTGTAGTAAAAATAATTACCATTGAATTTGGTCATAAATGTGTTTTCTGCTGTTACGGTTGAGGTCTCCTGTTTTTATTAAAGTTGAAATTAATTGTTCCATATTTGCACTCTTATCTCTTTTTTTTATGATTGTGTTGATGCAAAATATGTTTAATGCACAGTTTCTCTGATATGGACAGCTTCTCAGTTTGTAGGTATTTGCTGGCTGTATCATGTAAAAATTCAGCATACTGACTGAAGGTTCCACAAAAGATGCCTGGTCCTAGTTCAGGAAATCTCACTGGAGTATAAACATTCAAGATATCTCCTGATTGATAAGTCTGGCTGCAGATCTCTGGTTTCATACTCAGTCTCCTGGTATTATTTGATACTTTCTCTGGTAGGCACAGTTTGGCCGAAATTCAGCATATTTAGTAACTGTAGAACTCGAGAGAAAGAATTATGACGCTCATCTACTTCAAATTACTGCTGTTCATCAGCCTTCACGCTAAATTTGTGCAAGAGCTTGCTGTAAACAGTCCCTGCCTTTCTTGGAAAGATAGTGTGGAGGCAGGGAATATAGGCTGAAACACCTTAGAGCTCAGTATGGCCAGCGGATTGCTTGCACTGTACTGTAATCCCTTTTATCTGCAGAGAAATTTACAAAGGAGCTACAGAAAAAAAAAAATCTATACTACACTAGGCAAGGCCTTATGTCTGGGTAAGGGCAGAAATCTGAGGATAAGTAATTCCTATAATCTGTGATTGCAGCTGTCTTAAATTTAAAAGTAGGCTGTTCCAAAGGCTTAAGAAAATAAGTAAGCTTTAATAAGCCCCTAATGAGCTAAGAGACACACACTGGCCTGTGAGTAGGAAATAAGCAGTAAAAATATCTGTTTACAGTGATCTGTTACACACTTTGCTCAGTATCAAATTTTAGAATTTATTTTGGTGCTGGATTTGTGGTACTCCTATGCTGTGGAATATGTTACTGGTACTTAATGTCCTAACTGCAAAACTCTTGGACACATGTACAAAGGTAATACACTCTCCAGTGTCTTTGGAGTAAAATAAATGGTGGTCCACACTGAGATGCCCGTCTCATTCTCGTGAAGGGATGTACTACATTTGGAGATAGTTTCTTCTGAAGACAGAGACACAAAAGTTCTTGAAATGGTTTGAGACATCATTGGTTGCAATGCCATGTTTACTACTGAAGGGTATGTGTGTACTACCCGATTCATTATTAAACACACAGTGATGTGGGGTGGGAAATGTGTGGTCTGGAAAGTGAGATTAAGCAACGTGTGGTTACTACTTAAGAAATGGTACCTTAACCCAGTATTTCTTGTAACACAGTAACCAGAAGTTAGTGTCATTGTCTTCATTATATCCATTGATTTAGTTCCTTCACGAGGTCTGTGCAAAAGACTACTAAAAATGTAAAACACTGATCAGACAAGTGTCATTGGGTGTTATGAATGCCAGTAGAAGTTAATGGCAATAGGGATGCAAAGAGATAACTGGGTGCAAGCTGTGGACGAGACTGGGAAATAAGTAGCTGGAAAGCATAGTAAAAGTAAAATTCTCTGGGAAGCCCCAGCTTTCAGCCTTATTGTTATTCTCTGTAGTAGCAGCTTTGTCAGTCATCTGCACTGATACCCTTTTCCTTTGGGGAACCTTTAAAACTTGACTTGTCAATCTTCTTTGAAATGTTGTGGTGTTGAATATCAAAGGGAATAACCTTTTGCTGCATTGGTCTGCCCTACTATCACATTCCCAATCTTTTTTCCATTTTCTGGCCCTTTGACAAGGGATGGAAATCCTCTATTTTATGGTTTGCAGAGGTTTGCATCGCTTCTGTAGCTCTGTTTGAAAAGCACAGTCAAAATAATTGTGAGTTGGATTCTAAGGAAAAACCCTTCTTTGACGAGTACAGGAGAACTTCATTCAAGTGAAGTTGTTCTCATGCCAAGGTGTGACAACTAGTCACAGGGTGTTTAGTAAGAGTTTTGTATACAGCCAATAAAACACCTTGCTCTGAGGCTTGCAGAGGTCCCTAAGCAGAACGAGTCTGTGCCAGCATGTTTTAGTAAAGTTCTGATAGTGCTGAAATCAGCTGCAATGATTTAAAAATAAATAAATAAACACCAAAAAAACACTCAAGAAAACAAAAAAATACACAACTTGACTTGAAAACCTGTCTGAATTTCTGATCTTAGTCACACTATATAGCCACAGGGTGTCTGTATACTGCTGAGAGCTGCTTGGAGTTCTACGGAGATAAAGAAAGCTGTGTAGCTGAGGTTTCAAGTGATACAGAAGCAGATTGGTATTCATCATTCCATTCAATGCCATGTTGCACGATTTTTTTGGGGGGGAATAAAGCTTCTAGGCTTCTGGTCTTCCACGGTTTACTGTGTGTGGGTGAAAAATATATAGTGATGTGGAAGTTTTATGATAGAAAACTTGTTGGAGTTTGAGTGTCTTTGAAGGCAAAGTAGTGTTCTATGTAACCTAAACTATGGAGCCTTTGGTTTTCAACTCTGTTCATGGATTCCAGAGGCAGCTTTCTAATTCCAAAAGAATACCATTGTCCATTCGTATGAAAGAGAATTAATTACTGCAGTAAATGCCAACCTCAGAATGGGATCTTAATTTAACAGAATGACAAAGTTTTTTGCTACTCAAGCTGCCTAAATACTTATGGAGCCTTCTGCACTAATTCGCACTGCTTATTACTGTGTGCAGAGAAATGCTGATTTGAAAAAAAGGAAACACTAACTTCAGAGTATTTGCAAACCTTACATCTTTTCTTGGCAAGCGTGTGAGTCAGCATACAGAATGCCTGAATGACTGCATAAACCTGAAAATTGGAAGATTAATCTTAAAGCTGGGAGGGGAGAGATTTGGAGGTCAAAAGTGAAACAATACTATATGATTCAATTCCTCATTATGTAGTATAAAAAGTGACTAATAATAGAGTGAACAGTACAAGTACTGTTACAATTCTTGTTGATTTTGTTGCTTCTTCTAAAGAAAACTTGGCTATATTTTACATCTCTACTATGAGAACTTCAACACTGATTTCTAAACTATAGTTGTCAATGTCTTGGTATATCTAAAATCTTGCCATAAAGTGTGAGTTTTTTCTTCTCTGATTTGATGTCGTAATATCACCGAAGCGTGCCTAACTTGGAGGATGTTAGCCTAATTGTTGCCTTTCCTTGGCTTCATAAGTTTTGAGTTGTTGGAAGGCGATTTTGTTTCAGTTTTGTAGACCCTTGTACAATATGTGTACCATCTAAAACCTAAAATAATATATAATGATAATGTTGAATGTATAAACACTTGGAAATGGAGTTGGATTAACTCCAGGATGCAGCATTAGCTTGGTGGAACATCCATCCCATGAGATTAAAGTATTAATAAGTATCCTTGGACACAGCTAGCTAGGGCTGGAGTAGTTATGGTTGTGAGCATCTTCATCTAACATTGCGGTGGTCTCTCCTTTGGGCAAGACTTAGATGGTTTCTGAAGATCCTTTCCAACTCAATTTATTCTGTAATCCTATGACCCATTCTTGGATCTAAATTTGCCCCAGGAAGCACGGTAGCGCCAGCTTCTCATATTGAAGCTTGAAGGTGTTGGCTTGGGCTCCTCAGCAGGAATGTGTGTCAGAGAAAGAAGGTCTTTAGTTTTGGCAGCTTGGAGCTCATAACTGAGGCTGAGGTCTCAGTCATGGCTTAATGTTATGTAGTCTGCCTTTGTGGAGGTATGCTCTCTGGATTTCTTTGCACAATTGCAACAGGTGGCAGAATTTTCTATTTTGAGGCAACTAAACAGAGTAACTTTCTCTTCAGAATTAGAAAGTATCCACAGACACATTTTTTCTTTAGGGAAAAAAAAATCCATTGGAAATTGAACTAAAACTCACAGGATAAGAAACGCAATCATTTAGAAGAAACTTCTGTCAATCCTGAAAAGAGGTGGTGAATCAGTGATGATATGAAGTGGATTATATCGTACAAAGCCAGTCAGTCATCTGCTGAAAGACCTACAATTCATTTATTCTATACTTTTACTACTGTTTTTACTGTGATTGAATCAAAGATTACACAAGTTAGTCAAAGATCTTAATCTTGTAATAACTTTATTTTTTAGTGCTCCTGTTGTCTGAGGACTTCTCCTAAACTACTACCTTGTTTCTTTTTTTATTTTGCTTTTCCTTGAAGAAACGAGTTGAATTAGTAATTCATCATTGCCATGTTGATAATTCTGTCTTCTCTTCTGTGAACTTGAGTTTCATTAATATTCCAACTGGCAAATTGTCAACTTTAAAACTGGAATATTTCTAAAATGTGAAACTTGGGATTATTTATGCTAATCAGTACAATAAAGGTATGTATCTGCCATAAGATCATGTTATAGTAACCTGATTGATATAAGCATACTACTGCTAACAATCAGGTTCCGATAACGTGTTCTTATGACAGATGAAATATTTTTGGGGGGGATAAAAGAACACAAAACAACTCCTCCCAAAACACAAACTAAGCAAACAAAAAACTTGATGAAATAAAATCCTTAGGAAAATGTTTGAATCTAAAAATCTATTAATAGCCAAACATATGCTGTGAAGATCAGTGTTAGGAACCTGTTTGGTTTGAGTTTTGTTGGGTTGGTTTTTTTTTTGAACATTACTAAGTGTTTGGCTGGATAAGGGATGGGAGACAGAGCTTTGCCATTGGTATGTGTGCTTAGCCAACTACAAATTAGTGACATCACATCTCTCAGTGCAGCTGAAGTTGTGCAAGGCAAATGCAGCAAAGTAAAACTAATTCCTCCTTGATATTATTACAGTTGTTTCCCTTTCTTGTTATCATTACTTAAAAACAATACAGAGATTAGCTTAAGAAATTGAAAGAGGATGTAGTGCTTTGTACAGCTGTGCTTTTCTGCTTGCCAGGTCCCTTTCCCCTCGTTGCGGTTTTAGTTTCCAATCCCAGCAAACAGTTAGAGACTGAGTAATTGTAACCTCTCACTGGCATTTCTTTTCATGTTTGTTTCCTGCAATAAACCAGCTTTAATTCCATTCATTTATTCAGTCTGACAGGTGGGTAACATCTGCAGTGCAGCATGAGAACCGGTAAAACATCGTTTTGCTGGAAGCTTTACAATCTAGGTAATTTTATTTATTTTAGTATAATAAACATCTAATCCATGGTCAGCCACTGCCTGGAGCCTCTTTTTATTTGCAGCACTAGAAGACATCTTATTCACACAGTTGCCCTGTGTCTCAACCTTGTACATCTTGAAAAAGACTGGCAGACAGAAACAATTGCAAAATCAATTTTGTAAAGAGGTCCTTCCCTTTTGGAAAGGCTGCCGCTTGTCTGGGCTGCTCATTTGAATTGCTGCATGTGAGTAAACCCTAGGCTTGAGACTTTAAGCTGACCATCAAAAGAAATTAATAATAAATAATTATGTACATCAAGGTAACCAACAAAGTTCAAGTCTTTAAAGTTAAATTTCCAATACTGACAATTTAAGAGGTGTTGATGCTGATATAATTGTCTTTTCAATTATGTGATGAGTGAGACAGTTCTTTAACTTTTCAGAGCTGGCTGACATGTGACCTTAAAATTACTTGTCTTTTATAAAGCTTTCAATTAATCCCTTGGAAATGAGTAGGAATGACTCTAAGTTCTAAAGAATTTGCAATTGTGTTGTTTCCATGATAACATGAGAAAAGATTGCACAGGCCTTGCTTAACTGATTAAACAAAAACTGTAATCGTCTGGGGTTCTTAGTCAATAGTTGGATGCCATCAACCTATTGTAGTCCAGATGGGCTGGCTGTTGGCTGGCCGATTCGTTTGATGATTAGATCATACAGATCCCTGCCTGCTGATGGTCCTCTAGACTGTGATGGAATACGACAGCCATTGCTCAGGAGGGCTTCCTCTGCTAATGCTGGAAAGATTAAACCTTTCTTGGCCTCCAGAAAAGTTTCCCCCATCTGGCCATAGTGGGCACCTACTCTATAATATGATGTCATCTGCTCTTAACAGGCTGGTGACCGTTTCAGGAAGGAACCGGGTGGTCTGCATAGGTAGGTTGAGCAGTAAAAACCCACCTCTCTGGTGAACTGGCTTTTTACTGAAGCTTCCAGAGAGAAAAAGAGGGAGTAAGGGCGTTTCTCAACAGATGTATACTGCTGCTTCTACACCTTTTATTACCTGGGTGAGCAAAAAGTCCCACCTGGCCACCAGGTGGGGGCATTGCAAAGGTATTGATTAATTGGCAGACACTCATCATATCAACAAGTATTTTGCATGTAAAAATCATCTTCTCTGCCTATTATTCTACGTTCTTCTAAACACTGCATATGCTATGACTGATAGTACACCTAATCAGCCATTGATTTTTGTATAGCAGGAAAATACCCTTAAGAAAACAACCAATAACTTGGTAAGATTTCAAAGAATTGCTGCAAGGAGAAAGGCAGATACTTATTTTTAAGCTTTCTTGATGTTGTTTCTTTTTTTGGTTCTTAGTTCCCACTGTTGGACATAAAAGGCTGGATAGATATTTTTTTTTCCTTTATCAGTTTTAGCATTAGTTTACCAGACACTGCTTGGCAAACATTACAAAAGCTTGCTTTTCATTGAAAATACATCGTAGATTGTGTCCTTAATTTGATAGCCACCATCCGTTTTCGTGATAGGTTAAATGATTGCATTATGTTTCATGAAAAAGCGCTTGATTCTGTTTTGATATTGTTCTTAATCCTGTAAGGGAACAGAGCAGCTAGGGAAATTTTCCATGAGCTTAAAAAAAAAAAATGGGGGGAAAAACAAATCAATGAGGCTTCAAGTTGTTTATACATAAAAGTTGATTTAAATATATTAAGAATTGGTTTTGCCACTTAGAGATAGGACAAAAATGTAAACCTTTAAAATTCATGGTACCTCATTGATGTAAATGTACATACTGTTCTAGCAGACTGAAGCTTTAAAAATGTAACTTTGAAGTGATGCAGTGAAACTTTGAAGTAATAATTAAGTATTCTTAGATTAAACGTATGATTAGTTAAGGTGTCTTCTAAAGAATTTTTTCTTATTGAGCAAGACCTTTTTTAGGATATATTCTATATGTGAAGGTATATAATGGCATGCTTATAAATAAATAATAGATTGAATGTTTTTCCTTAGTGTAAAGGGGGGGTGGGGGGAGAGCTCATTTACAGAACTGTGATGTCACTTATGTAGAAGTTGGGCAACTTTTAGGCTGACATTAATTCACACCATTTCTGTAATCTTTATCATGAGAGATAAGATAGGAAATGTCCTGTGGTTTGCTGACCTGATAAAGAAATGGATTTGATGAGAAGCAGCAGAAGGAAAACAGATAAGATCTGCTTTATGGGTCTCTTTGTAGCGCTTCAATAAGGTAAAAAAAGTGCGGAAAGGCCTTTAGAATTACTCCTTTTAGCTTCTCTCTTTTTGCCTTTTTAACAAAAAAGCACCAGGTTTCTTTTTCTGCACTTCTTCAGGCAAAACATGAGATAATCATAGCAGTAATGCTACCCAGATTTTGGGTGAATATGAAGTTCTTACATATCATGTACCCATCTTAGTGCTTCTCAAGACATATAAGTGTTATTACCCTTACTTTGCAGATGACAAAACTGGAACAAAAGTGGATCTATTTACTAAAGTTAATTTTTGAAGGCTTGAGAGAACTCTTTCAATTTATTTAAAAATCAATGTATGTTCCTTGTACTAAGGTACATTCCTTTTTGGGGGGAAAGGTGTAATAAAATTTAGTAAAAATCACATTTTTATTGGAGGTGATGGCAAGTATGAAAAATTACTTTTCTGTATAGCCCCCCATAGTTTTTATTTGAAAACTTCCACTTCTTAAGAAACAGGTGAGAAATTGAAGGCATAGTTCTTTATCAATTTATCTTCCTACAGTTTATCTTCCCTCTCCAAATATCACTGTTTCGCATGTATAAATACACCTCGCTTAGTCAAGCTGCCTTTCTATAATTTGCTTTTACTACCTCCTCAAGCAGGCTGACTTTTGCCTTTGGATTTCTGTTGTTCTTTGAAATTTAGCTAATTCTCCCTTTGTTTTTGATAGTGACCCTGATGTAGATTTCATGTATATGTGTGTGTATAGAAAGAGAATAAATACATATGCTCTGTATATATTCTCTGTGAATGTGACTGGGTTGCTATCGGAGTATTGAATTGTGTTGTCACAAGTTGTTTTTTTCTTATTATATAAGACAGAAATCCTTTATCTGGTTTATCTTCTGGCCCAGATATGATATAAATATATGTAAGGACTTGTAAAATGCCTTTTAAATCTGAGTCCTCAGAAAATATTTCCCCAGTACCATTCTGTACTTGATAATGTATTTAAAACAAGTGGGTAAGTTACATGAAACTAGGAGATACACAGAGCAAATACTACAAATAGTTTTGCTGAGCTCTGTATCCCAAAGTTAAGATGCAAATCTATATTTGTTCATATTTCTACTTGTGTATCTTATTGCTGAATTATCTTTTCTGTCCTCTTCACTTGATCTTACAGCAGGAAAAATAAAAATCCTTAACGTGCAAGACAAGGTTCCTGGTATGACCTGAGCCCATGTCCATGGCCTGTAACTTCTCCTTATGCTAATAACAAATACTGAAATAACATTAAGTCAGTAAAGGGGGCTAATGTCATACATATAGGAAATTCCATAAGCAAGGAAGAAGCAAAAGTGTAAGCAGTTGTGCCTTTTGGCCCAGAACATTTGGGTGTTCTGGGGCTACTTCTTGTTCCATGGGTGGTGTCGCTCTGGTTCAGCTAACTTGACTTTTTTCTCACTGTCTACAAAATCTAGCGGTCCCAGTTTTCTGCCTCCTGACATTAAGTTCTTTGTTTCCTGAACTGCAGAGCTCTGCCACTGTGAGTTTGTTTTTGAAGACACTTTTTTGGGTTTTCTTCGTCTTTCTTCCCTCTCTTGGTTTCCTCTGACAGCTGTTGGCTCTTCTAGAGATGGCTATAGTGCTCATCCTGGTCCTCTAACTTACATACTACACAGGTGCTTCCCTTACCTGCTGTGCTGGTAGGAGACTGGATCATAAGGTCTGGAGAATAAAAATGACAGTGTTAAATATGGAAAGGGATTCCAGTAAGATGAAGTACAACATGCTTCCCAGTATTTCTGCTGTTTTGGCTAATAACCCAAATGTACACATTGCTTCCACAGAATACTTAGGAAATTGAACTTATTAAAATAGTCAGAGTCTTGCTAAAAGTGTGTGTGTGTGTGTCTGTGCTGTTGTATCCACTCCCAGGCATCAGTAATGGAGTGACAGGTAGTTTTAAGCAGGCAGTTCCATTTACTACTTCAGAATGAGTGCAAGACATTCCTAGGACAGAAGAGAAAATGTTGTGGGCAACACTCTACAGTGCCAACTGTTTCATCCCATTTGCAAAGTGTTTCAGCGAGATTTAGAAATATTTTTTTTCCTCCCCTTGTTTTAGGGGGCCCTTGTTTCTGTTTTTTATGCCTGTGTTTTTTCCAGATACCCTCCCTCTGGCACTCACATGCTACATGTACTCCCTTCTCCCTCTCCCCCTTCTGCAGAATATTTGTGATCACTCTGTGCAGCAAAAATTGTCCTGAAAAACTTCAAGAGCAGTACAGCTTGACTTTCCATGTGTTTGTTCTTGTGAGTAGGTTTTCTGCTGTCTGAGAGAGCATTTTCTGACTGAAGTATTTTTCTGATTTTTTTTCCAAGAAATATTTCTGGTACCATGGAAAAGTTGAGCTTGTCCTGTAACCTAGGAAGTCACTTTCTACTGATTACGTACCTGTTTTGTGAAAAGCTGTTGGAATATAATGGTGTATTACTCATTACTGTTACTTGGCTAGTTTCAATGAAATTTAGCAGTGAGGTTACAAGTACCTCAGGAGAGAAACACAGAGGCAGCCTGACTGCCTAGGCATAAGTTTCTCAGAGGTCAGGCTAAAAAGCTTTAAATATTCTTAATTGGCTGCTGCTGTTGGCTGTGGTAGTTCACAATGTCTGGTGAGGCAATGGAGGAGGAAGATGGATTTTGCTCCTTCTTGCTATCTGCTCCTGTAACCTTCATGTTCTGAGCAGCTGGTGAATGCTCCTCCGGTCCTTGGAAAGTCCTCAAAGTGTCTCAGGGTTTTAGCAGGTTCCCCTCACAGTCTCCAGGACAGAGCTGAAGGACAACTGAATAAATGAGCCCTTCGACAGATCCTGAGGACTCCCTTGCAAATCACTTAAATGAAGCTGTGGTAGTCAATAACACTGCAGGAGGACATTTAATTAGTGCACAAATTACACTCGCAAATGACGTTTAAAGCAGAACCAAAGGTGGCCAGGAGCTTAGGGAACAGGGAGAGAGGCAGCACCTCTGTGCTTGAGTCACTTAATAGTTCAGGACTGTGCGTAAGAAGCAGTGAGGCGTAGTGCTGTTCTGGCATGACTTTCCCAGGCGTTTGTCGTGGGCAAAATACACATCTAAAATGCAGCAAGATTACTCCTGGTTAGAGTGTGTTACAGGAGGAAGCAAAATGTAAAGAAGGGATGGATTGGAGGGTGAGGATGGTTCAGGGAGAAAATGGTTCCATTTTTCTTGATAGTTTATGATAAGGTTTCATAAAAATAAGTAGTTCTACACTTAGGTGTTCGTATGTCTGAATTGTTTTGCTCAGACATAGGAAGTGATTTTTTCAGAGGTGTCAGGCAGATGAACAGACGTGGTGCTAGAAATTTTGGGAGCAGAGAAACAGTAAAAACAGCCAGTTTATTTTTCCTCTCATGGACATTTCAAATGGCCAGAATAACTATTTGATATATGCAGCCATTCCTGAAGTCAAAGGCTCATTTGGAGCTGCATGTGAAACCCACTTATTAAAAGGTTACTTGTAAGTTTGTTCTTAATGTTGTTTTTATGTTGCAAATGGACTCAACTAAGGCCCCTATATTGCCCGTGCTGTGGAAGCTAAAGCAGTCATCTTTCCTACAAAGAGCTGTAGTGTAACACTTATTTTTGTTGTTTGAGAGTTGGGGTTTTTTTCATCATCCAGACTAAAGGATCCATTGACACTGGATGATGCTATTTTCACTTTTCATGTCTTTACTCTTTTCTCTCTGGACAAGCTTTGCTCTTCCTGTTGCTAAGAGAAAAAGCCCCGTTGCCAGGGAACAAGTGTCCAACACATACTGATGTGTCCACTGTCAGATGTCAAAAGCTTCCCTCCTAAATATTTTCATATGCATACAGGGGATGAGTCTTAGCTATAAGTGAAAGGAAAGGTGGAACTGGCCAGGTGATGTTCAAAACCACTCCCAAATCATTTGCTTCTAATCCATCAGTCCTAATTTCAGCTCTTTGTTTTACTTTTTTTTTTTTTCACCTATCCACATAGGCCAGACAAAAGATAAAACACCTGGCTTAACGCCTAATTTTTTTACTTCACTAATTTTAGAAAGTGAAGCTGCTTCTTCCATTTTAAATCGGTAAGATGCTAGTGTTAGATGGTCAGGACATGCAGAAAACCTTCAGAAAATGAGCAGCCCGGGGTTGGGCTGACCCAGACAAGGCTGCAGTTTGTTTGCTCTTGAAACTGTGAGTTCCATCCCATTGCCGAGGGCTATCATGGTCTCTGTGGCATGTGCCTGGAGCAATGGGCAAAGGAATTCAGTACATAGTTCGTAGATGTGTGTCTGGATCTTCTCCACAGCGTGGAATTAAACCTTCCTGTTTGCAAATTGAGGCCTTTTGGAGCCAGATGGCTGGCAGTTTGTTGGGTGATAAAATCTGGGAGAGGAAGAGGCTGGCTCTGTGCATTCCTATGGTCAGGGCTGGGTGTGTATTGTCAGTTGGCATCACTGTATTATTGCATATGGAAATACACACACCTCTGGAGTGCTGAATGCTTCTCTTGTTCATTGCCATCTTGTCACTAGATGTCCTGCTGAAGGATGCTCTGGGATGGATTTTTGTACCTTGAGCTGTATGTGGATGTACTTGCACAGGTTTCATCAGCACATACAAGAAAGATAGCAAATGTATCAGCTGGTGTTTTACAGGCTAGTTGATCCTGAAATGATTTGCTGCTGTAACTTTGAGAGTGGTTGGGAATTAAAAATAGCTAGAGAACATTTGGTTCAACAAGTTTGTAAATGCAGAAATTTTGAAAAGCTGAAGTTGAAAGGAAATGGATGAATGTTCTAACAGAGTTATCACTTAAACCATTAGCATGAAAGTATATATTTGGTAGACTTGGGTATATTAGGACTTTGCCTTAGCATAAATGGGTTACTGACTTAAATTAGCATTTGTATTACCTTAGAACAAAGGTTCAGAAATAATGATGTGCAGCACTCTGCAGAGTCTCTAGACTGGGTTCTTAAACGTGAGAGTTCATCCAGTGAATGCTACTGTAAGGAATACTATGGCTCCTCTGGTCATCGATAGATCATCATGGATAGAAGAGAAAATGGTTATTTTTCTCCCAAGCTATTCAGCAACCAGCCTAAGCCTAGGATCAGTCAGGAGACAACCAGAAAAAGGTTTTGTGACTTTTTTTTCTTGCGTTAATGTGCTAATTTTCAACCATACATAGTTTTCCTCCTTCATTTTGCCTTGGAACTATTTTAAAATTGGTCATACTCACATTTTTTGTTTTGGTTTTCAGCATCAGAAATGAACTTTTTTCAAGGTCTTATTTTATTTCTCAGCACTCCACAATGCAGCACCATACTGGACATAACTCTTTGTGGTCCAGTCATGTTTTTTGTCTTGGCAGAGCAGCGCTGTGGAGAGCTAGTTGAAGCCTGAAGCCAGTAGTGGCAGCATGTCAGCAGAGGGAAGTAGCCACGAATCCTGCAGTGATGCTGACCAGTGCTGCCTTTATCAACACTAGCATTAGGACTTCAGCGCTGCGGCACCTCATTTAACTCATGACATAAAACTGTCTCTGCTTGGAGAAATGTGACAGACAGAGGTCCTACTAATGATAAGAAGTGCTGATGAACAAATCAAGCCAATTATGGAGTTTTACGCTCATCCTCCTTTGTGTCAAATGCTCTCTCTACTGAGGATTTGTCATAAACCATGAAAATCAGCATCCCATTTTTGAGCCTTGCGATACCTCAGCTATGTTATTTCGCTCATCTCTCTTAAGGATTTAGATTACAGCCAGGTATTCTCCCCTTTCATTTTAGAAAGGAGCACGGCTGGCAGAAAAATTTGTTCTTTATCTTGTCTTGGTAGAGCTGTGTGCAAACTGCTCACGCTGTCATCAGCTGATTGAGTTTATTGAAAGGGTAATTCTGAAAAAAATCACATAAATATGTTGCTTTTGAAATTTTAAATTATTTTCTATTTGTGATAAACTCAGGTGAGGTTTATGTACTGTTCTTGCTTCATAGAATGAAAAAAAGCTTGTCCAAAGTGTCCTGTAGGGAAAAGTTGCGCACACACTCTTTTTAAAAAGCACACTAGCTTCCCTAGGAACTCACATATAGAAAACTGGAATTTGTTTTCATGAACCGTACTCTGGGGGATGCTTGATAGCCTTTTACATTTGTAGAAAGCAAACAAAATGTGGATATGAAACATTCATTTATAGTTTTGAATGAATATTCATTGTGGTATCGCTCCTCAGTAGCATTTCACACAGAATCAGAGATTTGCAGTTTAGGTAATTCTGATACCTAGTGAACAAGAAATAGTTTGCTACTTGTGAATGAGATTTGCCTGTTAAATAGTATATTTGTTCTGTTGTTTCTTCTGAGGTATGTTTTAGCAGCATGTCAGTATCATAAACACACTAAAAATTAGTTTAAATTAATTGTGCTTTGCTTAAACTCTTAAAAAAAAATCTTTTCATAGAGATGCCCTTTTCCCCTGTATTAACATAACATTTAATTTTGTTATGCCTACACAGAGTTTCTAGAAGGTGTTTGAAGTTGGGAGTAATGTAGTGGAAAAAAAAGGTAAACAAAACTGCCTTTCCAGTTGGCACTTCTGTTAATAATTTTGGACGCAGTTCTGCCTGGTGTCATACAAATAAACAAACCTCCCCAGTCTCAGCAATTTCATTGCTCCAGTGCTGGTGAAGATAGTTATGGAAAAGGTATTTTGGAGTTTTTCTCAACAAGCAAGCCCATTTTTATATGACTAAAATTACTTTTATTCTGCAGCATAATTTTTAGTGCTACTCATGGACCACCCACTGAAATAACATTCTGCAGCAAAGGTTTTGGTTATGGAAAGCTGTGCCTTCTAATAGCATGGGAGGGTTCTTATAAGTGTTTTTAGGGACAGAAGAACTTTTCCTTGCTCTACGATTTTGATAGAGGTGGTGTAAATTTTCAGTGTTAGAAGTGACCGAATATCTTAAAGCAACTCTGCTAATGTTTTCCTGTAGAGTACCAACCTCTGTAACGAAGAAGATCTCTCATACAGTTATATTTCCTCATTAATTTAAGATGTGATTAAGTGTCTGAAGCAGGCTACCACTTTATAAATTCCCAAGTAAATATCTCCAAATAATCTCTGTTCCTTTCTGAAGTTCAATATAGTCTAGTGATTATTCAGTATTTTGCTACTTCTCTTAAAAGTTACTGTTTCTTAAGAGACATTATTTGTTGATTAGTGGTGTTAATGTTTTACTTAAATCCCTTTATGTAGATTATAAATTGCAGACTTGAGGAGGCCAGAGGAGTGGTGAAGTTAGTCACGTTTCTTCATAGGAGCTTGAGATTTCTTCATATGGACTCTTTTCAATTTTCAATTTTATTTTTGTTTAGAAACAAATTCAGATGCAGCTGAACTGATAGATTCTGATGCATACATATTTATTTTTTTGGCCAAGCCTTGGAAAATGGAGCTTGATGACTTCATTGAAAGTTAATTGTTGCTTAATAGATTATTGAGGGACCACTTAATGAAATAAACCAGGAAGTCTATAACACTTTGAAGCTCTATATGAAGTTGATGAAGAAGCCTTTGGAGTATTCTGAAGCAAGTACAAAAAGCAAAAAATTACACTTTCCATTAAAAACAATGCTAATTTCTCATCTTATAAAGATGATTACTTTAAAGTTGTTAATTTTTATGTTTTGATGATACATGGCTAATATGAAATGCATTATGTTAACATTTGCTTACGTTTTCTCCAAAATGCTCTGCACATAAATATTTTTGAAAGTGATATAATTGGCAGATGGAAGTCGCAGCAAGCCATAGGTCCTGTCAGTGTGCAGATACGCTCTGTGAGGACGAATGAAATGACAGATTTCAACATGGCTTGGCATGCATCATGCTATGGATGAATGGCTTTTGTTGGCATAGGATGCAGTTGACCCAGTAACCTATAAATATAAACGTCCAGCTTTCTACAGTGTGCTATGAATGACTGTCCTAAACATATATAGTGAGTAGCTGACCTAGTCACCTATGCATGTTAGCAACATGTTCTCACAGTGATAGTATGATATTTCATATATTAAGTCAGCAGAGTGTCCAAAGAGCTTGGTTCTCCATCAAAGTCTCAGATCCCATCTCAAGCCTCATGGCACATGTGAAATCTTTCTCCTGTTCTAGGTCTGTGTGCTCATGAGCTATGTTATCCGTTCGGTCTTAGAAACAATGGTATCTTGGGACATGACTATACCAGGAGATTGCTTTGTTGTAGTCAATGCCTTGCCTTCATTTAGTCCAGAATTACCTTAGAGATTCAGTGATTCTAGAAGGTTGTTTTAACTTGGAATTAAGTTGTCGTTTAGGATTGTGTTGCTCCTGTTGGGTTTTCCCTCAGCTTACCTGTGATTATACTCTGCCCTTAGCTGCTAGCGGAAGCTCATGTTAATGTACAGAGTTTAACATCAGCTCAGCTCTTTAAATTGAAGTTTCAGTTTTACCTTAAACTGTGACTTGTTTGCTTGCAGTAGTGATGGGGCACTACTTCCTCTAACACAGCATGGCTTGGGCTCTTAGCTCAGTGCAGTTCCTGGTGGTGTGCTGTGTTATGTGATTATCAGAAACCAGATTATAAGACTCAGTTTCTGCAACATATTTAGTTTCAGCACATATTTACAGAGCCTGACTTCAAGTTCAAGGTCTGCTGATCACAGGGGATGGTCTAAGCAGAACGAAGCAATGAGTTATATGGGCTTAGAAGCAAGGATTTTCCATTTCTGGGAAATAGGAAAGGACACTTGTGGGAACACAGAGCACATGAAAGCAAGAAGCAAAGCTTCTTGGAACAGTTTTTCAGGGTGCAAGGTGCCAAGTTACTCTTTTGGTTGACCAGCTTGTCCATTTTTCCCTTTTTAGTTTAAATGACTCAATAACAGACTTCAAGAAATGACAACAATTCAAATAATTCAATATTGTCCTGTTAATCATCTCTGCGAAAGCGTCTTTATAAAATTCAGTGACTGACTTGCAGTCTCAGTCATTAAGAGATGTCACTGTCTAGGTAGCTTGAGTATTGACAGTGTTCTGTTCGTCTGATACACCTGCTTTTAAAGCGTTGCCATAAACTGATGGCTGTGTAACCTTCTACAAGAGAAGGGAAGGAATGAAGAGAGTAACACAAGTAGGAGGTGAGGAGAAATTTGTCACTCAATTTCTCCTGTTAGTTACTTCGTCTGTTTAGAAACACTAAAGCCAGTGTGTAACACTTTCTGTATGAATTGAGAACTGGGTTTGGTACAGGGAAATAATAGTGGTGAAGAATATGTAGTCTTAATTTAGAACGAAATACAAATCTTTGAACGCCTGCTCCAGGAGTGTGTTATCAGTGTATCTTTTGTGTGTGTGTGTGTGTGTATACACATGAGTGTGCTTGTGTATTTCCCAATGGTCGTCAGGTTTTTGCCAACTTTGCAACCTGTTCCTATTACTCTAGACTATCCAGTCTAAGTCTTACAGCATAATCAGGGTAGATTGCAAAGATAATGAAGGAGAGGTAGGGTTAGAGAAGTAAGAAAACATGATACTACATTCTTCTGGAGTGTTTCCTGTTACAGAAAAACAAGCTGAGCCAAGAATGCCCATCACGTATATATTGCAGGAAAAGAAGTCCAATAGTAGCCGCTGTGCATTATATTCAAAACCTCTCCAAACCCTATGTATCTAGACAAAGTTCTCTGGTATCCCAGGGGTAAGTGTGTGCACTGTAACTGTCAGAATTTTTATGCCTAAAATAGCCACATGGATTTTAATATTGTATTTTCCAGTATTATCCTCATGATTCTTGAAGAACAGTGACTGGAATACGTGACAGAGTACCTGTGTAAGTACATATATTGGAAAAGAAATAAAAATAAAATACTTTGTTTCACTTGATGGTATGTAAAACTTACCTCTTTGGAATGACAAGTCATATATATCGTTCAATATTTCTGTGCTTGAATAAGTATGTGTTTCTCCTTTCATGTCCTTTTTTAAAAGGAAAACTGTGCTAAACATTAAGTAACAAATAGTTTTAAAAAAAAACAAAACCCAAAAACTTTAGAACAAACGTGGCATCTTTGTAGGATGAACACGTTAGAGAATGGGATCCTAACTTTGGCTTGAATTGGATCTATACTGCACAATGCCTGACAAAACTGTAAAAAACCACTGTATAAGAGAGAATAGATTATCTTGAGTGTCCCTTTAACAACCTAGGAACAAGAGTGTTGTCCTAAAGGTAAACCAGCAAGATCTTAAATCTCTTATGAGTTATATTCCCTAGTCCATTATATGCTGGCTATTGATATTCTGTGTGGCGGATAAATCTGAAGACTGAAATGCAACAGTTTCTGTTCTTGGAAAGATTCATTCAGTCTCCACAAATGCTTCCAGGCTTCTATGTAGTAGCTTTTGAATTTAGGCTTTTGGTATTACTGAATGATTAGATGAGACCTGGATTATACTCTGAAACTGAAGAGTCTGTGGATTCAATGATCTGGGTTTGGGCCAGTATTTCATTTAGTTGCATCTCTCTTTTTTTCTTCCAATTTGTCTTTTAGATAGTGGAAGCTGACCATGTATGACAAATTAAAATCATGATAATTGTGTGGAATTGGATTGAAATAAAACCTAGCATAATATTTTTAGGGACTTGACTGATCACACAATATAGTCACCAAGTAAACAGGAGAAGGGAGGAAGAGTTAAATCCCAAATTTTTATTACCGTGGTGTCCTGACAGATTTTTTGTGGAGTACATGAGGTATAGAAGTAAAACCATTTTGATGCACTAATTAGTTTCCTCTGGTGGTTGGGAAATGGTTTTAGTCCTGAGTTATTACATTGGGTGAAGACTTCCATTCCTGTTATGTATCTCCATTCAATAGCTCTGAGGTCTTGTGAGAAGGCAGTATCAGACATAATTTTTCTTTGTCTGTAGAGCAAGCTGCCTTTCAATTGCTAGGTGGAGTGAGCAAACTTGTGTATCATCTCTGTACACCTGAAGTTGCCTGTTTGTGCAAATTGTATGTGATAAGAGGCAATTGAAGGTGATTCATTTGAAACTTTAGCTCATTTTTAACTGAAGTTTTTATACCACTGCTATCATAAGATATGATATTCTTTAGTGAGCTTGGCATTGAGTACTAGCAGGCAGATCTTCCAGCCTTGGTCTCTTCAAAATCTTATAAAAGTCTTTGAAAGTAAAAGCCCTAGAAAGTAAGACTCCTCAGAATACAGAAGCTTTTTGACTTCATAAAATATTGTTTTAACTAAGAACTGGTATTTTTCAGATATTCACTTACTTATTTCTGAGGGTGTTACTTTGTCAGATAAGAAGTTGGTTTCCTGCACTTCTGTACACTTAATGTTTTAAAGTAAAAACTACTCAGGTACCGCATGGTGCATCAGAGATAAATCACTAAAGTGCTTCTTTTTGAATAGTGCCATTTTTCATAGTTTTACAGGCAAAAGAAAAGAGTAGTAATGACTTTATGGATTAATCACAGCAACAAAAATTGGTGTGTCTTCCGAAAAGAACAGGTCTTGGAAGCTGACCACTGTACTGAGCTGGCTATGCTACAGTGCCCTTGAGCAAGACAAGGACCAAGAGGCTAAGGAGAGACAGTCTCTAGAAACCAGTGCTACATGGAGGCCTTAGGCTGTACACACATAAGAAATAAGGAAGAGGGTAGAAATTTTTTGCAGACATCATAAAAATCTAGGGACCTGGCCAGGTCTTGTTTTGGATAATTATAGTAGGGTTCCAGGAAACATCCAGTGTAACTTAAACTTATAAAAGATTCAGGTATTCTGAGTGATGGTAGACCAGCAAGTTCTCTGAGGCATTTTCTGTAGCTCTGCAAAGCAGAGAAGTCTGTATTTCTGCTGCTTTTCTGTATCTAGACGTAACCTGCATTTTAATAAGTACTTGTAGTTTTATCTGACCAGTAAAAGGAGAGTTTTTAAATTTCCTCACAGCACTCTGAACAAAGAGATGCTTTCAGAGATGAGTGGAAGAACTAAAGAGTCAGAATGTGTTGTGGCTCTCAGACATCACAGGCAAAGCATCTGCATGTAGTACTGTCTTTAGCATAGAGCTGCAAATCTCTATCACAAAATAGTATGTAAAGAAACCAATGCATAAATTGCAAAGATGTAAAATGTGTGAGGTTTTTAATTTTTCTTTCATTATGCATTATCTTTATTTTTTGGGGAGTTGTCACATTTGAGCATTGTCATTCGTAGCATGGCTACCCTACTGTTTGCTTTGATTATTCAGGCACTTGCATGGATATGTGGCAGAACATGACTCAAATGGTTTCCCAAGTTACTATCTGCCTGCTGACACGTTAAATAACACTGTGCATTCCCACAACCCAGCAGCTGTAAAGGGAAATACATTATCAGCCTCAGTGAAAAAGTTAATAACAAACCCCCCCAAAACCCCAAAACCCCAAACAAACAAAACTCTTCTATGTTAATATTTTCTACCTTTTATAAAATTCATTAAACACATGTTATTTATATATATGGAAGTGTATGTGTGAGCAGGCACAGTAACCATATTTGTGTTTAGTGACTCTAAAATCAGTAGAACATGGTTGTTTGGCTGTCTCCATGCATGCAATTTAGGATGTTGTTGTCTTAATTGTTGTTTGATATATTGATGCCAAGCATCTTGGTGTCTAATTTTCATATTTGGATATGGCAATAGGTAGTCTGATGTTGGGCTGTGGTGTTAGGAATGTAAATAATCAGAGTGGACAACTCTTTCCAGTTATCTTAAGGGTTAAAAAAAAATTTTGTTCTTTATTATTCATATTCTTGCTTTTGTTCTAAGAGTGTATCAGATGAGCTCTTAGATGCTACAGGGAGACAATCACCCCATCACAAGAAGATGGAAGACTGTGCCTATAATAGGATCTCCATGTCTGATAAGCTTTGTGTAGAAATTGCTTGGGGTTGTTGTTTGTTTGTTTTTTTAAATGCTGATAAGCTTACCATGTAAAAAGGGATTTTAAAATATCTGTTCCCTTTCTACTCCATAACCAGGACTGGAAAACATGCAAGGGTGGAACTCTGCAGTTCTTGTTTTGCTGCATTTTCCTTTTGTAAGGACTGTTACAAGATTTCACTAAAAGAACTGCCAGTAAATCTCATGGTTTGGGATCTCACCGCCTCTTCTCCCCGCCCCCCCGCCCCCCCTCCAGTTTTATTTTGGGCTTTCTTATTTTTTTTTAGTCTGCTTCTGATGCTAACTTCTGACTTTTCTTCTTTGTCAGGCCATTAAAATGTTGCTCTAGGCATTGTCAGACAATAATTCATTCATACATTGCTCTGTTGTTTGTACTGCATATTACCTGGTGAAATTATTTAATTAGAGCATAATTATAGGATGCCAACCTACCAAAACAGATAGATGAATAAAAAATTCACTTGGAAGTATAAAACACTTGGATTCAGCTGCAGAAAAGACTGACTGTAAAAAGAACTGGCTTTTAGGAATGATGCTTATCTGCATCAATACCATAAGTGCATTTTACTTTGAAAAACACCCCAGAGGGTTCATGAGGCTTGTTTGTTTGCTTCTTACCATAAATCTGGTTGGGCTCAAGGGTTCCCATTAAGCCAATGTTATGAATACTCCCTTCTGGTGAAATTACTAAAAAAGCTTTTCAGGTAATATTATACATGTAATTGCAATTGAGATATTGGTTATTTGAACTAACCCAGATACTGGAAGTGGTCGAAGCTTTGCTTTTATGTTGTCATATTGTTTCTTGCATCATTTTTGCTTTTGCACATGCAGTTAGAAAGTAATTTTTTTTAGGCATCTAGAAAGGTTTGCAGGGTCTGCTATGATGAGGCAGCTCACAACGGGGAGATGAACAAGAATAGTTTCCTTGTGATGTTTTTTTTTCTAAACTATGTAGCAGAGGCCTTTGGCCTGGACGTGTCGAACCTCTGGTCTGGCTTTAAAAAGGCAAGTGTGAAACGAGTTAAAGAACAGGTTTGGTGCTTAGGTACAGACTTGTTCAGAATGTATGTACCTCATAAATAGAAAACTGACATCTGAGATAATTACATGTGTATTGAGTAAGTGGGAACTGTTTTTGTTTAGGAAGCCAAATTAACAGAAAGAATATTGCTAGTATTTAGGTGAAAATACTTCCCCCAAATAAATTTGCTGTTCATATGACAGGGCTGCAAAGCTAAAATAAACCATAACTGAATAAGACAGTTGGATTCCTTCCAGGAAAGTTACAAACATATTAGAAATATTGAATATGCAACCAAAATTAAGGAAGGATTATAAGAATGTATTAAATTTAGTTAGTAGGATAATTTAATAAATTTCTAGTCTAATGAAAGAGTAAAAATTGAATTGAAATGCTCTCTTTTCACCACTTTTATTAACATGACTAATCTTTACTCATTCATATGATACTGGTGCTTTTTCTGTTAATGAAATTATTTCTGTGGCAGTGCAACATAGGTAGGATAGGTTAGTCTGTGAAGAACTGATAGCCTGAGATAAAACCATAGAAGATGATTACTAAAAGTACAGTAAGGCTGATGTAGCTTTTTTTTGAGTCCCTGGTTTTCCTGAAACTCTGCGTTTCAGTTCACATGTACAGATGCAAAGTTCTTGGTCTATCAGCAGGATTTAACTGCGCAAACTGATGTAAAAGCAGTGAACAAAGCAAGATCAAATCCTTCTGTTCTTGCAACAAAATGTTGATGATGTGTAGATGTCGCCATGTCATCTATAGAAATAGCTCTTCAGGCGGAGGTTGGGCAGTAAGAGGTGCCATTTGGAGGAGGAGATGGGCACATCTTAACAGCAGTAACTTTGGCAATGGGCAGCAAGCCTGCAGCAATCTGAAGATATAAACTGATGAATGGGAACACTTATGCGAAGCTCTTGAGAAATTATTTAAATAGGGATTTCTTTCAACACTCTTAAATACATGTACAAAACAGAGTATTTTAATCTGAGGTGTGTTAGGTGAGTAGGAATGCTTATGTCTAATTCAGTGTGTTGTGCCTGCTTTTGTATGAAAATAGGCAGTATTTCTAGCACTGAGCTTCTCAGAGAACCTTAGGCTGTTTCACCTCTGCACATCAAGTGCTGGCACTGGTGGTTGGTGCTCAACCTCTGGCATTTTGATCATGTCATATGCAGCATCCCAGCACCCATCAGAGCACCACAAGAGCATAGAGACCAACCGGGGCTGCGATCCAAGAAGGTACATCTGCTGTTTGTGTCTTGTTCAAGTAAGTTAGGCTGATAGCCATGGCTTTTATGTTTCCCAAAAGCAGGAAGCTAAATTGCTTTTGATAAGCTCTCTGTTGTCTACCCCCTAGCAAGGGACTGGTACAGCCACCCAGGGAAAATAGCTTACAAACAGCACAATTTCACAGTAACTCAGTTCATGTTCTGCATCAGTGTAACAGACACTAATATTTTCCAGAGGACTAGTTTTAAAATGGTTTGTGTTTATTTATTCCCCCTGTTTTTCAGAAAGCTGTCGAGAAGAGTGGTCAGTGATTTACTCTGGAGGCAGAGGGGTAGCTTTTTAATATTAGAAAAAGTATTTTCTAGTGTGTGAAGGTCTGTTTATTGACTGAAGATTTGGGATCGACACAAATTCATAGTTTTTTATATCAGATTTCAAGCTCAGATGGCAAAGGCATGTCCAAGAAGATGCAGCCATGAGTTGTATATCTGTCCATGTGAATTGCAACATGGTAGAGTATGTTGCACCAGTACCTTTTTGATAGTTATCGGGGACTCTTCAAAAGAAAAGTGTTGGAGAACAGTTTTGGAGAACTACAGTTGTAGTACATGTAATGCTTTGTCATATCATTTCCAAATATGCTTCCTATATCTGTGTTCAAATAATCTTAGTTTCCACTAAAACATATTTTTATATGAAATATTCTATTAGTGTCTTATCCCCTGGATGGCCTGATAAGCTATGTAAAGAAAGCAGAAAGAAATGACTAGAGAACAGGAAGATAAATAATACTGTTAAATACGGTTTAACAAATGAATTAGAAAACATGCTCTAAGTTGAATTTCAAAAGTGACTTTTGAATGACAGTGTTAATGATGGACACAAGCACAACATGTTTCCTCACACCCTCCATTCTCTATTGCCAGACTAAAGTGAAACATCAGTTTCCACTGCTTCTAGAAGTGACAGAAAGCTCCCTGGCTTTTAAGGAAGCTCAGTCACTAGAAAGCTTAGTTCACAGAGCAGTGATTTAGGCAGAACTGAGCATGCAAAAATGAGCAAAATTAATTAAACTGGACTTTTTAATGTCACCCTGTTTTTTAGTGTGCTGTTGCTTTCAAATGCTTTTCTGCTGTGTCTTTAACATCAGTCCAAGTCAGGGAGCAGAGCGGGCAGGGAAATGTCACTTTATTTCATGAGAAAATGAGCTTTTGGGAACGCTTTGAGTCTTGGCTGCTCTAGACACACCCAGTGTGTGGAGCTTCCTTGGGAACCAAATCTCCAATTCACTTATGAGAACTAACCAGAAAGTACACAAGAACCTGATTGTTTACAGTGTGATTTTTTTCAGCAGCCCACAGTGCAGTAACCACCAGTCAAACTCCTTTCAACTCCTTTCAAACTCCTTGGCTGTCAGAGTTTGGGGGAGTTCCTTGGTTTGTGAGCTCCAGGCTGGAGCCCTGGTGCCCAGGAGCTGCAGTGTTTCCCTTCTCTGATAGCTGCAATAGTTTTAACAGATGCATGCAAATAAGTCAGCAAAATTAACTTTATGGAACAGTTTACCACTGTGTGGGTTTCTTTGTTTCCTGTCTAATAAGATCTGAAAATAAATGGGAAAAAAAAAAAGAAAAAATCCATTGTATTGTTGGAGTAGCATGAACAGCTATGGGATGCCAGAGTTGCTGGATCCTTCTTGCAAAGTTGTAGTAGGTTGCTGAAGTTCTGGGGTTTGGCTGTGCTCAGAATCTAATGACAGCCTATAGCTCTAAAAGGTATTGAGGTACAAAGTGATTTCAAAATGGGATGGTTGAGACACCTGACAATCACAGACTGAAAGGTTTTTAGGTGTTACTAAAGCTGTTGGAAGGAAAAAGTGAGTATGAAAATCAGTGATATGTGCTACAGCTAACATAGACTTGATTTTTACAAGTAAGTTACTCTAAGTCATTAATTCCCAATAACTCTAGTGTTGCTTTTAGACCAAATAAAATTACATACAAAAGGCTGGAGCAAATAAAGTATATGTGACTATTGCTTGAAGTCATTTTCAGAGGCATTTTATTTGGTAACAGTTTAAGTGTTATCTGAAGTGGTTTTCCAATAATGCAATATTTCTGTTCTAACAGTGAGAAACATAATATAATATGAAATAGAATATGATGGTTTATATGGTATATTTAATTTCAACTTTCCAAACAATCCTTTGGAGCTGATAAAAAATGGAAGTGTCCTGCTTTCAGGCAGCAGAAGGAAACTGATGGAGGGAACTGTCACAGTGATGGGATGGCTTAAGTGCAATCAGAGGAATAGCTTCATGTTATGAATTGCATTTGACTTACTAGTGATGGAAGCTGGTGGATGCTGGCAAGGAATCTAGTGATTCAAGCAGATTCTCTGAGAGATTGTCTTCTCCTCCCTGAAGTTCTGCCTTCACTTCTCTTGACGTTGTTTTACAATGGGGGGGGCCTGGGGAGATTATGACTGATTTGGTGGTGTACCTTGAGCTTGGCTAAAACAGATTGAATGCTAAAGGTAGTTTCTGAAATGACTAAGACTCATTTCAATAAATTGTAAAGGGGATTTACTGTTGCAAATCTACACTAGAGGCCTCCTACACCCAAAATACTGCCTCAATTGCTCCTCTTAGCAGGGTAGAGATATTCTTAGAAAAATTGAAGGAGTTTTAGCAGAGCCATTCAAATTGAAATACACCGCAAAAACTTTTTCTTTTTGGTGTTCCAAAACCTTGTTCTTGTCTTTTGATAAGTAGTGCTCTGTGAAGTAGAGAACAAGGATAACACACAAGTGTGTAAACTGTCCATAAAAATTACTTCATACACTTGCTCGAATATGCCTGCAAACAGGGTGGGGTTTGTGTGTGGCTTTAAGGATGTGGCCGCACTTAGCAAAAGATGTGCTTTTTTCTTTCCTACCTTTATATCCATTGTTTTTCTTTCCCAGCTGTGTTTTTCTTCCCCTGTGTTTTATCCAGCGACTTCTAGGACTACGACTTTTTTGCCAGGAACATATTTTTGAGAAATACAGCATCAGTCTCTCTGCCAGGGCCATGAAAGCTGGTCTGTCATGTGTTTGAATTAGTATGTTAACAGGACAAGAGCCAGCGAAATATATCTTGACAGCTCTAACATTGTGTACTGAGAAATAACACATGATAAGGAAAATTAATGGTCGTAGCACATCAGCTAGTATAAATGTTACTGGCAATTTTTATTTGTATATGCTTTCTGGTTTTCAGCCATGGAAATTATGTAGAGGGTAAAGAAAAGTGACAACCTGAACAGCTGCCTATTGATACTCAGGGCCTGAAATTATGAAATTTGTAGATTGGTTTCATCCTGTGATTTTACTGTTCGTCACTGTGACATCTGCTGAAATCTCTTGTGGTAGATATTTCTAAAACATTTCTCAAAGAGAATTAATGATTCACTGTTTGGTGTTGGTTTCAGGGCTTGTGTTCTCTTCCTTGTGTGTGGTGATTTTATGGGCTTGTTACCAAAGTCCTGGGGCCAAACTGATCCCTAATGTATCTTCTTCAAAGCCATCTGAGGGCAGGAGATTGATGATAGCTAATTGTTAACATTAGGAGCAACTTTTTGCTAGGCTCATATTGAGTCCAAAAGGAACTATCAGATGTCGATGTGCTTGAAATACTAACTTCAGAAACTGACTTAGGTAGCCTGCTGCCTAAGTTGCACTTACAGAAGATTGTATTTGTAAAGGCTGAGTGCTAAAGTTTTCTATAGGTTTTGAATTTTCTCTTGGCTGGTTTGATCCCTACTCATTTATTCAATATTGGCATTCAGATTTTTTCTTGTCAATCATACTTTGCAGTTGACTAGCACTGTAAATTTTTCTGAATCCTACCTTTTTGCCTGATCTACATGAATAAATCACATAGGAGGAATGGGTTTTAATGGATCAGGAGCATTTTTCCTGGCTTATTGCATTCCCAGTCTGCATGCTAATTTGTTGGTTTAGAGTCAAATGCATGAAAATCGGATGTCTTGTATAGGAATTGGATCCTTGCAGAAATATCTGTTTCGAGGATGAAGAATTAGGCTGTTTGTATCCATGAATGGTCTTGACACACTCAAGGTACATTAAGAATTAAGTACAAGATAAGCTATGCTGGTGGTGTAGGAAGAGACACATGTAATGCTTAAGCCAACAAAAGTCCTGCAAGAAGGATTAGAGGAAATTACATGAACAGAAACCACTTTTTTTTTTGTCTGCTTTAGAGCTTCTACAGCCTTATCAGTGTAAGTTAAGGTGTTCCCCTGTTGCTAGGGATCTGAACTTGTTTATTTCCCATTTATACTTGCTAAAGAGCTTTAGGCCTCAGCTTTGCATGTCCCCTGGTGTACAGCAGTGTTGACACGCCAATATTGCCACCATGCAAACAACTGTGTGTTGTATTACATGAAAAAGTGGTTTGCCTCAGTGGAGGGAGAAGCCCCACAGATATATTTTGTTAGCAATTAACTTCTTGAGGGCTTCATTTGTGTCCTAATTTTTTCCCCTATAGCTGGATATCTAGCTCTGTTTCTTGTCCATCACACCCAGTGTTGTTTCAGTCTGCCATAAATTGTGCTCTATTTTCCCTCCAGTCCCTGATGACTGTTCTCCACGTGTTTGTATGTTTATTTGTACTATCCTGTCAGTGGTGTACTAAAGTTTATCTAATACTTCAACTTTTATAGGAAGCTGAGTTACTCTATGCTAGTTTTACCAAGAAGGATTTATTCCCACACAGCTTCATTGAAGCCTTGACATTGTGTGCAAGCAGAGCTTTGTGCTGCCCTCATTTTGTGAAGCCACATTTATAATCATAAAATGGTTAGGGTTGGAAGGGACCTTAAAAGTCATCAAGTTCCAACCCCCCTGCATAGGCAGACACCTCTCGTTAGAGCAGGCTGCTCAAGGCACCATGCAACCTGGCTTTCAACACTGCCAGGGAGGAGGCAGCTACCACCTCCCTGTAAAACGTGTTGAGTGCCTCACAACCCTCATAGTGAAGAATTTCCTCCCACTAGTCAGTCATAATCTACCTCCTTCCAATTTAAAACAAGCCTCCCTCATTCTATCACTGTATGCCCTTCTAAAAAGTCCCTTGACAACTTCCTTGTAAGCCCCCTTCAGGTATTGGAAGTCCACTACAAGATCTCCCCAGAGCCTTCTCTTCTCTAGGCTGAACAAGCCCAACTCTCTCAGCCTGTCTTCATAGGTGAGGTGTTCCAGCCTTCCAGTCACCTTCATAGCCCTCCTCTGGACCTGTTCCAACAGTTCCATCTTCTTATGTTGGAGACTCCAGAACTGGACACAGTAACTCCAGGTGGGGTCTCACGAGAGCAGAGTAGAGGAGCAGAATCACCTCCCTTGACCTGCTGGCCACACTCCTTTTGATGCAGCCCAGGATATGACTGGCCTTCTAAGCTGTGAGCACATGTTGTTGGCTCATGTTAAGTTTCTTATCCATCAGCACCCCCAAGTCCTCCTCTGCAGGGCTGCTCTCTATCACAACATTTCCCAGCTTGTATTGATGATGAGGATTTCCCCAACCCAGGTGCAGGACCTTGCACTTGACCTTGTTGAACCTTATGAGGTTCACATGGGCCCACTTCTCCAGCTTGTCTAGCTCCCTCTGGATGACATTCACACATTCATAGAATTGTAGGCTTGGAAGGGACCTCAGAGATCATTGAGTCCAATGTCCCTCCCCACCAAAGCAGGTTCCCTGGGACAGATTGCACAGGTAGGTGTCCAGACAGGTTTTGAATATCTCCAGAGAAGGAGACTTCACAACCCCCCTGGACAGCCTGTCCCAGGGCTTTGTCACCCTCACTATGAAAACATTCTTCTGCATGTTGGTGTGGGACTTCCTATGCTCCAAATTGAAGCCATTGCCCCTTGTCCGCTCTCCACAGAGGCTTGCTATTTCCCCTTGTGTCCCACTCTTTAAGATATTTATAAACATCAATCAGATCCCCTCTAAATTTTCTTTTCTCAAGGCCCCAGTTTATTCGGCCCTTCCTTGTAGGGGATATGATCTAGGCCCTTAATCAACATCCCGTCCCTCTGGATGACATCCCGTCCTTCTGGTGTGTCAACTGCACCATTCAGCTTGGCTTCATCCACAAACTCGCTGAGGGTGCATTCAACCTCACTGTCAATGTCATTGAAGAAGATGCTAAATAACACTGGTCCTACTACAGATCCCTGAGGGACACCAATTGTCACATCTCTCCATCTGGACTTCAAGCCATTGATGAGTGCTCTCTGGGTACAACCATTCAACCAATTTCTTACCCACTGAAAAGTCCACTCATCAAATTCATAATTCTCCAGAATAGAGAGAAGCATGTTGTGGGGGACTGCATCAAAGACTTTACAGAAGTCCAGATAGATGACATCCCTTGCTTTTCTTCTGTTCACTGATGCAGTCACCCTGCTTCACAAGCAGTGCAAAATCTCAAACTTTGGGAAGACTTGTGGGTTAGTAAATTTGAGCTAAAATGGCCTCTGTTTCTGAATCATTCTTGACTTGTTAAATATCACTTGGAGCATAAAATGACTTTGCTATTTTCTGCTATTCTAGGACAAGTTTTTCAGGATTTACAAGTTAATGTGGTGGACTTGGGTTTTTTTTGGTACCTCTTGATTTTGATGAAGAGCTTCTTGCAGGAAATGCTTTCTGTACCTTTTGAAATTCTAATTAGCTCACTTCACACGTTGCTTTTACAGTGTTATTTCCTACTTGCATCATGGTAGCTCTCCAAACTTCCATAGTCTGACTGAATTTAAGATCTGATTCTGCAGACTTATCGATTCAAGTTAAGGGCACAACTCTACCTCTCCGTTATCCTGTAGGAAGAACAGCCATTCAACATTGAAGATAAGCAGGTATTAGTGTTCTTTTGAAAAAATGAGATTCAGAGTCAAGTGAACAAGGCAAACTCTCAGAGAAGGGAATTCAAGTTACAGGATCGAGTGCCCAAGAACACAAATAGCTGAATTCCACGTGATTAACAGAAGGGCAGGAAAACGATCAGAGCACCCAAAGGCCAATGTTTTGCCAAAACACCGTTGTTGGTGTTTTGATCCAAGTGTTTTCATGTTAATCAGACCCACTATTTCTTCCTGGTCATAGTATAATGCTGTAGCAAAGCTTAGATGAGTAAAAACAGCTCCTTTTTTTTCTCTCAGAATAAGTACGTGGATAAGAGAGCGATTTGCAACAGTAGATACAGATCCATATTTTCATACATTCAAATTTAACCTTGCTAGTAGTGCTTGAATGTTACTCTTATATCTGATTTGCTGGACTTAATTAGGTTTGAGGCTGTCTTGAATTCTTCTGACAAATCAAAAGCAAAAGCTGAGAATAAGAAGAAAAACTGTGCAGTCCAGCCTTATGTAGTGGATCTCAAGACAGCCAGCAGCATTTGTCATTTAACCAGTGACAAGTACCAACTACTGACATTTTCTTATCTTGCAGTTGGGTGTCTGGAAGTAGTGCATTAAAACTATGCTTTCAAGGGAAGGTGGAAACTGCTGTAGTTCTGTCATTTGCTCTTGCACTTTATTCCTGTGGATGAACAAGGTCTGATTTTCCAGGATTCATTTGATAGAGGAATCAAGTCTCTCCCTCTATGCATGAGAAGTGCTGGTAGGCAGAAAGGATGCAGTATTTTTTTCTTTTCAGTCCGCCCCACTATCAGTTTTCAATGAGGGCAGAGCAGCTCTGTCACTGCAAAGGTTATTGTTATCTCCTTTTCTTTGCCACCTTGGCTTTTTGCTCTGAGTTGTGATGAGTTTTTGGCTGTTTTGTGACAACTGATGGTGACGTAGCTATTAGGAACAGGATTCACTGCTGCTGCTCCAGTGGAAATTTAAGCATCAGTTGAATGATTCCATGAATGTGATTTATCCATACAAATATTTGAATGAAGTTCAGCACCAAGTGCTGAACTGTGTTGCTATGGCTCAGCAGTCAATAAGAGCTGTCACATGTAAAAAAAAAGATAATTAAAAAATTGAACCAAGGCAGATGGATTAATCCTAAGGGATTTTAATGGCATTTGGCTTGTGCTTTTCTTCTGGACATGCATATGGAAGCTTGGAGCATTAATTTCTCTCTCTGTACTGCCTCTCTTATTTATTCACTAAGGCTTTTTTCCACCATCTCTCTGGTACTAGTACTTGTTCAAAGTACTTTACTGTCTTAGTGGCTTTTACTTTTATTCAATAGAAAAGAGGTTTTATTAATTGGGCATGTACTTAAAATCCCATAAAACCTACTACCGGCTGTACGATGAATTCGTTTATATTTCTGAAACCTGAAGAATATCGGTCTACTGGGACCACTGTAAAGCAGTTCTTGTGTTTGTGTTGTTTAGCATTATTTGTTTAGGTATTATGAAGTAATTATCTTACAGAATCATTAGGAGCATGAGTAAATTAAACTTCTAACTTGCAGTCAGTAGTGCTTCAGAAATCGTACCTAGTAATCTTTGCTTTCTCACCCCTCTGGAAAGAGGTACTATTGCTTCTGCCAAGCTGGCTGAACCTATTTAGCTTTGAATGAAATTCACCCTTTTTCTGTTTTCATTGCTCTCCAAAGTTCCCTGAATGATTGCCTTGAGCAATAAATACATAGACTGAAGGTTATTAAAAGCCAGTTGATAAACTGAGGTATTTTTATTTTGTGTGAGACAAGGCAAAGCCCGTGTCTGTTTGGCAATTTGGCATTTATATGGTATAATAAATACTTCTGGAATGGTTGAATTAGACTCTGAGTTTAATTGGATTTAAATGAGACAAAAGTCCTTCAGTATGGATAAGGAAGAATAAAATCATTGATTGTCCATGTTTCTGAGACAGGCCCTGAAATTGGATATATTTAAAAACAGAAAATCCATAAAGATACTTTGTGCTGTTATGTCATTCCTGCAGGCTTTCTTTTATATGCAGTTAAATATTCTATTAAGCACGTAATGTTCTATATGATGACTGTGGGACAAAATTTCCCATCCTGATACAGATGGGGGCAAGTACTCTTGGAATTTCTATTTCTGAACCAGACTTGCTCAGGAACTGTAATCTCCCTTTAAGAATGCTTGATGTGATGCATGTCTTGCCTTTGGGAAGTAAGCTTTGCAGACACAGGTTGGATATCGGCTCAGAGTCCCTCATCAGACAGTAGAGTAGCAAGGAAGAGATGTTTATTTAAGGAGATTATTATTTCCAGAAAGTGAATTAAAATTCTTCGTGAAGGTGAGGAAGAGAACTACTTAATCTGTTTATAATTAGCAGAGAATATAAATAGTGTTCTAGCAGAATTGTGTTCATGCGATTATTAGCATAGTATCTCTGTACCTAATAAGATCAGATATGTCTGTAATCTCTGTAAGGCATTTGATTCTTTGCTGCAGTGGTTTTTGTATTTATTTGCCTTTATGCCATTCTTTTTATGAATGAGTAATGCAGTTTTGTATAGGTGGTAATAAACCTGGCTCTCATCTCAGTAGATTGCTTAATAATAGTGCTGTGCATTTGCTTTTGTTTGTCAGAGAAAAGAGCATCCGATGCTCTGAGTAAAATTGGAATCTTAATTAGCTTTACCAACAAAAATAATTTTGTCGAAATGATGCTGATATTTTCCAAAAAGAATGACACTTTTTTGGGAATTATTACCCCGGTCACATTCCTGTTTCCTTCTGGAATATTGTGTAAACACAAAAGCCAGTGAACTAAATGTTAAAGAGGAAACAATACTTGAGTCGTCTTCTTGAGCAAAATTTATGAAAAATCTTTACTTTGCCAGGTAGGCGCTACAAAGAAAATAGCATGAAAGTATCATAAGTAGGGAAAAAATTCTGTCAGAGCAAGCTTCAGAAACTCAGTGACAAGAACTCATGTTCTTTTTATGCACAACTGTAGGGTTTTTCCTGAATTAGTAACTTGATTTTCTATTCAGATTTAATTTTTGGCCTTTTATCTGTTAGATTATTAGGGTAAGATGAAATGGTTTTTATTCAAAACAACCAAACAACAAGCACCCTCTCCCCCTACCTCCAGCCCTACCTCCTTACCCCCCTCAGAAAAAAAAAAAAAAGGAAGGGGGGAAGGATTTGGACAAGAATGAAGGCCCTTAAGGCAGTACTGCCTGTGCTTTTTGCTCAGAATGAAGATTGCATCTGTTCTCCGCAGTGGTTCAAAATGAAGGTCCTAGGTGGCACTGATGATCTTATTTCACAGATTTTTAGTGTGCCAGTGTCAATTATGACCTGTTTTTACCTTCTGGTATCTCTTTGCAACCTATACATTTGATGTTACATCAGGGAACCCCTAGGGGGATAGTAGGTATTGTCATCAGACACTCAGCTCCTCTCAAAGGTAGGGAAATATGTAATTGTTAGTGAAAGAATCATCTGCGTTGATCATCACAATATCTATCACATTAGAGTTTCTCAAATGCCAGGAACGCCAAAGTACTCTCTATTTCTCCTACAGTAATAACGTTTTTGCACCATTCTTGTTTATCCATTTGTATTCACTATCTAGATCTCATGAAAAACCTATTAGGTCATGACTCTCAGGGAGAAACTATACACAGAGCAATATGCTGCATTTTTCTATTTAGTTTTACTCGTTTTTAACAAGCAAAGTAAATCTCTGAAGACTTTGTTCCTTTAATATATATTCTTTTACTTATACTGTATGAAGCTGCAATGCTGTGTTTTAACCTCAGAATAGTTTGCTGTAGGAATTGAACCCGTCATTATGACTTCATCAAGCTTGGGAAGAGAAGAGTAGGTTCACAAGGAACAAAATTCTTCATCTTTGAAATCTATTTTCTTAGATAATGATTGGCTGTGACATGACAGAAAGACACATGCAAGTAGAAGGGGGTATTGATTTGTGTGTGAACTCTGATAAATCTGGAAAATTCTGTCAACATGCAATTCTTTAGCAAATTGATCAAAACAAACCCTCTTAACCTGTTAATATAATTAACCCTTATATTGCTTTCATATGCAATTCCTTGTGCTTTAACAAAATCACCAAACCAGGAGTCCTTCCCGGTGGGGAAAAGGCATCTTACCACATTGTTACACATGAGGTACTGTGTAAAGCGCTTTAGAAGTACCTATAATTGAGAGAGATGTTTTCTGCGGGTAGGGAAGTCTGATTACTCCATGAAGGTTTGGGACCTGGGGACTTGATACTAAAGAGCAACTTGAATGTTTGATCTTGCTATGGCAGTTGATGTGGATAAACAGAAATCTAGTTAAACCCGTGGTGAACAGCTGTGAGTTTCATCTGCTTAGAATTTCTTCCCTGATGTCTGTGCATGGAAATTAGTTTGCTCAGGTTCATGCTTAACTGAGAGGATTAAAATGTCAGGTGTATATCAGGTTGTGCTGACCCTGTAGCTGGAGCTAAGTCCTCTCCTAGTTTTGTTGTCTGGCTCTTTTAATCCAATAGGATGTCACATTTATGAAGGAAAACATGTAGCTGAAAACTAAGTTAGAAGGAGCTTTAGAAAAGAATTGCAGACGTTAGATTCAACATTTCTTTATATGGAGATCTATGCTGAAAAGAAGTTAGGATATTCTAATAATTTGATTATCCTTTATTTGAACAAATTAACACCTGACTTTGTAAGTGGGCTTAGCACTTCTAGCTAATGCTTGGCTCCTCTTGGTTTTACCCAGAGAAAGCATGTAGGACAGGTCTAGTATGAGAAAGGCACACCAGGAGAAAGGCTTGGTATGCGGGTGGCTGCAGAGGACAATTCCCCAAGTTAGGTTTTCCTGCCATCTCTCTTAAGAGCCTGTCTGTGCTGGGGACCATATGTGGTAAATTCCTTTTCTGCTTTCCAGTTATGTCTAACTACAAATGTTAAGCTTTCTTGAGTTTTAAGATTACCTGGCAAGTACTTTAGGAGCTACATTGCATTCTCCAAAGAGAATGGTAGGGTGGGAATGGAAAGTCAGACACTTTGTGTTGCCCCCTTTTATGTTTTGGAGAGGAGACAACGACTTAGCCTTCTAAAGGCAGAGAGCAGCTTGGTGCTGGTGGAGTGATGCTGCCCTTTTGTTACAACTATTACGTGCATGTTCAAGTATGCTTTGAGTGGCTTTGCAATATCTTACTCTAGGGCACAACGATCTTCATTAATTCCATAAATCATTTGAGAGACAGTTTTATTGGACTGCCTTTTTAGTTAATTGACTACAAGCTACTGTCAAAACCACCAACTTGTGTATCTGTATATTTCATTCCATAAGAGCTTGCTGATTCAATCATTTCTGATTCAAATACTTTTTCTCTTACTGAAGCCTCAATAGGGTAGTGCCGTTAGGGAAGGGCTAGGCTTCTGTTGAACTTGTGCATGTATTATTTAGTAAGAGTGTTCTCAATGTCTTCTGGAAGATAGTTTGCAATGATAAAGCAAGCTTGTTAAGAGGGATTGGATGAGAGGGAGATGGTTGTCTTTTCTCTTTCTTAGTCTAGTCTTATCAGATATTGTATTGCAGCTCCTCAAGTGAGATATTACTGAATCCATCAACCCAATCAGTGTGATTAATAGTCATTCATAGCAACTAACTACAGATGCTGTAAGGTGGGGTTTTTCATTATGTAGATAAACACGCAGCTGCTTGTTGCCTTCAGATTCAAGAGGGCGTCAGACTGGACTCAACTCTGAAAGTCCTGGTGCTGTGGATTTTTAATTGCAGGTTCTTACTTTAGCCTCATCTCTGCATTGCAATCGTTCATTCTAAGTAGACAGCACTTCTGTTAAACGTGCAAAATGAGCTTTTTCTGGGTGGAGGTTTGTTAAGGATTGAAAAATCTCCTTCAAAGTCAGGGGTTTTGTCTCCCATAATTCTCGATTTGTATGTAGACACTTTCTTTTAGGGAGAGAATCATTCTTAAATAACCACTGGCAAGGTAATGGACATAAGGTATGGAGGAATTCTGCTTTTTCAATTTTGTGCTCAGAGGTATGCTATCCCACTAAGCTCATATTTAGCTGCTTTCATATGTACCGTGGATTTTTCTACATGGAACTACTAGGACTTGTGAGAATGCATATCTGTGAAAGCAACAGAGTTGAAAATGTTTTCTGGCTCTGGGTCTTGAAGAACTTAATCTGTTTATTGAGGAGGATTGTTCTCATAATATAATGTTTCATTTATCGTCATTAAACCATATCTAAATCATGGAAAGAGAAGGAATTTTTTGGTAATGTGTTTTGACTGGGGAAGCCATGCAGTGAAAGCTTATAATAATAATAAAACAAATGCCAGTTAGTTGCTTTGCAGAAAGGCCATTAAAATAAAATGAAAAATTAATTGAACTGTGAATTCCAAATTGGTGTTATGATGAATCTCAGATACAATGCAAAAAGTAAAATCTGTGTATAAAAGGAACTTATGCCGTGGTTGCTCCCAACTATACCAATGTATGAGAGATGATTAGCATTAGAATGAACTGTGCACTAAGGGACTTACGGCAACACATTAAATACTATAATGAGTGATTAAGAACTGGTATTGAAGCAGTTTGTGCATGATAGAAAACTGATGCATTGAATGGCACTCAGATGAACTTGGAAAAGGTTGAACCATCATATGATGCTTTACCTAGAGAAGAATTGCATCTCATGGTTCTTGGTGTTTGTCTTTTCTCTATTGTAACGTACTGGAATCCATTTCTAGGGCTGTAGTGAAGCCACACTAGTGTAGGTACTAAGAGCAATGTTGAGGATGAGGGAAAGATTTGTAATGCAGAGATGGGGAGTCAACATGATACATTGACGCTTCTAGTATTAAAAGCTGTGAAACTTCATAAGGAAATGGTTAGGGGAATTGTTTAATGTGTGTGCACAGTTTCTAGCTTTTGCCGAGGGCACTGCCTGGTGAGCAAAGCGTCAGAGTTCTCCTCGCTCCTGGATCTGCCTCAGATCTGCTAAGTGACCTTGGTTTAAAGCTACTTTGTCTTTTCACTTCTGTTCTGCCTTCCCTTGACTTGGCCTCTATCCAACAGTCCATCTAAATGTGCCATACAGCTGTTTAATGTGTTGCTTTCCATTTTGCTTGGATAACACACAGCATAGGGAGACACTTGCATGCTTCCATATTCAAATACTATTCTACCAATATATGCAGAAATACGACATTTAGAATGATAACATTTTCTTAAAACTAGGCTTTCATTCAGTGTTGGCGAATGGAACTAATTGTGAAGCAAAAACAATCTCGGAAAACGTGTTGCCAGCATAAAAGTTTCAGAAAGCTAGGGGGGAGGAGGAAAATTTCTGAAAGACTGGAATTGTAAAGAAGTTTCAGAAAATCCCAGAGCTGATATACAGAAATTACTAGCGGTAACACTCAGTCCTTTCTCCTTCCTGCGAAAGCTGCTCATTACCCTAATGAGGTCATCCAACCAGCAGTGAGACAGAGAGTCTAAGAAAGAGGGAATTTGTAGAAATGTTTGGCTCCAGCATGAGTTGTAATTGAGAGATACCATCTTAGTAGAGTCAATAACACTGAAGAGACATCCGTGGCAGCTCTCCCATGAATATTCTGGCACACTTGCAAAGCACCAGCTGAAATACTGCTGTGGCAATAAGGAAGCAGTTCGTATGCCACTTCTAATGTTTAATTGCGAAACACATGGCCACAGTAAAGGTCTCACCAGGCTTTCCTGTAGCCTCAAACCAGGGTTCCAGAAATGGTAAAGAAAATGAAAATGGTGATTGAACCGACCTAGTGGAGGATCTTTCCAAAAGTTACTCATGGCAAATAGCTCAAGCCAACATAGCTGGATTTGGTGCGTGTAAACAAAAATATCCAAAATGAAAGAAGTCAACCCACTTTAGCAGTGATTTTTTTTTGCTTCATTTGCTATGTGAATTGTCTAAAAGAAACCTTCAGAGTTACCACTGAGAGTTATGTTGGGCTTTTTTTTTAGCAAACAAATAACACAGCAGAGGTTTAAAGACTAAAAGACCTGTTGAAGGCCAGATGGGATGTCCCCGCGTTTTACTAAATAATGAACAGCAGTAGAATATGAAGTTCCCAAAGCATTTTGTGAACCCCACTTCATTAAATCTTTAGTATACCAGCAAGAGTAACAGCGTGAAGGTCAGACAAGACTTTGTATTTATTCTTATACATAAAAAAGATGGTTTACCTGTGTCAATAAAGTGAAATGAATTAACTAAGGGACAACTTGATGTAACTGATCTGTAACATACTTGTGTATACTGTTGCTCACACATATTTTTATGGTACCAGCTTACAGTACAGTCTTAAAAGTATTTAAATATATGGAGTGAACAGAACTCAGACTGTAGCTGTTTGTTGCTTTTGGGGATGGTTTTGGTGGGTTTGTTTTCAAGTGGATACTTGGATTTCTTCTCTATGGACGTTGTTTGATTTAGGAGTTTGGGGATGGAAAAGGACTTTCCCCAAAGGCGAAAAATATATGTGTGTTTATGGGCGTAGTTGCAAAACATTCCTCTAGAACAGCTGGTTCTACATGAAGTGTCCACAATAGAATGGAATTTGTGGATGACTTCTGACACTGGGGCTTTGATCTGTCTTGTAGCTTTTGTTCCCTGCGTGGTTGTCTGAACATGTGGTCTCCGTACTACTCCATCTGATTGCAGTTGATGTTGCTTCTGTGGAAGAGGGAGTAGAAATGTAGCTTTTTTACACACCAGATGAGTTTTTCTCCCCTTTACGAAACTGCTGCTGCTTCTCTTATTCCACCCAAGAAACCCTCATAACAGCATGTTTTTCTCAAGGCTGCATACTACTTCTCATGCTACAACAAGCCATCCTTCTCTGTCAATGACCTTTCAGCCTGACATCTCTCTTGGCTACAGTCATAAGCCTTTCCAAAGAGCAAAATACTCCGCCAAAATCTTTCTGCATGGCAAGTTCTAGTTCCTGAATGCCTTGCCTTGATGATGATGTACACCAGCTTGAATAAAGGCAAGCCAGATTTATATCCTATAGTTTATCCTGACAAAACCCTGTAATTCTTACCAAAAGATGAGAAATCAGTTAACACTTAAAGCGAATTACTGTTCATGCATTTGAAAACCTGCAACAAAGCAGTGTATCTGTCTTGTAGTTTAGGATGGCATCCAGGGATCAAATTTGCTTGAACAAGAGTCATGCTTTGCGCCATCACCTTCAGAGTTTATTTCATGTTGGAGGAATTGCTGAAGGCCTGATCAAGAATAACACTTGTGTCACAATAAATAAGGTTACAAAGTATTTAAGTTTGAGTGAAGTATGTTTTCAGTATTCGGGTTTTTGTGGGGTTGTGGGGTTTGTTTGCTTGTTTGTGGTTTTTTTGTTTAATGTCCTAAATATTTCTACTTTTTTTGATGCTTCTCTGAGTTCAGACAAGGAATGACAGGAGGAATAAACCAGAAAAAAAAAGGGGGAGCAAAATAAGAAGGCACACTCATTTCTGCTGTCTTCTGGGGTTCACAATAAAGTGCTCAAACAACAGCTTGCTACCCCACGATACCATTACAGGCTGGGGCATGAAGGGCTTGAGAGCAACTCTGAGGAGAAGGACTTTGAGGGTTTTGGTAGATGAAAAGATGGATGTGACCTGGTAACATGCATTTACAGTCCAGAAAGCCAGCTGTCTCCTGGATTGCATCAGAAGCAGCCTGACCAGCAGGTTGAGGGAGCTGATTCTCTTTCTCTTCTACTCTCATGAGGCCTCACCTGGAGTACCATATCCAACTCTGGGGAAAAACAAACCACAGCGATGTGTCTGTGAGCAGAGGATGCAGTAGCCTGCGAAGTGTGCGGTGGCATGGGTGTGTTAACAAGAACTTGGCAGAGGTGAACTGAGTTAGTATGACCTTGCTGCTCAGGAGGCTTTCTTGGTGCCTGCCAAGTTCCGTGCTGTTGAGCACTGACTGCTGCCACTTTGAAAATTACTCACTTGAGAGCTGAGCTGAGGTTGCCGTCGGTATTCACTCAGAAGAGATGCTATTGATGTACACAGGTAGTCTTTTGTGGATCTTGAAAGATGCTGCTCTGTAAGGTAAACGCAAGCCAAGCTGTGTGGAATATAGAGAGCTCTGGGAGAAGTGCTCCAGTGTGTCACTGCAGCGGGATACTCTTTCCACAGCTGTGGTGTATCTGGTTTCATGGCTGTCACATCTTTACTCTCTCACTTCTTTCTTATGCAACACTCCCTTTAGGCTTCTCTGAAATATTCACCAAATGCTGAAACAACACAAATACTCCAATTTAGGAAAAAACACGGTAAACCCCAGGAACATTTTATAGGGAAATCAAAGCTTTTCTGTGAAGTTTGTATGCATAAGAACTATTTAATATTCTTTGCAAATATACGATAGGGTAAATTTTGCTATTGTTGTATGAGGATTGGAGTTGCAAATGTATTTATTTTTTTATTACTTTTACCTTTTTCCTTAAGTGTCTGAATCCTTCATTCCAGGAGAATTTAGGCATATGTCTTCTGATGAAAACTGGCCTGTCTGCATATAAAACATCCAAGAAGGCGACAGCTGGGAGAATATCAATGAGCAGTACAGTGTGCTATTATAATGTCAAAGCTAGAGTAGGGTGGAAGGAGTGCTTGTATTTGCAGTCTATTTACAGGTGGAACATATCACCTTCTGTAGCTTATCCTTCCTACTGAAAGGCTTTTCCCCATAATTTTTCTATTCCGGAGATTAATTCTATGGCAAGGGGCAGAGAGAAATTTTAACCAACTTTTTGTAGCTTTTCACTTTACATAGGGACTTAAATGCCTGAATAAAACATGCAAGCCAGTAAAAGAGGGAGATTAATTCCTCAGTGATCCTAAATGTTCGTGCATTAGAACATGAGGTTTTTCTTTCATTTTTTTATCCTTATCATTGAGCGAGGCTCAATGTTATTGAATAAGGTATTGAGAATGTACTGCTAGAGCAGTAGAATACAGCTTTGCATTATAGACGTGTATATATCAAGTATACTGGAGATGCAATTAATATCTCTACCTTCATGTTTCTATTTTGGTAACATACTGTGGCAAAGGGGAAAATATTTTTTTATGGAAAAAGATTGCTTTGTGTTCTCATTGACATGTGGCAAGATGTTTTTTATTCTTTGTCGGAAACCATCGGCCGCGACCCGATGGTCTCAAACGGAGGGAAGCAAGGACACACTCAATATGAGCGATCAGCAAGCTTCGTTTATTAGCTCTAAGCTAGCTTCTTTTATACATTGTGGTTAATATATGCCTACTAGTCAAACTATCATTGGTTATTAGTTACAAGTTACATCATTATAAGCCTGCCTCTTGTTTTCATTCTTACAACTCTTGTTTTCATTCTTACAGCTCCTTTAACCAGTTCTTCCCGGATTCAGCTGCTTCTTCTGAGGGCTATCTTCGTTTAAGGTCATCTTGACCCTGACGCTGATTGGTCCTGCCGCGCTTCTTCTGCCCTGTTTCACTCTGCACTCCGTGCCTGCGTGCACGTACACAGTTCTTCATGTACGCATATGCAGCTCAGCTATATCTCCATGACCATTGTCTGTCAGCCATTCTCCAACAATTCCCCCTTTTTTCTTCTGAACAACAAGAGCGGTACCTTTGCTTTGCAGGGTATAAGCTAATAAAATACGTACTACTATAATAGCAACTATAATAATCAATAGCCATCGTATACCTTCCTTAACCAAGTCACTAAGCCAACCTGTTATTACCCAAGAGCTTGACCAACCGTCTAACCTCCCATTAAACACTGTAACCTTCTTTACCTGATTTTTCAACCATTTTAATTGTTCATGGATTGATTGTCCATGACCTGACAAATTAAAACAACACATTCCTTCAAGACTTTCACATCCATGGCCTCGGACAAGCAAAAGAAAATTAATTGCAGCTCTATTTTGCAGCGTAGCATGGCGGACAGAATCAACATCAAGCAAAAGACTGGAAAGTGCAAGAGAAGTAGCATTTGTTTGTTTTGCTAGCCAACACCTCAACTTGTTTAGGTGATTGTGTGCAGTTGTTGCTGACACCCCTGGAGCGAGAAGAGACGCAGATATAATCTCCTCCAGTGACCAGAATGTTACCTGGTCGTTGCATTCTTTATTAAAAGCATGTATCTGCCTTCTGGTTCGGTGATGATGACGGCTCATGTTAAATATCATAGAGGTGTTAGGCGTTAGCAGAGATAAGCGGCCAAGCGTGCATGGCCACCCTCTTAGACATGACGGGATACCTGGCCAGGCACGGTCTCCGCATCTCAGTAAATTACCAGGCGGTAGCTGCAAGGGATGGTTAGTAGATATCGAAATGTTAGGCGAAGTATAATTGCACCAGCTTGTAGCGTTGCGATAAACAGCCATGCTAGAATTTACATTGGTGGGCGAGCTTTGGTTCCTACGTGTATGGTTAAAAGACAAGCATGCATCAGCCTTTACTGAACCCAGAAGCTCCAGCTCCTGCGGTTCTTGAGGTGATACAGGAAGGTAACCAGCCCATCCATCCCATAAACGAAAAGCCATACTATAAAATGTGGCAATCTAAAACCTGCTAATTAGTTACACACACTGTTCACACCAAAGTGATTAATTAGTAATTAAAACGAGTTTTGATAAGCATACCTTATAGTCAAACATTGTTAGTTTTACCTTTAATGTCTAAAAGTTATCTGCACAGCTGCTGTGCTTTGGCCATCTCATTATGGCTGGTTTTTGACATGTTCATTTACTTCCAAATACTTTCTCACAGCTCCTTGATTTAAGGGAGTCTGTACGCCTGCTTTCAAGGCCGCTACGCTTTGAAAAAGTGATTACCAAGACTTCTCAGTATGAGTAACTTTGTTGTTTCATGGGAATTTCAAGGATACTGTCAGAGTCTGTGTTGTTGCGAGGAGTGCCAGGCTGCCGGCAGGCCTGTTGTCCTCTTTGACAAATTTTTCTCTTTTTGTATCTGCGCCACAAAACTGCTTTTAGAGGTTTCTGCAAGGATCCTTTGCAGAAAGCTCAACAAGCATGGCAGTAAATGTAAGATAAGTACCGAATTGTCAAATCCAATAATCCAAATTTGACCATTGACAATATACATCCTGAAATTTCCCACTCATGAAACCAATTCTGTTTGATCTCTTAATTTCTGAATGCTCACATGAATCGACTGAGAGTGGTCAGCCAGATTCCTGCAGCACTTCTAAAACTTTCACAATTATGTCTGTGAGCCAGCAGCACAAATCAGCTGCTGCATGTTTCACAGAATCCACATCTGTAGCTAAGTGCCTTGCTACCTTTGCTGTTGTATCTGTTTGTTTTGCCAATCAGGAATGTCAGAAGTGCAGATAACTTCAGCTTCACGCCTCCGTGCAGGCACCGATTGCAGCCTGTGACCTTAGGCTGTGCAGAAATCACTGTTTCTCTAATTTTTATTTACCACTAACACACTCAGATTTAAAAGAGTATTCAAAATGTCCCGCAGCAAAACTCATAGTCCATTGTGGCTGCACTTGGAACACTTGACTTCAGTTACTGTGATCAGGATCCCGTCCTGGTTCATGCAAGCTTGATTTCTTCTGGATCTATAGCTTTATCTGCTTGGTTCCCATATCTGTAATGACATAGGCAGATCTCCTTTCCCAAGTTGGTACCTGTAACTTCATTTCACTAACATCTAACATGAACTTTTCCGTTCAAAACATACAGAGCCTCGTTTAATCAAACAGCTGGAGAGATACCCTTCTCTCCCCCTTATTGTTTGTGAAGCAAACGCTTGAGAGTTTGATTCATATGTTCTGCCATGGCTTAGTATTGTACAAGTTTTTTAGTTTCAGCAACCAACAAGTGGTATTGTCGTTAAAGCACTTTAGCAGATTGGTAAACAAAATTTCATGCAACTTCTGAATTCTTGCAAAGCTGTCTGCTGAGGGAGCAGCCCCGGCCGGTGCAACCAGCCTGTCTGCTCTCTGATTTCTTCCTGCTAGACCTAGATGTAGTTAGTTAGCTCAGTGTGGCTGTGAGTCTGAGTAACAGAGTACTGATGCATAATACCACACAATGATCTAATCCAGTTAACATTTCTAAATAATTTTTGAACAGCATTTAACATGTCAACTCCAGTTTTGATTGCAATCCTCTGAGGTATTGCAGTACTTTTATCAATTTGTCAGTCCGAATATTTTCACACTGGCTTATTTTGAATTTTTCTATGGACTAATCTGTAACCCCTTGCTTTTCAAATGCACTGTTAACTTATGAATCAAACTTTCAACGTCCAAGTTTTTCTCACAATCAATATAGTAACCATATAATGATAAAAGATTAGATCAGAATGTGTTTTTCGTACTGGAGCAAACGCCCAGGCTACATAAGCCTGACACATAGTTGCTGAATTTTTTTTTTTCTGTTTTGTGGGAGCATACTCAGTGACACCTTTTGAAAAGAAAAAAACCCAATCTTTTATAATTTTTTTTTGCATGTTCCACAAACTTGTATAAGGCTTCATATGACCCTTAGTCAGTTGCTCCCGTATTAAATTGTGTAAGTGGGCAATATTTTGTTTTCCAAGTTAACTTTTAATATGAGCTGCCCTTTTTCAACGCTCGCTATAAAAAATTCATTTTTGCTCAGTAACCAGCCTTGCTCCCAGTGGACAAACACAGCCCTGAACTTATAGCACATACAAACAAACGAATGCTGCAAACCAATTAATCAGACAAACGACATTGCAAGACACGAGTTGTCACATCCAGTTCATATGGGTGGGAGGGTTGGGGTGTGGGGGGGCTGGGGTGGGGGGGTGGGGTGGTTCTCGGCCCGCAGTGCTGTTCTCCCCCCGCCATAAACCACAGTGTGATCCCATTGTTCACCATGACTGAGCCCTGGGTGAGTGCTAGGACCCCGTTCCTTCCACCTCCCACTGGCCCACTACTAACTCTCTCTGCCACCCGCTTTTTCCCACACAAACTTTTCCCTGGTGATTCCCGAGATTGAGTAGGAATCAAAATACCCTGATTTAGCTGTTTTTCCCGTTCTCACGCCACCTTACGTGACCAAGCTCCTCCGAGCAGTCTGTGCGGAGTCTCTCGGGTGTCAGGAGACAGCGATATATTGATGAATGTCCCTGATCCGATGGTTGTTGAAGCTGATACTTGTCCATCTCCATAGGATTCTCTGTCCTTAGGTTTCTTGTCTGTGCTCATAGATTCCTTGTCCACGGGGGCAACACTGTTCTGTGCTTGAATCAGTGATTCTCCGTAGTTTTCGGGTGGGGGCTCAAACCCTTTTACAACAGGGCATGCCGTTGTCTGCTCCGCTTTATGTTTTCCAGCTTTTCAAGGACAGGTCTAAGTTGTTGATGCTGGTTAACATTTTCGACTGCGCCATAGGGTGTTTTAGGCTCAGTAAAAGTCAGAGGCAGATAGATATTAAAGACAGTCGGTTGTACGTTTGTTTTCACATTTTTTCTTTCCAAAGGCATCACAGTGGAGGGAGTGCAGACTGTGGTGGCAGATTTACGTGCACTACTCGCTCCCCTTCAGTTCCGACAGATTTATAACTTTGCTCTGATAACACGGCATTTTTACTTAGCTTAGTAACTGGGATAGGTGAAAAAGCACCCAGAAACAAAAACACATTCTCCGTAGTAGATTTTCTTTTTCTTTTTGAATCAGCTCTGTAGAACCCGTAATCGATGTTAAGGCTGCAAAGGTTGAAGCGGCAGCAACGAGTTCTGTTTCTATTTTAGTTAAAGTTCTTTTACTTAATTTTCTGAGAGTTGTTAATGACTTAGCTTCTTTCACCCCAACTGAGGGTTTGTCAAGGAGTTAAATTTCTATAGTTTCCTAAGTAGGTAAATCAATGCTTTTCAGCAACACTGCGTTCAACTGTACTGCGTCCAACAACAAAAAATTTGTCTTTCCATGTCTCACTACAACGGCTTCTTCACCAAACCACACTGCACACCGAGGGAGGCAAAGGACAGTTTTCAGCTGTATTGCTGCTGCCGCGCTGAGAAACAGCCGGGTCTCCAGCTGATAACCCCAGCCGTTCAGCTGCTACAGCGGCCGCTTTTTGTTTGGCCTCGTGTTGCACTAGAGCATTAATTACCTGAACTTTTCGCTTTTCTAAAAAGCATATAAGTAAATGATACGTCGCTTGTCTATCCATACCTTTTTGTCAGCGCGCTGTTGCAGCCTTGCAAGACTTCGGCGACGCGTATCGGCGGGGCCCTATCGTTTTCCCGAGCAACGGAGATTCTCCTGGTCCAGCAGGATCTTTCCCTTCTGCCTCCTGAGCTGCATTAGGCAGGACCGAACTACTCCGTCGACACGTGGCAGCGAATTCACCCTCTATAGGGTCTCAATTCCTCCTCTGTAGGTCCCTGTTCGGGCGCCATTTTGTCGGAAACCATCGGCCGCGACCCGATGGTCTCAAACGGAGGGAAGCAAGGACACACTCAATATGAGCGATCAGCAAGCTTCGTTTATTAGCTCTAAGCTAGCTTCTTTTATACATTGTGGTTAATATATGCCTACTAGTCAAACTATCATTGGTTATTAGTTACAAGTTACATCATTATAAGCCTGCCTCTTGTTTTCATTCTTACAACTCTTGTTTTCATTCTTACAGCTCCTTTAACCAGTTCTTCCCGGATTCAGCTGCTTCTTCTGAGGGCTATCTTCGTTTAAGGTCATCTTGACCCTGACGCTGATTGGTCCTGCCGCGCTTCTTCTGCCCTGTTTCACTCTGCACTCCGTGCCTGCGTGCACGTACACAGTTCTTCATGTACGCATATGCAGCTCAGCTATATCTCCATGACCATTGTCTGTCAGCCATTCTCCAACAATTCTTGATATTTTTCTTTTAGACTTCATTTTCTGTTTCTGGGTACAGGTGTAAGGAGAGAAGGGAATAGGGCTTCTTGGTGGGTGGGCTGTTTTTTGTTCATATAATCAAGATCAGATAATACAAGTTTTGAAACTGTTTTCAGTTTATTTTTATTAAATACTCTGCATTTTTTAACTGTTTGTAAGCTTGAGGGTGTTTTGATTCTTTCTGCGTTGTACATAAAACAATCAAAATAATAGAAAAAAGGGGAGTTTAAAGTTGACTGACAGGTGGTCATGACTTAAAGATACTAGTCCCAGAGACTTTTAATGAAATAGCTTTTCAAGCTCTCTCCTTAGACAATTAACCTTAAGTTAATCAGTTTTTAAGGTATCCAGATTTAAGCAGATAAAATGAACTCGCTGTGCCATGGCACCTGTTGGCAATGGAACAGTGTCATATATTTATCCGCATCACTCATGTTTATGGGGATACCACCACTGGGATCTACACAGGAAAGGCAAGGACTTTGTCATGCATCATTCAAGTTAAAAGCAGCATGAAAATCAAACCTGTACTCTTTGGTCTGTCTGTAAGATGAATGCAGGCAGTTGAGCCCTGTCCCCCTTTCTTAACACAGGTATTTTTAGCTCTACACTTTCCCCTAGGAGGAGCTCTTAAATGTAGTTTCTTTCTGTGTTGACACTTAAAGTACCTGCAAAAAAGAGGAGACTCAAACAACGTGTCCTGTCAGCATAGTGATAAGAAATTTTAGCCAGATTTCATGTCTTTGGTTACCTCAGAGAATACATTCTCAGAAGAATACCTTCTTCATGTTCTTCTTGAAGTTTCAAAAATACATAGCTAAGATACTCCTCAGTTGAAACAGTAAGATTTTCTGATGCAACATAGCAGCCTAAAACACGTGAAAATGGGAAGCCACCTCCTCCCCACCCCAATCCTGCCTTCTTTTTAAGCTTTAGTCAGTCCAACACTAAATATGCTCTGTTTTGTCTCACTGATTTCTTTGGAGATGTAATTGGTTTTTTATATATCTATTCACTAAAAATGAAGCTCCCCTAGCTTGGTGATGGTTCCTTTATGAAAACAGAAACTATAAGGCAAATCCGTATATGTGACTCCCAAGGCTCCCTATACAGTCTCTCTTCAAGTGGAGCTACAGCCTGGCCAAAGAAGCCAGCTATAGAAAGGACCTGGGAATAATCCTTTTACTAATGTTTTATGTCTTGTTATACCAAAATTTTATGTACTGATTAAGAGATTAAAATCAAAAACTTTTATAAGAGATTTCTGATCTAAAGTACTTGGATTCTAGTTTAACAAAGTAGAAAGAAATTCTTTGATAGAAGAGCTTCCCAGGAAAAGTCGTATTTTTTCCAGAAGAAACTTTCACTTTTTTAAAGAAAAACCATCTTATCTTTGACAAAGGGGGAAGAAAAACATTAAAAAAAATAAATCAGGCACTTCTAATTGTATCTGTAGTTCTTAATTATTTTAAATGCTTTAGGTAATTCAACTTACTGAGTCTTTTGTTGAAAGAACAAAACAGAAGCATGTGCAATTCCTTTCTCAAGCTAATTACTGACTTGGGGTTTTCTACACGTGGGATAACATAATGGAAAAACTGGAGCATACTATGCAATGTTAAGGAGAAGATGTTGTTATGGCATGCTGCCATCCCACGTCCGTGGCTGTCAAAATTCTTAGTACAGTCAGTCTTTATCCTGCTATGTCCATGTATCTTGTGTCAATGTACTCTTACATACCATAAATGTATAGAGACGGGGATGAAAAAGTTATATTTACTTTTTCTTTTTCTAGAGGGGTCTAGTAATCAACCTTTTGCTGAATGATTAACATTGTGGTTCTTGTCCTGAGAACTGATGACAGGACTCAGATGCTGTAAACTATTTTCTTTCAGGTACCATAATAGTAGTGATTTTAATATACTCACAGCTTACAAATGAATGTAAAAGAAACATGGACCTTCAAATGATCTTAGCTGAAACAAAAGCAGGTAATGTCTCCCATTTAATGTGTGTTATGCCTTCAATTAAAGCATATGTATAAACAGTTTATGTGACCTTGGCTGAGGCAGTGGCAAGAGTAACTGCAAGAAAGGAAAGAATTAATAAAGCCAAGGACAATCTAAACTGCTTTTCAGCAGACGGTGCTGACAGCATCAGAAAAAAACCCCAACACATTCCCTCCTGGACAAAATCGATGATCTTGAAAATCATCACAGAAGATCTAATCTTGAGTCCTTCTGATATACTTGCAATTGGGAGACTGCTGATGCACTGGAGTTTCTGGGCAGAACTCTACTCTGCAACCTGATTATTCACCCTGTCCCTACAAGTTCCATGGAAAAAGCCAGGCTATGTAAGACTTCATATTTACTTACCTTGTTTTCTTAAACAAAAGGATGAAAAAAACTACACATTTGTATCTGACTTTAGTTCTGTCCTCCAGCCCCCCTGCTCCTCGCTGCAGCAGAAATTTAACTGACTTAATTGAGGATAGATGAAAATATGCTGGAATGTAAAAAAAACCAAACTTCATTTATAGAGTTAACTTCCTTTTTCTTTTCTTTTTGCATTGTGGTTTTAATAGGATGCATTTAAAAAAATAATAATTTATATTGTGCATTGCTAAGAATAAATAAATCCTTTTTTTTCTTTTGGAAACAAGTGGTAGCTATAAGAGAATATAATAAACAGTCTCAAATGAGAGATTCCTAAAGACTGTAAATTTTTATGAAATGCCCTCAGAGGGCTTGTTTTCGTCAATTATCTTATTAGTATCATATTTTCCAATAACTTTAACAAGGAAGCTTTCTTTTGAGTGATAATACTGTGTAAGAATTTAATATTTATGCTGTAATGCACATCTGTTCTCATAATTTCACTGCTTATATTTAAAAAATAGCATTCTAAGTTACACACTTTCAGCTGGGTTTTTTTTCCACGTCCAAGCCAGGTTTGCAACTCCTGTATTCTGGGAGTTACAATATTCAGTCTGGTTTTTCAGCTTGGATATGAAGGTGATGAGCTCATTGACAGGCAAATAGCTGATGCAGTGCGAGTAGGTAAGTAATGGAAAAAACAAGACATGAGAGTTCCCTCTGACATCTTCCATGTTGGCAATTCCATTGCCCTAATAGACTATTTGCTACTTTCCCCCCACTTTGCACCTTTAGGAATTCATGAGAAAATTTAAGGAAAAGATAATCTTCAGGCTGACGAAGTTCTATATTCTAGAACTGACAGAGAAACCATGATTTCCTTTATAGGTTTTCATGGGTTTTAGGTTTTCTCTCTCCTTTAAGTGGGGGGGGGGGGAAGGGGGGCTGTTCTTTTTTGTGATGTTTAATACAGAATAAAATTAAAAATCTGTCCAACCTCTTCTTCTCTTTCTCCTCTCACGATAAAGATGTCACTATATTAACTCCTATCATCTGATGGTAAAAGACCTAAATGTATCCCCCTTGACACCCACTGACAGGCACCTTTGTATCACAGAAAGAGAGGAATAATTGGCAATCCTCTGATGATACTTGATTTTCCCTAATGGAATAGTTGTAGAATTCTTCAAGATGTCGTTAATAATTGTCAGTATGGGAACTGTTGCTGCCTGAAAAGCTCAGGAGCATTCACAGATGTAATGGCAGCATGGGCAGCCCTTTTAACACATTTTTCTTGTGCCAAGAACACTGCTGAATTAGCTGGAAAGGCATATGGACTTTTATTTTTTAGCATAAGCAATTGTTGTAATGAAATCTCAAACTGTGAAAAATTGCCATTGAAGTTAATCAAAGGATCAGTAAGAACTGAAGGATTTGACTTAGGAGTAATTTACAGTCTCAATCTGTCTTACACAAGATGACCTTGTAATTTTGTAAAGGTTGTCTTTATAATCAAAATTGGCTGTTGCATTTTAAAAATGGAGAAATAACTTTTTGATCAGGCTGTAGAAAAATATCCAGGGTATCTTAGAAACAAATTTGCATGACAAAGCCTCTTATTTGTTTAAATATAAAATTAAAGACTAAGCAAGGCAGAGTTTTAACATATATCCAAAGCCATATATCCAAACATATATCCAAGGTCTGTATATAGTCACAGTGACCTAGGGTAGAGCCATCATCTTGGGACAGCAAATATAATTCTCAGTCAAGTGGGAGGCAATTTTCCAAAGCAAATTTTCATTTGCCTCAATTTAATGCAAAAACAGTCTACATGATGCTTTTGAAATCCTTGTTCACGTGGTGATGTGAGAATAGTGTCAAACTTAACTTTTTACTTATGAGATGTGGAACAGTGAAACTTCTTTGGTGCACATGCTGTCTGCTTTAGAAGGTCATTTCTGAGCGTCGGGGGTCATATTCATCTCTTTCAGGCAGCGTAAATGCTCTGCACATTGGAGAGATGCCTGCAGTCCTGAAATGACATTTGTTGACAATTTAGGTCATGAAAACACAACCTATTTGAGGCTAGCTATTCAACTAATTAAAAATCATTGTGACCAATTGGAACTTAGAATCTGGTTGAATTCCCTAATATTGCAATGTGGGTATATTTCATGTGGAAACATGTCACATTTTCTTTTGCATACTGGTGTGTAGTGGATTCCAAAAGGATGGAGCTTTATGCATTTAGATCTTGTGAGCAAACAAAATATGGCTCAAATGGCTTTTTACAGATACTTGTCACAAAGTTTTTTCGGGAATACTTATTATAAAGCTTCCATAGCTAGTGCTGTGGATTTTATGCTGATATGAAATGATGGGGAGGGGCAGAGTGGAAGGAAAAAGTGGCAAGCAGTGTAGTTCTACCTTAGTATGGAGGCATGTACTAACTCTATAAACTGAACTTTGCTCTTGGCTATTGATCCTGAATTTTCTTGCCTCCAGAGATAATTTTTATGCTGGACATAACTCAAGACTTAACAGTAATACAGTCTTTACCTTTTGGACACCACTTGTAGGAAAAATGGCACGGTGAGGAGGAATTGTAATATAGTTGACAGCTCAAGTGTGAATTTAACCACTATTCCAAACTACTGGAAATAAAAAGATGTGTCCTGCTTTTGTTAAGAGAATAGAAAACTTCAACAATAGTGTCAAAAGCATCTTTCCCAGGTGACTTCTTGCAAATAAAAAAAAAAATTTTTTTTTTTTTAGAGAAGTGTAAGCATGAGCACAGCTGAAAGGAAGTTAGCACAGGTATTTCAGTGAGACAGGTGACTTCTTCCAGGAAACTCAGTACCTTGGGAGCAATGGGAGTTGAATGGAGTATCAACCCTTTTGTCAGCAAAAAGGCCATGACTATATGATGAGTACTTACCCCGAGGCAATGAGTAAAGTAGCCTTCTTTTCAGTATCAGAATGTGTTTAAAATCTTTTTTTAAAAAAGGGTGTGTGTATTTTTTTTTACTTATTGCCTAATCCATCTAATATATGATACAGCAGCTTGAGTTTTTAAGATGAAAAACATTATTCAGCAAAGGGATTTTCGCACCAAACATCCATCTTCAGCCTTCTTGTTTATGTGCAATGTATCTTTTGAGTGATGACTTAAGACTGTAAGCAGTGGATAATGTCATGAGAGTGTGCAAAAACTGGAGAAACTGAAAGCTGTGTCTTTGTTACAGGTAAGTCAATATACATTTAAACAGCATTTCTGTAACTGCCTGGAAGTCAATATGAAACTATTACTAGAGTCTGGATATGACAAGCGACATTTTTCAGCATTGAGCACAAAAAGTTGACATGTGAATAGAGATGGAAGGAGGGGAAAAGGAAATTCTGCTGTTCATCAAAAACTGGAGAGCACGTAAAACTGTCAGCTGTAGGAGGAACAAAAATGTCTTTTGCCTTCCTTTTCAGTTACTGCTGCCTAAGAGTCAGCAGACTAAATATGACCCATGTTCTGTGGCAACACTTGCAGTGTTGTTTTACATATACCATCTGGAGTTGGTACCTGGAACTGGACTGTTTGCAGTTGATACCCCAGAATTAATAAGTACAGAATTCCCACAGGTCTACATTGCTGACCATTTTGAAGGCCCTCCTCCAGGGAGATCTCAATCACACAGCCTATTTATTCTTGATTGAAGAGATAAGATGAACTGGAAAGAAAATATTCTCTTACGTCATTATTTGAACTGAATCCAGAGATGTGTTTTAGACTCACTGAATATAAAAAAGGATAGCAAGTGTTAGGGAAAGGAACTGGTGTAGTTACTTGACCCTGGCTGGACAGCTGGTCCCCACCAAAGCCCTTCTATCACTCCTGTTTCTTGGGTAGACAAGGGGAGAAAAGTTATGACAAAAGGCTCATGGTTGAGATAAGACAGGGAGGTCCAGACAGCAGTTCCAGTCATAGGCAAAACAGAATTGACTTGGGGAAATTGATTTGATTGGTAATAAATTAAACTAGAGTAGGTTAATGAGAAATAAAAATAGATCTTAAAACAACTTCTCCCACCCATCCCTCCTTCTGGGCTCAACTTCATGATTTTTTTTCTACTTCTTCGCCTCTGAGCAGCACAGGGAGTTGGAGAATGGGAGTTGTGGTCAGTTCACCATGCATTGTCTCTGCTGCTCCTTTCTCCTCAGGGGGAGGACTCCTCACGCTCTCCCCTTCCTCCAGTAGTAAGTAGGTCACTCCCATGGGAGACACTCCTCCATTAACTTCTCCAATGTGAGTCCTTCCCATGGGCTACAGTTCTTCATAAACTGCTCCAGTGTGGGTCCCTTTATGGGGTGCCAAACATCAGGAAAAGACTGCTTCACCATGGGTCCCCCACAGAGTCACGAGTCCCCTGAGAAAACCTGCTCTGGAACTGACTCCTCTCTCCACTGACTGCAGGTCCTGCCAAGAAGCATGATTCAGTGTGGACTTCCAACGGAGTCAGGTCACAGGCTCTTTCAGGCACCTTCATCTGTTCCAGATATGAGGTACTCCATAGGCTGTAGGTGGATACCTTCTCCTCTATCATCTTCCACAAGCTGCAGGGAGACTGCCTGCCTCACCGCGATCTTAACCATGGGCTGCAGAGGGATCTCTGCTCTAGTGCCTGAGGCACCTCCTCCTCCGTCTTCACTGATTTTGGTGTCTTCAGAATTGTTCCTCTCACATATTCTCAATCCTCCCTCTGAAGTTCCTGCAGCAGGTTTTTTTTTCCTTTTATTGCTGTTATCCCAGAGGTGCTGTCACCATTGGTGATGGGCTGAGGGTTGACTAGCAGGAGGTCTGCCTTGGAGTCAACTGGCATTGGCTCTCTCATAGGGAGAACTTCTAGCAGCTTCTCACAGAAACCACACCTGTAGTCCTCCTACTTCCAATCTTTGCCATGCAAGCCCAATGCAATTAGTGAAAATGAATGCAGTTGTGCAAATGAACTCTACCTTCAGCAACATGACTAGACAGAATTGATGATCAACAGCTGCAATGGTAAGCCGAGTACTAAAACTGATTCCTTTGTGATAGAAAATCAGAAGAGCATGCATGAGAGAGACTTTCTTTAATTGTACTATCTGTTTCAAATAGATTACCCTAATAAGACTTGAAAACTGTTTAGCCATTGTATACTTGGTTGTGCAATGTGCAGCACGTAAGACCAGTTATTTCAGTCCAGTTGCTGGTGAACAGCAACTTTTGTCCACATGAGGAAAAAAAGTGATTTTCAGAAGTCTTTGTCTGCTGAACTTAATAAATGTATATAAGGCTGTACATTCTCCTCTGCACAATTGTTCTTGATATTTGGAATAGCAAGGAAATAGAGGAGCGGCTGCCGCAGTGTAAGGGGAGCTTGTCACTTCAGAAGCAAAGCTTCTTCTGTGAAGAAATACTATTTCAGCAGATGAGCATGGGACTCCATATCTTATCTGAAGTTCTCAGAGATTTGTGGTTAGACTCAAAAGCAAATTTTCAAACTATCAGCACTGTGCAAATTCTCTTTTGTGTGTTCAACTCTAGTGGGTTTTAAAGCATTATTGTTGTTAAAAATCTTGCTACTGTGTCACAAAGCTGATAAATCAGAATAGAGGAAAAATACAGAGCCTTTCCCTGAACTCATAATGCTGAAATTCTCATTAGGGACAACACACAAGTTCTTAAAAGACTCCCAGCATGGCAGTTCAGTGACCTAGCCAGCAACCTGCACTTGAAATGATAATCCCATTCACTTTACAGTGTTTGTCTCAGGGAGCCGTAACTAGGTATTTTGCAGAGGCATGTGTGTTAGGACTAACGCGTGCTTTAAACTTTAAAGGGAGTCAGGGTTTGACATTCATTAAAAAGGAAAGTTAAGACTTGAGCACTGAGTTTCTGCATTAGATTATGCTCCAAGAGATTATAAACACAATGATTAGACATTTTTCATATGATTAAAGCTTTATATTGCCAGGGATTAATTGCTTTCCATTAGACTCTACAGACAAAAGAACTTGCTTGGGACTGTAAATTGAAACAAAATGGCTGATTTCATGTGACTCATTACTCTCAGAAGCAGAAACAAATAAGAAAAACCCAAGATATGTCTCAGTTAAGGAAGTGTGTGCTGTAGATCTGCTGTCATATAAAAGAGAGAGTAACGTGTAGCAACAATATAAAAAGCTCTGAACTTTGACATCTGACTGATGTTATAAAGTCCCATTCGCTTTATTGCTTGCTATGCAATGCTAGTCACACTTGAGGTCACTTTCCTGCTGGTAGGTATTTCTCTCTAGTTCCTCCTTTTTAATTTTATTCTTTTTATTTTCCAACAACCGAAATGACAAGTGATTTTGTATTTAGTTTAATTTTATCTGTCATAGGTAAATATCACTTAATTGCTTCAGTCATTAATGAGGAAAAGCTATTAAGAGGAAAAAATTGTGAAAGAATCCAAACACAAGTTGCAATGAACCCCTTCAAGGGGGAGGATACAGACTGTGCTTTGATGAGTTGGTTTTTCTCCCTTCTGTTATTTCTGTGAACCTCTTCTGTCTGAGTTGAAAAATACCATCCCAACTGAGCTTGCTTTTTGTTGACACAGTTAACATGTGGCACACAGCACAGTTTCTTACACTTAGAAATTACCATTTTGTTTGAAGGGACCTCAGGTATTTCATATTTCCATCGTGATTGTGAACACACAACAAGTGAACTCCTTCAGGGCTGCAACAAGCATTAAGCTTGGCAGTGGAGAACATGTAGTGGGAGATGATGCCATTTACATGCTTTTATAGCCTGTGAGTGTAATGTGCTTTTTTTCATTTCATTGACATCGTTACTTTGCTATGTTAGAATTTGGGGGTTTTTTTGACAGACCTCAACTTCCTATAGAATTAACTGTCTTATTCTGCATTAATAATCATAAGTCTGAGATGATATGCTGATGCCCTAATTTTTTTCTCTTTTTATTTTGATATTTCTATTACTTTCCATAAAGTAACTAGCATATATGTTTCCTTTAGTTTTGCTGATTAGGTGGTTAAGAGAAGACAATGAATGCATAAATAAGAGGGGTTGGAAATTAGCCCTGTCCGTCTATTAAGAGTTGAAATTAGTTTCTTTATATTCTTGAAAGTTTTCATTAATGCTATGCTCTGTGCCAATTACTGTGGTGCGGGTTTTGTGTTTCTGTACCACTGTCATAGTACTCAAAACATGAAGTCTCCACACACAAGGAGCTGCTCTTGCTGTCATGTAAAAGGTAGAAACATTAGTTTGGTTCTGTGGGATAATTTCTGTCATTTGTGTCATGTGGCAACTGCCCTTTAGAGAGTCTCGGTCTAGCTCTTCAGAAAAATGAATGCAATTGTCAGAGGAACGAAGGTAAAATTTCTTTGATGTTCCTACTCTGTTTGAGGATGATAGTAGGGAGTTTATATCACCTCAATGTTTCCCAGTTATAACCTATGCCCTCACCTAATCATGCAGTTTTGGAAAAGGGGCAGAATGTAGACAAAGGAACCACAACTTCTAATTCCCCTTGGATTTTTCAGTCTGGAAATATACTTTCTATTTTTGTTGTCTTTTTTTTACAATTACACCAATAGACGCTATCTGGGCTCACTCTTCCATGAATCTATGTCAACCAAGTTTTTCCCTTGGAGCAATGGAGCATTCTCACACCCTGCTAAATAAGGTAGGCTTCCAACTTCTTTATTTGTTAGAAACTCTGATTTAAGACTGACTTATTTGTGAGATACTGTCTAAATCTGTTCTATGAGGTAATGTTATTGAATGAAAAGTTATGAACAAACTTTAATTTAAAGATAAAGTTCTAAATCTAAGCCTACCTCAGGAGGAAATAGCATTTTTTTATGTAAATAGCATGAGATTAACCTGATCTACATGCCCAAAGAAACCTACAAAAGTTCACTTTATCTGTATTGACAAAAGTTTTGCAATAATAGCTGTTGTGTCTATACAAGCTGATCCTAACCAAATAGACATTTGCATGTTAAGCCGGATTGAGATTTGTATGAATGGCAAAAGATGCTATTTTGAATGTTTATCATGTTCTGCCTTATGCTAATGAAAACTAATCTTAGTATTGCTTGCCGAATGTACTAACCAAGGAAAATGAAGCAATATTTCTTATTTGTCTTCTGTTTAGCTTATTTAGTTTTATTTGGTTTGACTAGACATGAGTCTTAAAATATGTGGTTGTTGTGGTTTAGCCTCAGATGACAACTAAGCACCGCACAGCAGCTCCTTCACTCCTCCCCACCAAAAAGAAGAAAAAAACCTCATGGGTTAGGAGAAGGACAGTTTGCTGGGACAGCAAAGTGAGAAGGAAATAGCAACCACAGTACTTATAACAGGGTACATAAAGTGAGTGATACACAATGCAATATTCTCACCATGTGCAAACCAATGCTCAGCCCTTCCCCAAGCAGTGACCCCCTCCTCCCCTGCCAGCTTCCCCCCTCCTCCTTGTATACTGAGCATGATGTCACACGGTATGGAATATCCCTTTGGCTGGTTTAGATCAGTTGCCCTGGCTGTGTCCCCTCTCAGGTTCTTGTGAAAACTAACTCTATCCCACCTCAAAATCAGGACAATTATATTTATGGTTAAAGAAAAGTTTCTTTGGAGCAGTTGGTGGCCTGGCCATATATATTTGCTTTTAAAGAAATGTGCCTTTTTCTAAACCTGGTGCCCTTTTGCTGTGGACAATTAATATATTAACATTTGCTAATAGCTTAGTTGATACTTTGGTCTAGTGTTTAGATACTGTGTATATGACCTTTTTGGTTCCTCTAGTCTTTGTTGTTTTTCATATTTCTCAACCTGAATTCAAGCGATGGTCATCTAAATCTTAATGGTTCTATAACAGCACCAAAGTTACTACCATAAGTGCTTAATATTTCATGTACAAAATTTGCTGTTGAGCATTTTGTTTGATTGATGCATCATATTTTCTATTGTGATACTTAAGTAATTCACCTGCTGGGACTTTACTTGACTTATTTCAAGTCATGGAAAGGGTATGGCTTTATTTGTTTACTAAGCAAGATATCTGTTGTGCCAGTGACAACCTGTGCAAGATGTTCATGTTGTCTTTGGACTGTTCCTGCTGACTTGTATAAGCAATCAGAGGTTTGCATAGTGAAAAAACCCTCACTTTCTAAGAAAGATTTGGAGACCTATTTCAAAACAGCATCACTGTTTTGTGACCAAAACTGCATTCACCTCATTAAGTCAATAAAGCTGTAAACCAGCACAGCATTTTCTAGATTAAATTTTCTTTGTTGGAACCAAATTTTCTCCCTAAATATTTTATGAAATACAGACTAAAAGACAGTAGGTATTTATATTGTTAACAGCCTGCTAGAAGAATAATCTATATCTGTGTTACTTATTAAGTATGCAGTGGAAGTAAATAAAACTGGTCAGAAATAGTTGTCTACAGCAGATCAGAACTTATTCACTCAGAGTCTTTCTTAAAAATATAGTTGCTCAGAAAGTGCTCCTTGTTCCTTAATTAACCATCTTGCTCTGACACAGTAAACAAAGTTTTCTGACAGTGTAGAGCTGTATCACTTCACTCTCCAGCAGAAACCAAGCTGTGATACATAGTGAGTTTCCGAGAGCAGCTGCAGCAAGAAATTCTTAGCTTTTATGATTTTGCATATATTGACTTAAGCATTTGACTTATCAAGCACTGAGCACTTTTGGAAGCAATTTTCCTGTAGATCAGGGCAGGTTTTCTTTTTTCCTGGGGTACTAGTATTTTTTAATGCAACTTTCAGCTAGCCAAATGGATCATTCTCCTGAGCTGCATCTGCTCAACAATCAAAAAGAGGACCGGGGTGGGGAGAGGGGGGTGGAGGGGGTGGGTGGGGGGCGGGGTGGAGCTGGATATGCTCCTGATCTTGTTGATTTTTCTGAAGGCTCAGAAAAGCCCTAATGTGCACTAGATATTGAGTGTCAGTAACATTTTAGCCCAAATTAACTACTGCTGAAGCTACAAAAAGGCAAATAAAAGCCACCCTGGGCTTTTAACTGACAAGGAGCTGTGTGCCACTGGGAGCTCTGCTGAATGATCTCTGTGCAGTCTGTCTCAGGCTCTCGGCAGCCCCCAGGACCTTGATGCAGCAGGAGGGCCCAGCATGTGGGGCTGCGGGATGCCAGCAGCCCTGTTGGCTGCACTTCGTTGTTCTTTTCCTAGCTCTCTATGGAGCCTATGAAAGTATGACGCCTGACCCTTGTAAAGACAGTTTTCAATGAGAGTAGGAAAGCTGAAATCAGAGGCCATGGTTGAAATCTACAGAGGTGTTTTTCAGCCACAAAGTGAGATGTTACTTGACTGTTAGCTCAACTCTGTATCGGCATCTTTAGAAAAAATAAAATCCCTTTGGATCAAAGTTGAGGCTGATGTCTGATCTGTGCACTCAACAGCAATAACTCACCTGGTGTGCCACACGGAACCCTGATGATCTTTCCAGATGCCACAAACCAGGACCCAAAACATAAAGAAAAGATTGATGTGGCTCTGCTCCGGTGCCAGTGATGGAAGTTGTCTGTGTCCTGAAGGTGCATCCAACCAGCCTTAGAGGCAGGCTGCCTGATACTGGCAGTGCTTCCCAGGGAGATGGGCTAGAGGTTGCACTCTGTGGAGAAGGTGTAAAGAAAAATATTGCTGGAAAAAACAGGTTGCTAAAGATGGGATGCAGAGCCTCACTATGAAGCACTCTTCTGTCATGAATATTTGTAGCATCCTTGTCATAACTTCTAATTGAAGCACCTTCTGTAGATCTTATTTTACTGTCTATGATACAGAAGATGGTAATGTGTCCCCTATGCTGGTCATATGGTCTGGGACATATCCCAAAACCTCAAAGTACTGACTGGGATTTAAAAGGGCTAGAATACAGGCATCAAGCTCCTGACTCTTTTTTACCCAGTACATGGCACACATTTTGTTTAATAGGAGGAAGCAGTAGCAGAATGTTATTGATCAAGAATAGCACAGACGTCCCCTAGATGTAGGACAGGAATTACGTTACCTGTGGTTGGAGAAAAAAACCCAGTTCGCAGTAGCTCAGTTTCACTCATGTTATCTTTGAGGGCAGCCAAACAGATGGGGGGACAGAGCTAGACACGAGTTCTGTACTTGTGGGGTGATCCGGCGTTAGTTCTAACTCTTCAACTTCAGAGATGCGGCCATTAATAACTGTAGGAAAAGGAAAGGCATGCCTTGCTAGCTTTTGGTGTAGGATTTATTATCTTTTCGTATGAATAAATTAGAAGATAATTTTTAAAGCTGTTTTTTCTTTTCCAGTTCCAGGAAATTCACCTAGCCAGTTTTTCCCTTGCTGAAAGAGAAGGCTCCTGAGTATTGTGAGTACAGTATTTTGTTTCTCATACTTTATCTCCCTGAAGACTGAGATGCTCACAATTTCTCATGTATTGATTAGTTCTTCATTTAAGCTGTTATGAAATACCTCTGAAATAGTTGTGGGTTGTTTAGTTTTTCCTTTTTTCCTGAAGTTAAAGATATCTTAAATGGATGAACCTTATTTAAGGATCTGCAAACTGTAAAGTAATAACACTGTTCAAGTATCAACTGTGTGCTAGTGAAGGGGCATATCTTAAGTTTAAAAAGGCGTTTCATAATGATACATAAAAGTAGTACATCTGAGTTCTACTGTGTATTCTAGCCCATATAAATGGGTCTGGGAAAAGTGATTCATCCTTTCAATGTACTGCGTCGCTAGCAGAGTCATAATTTTGTTGGTGTTCCAGTCCTAAGAAAATGCTGTAATCATTCCATGCTACTAACTTGCTAAAGTTAAAGTGACTCTGAAGACTTAGATGGATGAGTGAAATGTGAATGTTAAGGTTAGGCAGATGTTTAGGTAAAGAGTGACCTAATTTTGCTGGATGTTGTTCTGTTCTTGAGCGAACTGTTTTCAGCTTTGCTGTCTAAACAGTGACAGGGATGAGTTGCCTTTTTATCAGCCTAGTGTTTGTGTGTGTGTGAAAATCTAGATCATATGCAATTAAGCATGATGTTAGTGCTTTGTCAAATCTAGACTTGAATGCAAAAACATTATGTACTTTCCCTAGAGAAAACTTGAGAAGTCAATAGAACACACTGAGACTGTGGTGTTGAAACATGTCCCTTCAAAAATATTTTAATAAGTCCCATTGCATGGCTTGCTTTATTAAAAATTCACATTAATTTATTATCCCTTTTGTTTATTATCTTAATTTCTGTTTGTCAAAACTGGAATCAATGCTTAAACATCATCATTTATTATCCAATTTATAGAAAGTCTATCTTATACTCCTCTCTTTCTAAACTTTGGGTTACAATCACTTCTTAGTATCAGAACAAAAGCAGATGGGTTTTTTGCAGTTTTCAGTTATGCAATGTTCCTCTCCTGGTCCAGAAGGTAAAAAAAATAATATTTATATACTTGAAAGATAGTTTCAAAACTTGATTCCCTTGCACTGGATGCTCTCTGAGTGAATGCTGGGTTTTTTGGTTGACTGCACTGTCTAGTCTTTCCTGTAGCTGAGATGTTATTTGGCAAAGAATCCTCTTCTTGAGACTAAACTCAGAACAGCAGTATCTCGTATTTTCTCTTAGAAGAGAAAGTTTTTTAATGGCTACGTCCATATAGATAATTTTCTCTGCTCCATGTGACTGTGGACTTCATTGTATATGCTATGATTCCAGGAAGTATGAACTGGAAGGCAGGGCCCTAATGTGATAGTTCTTAATTATTTACAACGCTGAGTGTTTTTTAATGGGGCTGATGTTCCTCTGTTCCAGACCATTTCCCCCATCTCTTCCCTTCAAAACTCCACAAATAATGGGAGTGTAGCATTGTTTAGTACTAATACTTCTTCTCTCAGCTCGTAAACCTTGATGATATTTATTGGATGGCGTGGTGGATATTTAGACTTTACACCTTCCAACTGCTTCTCTGTTGTTTGTTTTTTTTCTGAGGGACAGTTTTGTTGACTGGAGATCTGTGATTCCTATGCATGGCTTGCACTAGCAGGATTGAAAAGTAAAGCCATACTTAATCACCTAGTAATGATGCATAACTTGGAAAATGGAGAGCACATCTGTTGTATATCTTACTTTGGCTTCAGTTGCAGCTGAAGTGTCAGCCCTAATTTGCAAAGGGCACTGCTCTGCTTTTCAGGGCTCTATAGCCAAAAAGATACATTCTTCTGTTTCTCAAGTTCATGTGTATCCCTCTCATCTAGATTCTTCCTGGAATACACTCAAAGTACTCTAAGCAGAAGAGCAGTATCAGCATCTTACAAATGAGGAAACTGAGCCACCAGAGCATGGTAGAGACCACTAACACTTAACAAGCTATGTACTCAGCTACAAGGAGGCTAAAGTCTCCGGAGTCCCATGCAAATTATCTCAGTAGAGAACCAGTCTGGAAATTCTACTAAGGAAGAACATTCCAGATTAGCTAATTCCGCCATATGTCTGTACTAGGGTTCAGCTGGCTTCTTGAAGTATTATTTAAATGTGAACATTGTACCTTAGGTCTTGATATGATGTGTTCTACCAGCTTTGGACAAACATGAATTCATGCAAATATCGATAAGGAAAACATTTTATAAAACCCCAAAAAACAAAAGAAGCAAACTGATGTTTAATGTATCTTTCCATGTGTGAAAATTAGCATGTTCCCCATGCTGCTGTTCTTGGGCTGTGTACTTCTTGGTTGTGTATTTCATGATGTAAAATGTTGTTTTTTCCATGACTGAATGTAATGATACTTGGTGAAGGCAATTACAGTAAGATATTTACATTTTTAGGGAACTATAAAAGTGGGCCAAACACAAATATTTCACCTGAATGTTAATGTTCCAAACAGTAGGGAATGCAGAACAGCGTTGACAGGAAATCTCTGCTGCTAATGTGAGATGAGCTTTATGGATCCGTGAAAATAAATAAATAATTCTCACCAGAGCAAAACACATTAATAATTAAAACCAAATACTAGAACATAGCTCAGGAGGTGTCACCATATACAGTTAGTGTGACTCATGCAATAAGAACCTCTTATTTTGTTTGCTCTAAGTGTGGTTCAGAATTCTTTGCTGTTTCGAGCATGCCCTGGCTTCTGTGTATCCCAGTATATCCTAGCTACTGCTCTTCAAGTCCAGCAATAGGGAATACCCCTCATTTCTTGGAATAAACAGAGTGCAAGTATAAATCTCCCATCATGAAAGTCAATAATCAAATAATATCATTCCAGATCTGGGAAGGGAGTAAGCAAAGCCCAGAGTGAGCAAACCTATCTTTACAGACAAAATGGAGGTGATAGGATGCTCAACAGGCTGTAATTTTGTACTAGAACATTTGAGAAGCAGAACTTAAAAGGCAGGTGACTGACTTTTTTTCAAGACCCTCATTTGGATAAGGAAAATTTCTCCTCGTGTACATGCTAACACCTGCGTGCTTGAATTCAGTGTCTGATTGCCAAGCAGGATGCTTTCAAAACAGTACCATTCCCTACTATTTTTCTTACATGTTAACTGAGTACTGGTATAAAGGAAAAGAATATGTATAGCACAGAATTGTTATTTTGACAAGGTGTAAGCCTATAATTTTTCAGCAATGTCTATGTAGTAATTTCACACACATGTTTAGATGCCTTTTGGGAGATACAAGCACCTAGTCTAAAAATTTCTCTTTTCTGAGGTGTTTTCCTAAAAGGGGGTTTGAGCTTCTATGAAGCAAAAAGAGTTAATTGAATGAAGAGCATTTTGCTAAACTAAAGGGGTTGTGTCAGTATTCTAATTATTGTGGACAAACCTAATTAACTTACTCTCACACTCTGGATGTCTATTTATGCAAATTGCAAGAGGAGGGGAAAGGAATCCTTTCTCTGCAATGAACTCATCAGTGCAGGAAAGCTCTCAGTGGAAGATTAGTTTGGGAAAATTAGAAGTCAGACTTGGCTATATTCTTTAATGGAAATATAATCAGCAATACATCTTTATGAAATGTGCACTGCCATCACATAATACCCACTTGGAGGTGAGGTAAGGGCTGGAGGCAGTAGTCCAAAATCATTAACATCCCCCAGGTGAATATAATAGGATGATAAATGCTCACTGGGAAAGGATTCATTTCAGTTTTCAAATGGTTTTGAAAGTAAAACAGAAAGTCAGTCATTTTAAATGAATTTAGTCAGCTCCATGCTTTAATTCAGTAATGAAAGACTTCACGTCCATCTATCCACAGTGTACTCACAATGCCTGAGATAGGTGGTGGCAATATTTCTGCTAGTTGCAGTCCACCAATGAAGTATAGGAATCATTCTGCTGTACATCTTGATTTATGTAGTAAAACTGAAGGTGGTCTTCTGTAGCACAGTATCAATCGATTAAGTTTCTTTACTGGAACAGAATAAAAAGGCCCAGTCTCTGTCTGGGTTTTTGAGTCAATAGACTTGCCCTGACAGCTCCCTTTGTTTTTATTTCTGCCAGGAGTGATAGGGACAGGAGTGGATGAGAAACAAGTGTTTGTAATGCATATTTTAAAACACTTTAGAGAAGGAAAAAAATGGCTTGGCTATTTTAGTTTTAGGATGAAGGAACCAATGCTTTATCATAAAAATAATGCTTTTAATGCTTTTAATAAAAATAAGACATTTGGAGGCTGTGTCGATTTTGGGAAATCTTTGTTTTTCCATTTTTTCCTACAGCAATTGGCGCTTTGTGGATCACAGCAGAACAGACACTTGATTTTATTTGGCTCTCTAAAGTATCATTAACCCCAGAAGATTAAGTCTTCTAGGATATAGACTATACAGGTCATAACATAGAGAATATAATCATTGTGTCGCTTGATTTTAAGCCTTAATTTTTTTTAAGCATTATTCCTATTTTAGGAGATATAAAAGAAGAGGAAGCACTGTTTCTCTACTTCTAAAAGGATATAAGAAAATGTTATTTCTTTGTCTGAAGAACTGGGCTTTGAGAGGGTTGTCAAAAAGCAAATACCCCCATGGAAATATCATTTGCAATTCACATGAGCTATTTTGGTAATGAATCAGAGTCCAGTATCTAGACTATTCATTACTGAGCAAAATGGGGCATTTTTGACCTCTGCTTAGTGAAAATATGCTGCTACAAGTGGATCCAAATGGACAATTTAACTGTTTATGTACAATTAGTTGCTTAGAGAAGGAGGATAGCTTCAGCTTTACTCCTTATTGTATTTATTGAAGAGTTTAGTTTTTCTAGACAAATGCCTTGTGCACTTTGCAGTGTGTCAACACACTTGCACCCTTATAAGGGTGGGTCCACCTAGCATGCTGTTAGTAAAATAGCAGCAAATGACAAACTTGGAGTTTTTTCCTTTGACTTATAGCTAAACAGAGAAACATGAAATAAGATATGTAGGGAAGTTTGTACTTGTACTGTTTGCTGCAATAAAAGCAGTAGTATTGTTTGTGCATGATGTTTTGTATCAAAGTGGTACTTAAAATAGTGTCATCTTTTCGAAAGTCCATTTTAGGTGCAATGGTTTCTCCAAGCTCTAATTCTCTCCTAATGGTCTTCTCATGCATCTGGTAAATATCCACCTGTTTAGCAGATGTTTAGGAATGCTTCAGTATCTGTTTAGGCAAGGTATGACCTAAAACTCTTAGAGAAGCAGGAATGCAGTGTTTTTTACTCAGAGTGAGCATTAAGCATTTACTCCTAGCATCCAGTATTGGAAAGAAGTGTTAATAATGGGATAAGCTGAAAAGCAGCAAGTAGGTTCAATGTAGCAACTTGCTATACAGATGCATAAGAATACATGCACATGGTAATTTAGTGGATAAGTGAGAATCCTTATTAATACTGTGAGTTTTTCAAACCATCAGGGAGTGAACAACACCACGTGATCTAAAAAAAAAATCAATGAACTGCAGGTAATGTGCCAGGTAGTCAAGAAAAGATGGGATACGTGACGCATGGAGTAAAAGGCATGTGGTCCATCTCAGTTGTAGAAAAGGCAGTCCGTGTTGGGAGTAAAAATCATATTGTCAAACCTTACCTGAAAGGCAGCTATGCTGGACACTAGCCAACTTGAGTTCATACTGTTCCCAAATCTGGGGCTTGAAGGAAGCTAGTTACAGAATAATATGTATATACTTTTTTTTTTTTTGTGAGGAAGGAATGTTCTTTGTTAGATATGTTTCTCCTAAAAGCTTTTCAGGGAAAACACAGTGATGAGTTTCTGGACGCTAAGCCTGGCATCCATTTTCAAAGGATTTTCTTAGGCCTTGGATCCTGCCACTAGTATATATTTCACCTGTTAGAATTGCTACACCAGTTTTTGGCAGGACAGCTGGGCAAAATGCTTGTGATATGTCAGAGGTACCTGACAGACTGCCACTGCTAAATTACTTAAGGGGCATACCTACAATGGCCATTTGAATCTTTCTGTTCAGTAATACAGTGAACATGTTATCCTTGACTGAGAAAAATGTCAGATCTGTTGGAGAAGCTGACTCGATTGCCTACAGGTAACCTGCCTTTAATTAAGGGAGCTGGGGAAGGAATCTTCTCTCCCTTCAGGAATTCTCTACCACCATTTTCTGTTAAGCTTATGAGAGAGATCTTGGAGATGGTTATCTTTTGGAAAGCCTTTAACTCATTCAGGTACTAATTGTGTGTACAGGTAATGGAATATAAATCATCCCTTTTTTTAGAGTGGCAGATGAGTTGAAGTATGGTACTAAGGTCTCCTTTGTGTCTGCAAAGGACTAAACTGACTTTCTCCTGACCACCTTTGCCCATATTGGGATATCCAGAATTATAATTCAAACCTTAGGGTTTTTTGAGGTATGTGGTGATAGCATTTAATCACCCCAGGAGCATAAAAATGTTGTGAGGTGTAGTCATTTGACAAGAGAATGTAATAAGAATTATGGGATAACCATCAAGTACAGGAGTCCCTGATGCAATTAATTGTTTTTGCAAGTGATATAGAGCATAGAAGCTTGAGATTCAAAAATGCATTTTTGCTGCTGAGCTCTAGAGTTATAAAAACTCTTTCATATTCTTCTGTATTAAAAGAAATAAATTTTGAAGAAGAAATAGCTTAATATACTCATAACTTTAAAAGCACTTGACAGTTCTATGCTGATCTTCTCATAATGGCATTTTGCAGCTGTAGCTTTGTGAATCTGGAGATGAGAGCCAGGAGAACTGTGCTGAGAGTTAGGCTTAAGAAAATTAGGAGAATGGGATCTGAAATTAAAACTCACTGGGCAGATTTCAGGCCTGGAAACGTGGGTTAGTCTAGACATTAGTATGAGAAAATGAGAAGGACTTATCTTCAAACTAAAGGCACTCAGGTCTGCACCTCTCCAGCTTGATGGGCTGGACCTGAAAACACAGTTACAGAAATCTACATGAAGACAGGGTGCATCTCCCACTTTATAACTGGAATTTTCTGGCTGTTCTGGTTTAATGGAGACTTTTAGACTTGAAGATAAGGGATTACACCCGCAAGCCAGTCCATTCAGTGGAAGGACATTGAGGGCACTGTTCATCCTCTAGATTGCTGAAAATTGTCATCAGAAGTGCTTCAATGGTCTTAAGGATGGAATCAGTTAAAATACCCAGCAGTGCTATCTGCTTGTCCTACAGAGTTTAGGCTGAATTTGAATTTTGGAAAGTTAAAACCTCCAAGAATTTTAATTAAAGACTCTTACTTTTTTCTTCACTGGTGTTTCTTCATTTAAGAACAATATTTGAGTTTTAAAAGTTCAAAGGTCTTAAGGATTTTTTTTTTCTAATTTTGTTATTGGTACTTGTAAACCTCTTAAGTAAATGTTCAAAGACCTGTGTCTTCTGATGCAGTGCTGAATTACCACACAGGGTAAGGAAGACCTCACTTGAAATCTGTATGCATATAGATATCAGCTTTAGAAAACTGAGGATGAATTACCATTGCCTTTCTGTTATAGCCAAGCTCTCTATTACGTGTAATAGACTTAAGTGTCATTCTTAAAATTAGAAACTAGGAAAAAGGGAAAAATATCTCCTAGATTAGGAGGAGAAAAGACGTATGTCACTCTCAATTCATGCTTCTGAATTCTGCAGCTCTCCTGGAGACGTGGGCAGCAGCCTAAACCAGAATGATGGTAACTCAAGAAGGAAGAAAATTTTTACTTGACTCCTTCAAGGATTGTTCAAGCTGTAAATCAGGACAAAGAACATAGACTAAAATGCAGGATGCCATCTCTCTCTCCTTTTGTTCCAGGTTTCTCCTCTGAAGTTACCCTGGATTTGGGTTTCTGTAAGTAGGCTGCATTTCTTAGTAATTCTGGGACTAAAGACAAAAATGAAAGTGAACAAGATATGGTATTTTATGTTAAAGACCAAATTTTGAAGTAAGAACATGGTTGGGAATGAATATGTGGGGAGCTGTATGCTCATTTCATCCACTGCAGAGTACCTTCAGCAAGTAAACAATAGAAGTGCTTTTAACTGTCAGGATGATGTTGTAAAACAGCAAAACCTTCGTGTTTCTGATCTAATAGAATTTGGTGGTAAGCCAAATATTCCACACAAAAGGTGGTCTTTCTGCAAGGTCCAATTTGTCCTCCTTTAGCAGCTGGATGTAGCTTGCCAGACAATAGTGATGTGGTGTGAGTGAGGGGCCAGTGTGATGATGCAGAACAAATTAGTCTGCTTTGGGCTTTTTCCAATGGACAGTTACTTTAAAATGTGCTCAGTTTCCCATTATGCGGCCTAAAAGATTGAAGCCATGTAATCAAAATATTATCTTAATTACACTAATTACAGACCTTTACACTGAGAGAAATCTCAGGGTGTTTCTAATGTGAGCAGCTAATTAAGGTCTAGTAGAATAATGACAATATAATTGCTTATGTTTGTGTGGAGGTGTCAATTTAGAAACAAACTTGTACATAACCTGCTACAGGATGGTAAAAGTAGTCATATTCCTAAGTGCACTTGAGATAAAAGTGTATATATTTATTTTATTATCTTCAGCCAGGAAGTGACATATCTTTAACTTAGGGTTCTTTATTGTGAACTATTTGTTATACTGTCCTTCTAGATTGATGCAGTTGAGTTTTTTTGTAAAGTAGGGTAAATAAATGTAGCTATTTAAATTAATTTTGCAACCAGGTGAATGCTTATTTGTTTGTCATTTGCAAAGCTGCTTTAAAGTTTTGGCTAAAGAATCCATTTCAAAACCTGAGAATAGCAGGCATTGAAGGCAGATAGACCTCTGCTGGGTGGTCACTTTTTCACTTGTGAAGGAGATTCAGTTACACACTTCAGGTCTTTTGAGAGTAAAGTTTTAGTGCTTTCTTTTGCTATTGGAGATGTGAAAATGTAGGGATTTAATATAGACCTTGGAGGAAAGGACATGCCAAACAAAGTACATGATAAAGAGATAGGGACTTTGGGTTTTTTTCTAGACCTCCCCCTTATGCTTCATACGTATATTGGGGGAACTTTCCTAGATTGTATGAGTAGTTGCGATTGGTTTCACTTCGGGCATGGAGCCCAAAGATCCTGTTCCTACTCAATTTAAGGCAGAATTAATTCAGAATTTTTGGCTCACAGGCAATGTTAAAGCTTCATTTCAGTTTGGAGGAGGAGAAGCCTGAATACTGTTTTGTTTTAATTCCTATTTAGTTTTAAACTGCTTCCCAAATGTAACTTTCACAGGGAAAGGAATGCGTGGCATGTTGGTTAACCTAAGCTATTCAAAACCTGGCAGTTTCTGGCTGAAATGGTCCCTAATTTCTGTTAATAACAGTGACAATGCAAGTGCTGGAAACCTGGCTGCCAAGAGTCACTGGGCCCTGGAGGCAAGCACAAGCCTTCATTTCCTTGAACAGTCTCTCCTGGGAGGCCCAGGGGCACCATTTTTGCCAAGCCGGGGCCCTAGGCATGCACCAAGTAGAGAGAGGGACCAGCATCCCTGCTGCCTCGTCTGGACTCCCTGGGCATCACCTTGGCCTGTGCCTAGTGGGGTGGGGGAGATCCTGCCTGGCTGATGCCTAGCAAAGGGGGTAGTCATGCTTCCCCTGTACTGCACCTTTGTAGCTCCTTCCAGCTGCTGGGGACATGAGGCCTGGCCCAGGAGCTGCAAATCTGTACTGAAACCATTGCCTGCTTATAGATTAGGGAGGATGTGCTAGAGCCAGGAGGGTCCAGTGTTGACCAAACTTGGAGGGTATCTCTGCCAAAAGGGACTGCTCTGTTGTGGAGTGAAAGTCTACCCTGTGCCATCAGCTGCTCAATAATCCTTAGTTTAAAAAGAACAATTTTTTTTAAAAACATCTTTTTTTAAGGAGCTTAAAACTCTGTGCTGTGAAATAATCTGTTTTCTGCGAAGACACAGCCAAAGGCCCCTCCTGTTGCAGACTGAGAATACTGTCTATCCTGCTCTGCTTTCTTGTCATCTCTGGGAGAGATTCTGCCAATTTCCATGATGGAGTTATTTAACAAAATCACATTGATCACTGGAAACTGATGCTTAGCGTTATTCTGTTTTATCTGCGCGTTTCTCACAGATTAATGCCGACCTTCAGAATATGTTCAGTACTGTTTGGGTGCTGTAAGTATAGATTTAAATCTGCTGCTGAAATGAGGTATGAATCTCCAGACTGTTGAGCACTGGTAAGAACGTCTAGGTTTCCATTTCAAGGGATGTAACCCTGAAAATTATAGATAAATATGCCAGATAAATATTGACATTTGTTTGTGTAGGGATGGAGCCAGGAACTAAGGGCTTTTTGATGATTTTTTAAAAATTATATTTCGAGGAGATCCGTGTTCTATTTGTTATGTTTAAGCCTGTATTTATTGTGTACATTTGATGTTGATCTACAAGGAGACCTGCTGTGCAGAATGGATCCAAGTGAAATAACTGAGCTTCTAAATCTTTGATAATTTCTGCTGTGGGATTCTGCGGAGTTTTATGCAAGTTTGTGTGTTTTATAAACAAGTAATCACTGTTTGTCATTGTGAGAGACTGCCTTCCTCTCATAATTTCTGAACTAATTTTAGTAGACATGGCATACTTTGGAATAAACATTCACAGTGCAGCCCAGCTGGGCATACAAACTTGCAGGGCAGCAGTAGTATATAATAATTCAGTGTCTGATGACTCAGGGCATCCTTCATGCTGGGCTCTGTTACATGTGGGAAAAGGGTAGGAGGTGTCATCCTAAAGAGCTCTTTCTACCTGCATTTCCCTAAACTGTAGTCCCAGTTAGCTCCACTAGCGCAGAAGTACTCTGCCCAATGCTGCATCTTCCAGGACTACCATTGCTTTCTTCCCCTGCTTTTTGAGTGGCTGCTGTTGTATGGCTGGCCTTGCAGTTGAACCAAATCTGCTCACACTACCGTTGTTGATTGCAACTTTCCTTTTGAAAAGCTGGAAGCCTGTTTTCATGCTCAATTTCATGTCTGTTAGGTATAGGCTTATTGAGACTCAAGTTTTCTACACTGTGAACAATTTAAAGCTCAGTCCTTAACTTCAACTTAATCTTTAACATCATCTTTCCACATTGTTGTTGTCTCCTTGTGTGATTTCTCCCCTTTCTTCCTGCAAACACCCTTCATTACTCTCCAAGATCAGAACTGTCTTAAGGGAAAACTGTAGTCTGTCTGTCTTTCTTTGATTTCTTAGACTAACTAGTAATAAAAACAGAAGCTGTGTGCTGGATACTTTCAGGCTTGATTAGATTTCAAACATGAGGTTTTTTTCATTTTAGAATAGCAGCTGGAGGAAACAATAGAGCTTCAGAGGTAAAGGAACAAATTGTTCTGATAAGATACTTAAAAGTAGGATGAGAGTGCCTATGAATGTAAATGCAAACAAAGCCCTGCAGCCTTCTTTTACAATGTCTACATCCTCTTTTTTGGGGGGGGATTGAATCTTTCAGCTATTCTCAGTCTATTTATATACTAATCAATCAAAACTGTTGTCAAGTATGGTGCTTACCTCTCTGCATAGCAGGGTTTTTATTTTAGGACTTCATGGTTCTTAGTATTCACAGAGACAGTTTACTCTCCTCCAGCATCTTTCTAGATGAGAAAGCAGAAGTAAAAATATCAGTGGAAAGGACTTCAGCTGTGAAGGACCTTGAATTGGCTTGGGTGCTGGGCTTAAATCCAGTCTTTCAATGCATGATGAAAGTTGTCTTGCTAGTGTGATGGTTCCATTGAGACCGCATCCTTGGTCGTATCTGGCGTACTCAGGTGTCACTTATGTACTCAATTTTTCATGCTACAGATGCAGTACTTTGGAAATACTTCGGTGCTGACCTCTTCATATTATTGAAATTACACTTTCTTCCATGATTGAAATGAACATCAGGAATGTGACAGGCAAAGTCATCAATCAACAGTGTTTGTGCAGTCCTGTACCTTCATTTGCTACATACGTACATTGCCATGTTGTGATTTGATGTGTCCTCGTGGTAGCAGATGATGAGCCCGTGTCTTGGTCTGATGACTGGGGTTCTTGCTAAACAGGTCTTCAGGAAACAATTTGCCAGAACTACTCATACAGCCAGAACCTAATTACTGTTCACTTATGTAGAACTGGAGAAGAGAGTTGTGAGCTGAGCACGGTTCCTTTGCAGGCTGGATCCATAAGCATGCATTCCGTAGAACAGATGGGAAGCTTTTCAAAGAGCTGTGCAGGAAGTTACAGTGGCTGCATTGGTCTCCATCTGGGATCTATGGGCTATGTTCTGTGGAGTACTTCTGGTAAAGCAAAAGAGATGGAATGATGCTTTTAGTTTGCACTGCTGATAATCTGAAACCTGGTTTCAGGCTGCAGTGAATAAGCATTTGAATAGTGAGAACTGAGTAAATATAGGGCATTGCTGTGTTTAGTCCACTTAGAATGATCACGTTTCAGTGAGAGGCTTGGTGCTACCAGCAGGATGCTTTAATACTATGCCTTTCTGGCAAGATTTTTTAAATACACAAATTTTGTAATTATGACAACTGAAATAATTCATCCAATTTAATTTGGTCTCTTTTAAGACACTTGAGACTTATTGTTTGTTTGCCCCATGTACTTGTCTAATTTAAAAGTTACAGATAACTGAATATTTCTGTGTTTACGGTCTCTAATAGCTATGAGTGATGTCAGTTCTCACATTCTGTAAAATTTTAATAAAGGAATTTAGGTCAAAGTTTGTTATTAAGTGTGGGATGAATCTTGCTGTTACTACCAATGTTATGTTACTTTTGCCAAGAGCATTAAAGTCAAAGTTAACAGCCCTGAAAAGAACACCGGGAAATGACTAGCAGTCAGCATGGAGTTGTTGAGAACAAATGATGTCAAACCAATCTAATTTCCTTCTCAAATCCTCCCCAGAGTAGCAGGCCTTGTGGCTAGAGAAGAGATGGTATGTGTCACATACCCTGACTTTGTTAAGGTTTTTTACATTCTCCTATATGACAGTCTCATAAGCAGGCTTGGGAAACAAAATGTGGAAGAAATTAATAAGGAGGGTGCAAGGTTGTTTTGGAAATTGTATTTAGAGCACTATCGGTGATCAATTGTCAAAACGAAAGAGTGAACTGACTGTAGTTCTGCAGGGACCTGTCTAGGCTCTAATATAGCTCAACGTATTTATTAATGACCTGGATGATGGAATAGCATGTGTGGTTATTAGATTTGAAGCTAGGATAGAGTGCAAGAGTGTCAGAAGACAAGGTTAGAATTGAAAATGATCTCTACAAAATGGAGAAACTGGCTATAACAAATAAGATGTTATTCAAGAGGGAGGAATTTCTTTGTAGAAAAAGTAATGTTCAGCTGCATACCATGATCTGGACAGGTCACAAACTGAAAGGCAATGATCAGTATTATGCTGATATGGAGGAGTCTAATATCTCCACAAGTGTATACTGTGTTGCATGTCCCTTATTCAGCATAAGTGCCCCAAGATTTTAAAAAAACACTTTTGCCATGTAGATGTTGTGCACTGAAATAGATTGCCTGCACAAGTTATGGAAGTCAGTAAGAGGTTTGGTAAGTAGGAAGCAAAAGGTGCTTGAGTGTTGGCGGTGCTGCCATCACGGTGGGAGCAGGGTGGACTTAATGAGCAACTTGTCAGAAGTGACTTGCTTCTTCTATTTTCTGCTCTGCTCTCCTGCCTTACATTTCTAAGGAAAGCCTGCAATACTCAATGAGCTGGAACAGCAGCCAGGTTTATCATGCAGCCCATTAATCACAAGTTGGAAGAAACTTATGCCACAATTGCCCCAACTGTATGTTCTACAATAGCCTGCTGGTCATGGTGCTACCTGAGGCTGGAGTTAAAAAGATCATCTAAAGTTACATAGGAAATACCATATGTAGACAGTTCATGACATTTTGTGGTGACTGTAGGACAGTCACAAAGAATGACTGAAGAAATTCAAAAAAATGTTTTCGACAATGTTTCAGATGCCTGTTGTTAATGCAGGGAAAACTGAATTGGAGATTCAAGAATTTAAAAAATGAATTAATGAGAAGTAAGGAATGAGTTCCGTAGTAAGTAGGTGTCTGATGGAACAGGGTTTTTCTCTCTCTAATTATAAATTAAATATTAATGTTACTGGAACATCTAATATCTTTAAATGATATATAGAGCCAGTGTATTACCCTTTGAGATTTCTTATTGAAAGTCCACCCTGTTTTTAGAGTAACCTTTTTATTGCACTGTTAGAACAAGACAAACCATGTGCATTTTCCATAAAAACATGATTACAGTTATCCTAAGAAGAAAACAACAGACCTCAAGTTTATGCTCTCTGATTTCAACTGTCTACTTTCAAGTTGCCTTTAGTTGTAATTTTTGTAAGTCAGGATGTCTCCCAGTCTTAAGTGTGAACAACCTTTCTGGACAGAGGCAGGTGGAGCCCTGGTGTGAACATGCTACCAGTTGGGCACTGGCAGCCTCCTAGATGCTCTAAGAAATTCAGCCTCTTGTGCTGATATTCAGCACAGGTCCTTTGGCTCATTTCTGGGAGAGAAGGTGAGTGGTGATGACAAGCTTTGCCCAGAGCACTGGAAATATTGTTAGTCACAGAGCATTAACAGGGAGCTGGAGACAGTGGTCCCAGGTAAATTTCCACCACCAATATAAACCTGTTGCCTTTTGGGGGTTCAATAAAGTTACCAGAAGAGAGAATTCCCTTCAGTTCCAAATAGCTGAAACTTTTAAAAATATAGGTAAAAGAAATATCAGCTTAAAAAACTGGCACTGTTTTCTCCAAAGACTATGTCTTTACCTTTAATCCCATTTCTTATTAAATATTTTATTGTAAATAGATAATACCTTAGAAAAAAAGGTTTTATTTTCAATGTCATCTGATGGACTTGTCTCTGTCTGGCATATAATGCAGTTAATTTTGTGAGTGACTAATGAATACCAGTCATTCCCCTGAATAACTGTGACCCAGATATGTGGAAGACTCTCATGTCTTAATTGCCTGACCCTGAAATTAGCGCAAGCAGATGGGCCTGAGCAGATAGGCTGACGTGAGGTAGGAGCAGCAGCCACTAATGCCGTCACTGGAATGTAGTATGTGAGAAACTATTTTCTTTCTAGCCCATTTCACTCTGGTTTAGTATCTTGTGGTTGGCTCATATGAGGGGGTAGCAGGTTAGTTGTTTAACACCTTTAACCTGATAAACTCAGCAGGTAAGGCTCTAAGATAAATTACTGCCTAAGATATCTTCATAGAATCATAGAACTGTAGGGGTTGGAAGGAATCTCAAGAGATTGAGTCCAACCCCCCTGTCAAAGCAGGTTCCCTGGGACAGGTCACACAGGTACCAGTGTGTGTCCAGACAGGTCTTGAATATCTCCAGAGATGGAGACTCCACACCTCCCTGGGCAGCCTGTCCCAGGGCTCTGTCACCTTCACTGTGAAAAGGTTCTTCTGCATGTTGGTGCAGAACTTCATGTGCTCCAACTTGCAGCCATTGCCCCTTGTCCTGTCCCCACAGACCACTGAAAAGGGGTTGACCATTTCCCCCTGTGTCCCACACTTGAGATATTGATAACTATTAATCAGATCCCCTCTCAGTCGTCTTTTCTCAAGGCTGAACAGCCCCAGTTCATTCAGGCTTTCCTTGTGGGAGAGATGCTCCAGTCCTTTAATCATTTTTGTAGCCCTCCGCTGGACTCTCTCCTGTCATCCACCAGGACCCCCAGGTCCTTCTCCACAGAGCTCTTCTCCAGCAGGTCAACCCCCAGCCTGTACTGATACAAATGGTTGTTCTTCCCCAGGTGCAAGACTTTACACTTGCTTTTGTTGAACTTCATCTGGTTTCTCCCTGCCCAGCTCTCCAGCCTGTCCAGGTCTCGCTGGATGGCAGCGCAGTGTTCCTGCATGTCAGCCACCCCTCCCAGCTTTGTATCATCAGCGTACTTGCTGAGGGTGGATGCTATTCCCTCATCAAGGTCGTGGATGAAGACAGTAAGACCAGACCTAACACTGACCCCTGGGGAACACCGCTAGACACAGGTCTCTTACTAAGCTAAGTTGAGGACATAGAAAAAGATTACATAGAATTCCAGAATGGTTAGGGTTGGAAGAGACCTCAAAGCCCATCTAGTTCCAGTCTCTCTACCTTGGGCGCAGACACCCTTCACTAGACCAGGTTGCCCAAATCCGCACCCAACCTGGCCTTGAACACTGCCAGGGATGGGGTTTCCATAGCCTCTCTGGGCAACCTGTTTCAGGGCCTCACCACCCTCATAGTAAAGAATCTAAACCTGCCCTCTTTCAGCTTAAAGTCGTTCACTTAATTGTAAACTGAAATATAAACTTTATGATTGACTTTCTGCACTGTAATAGATTAAATGTTAAATTTCTATACCCCTGAGTACCTGGGGAGAGAACAGTATTTATGTGTAATGTTGGAGGTCAAATAAATGTTGTCCCTGTTTCAAAGGTGCCTTCTGTTTAGGTTGCATTGCTTTCAGCCAACTTTGACAAAACCAACAAATTCTAGAATTGTGTGTGGAGTAATTCAGCACCCTATGTCATTTGCAGTTTATTTGCCATATGAATAAGAGAGAGTTGCTTCAGGATTAGGTGGTGGCGAGCTCTTTAATAGCTGTGGTTTTGTAAAGACTGTTATGTGATGCTGAATGGCTGACTGCATCATATTTGCACCTTTACCTGACAGTTCTTCCAGGAGGTGTGTCACACAGGATAAAAAGCAGCTTGTTGTTGGTGAAAACAGTCTGACCTCATTAGTGGGGCAGACAGGTGTATTCTTTAATCACAGCCTTAAGGCCTTAGGAAACACTGGACTTTTTCCAAGATCAGTTGGGATTAGCCTATCCCTTTGATGTTACTTTAGACGTCCCATGGAGACACCAGTTGAGGAGAGTGAGTGAATGCTGACTGGCTACAGTCCTGGGTTTCTTAGGCAAGACATCTGTGAGAACAATTTGTGTGGGAGAAATTGGACCAAAAAAGAAAACCGTTTCATGTTAATTGCAATTTCCAATTGTAAACCTGGAGGTGAGCTGCCACTGACAGGCTCTTAAACTAATTAACCAAACAGTCCAGTACCCCATGCTGTGTAATGTTACACAACTATGCATAAACAACTCTGCTGAAGATTTATCCCGACCCCAAACTTCGAGCAGGCTCTGCTGAAGTTAAACAGGCTGTTTGAAGTGTCACGATGATCTGCAGTCCTCCTGTCTGATGTGCTACATACTTGACTCTAATTAACAGTAATCAAATAAGGAAAACCCTAATCAGTATTCAACAGCTATTACTCTCAGCTTAGCAGAGAGAAAACATAATTTCAGAAGAGGAATAAACACGTGGTATTGTGTGGAACTATGATAAATCTTTCTAAGTGGCTATGTGAAAATTTTTCATTATTGTAACATGCCATTAAACTATAATCTAAGGCCTTAGGGGATAAAAGGAGGGGGGCTGGGGAGGAAAGAAATCCTATATTATCTAGATTCAGTGTTTGCCTCCATTGAGTCTTGTTGTTGGAGTGTAGCTGTGATCAAATTTTTCATCACTTGTCACTTCACACATATAAACTAGCAGTTGTCCTGTAGCCTTAAGAAATATAGAGGAAAATCTTATTTTCTGAACTGTCTCCTTTCTTAAAATGCCACTATATGTAGCTCACTCTGATTTGTAAGTACTTGGGATTTTGTGATTTTTTTTTGTGACAGGGGAGTTAGGAGCAGGGCTCCCACAGATTTCAGTACCCACCTCATAGAATGGCATGGGTTGGAAGGGACCCCAAGGATCGTAGAGCTCCAACCCCCCTGCCACAGGCAGGGCCACCAACCTCAGGCCTGGATCTACACAAGGTTGCCCAGGGCCCCATCCAACCTGGCCTTGAACACTTCCAGGGATGGGGCATCCACCACCTCTCTGGGCAGCCTGTTCCAGCACCTCACCCCTCTCTCTGTAAAAAACTTCCCCCTAATATCCAGTCTAAACCTTCCCTCCTTTAGCTTTATCTATCCCCCCTTGTCCTGCCACTGTCTACCCTTTTTAAAAAGTTGATTCCCTTCCTGTTTGTATGCTCCCTTCAGGTAATGAAAGGCTGCAATGAGGTCCCCTAACATCAGAATTTGATCCATATGCTCTGTTTCTCACCTTCATGGGATCTTAAGGAACCTTGTAAAACTTTATGGGTGGGAGAAATGTGGTCAATCAGGTCATGTTCATCACTGGATATTAATTTTGAGCCATAAATCTTTCTATTTTTGTGCTACGCTGGTTCATGATGAGTGACGAGTGTCCAGAAAGGGGAAAGATATTCAAGAGACATTGATGGTCACCTCAGTTACCTGGAAGCTTCCTGTGGTCTAGAAGATGCTGCTGCTTTTAGGAGATAATTTTCTTCTTCGAATGACAGTAACTAGTGAGTTTCCTGATCTACCTGTGCCTCCAAAGTAGGTGGCCTTTGACTGCCAGTTAGTTCATCCCTTCACATAGTTCTGTACTCTTTTTACTGCACCTGAACAGCTGTTTTGCACAAAGTCCCTTGAACCCACTCTCAAAAACATGTTGCATGTGCTTAGCTTGAAGTTCTTTTTCCATTTTGTCCCTGGGTTCCCAAGGACACAAATGGATGCTCTGTGACTGAAGACCTTTATTTCCTCTTAAGTACCATGAGTTTGTGCATAACTGTAAGCAATTTCTCTCCTGACTGTGCAATTTCCCTTGGTGATGTTTAAAGGAACATTTTTAATTCTATTTTTAAACTGTTAGAAATAGCTCTCCAGAGTTTCCACTGCTGAATACTAATAACTTTTTATATTAGCATAAAAGGATAGTTTTATCAAAGATCAGAGTTTTAGGGGAAAATGGTAGTATTTGCATCTCAAGAGGAAAGGGGAAGTTGTTCATAGGTTTATGGAAGTCTTTGTCCTTTTCTCCAGCTTCCATAGTTTTGTTAATGCTAAATTAAATTAAGTTTGTTCAAGGAGCTCTGGTGAGTGTTTGTTAATATGCATACCAGCCTTATCCAGAGGGTGTTTCAGAATGCATTTTCTTTTTCCCCAGATGCATGTAATTTTAACACCTGCTCATCCCTCAAGTTACATTACTTTCTCCTAGGGCTATTTATAACTTAAGCTGTTGTTGGTGACTATTTGGTACTTTTACACTAGCCCATATGGCTGCAAGAAAATGCTGAGAGATGTACATAATGGAACAGAGGGCAAATAATTGTCTGAAAAACCCAGACTGCTGTTCAATATGTCTGGAAATAGTGTGGCAGCAGGCAGAGTTCAATTAAATCATCTTGGTTTTGTGTAGGAAAAGGATTTGCAGCCACTGACTTGCTCCTCAAAATTAGCTTTCTTGTTTACCTCAAGCATGTAGTTCATTGAATGCAACCTAGGCTGATTCTGGTAGACCAGTGTGTTTCCTTAATCAGTAAAAGCTAAGTAGTTTTGTCACACAGGGACACTGAGAGCTGTTCCTACTGTGACCGTATGCCGCACAATGTTGCACAAGTGCTGAGTCTCCAGCTAAACACAGGTAGGACAGAGTAGGGAGAAAATGCATCTCCTGTCCTTCAATCAATCCATTGTTTTCAGGAAATACTAGCATGTCAGATCATACTACAAAACATCTGCATTTTTTCCATTACAACGTGAAGTTTCTTCTAGAAACCTGTAGTGAGCTACATAAGCCAGAGGAACGAGTTGAACCTGATAATACACTTGGAATATTTTAAGAAATATGTTTATTTTACTGGTATGCTATAGGTTGGATGTTGCCAAACGCTGGATTTTTCCAGGAACCTATAGGACTCAATCACAGTAATTGTTGTTCTTTCCTCACAGCACTCCATATTTTAAGTGAGACCTTTGGTTACAGCAATAATTTTTGCCCTTTTTCATTTCTCCTCCTGTAACCCAGGTGCCCAATGTCAAGGCATTCCTGTTTCCAGTCTGCAAGATTTCACTGTGATCTAAAATGAATCTGATCTGCGATGTGGTTACAAGGAGGAGTTAAGAGGCTCCTGTGCCTGCCATCTGCCCATCACTGGCAGCAGAACAGATGATCGGTGTCCTCTCAGCTGCTGAGCTCATATCCTGGCTGAAATAGATGGTATTTGAAGTTAGCAGCACCCAGCTATGAAATACGTTGGCACAGCAGGGGAAACACTGCAGGTACTGCTGCATTAGCCAGTAGTGTTATGTTGGGGTGGGGATGGGGCAAGCAGCTGGATACAGTGACTTCTGGTACCACCACCGACAAGTTGTCAAAAATCATGAGCTAGCACACTGTGCTTCTGATCTGTGAATGCTTTGACTTGAAGAAAAAGTGTTTCGTTTCTAGTACATCTCATCACCAATTTTTTTGAAGCAGCATGACGTTCTAGGCAGGAGAGAGCTGAAAAGTGACAAGTGCTGCATTATATCTTTTTTCCATCAGGTTTTTTTTTTTACCCATTATGCTAGACTGATATGCTTCCCCAGTGAAGAACTACCCAATTAATGTTTGTGCAGTTGAAAAGTTGAAATTGGTGTGTAAATATCACATGTGACTCTTGCATCAATTCATGACTAAAGTTTGTAATTTTATTCAAATTGTAGCTTTAATTTTTATGAATGGGATTTTAACTAACTTGTTCTGGACAGCACTTAAACAAGATTACATCAGCAGATGCTAGGGTGCAAGATTACCTCTTTGACAACATTTTAAGGAATTTAAGCCAAGACTTGTTTCTTCTAATGCCTTAGCTTCCCTTACTTTACTGTAAGTATTTGATTCCATGGTTTCTCCTATTCAAAGATCCATACAAGAAAAGTCCTATCACCACCACCTTTTAATATAAAAAAGAACAAGATTAAGCATATTCCTTAAGGTAATTATTCTATCCTTTCTCAGTTTTCCTTTCCTTTATAGCCTGGTACTTTTGGTACACTTTAAAACATTTAATTTGTCTTTGAGAAATGGGACAATATGGAAATGTTTCTTTCCCTGATGGACAAAGAATATTTTTTCTGTTTTCACTCTTAAATGTATGTGTGTCTGCTGCTTTTGGTCAGTAATAATTGTATGTACATTGTTCTTTATTGCTGATACTATTAATTGCTTTTCTCATTGATATTTTGACATGACTCCATGAATCATTCAAGTTGTAATAATTTCAATGGCTGCCACTATAATTTAATTTTCCTAGAGATTTGAACTGCATAAATTAGTTGTAGCTAAATCTGGATCCTGCTAGCCTCACTTCATACTGCCACCATTTTAGCATTGCTGTCTCCCCAGGCTTTATCCTCTGGTAATGCAGAGAGAGAAAGGGGTGTCTTGGGAGGAGGGTCAATCAGCCTTCCTGAATTTCTGAAGAACCTCCTGGGACTACCTCTCTTGGCTGCACAGCAAACCTGAAATATCTGTGTCTGAGAACCTGAGGTGCTGGCCCAGGTGTCTGCGCCACTGCTGCCCTCAGCTTGTGTGGAGCGCTTCCTGTGGTACCTCCTACTTCTGGTTTTGCTGCAGTCAGTGGGCACTGATTCCTAGGGGGTGTGTTTTATGGTTCTAAGTCACTGGCTTTTCATTGATGTGGGTTGATCAGAGACTTCATCCTAGTAGTTGTGGTATTTTGGAACAGACTTCCATATTTTAAATCTGGTAAGGACCAGGTGAAAGTAAATCTGCTGTCCAGCTCGCCTCTTTCCCCAACAGTTATGCACTGGTGCTGTGTTTCTGGGAGAGGGATGGTGAAGGGTCCCTGGATGATTGCTACAGAAAACAACATTTTCTGGTGTGATAGAGTTATTGTGCATGCAGTAAGCCTAAACTTCTACCATTTTTTTCTTTTTTCTATACTATTTCTTTTTTATTATTGTTCTAGAGAGACTGCCTCTGAGAATAAAGATGTTATTCCATCCTCTGTTTTTTGCTAAGACTTGCCACAAGGGTAGCAGTGCTGTGTATGATGGACTGTCTCTTGTTCTGCAGAGGATGAGTAAACTTGCTAATGTGTTTCATATGGGCCATTGAAGTGTTCTAAAATGAAACAGTGAATAAAAAATATTTCACTTAAACAGGTATTTCCATTGGTCTTAAACACATTCCAGGCTTCTGGACCAGAAGAATCCCAGACATAGATACAGACTGGGAGAAGAGCTTCTTGAGAGTAGCCCTCATGAGAAGGACCTGGGTGTCATAGTGGATGAGAAACTTAACATGAGCCAGCAGTGTGCTCTTGCAGCTCGCAAGGCCAATGGTATCCTGGGCTCCATCAGAAGAGGGGTGGCCAGCAGGGACAGGGAGGTGATTGTCCCTCTCTACTCTGCCCTTGTGAGGCCCCACCTGGAGTACTGTGTCCAGATCTGGGGCCTCCAATACAAGAAGGATGTAGAACTGTTAGAGAGAGTTCAGAGGAGGGCCACAAAGATGATTAGAGGGCTGGAGCACCTGCCCTACAAAGAGAGGCTGAGGGAGCTGGGCTTGTTCAGCCTGGAGAAGAGAAGGCTGCGGGGGGACCTCATTGCAGCCTTCCAGTACCTGAAGGGAGCATACAAACAGGAGGGGAATCAACTTTTTAAAAGGGCAGATAATGGCAGGACAAGGGGGAATGGATTAAAGCTGAAGGACAGAAGGTTTAGATTGAATATTAGGGGGAAGTTTTTTACAGAAAGAGGGGTGAGGTGCTGAAACAGGCTGCCCAGAGAGGTGGTGGATGCCCCATCCCTGGAAGTGTTCAAGGCCAGGTTGGATGGGGCCCTGGGCAACCTTGTGTAGATCCAGGCCTGAGGTTGGTGGCCCTGCTTGTGGCAGGGGGGTTGGAGCTCTATGATCCTTGGGGTCCCTTCCAACCCATGCCATTCTATGATTCTATGATTCTGGTTTGGGAGTTAAATATGGGTTCTATAAAATAACTTGAAATTTCCCTTAATACTTCTGTTTAATCTGATGTAAATGTGTTGCAGCTGGATAAATTCTATAAATGCTTATCAGCCTGTATTTTGATGAAGAAGAAAAATGCTTTAGATTCTTTGGTTATTTTGCTGATTTTTTTTATTTATCCAAGATCCTTTACCTGTAGTAACAACTGATCTCTTAAGAAATTGACAAGGAAGTTTTCAGTGGAGGATAAATTCCTTCCTTCAATATCATAAGGGAGATTATTTTTGTTAGCAGCACTCTTTAGCACTGCTGAAGGATGTCAAAATGTCTGCACTTCAGAATGAAGGTCTCTATCAGCTTATCAGATAGTGAACATGCAGCAGTAGTTTCAGATTTTTGAAATGTCGTTGTATTTTTATTGTGAATTACCATGAGCATTGACAGACTTGATCTCCAGGGTTAGATACGGAGGTATTAAATGAAAGAATGAGTGTCTTAATGAGATGATGTAATCTTAAAATGGGAGTAGTTCCAGGGCAAATTGAGAAGATTCTAAGTAATTCAGTCTGAACCGAGACTCCACTGAGCTGTGATGATTTTAATAATGAGCTAAATTTTTTGTTTGCTTGTTTTAAGCCAGCAGTGTGACAACGTGCTGCATCTATCGCTCCTTCATGGATGTTGCAAAGAGCATCAAGCACGTAGACACACAGGTATACTCACCTGGGTCAGCTAACAACACTCACATGATTTTGTAGTTGTGTATATTGTGTCTGATTACCAAGCTGAGTCATGGAATAGGGTACCCAAAATGCTGTATGAATGTCCTCAGCTGTCATGTTTGCAGAACCACAACATGCAGATGCCCATGGTGATGTGCTTCCCTTGGACTGTTTTGCTAACTTGTCTTCTGACTATGGAAATTACAGCTTTGATCAGAGAATTTTTTTTTGTTTGTAGGAAGCATTTGTTGTTAAACTGCCCTTCTATATATAGTTCAGCTCTCCTTTCAATAAATTCCTTTAAAAATATGTACTATGCAGTGTGCATTTTACTTCTATGTGAAAGCAGACTTACCCACTTCATTTCCAACATTATTTTTTTTTCTTTAAAAGGGCTGTTTGGATAGTATCCAAGGTCTTGATCAGTACCCTGGGTGCTATGAAATTCAGACAGTACTGGTTTAATCAAATTAGCACTCCTCTGATTAAGAAAACGTAATTGTTCTCTGATCTTATGGCATATCATGTCCTGATGATCCAGCTTCTGAGAAGACAACTGCTAAGAGAAGCTATGTAAAATTAAGATGTAATTTGATCCTTTGCTCACCAGAGTAGCCCATCTTAAAAAAATAATAAGAAATGCTGCTGGGAACTGACAAAGACATTTATCTTCTCTTAAACCAAGTACTAAGGATCAAGGGGTGAGGGGGAAAGGTGGGAAAAGGATGGTGTTCTTAAAGTGGAACAGGGATTCAAAATAGAAATAACCATAGAAGCTGAGCCCCCTCAGAAGAGGGTTGATGGTGCATTTCAAGCATTCTTGCATTTTAAGCCTGTAGAGAATGGATATTTAGTAGCATCTAGTAAACTTGTAGTTGACTGCAGCTGATGGCCCTTATGGGCTGTAAATTTCCTAAAACTCCCAAAACCCAGATTCTACAAATAAAATGTACTGTATGTCAGTAATAGTTTAAACTACTTTTTGATAGCAGCTTTGACTGAAAAACTGTTGTAGGATTATTTGTGTGACAGTAGTCACAGGTGCACCTCTGAAAGACTAAGTTTGCACAACAGGAGGTTCATGTTTCCCAGAGTATGAGTGATGTTTCCATTTCAGCTGACCTACAGGTCAGAGAGCAGAGGGGAAATGGCCACTTTTTTGGCTAGATAGGTCTCCTGTGCACTGGGAAAAGGGGGTTCTGCCAGGGGATATATATCTCGCTGAGCTTTATGCAAATTTGGGAGGAGAGGACTCCAACTCTAAATGGACTGTATATTAAGTCTTATGTAAATAACTGTGGGTAATACTTAGGAATGTGACAAAGCTCTTAGACTTGCAAATAGTTCCAAGATTTCAGTGGCTTCTGTGGAGCGTGTGAGCCAGTTTTAGAATCACTCAGTTCTTGACTAAAGGATTGTTCCACAAAAATGGTGATAAAGTGGGTATAGCTAAACTGACCTAACAGTTACAGCGATGGGATTGTATTTCCTTTCCTTACAGTTCTGGTCGGGTTAAAAATTTACTTTATCTTCTTAAGCTTATTGAGTTTAATGTAGTTTTGTTGAGCTCAAGATGCTTCTAGCAAAATGGCTCTTTTCCTTCTGCCTTTCACTTGAGAAACAAACACCTGAGTTTGTCAAAACTTAAATCAGTTAACTCTGTTCTAGCAATAGGATATTTAAGTGGTAGCAGTACTTAGTAGCTGATTGGTTATGTGCAGCCAGACGAAATGCTATGAGAAGCAACCACACTTCCTTAAAACGTGTTTCTTCATCTGGACACAGGGAACGGGGGGGGCATCATGTTTGTGTCTACCTAGTTCTGTGTCTCTCCTTGGCTGATAACAACCTAGTCTTTGACACTTCTAATAGCTGATTTTCCAGCCTTTGGGATTTTTCCTTAGAGGTAAAGCGCTTCTTGAGAGCCAGGAGGCTGAATTTGGTTAGGTACAATTGACTTAAAGTGGCAGGCAATTAATTTGACTTCTTTTTATGGCTTCACAGCTGCTCTGGATTCACCCTCCCTGAGCAGTATAACAGGTGGCCATGCACAGCCACGTTCTTCAGGAGAGCTGTTATTCCAACCCTGGTGTGTTACCACATGTACTAGGAGTTCAGGAGCATCCTGCAAGCATACTGGGCATAGGATTTGGTCTCAAGGAGTGAGTCTACATATTAATTGAGTTTATTTATAAACAAGAGAGTCCAAAATAACTTTTCACATCTGCCTGTGGTTGTTTGGACTTTGATTTTGTTGGGGTTTTTTTGTTTCCTTGATGGCAGGGAGAATAATCATGGGATAACAGGCCTGGAATATCTTCAGTTCGGCATATATTTTTCCATTTAGTAAAGCATATAACTGGTTTCCCGGTGCGTTGTCAATGCTAAGTCTCTTCTACCCAAGCTGCAGTGACACTGTCTCAGTGTCATCAGTCTGCCTGTCATGCAGCTTGCTTCTGACAGCTACTTGTAAGTTCTCTTATGTGTTATGCATATTTTTGTTAGTTGGTTACAAGTCCTTTAGCAAGTTTATTTATTTAAAATCAACAAACAAGTTTCCCCAACACCTGCTACACTCAATCTCTGTTTCTCTGTCAGCCTCAGGTCCTGGAACTAACTCCACATGTTGTTTAGACTTAAAGACTTTCTGATTTTTTTTTTTTCCTCTGCCTCATAAAATATATGATTGATTATAGGAGACTGTGACACACAGAAATAGCTGGGAAAATTTTAAGTGCTGGTTTTGTAACTGAATCTAAAACCTAATGTGGAATGCTAAGAGTCAGCAGGATTTCCCAGATTTCTAGACTAGGATTACCAGAAAGGAAGAAAAAAAAAAAAATCTATCTAATGTCTGTACAATGGCAATTGCAGGGATGTTGTGGACTGTAAACACAGTTTACAGAGTTTAAAGGAACAAAGGGTACATACAATGGGTAGGCTTTCCAATTGATGCCACATTGCTATTAGTTGTTCCACGGCCCTTTGAAGAACTGCTTCACTTGGATATTGTGAATGGCTAACTACTGTATAGGAGCTGTCAAATACATGTTGATGAAAAAGCACACATTCTCCAAAATCGCCAGATTTCCTCTTGCTTTCTGTACAGGGAGTGCATTAATTTTTAAATGACGGTTTAGTCTTTCAATAACTGTAGCAGTTATAAAAATGCTGCATATAGTTACCAAGATACCGCCCTTCATACTTGCTCTTTAGCTCTGTTAAACTCATCCTGGGTTTGTACAGTGTATGTATGTAACTAATGTGATTACAAAAGGGCATACATTTTCATCATCTTTTGTATCAATTCTCCCCAAAACAAATTCTGTGCTCAAATGCAGAACTTGTAGTCCTGCATCCCTGTGAACACAATGACATGACTTACAAATGCTGACATGCAGAAATTATTTATGTAACAGTGTGTATTTATGTAATGGTCTGATTTGAGCAAAGTAGGATATAATTCTGACATTTTAAAAATAAATGAGTAACAGAGAACAGAAAATATCAGGGATGCTTGATGTGAGTAGTGTTTGCATACCAATGTACTGAATCTTTGATAAGTCATTTTTCTGCTCATTTCAAAAATCTTGATAGAAAGTTTCAGCATTTTCTGCAACTGATATAAAAGAATTCATTCTATCTACATGTTTATTACCACAGCAAGAAAGTGGTCATCCATGCAGCACGTGCTCTGTATAGTTTCTAGTGGAAGGTCTGTTGTAGTCTCTATGACCTAAGGACAAGACATAAATGAGCTGTGAAAGTAGAGCTGATCTCTTCAATATAAGAAAAGTGTATTTTGGAAACAACATACCAGTTATCAGATGTACAAGCCACTCATCAAATCAGAAAAGGTAGTAGCAAACTTCAAAGCCAAATACATGTTGGGAAGAATCTTTATGACTTCGACTAGGTAGGCAGTGAGATTGATTGAAAGAGAACAGTGTTTTATACCCATAGAGTACAAAGTTGTTGAGAAAGGAGATAAAGTGGTTATCTATATGGGAAGGACAGAGCTACGATTTTAAATGCCCAGTAGAGTTATGATTTATCACTCAGGAATGAAACATCAGAAAAAGGAGTGATTGTTTTGTGTTCCCTTACTGGCAAGTGGACAGTTTTCTCTGTATGATGTTATTCTGGTTTGAAATGTTTGTTCAGATTAATCTGTATAGATACTGAAAGGGCACTGGAGACAGTGGATGAAGTGTTATGTTCCCAGAAATGCAGAAATAAGATGTTGATGGTTCTGTTGTAAGGAGATTTACCATGTCAGTAGTGGAGATATGAAAAATTTTATGCTAGCTCAGGCTTGCTGGAGCTCTCCTTTCAGAGTAGACTCCATCTCCTTATGTTGTATGGAGAGGGAAGCATCAAGAGAACATATGTTGCAATTAAGTTAGTCTTTTCCATATAGGCATTAGGTCTGAGAGACATGGAGCAAACAGAAGTGGAACCAGGTGCCTTTACTGAATATCTCACCCAGTGTTTAGATACTGCATTCAAAATTGGACTTAATTCCTTAAATAAGCGCTCTTCTGTGTAAATATCCTCTTGGTTGCAGAGGGGGTATATTCTTCTCAGAACAAAATTAAGTCTGAGTGTTTAATTGTGTAAAGGAGCTTTTTTGAGAATGTTTCAGGTTACTTTTTTTTTTTTTACAGGAATAGGTATGCTTACACCATATTTCTGTGTTGTTATAGTTTTGTGTGGCTAGATTCTGGTGAAGGGAGTGGGTTCTGCAGGGGTGGCTGCTGCAAGAAGCAACTAGAAGCTTCACCTAGGCCCGACAGCGCAAACACCAACCAACTCAAGGGTGGACCTGCCACAGACCAAGGCCAAGTCCATCAGTGACAGTCATAGTCCCTCTGGGAATCAGATTTAGGAGGAAAAAAAATGCAAGCAGCCAAATTTTGCCACCAGAGAAGGAAGTGAGAAGATGTAAGGAACTGTGCAGACACCAAGATCAGTGAAGAAGGAGGGGTAGGAGGCACTGCAGCAAGCACCAGAGAGAGAGATTCCCCGGCATCCTGTGGAGAAGATCATGGTAGAGCAGGTTGTCCCCCTGAAGCTCATGGAAGATGATGGGGAACAGAGCTCCCAGGAGCAGCCTGTGGAGAGACCCCATGCTGGAGCAGGTGGAGACATACAGAAAATGCTGTGACCCGCATTGGAGCAAGCTCCTGGAAGGACCTGCAGCCATGAAGAGACTTTGGTGGGCATCTGGCCACCCGCCAGGATCAAACTACAGTGTATATTTTTGTTTCTAAGCTACCATTTTGGTGGCTGATCATTGATGGTGATAAGGGAGTATTCAAAGTTTGTTCAGTCAGAAGATGATTTTCCAAGCTCTGGGAGAAGTCAATTTTTGAAGCTAGATTTCTTTTCAAGTTAATCAGAATATTATTGAAGTGTTTTAGGTTTACTGCTGTAAAGATGTAAACCTTTTTCTCCAAAGCAAGCCATGAAAAGTTTGCTATGATTTGAGTCTGTCTTGGTGGTGATTGCTGTGTCTTTCCACATCCATTTCCCTTTTCTTTATAGCATGTGTCAGTGAGCAGAGGGATTGGACTGGTCCTCTCTGGGGCACAGGATGCAGTAACTCTGTGATCGATTAATTTACTTTCTTTTTCAGAACATGACTATGTACTGGTTTGCATTCAGATTGTGACTGACAGCAGTGGTGGATAACAGAGATTGACAAATATTATGAGTTGTTATTAGTTTCTCCTACTTTTTTAATCTTGTGCTGATGGCAGAACTTTCTGACAAAAGAGTGACTACTTAATGTGATCATAGCGTTTAACATAATAGCTCAAAAGCATGTATCAGCTTGTTCATATGCAGCTGAAAAAGCTCACATAATATGTAGCTCAAAAACATCTAAAAAACATGTTTGAAAATCTCCAAATTACACTTTTTCCCCCCCACCTGTCTAAAAAATATGTATTATATATCTGTTAAAGGTAGTCATACAATGAAGAGCGGTTACTGGAACAAGCAGACAATCAGAACATAACATTCAGTTCCATTCATCTTCGTCTATGAGCTGCAAGAGAAATAAATGCAAATAGGGAAGAGAATGTATGTAGGCAGAGATAAAACCAAGTATAATCACACTTAACGCTATAAAAGCTCTGTTTGACTTATTCACAAAATGCCACCTGTGAAAAACAGTCTCTGCTTGGGTTTCTGGCTCCTCTGACATTTGATTAAAGCTGGAATTAAGCAGCCCTCATTAGAACTTCAGGAGAATGAATTAAACTTAATAAATGTATAGCATGTGTACCTGATATGAATGCCAGCACTGTAAACCCTATTATTAACATCCAATTATGTTGATGAATAGCAACTTAAACTATAATTTCTTAGAGCTATAAATTTTTAGTTTTAATGTGCTGCCACTTGTATGTTTACTGTGGCTGAAAACCAAGATAGTAATGTGACAACAGCAGCTTAGTACCAAACCTCTGACATACCACAAAGGCAGCAGTGATTCTGGGACTCGGTAGAAACAGGATAAATGGTGGAAGGAGAAAGGTAACAAAAGAGCACCAAGGCAACTTGCTTTAGAGGCTTTCCATGGAGTACTCTGATTAAAGCTGTTTGTGGTGTGGCAAGGAGGCAGGGTGGATAAATTCTGGTAAAACTATTGTGCACTTGGAAATACTTGGCACCAAGATGGGGTTTTTTTGTGTGTTTGCCAGGGAGCATTGATTTAGGTTTCATCTTTACATTTTTGGGCAGGGCTTCAATCTAAAATCAGAAGGGAAATAAAATTATTGGCTTTGACTCCCGTTGTTTCCTATGTGCTCGTATCTATCTTGAATGATAGAACAAACTCTCACAAAACATCAAATACCTGTATCAAGGCATTCACAACCCTTCCAGGTTTCTGTAGGATCATCATGTGTTTATCTGTAGCATCCAATACCTGTTTAGCAAACATTTTCAGCTCTGTTGACAAGAGGATGAGGCCTTCTAACTGAAGCTGTCGCTGTGGACTTAGCAGCAATGGGAGAAAAATCCCAAGTGTTTGTGTATGGGCTACAGTTCTGCATCAGCGAGTAGGCTTCAATGTCTAAGGTAAAAGGTAGCCCCAGAGAAAGATAGAGATGTTGGCTGATTTTTAAAATTCTTTTTTTTCATATTCCTTCCCTTTGTAAATGTGGGTGGTGAACATCTCTTGAAACTTAACTGAATGAGAAATGGATGGCACATTGCTGGAAAAAGTAGCCGGCTGCTGCCAGGTTGAGGGGACCGACTGCTTGCATTTTTGGGAATGCATTATCGGTAGCTTGAGCAAATGGGAATCTCTGGCTGATGGATCTTCTGTGGAAATTAAATCTGATCTATAGAGATCATAATAATGAGCAGCATTCCTATTTCACAGATTTCATTTAAGTCCTGAGATTTTTCTTTTTTTTATTGAAAGAAAAATATTTCCTGTGATCTTGTGAGTACATGTGTGCTGACTGAGACTGTGTCTGAGCAAAGCTAATCAATAACAAATGTTGCCCTGCCCTATGTGTGGTGCTTATTGGAAGCTTACAGGATGTGTATTGACTGGAATGTAATTTGGCTGCATATCGCATTCTCCTACATAGTCATAACTAGAACTTCAGTGGTAGAAAATGTGAGGGCAGGTGAAAGGGAAAAGTGTTGTCCCTTGACACACTGTAAATCAATGCTACCACTTGCTTTAATAGAGGGATCACAATTAAGCCTAGTAACCCATCGATTCATGGGTAAAAATAAACATCTGCAGGAAAGATCTTGTAATGAGTTATTTCTTTTTTTTAAGACTCACCGTGGAAAGGGAGTATTTCCCAAGGAGTTCAAACTAATGTTATTGTTCTAGGATTATTTTTCATAACAAAAGGTAGATTACTTAAATGGAGGTTACTAATATTAAGTACTAAAACACTCATTTCATTTAAGGATGTTCTATAAAGCATTCTGAACAATGCAGAGAAAATGAGACCATTTTTGAGTTGCAAATGAATCCCTTTTGATAATTGTTCAGCTGTAGAGGTAGATTGTCTCACAGGATACTTAAAAATTGAAATGGTATGAGCTAATAATGTTCATCTCACTAAACTGGGAAGAACAGCCCTACTGTATTACCACTAAATCCTCTCTTTTCTGTCTAAAAATGTAATAAAGTCTACTTCATGCTGCCCTTCCAGGCTTTTGTTTAATCATAATGGGTTTCTCCTTTAGAGATTTTTGCCTGAAAGGTGTTAGAATGTATCTTGGCTTTGCAGTCTAAAGGAAACAGTTGCAGTACTTGCACCCACCAATATATTAAGGAAAAAGATAAGTTTTATCATTTTTTTGAGCAATAAATGTGAAGCACAGGACAATAGTATAATCAAGCTCAGATTAGATCAGTAACTGCCATTCGGAGGAACCTGTTGGACTTAAAATCCTGTTGGGCTTTAACAGTTGCCCAAGTTGACTTTTGCTGTAAGCACTGTCCGTGACTCACTGCCATCTTTATCATGAACCTGAGCCCTGGGTGTATTTGCACTTAGTCTTACCCAAGTGTATCATATCAGGGTGTAGATCACATGTAAAAGTAAAGCTCTAGAACTGATGGGTGTAGACACAGCTTGGAGACACCAAACATGAAACTATGAGTAAAAGAAAACAAGCAGCTAAACAGGAATTATTTTTTTTTTCTCTTGAGGGCAATTTTTGGAGACCGCTTGCTGCTGTTATGAAGGTTTTTAGTAACTGCAAAGTAATTTTCAGCTTTAACTGCTTATTTCTTCCTGATTACAGATCACAATCACATAAAATTGGAGTGCTTTAACATCTTGGATCAATCACTGTTGGCAACCCTCTTCAAAAAAATGTTAGAATAAAGCATTGGATGGAGCTGTGTGGGATTAAATGACACAGTTGCTGAAACAATTGTAATTCTACAATTCCAAATAATTTGGCAGAATGGTCATGTTTTATTGCATTTTGAAAATGTAGGAATTAACTTTTTCATTGCTCTCTTGCCTTAGGAAGAAGCAGCTGCTCCTCTGGCCCATTTAGCTGTTGTAGCAATTGGTGAGGACAGCGTGAGTCCTGATGTGTGATACTAACAGGCCTTGCAGATATTTTGGACCTTCTCCACTGGAAAGAAATCCCAACAACAACAACTGCAGCTCTAAAGTGTGTGCTTGTCCATGGCATTTCAAAATTCAGTGCAAATTCTTGACATTGTTATTCTTTTGAAGGTTGCCGACCCAACTGTCCGCAATGACATTGTGATTTGGGGAAGGGCTAAGAATCCTCTAGAATACCAGGATTTTTCTGTATTTACTTATTTATTTCTGCTGCTGTTAGAGGTTGAAATGCTCCTCTTTACCCTCAAAACTAAAGCGTGGTACACACTTGTAACTTTTTGTAACTTTCTCCAAGTTTTTATGCTCCTCGTGTTCAAGAAGAAATGCAAAGCTCAGTGTTATAGCGGTTTTTTTTTTCACAGCTTCTTGCTTTCTCCATATAAACTTGTGTTTTCTGTCCTTAACTGACACATTGCACATGCTTGGAGGTGGAACTCTGTATCAGGTATGGAACTAGTAAAAGCCACTTTTAATTTCATACCCAATCTAGTGGAGCAGGCAGGCAACCCCCAGCTGATATTGAATGAAGAATAAAGGAGTGATAAAAGGGGGATGCTGTTGCAGAATAGAAGGAACAAAGAGATGATGGTGACCTTTCTATTAAAAGACTTAAATTGAGGAAGAGAGAGCTTCAGAAAGGTGGTCTTGGGTTGCAAAATTCTTGCCTTCTCCTTCGTTCTTTTCCCCTGGAAGCTAGCTAAGCATCAAGCATGATTTTCACTACACAGAGGTTCTTACTTATTACCCTTCCAGGGGTGAGGTTTTAGAGTTACATGGCAGTGTTAGATTTTTATTTTGAAGTTTTACACTTTACCCGAAACTGAGAAGACCTCTGTCATAAGTTAAAGACAAATAAGCTCTCTAAAAAAATATATAACAAAGCATATAATTATATTCCTGTCTTTGTACAAGGGAGGCATTTATGAATACTTTGTGGTTTAAATGAGTTGCCATGCTTGCCATTTTTAAGAGTATTTTATAGAACAGTTTTAAGTGCTTTATTTTGTTGGTTTTTTAACAGCAAACTCTGTTTCTGTAATTGTTTGTGCCTATGAACAGTTGTAACTAATGTCATGGTCTCAGGCTGAGAGGTCTATGACCATCTCGCCTAGCAAATCAAGAAAATATTTATGTTATCAGCATGATTCTCCAATTAGCTTTTAATTAAATGTGACATTGCTCTTTGCTTTTCAGTGTCTGAGGCAGTACTGGGGTCTGTTTCTATTCTAGAAAATCTGTCTGTTTTCCTTTGAGACTGTGCATCCTATCTCAGACTCTTCTCAGGCAGCTAGTGTTATCAGTGTGTCATTAAGCTACCACTTCACCCTGTCTACATGTTCTGGATCCACTGACTCCCTTTGCACAATATTTATTGCAGTTAACAGAATGAAATAAAAGCTGAAAGCCCTTGGCTAATGCTTGTCCACTATTTTTTCATCTAGTTTCTTCCACACAACTCTCGAAATACGGCTGACCTTTTCTTAAAACATTGTTATAGGAACATATGTTTTCACTCGTAGAAGTGCATTATGTCTAAACATCTTCTTTGATGCGAACAGTAACATGGTCTTAAATTGCCAGCAATGGGTCCTGAATTTATTGAAAAGTAGTTGTCCTGATTTCACACTGCACCACTTGGACTGAGTACAGGATCTTCAGTTGCAGTGTATTAAAATACACAGAAACAAAGCTGTGCTCATCAGGCTCGCTAACTGTCATCGTGTAGGCAGCAGCGAATTACTCAGTGGTTGAAAGACTTGTGGTAAGGAACAGTAATGGAAATGAAATATGCTTTTCATAATAAGTATTTCATAGCAAAAAAAAAAGCAAAGAAACCATGTATTTTTGTTCATAAGCGTTTTGACTTCAGTTCAAGAACAACAACACAAGCAAAGTGCTGTGGCAACTTCTCTGTCACTAGCCATTTTGATTCTCAAAGTGGCTTAGCTATTTAGAGAATAAATGGTGAGAAAAAGCAACTGCGCACCCTAAGGCAAAGGGGCTGACTCAGGTTGTTTGGTTTTGGTTTTTATTTCTACTTGGGATAAATGCAGGCATGTAAATAGCATCAGGGTATAGGGTACAGCAGGACAGCTTAATACTGGGTTGACACACGTTGTAGAACTTGTTGAAGCTCATGGCCAAAATATTTTCTTCCAACAGCATGTCACCATAAAGCATTTGATTTATCTGTTCTGAGGAAAAGGGTGACATGGGTTTTTTATGTAAATGGGAACTTGACAGGGACTACTTTGGAAGTTGCATCTGGATCCAAACTCTAGGAGTTAACATAAAACACTGTAGCTGCTTTTGTGAGGAAGGTCATCGGGGCTAGCTTGCTTCCATGCTCACTGAAAGAAGAGTTTACACATTTAAAATCTGGTTAGCGTTTTTGGTGTGGGTTTTCCTCTCCCAGTGTATTGGCTTAGCACAACAAAAGATATTCTATATATATTTCATCTGTCAGCTCATAGGCTGCCACAGGTCTGACAGTGTTACTGCTCACTCTGAAGAGAGAATTCTGTCTCACCACTGTTTGGATCAAGCCACTGACCAAACTGCAAGTTTTCTGTTCAAACTACTCTATTTTTAAGTGGGTATGTCCTATGACTGAAAAAAACCCTCTTCGTATAAACTCATCCAGTTGCCCACATGTTTTTGCAAAAGTATTTCAAGGGAGTTGTGTTAGTCCTATTTGGTAAATCCCAAGTGCTGTAAAAAACAACTTTCTTGCAGGTACAGCTATGACTGAAAGAAAATGCCAGAACAATTTATGCAGCTGTTCAAAATAGGAGAGAGATAAATACACTGAAGAGCCATGACTTAGAGAGACAATATGGCTGAGCAGTAAGTGCTTCATATACATTTCTCTGGCTGTTAAAGGAGTGTAATGGTTGGGGGTTATTATTGTGTTTGTTTGGTATATTCATTGGTTGATTTTGGTTTATTACTTGCTGGTTTTCAGGGAGGGGGAAGAAGTTGGAGGTTGTTTGGGGTTTTTTTAAATCCTTTTCCCTTGAAGTCAGTATCCACAGCAGATGCCGAATTTGCTGACTGGAAATTGATGTGTGCTACTCAGGGAAGACAGCTCCCAGGTGTTGCTTCTCTGTTAGTTTCCAAATCCCATAAACTTATAATAGTTGGGGTGTAGAAGGGAGCTCTACACCCCAACACTCAAACTGTAGTCTTTCTGCTGGAACTGAAAACTGGGAAATGTTGAATGATCTAAGAAGTGAGCTGAGGCCATCAGTTCCTCCTGTGTGTCACTGAGCTACGCCAGAAATTAATGACTTTTAGTCACTACTGATCTGAACTTGTTTTATAATGAGCAAGTAGTGACAAGCTACTATCTCATTAATTCGAGAGCTAAAAAAAGCCTTCTTTAGTTCTCTTAGAATTATCCTGTCTTCAGCAGAAGCATTTTACTGAAGGATGTTTGGTAAGCAGATTCCTATTCAGTGTGGGTTGGTTTTTCTATTGTTATAGTATGCAACATAGCTACAAGTGAGGAAATATTATCTTTGGTCAGTCATTTAGATGAGTGATTACATGTCTTTTCAGTTCTTAGTTTTAGAAAGGAAGCGAAAAGTATTTTCAATTAAACTTAAAACCAAAGGGGTGGTACACAGTAGTAGTTCCCAACCCTCAAGTGTGATCCTGGAAAGTAAAATCTTCAGGAAGTACAGCTTTTTTCCTAACTGATCACTTGAATGCAAGGCTAGTGTGATCTGAACTCAGTTTGCCTGATGCAAAAAGGCAGATGCATCTGTTTAGTACTCCAGTCTCCTGGCAATGAGTAGCCAGACTCGTGGCATCATACAGGATAAATAGCCAAAGGCAGGTGTAGTTGCAGGTCACAGGTGTGCTTCAAAAGGCATCTGACTTGCAAACCTGTAAGTCATGTACAGAAAAGTATGTAACAGGGCACAGAAACTCAGCCATAGCGAAGCCAAAACCCACACAGCTACTTGAAAGGACTGCAGCTACTTTCAGCTAATTTCCAGCTGTGTTTCTAGTGTCACTCCTTTCTCAATTTTCCTTTCACTTTGGATGTAAGGTGGATGCTTTCCTTCCTATGTAGGAAGTACTGATCTGAGCTACTTATTTGCTCTCAGAAGCAGTCCCAGAGGTCTGTTCCCACCTGAGGCTATTGGGTGGCAGTGGGAGATAGACAAGGGCAACATGGACCCTTTTGCAACAGTTGATCCATGCTCACGGGCCAGGGCTGTCATGCGTATTCCTCCTATTTTTGTATAGTGTGAGTTTGGCCTCAACTACAAAATGGTTTATTATTAGCAACACTTCGGGGCGATAGTTAGAGTTGCTATATCAATCCATGACTTTGTTTAATCAACACATGCTTGCAAGGTTTGCTTAGTGAAGGAGGCAGAGAAACAATACAATCTGTGCAACTGTCTACCACTAACAACTCAAACCCAGGGCCTGTATCAATTCTAGGACTTTCCCTTCTTGCCCCTCCTCGGTTCTGCTGGTCTCTTTTTTTTATTTTTTTTTTTTTTAAATTCCTTTCTCATCCAACAAATTGATACTGCTTTTAGACATGGTCTTAGTAGTTGAACTCTGGTGCTCCCGGCCCGAGTTTTTTGCTTGTATTTGACTTCTGCAATAGGTGGATCAGAACATCGTTCACTGGAGAGAAGTTAGTTTCCTCCATCTGTTAGGCCATCTCTCCTCCCACATGATCTCATGTGCTTGCTTTCTCGAGCACACTTGCCCTCACTGCTGCTCTTGCTATCTCTCTTCCGTGCACTCGTGCATGCTCTTGCACGCTCACAGGCTCTTTCTCCCTCTCTTGCTTGCTCTTTCTTGCTACTCTCCCCCTTTCGTACTTTCTCACCCATCCTCACACCCTCTCGTACACTGCCTCCTGCTTACGCTGTCTTTCCATTTTCCTTATTACATTGTCAAAAGCAGATTCCTTAATTCTAGCTGCCTAGAAAATCCTTTAAAATATCTTACCTGTTTGTAAGGTTTCAGAGATATATAATCATATTTATTCTGTGGTCTTGTCTTTCATATGCTCAATTACTCTGTGCATATTGTTACTCCAAAATGTATTTTGGAAAGTGAGAAACATTTAACTGGATTGTAGACTGACTCACGTTTTGTAATATAAATGCCTATATTTTATTCTGTAATTACTCTCTTAGAACACTTTTTATTCCTTGTTATTTCTGTGAACTAAAGCTCAATGTGAACTGTGCATGTGATTTTTGGTTTTAAACAACATTACCTGATTTTTCAGCTGTCTGACATACATAAAATGAGAGATCTACTTTTCAAAACTTTTGTGGGTTAAGTTCTGAAATTTATTTTCCTCACTTCTTGTAAGAAAAACAAATATGAATTTATCTGGTCATTCATACTTTCTTCCACACTTTTTTTCCTCCTTCTGGTAATCAAAATAAAAGGAGAATAAAGGCTGAAGACTTCTCCTTCATTGTGTCATAAAAAGCTTTGCTTAAAAATCAAGCCATTCTTATGTTTGATAGTAACTGAACTCCTTGAATTCATTCATGTGTGGTTTTGGTGTAATTTACTTCATAAATTAGGGAGCGTCTGATTCAATTTGTTCAGTAGAATCTGTCTTGGATGTGAAACTGTGCTTTGTATTCTCAGAGACATGGTACAAGTGACTTCTTACATGTGTTTATTGTAGAGATAATACTCAGGACACACAGACTCAGCTCCCACCTAGTAAAACATATGGCCTTTAAGTGCCACATGAAGATAAACCACTTACATTAAAATAAAGCCAAGATTGTTTTCTATTTGTGATTTTTCATTTACTATGTACAGTTTTCTAATGCAAGGGGAGTGTGAAGAAATGGGGAGTTTACATAAGGACTTGTGGCATGTAAAGAGAAAACATTCTGCTGAGGTAAATGGTGTACTCAACCCCATGTCATTAAGTTAACCTTAATGATCAATTTATAAATGTCACTATTATACGTTTATACTTGAAGGCCACAAATTCGAACCCTTGTTTAAAATCTGGCTATACTCTATGCAAGTGTTAAAAGTTTTAGGAACAAAGATTTTGGCTGATTTTCATAGGCTATTGCTGGATTATTAATAGTAATAAAGGCTCTGGTTTTTGCAGTAAATAATGGAAAATAACTTTTGGTGATAGGAAAAGTAATGGAAAATTGTAAACAAACTAAACATTCTGTCTTCTTCTCCCCTCTCCCCCCGCCGCCCCCCCCCAAAAAAAAAAAACCCTCAACAAAACAACTAGGCTAAATGGATTTCCTATTTTTCAGGTGAATGCATAGTACTTGCTTTAAGACTATCACAATCTGCAAAAGCCGTGCTGTTTTGCTTACTGGAGTCCTGAGCACATGGACTTTGCTGCTGGAGAGCTGCAGGACCACAGGCTGTGCACTTCAGCAGGACGTGCTGGCACATGGTAAGAAATACATGGGATGAGGATTTCCAAGTATGACTGACTTGAGATAGGTTGGCACTGTTTCCAAATCTCTATATGCAATTGCATACAAGGTAAAATGACTCTCTCCTTTCATACACAGTGTCTTTGGAATATGTCTACAGAGATTCAAGTTTGGCAAAACATGTTTGATGAAACCACTTTGACCAGCCTTACTGATTAAATGCACACAAGTAACATAAAAGGCTTTCAATAATTAGATGCTAACACACTTTATATGCTCTTAACTTCCAGTGACACTTGTTTTTTAGCCCAGGAAAGTGTGACAGATATAAGCAGAGTTGCTCTTACGGACTTTTTCAATAATTTGAAAAAAATCATATTGTTACCTTCTCAGAACCTGTTCACAAGTTTAGAAGAATAAGATGATATAACATGTATTTTGGGAAAGCAAGTGAACAATATCACAATTGTTCTTTGTGTTAATTCAATTTATAGGGTTTTTCTTCTGAATTGTAACAGTTGGATTTTATCAGTATGCTATCTATTAACTAATATTGTAACACTGCAGTGATTCACCTCATGGATTATTTTACTGAACTCTAACTTCTGGTTCTAAGTCAGATTTGAAGCTGTTGATTTTCTTTTGTAACTACCGCAGTCCTTTGCTACTGTGCTAAAAACAAGTGGGTACATTAAAAATGTTACAAACATAAAAGCTAAATTGTCCTGACATCAGATGTTCCAGGGAAATTTTCTGACTAAAATGAAGTGTTTTTCCAGCCCTAAAGGGATAATTTAATGAATACATTAGTTTCTGGTATAGTTTCTTCATTATTGCCAGCAAGCAGAATTTTTCATTCAAATGAAACCAAGGTAAATTTTCCTGACCATTTAAATGAGACTCATGTATTTTCCTTCTTCACGAAAGCAATGAAATCCTGTATTTTATTACACGATCAACTTTAAAAATAAAACTAAAACCCAAACCCCCAAAACCACCCACAATCAAATCAAACCAACCAAACACACACACACACCCTGCCCAAACAAAAAAAAACCCAAAACCCTTCTGCCTCATGAAGTAAATTTCATACTGCCACCTGGGAGACAGACAAAATAATCTTTGTGAGTAATTTTTAATATCACTCTGGTATAGTTGTCAGTCATTCTGGTTTTTTGCCTTTTCTATCTAAAATGTCTGCAGAAACCTCTTGTTCTCAGAGAGTAGATCATAAGTGACGACACTTCTCCCAGGCTCCCACAACTGCTTGTTTTTCATCTGCAGCCGATTTTGCTGTTCCTGAAGCAACTCCATAGTATACCACAATAGTTTCCCACAGTAATGAGTCTGCTTCTTAAACAAGGTAGCTCTGTGTGTATCTGTTTGGCTTTTGTTTTCAGCATAATCTTTACTCTAAGAAAATGCAGAGTTCACCTGTAATAATGCGGTGTGTATTTAAGATACTACAAATATCAGTGAACAACCTTTAATAGGACATAACAATTCTCAGGATGTGTTGGTAAAGGTTTCCCAGAAGAGACTATATTTCAGCTAGAAAAGGGCAAACCTGCCAACTTATTTTGAGATTAGAAGCACAATCAGTGGGAATGTTCCGCCAACTGCACAAAAAGATATCGAAGATAATACTTCATCTTCAGATGAAGCATTGCCCTTTCTCCAAAGTAATATCTAATTATTAATGCTTGCCCAAGAATAGCTGTGCTGCTTTCATGCTTCTCACCTTTTTAATACCTGCATCTTTAGACTTGGACTTTAGGATCAGGAACATCTAGCATAACCTTTAGAGTTTAATTTTTGGTATAAATTAAGTAAAGAAAAATGGTTTATTATCCATTAACAGTAAAAGCTTAACAGGTCACACTTGGCAGTGACTAATAATCTCCAAGAGATAACGCCATGGTGTAAAAACAATTGCTGAGACACTAGTGACACCAAATCAGAAAGTCATTATCACTGTAAAATATTGTAATAGTAAAAAATTGCGTGACCAAGTCTTTGTTCAGAGAGAAAAGGATTTTGGAAGTTAGGGGAGATGCATTCACAAAGTTTGCTTTTCTCAGCACAGATGGAGAGTGTGGATGAATTGATCATGTGTGTAAAGGAAAAGAAAGCACATGTGAACCCATCACAAACATGTTTTAAGAGAGCTTCATCTTTTCTTGGTGCGGATTCTTCCTTTTGGTAAATCTAGCTGTGCAGTGGGACTTGGACAAGCAAATCATGTGTGGTTCTGTAAATTTGGTGTAGTCCATGACTCCCTGGCACATTGCTAAATGGAAACCATTGCAGCCTTTTCACAGAGCATGAGGCTAGGGGTTATCTGACCTGAAACACATGTTCTGCTTGTGACTAGACTGATCTGAGCAGATAGGAACGGAACTGCAGTTTTATTGCGCCAGGGCTGTTTTCTAGCTGCTTCCACAATATTGACTCACTTAAATGGAGATAGAAATTAAGTTTCAAGTGCTGAACATATCCAATTAAAGGAGATTGCTGAGTAACTCTTTTGCAAGGCTCCTAATCTGCAAACACTTTTCTAATCGATAAATACTTCTGTTCAATATAACCCCAAGGTGACTGTTCTGTCAGCTGAGAGTGAGACATGGAGCACTTGAAAACCTGGAAAGATTCATGTCTTCAGGTAAAAAATTGATTTATTATTTTTTTTTATGACACCCTAGAGTAACATGATATTCAGCACTCTTGGTTCATTCTGCTTTTTGGTATGCTCATCTCTTAGCTGACAAGGTTTCAGAAACAATACCCCTGTTCATGCCATGATTTAAGGGTCATTCCCTGAAAGAAGACAAAGACAAGACATCTGCTGGTGGGTAAAGTCTTGCACACCCTCTGCAAATCCTTTGTGTGTGCCACTTCAGTTGTTAACATAGACTATGTAAAGTGACATGTCTAGAATTTCCATCGGTCCTGTGAGCGAATTGTGACAAGCTGGCAAAATTCAACCATGTGCAATAAGTTTTAACCTGCATTTCGTAAAAAGGAAAGCCTCCTTGAACTCATCTGCAATGTGTAGCAGTCTGATTAATGAATATTCATACATACAAAATGGCGTCTGCTGTGATGGACGTTAAAAGAATAGTAATTTGTTTCAAGATTGATAGATGTTTATGCTGCAATTGACCCCAGACAATGCGTGCTGGAAACATTAGCATCCTGTTTCTCTTGTCAAAGCTCAAAATGAGTGAAAACAATTTATTTTTTCTCTGTGCAAATTGAGTAAGTGACAGTTGTTAATTTCGTACAACTTTTCTGCCAAGCCTCTCTCTAGGTGGCACAGGAAATCATTGCATGTGGTGAATCTCTTAACGCTCCTGTCTGGGGACAGGAGTCACTGGTTCAGATGATTCTCCCGACTAGCATGGAGTTGCTTTCATTTTGACTTCAGACCTGCATCAGAAGCAGCTGGTTCTCCTCTTTGACCCTGATCAGAGAGACATACCTGTGCTCAATACCTGTCACTTAGCCAACAGGGACAGTAAAGGTTATTCCAAAAGGAGATGCAGTCACATCAGGTCGTCTAAAATCGTTGTGCCTGTAAGATGCAGGGAGATAATCAAGCAGAGGAAGGAAACAGCCAAAGCCACAGATGCTTGAGAGAAGCGATGGATAAATGAGTCTTCCAAACAGCTCTTCTACTACATCTTTCTTTTATGGAAGTACCTGTTCAAATGGTATTAGAGAGAAATGAAGAAACATTCAGATGGCAACAATGCAAGGCGGGGATATCTGTGGATATGCAGTGGAATTTCGCCTTGCAAGGCACAATGAATTTCTGCCTTCCAAAACTGTAATACTGTATATTAAACTTGTTTATTTGCAGTGTGGTTTTGCCCAAATCCATCAGTACTTCCAGGGCACATACTAAAAACCAGATGGATTTACAGATGGAACAAGGCTGTTACAGCTTTTATATCATCTTTTTGTTGTCTGAGAGAAAGTAGGAAAAATTTCCCTGATAAGTAAAATTGCCGATTAATATCTGAGCCCTTACACAGGGTATTCTCTGGGAGAAGGAAGCCTCTTTATTTTTCTGCAGGGATTCCAAAGAGAAAATGTAATGCCCAGAAAATTACAAGAAAAATTTCTGCCAATCCATCCACATAGCAGTGGAAACCTGAAATCTCCAAAAGAAGGAAGGTAGATTTCAGAAGTCTGTTCATTCTAAAATATAGTGGGTTCTTATTTGAAACCAGTTTGATAACTGATCAAATGGAGGTTGAGAGATTACTGGATTTATTTTTTTTAATCATTAGAGTAGCAGTCCTCTGTATAAGTTGCATAACAAATAGTGTGTCCTCTGTCTTGTGAACAACATTTTGTCAGTTCTTGCAGGAATGCGAAGCTGTATTACAAGGTGCTGTTTGTGATAGGCCAGAAAAGACCCCAAACCCTCAACAAAAGCACATTATGCAAGTTTAGGTGAAACAAACTTTTTGATTCAGTTTACTTGTCTGAAGGCTGTGACTGAAATGCTTTTCTGTAACTTGGAGATGTCAGGATTCAGTATTGTTCATAAATGATGTTGACAAACTTTGACAGAATACATAGCTTAGAAGCAGCCTGTACTCCTGTTTGCTGTGTGTATGGGTGTCTGGGTCTCTTATTCTAGGAAAAAGTCTTTTTCATGGCGACTGAGATTTATGGAGTTGGCAGGCCTTTCAAGTGGTAATTGTGAGTAGCTGGATGTTAACACAAACAACTTGCTCTGTTTGCATTCGTGAAAGAAGCTGGGGGGGGGGAGGGGAAGGGGGAACAAAAGGACAAACCCAGCTTACTTGGTTATATAAACAAATTAAGTGACTACTGCTGCCCATCAAGTTTCTCTCTTCAACAGGGACTCCCTTATCCTGGTGAGTGGCTGGTGCCAAGACTGATACATGTTGTCCCTACCATCAAATCATCTTTCTATATTAATTATAGCTGTTGGAGTACTCTGTTGGCATCTTTTGTGCAGATTGGCTGTAGCTTCCAACACAGGCATAAATAAATACATAACCCTGTCAGTGTAAATTCTCAATACCATTTTTTTTGATACCCGTAACATGGAAGAATAGGACTTAATATTTTTCAGCTTCTTTCTGCTACTTTAATTAAAATCAATAACTGTCACCATGATAATGGATGGTCTTCCCAGGCATGAAGTATTGGCCTGTTCAGAGAGAATAAAGAGTGAAGGGCAAGGAGTTATAAGATCACGAATTGTCTTACCTGCAGGATGTAATGTCAGGATCTTTCAAAAATTATTTTTTCACACTTGTTATTCAGTGAAAATATTAAAAGTTTTTACAGGTGTATCAATGAGAAAAGGCTGATGAGGGAAAACATGGGCCCTCTCTGGAATGGAACAGGTGACCTGGTTTCCCAGAATATGGAAAAGGCTGAGGTAGTCAAGACTTTTTTGCCTCAGTTTTCAGTGTCAAGAGCTCTAGGCACACTGCCCGAGTCATGGAGGGCAAAGGCAGGGTCTGGAAGTGTGAGGGACTGTAGGGGAACACTGTAGGGGAAGATCAGGTTCAAGAACACCTAAGGAACCTGAAGGTGCACAAGTCCATGGGACCTGATGGGGTGCATCTCTGTGTACTGAAGGAACTCGCGGATGAAATGGCCAAGTAACTCTCCATTATATTTGAAAGGTCCTGGCAGTCTGGTGCAGTCTACACTGACTGGAAAAGGGAAAACATAACCCCCATTTTAAAAAAGAGGAATAAGGAAGACCCAGGGTACTACGTGCAGGTCAGTCTCACCTCTGCACCTGGCAAGATTATGGAGCAGATCCTCCCAGAGACTATGCTCAACTACATGAAGAATAGGGAGGTGATCGGTGATAGACAACATGCCTTCACTAAGGACAAATTGTGCCTGACAAATCTGGTAGCCTTCTGTGATAGAGTAATAGAGATGGTGGACAAGGGAAGGATGACAGAGACCATCTTCCTGGACTTGTGCAAGGCATTAGACACTGTCCTACATGACATTCTTTTCTTTAAATTGGAGAGACATGGGTTTGACAGGTGGACCACTCAGTGGATAAGGACCTGGCTGGATGGTCGCACCCAAAGAGTTGTGGTCAATGGCTCAATGTCCACGTGGAGATCTGTGACCAGTGGTGTTCCTCAGGGATGAGTACTGGGACCAGCACTGTTCAACATCTTTCTCAGTGACATGGACAGTGGGATAAAGTGCACCCTCAGCAAGTTTGCTGATGATACCAAGCTGTATGGTGAGGTCGACACGCTGGAGGGAAGGGCTGCCATCCAGAGGGACCTTGACAGGCTAGAGAGATGGGACAATGCAAACAGCATGAAGTTCAAGGCCAAGTGCAAGGTCCTGCATGTGGGTCAGTGCGATCCCAAACACAACTGCAGGCTAGGTGGAGAATGGATTGAGAGCACTCCTGAAGAGAAGGGCTTGAGGGTGCTGATCAATGAGAAGCTCAATGTGAACAAGTGGTGTATGCTAGTAGCTCAGAAGGCCAGCCATGTCCCAGGCTGCTTCAAGAAGAGTGTGGCCAGCAGGTCAAGGGAGGTGATTATGCCCCTCTGCTCTGCTCTCGTGAGACCCCCACCTCCAGTGCTGTGTCCAGCTTTGGGATCCCCAGTATGGGAAAGACACAGAGCTGTTGGAATGAGTCCAGAGGAGGGCCACAAAGATGATCAAGAGGCTGGAGCACCTCTCCTATGAAGACAGGCTGTGAGAGTTGGACTTGTTCAGCCTGGGGAAGAGAAGGCTCCAGGGAGACCTAACTGAGGCCTACCAGTACTTAAGGGTGGCCTAGAGGAAGGAAAGAGGGACTACTCACCCTGGAGTGCAGTGACAGGACAAGGGGTAATGGCTTCAAGCTGAAAGAGGGCAGGGTTAGGTTAGGAAGAAATTCCTTACTGTGAGAGTGATGAGGCATTGGAACAAGCTGCCCAGAGAGGTTATGGAAACACCGTTCCTGGAAATGTTTAAAGCCAGGTTAGATGGGGCTTTGGGCAACCTGGTCTAGTGGAGGATGTCTCTGCCCATGGCAGGAGGGTTAAGACTAGCTGATCTTTGTGGTCCCTTCCAATCCAAAATGTTCTATGGTTCTGTGAAAGGATAGACAGGAGTGGATAGTATTTAAAATACAAAACTGTTTCATCACCAGGAGTTGTCTGCTTTTTAATGTAGTCTCGGTGCTGAATGGAAATATCCTCTTCTGAGCGCTAACTGACTTTTTCTGACGCCGTATTTTCAACCAGAAGGGATTTTCAGACTAAAGGGAAATCACATAGAACTCTGTCACTCCTTCTGCTCTTGTTTGGATAAACAGTAAGTGTTTTGGATGTTACCCACCATACCTCTAGTATTAATTTAAAAATTTAATTTTAAAATGTGCATTTCATATAATGGCCTAATTTGCTTGGGAACAAATGGGGTGAATACATAAAGTATTGTTTATACTCTTTGTGCTACACCTGGCAAATCCAGAGTCTTACTACCCATGGAATTTTTTAAATATGCAGAAGACACCACTGGTATAATATATGTAAAAAGCGAATATACCAAATGTATCCTATAAATAAAGCAAGCTGTTTTGTAAGGTTGTGTTTTTCAGAAAGATAAAATGCAGTTTGGTAATGTCAGAAACTATTTCCTTTTTCTTCTCTTATATTATTTCTTTTTAATAGGCTAATCTTTATCCTATTTCATTTTTCCACTTTTACAGCCGCTTCCTTTAAGGCAGAAGAACTTTCATGTGAATATTCCTTGCTTTATGATTTGAGGCTAAGTTATGTGGGAATGGACTAATACTGTAAAATATTTAAGTGGATGTTGGAAACGTAGTAGGTTGCATTCATGTAGGGCTCCCGTGGGACTGGATAAACAGCACATAATGCTACCACAAATCAACACTAAGTTTTAACTTAAATAAGGAGGCAGAAGCCAGAAAGTGTAAGTTAGATGTCAATTAAGAAAATACAGTTACCTTGTCTGAAGTTGATTTAAATTTTATATTAGCCACTTAAAAGAAGCTACTAATTAATCAGAAAGCAAGTTCCCTTTCTTGCTTTCCAGTTGTAGTCTGTCTTGTCTGTATTTCACCCAGTTGTTTTCTGTTCCTACTAAACCAGTTGGACCACTCAAAAATACTTGTGATACAGCATGTGTTCATACTGTCATGCCTATCTTAATATTTTTCTTGATAGACAAGGCAGCTTCTAAGGTTGGTACTATCAGCAAAACAATAAACACAGGGAGGGTGAAAATAGGAAAAAGAAAAAAGTGAGGGGTGTAACTAGAGCTGTCTGGAGATCCTTGTAGCATCTCATTAGTGTTTTCCTTATTTGTTTTTTAAAACTCTGCTTGACACCTTTATCTGCAGGTATATGAAAGAAGTTGAGGGCAGGATGCTGTACCCAAATGCCCGGTGTATAGTAGTTGTTTCTGCTCAGACTGTCCTCCCTGCTACCAGAAATAGAATTGCATGCATTATTTTTGTTGCTAAGACAGCGATGCTTGAAGTAATGTTACCAGTTCTCACCGTGCACAATATAGATGGATGAGATGGACAATTTGACCTTCTCTCAGAAATAATAACAGTATGCAAAGAAACTTATATGACAATAAAATACTGGAGCTGCCCATGGATCTATGCTCCCACTTATAAATAGCAATGGGGTCTGTAATCCAGTGCTATAGCAGGTGGCATTTCATTTGCGAGTACATAGGCTAATAAGATCTTAGAGAAATAGTGAGATATGTGGTGTAAACATGAAGCACGCTACAACTGCTAAAAGCTGTATCAAAAGCATTTCCTTTAAATACACATTTTGTACACATTTTGTGGTTTTACACATTTTATCTTCTGCTTGACTAAGTCTTCTGTCAGGATATCAAAGAGAAGAAGTGGAAAGCCTCTAACTCTGAAAACACAGAGAAGAAAGGATCACTGGGAATATTTCTTGGACTGGAAATTAATTAGATTTTACTATACTGTCTTTTGGAATCAACTGTTGCCTCAGAAAGGAGGTAAAGGAAGTGTCTGCTTGTAGTGATCACCTCCTAGAACAGTGAAAATAAGTGAGCAAAATACAGTCTGGGATTCATTCTAGTTGTTGCCTAAAAACATGCAACCACATTTTAAAAATAAGCCGTTGACCGCTACACTTCAAGTGTGACCATCCGCCAGTTCCTTATCCAGAGAGTGGTCCATCTGTCCAATCCATATGTCTCCAATTTAGGGACAAGGATGTCAGGCAGGACAGTGTCAATTATTGAACTCCAAACCCTCTAATTTTAGCTAGGTTCTGTTGCAAGCTAGGCATCTTTTGAATTTTGTTTCGTGTGACTGTGATTGAGGTCATAAGGCTGATTTAAACTGTGATTTTTAGCTTAGAGCTCCAGGGTATGCTTGAGCCCCAACTCTCTGATCATTCATGCAGCAGAATTCATTGTCTCTCTCCAGTCTGAATTTATCCAACTGTCTCCTGTTGTCCTGTAAAAACTGGGAACTTGAACTTTTATAGTTGCCTTCATCGCAAGCATCTGAAACCTCTCTACATAGTTTTTGCAATCTACTTGTGAAGTCAATATAAAAACAGATTAAGGGAAACTAGGATTAAGGGAATTACTCAGCTTTCTGCTATTAGAAAATAGAGAAACTGGAGAGTGGTTTGGCACTTTCTCAACTCCATCCAGCCTCATTCAACACTTAAAATTCTGTTATTATATTGTACTTACATTACTCTTCCAGTGGTTTTTTTTAAGAAGTGGTAGGGGAAGGGGTGAAGGGAGTCACTGGATAGGATTAACACTGAAGGTCGTGTTAAAGTATTTTCAGATTAGTATAGTGATTTACATTTTATCCAAACATTTTGTTATAAATTATCTTTATTCTTGCTAATGGAATATGAAGAGCAATGGACATAATTTCATGCTTCAGGGTATCCATGCACACAATAAACTCCCAGTGGAGGGGAAAAATTTGGGAAATATGGGAAGTCTGGAGCAGAATCTGCTGTGTAACTAAGGGTAACTTTATGAAAAGAGCAAAACCAGACAAAGAACAAATATGTAAAGACTAAGGAGTGAAATATCCCTTTGGTTATATGGAGTGGTGTTCCTCATTTTCACTGAACCTTGATTGCTTCCTGACCTGGCTAAATATATGTAGAACATATTTTTTTTAATTATTGCATGTAATGATTTTATTTTTTCAACATATTCTCTTTCTGTCAGGATACTGTCTCCTGTTAAGGAGATGCTAGGCAAAAACTGAGTCTGAGTTATTACGGGCATGCAAATGGGATGATGTTTCTTAGCTGGTCTAAAAAAGGTGGCATAATAATCACTGAACAGATTGAGGAATGGGTGGTTTGTTTCTTAGTCTTTCATTTAATTGATGCATAAAATTCTCTTCTAATGCAATGAACAGTGGTATTCATCAATTTATTTTAGGAATGTAGAAAAAAAGCCTGAAGAATGCAGCAAAACCCCAATTTTTTACCTTTGGGTGTCCTGGATACTGATATTTATAGTTTTCAAGGGCTTTCTTGGAGGCTTCTGAAAAGTTTGTTAGTTTGCAAACTTTTTCCTTAATAAATCTGTGTGTCATGTAGAACTTCTCTGGTTGGGTGGGTCCATTCTTAACTTTTCTATTTAGTGTTCTGATAAAGAAAATCACAAGGTGTATGGTGATAAATGATGGACTAAATGTCCACTCTACCTTGAAGTGACATGCTACATAGTTTTAGGATTGCTTTGCGAGCTCATAATTACTGGGAATTTCCAATTCTCCTTGAATTGGAATAGAATAATCATAGAATCTGTTGGGTTGGAAGGGACCTTTAAAGGCCATCTAGTCCAACCCTCCTGCAGTAAGCAGGGACATCTTCACTAGATAAGGTTGCTCAAAGCCCCATCAAGCCTGACCTTGAGTATCTCCAGGGATGGGGCCTCCACTACCTCTCTGAGGAAACTGTTCCAGTGTCTCACCACCCTCATATTGCAGAACTTTTTCCTAATATCCAACCTAAATCTACCCTTTTCTAGTTTAAAACTAGTACCCCTTGTCCTATTGCTACATGCCCTCGTGAACAGGTTTTATATAAAGGTTGTATATAATTAAGGAAAGTCTTGTTTTCTTATTCCTAATACCAGCATGTTGAATGCTTTGTAAGGAGTAAAGGAACTCAAGATCCATCATTTCCTAAATTCCTAGTTCAAGCTGAAAATGTTTAGCGTCAAACTAAGAGTTCTTACAGGCTCTCTCAAATCAGCAGTAACTATCAGACTTTATGAATGCTTCTTTTTAAGGGAGGTTCAACAAAGACGCTGTGGATGCAGCAATTTCTGAAGCATTGTGACTCCACCTTGTGAACGAATAGCTTTAATCTGTTATACCTGTCTTTCCCATTCATCAGTCGCTATGTAAATCACAGAAGTTGATAGCATATTTGGTTCCTGGAAGACAATTAGGCAAGCCTTTTTTCTTTCCCCTTATCTCATTCCATTTGAACGTGTCTGTTTTTCATGTTACTTCTAATGTAAACCTTTTTTGTTTGTTTTTCTTGGGGGTTTTTTAAGGTTACGTAGTGTCTGCAGCTCAGTGCCTTAGCAATGCCCTGCAATCTGAGGCAGACAAGTTATATATCAGTAATTTAATAAGGCAAACATAAACTAAACCAGCATAGATTTATTTTGTTTTAAGATTGAGTAGGGTCAGCCGTGTGAGCAATGTATCTGCCAACTGTTGTCATTGTCCTGTCTGGGCAAACTCATTTATCTTGGTTAGTAAACAATTTAACAGGCAACAGAGGTGGATGGCTTAAGGGACTGTTACTAGGACACAGAATCTCTGATGTTTTCCCTAAATCCAGGTCGAATCATTTATTAGAAGTCTACCACCAGTAGGCAGTTAGGGGATGCAGCTAAATATACAACTGTTATTAGACAGGCAACAGAGGAACAGTTAGTTATCACAGCTGGGAGGTCTGCACAGTTAAATCCATCACATTCAATATGTCTGCAGATAACATGATAAAGGTGCAGGCGTGGAAGTTCTGATAATCACCAAAATTTAAGGTGCTTGCATTCAGTTGTAGAGCCTTGAAATTTAAGGGCTGGTGACTGGAAACCTTAGGCATAGGTGATGATCCCAAACCTCTTTTTCACCCTTTTAAATTCTTTTGACCTTGAAATGCTTTCTGTTGTCTGGTGTGAAACTATATGATTTGTTGACATGTGAAGCAGTTCAAATAGATTAAAAAAGTAAAAACTAGTGAACAGTTCATTTAGTGTTCCAGTCAATTTCTTGTGCCATCAGTTCAGCAGTCCTATAACAACCAGTGGCACAGTAATTTGGAAATGAAGTAGTTTAAGCATGGATACACAAACTTGCTGGATGATGGGGAAGGGTGTTCTCTGTTGAAGAACCACAGTAAAACCGCTGCAAATTAAAAACATATAATCTGCCTGCAAAAAGCCAGCAGGAGCTTGCAAAGCATTTCTAGGGCCATTAAAAATGACCATTTCCCAGTAAAACTCATTTCAAGGGTAGCTGTTGCTTCTCTGTCTGAGAGGAGCATTGCTTTTCCTTTTTTTTTTTCTGAAGGCAACACATTCTTAAAGGATCTGTTTAAAGGAGGGGAAGAAAATGTTACGGAATATACCACTTGGTATGCAAACACCTGCAAAGCTACTTGTCACATTGGCTGCAGATCTTGGACAATTCTATTGTGAGGAAGTTTGAAACACCTGAATCATGGGAATTGATAGAGGTAAGCTCCTATTAGGATCATGTTTACTACTCAGAATTCAGGCTACAATAAATCTCTCTGGTCCCGTTGTCCCCTTTTTCATTCAAGGAGTGCATTTCCAATGTGTTTCCCTCTCTTCCCGAAGAAAACTGTTTCCCAATGCACTACTTCTTGCTATTAACCTAATTTTGGGAAGTCTTTATTTTCTTGTATCAATTGACAGATTCTTTGGTTTTTTTCTTTCTTCTGTGAAATCAACAATGATGGGAATCTGTATTTCTTAGATGAAATTCAGCACCTGAATGGTGCTGAATCAGGCCTGAAGTCTGTTCCATAGAAATATTTATCAGCTTCACAAATAAAAGAATGCAGTGAGCTGTGATACTTCTGCTTTCTCGTCATTCATTCTTTGCAACGTGGAAGAAAAATATTTGGTAAAACCTTAATGAAATAGAGGTCAGCAAAGAAATCTCACAAGCCAGTTAGAGGTTTTCTTAGGAAGCTACTAAGTCAAGGAGTACAAAATATTGTATAGGGAGATGATACCTGCTAGTTGTCTTACTAACACTACAGAGTTTTCATGAGCAGCAAATTCTTTTCTCTGTGTGCAGGGTGTCAGAGTGCGGGAGTCTGTTGGAACATAGTGGTATGGGTCTGTCAGCATATGAAGGCCACTGTTAGAACATGCTAGGAACCAGTTGGAGATGCACCAGTGTAATATTTGGAAATGTAGGAGTAGCTGAATAGCTGTTTTGGCTCTGTGTAGTTGGCGACAGAGAGTTGCTTAGACCTTTTCTTAAACTTTCACAGGCTCTCCTCATGTGCTTCAGAAAAGGATAAAAACCAGCACTGATCTGAGGTTGGCTTGGTTGTTCAGTTACCATTACTGCTGGGATCAATATTTTTTTAAAGATAGCTATGGTGCACTTGACCTTCCTGAGAACTGCACTGTTACTTGGTTGACCAAAACAGTAGAGGAATGTAACTAGGTCTCCATATGAAGATACTGGACACAAATGAATTTCAAAATTATTTTTGTAGTTTATGTTACACATTACTAAGAAATTAGGTAAAAACAATGTGGCAAGTTACTGCCCAAATTAGAGAAAATAAAGATAAGCAGACTGTGTAAACAGGAGAGAGAGGAATATTAAAAACATAGTTTGAAACTTCTTTTCCATGTGCTTTACATTGTCTAATGTTACATTTTCCCTAGCTACTTGAGCAGAGCACTTCTGGTGCTGCATTTAAGATAAAATCTACTGTGATAATTTTTAAAACTTTTTTTAATGAAATAACAATTCTATGAAAACCTGAAATTATTCAAAGGTTATAAATGTTGCTTCAGTACAGCTGTGTGAGATTACTACGAATAATAATTGTTTCTATTTTATTATTGGATGAGGATATATAGAGGCCTTAGTTCTTTTAATAATTACAACTTTTTCATTATTTCTCATTCTGGTAACCTTAATTCTTTGTGTGAAAACCAAGTGCATGTGAAAGGACCGAAAAAAGATGTTTCCGTTCCAGGGACCGATGGTATCTCTTAACAGCTACTCTATCAGTCATAGTTCTGGAAATTGGTGAAGGAAGCACACTTCTAATAAACAACAGGGAAAGTGCAAAAGCTTTCTAAGAAAGGATTTGTCTGTCAAATAAAGCAACAACTGTTGATGTTGCTGTAAAGTTAAAATAAATGTATAAGAATTTAAAGCCATTAGTTGTTCAAGAAGGAACCTGTGTAAATGAAGGAAAAAGTGAGATGTATTTTGATTTTGTTACCTGTTTTCTCAAAACAAAGTGATTGTAAGTGCAATCAAATTTATGAGCCATAGAATCATAGAATATCCTGAGTTGAAAGGGACTCATAAGGATCACCAAGTCCAGCTCCTGGCTCCACACAGGACCAGCCAAGTCAGACCATGGGACTGAGTGCATTGTCGAGACGCTTCTTGAACCTCAGTCAAGCTGGGTGCTGTGACCCCTTCCCTGGGGAGCCTGTGCCATTGCCCATCCACCCTCTCAGTAAATAACCTCTTCCTAATATCCAACCTAAACCTCCCCTTCTATCACCGGGCACCAAAGAGAGGAGCTCAGCACCTGCCCCTTTGCTCCCCCTCATCAGGGAGCCATAGACCTGGCTGTTTTTCAGCCCATCAGAATGCTGTTTAACACAGACCTAACAGGGGACTCCTGATGAGTAGGAACCAGGCAGTTTATTTACTCAGAAGCTTTAGGTTTATCAGGATTTCTATGCAGAAATATATTTTAATGAGAAGCACTATGACAATGGTTATGGCTTTTCAAGCTAGAAACCTTTGTTCTGCTTGTGCTTTATGAATTGTTAAGTTTGAATGCTACAGCTAAGAGGCTCCTTAATGACCCTGGAGAGCATCTGGGTCTGGTCGGTTGGAAAAAAAAATACAATAGTTGCTGCCCCCTCTCACTAAAGGTCATGCAGAGGGGTCCAGCTGAGAAAAATGTGCTAAGGATAGCAGCCTGCTGGAGATAGACAAGCTTCCAGAAGACACAACAGTCCTGAGGACTTTCTTTAACCAGCCAGCAGACCCAAAGAAGCAAAATTTGTTCCAAGAAGGGCTTCCAGTTTCTTTGCTTAATTACATGGGACTGTCCCTGCTTTCTTAGCATACCTAAAATAAGCCATTTTGAGACAGCAGTTGACCACAGCATTTGCAGCATATGTTTGCCTGACCTCGAAAATAAGAAAACAATGAAGCACTTCCATTCTTGACCAAAACAAAAACAACTTCCTCCAGAAAGCAAAACCTAGAAGGTCTGATCACTGTCAGATTAAAGAAGCATTATACAGAAGAAGTGGATGGTTTTCTTGTAATGAGTTGTCAAGCTGCATATTTCTCATTTTTCTCATACATTTTTCTCATATATTTGTAGACATGTGCATGGCAGTGAAAGGCTTCACAAAAATATTCTCTGGGTACTACTGTGAGTTCAAGAAGGTCAGTCAAAGGCTGAAATGGCTTTTAGGAGATCATGACTATTTTCTTGAGATAGTGACCCCTGAACAGAAGGCAGATGTCAGTCTTCCTTCGTGTGTTGATCCAGAATGGGAGAAAGGTACAACTGCTTCCAGACCATGAATTCTTAAGGCTTACAAGTTTTGGTTTTACTACCTTATTCCTTGGAAGGTGTCCAGACCTGCAGAGGTTTGTTAGCTCATTTACAGCTGAATTTCATTGTTACTGCTACTGGTGAGTTAGAAAATACCCTGCTGCAATTGACAGCTTCGTAAACAGCATTGTTGACATCTCTGAGCTTACTTGCTATTTTTATTATTCCCAGAAAAAGCAACTTCTGATACAGAAGCCAACTGTGGAACAAATCAGCATGGTCTTGAGAGGTGAAAAGATACTCCTCATAGTATGTTTAAGGGGAAGATTTCTGTAGAAGTGGTCTAAGGGTTGATAATTGCAAGTTTTCTCCCTCAGCTTACACATTCAATACTCATCCATCAGGAAAGCTGGAAAAGTTTGAGCTATCAATGATTCTGTCTTCATTCTAGGTGCTCTATGACTCACTTAGGCCTGTGACTAGCGGTGTTCCCCAGGGCTCAGTGTTGGGTCCAGTCCTGTTTAATATCTTCATTGACGACCTTGATGAGGGAATAGCATCCACCCTCAGCAAGTATGCCGATGATACAAAACTGGGAGGAGTGGCTGACACGCAGGAACACTGCGCTGCCATCCAGCGAGACCTGGACAGACTGGAGAGCTGGGCAGGGAGAAATCTAATGAAATTCAACAAAAGCAAGTGTAAAGTCTTGCACCTGGGGAGGAATAACCGACTGTATCAGTACAGGCTGGGGGATGACCTGTTGGAGAAGAGCTCTGTGGAGAAGGACCTGGGGGTCCTGGTTGATGACAGGTTGGCTATGAGCCAGCAGTGTGCCCTGGTGGCCAAGAGAGCCAATGGGATCCTGGGATGCATCAGGAAGAGTGTGTCCAGCAGGTCGAAGGAGGTGATCCTCCCCCTCTACTCTGCATTGGTCAGGCCCCACCTGGAATACTGTGTCCAGTTCTGGGCTCCCTGGTATAGAAAAGACAGGGACCTTCTGGAGAGAGTCCAGAGAAGGGCGACAAAGATGATTAGGGGTCTGGAACATCTCCCCTATGAGGAAAGGTTGAGTGAGCTGGGTCTGTTCAGCCTGGAAAAAAGAAGACTTAGGGGGGACCTAATTAGTGTTTACAAGTATCTTAGACATGGGTGGCAGGGGGAATTGGCCAGCCCCTTTTCAGTGGTCAGTGGGGACAGGACTAGGGGCAATGGCTGTAAGCTGGAGCACAGGAAGTTCCGCACCAACATGCGGAAGAACTTTTTCACAGTGAGGGTGACAGAGCAGTGGAATAGGCTGCCCAGGGAGGTGGTGGAGTCTCCTTCTCTGGAGATATTCAAGTCTCGTCTGGACACCTATCTATGTAATATGAGATAGGGAGCCTGCTTTGGCAGGGGGGTTGGACCCGAAGATCTCTTGAGGTCCCTTCCAACCCCTAAGATTCTGTGATTCTGTGATATAGTTTTGTTTCTCAGTGATATATATATATATTAAAATTATAGCTAACTTTTGGGAGGAATAAGAAGGGGGCTTGGTAATATTTTTATAGTAATAAACTAAGTTCTGTTGTGTATTAGCTGGGTTAAAATTGGTAAATCAAAGTTTCCCCTTGTATGCAGGTATCCTTAACACCAGGCTCAACATCATCTTTCACAACCTTGCACCACCATGCTTCTGTTTGTACAAAACACTTAAAGTTAAGAGTTGAATTCAAAAGAGGCAGACAGCTGTTGAAGATAATAAACTAATGTAATTTCTTAATTACAGTCATAGTTTCCTGCTCCGTTTGATAGAATTCTCAACTCCATGGGTCAGTCCTATGAAGGCATCTTCAGTTGTGCCAAGATAAAATCACACAAACACCATGTGGAGTACACTAATCATCTGTGATTGATACGCACAGAAATGTGCTGGGATTAACACACTGCTGTGTGCAGATTTTATGTTCACTGTCTCTGGTGCTTTCCCACAACGAGTCTCCGTTGGCTAAACGGCATCCAATCAGGTGTGGAAGAGTAAAACTCCATGGCAACTTTAGGTGGGATGATTTCTGGTTTTGCTGAGCTGCCATTACATTCTTTCTGGTTTGTGTTTTTTCAGTTTTTTTTTATTTTACTACACTACTGTCCTTCTATGTCTTTCATCTTACACATACTTGAAAACAGTTACTAAAGTTCCAGCTTGACCCTTTTTTTTTTTCTGCATCCTTTCTTTATTTATGTTAGTCCTGTGCACTGGTAGCATAAGATCTCTCTTGCCTTCACATGAAGGTGAAAGCATAGCTATAATTTCATCATTATTTAATTAAAACTGATCCCAGCCACATATTTTCCCTGCCTTCCATTCCATATTTAAGAAAAAAGGCATTAGAAGTACTACTTATACTCATTATTAATATACAAACGGAATGAAAACTTCTGATTTTCTAAATTGTGTTTGTCAGCTGTAATATAAATGGGCTTTTGGTTATAATTTTTACATCACAAGTGAATGAATTTTCAGTTAAAATTTAGCAATAAGAGGCTACATTTTGCTAGAGCTAACAGATTTCTTCATATTTTGTCATCAGAACAAATTAATTTCTTACTTAAAAGCTATCTGGATTTACCAGCCTTGGATAATTCAGCAAATGAGGTTTGCTAGTGCCTTGTGTAAAAGTGGTCGTTCTACTCTCCAGCTAGAGAGTAGGTAGTTGCTACATCATGGAAGCATGTACATGGGTATTTTTTCAGCTGTGAAATGCATTGGTTCCATACCTTTATGTTTTATCTCTCATGGTTTGTGGATTTGTTTTTGTTGCTGTTGTAATGTGTGGGAATATGATGCCCCAGCAAAAAAAATAATGAGAAGGTATAGCAAGAAAAAGTAAAAAAACTTCCCCTCAGCATTAGTGTTGTTTTTACCAAAGTCTAATCTTTATAACTCAAGGAAGAAAAAAATCCCCATACTTTTGGTAATGTGACACCTTCACATGTGATTTTTGATTGCTTGTATTTTAATATTAAAAGCAAAAGTTATTACATGGATCCTAGAACTCTGAGCTCAATTTAAAGAAGGGATGGCTAATTTCAGTGCTGTCTTCTTAGGCCATAAATTTCACAGATTATGAGTGTGAATAGCTGGAAGCAGTGTTCTCTTTTCTTGGTTTTAAATTCCATTCCTGTTCTTTTCATGGTGTCGTTCTTGCACTTCTGAAAGGAAAAAAGGAAGAACAGCTGTCACAGGAAAACTGTAATGCCTCACAGTGGAACCCTACCTACTTCTCTGTTAGTTAGGGTAAGTAATTAGGGGGGGATTAAACCCATTTTTCACATGCTGTTCTCTTCTATTTACATTTTCCTGAGTACCTTTGTGGTATGCTTTTATGGTACCTTTGTCTTACTTAAAATGTGATTTTTCTGATGATAGCATGAAAGCTTTCCAAAACATAGCACAGTCCATCTGACTACTGGTTATCTGTTTGCTGCCTAATTTCATATCGACAGCATGAGAAATAGGACCCGTGTATGTACCACCTTGCTTAGTAGTGTGGTAGGAGGGAGTTGATTTTTCCTGAATGCTGTGTAAAAGGAATTAGGAGAAAATTTCTCTGTTGATTCCAACTTGGAACTGTGTTGCTCTTCCTTTTCCTGAATACCATTTGAGAGCATCCCAAAAAAACCTTTTACCTTAAAAAGCCAAGATGTCTTTAACTTTGTCCGTTATTCTCATAGAGTTCCTCAGTCTGAAAGTGTCATAGGCCTTAGTGCTAAGGAGAGGAGTTTGGCAGCATGGTGGTTTGTTGAAGGGTATTCATGAATATGTTAAAAGGAGTGCGATTCATCATCAGTCTTCCCAAATTGCTTTTTCCATTGCTGGTCATCCATATGCAAAATACTTGTTATGAAAAGGTAATCCTAGCAGACACTGTTGTTCACCTCTGTCAGCTACCTCTCAGTTGTCTCATCACTTGGCTTTCCTCCCCACCCAGCCCACTCTGATGTTTGTGTCATCTTAGTCTATGCTATAATCTCCCACCTGTAAGTGTTTATGTATCCAGTGCTATATGTTGTTAAAACGTGCTGCTTTGACTCCCCTGCAAGTATGAACAAAAAACATGACGATGTGACCAGATCAAATTATTTTTCTCTTTGTGCTTTACCATAAAAAGACTTTCAGTTTCTACAGTAAAGCTTTCATAGTCTCACTAAATTATTCTGGAATTCATGATGGGAAATGAATGTTACGTTACAGGCATTATATATTCAGAAATACCAGTGGTTTGGTGCTTTGTCTTCATTTGCTATTTCATCTTTTTTTTTCCTTCAGAGCAGACACATTGAATACATACTTTCCTAATCTAGCAGTTTACTATGCTTGAGTTTCTCAGCTTGTTTCTTATCTTCTGCCTGTAGAAAGATGCATCTTTGTGAACCCCTGGCTCCCTGCTAGGAGTTGTTTACCACTAATGTCTTCCTTAGTTGTCTTTTCCTTTTGATGTGTATTGGAAGGGGACTCTATTTTTAAGACCACTTTTCTTTCCTCCACAGTTTCTCAGGGATTATTTCTCTTTCTTTTCCACCCTTTCCTCAACACAGCTGTTTTAAATATTACTTTCATGATTTTTTTACTGAAGCTTTTCTCAAAATATAAGAAAATCACTTTTAAATGCTCTCCAAATTGCTATTCAAAACCTGAAAAATGGAGTATGCCTCCCGTTTGATAATTTTCTGATTGCTTGTCTTTATTTTATTCTCTTCTAGGGAAAAGTTGTGTTGGTTGTTTAAATTTGAGAGAGGATATTTTCCTTCCTAGCAGACATTTTTTGTTGTTAGACCTTGGGAAGACTTTGTTGTTGTTTGTGCAAATAAAGCAGCCTTGGTCCAGTCAAAGGCAGATCTCCAAGATCTGGCTTTTGAGACATTAGTTGCTGGCTACCATCAGGTGCAGACTTACATAGGAAATGTATGAGAGATGTAGTTCAGGATAAAGCCTGTATTCAGGATCTAAGCATTAATCACCAGTGATAAAGAATCATTTCATACCACAACTGAAGAAACCTGTGTGTCCTATTTCACCTGTGTACTGTCTATTCTGTTGTGTGAATTTCATAGCCTAAACAGTAGGGCACCCTAAATTGTTAAATCTGTTATGCTTATCTCACTTTCCTTGTTGTCTTATAAATATGAACACCTGACTTCTCTCTTGCTCCCCTTTTAAATCTGGTTGGTATGATTTGATACCAGCTTTGGTTCAGTAGTTGGAATGGAAAACTTGTTCAAACCACTTGCAAAAAACTCTTCTGGTCTCCTTCCCCTAGCCAGAACTCTAAAAAGTCCTGTAATAATGATGTAACTTCATCTGATCTTTTTCTTTATCCCAGGTAAAAGAAAAAAAATGGGGTTTTTTGGTGCTTCAGTATCCCCTTCTGAAGTAATGCCAAGCAGAATAGTTGGATCCTATAACAAACCCATTTGCCTATTCCCTTAATATCCACCTATAACATCTCTAATAATTTGGAATTATTGTTGTTAGTAGTGGTCCTTGTAAATTTTAAGGGATTTTTTTATGTTGTTTGTCTTGAACGTATTAGGTTAAACTGCCAGACAAGGTAGGATTCTGGAGAGATCACAGTATGGATTCCTTCAGAAAACACTTATACCAGAAAGTGGTAGGACTGATTTCTGGTTTCCTGATAATAAAAGCTGGCCAGGGAAATTTAACCTTATCTTTTGGACCTTTAAACTAGTTCTGTAAAGCTAAGGGACTGTTCCCCACTTTGTCTTCATTTTCTCCTCTTTTCCCTTACCCATCATTGTATGCTTAATTCATAATATGTCAAATTTGTGGATCATATATAGTGGCTTGTTAATTCAAGCATAGCTGGAAGCTTTTAGTGGTTATTTTTGGGCCATCTGGAACATGAACTTTAATCTTCCCAGGCTGTATTTTAAAAGGGCTGATGGACTCATTTTCCAGTTTAATTTGACAGAAGAGTGGTTTTATCTGTTCTATCAATTAAAGTGGAGTCTATTTGTTATCAGTCAACAATATTGTTTATGCTAAGTGCTCTAACTGTTAAATTCATTGTTACCCATACAGTGGCTATTCTACCATTGTGCCTCTCTTCAGATATACCTTTTTAATTTAAAACCTACTGCTTCTGTTCAGAACATGCTAATCAGGAATATAACTCTTAAACTTAACCAGGAATTCAGCCCACAGGACTCTGATGAACATGAAGGTTTAATATAGCAGAGAAGAAAACAAAATGGGGATGATACTATCCTACCAGAATTGCTGAAAACATTTTTCTTTTTAAGTTTAATTAAAAAGGAGGAGTTGTTCCTGCTATTCTAAAATACTAAAACCATTATGAACAGTATGTGTTCACTCATGGGTAATCCACCACTTTACAGAGAGCAAGCACCTGCTTTGTGTCAATATGCTGCTCAAAGTAGTAATTTACAGGGGAGTTATGCGGGCCATTCCTTAATATGTTTTGTGGTAGGTGAAATGTGGATTTCTGCAAGGTCTTTGACATGGTCTCCCACAACATTCTTCTCTCTAAGTTGGAGAGATACAGATTTGATGGGTTTAGTGGATAAGGAACTGGCTGTATTGCTGCATCCAGAGGGTGGTGGTCAATGGCTTGAAGTCCAAATTGGAAGACTGTGACAAGCGGTGTTCCTCAGGAGTCTGTGCTGGGACTGGTGCTGTTTAATTTCTATATTAATGATATTGACACAGGGATTGAGTACACCTTCAGCAAATTTGCTGATGACACCAAGCTTGATGGTCACATTAATGTGCCAGAGGGACAGGATGCCATCCAGAGAGACCTGTACAGGCTGGAGAAGTGGGCCCAGGTGAACTGCATGAGATTCAACAAAGCTAAGTGCAGGGTCCTGCACCTGGGTTGGGAAAACCCCCATTATCCATACAGGTTAGGAGATGATGTGCTTGAAAGCAGCCTGGAGGAAAAGGGCTTTGGAGTACCATGGATCAGAAGCTGGAGCCCCCAATGTGCATCTGCAACCCAGAAGGCCAACTGCATCCTGGGCTGCATCAGAAGTGTGGAAGTGTAGCCAGCAGATCAAGAGAGGTGATTCTGCGCCCCTGCTCTGCTGAGTCCTCACCTGGAGTAGTGTCCAGCTTTGGAGCCCTCAATGCAAGGACATGGCCCTGTTAGAGTGTATCCAGAGGAGGGCCACAAAAACAATCAAAGAGCTGGAGCACCTCTCCTATGAATATATGCTGAGAGGGTTAGGGTTGTTCAGCTTGGAGAAGAGAAGGCTCCTGGGGGACTTTATAGCAGCCTTCAAATACCTAATAGGTGCATATAAAGACAGCTGGGGAAGAACTGTTCACAAGGGCATGTAGCAATAGGATGAAGGGTAATGGTTTTAAACTAGAAAAGGGGAGATTTAGGTTGGATATTTGGAAAAAGTTCTTAAGTATGAGGGTGGTGAGACACTGGAACATATTGCCCAGAGAGGTAGTGGAGGCCCCATCCCTGGAGATATTCAAGGTCAGGCTCGATGGGCCTCTGAGCAACCTGATCTAGTGATCAGGTCCTGCAGGGGGGTTGGGCTAGATGACCTTTAAAGGTCCCTTGCAGCCTACCACATTCTATGATTCTATTACGTATTGGTTTTAAGGTAAATTTACATGTTGATAGTTGGAAGCTTTCAATAAACATATTTTGAAGGTTTATTTTGGTTTCAGTCAGTCAATATGGACTTGAATTGAGCTTTCCAGCATTACAAAATGAGGAAAAAGTATTGTTGGGAACATTAACATGTCCTTTTCCTTACATTTTTATGTTTTTTCTGAGCCTTAACAATGACTGTTGATGACAGCAGCTATGAAGACTCCATAGGTGAGCCAACATACAAACTTTGTAATCAGCATATGTCTTAAAATCTGTTTTACTTTAAAGTATTTCTTAGTTCAAAGCATTGGTATGTCTCTACAAAGCCACAGTAGAGAAGGGACCATATTCTCACTATGCCTACTTTCTTCATCCAGGAGTGGCTGAGACTCTGAAGCCAAGGACAAAATTCTCACCCACCGTACTGGTCTCCAATTTCTCTCTGTGAATTTAGTGCTGGGGAAGATATATCAGAAGTAAGAATGCCACAATTATGAGAATCCTTCCTTCTACTTGAAACATCCTGGGTTTTAATAGGTTTTACAAGCTGTGCAGCATGCTTCAGCTCTGTCTGCATTCAGCAAAACATGTGAATACCTGAATATAGAATTTGCAATACTTAACCTTGCAAAGGGATATGGGTAAGGTGAAGGTTCTCAGGAAGATCTTTCCCTTTTAATTTAACTCCTATGTTTACCTAAATGTGACCAGCAGTAGGGAACTTTCATCAGGCTTCAGTGTGGCCAAGAACTGTGATTTGTAAACCAGTGTCTCACAGAAAAGTGTTAGTTATTTTTACTCGAAATTCTAATCTTTGAAGAGATAAGTTACTGACAAATGCAAATGAAATGGTAATTGCAATGTCAAAGTCATAGCAATTCCTGAACACTTTTTTTTGTTCAGGAAAATAGTACCAAAGCACTTTGAGAAAATGATGGCTGCATCAGACTAACACTTCTATCAGGGCATGTTCCTGATCTTCATCTGGAAACTTATTTTCAGGCAATCTTTTTGGTCTTGACTCTCAAAGTTTTTTTCAGGCACTTGGGTACAAAGACTTGAATGCACAGCTCCTGTAGAGTTGGGGAGTTGATAGCCCTGTCTGAGGTCAGACATGCTGTAAATGGGCAAACTCCTCCAGAGAGAGCTCTGCCAGTCTACCTTATGCATGAACTCTCTGCTGCCTTTGGCAGTCTTACAGAGACAAATTTACTGGATTTTGCATATGCCAGGACATTTGCACCATCTGCAGCGTGAGAATTTGTTGAGCAGAAGGAGGATGGACGCTTGGATAATTGATGTCAGTCTTTCATTTGGAGCAGGGACAGTTACCGAGGCAGAAAACTCTGGAAATGAGGATCCTGGCATTTATGTAAACAGAAACATTCACAACTGGTGCTGCGTCCTGAGCTGTCACAGCTCTCCTTTAAATTGCGTGTACAAGGTGTGGAGTTTTTAGAGAGTTCCTACAGAATAGCTATACACATATCAGTGCAATGGGGACAAACCACACTCCAGGACTGAGGTTGGTCCCTGCCTGTGGCAGGGGGGTTGGAGCTCTGTGATCCCTGGGGTCCCTTCCAACCCATGCCATTCTATTATTCTAAACAAGAAACGAATACATGAAATGAAGTATGTATTGTACTGTCTCATCTCAGCTGCTGGAATGAGTGGCTCACCTTCACATGCTTTTAGACTGAAGGAAGGAATTTATATATGCATTTATAAAAAGAAATCTTGCAACTATTCCATATCAAGATGTTAATTTTTGGATCTTGCCAAATGCAGTCCCTAGGACTGACTGCAATGCTTGTCATCGTGGCATGATAACACATAGTTCAATCTGGCAGCCATGATTTTCCTAAACCCTTTTGTTGGAAAGTGTCGAGTTCTGAGCAGTACAAAAAAAGAATTTAAAAAAAGGAAATATAAAAAGTTCCAAGCCCAACAGTTTGGTATTGTTTGTATCTGTGTAGCCTGACTTTACATGCTAAACCTTCATCTCATAATGTAAAGCCATATTTCACAGATCCAGATGTGGACCAGGCAATAACAAGAAACTTCAGCCAACTAGCCATGTTGCTCAGAATAGTTTAGTGTTTATACAGAGGGTCTGAATAGACACTGCAGTTTCAATTAAGGCCAAAGTTCTGGCCTTGCTCCCAGTAAGAAGCATCAGCATGCTAGTACACAGCTGATTTTACAGTCACCCCAAGCTGTAAGGTTTGACAATTGCCATGTACCGTAAACTTCATTGATTAGGTCAAAGCATAAACTGAATTACATCACAGAATCACAAGGTTGGAAAAGACCTTTAAGATCATCAAGTCCAACCAATCCCATCCCAAGCAAAATCCTAAGTACCTCATCTACCCTTTTTTTAAACACATCCAGGGAAGGTGACTCAACCACCTTGCTGGGCAGCCTGTTCCAGGCCCTAGCAACTTCCAGTAAAAATTTTTTTTCTAATGCCTAATCTGACCCTGCCCTGGCACAGCTTTGTGCCAATTCCCCTTGTCCTATCTCCCATCACCTGGCTGAAGGGACCATCGCCCACCTCTCTACAACCTCCTGTCAGGTAATTGTAGGTGGTAATAAGGTCTCCTCTTAGCCTCCTCTTCCAAAGGTTAAACATCCCCAGCTCCCTCAGCTGCTCCTCATGGGATTTGCCCTCCAGCTCCTTTACCAGCCTGGTTGCCCTTCTCTGGACTTGCTCAAGGACCAAAATGTCCTTCTTATGGTGAGGAGTCCAGAACTGGACACAGCACTCGAGGTGTGGCTGGAGCTTCTCTTTGACCCTCCTTTTACTGTTAATATACCTATAGAAGGACTTTTTATTATCTTTTATGGAACTGGCCAGTCTGACTTCCAGATCAGCTTTAGCCCTTCTGACTTTCTCCCTACATGATCTCACTACGTTCCTATAGTCATCCCAAGACAACTATCCCTTCTTCCAAAGCTCAACTTTCTTCCTTAATATCTTCCTGGATCTATCTACTCAGCCACTCAAGTTACATCATGTTATATTCACTGAACACTGATAGTCACTGTGAAGATGTGTCAATGCTGGCTTTTCTGTTGGTCATAAGCAGTTTACAGAAACTTACAGAATTGAACTCAGCATAAAGTTATTTTTGGTGATGGATTTAGTTTGAGGCTTGTTTTTAAAAATTAGTTTTTCCCAAAAACTTAAGATACTGAGGACTTTCTTGAATGATCCTTTATTATGTTAGTAGCCATATACTGCCTGGAGAGAACAATTACCACTTTTTAAAGGTATAAAAGAAGCATTACATTAATTGAAGCATCCAGACTCATAAAATGTTTCATGTTTTGGGGTTGGTTTTTTTTAGTTTCTTTTGCAGACAAGGAAAGCAACAGCCACTGCATAACGTGCTATAGTCCAGCAGGCCAGTTGCACAGGGGTTGAGCAGACAGGCCTGGAGCCCAGGCTGATGCATGAAGGTGAGCTTTTGGGGCTTGGGCAGGCATCATGCGAACCTGTAAGTGGTGGGTTTAGTAACATGAAGGAGAACAGTTTTGAGACGTGGCCATGGTGTCCTAGCAACAGAAAGTAAAATGTATGCAATTGTGGAATACCTTGACTTATCAGCTTCTTCAGCTTGTATTCCACCTGCATGAATATATAAGTACACAGGTGTGATCGTAGATTTGTTTGTGTGTGTATATATATATACACACACCCTCTTCATTTATATATATATTTACAAACAGGTGTATAATACATGCATCACCAGAATACATTGATGTCATATATAATGGTCAGAATAGACTGATTCAACTTTTTATCCATGCTATTACGGAGGAAAGAAATGGAATTAACCTCAGAAACAGATGAAGAGTCAGAATCACAGAATCACAGAATTGTCGGGGTTGGAAAGGACCTCGAGAGATCATCGGGTCCAACCCCCCTGCCAAAGCAGCTCCCTAGCTCATACTGCACAGATAGGCGTCCAGACGAGTCTTGAATATCTCCAGAGAAGGAGACTCCACCACCTCCCTGGGCAGCCTGTCCCAGGGCTCTGTCACCCTCACTGTGTAAAAGCTCTTCCACATGTTGGTGCGGAACTTCCGGTGCTCCAATTTGTAGCCATTGCCCCTTGTCCTGTCTCCACAAACCACAGAAAAGGGGCTGGCCAATTCCCCCTGCACCCCATACTTAAGATATTTATAAACATTGATCAGGTCCCCCCTCAGTCTTCTTTTCTCCAGACTGAACAGCCCCAGCTCTCTCAGCCTTTCCTCATAGGATAGATGTTCCAGGCCCTTAATCATCTTTGTAGCCCTTCTCTGGACTCTCTCCAGGAGATCTCTGTCCTTTTTATACAAGGGAGCCCAGAACTGGACACAATACTCTAGGTGGGGTCTGACCAGGGCAGAGTAGAGGGGGAGGATCACCTCCTTCGACCTGCTGGCCACACTCTTCCTGATGCATCCCAGGATCCCCGAGGAGTTCTTGTTCAAATGAAGGATGCTGATACAATGGCAGTTTCCTGTGTCATACCGCTAGGCTAAGAATCTCTGTGAAATAACTTTTTATAGAATATTGCACGATGACATTAGCATGTTTAAAATAGCCTCTAATTAATTCTGATTCTTTCTGTACTGAAACCCAAGTGCATTTACAGATGGTTCTACCATATTCCATCAGAAAGAAAAAAGCAGAAATTCAGCTGGCTGTCTTCTTGCAAGATTGTTAAAATTTTGAGAACTTAGTTTCTGGGATAAATTGGATAATTAAAACATATTCTATTAGCTTAAATGCATAAGCATTGCCACCTTTACGGTTGTATTCCAGGAGAAAGTTTTTTTGACTCTTGTAAGGAGCTCTTGCCAAGAACCGCAGAAGGATCATAGTCATAGAATGGTCTGGGTTGGAAGGGACCCCAAGGATCATAGAGTTCCAAATCCCTGCCATAGGCAGGGCCAACAGCCTCAGACCTGGATCTACACAAGGTTGCCCAGAACCCCATTCAACCTGGCCTTGAAAACCAGGATTGAATATGTGAAGGACTGAATATGCTCGCAACCTGTTATCAATTGCAACATTTTTTAAAATATCCAATTACTTTGCTGTGCTTTTAGTTACACCTGTTTTGTCTTACATGCCTTTACAGGGATCCCTGTTGACGAGATAGGGGCTTTAGAAAATTAGAGGGGGCGCTCTGGCTTTGTGTTCATAGCACTAGCTTTTTCCTTTACCTCTGTAACATGTTTCTAATTGTTGAAAAGCAGTCCTGTATGATTTTTAGCAGGCAGACTTCAATAGTGTCTTTAGCAGGTGTTTTTCAAGACAGAGTTAGAAAGACTGCCCCTCTTATCTCCTAATATCAAATAGCCTATGATTAAATGAGCTAGTAATGGGCTATATGTATTGCTCCCAGCCTGCAAGATTGTGTAAGGTCTGATTTGTAAGCTAGGGAGCCATATGGAAGAAAGTGAATGAAGTTTTTTCTGGAACACTTCTCATTTCAGAGAGTAAGAATTGCTTACCCTTGAAACTGGTTGACACCTCGTGGAAGTGTTAGCCAAGCAGGACTATCCGATCTGAGAAAGTGTAAAATGTTTGAACTGTCTCAGTGCTTTTTCCTGCTAAGGTGTTCCCACTTCTCAACAAACTCTTCTTTATTTTCTTGCTTCATTTAGATACAGGAGTTGAGCAGGGGAGAGAGGAGGAGTTTATTTTCTCCTTGATGTCCTACTCCATCTTCTCCTGCTTTCCCTCAGTCCCTTAAATATCTCCAGACTGTAAAGGGCAGTAATGTTCTTTCAATACAGTTCAGTAGGGATTTTTTAAATATATGTACTTTAATGGCCAATTCAGTCATATGATCACTGGGCATCTCATCAACAGATGAGTTGGGTGGAAACACTGATGGTGTCAGAAAGCTTCCCAGTCTGAAGCAGGAGTAAAACAGGGTATTTGAAATGTTTCTACACCAAAGGACTTAACAGTTTGGAGGCTAGATTACTCACAGAGGATGATGGGAAGTAGATAGTGGTTAGGTACTGGAGCTTACCACATCCCAGGCAATTACCCCGAGGTTGAGTCACAAGGGTCTTCTTCCCCATGACCAGGCCTTCCAGACCTGAGCAATTTTCTCAAAAACACTTTCATCTGGAAAGCTTTAGTGTTCCCATATGCATTTAGGTTTGATAATGTTATTAGAAATAAAATATGTTCTTCTGCCAATTTTTCACTTAAAAAAAAAAGTTTTGAGTATTTCCACCCACCTCAGCCTACCAAACTCTTGGAGTATCACACAGTTTTCAGGAGGCTTAGCTCAACCATCAGGAGAACTAAAATCAAATTGGGGTAGCTTAGGCCAGTGGGTAGCACTGGATGCATCTTTGCCTGGCACAGGTCAGGAAGGAGAAGCAATGTAGCTAGTGCGCCATGATGCTGTACTGGGGCTGCTTGCTACAGCTCAGCACCCACCAGGAACAGGGCCGCTCTAGGTGCCTCCTGCCTCCTTCTCCTTCATGGGGCATCTCTAACATCTTGCCAAGTTGCTCATTAAAGAGAGGCCCATCATTGTTACTTGTGTTAGTGAAAACAAATGAGCAGTGAAAACACATGTGCCTGAGCATTACTCATCAGAACTGAGAAAAACACAATGAAGTGCTTACAGACCTCCCAATTCTCATAAATCTTTCCCTGGATAGAAATGACTCCTTCCACTCTTTTGTAATATTCAAAGCAGGTAAAAGTGAGTATTTATAGCACCACAGAACTACTGCTAACACTTCTTTGCCCTGTTTCAAAATTTATGATAACGTATTTTTCTAACTGCAGCAATTTGCCACCAACCTTTACAAGGATGTCAAGTATAAAGCACATATTAAAAAGGGGGGGATAAATCAGTATCTTATTATTACACTTTTACACAGCAACCATAATACTTTGCACATTCACATGTGACACTTAAATTAGAAATGTGTAGCAAATTATGCAAGGAGAAGAAATGACTGAATTCAGATGGCAGTGCAGACTAAGGGAGCTGACTCCCTTCTGATACTTGATGTAAAAAAGGGTTTGTATTTCTGAGAGTAGTCCTTATTTACTAGCACGTGGCAACCATAATTACCCCTGGTGTTTACCTGGAGAGAAATGCTGGGGCAAAGCCATGGTTTGCATTCTTCCTTGTGGAACTCCGGGGGCGGGGGTGGGGTGGGGGTGATTGCTGATGGCTGCCCATGCTACCTTCCCAAATTTAGCCCAGGCCCTTTCTGTCTCCCCAATAGCTGGCAGAAATGAAGCATGCTAGCTTGTCTGTACTTCAATGTGTGTGTACAGTTCAGCGCTGCTCTGAGCATGCATTTACTGCCTCTTAACCAGTGGCTGGCCTTTTGGGGACAGTGCGAGCTCCTGCTGCCACCGCAGATAGATTTGCTGCCCTGTGTCACTTACTGTGGCTGTGACTATTTGCCCAGTGGCTTGGAGGAATCACTATGGCGTCATCAATCTCTGTGGCCTCTTCTGATTGCCTGTGCCTGTCAATAGCATTCTGACTTTTTTTCTCCCCTTTACTAGCAGTCACAAGGACATTTCAGAGTTGTAACAACCTCTTTGAATAGCTGAAGGTGAATTTCTGGTGCACAATGCCTTGGTCATTTGGGCTGCTCGCAGGGGTTTAATTCTCATGAAAAGGAATCAATGAAAATGCCATGTACAAAACACATCATAACGAATAGGCAAGAGGCATAGTTAAGATGTGTAGCTAATGACAGTAAATGAAATAAACTTAAGCGCCATGTCCCTTATGCTGTGACATGAATATTTTCCTCCCTTCTTCCCAAAGTTTCCTTATCAGCATTGTATTATGATTCAACATTTACAATTTTGGCTTATCCTGCTTTTGGTAAAGAGGAGGACTAGTCAGATTGTGTCATGTTCTGCTCACAAAAAATAAGTACATACATGTATGTATATATGCAAATACATTCCATCTGTGCTCCTACCTCAACAGGAAAATGCAATACTTTCATCTGTGTTTAATTGTAATCTTTTTCTGTAGACTAAAAAAAAAGTGGCTCAGAAATCAAAGCACTCATCTATTGTAGATAACAGGTAACAGTGAGCTCTGCTTGGTCTGGGAGGCTTAGTTTCTTATTAATATATTCACGTTTCTGTATGTCTGTCATTAATAAGAGGTGTTTTAGAAAGTTGTTTGTCTTAACCTCATAAGCTTTACTCAAGACTTGGACAGCCAGCATCTGATTTGGATTGATTGAAGCAGATGTTAAGCAGAGAGAAGAGACTGACATGTTTGTAGTGGTTTCATAGCTGTCTGAATTATTGTTAAAACCCCAGCACTGCCACATTTCTAATTTAATATACATTTCAGCAGTGACCGTGGTAATAAAATCTGAAATGCCTTGCTCTCCTTTCATTAAAGTCAGAAAGGGAAAAAGAAAGATCTGTATCAGTATAAACACAGAGGTGTTCCTGACCAATATGAAAGTATCCTTTTATCTAACAAAAAAAAAAGACTAATCTTGTTGTTTTAACAAGCTATCTCTGGCAGGCTGTGTTCTTTTTTAAGCAAATTGACTCTATGACATAATTCTTCATGCACTCAATGGTTAATTGCAAAACTGTCTTTCCAAAGGACTGTGTCTCATTGCTAAACTGTACGTCTGAGCTCAATAGAGACAAAAGATGAAAATGGCTTGCATCTGAAATTTAGGATATTAATCAAAGCAGGATTAAAAGCATGAGTTCCAGACTGCAAAACCTATCTGGGTTTGGAGAGGTATAGGGCTCCTCTGTACTTCAGTGATCCCAAATATATCCTGGCTGGCAGCTGGGTGGTCAGGGGCAGGCAGCTCCAGACTGGAGCAGGTATGATGCATGAAAAAGCTGCCCTGGCGCAGACTCTGCCTCAGGCAGGGTCCAGTTTCACTCAATATCTTCATCTCTGAGATTGGGTTGCCTCTCCCAAAGCTGCGTTGCAGGAATAAAAAGGGCTAGTGCCACCTCACCTGTTTTCACAGGTGTCTGAGACTGTTTTGGCTGCTTGAGAGACAAGCGCTTTTGTTTTGCTTACAGGTACCTCCTGAAACAAGATGCTTGTTTTTGGGTTGAGGTGGCATTGACAGAAGACAAGCTGGAAGTCAGTGGGAGTTATGGATTCTTTGTAAGTCTGCAGAAGCTAAACTTTTCTTTTGAGCTATGCTGAGAAAAGTTTCTTTTCCCAGTGAGTAGCTAAACAAGGATTATACCACTATGCTTATAGTAGAATGGTTCAGCAGGGGGTAAAGCATCAGCTTGATAAAGCAGCCCATCACCAGGAGTGCATCTAATTAATCCTACTGTGCTGTGAAGGGGTATCAATTCTATCAGTGTTTTTTGGGCAGCCTTTCACTTGTTTCAACAATTATGTGCAATTTCAGCTTACTGTAGTAAGAGTTGATAAAACAGTAGGGCTGACAGCAAATTTTTTTTTCCAGGACGTATAGATTTGTGAATTTGTTACTTTGGCACCAAGCATTAGGATTAACCTAGCTTCAGATTATTCTGCATGATGGGTAGTCAGAATTTTGCTGAGCCCTATTTACACATGTACAGTAATGATGATAGTTATCCATTTATAAAAGCCTTAATTGATCACTTGACACATAATAATACTTAGTTTTAATGCTTCATGTAGTATGATAAAACTCCCTCTCTTGATATAGGTATATATACCTCAAGAGGGTTAAGTTAATTACTTTGGGAAACAAAAGTAAATTTAAACTTGTGGGTAATTAAATTCTCATCTACAGTGGTAAATTATTTCAGCTACACTACAGAATGTAAGTATAGTTTATCTATTTTTCATTGCGAAGTGGCACTGAATAAGCACAGTAAAATTTACTAATGAGGCCTTTTTCCATTAACAGTAAAAATAATCCATTGACAGTTGTTATGTTTGAAGTGATTTACCATAGTGGGAGCACGTAAACAATTGAGAATTACAAATAAGCACAACTAACCAAGCCAAGAATGATAGCACAGCTAGAGGCACATTCATGGTTATTTCTCTTTCTTAAAGACATCACTAAAGGAAGAACATCATCAAAAATTTAGTGGATTTTTATTGGCTTGTCACTGATAAACTTAAGATTAATTGACAAAATTATTAATCATGTACCATGTTCATCTGGGACACTAAGGAAATATGTTGCCTTGAAAACACTTTTCTATATAATGCCTTCTGAAAATTCTAAGTAATCCTGCCAATTTAGAGACCCAAACCGTTAAAAGCTGTATTTTTTCCCAGGTAGATAAAAAGAGGGAATGTCTGTGATAAATTTCATACACTAAACCTAATTTAAAAAATCCAAACAAACAAACCCAGACAAACCACAAACAAAACCCCCAAAACCAACCAAACAAATAGAAAAAGACCAGGAAAAAATACAATGCACTCTGTGATGTCCTGCTCTATCACAATAGAGGATGAAGTCTCTTGCCAAATTTCTTTGACCCCTTCTGGAGGGAGGAAGTACACACATGTTGATGTTTTGATGACTCACTTCCTAACAGATAGGCTGTATTCTCATCACATTGTCTGTCATTACCTAGAAGAGTTGCAATATGCTAACACTGTTGATGTATAATTGTCCAGTTGGGCTGCATGTGGAAGTTTTTACTCTGATTTTTCCATTTAGTTTGAACCTCACTTGCACAACTATTTAACTTACAAAATGGATGGATTTGTTCCAGCAAGGATATGGCATATGCAAATGGATAACTTATGGAATGGCTTTGTCAGAAACCACAATAATAGAAGACTATAACTGGGTCTATGGATCCAGAAAAGAACTGGAATCAGGTAGTATTTGATGGGAGTATTTGTTTGCCCTTCCTTGCTTGTTTACATTCCCTCCCTAAGCTGTTTTAGTTTGGTCCAAGGTCCAAGATGTTTCATTGCTCAAAAGGAAGATTGCAAGTGTGTAGTTCATATGCTTTTTCACAGGTATCCCATTAAGATAGACTTCTCTTTTTAAATTTCTTCAGAAACTAGCTCTATTAAATTTTTGTAAGAACCTGCAATAAAAATAACTTCCAAGTTGTCAGAGTTGCAAAGGCAAACTTTAAAATAGGTCTGAAGAATATTGTTAAAACTAAAATTCAGAACAAAGTAAAATCTAATTTAAGACAGTTTTGTAATTTGGAGATTTTGAAGCATACATTTTGAAATCCTGTTTTGTCAAAGTTTCTTTTGTCAAGTTAAACTTATCAAGAAACAAAACAAAAACGCTGGTAAAATGTACTTGCTGTAACTTTGTGAAAGTGTACTCCTGCTGCCGCTGAAGTTGTTTTGTTGAGGGTGGGATTTTTTCCACCCATGAAAAGAATGGATACAGAATAAATGTGCAATATTGAATAGATATAATTCTTGATGCTTTTGGTATCTTGACATTCCAGTAGAAATCTTTCATATCCATAGGGAACTGTGGTTGTTGTGGGAAGAGACACTCCCTGTATTCTTGAAATATAAATAGTGCATAAATGATTTTGAGAGTTTTTATGGGAAAGGAGATTAATTTATTTTAAAACTTCATCCTATAGCCCACTATATTGTACTAAAGCTGTCAAAAATTTTCAATGTATGTGGGCTTTGCTTTTTTCTGCACATGGAGCAGTGGCTTTTCAGAATAGTCTGGCTTTTTCATATCTTCAAATTTAAAAAGCAAAGTTGGCACAAATGACAAACACATGGTAAGACAGAAATAATAAAAACATTGCTAAGACAACACAGGTTTCTCACAGCAGAAAAGTAAAATTTTAGTATACTGTAGTAACATTTGTTTTGTGGTATTATTTTTACGTGCATCTTGTGACATGAATTTGGTTACCTTCGGTAGAGAGGAGCAGAACTGTGAGCACAGGAGTTGTCAGTGACATTTGACTGGAGTCTGAGAAGACTTTTTTATTAAATGTACATTTCTGTAGAAATTTGTGTTTACCCCTTGCGCTAATATCTAAGCATTTTCAAACAGTAATGTATATATCTTTGTAACAGCCTTCTGAGGTAGGAAAATAGTATCATTTTCACTGAAGAAGGGCAACTGGCAAATGGATACATATGTTTGATTTATGGTCGTCATCAAGATTAATACTGCTCTTATCTATGAAGAATTCCTGGTCCAGATACAAATATTTCTTAGATTGAGTAAAACTGTGTGCTTTATAGATCTTGTCCTTGAATACACCTTTTCACAAGGTCCTGAGTAGATGAAGTACTGGTATGGGACTGGAAGGACCCATGGTCAGGTGTGGATGGACATTCATTGGCTACGTATACTTTAAGGTGAGGTAGCTGTCATTGGGAAATAATTCAACCTTATTAGCCATTTTATAAATTTTGATTTATTGGTGTTACAGTGATTGTTAAAACATTGAAATTGTTTGTGACTTGGGACTTGGTGTCATCAATGGCAAAAATGTAATTAACTCTTTGTTGGTATATGTACTAATGGTTTTATCTAGCAGCTTCCTTACTGACTTGCTTGGTGGATATGAGTAAGCCATGTATAAGAAAAGTGTGATATCCCTCACTTGAAATTTTCAAAGTAATCTCCACATAGAGATTACAGGCAACAAGTATTCTCAGAGATTAAATCTGGTCCATAGCATGAACTTCCTTAGGACTAAGTTCTTTTTACACCTTGACTTCTGATTCAGTGGCTTCCCTTCACCAACTACTTTTCTCATAAATATGTAGCAGCAAGGACCTCTTTATAAAAAACCCTTCCAGCTTTTCTGGGAAGAGAAGAAAAAAGTCTCTAAGTACATGACCGGTGCTCTTTCAGTGTATGGCTAATGGCTAGTAAAAGTCTCTTAAAGATAAGATTTTCTTCCAAAGATTCCCTAAACCAGGACCATTCTGTTAGTCTTGATGATGAAGAGTTGTTTAATCCTTCCCTTTGCCCTCCACTCCATCCCTCAAACTATCTTCTCTCTGAAGTTCAAGCTCCATTTTTCCCCAGCATTTTCATCTTCAAGTTATGTGTATGTGGCTTTGAAAGTCTGTCCGTTTAGCTGTCAAAATTCAGATCCCGTGTTTTACCTGCAAGTGCACCAGCAAATCCACTTGAGTAATTAGAATAAAGAAAATGAGGACACTTTTCACAGGGACAGGACTATCTTTTTCCTCTGATTGATAGTATGTAGTTTTGTGTTCGCTCCAGGTTGACACTGAGCAGTCAGAGTTTCTCATTTTCTCCTTCCTTCCTGTTTCACAATGAAATGTGCTGGCTAGGAAGTAGCAGTGAAAGGGCTTCCAACCTGACAAAAAGATTCAAGCTTTCAAAAATGTCATTGTGCCAAGTAAGGGCAAAGCAAAGACCTTTCAGTTTGTTGTGATAAATTGGAGGCAACAGTCTGGTAGAAAAAGCATCACCTGAGACTGGGAAGATAAGGAAGAGTTAAATCCCAGTTTTGTTTTTCTTACAGCCAGGACTTGGACTGTGTCACTGGATTCTTAAATGAATGCCCTTACTACAGGACCATTGGCTATCTGAGGACAGGATGCAGTGCCTCATTCATTCCTACCTACAGTCTTGCTTTGTTTCAATGCAAAGTGCCATGCCTCCTCAAAAGATTCTCATGAAAAGTTCATTACAGTTATTGTTCACTTTCAGTAAAAAGAATGCCCTAGAGTACAAGACCTATCTCCCAAGCAATCTGGGTTTATTTTCATCTTTAAGGACTAGAGTATAAAGTGTGACTTTTTATTTTCCCTGGCTAGCTTGATGCACAGTTTTTAAATGTATCCATTATTTGACTGACCTTGAACTGCCTACAGAATGATTTGCTCATACACAGATGTTCATGGAGGCTGACTAGTCTGACTGTGATCAGATACTGTAATATGTTACATCAGTGATAGACGGGGGACCAGAGAGTTTCCCTTCTACACTGAAAAATTAATTAAGCAAGAGGATGGAGGCAGCCTAATCTTTTAATAATAGTCCTCTTAGGCTGTGTTAGAGACAAATTCTATTAAGTAAGAGATGCTTCTGGTGAGCCTGAGGCCTAATCTGGTCCGAGACCAAAGTCTGTGATGATCCTTGGGTGCCCCATAGTAGAGCAAGAAGCTTCACGTCTCCAGGATGTGCTAGGGACTCCTTCTGATAGTATTGTGTTGAAACAGTGACTGCAATTCTGAGTAGCATGTTTCCTTGTGATTACAGGCTTGCTAGTTCTCTCTCTTCCTTTAATGTATTTCTCTTGCTTAGTTCTTACATCTTCTTCGGATCACATTCCCAGCTCAACTGAACCAGGTATAACTTCACTTAAACCAGGGTAATATGCTAGTAGACATTCCATAAAGATCTTGCCTGACATGATGAAGTCAAATAACAATGTCAGAATCAAAAAATCAGTTAATAATCACCTTTTCACTTGAATCATAACTAGTGTTATTGACAGTGCCAACAGTTGTTTTTGGTTTGATTAGAGCTTCTAAGGAGCAAGAGGCAGAGCAGAAATTTACTTTTTCAAAGAAAGAAAGGTCTTGACAGTTGACAGAAGAACCCCTTATATTTTTTTCTACATCCATGCTTAAAAAAATTATTTTCTATTTGAGTATTGTCCCCTTTGTTGTGGCACAGAAAAATAATTTCCATTTTTGCTGTATGTTCATGAATGCTTGTACCTACCTGTAATATCAGTTGCTGTTTAAAGCACATTTAAAGTTTACCTACCCACAAGTTTCAGATTAGTACCTAGTCCTGACATCCTGCTGTAAATCCTGGCCCACCTATCACTCTGAGAAGGATTTATGACTCCAAGAGCACAGTAAGACCAGATGAAGTATTCTAGCTTGTGCAGTGGCAACACAAATGGGAGCAGCAGAGGACACGGGCAAGCAGGCAGCTCAGTCCCAGGGAGAGGCAATGCAGAGTGAGAAGCAGCAGGAAAACTGCCAGCAGCAGACTTGAAAGCCGAATACAGATATGTTTGTACATGCCCTCCCTGCTTCTGTCTCCTGCCCTCCCTTTCCCCATCCGCCCATGCCGAAATTACCATAACCCACTTTCAGGGCAGACAGTTACTTTCTCCAATTGGCTAGTCATTTCAAAAGAAGTTTGTTGTATGAATATAAAGCAAACTTGTTAAAACTCTTCCTTCTTTCCAGTTCCCCCTCCTGCTGCCTCCCATTTATTCTAAAGCTTGGCATACAGTTAAACCATAAAATTCTAACACCTTTTCCCTAGCCGTATCATGCTCCCATTCTTATGACTCTCATTTCTGCTATGGTGCTGCACTCAGCATGCAAATAACTGGTTTTTCTGAGAGCTTTTTCTTTTAAAAGCCTAAACTGTCTCCTCTAGTTTATCAAGTCATGTCTTCAATAGTGCTAGCCTTTGCGATTCACAGATGTTCAGTTTTAAGAAGGAAATATATTGATAGTATAGATCAATTACCATGGTTTTCAAATATTTATGGCAGACATTGTAAGATCTTTGTGCACTATATGCCTCTGCTTGCAGATGCAAATCTCTTCTCTTGCCGCTTTCCTAGTTGTTTGTATTTCATTAGCATCCAGAAGCCTCAAACAATGCCCCAGGATCCTTTAGTTTTATGAACTGGGAAAAGAAAGGTACCCTTTTGAGGAAATAAATGCACACATAGTGGAACTCTGGAAGCTTTGTACTTGTAACCATTTTGCTTTTCCGAATGTATATTAAAGAGGGTATGAATGCTAGCCATTGAAAGTATATATGGGAATTTCTCATCTCATCTAATCTGATTTTTATTAATTAATCTTAATTCTGATGGAATGTGCTTGTTTAGATGATGATGCAGACTGGATTCTTGTTTTCCCTGTGCCCCTGATGAAGGTAGCAGCTGCTATACAGTTGTCTGCAGCAAAATGCACACAGAAAGTTAAAACATACTAGCTAGACTGTTTCAGTTTAAGCACTGCAGCATGCAGGCTCTGTGCTGAAGACAGATTATCCTTATAGTTTAAACTAAACTGAACTAAAATTATACACATATGTAAACTAAAATTATACACACAGTATGTACATTTTTGTGTATACGTATATATGTAAGCATAAATACAGTCTAAAAGCAAGAACAGTCACAGGAATTCTATTTGCAAGGTAGAATGATACTAAATCAACTTGACCTTATTTATAGGTGGCATCTGAAGTAGTCCAGCACCTTAGTAATTTAGGAGCAAGAGTGCAAAAAAGGTAAGGAAATCACACATAACTGCCCTGAAATTAAAAAAACAAACAAACAACTTTCTCTTTGGAGGGCAAGTGTTGACTCTTAGAGCAGCATTTTATAACATGCTCAGAAGCAGCTCATCTCAGCAGCACAGCATCACAAGTAGCTGTGCACAATATGTTTGCCCTCTAGTAGAATAAATCAATGAGAGAATAAATAGTGTGGCAGGAAAAAACACAGACAGGCACATTTCCTCCTGTGATGCAAGCTCATGCTTTTCATAAAATAAGAGGAGGTTAAGGTAGGAAAAATAAGTGGAACATCCTACTATCCTACTGCCAAACAGATGCCTTGAATGTTTGTTATAGACAATCCTAAAGCAATCACAGAAAAGTCTGTGTTTTGGGATAATAGTGCTGAGGGGAACGCTTAAGATGAATTGTTGGCACTCTCTAGATGTATACCTAAGAGGGATTTTTTATGAATGATATGGGTTTGTTTGGTTTTTAAGTCTAATGTACACAAGCCATATCAGTTTATTAAAGGAGGACTGAGGATATTAAAGGAGGACCAACCACATGCACACAAGAAATAAGGCTCTCATAAAATGCAGAGCTGACTTGAGAAACTTTATCTACTACTTCATAGAGGATAGGCTTTGGGAAAACATCAATTACTCAGTGTTTAATCAAAACTTAGGCATAGGATGTTAAGTTGGCACATCTGTTTTGAAATTAAACTAGACACATAGTCATCTATCTTTTTGTTTATCCTTTGTTGATTTCTAGACATCTCCATCTGAATTTCTAATCAGATTCACGTAGATGATGAATATGTAAAAGTTGGTTGTCTTATAGCTGTGATAATGGCCTGAAGATGTAAAAGCATCCGCTACACAGGAACAGTTAGTATCTCCTATTAGACTATTCTGGGGGGAAAAAACCCCACAACACAAGAAAACAGTTTCTGGTCTCATCAGATGAAAGGAAAAACAGTGTAACTAAACCTAAAAACAGACAAAAAGTGCCTGCACTTAACTTGTGTTTTGCTGGAACTTTTTGATTTTCAGATCTGCTGGAGAGATCTGCTGGAGCCTGAAAACACGTTCCTTTCTTTCAGCTGGTCCCACCAATGTACTCTAGCTCTGGCTCACCATGTCTGTCTCCCTAGCTCTAAATATTTAAAGGGCAAAGATACTTTCTCTGACATTTTATTAATAATCGCATAGCACTTGTATAATTTCCTCAAGATACTGGAAAAACATGAATCCTCTCAGCTGTCAGCAGGGGCTGCATTTAAGGTGGGAAAATTCAGACAGAAGGGGGAAAGTGTGCTACCACAGGCTCAAGGAACTGAATATCGTTGATTCTTGGTCTGTCCTTAATTTACTGTGCACAGCCCAAGTCAGTAAAGAAACAGTTTTCTAAAAATAGACATGTAGCCAAAAATACCAGTGCACAAAATATGGTTATGCTACTTACTTTAAGAATGTAAAAGAGTCTGTGTAACATCTATAGAATGAGATCTTGATCATCTTTGAGTGTGTGTATAGGAAATACAGATTCCTAATAAAAGCAATTCTCCACAAACTTTATATAGTTAGCGACCCTCAAATCAGTAATGGTAAACCTGAATCAGAAGAAGAAAAGCAAAAATCTAGTATCTGCATCCAGTTAATTACAGCTCTTTTCTGCCCTGTTATTTCAAGATATTTCATCTTTCTTATTTTAATGAAATGTAGTGTATATATGGTGTTAACATATGTCTACTGCATTGCGTGTGTCTACTAGGTACTGATTTCTATCAGAAGGATTTCCATTACTCTCTCAGTCTACAGTCAAATGCTTTAAAAGCAAACTTTTTATATTTAAATATGTTTCTTAGTTTCTTCAGAAAACTATATTTCGTGTTTAATACAAGCTTGAGGAGTATGTTATCCAAATTTTTACACTATGTCTTGAAGTTACCATTAAGAGAAATCTCTGAATACCTTCTTTTTCTCCTGATTGTCCAATAAGGTACAAATTACTAACTAGTTAACTAAATTAATTTAGGCATAACAGCTCTAGGAGTGTCTCTTTATGGCCATTCACATTATTGTTTATCCTTCTCTTTATTACTGTGGCTAAGAAGTATCAAACTGGAGAAGCTTGAAATATTTTGTGAGGACTGGCTGAAACAGCATTTCATGCTGACCGTGGTTATGCCCTGCAAATGCCTGGTGAGAGAACAACAGTAGCATTAAGGAAACAGAGAATAATTCCTTCAAGTACACCCTTCTAGGCTAGTGTGTTTTTCTGTGAAGAGCTCACCTGGAAGACTTCTGGGCACTTTTGGTTAATGTTTTTCTTTGCACTTGATTCTGCTGCAGTCAAATACAGAAGTTACAGGGGTGATACAGGACTTTGTACTTTTCCTATGCAATGAATACTCTGGTAAAAGTACTTTGAATTTGTTGGGCAATATTCTGTGACTATGGTAAAGAAGCAATGAAAAGGGATTGTTCTTGGGCCTGGAGTGATGTGTTTTCTCTCCAGAGCATGGGACAGCAAACAGTGTAATTGAGCAGAATATTCCTGACTAGCCCTGGTCATTAGCCTGGCACCATATATTTCATTAGACATCACAGTACAATGCTACTCTTGTTAGATAGCGTATTTTATATGAATATAGGAAAGAAAATAATCCTACAGAGAAGTCAGGAACTAGTTTTCAGATCTATTTCAGTCATCTAAAGCAGGTGACAATAAAGTGAACAATCTCAGTAACGCAGGAAGACTCCCTGGAGCCCATAACCAGGTCACAGCAGAAATGTTAGCTGGGTATTGTGTAATTTGTAACTTATGTGCTCTCCAAGTATTTGATTGAAATTTGAGACAGCTATTCATTAAGCACAGCTTTTGACCATCTTCAACTGAATTACATGTGTCTCTGACCGTTTGCTGTTTATAACAAGTTGTGTCAAGTTATATGCCCATTTTTTGTCACACTTTTCACCTTTAAAGAAGTTATACTGAATCAGAGCAGGTAGATAACAGCAGATCAGCAATGGTTTCTCTGTCGTTTTTTCAATCAAGTTTGGTGTACTGGGAAAGCATCCAGGTTGGGGCTGAAGGAGATTCTTCTAATCACCGCGAGTTTAACAAATAGATGAAAACCCTTTAAAAATGGAATAATCAGTTTCTTAAAACACACTGTGCAGCTATCTTCATATGAAAACATTTGCATTACTAAGATGTACAGGTAATTTAACAAGCACTTCCACGATCACTTCAAAACATGATCATGTTCATGTATTCAAATCCTCTCCCTTCTCTTTCTTCCTCAAAGAACCCTCCTCCCTGCCCCAATCTCGTTCTTCTATTGGAAGCCTTCTTGCCAAAAGGGAAAGTCAATTATTAGAAATAACATTACGTACTTTTTAGGGGTAAAACCAAAAGTGAGTAACAATCCCTCTTAACTCCACAGATATCTTAAATTTCATGTTTTGAAGCAGGTTGAAAAGTCTGTATTGGTATAATGATTTAATGTGTACCTATTTAAATGTTTGAAGGACTTAAGCCTTCTATTTCTACTACTTGTGTTAGCCTGGAATGAGTGCTTCTTTCTTGATTATGATTTTATGTACCAGGTAGCACTAAAACTCCATCAGCTCTAAAATCCTGTCTCTCACATTAATCTGTGCCTAATGCTTCAGAGAAAAGTGAAAAGACTGTGGTGTCTTTGAGAGGCTGAGGTATATTCCGAGGGAACAGGCGTTTGGTTTATTGTCTGCAGTGCTCAGCCAGCTTCCTGAAATAGCATTGTGATTTGCTCTTGCCGTAGTAAGAGTAATATGCATTAAAGGTGCTGAGGGTAGTCAGGGACCTTGTCAATCCAGAACTTGGGTGAAAGAAACAAATTGCTAACTGACCTTTAGGGGATGAAGTTGTAAAATGCCTTCATGTTTCAAATCCTCATTGAATAGACACCGGTGTTTGGGGAGTTTACCTACTACAGTTCATTTTTTGTACTTTGTAAGTGCTCTCAAGTGCTGCAGATCTGCCCTATGTTTTCCTTAGTTTACAAAGAATTTGATAATTGTCCTCTGTTTTGTTAAGGATTTTTTAATAACTAAGTTTAGCCTGTACTTTATTCAAAAGTTGACCACAACTGTAAAGGAGGGTTACAGATTGAGGACTCTTAATACTATTTACTGTCTTTTTGAAAGCACTAATCTTCAAATTCACAAATGGTATCACACATCTCTAGAGTTTTAGGGGTATTCGAATCTCAAAATTTTATGTAGGTTAATGTTCACAGGCATGTTATGATTACCTGGGTATTTTTTATTCTTTTAAATAGTAGAATATTGTAAATAACTTCCATATGGAAATGATCTGGTAAAGGGGAACTTCAGTGCAGCAAAATCCGTGGCTAATACAAACAATTGCTTTGGTTAAATCTTGCTGCCCAGTAGACTTTTTCATACAGAAATGGTTCAGTAAACTTGCTAAAGGCTTCATCTAGTGGCATTCAGGTTAGGGTATGCTTGTAGAGGAGGGTTAAGAAAAAAATTCCTTTTTTCGCTTGTTTTGTTGTGTCTACGCAATACATACACAGATGGTTTCAACTCCAGGGCTGATTACTCCATGTGCTTCACAAAGAAACGTAAAGTTAAATGAATGTTGTTTTAATACAACACCGTTAGTTCAGATAAATGGTAGGTCAGTGATAATGCTAATAGTCTGCACTGAAAACTAACACCTGCTTTTAGTATTGATTTTCACTGAATATGTAGCTGGGTGGTGGGTTAGCAATGTATTTTTGGGCAGACTTCGAATGCTATAACTGCATCAACATTTACAGAAACTCCCAGAGATATTTGACCTGAGATAAAAATTTATGGTGTGTATTTATAGCTAGCACCAGAATTCAATGGGTTTTTAAATGGATTCGTGTCCTCGTGCTAGCCTGCTTCCAAAGTTACCGGTATGGCAAGTGAGCTAGTTTGCTTGTTACACATGAGTAATAGTTATGAGTTGTAGTTAAAGGCAGAGCTGATCCACTCCTGCTCATAAACCAGGACAGTGAAGCTCAGGCCATTCAGTAGACCTCACTTCCTCTTCCTCCATGCAATTTTGTATCAAGCCTCCACATTCTTTGCATCAAGCAGATACCTTGTTTCCTAACACTTGAATAGGAAAATAAGGATCAGAAAATCGAAGCTTCTGGGTGCAAGACATTTTCTAGTTATTGGCACAGACTGCCTTTTAAAGATAAAGCAAAGTTGCTGCTTGTGCGATATCACGTTTCAAAGATTGCTTCTATATTTTTGTCCTTTTAATGGGATCTGTACTGAGTAAAACATTTTGCTCTGTAAATGCAATTGCTTTTTTGCCCCCTCAAATTCAAACCCAGTGGTTAAAGCTGTCTCCTCTGAGAGTGGCAAGATTGAAGGTGCCTTATGCTTTCCTGTGTTTCTTGCGGGTTAGCTTCCATCAGCCGACAAATCTGTGCTGGCATCCTCTCCTTAATTCTTCTACGTCATCTAGACACTCAAATGGTTTTATAGTTGCAGAAAGGCACAGAGTGTATCCCAATGTACAGGCTGCATCTTGAACAATTACATGGGCTTTTATAGCACATGCAAGTCACTTAAAGTAATTTCTCTTAATGTAAACTTTCTGCAACTCCAGAGATGATGCAGTATAAATCCAATATGCTTGTCCTGCATTTGCCTATAAGTACATGGAATATTCAAGTTGTGGATTCTTTTCATTATCCTTCTATTTAATTTGATGATGGTTTCCACATACACACACACACATTTGTTTGATCAAAATCCACAAAACCTGCATCAGATCTCTTGGTTATTCCTTTCCACAAAGGGAAAGGCATAACTGAGATTCCAAGATTCATTGTAACCTTCCGTTACAGAGTCTGAGATGTGAGCATACGAATAAAACACTCCATGATGCGGGCACATGTATGAAGCCAAAAAAATTGGGATGAGAGCACACCAGAAAAAAAAAACAATGCTGATAAGAGATCTCTACAATGAAGCTGAGGCATGAGACACTGATATTACAAGCTCTGGCAAGTGCTTTGTGCTTTGCAAACTGTGATATGCTGGCCTAAGGGTCATGCAGACAAAAAAGCTAAACTGTTCTTTTCAATCAAAGTAATGGGAGTAGGCATGTTACAAATGCCTTTGTATCATGCATTGTCAACAGAACCGGTTAATCTTCTACAGAGCACCCAAGTACAACCTTCAGAACAGTATGGCTTTCTGTTGATAGGTGTATTTTACAAGTAGTTCATCATAATATTGGAAATTACTTGGACTGATCAGAAGAGGAGAATTATATTTTTACATGTTGAGATTTCTTTTCCTGGCTACTCTTTGTAATGGGATTGGAGTAGTTAGCTCTTTATTAATTTTTTTTCTCCATCAAAAATTGTAGAGTATAGCTTAGAATGGGGAATCGCTTCATGGTTAAGACTCCCTCTTTGGAGGTACAAGATAAAGATTCATACTCTTGAATTACTCAAATCCCCGGAGGTGGGAAAACTGACTACCGTAACCATTGGATGTTCATTTGACCCTGTATCTCTTTCTCCTCCTCTCCATCCCTCTGAGTTTACCTGAGACCTCTAAAATCATAACAGATTTACTGGAGCTAAAAGTTCGTGGGAAGCAGCTTATTTTTTCCTTTTTTGTCTGTGAAAACAGGTTTAAGTTACATGTACATATGAAACCTGATCTTTATGCAGCACAGTGCTTGCACTGCATTCATTTATATCACTAAAAAGAGACAGAACAGCTAACACAAAAATAGAATAAAATACATTAAATCAACGGCAGTGTAAATTTATGGCCATCATATTAAATGGTGACAGTCCAATATGCCTTGTTTAGTCCAATGTCTTTTTGTGCTACTGATGTGCTAGTGGCCTCTGTAATGCTGTGGTATTTGATACAAATTGAAGTCTTTTTACAGAGGGTGACCAGTAGATTTTAAGGAAAAGTTTGGGGTTTTGTAGTCAGCAATTGCAATTAAAATATGTTCTTTGCTAAGGCCTTAGCGTAGTATCAATTCATCCAGAGTGAAGCAAAAAGAAAAAGGTTTTGATATAGCTGCTTATGTAATGTTCTTTAACTACTTATAAGGCTGGAATGCTATTGCAAAAGACATTTTCTTTATAAAATATCACCTATTTGTGGAGGGTGTTAGATGTATTTAGTTGCGTCAGCCAGTGAATTGAAATACAATTAAACCAGCACACATTTAGGAATGGCACGACAGTTTTAGTGCTGTAGCATTCAAATATTTGATAGACATTTTGGAAATGGGGACAGTGCAACTCATATGTACAATGTTGCCTGTCACGGCCTTTGTTATCTCCTATTTGGGATTTCTATATATTAATTGTATGCATGTCTCAGTGGAGGATAATAATACTTTGTGCTGTGGATGAGGAATCTGCGGGGGGGATCTGGCTACAGGACTAATTTAAGAAACCAAATTACTGCTAAATTAACAAACTAGAAGCATGTATATGAGTCTGTTATAATAATGCGGAGGGGAAAAATTTCTGTGCTATCCTGTGGTGGTTCAGCCCCAAACCATGGCTGAGCACCACGTGCTGCTTGCTCAGACCCAGAGGAGAAACAGAGCCTCCATGGGTCTGTCACAAAATCACTGTGAAAGGGAAACAATAACAGCCTGTGGCAAATTTCACTTACACCCAGTAATAATACAGAGTACTGCACTACACAAAGTCTGACCCAATGTCCCAGTCACACTCAAGACTGCCCTGGAGGCACCCAGGAGCACCCCTCTCCAAACATCACCTTTTATGAGGGACTGATGCCAGGTGGTTTGGGAAACAGCCCAGGTTGACTCAGCTCACCTGTCCTGGCTGCCTGGCAAGGTTGACTCTGGCCTGACCAGAACAGGACATATCCTATAGCTAATTCTGTATTTAAGGTTGCCTCTAGATTATGGATATTAGAAACAAATGTAAATTGCAAATAGTAATGTATGTATGGAATTAGTATCATGACAGAGTATCTAATGATTGGTGTCAACTTCTTCCTCCTCTTCAATGTTTCTTCTCATCTTCCTGTATGCACTACTTGGCATTTCTAGTTTGGGAGCCGTAGTTATTCAATGTATTCCTGCTGAATTGTGAGAGACGTTTCTATGTGTAAAGACTTTTGGGGTCAAGACTTTGCTAAATGGGTCTGATTGGGCTGAATCAGTGCTACTTCTGATCCAGACTGAGTAGCATAAAAGACTTCCAACTGTTATTCATTCAAAGTCAGCAGCCGTCGGGATCAGGCACAGGGTTTAATGTATGTTTTACAGCAGTACTTGTGTAAAGCTGTTAATTGAAACTATTTGTAGAATCTATGCAGAGTAAGACTTGGTACTGATGATGAATGGCTTCATTGGACTGGGTCATTATGGTCCTCAGTAATTTTGTTGGTTGGTACTTTTCATTTTCTACCTGAAATCAAATAAAAATGATGAATTGAAGAGAAATTTTTAAAAGTATAATTGGCACAATAGGCTATTACACCCTGTGATTGGAGGTAATGAATTGCAGCAGGAATTAAAGACAAAGGTATACCAGTTAAACTGAATTTAATCTAAGTAGTTAAATAGATATTTCTGTCAGGCTGTAATCTTCCCGGGTTATTCAAAGATGACATGAAATCCACAAGCCTGTGCGTCTTTAAACTAATTGTGTTTGATTCATGACAAGTACTAGGTCATCATCAGTGTAGGTAAGTGCAAAATCAAAGCACAACCAAGACCAGCCCTGCCCAAAACTGCTAAACAGCCTTTTGTAAATCTGCGCTTATTATAGCCTACCTCCAGAGACCTGTCAGGCAAAATAAGTCCTATTCAGAACACAGAATTGTCCTAAAAATCAATGCTCAGCATCACTTAGTATTCTCAAAGCATTGAAACAGGAGTTAGTAAACTGGCAGATACTTGATGTGGCCATCATTCAGACCAAACTGGATGTTGCAGTAGGAGGAATGTGTATCCTCTTCCTGTCCCCTTACCTCCTCTCTTTTTCAGTAAATGCATGAAGGTTTAAGCCTGAGTTCTGAAGAATCTATGATACATACAGCTGGAGCCAGGAATAGGGCCATTTAATATCTGATAACTTCTGAATTCTTTTATCATTCAGTGACACAGCAGTATCTGAAATTATCATTTTGCATCTTTTAAATGTTTTATCACATTCTTGTCAGCATGAGTTTATAAAGAGGAAAAAAAATGCTGATAAGGTAATCCAATTCTTTAAAAAATTAGTCACCAAAATATTTTTTTATTTTGTGCTAAGGGAGGCAAATTGTGCTTCCTGGTTTAATAGCTGGCACTTGCTGCATAGGAGATTTCTTTTTTAAGTATACAGGATGCTTTATTCATGCTGACCAGCATATTGTCCTCTAGCAAATATGTTCATCTGCAAACTGACAAAGATTTAAGAATGATCTTGTAGGCTGAGAATTTTTGTCTTCTACCTCTCTAAACAGGCTTTAGAAATAATGTCATGCAGTTCTTAGCAAGGAACCTGTTAGCTAGCTTTTGTTTAGATTGCAAGTCCTTTGCATTTTTTTATCCATTAAAAAAAATAAATTAAAAAGCCACCAAAACACCCAAACCCAGCAACCCAGTACTCTGAATAAAATCATTCTAGGAGCTATAAAAGTTTAAATTCACAGTACAAAAGGGAATATTGCACATGCAGGGATTATTGAATGCTAATGAGCTTGGCACATCAACTTGCTGCAGCTCCTTACAAGCCCTGTAATTCAAAAAGTTCACCTTGAGGTTTGTGTATAATTTTGCCATTCATTGTACGTGTAACTTCTATTGTTAATACTGGCATTCTTTTACAGATCAAGAATGAAACGATCACATTTGAGAATCAGCCTTGTCAACACATTCATTTCTGTTGGTAATTTTTCTTTGTCCCTCGGTCAATTTTTTTACCCCCTAACTTCAGTTACCATGATATAATCTTGTTTTATTTTCTTTCTCCTGTAACTGCCACTATTGTTAATAGGCATTGCTTTTTGCAGTTAAACACACAATTTATTGTGCTTTTTGTATTACAGCCTAACTTTGGATTAATCTCTTTTCTGTTACACCTTTTATAATGCTTCAGATTTATTGTTTCTTTTCATTTGTTTCATAGAAGCGAAAAATCATAGAAAACTCTGAGTTGGAAGGGACACATAAGGATCATCAAGTCCAGCTCCTGGCTCCACACAGGGCCAGCCAAGTCAAAGCATGTGTCTGAGTGCGTCATCCATACGCTTCTTGAATTCAGCCAAGCTGGACTCTGTGACCCCTTCCCTGTGGAGCCTGTTCCGGTGTCCAACCACCCTCCCAGTAAAGAACCTCTTCCTAATATCCAGCCTAATCCTGCCCTGTTGCAGCTTCACGCCATTCCTTCAGGTTGTCGCTGGTCACCAAAGAAGGGAGCTCGGCACCTGCCCCTTTACTCCCCCTCGTCAGGAATCCACAGGCCACGATGAGGTCTCCCCTCAGCCTCCTCTTTTCCAGGCTGAACAAACCAAGGGACTTCAGCATCCCCTCATAAGTCTTCCCCTCCAGACTCTTTCTCCACACTCGTTGCCCTCCTCTGGACACTCTCCAATAGTTTTGTGTCCCTCTTGTCCTGTTGCGCCCAAAACTCTGCACAATACTCAAGGTGAGGCTGCACCAGCGCAGTGTAGAGAGGGACAGTCACCTCCCTGGACCAACTGGCAATGCCATGCTTGATGCACCCCAGGATATAGTTGGCCCTGGACACCATTTCTGTATTTCTGCTTTAACTTTTTTGCTTTCACTGGAGCTTCTATGCACCTTGCTTGCTTTTCAAATTCTTTCTAATCCTAACCTTGCACCACAACTCTTAACTACCTTCTGTCTCCTCATCTCCTATGCTAGGGTACTGAATGCTTCAGGTGAAATACTATGAAGGTTTATGCAATCTTTGGGATTTTCTATTTAGGCCGTGGTCAATTAAAAATGGATGGAAGGCAAATACACAGACCATGCAACAAAGGGTTAAACTTAAGCAGTAGAATATATTTTGTACCTCTTTCTTTATATTCTTCTGATGGATGAGGAATGCCTATATTATTTGGGGAAAATTAAACAGAAAATTTGGAAAACTAAGGGGTTGTTTATGAATTTAAATGGAAGCCTTGTGGGTATTATTTCTAGGGGCCCCAAATGAATAACTTTTACATTTCTTTCATCCTTTTTCATGCATTTTAATTATGCGTGTGACAAGGTATAAAATATAAAATGCTGAGCAAACAAATAAATCAGATGCTTAGACAATGAAATATTAATTTATTCGGTATTGAAAACACCTTGTGAGGCTAAGACGTGTATATCTTAGATGCATACTCATTTCCAAGTCTGAGACTAAGGAAGGTATAATGTCATACACAAAATAATATTTCAAGAGTGTTGAAAGACTGGAAAGTCAATACTTCGGGTTTAGCCTCTGTGGAAAGATAAATGAGATTTCTACAATTTTATTTTGTGTTGATATACTTAAAACCTTCCCTCCTCTTCCCCCACCCTTTGCCTCTGTTTGTTATGCTGTCTTGCATGCAAATGGTAAAGTTGTCACGACACCTTCAATAGCAGGCGTACGTTTTGAAAGATGTGTGTACGTCCCTGCAAACATAGTCTGAGATATAAACATATGGAAAGAACTCAAACAAAATGAGTTCACCTGACTAACTTCTGTCTGAAAAGCATTTCATCTCTATTTGCTCTTCTCCAGAAGACAGCTGAGTACAGGGAAGGAAGATAAACACCCCTGTCTTTACTTCTCAGCAAAATATCTCAACCATGGCCAAGAGGGATTGCCTGTGGGCATGAAAGACACGGCACAAAATGCCTATTCAATCTCTGTCTCTTCTACAATCACCACTTAGAGCAAATTTATAGTATGAAGCTTTTCATGAAGATGACTTTTCAGGTGAGAACGGTGCCGAGACCAAATTTGCTTTATTCAGCCAACTGAACAGGCATCTGTCAGAAGGTAACGATATTTTGTGGTTGTTTTAAACTTGCAGCGGTGCAGACTGCATAATCTAACATTTGGTAACTCTACACCCACTGTCACAAAATTTAAGAACCTTAACATGTAAAAGCCATACTGTGTTACAAACTACTCTCCTACTACGTCAATGCACTGCTCTTAAGCAGCATCAACCTAGGTGCTGACAAAATCTCCACTCCCACGAGCTGCAGCAGTTCCTCAGCTTCAGATACTTCCTACCATAGAGTTCCTCCTCTCACCAGAGTCAGGATTTTCAGTCTGACCTCAGCCATAACACACACAGAAGACAGAGCTAAGCTGTGGCCATAGAAAAGCCATATGCACCAGGCAAAATACTTCCAAAAGACTTAGGGACTTATTAATACCATTCTGCCTGGCTATGGAGAAGACTACATTTGGGACACAGTATACAGCCCTGATTTTCTGCAGTCATGGAAGGTGAACCACAAAACAGAAGAGCTGGAGATAAGATTTGGGAGCCTTTCTCTTTGAAAGGAGGCTGAAATTCCTCTATTTATATCACTTGATGCAGGAGGAAAGAGAAGGAAAGGAGTGAGAAGAATAAAACCAGAGTGCTAAGTGAAAGGACTATATAAAAGTTACACTGATTTTTCAATGGGTCTGAGTACATTTTGGCTGGAGAGCAGAAGATGATGTAAGTTTCAGGTAAGCCTTTCAGTAGTAATGGGAGCTTTAAAAAAATAAAATCTATATAAAATGAAATTGGATACATTTATGATCAGGTTTGTATAACAACCTTGTTTACTAACCTGGTAGTCTCATCTGTAAACCACACACCAATAATATAGTGCTGGAAAAACCCATGCCTTATACAGGTGAAGTCTGAAAGATGTCTTCAGATACTTCTGTCAAAATCACTGGGAAGATAAGAAACTAGTTTGCTAGTCTGCCCAGAAATTCATACAGTAGAAATGGGTGTTTGATTACAGAGCATTATGCTACTGTAGGCAGGTAGCATTGAGCAATGAGAAAAGCAACTCGCTAGGGTGGTGTATCTGACACAGATATGAACACGGTGATTGTCACTGGAAAGGTTTGTGGTGATGCAGATGTGCATTCTTGCCTGCAGAAGGCCAAGAATAATGCACACACATTTGATGTAATGGGAATGGCAAACCTGTCTGCAATATTCTCAGCAAAGCAGCAGTCCAGGAGCTTATTAAAAGGAGGTAGTGTAACAAACCTGGTTTTATAATAGCTGCGGATCTCTAGAGCTGAAGCTCATGGAAGAAACTGTGGTGCTATGCAGGTGCCAGACAGGAGAGCTGGATCCTGGGAGAAGGAGGAAAGCTGCTTAGCTCAGCCTGTCCTGCTGTAAGCTCAGAGGTCCTGCAGCCCAATTCCTAGACTAAGACTTATATCTGAAGACTTGCTTTGTGGGATGGATAATTGATTTTTATTTTTTTTAATCTGTCCTCTACTTCTGATGTTCCACTTATAAATACTGTTGGGCCACATTACACTGCTGCTGACAACGTCTGTGATTTCACATCATCTTGGTTACCTAAAGATTTTAAGGAGAGTACCACAAAAGAAATAAATATTCACATTGCAGTAGCAGCATTGGGATTGTTTGCTAGCCCCTTTCACACTCCATAAAATGTAAAAAAAATGAAGCATTTGTGTACTGCCTATAGGATGACTGTGTTAAGGGAGTGATAAATAACCATATTTTAGGTGTATGATCTCGTCAAGGATAGAAATACAGAAATTAAGAAAGGGAGAAAGGGACTTGTGTTGTAACTGAAGAAAATCACAAATACTGATTTGCTCTTTAGCTAAATATGCCATCTTCTTGTCTATTCTTTTTAAATAGGAAGAAGCAACTCAGTTGTCACATCAGATGATGAAATTTAGTTTTTTATTCCCCGCCTAAATCTTCCATCTGGTAGTAATGTAAGTACATTGTGATAACAAATATATTCTTGCTAAAAGGTCTCTGACATATCTCTACAGGAACTCTATCAGATAAAGTTCAGATTTGGATAATTCAGCTAAGTAAATCTTTTGGGCAGAAAAGCAAAGCATAAACTGTCATTGTTTCTCACATAAATACTACTTAACAATTTGTGCAGTTATTTTGAAACTTTGAGTGGTTCAAAATATGTCTCTAATGGTTAAGAGAAAGTTGGCAGGACCACTGGGTTATAATCAGCACCACGAAGTCAACCTCAAGATTGGTGACTACTGGTATGCTGCTGGGCAATGATACTTCCCCTCTATTTGGCACCTGGAGCACCATGCTTAGTTTGGGGCTACCTAGTAGAAGAGCAAGGTTGAGGTACTGGACAGGGGCCACTGTAGGCCACTGTGCTGCTCACGGCTGGAGCACAGGGTGTTATGGGGAGAGGCTGCAAGAGATGAGCTTGATCGGGCTGGAATAACTGCAGGAAAAGAGCCCTTATTGCTTCCTGTTGGGGAGGGCATAGGGGAGACAGACACAGATGCTCTTCAAAGAGACATTGGCAGAATGAGGGAACAGATGCAAACTAAAATGAGGGAATTTCCTGTTTGGAGTTTGGGAAAATAAATGTTCATATAGAAATGGATCAGGTTGCTCAGAGAAGCTGAGGAATCTCGACCAGTGGAGGTACTTAAAGCTTGACTGGGTAAGGCCCTGAGCAACCTAATCTAATTCTGCAGTTGGATCTGAAAAATTCAAAGTAGGTCCTGCTCTGAGCTGGGAGCTAGGCTGGATAACCTTCAGAGGTCCCTTCCATCGTAAACTATTCTACCTTCCTTTGAAAATACTTCATTCAGAAAAGGAGACGTTTGTAAATGGGTAAGCTGAGGCAGCAGTTAAATAGGCTGCCTATGGCAATAAATCTATTCAGTGGCATCAGGTTTCAGTAAATACTTGCTTTAAACCCTTGTTCCCTGTTTGAAATGCGCCTTCATACATCCTCATAGAATCTGTGTTTTAACTTACCGTGACAACTTATTTTAGCAGACGACTGATCTAGGAGTTATTAAGCAATACTGAGCGTACAGTTACTTGAATGGTTTTCAGACTTTTGGAAAAATTTAATTTTTAAAAAAGCAATGCTTGCATGTTTTCTTTAATTACAGTGAGCAGGTGACCACGTTGGGAAGGTATGATATTTTCATTGCATATGTGAATGTACAAGGTTAGCCATTGTCTTTAAGCAGACAAAAGAATGGCATTTAAGTACATTCATTGATTCCAGCTGATGTCTTGTTTTTGTAAATTATTATCATTCAAATTAATGTGAGGGAGGAAAAAAGGTAAGCTGATTTCATATATAAAACATAAGCATATATGGACACACCAGACTCATTTGTTTAAAAAAATCTTCAACATATAGGAACTGGAAAATGTTGACTGCAGGGAGCTGCTGGAGAAATTTGCATTTATGGCTCCTCAGCCGTGCTGTGAGCCGACACAGCGCTCCTTTCATGTTGGTCAGCTTCTGAGACAGGTGCCACAGCGTGCGCTGCAGGTGCTGCTTAGAGCCTTCTACTGCCTTGAAAGTGTGTGGGGATCATTTACACCAATTCTGTAAAATAGTAGGTTAGGGCCTTCGCATTTTATTTCTGTATTTGAAGGCTTTCTAAAGCCCTTAGTGACTGTAATTGATGGGCAAGTTACGGGAATGTAAAGTGATAATCATATTTCTCTGAGCATTGAAGCTTTTGCTTGACTCTGTACCTAATGTAGCAGTGGTAAATTTTTTGGAATTTACAGCTGTAACAGTGAATTTGCAAGTCCTACGCCCCTTTGAAGTCTGTTAAACTCAAGGCTGGGTCTTCTGTGTATGAAGTCAGTCAGTATGTGTCTCCCCCCACTTCTATTTTTAATTGAAAAATTATGACTCAAAGCATAGATGAAATATTCAAATTGTAGTTCATTTGCTAGAAAGAAGCTCATGCTATTTATGGTGTTTAATTTTTTTTTTTAAATTCAAGAAAAACTTCTGCTAAGTGCTTCTATATAGCACAGCTGTAAATTCTTGTTTATCTGCTGTGCTGCAGTTTGTGTGTCTGGGTTTCTCGTCTTGTGATTACTGAAGAATGGCTTTTTCTTTATTTTTGAGAGCTCTACAGTGCTGGCATTTATCAAGAGAAGACACACAGCACAGCCTTGCATAAATAATGGCACTGGGCCAAGTACAGCTGAGGTGGTTGCCAACACAATTCTATTGAAGTCAAAGGAATTGCACCATGGGTGAGTTTGGCCGTTGGCTCAGGTTGTGGAGGACTTCAACATGACAATTTTCAGTAATGCATCAGCTGTTTAAGGTAGTCAAGCCGGCTTTCACTTTTTGGTTGAATACTCTATTTGAGCTATTTCAAATAAAGGAGCTGAGCTTCTTCTCAATTGAGTGAATGGGGTTTTTGTTAGTGGGCTCCTTTTGCACTTTCTGTTCTCACTTAACCTGCCGAGAGTGCTAAATAACTCAATTTCATGAAACGGCATGAAAAAAAGTCCTGGGGTCCAGTGAATTCCTGGAAAGAAGCACTGAGCTGAATTTTTTGGGGGTTTTGAGTTGAATATTTTTTGGGGTTTGTGTTCTGCTCTTGTCCTTAATATATTACATGTTAAGCGATAAGATGGTGCCTGTTGTCTGAATGCACGCATTTTTTTCCGCAGTCGTTAGAAATCTGCAAACAGCACTGATTTTTAATGGTGCCTGTTTTGCTTTGTCTGGTTGGCTGTCTCGTGGATCCACTTCTAATAAACAACCTCCTATGTAAAGAAACAACTTATATTGTGCAACGACAGAATAAAGTGTGCTAAGAGTAGCAGGGCAGGTCGGTAAGTTGATATTAGGCATGGGGGAGTATGAAGGAATGGCAACCTGATCTAGACCTCAGATTCATATTGCTAAGTACAGCTGAGCAAGTGTCTCAGCCTTATATATAGGAGCCTGTCACTGGAAATTCATTATACTTCAGGCCTGTGCTTAATCAATCATTGCTGGGCCGTGATTGCATCACATATTTTTCTATAGTAGCCATTTTTCTTAAAGTCAGCCAGCAGGGTCATGTAGTGAAGTGAGATATTGTGGAATATGTTCAAAGAAAGCAGCCATGCAGATATGTCTCAGGACTTGAAGAAGTTATATTCCCACAAAAAACTCTAAAAAGCTAATGAGCAAACGTGAAGGATCCCCATGATGGGGTTTTGTTGTTGGCTTTGTTTAAATATTAGATTTTATGGTAATATTTAGAAGGTTTTGGAGGGAATAAAGTAGGGTAAGGTCAGTTATGATGTTGAGTAAAAGCAAATGGTAGAAAACACTGTGTGAAGAGAATTATAAAGCAATTCAATGCACAGTTCAAACTTGTGCAACTTTGTGTGACATTTTTACATTTCATAAAATAACTTTGCTTCCTCAGTTGGTGGGGGGGAAAAAGCCCCCTTGGAAATTATGTGAATTTAAAACAATCTGCTTACTAGTTTGTTAAGGTACATGAAAAATTTTTATTTCAGTGACCAAAAACTTTAAATTCAACATTCTTGCTTTTCAGAAGGCAGGAGTTATATTATCCTGAAGAAGAATATCTACCACTAAAGTGGAAATGTAGCCAGTTATGCAGTCCAGCTAGTGATTTCAGCTCCCAATCATTTGGAGTAAATAGATAGCTCTAGAAGAAATTCATATAAAGATAGCATTGGAAAATTTGGGGGAAAAATCTGAAGGAAAAGATTTTAACATCTTTCACATAAATGGCAACAAGAAGAAGAAATCCAGAACTACTTTTTATAAAGGATGCCTTTAAATAAGAAATACTTTTTTTATTTATCGTTTTAATATTATAATTTTCTCAAACTTATGCTTTGAATGTGTTGGATAGAGATTTTGGGGCGGGGGGAGGGGAGAAGCAAACAAAAAAAAGAAACCTCAAAATCAAACCCAAACCTGCATCTCCTTTTAGGTAGAGAGAAGAAAAACTCTGAAATAAATGTGTCACTCTAACTGTGTGTGCAAGAAAAGCATTAAGGATTAGTCCTGAGGAAAACGCATCCCTGGATCTGTCCCATTTCCATGAATCAAGTTGCCTTCACGCTGTATACTTCCATGCTAAAAACAGGTCCATATGTCAGCCCCCAGTGTTACTCTGTTGTACAGGTTCTATATTGTATGGGCACGAGCTCCTAGGGTCTCGTACCAGTGTGTAGTTATATTCAGCCTTCTTGTAAGCCATCGCCCGGAGCTAATGTTTGCTCTCACATACAATTTGTTCCATTAGCTACTGTTAGCCAAACAAATCCGATCGCTGGAGAAACGCAATGGGATCTGTAATTGTCCCTTCCTTAGAGGCGTGTTTGACTGTGAGCAGTTGGTGTGTAAAGAATTCTTTATACTTGGCTCCCAGATCTTCAGAGACTCTGTGCTAGGGATAGCAGAGGCACCTTTTAACCACGGTGGACATAGCCTTGACACTCTCAGGAGTAAAAACCAATGCTAGATAGATGACTGAGCAGAAATGTACTGTCTTTTGCAGTGATAACTTTTAATGAGGTTTACCAAGCTAGTTAATTTCTGAGTAATACAAATGTCTCACTAGAAAACCAGCCCTGCCTTTATTAATGGGCAAATTACAGAAAAATAAACTGTATGAACTGCGTATAAACTGTCTGTGACAAACTACAGTAGGCAAGATCTCTGAACAGGAGTAACACCCCAGAGAAACTAGGTGGTCCTTTCTTTGACCGGAGCTACTATTGCCAATCTACTAAGCTAAATACACATTTCACAGCTTGTTGCTTCTTGAATACATTCAACTGAGTTTATTTTGTGTGCCAAGTACTTGTTCAGAATACACTGAACATAACAGTTAGTTTTTCTGCCAAAATGGCCTCTGTCAAGCCTCCCTTCTGCATTTAGGCAGCTACAAAATCTGTTCCTTGCTAGCGAATTCCAGCACCATCAGTGTTTTCCCTGAATTATGGTAGTAAGAGCACTTCTTTCATTGCTTTATAATGTGAATTTTCAGTCCCTCAGTTTTCCAGAGGGGACAACCAGGCTGTTCCTGCCTTGGCAAACAGAAGATTTGGAGAAGATGCACAGGCTAATACTTTGCTCGCCTTCTGTTGCCTCTCATCTTTATACTCAGGTTTATGTCACACAATTCGTTAAAACATGTCCTTAAAATCTTTCCAGGAAAGAGGGGAGATTTGTGTTACATGTGCTGCCTAAGAGCAGCTTCCCTCTCAGGCTAGCCTGCACCTGCCTGTCTGTCATCTCCCTGGACAGTCTGGAATTATACTTGCAAATAGAATTGTCAACTTTTGTAGGGATTTGAACACAGTGACATGCATGCTAATTCTCTTGTTGCTTCTCAGCCTCAGGCTAAATAACATTAATTTTCCTTGAATTGTTTCAGAGGAACATTCTGTACCTTGCATAAAATTGGATTTGGTCACTCAGAGTTAAAACACTGAACACCTTTATTAGTAAGTGGCCACAGTAAGGTCACTGTTTGCAACAGGAAACTCATTTGGGGGGTTCCAGTGTAAATGACAAAATAATGTAGCTCAGATAAACCAGGTAAAACAAAGCTTCAGACTAGATCAGGGCCCAATAATATTAACATTTCATGGTAAATGTTAGTCATGTGTACATTCGGACAGCAAGGCAGTGATCTGAAATCATAGGCTCATCCTTGCCAAAACTGTACTTCTAAGGTTCACAGAATCACAGAATTGTAGGGGTTGGAAGGGACCTCAAGAGTTCATCGGGTCCAACCCCCCTGCCAAAGCAGGCTCCCTAGCTCATATTACACAGATAGGCATCCAGACGGGTCTTGGATATCTCTAGGGAAGGAGACTCCCACCACCTTCCTGGGCAGCCTATTCCAGTGCTCTGTCACCCTCACTGTGAAAAAGCGTTTTCATTAGTACGGAACTTCCTGTGTTCTAACTTGCAGCCATTGCCCCTTGTCCTGTCTCCGCTAACCACTGAAAAGGGGCTGGCTAACTTGCCCTGCATCCCATGCTTAAGATAATTGTAAATGCCAATTAGGTCTCCCCTTAATCTTTTCTCTTGACTGAACAGTCCCAGTTTATTCAGCCTCTCCTCATAGGGGAGATGCTCCAGGCCCTTAATCATCTTCATAGCCCTTCTTTGTACTCTCTCAAGGAGATCCCTGTCCTTTTTACACGAGGGAGCCCAGAACTGGACACAATACTCCAGGTGGGGCCTGACCAGGGCAGAGTAGAGGGGGAGGATCACCTCCTTCGACCTGCTGGCCACACTCCTCCTGATGCATCCCAGGATCCCATTGGCTCTCTTAGCCACCGGGGCACACTGCTGGCTCATAGCCAACCTGTCGTCAACCAGGACCCCAAGGTCCCTCTCCACAGTGCTCTTCTCCAGTAGGACATCCCCCAGCTTGTACTGAAATGAACAGTTCCTTCTTTAGGTGCTTAGTTACAAAACCAAAATGGCAATGCAGTGGCCTTCAAGTCATAAGCAGTTCCCACTAGTCAGCTGTAAAAAAAATATGAAGTCTTGGCCTACATTCCCACTAGTTGCTGTGTGGCAGTTCATTACAAGAAGAAACCTTAAAGTTTCTATTCCCTCAGACCTCTACATTTCCATTTGATTTTTCCTGACAAATTGTGGAACATGGGGCTGAGCCTTTCTCCAGTGTAAGTGTGTGCAGGCAGGCAGGAGAAGTCAATTCCTGTGAGGCATGGCGATGCAGTTCCGTTACTGAAATAGGCGGCATTGCCACCATGAAGATGACAACAGCTACCCTGGGCACAGAGCTATTTTGCCTGGGTGGATGGCAGAATGCGTCCATATCAGCTCCAGTGAGCCTAAGAGGAACATGCTGGTGCATTTGCACAGTGCTACTGAGTTCAAGGGCTTCTTCTGAAGAAATGGACTCATTCTCAGCTCTATCAGACATTCGCATTTCTTCCCTTGTGAGTGTGGCAAGAATTGTGGCCTGGCCCTTGGGAAGATAGCTCAAGAAGTTAAAGCAGCACAATATTAACCCTACTGAAAAAAATAATTAGTCTTCTGCTTAATACATGTTGGAGTCTTTCAAGAAAAGACACACATTCCACCTAAAGGAGAGGTTGCAGTTAAATCTCCTCAGCTGTATTGTAAAAACTAGTTTGAGATACACTTATGGAAGCTGTTGTTAGCAGGTTCATATTTGTATGGTTCCCAGTCTATAAACATTATAAAGAAAATGTTGAAAGGTGCAATGGGCATTGCTCTGGCTGCTAGTAGTTACCTGCCTGGATTTTTGAGCATGGGCGAGGTAAGCAAGGCAGATTTTGTTTAGCCGCAGTGTATCAATGTCTGAACAAGCTGTAACATTGTGACTTTTCTCCATCATCTCCTCTCCAGCTTTCTGAGGATTTTTAATTTCTTCATTTCCCTTAGCCTTTGCTCCCTTGTCCCTGAGGGGGAGGCACACTGTCATACTTGAATGATGATTTTTAGGATATCTTCTCAGTAATAAGGTTTGATTAGAACAGCCCTGAAAACTCCCTGGCGTACTTCCGGGGAAGAGCTCTATGTCTTGACACCTTTGTACCTCTGTTATGGCTTACACATGATTTAATGCTGAAGTTATAATGAACCAGATTATAGATTATGAAGGAAGGGTACACATTAGGTTCTAATGTATAAGAGCAGTGTTACAGAAGAAAGGTATCAGGTTCCAAGTTTGCCTGGTTTTCCCTAGCTGTTAATTGGACTAATAGGATGTTACCTCACCAGTGGGACTCTCTACAGCTTTTGCAAATAGCTGCTTCATAACCTTTTCAAGAGCTGGTGCACTGATAGAGACCATGCTTGTGGTAAGTCAGGCAAATTTACTGATGTGTAGATTGAGAGCACTTCTGCTTCAAAGAACTTTCTTTTGTCTTCATGTTTCAAATCAAGAGAAGCCTTCTCCCAAATAGAACGAGTCAACATCTGATTTCATAGTAATTGTAATTTCACATATTCTGTGAAAATATTATCAGAGGCATTCAATTAAAAGGAGGAATCAGATGTTATTACAAGCTCAGGCATCCAGCTTTGCATATACAGAAGGTGGGAGTCATCTCCTTGCCAGTTGAACCGTCTTGAGTGTTGCAGCCTTCTCTGAGCATCAGAGCTGCCTACTGCCCTGGAATAGAAGTGAAGTTAATCAGGTTTTTTAAGATACATTCCAAGAGGATTTTTTTATCTGCATCAGAAAAAGCTCAATGACTTAATTAGAGAACACCAGGAATGAAAACAGTGTGAGGAGCTCACTGCTGTTTGCCTGCAACAATGAAATCAGTTAAGCCACTGTAAATCTGGTCAGAGCGCTACAAAGATCTTAGGGCTTTTCCCACACTGGGAATAGAGTTATACCAGTTCAGCCTACGACATAACAATGCTGGCTCAGTTCCACTGTCTGCCCCAACCACCATGTACGGACATTTTGCGTGACCTGTTTTACATATGCATTTTGAGACACGGACACTGGTCTCAACCTTGGACACATGGGCCTTGTGTCATGCCAGTTGGTATGAACAGCACAGCAGTTTCTTTATCTGCAACTTCTCCTGGATTTTACTCTGTTCTTTGCAGGTTGCAAGAAGCTCGTATTGTCCCTTGTGCGTGATATAGGCAGTTTGGAAGGGGCTTTTTTTATACCTCAATTTTTCTGTGTATTTGGGGTATTCACATATTAACGCACACATGTTATGCCTATGCACGCATTTATGTCCATAAACACACACACACAGAAGACGTGCAAAAGTTACTGGCAGATAGAAAAGCTCAGGGGGGTTATTTAATGTATAAACAGTGATTTACATTGGAAATTATATCACTGGAGTATTAATTGCAAGAACACTTGATGTGAGTTTTTGGGTGGGTGTGGGAACTATTGCCCTATATTAGTTTCTTTTTTACATTGCATTTCCACCTCCCATAGTTCCCTTTTGCTTCCAGGAGACTCTGGTTGCCACCATCTTCTGCAATGCAACTTTGTTTGACAGCAGGTATTATTCTTGTGTTCATCAGCATTTTCAGCGCCATCTTTGGATTTCAGAGTCTTGTCTTTTTTATCTGGTTTGTTTCTTCAGGTGTTCCCTTCTGCTCAGGGTTGCCCTTTCCCTTTAAGAGTACAAAGGTGTGAGTGTGTCAAAGAAGCAGCAGCATGTAATGAGTTATGCTCCATCACAGAAAAGTAAAGGCGGCCACTGTTCTTGCATGCCTTCTATGCTTTTTCTTTGACAAGTTATCAGATTTTCTTTGTCGTTATGTGTTCCTTGCAATGGAGATGTCTACTGGCTACATAATGAGGTTTTGAATAACAGTCAAGATCTCTGCATCCCAAAGCAAAGGATGTAAGTATTTACAATATTTGAATCAATATTAACTAGATCAGGAAGTAACTTGGGGTGGAGAAAGCTGATCTCTCTCACACGTACATTGTTAAGCTAATTTTATTTGGGGATTTAGAATTGTGTTTATGCTTAGGTCTTCATATTCTCTGCAGAGCACTTATTTCCCCACGCTTAAGAGCAGGTAACAGAGGCTGGCTTGTTGTGACTTGCCTCTGTGTGTCAGCCAGTGGTGATTTTTGAACACAGGAAATATCATGGTGGATTTTACTCTGAAAGCTAGTCACAGATAACAGAAACATCTGGAGATTTTGGTGTTTGCTAAAGCACGAGTAACCTTGTGACAGAATTAAGCATTTTATTTCTTTCCCTCCTCTTGACTTCTTTTGCTGCTTTCCCTCACCCACCAATGGATTTGTCCATGAGAAAGGTAATGCTTTGTAATGTGCTTCATGTGCTTCTCAATACGATTGTGTTTTGTGTATTTCTATGTGCATCTATACATGTAAGTATCTAAAAGTTATTTTCCTGCTGTTTTGGTCAATATCAGCTGGAGTTTTGTCATTTGCTTTGAGGAGGAGAGGGCAAATTCTCATTTGTCAGTGGGAAGTGCTTCTTTGCATGAGGTAAGACCCTATGCAACACTCAGTACTCCTGTGAAGGAAGTGTCCTCCAAATCACACATAGTCAAAGGAAATTGAAAGAAACTCACTTTGTTATGTTTTTTTTCTATTTCCCACAGTGGATCTTGATGTCTTTTCTTCCCCAATAGCATGTTACTAAAGGACACATATGAGACAGCAGGTCAAATTGGAAGAAATTCACTGTTTAGATCTGAAAAGAGCCTTTAGCTATGATGGGGTCAACACTTCAGAATACAAGATGAAAAATTTTTATAACATTGAATAGGACTTATAATTTCTTTGGAGTTCAGACCAGAACAAGACAAAAAACAAGAGATGGAAGAGGAAATTAACAGATGTGAAGATGCAAAGAGGCATTAGGAAAGGAATAGAGGACACAGAGGCGAAATAGTGTTGCACAGAAAAATAACTATGCTTCTCTGAAATGAATGCACCAGAAATGCCTTTAAAAAATAAAAGGTGGATGGGGGGTAAAAAAAGCTCACCTTTCATTAACATGGCTACAGTAGGGGAACTATGCATGATAAAGCGTGATGGGATGTGTAGAGAAGATCCAAAGAGTGGAAAGATTACTTCATATTCCTAAGTTATTATTTTTCTTGTTGGCCTGGCATTGTCAAAATTTTTATCTGAAATGACTCATTTTCCCCATTATTTAGCTGTTTTGCCTAGTGTGTTTGTTGGGGTTTTTTAACCATTTGTAAGGGGGGTTTGTAGGGTGGTTTTTTGAGTACTAGCCCAATCTTGTTAAACTGGTAATGCCACTAAGAGCATCCCTGGATTTTTGGGAGCACCATGTGACTCTTTCCAAAGAACAGTGCAGTGGAGGCTGAAGGAGGTTATATACTGAACCATGCAATACATGGCAGTGAAAAAAGTAGACCTGTGTGCCTTATTACCTTTCTGTGACTCTACCAGAGCCATGCAGGCAAGCTGGAGGATTCTTTGACCTTTTCTGTGCCTCATTTTCTCAATCAGTTAAACACTTAAGGCTAAAATTATTTTTAAACCCTCAGGTAGTAAATGCAGTGTATTCACATGATAAATGTCATTGAAGGCCACAGTCAACACTGTTGTAAAAAATACACTTGTCCGTGACCCTTTTTCAAAATGCAAAGCCATCGTTTCCAGATTCGCCCCAGCAAGGGGCAGTTGGAGTGGTATTTTTCCTGAAGTCGGCCCAATATGTTGATAAAAGCCTGGAATGCTGAGTGCTTCCTGAAAGATGCTTCCTGCAGCCACTTAATACTGATGTCAGGGGCAAGATGCTTAAAAATGCATGGCAGATGGCTCACAGCAATGATGCAAGAGGATTTATCCTCCAAGAGACAATGTTTTATTCTTGTTCTTTTGCTGATGACTTTTGTTGTATTGAGCAAGACTGCAAAAGCTGGGGCAAAATGAAATACGTCTTTCTCATGAACATTTCAAAACACATTTGAAAAGTTTTTTGTTTTGAAAATGAATTATTCAGTTTTGCAGTGTAAAAGGAAGGGTTGGGTTTTTTTCCACTTGGATTAGAAATGGGAAGCTTTCATTTTTATTTTTTTTTTACTTTTAAATACTGGCTTTTTAGTTTCTTGAAAAAACAGACTGGGAAGTAGTTGTGGTCTTCCTAGAACCTACTGAATTAAAATATACAAATATGTATGTGCATGTGAATGTACACATTGACATAAGTGTCTATATAGAGAGAGGTGTGATTATACATAGGTATTAGAATTTGCTTGAAACCAACTGAGAACAACCCTGAGTCCAGCCTCTCTCTTTGGAGGGATTCTGAAGTGTAGAGGGCCTGGATTTAGCAGGTGTGATAACCTTGCCCTGCTGTATGTGAGGTTTGCCTGTGTAACGGTGTCTCCTGTGACCTTTGGTTAAGAATGTTACAGGAGTTCAGGTGGGAAGAAAAGATGTGAGAAGTCAAGTGGATAAATTGGAGAGGGCTCCTGTACACCATTGCACATTAATACTCTCTCACCCAAATATCAAAAGACTGTAACTATAAAAGCAAACAGTCTTTCTGGTGGTATGATTCTAGTTCAGCTCAAATTTTCAGCTGAGAGTATCAATTTTGCCTTCTGAGCTCTCTGGTGACAAAGAACAATTGCCCTCTGTGGAGGCTGAACTTCCTACCTCACCTTAAAAGCTGTCAGTGCTTTAATAGATCATACCAAGAAGTCCAATCTTTATGACAGACCTAGCATAGAGTCCAGGGTGCAAATGACTTCTTTGCTGTTTGTACTTGTCGTGATTTAGCCCTAGTTAGCAGGCAAGCACCACCTATCTGCTCACTCAGTTGTCCCTTCTCGGTGGGGTGGGGTGAAAAATCGGAAGAAAAAGATAAAACTCATGGTTTGGGATGAGGACAGTTTACTGGGACAGCAGAGAAACATGGAAATAACAGTATTGGTAAAGGAATATAAAAAGTGGGTGATACCCAGTGCAGTTTGCTCAGCACCCAGAATCTGATTCCCAATGGCCTTGAGCAGTGATTTGCCTCCCCAGCCAGCTATCCTCTTATACACTGAGAATGACATCACAATATGGAGTGCCTTTGGCTAGTTTGGGTCATATGTCCTGGGTGTGTCCCATCCCAGACTGGTGAAAGCTAACTCTATCCCAGCTGAAAACCAGGACATCATCCATCCCTTATTCTATACCATCGATGTCATGCCCAGATCCTACACTGTGCAATTAATTAATTCCACTCTTCCTGTCTTTGATATATGTATACACACACACACATACACAGATATCATTCCCTCAATACATGGACCCATGACCTCAAGGAAAAGCAATCCCATGGATTGGTTTTGCCTTTGTCTTCAGCAAGGCTAGCCCAGACTGTCTTCCTCAACATATTCTTCATATGCTCTATGAGGACTTTATACCCCTCTATAGCACATGGAGGTTTCAGTTGGGTAGGGCCAGCTTGATTGAGAGACCCCCTAGGGTTAACTAACCATGTGGCCTTTGCTAAATGTGTAGCCCAGTGTTTGAGAGTCCCACCACCCATTGCTTTAGCAGCCCATTGTATCATTTGATTTTTCCAGAGGCTGGTGAATGACAGGGGGTGTAATACTGCCCCTCAATGCCATGCTCCTTGGCCCAGGTGTCTATGAGGGTCTTTTGGAAATAAGTCCCTTTGTCTGACTCAGTTCTTTCTGGGGCACTGTGTTGCCCCAAGACTTGCTTTTCAAGGCCCAGGATAGTGTTCCAGGCAGTAGCATGAGGAACAGAATGTATTTCCAGCCATCCGTGGTTGCTTCCACCATTGTAATCACACAGCACTTGCCCTGGTGCCGTTGTGGGAGTGTGAAGTAATCAGCCTGCCACACTTCCCTATATTCATATTTCAGCCATCATCCCCCATACCAGAGAAGCTTTACCCGCTTAGCTTGCTTGATTGTAGCATATGTTTCACTTTCGTGGATAACTTGTGCAATAATGTCCATGGTGAAGTCCACTCTTTGATCATGAACCCATCCATATATTCCATTTCTTCCTTGATGGAATTAAGGTACATTGTGCAGCAGGGTCCATTAGAGCCTTTTGCAGATCTGATGTACTGGGCCATCCACAGAGCCAAACCTGGTTGGCAATTACCTCTGGTTCTGCTTCTTTCTCCTGTTCTTGTGATTATCCTGCTTCATCACCATCCCTTAATAAGCAAACTGATTATTTGTGTGTTTCTCTTTCTGTATAGGGGCAACTGATGCCAGCACAGGTTGGTTATTTGGTTCATCTGCACTGCCTGTTGCCAGGGTTGGATTAGTAATTCAATGATACGTAATAGTGTTGGATAGATTGATTTTGAGGCTTCACTAGCCACAGTGCCTGTTCAGCAAGTCCCACGCTGTGGGTGCAGTCACTCCTGTTCCACAGACTTATAGGGAAGGCACTGTATGGAGTCACCACTTTTGACTTATTTTAGGTACCGAATTTGGGCTTAGAAAATGAGTTCTCAGAATGTTTTACTGTTGTGTAGCACCATATTTGTTCAGACTAGACTCACCTTTAATGACAGCAGGATTTTGAGATTCTTAACACTTTTAAATATCACACCTATGGTATCTGGTCAGTGGATTACCTCAAATTTAGCAAGTGTTGATGGAAAACCATGCTTTAAGCAGCTCATCAACCATTGTAGAGAAACTCATGTTAGCAGAGCCATGGTGTTGCAATATATCAGGGTAAGCCATGATGCTGGTCCTTCTGTTGTCTTGGAGCACACCCAAACCAACATACTATTCATGGGAGACATCCCACTCCCAGTGTAATGCCGTATGGAGCAATCTGAGACTGCTTCACCCGTTTGTTGACATCTGCATCTTCCTAATTCAGAAACAGACTGAACAAAGTTTAGCTAAGTAGGCCGTTCTACGTAGGATTCTGAAGAACAAAAGGCAAATGCCAGTTTACAATTAAGTTATTAAACTGTGGTATATGACTTCACAGTGAAATAGAAAATCTGAGTGCAGCTTAAACAAGAGGACAAAACTGCTGAGTTTAGGACTGAACTGTGTAAACTGAGTAACCTGGAATTGACATGATTCTTTTATATTGAAGCCCAAAATATTGAAACAAATAAAAATTTTACCACTCAAAAGAGTTGGGAAACTGATCTCTGTGAGAAGAAAAACCAACCAGTTGCCTAGGTTTGTAGTACAAATGGCATGCAAATAGGAACATCAAAAAGAGCTGTGTATCCTTTACAATTCAAATACACAGTAAGCATGTAAAGATAAATGGGTTAAGGGTTGCAACTGGATTAGATATATTTCTCATAATTTTTTGATTTTTACTCGTGGTCTAAGGTTGTTTGACATCTCTTTGATATTCCCTGTGAAATTCAGTTGTTTTCAGGTCAAGAATGGGACTCGCCAAATTTCAGGGAGGACCTTTGTGTTTACTGGAATCTTTAGTGCGTGAGTTCACTAGGAAAGGGACTTGAGGCAGATCGCTTATCCCGAGCAACTACACTGAGAATGGATTGAGCTCTTCTAGCAGGCAACTAATTAAAACCCTAAAGATAATGTGCAGTGGTCTCTGACAGACAGCTGACATACGGACCAGTTTCTCTCTCTGTATCCCAGAGGACAGGTTTTGATCTTGCCTAGAGCTAAGGGAAGTTGTGTGCTGCCAGAGCAACTGGAGCAGTGGGATGGGTGGGTCTCCGCCGGTTTGTGGTACCACCCTCTGCCACGGGCTGATTCCTCCCCCATTAGGGTCCGTGGCAGCACCAAAGACCTGCTGGGAGATAAGGGGCTGGCATCTGTACTTGGATGGCTGAGAATTGCTTTTGGATTTTCATAGGGCAGTTTTGGAGTGATAAAAAGCAGTATGAGAGGGGAGTAGTAATATCATAAAACAACAGAGATATTAAGGGAGTCAGGGCCAGTGAAGATCTACTCATAGTTGGTCTCATCAGGAAAGTGTAAAGAGGGAGCACTAAAGGATAAAGTATCTGGCCCAAAGTTTTTGAAGACTTTGTGAGAAGGTTTGGATTTTTTTTTAATATGCTGTTAATGCTTAAGCTATTTTCTATTTTGGGCTAGTTAGGTTATTAAACTTCCACTTTCTAATTCAGAAGAGGAGAAATTCCCTAACTGATTATGAAAGTGTGCCCCACAAGCAGACTGTGAGGATCTGTCTCCACGAATAAGGCAGTAATTTAAGATGCTAGTTTTATGTTCCCTTAGCACTTGGGAGCATTAAACCCTGCAATAATGTAGAGTGTTATCAATGCAAAAAATAAAAATCTGTACTCAGTTTCATAGAGCAATACTGCTCAAGTTTGCAAGCCTGTGTGTAGCTTGTGTGTGATGTCTGAAGTGGTGACCATACATACAACTTAATAATTCTCAGCCTCATCATGTTAAGATCAGTTAGGAATTAATAATTTCCAAAAATTAAGTCTATTTATTTTTAATCTATTTCGGATTTCTACATCACTACCATTACTACTGCTTCACTAGTAACGGAGGCTGCAAAACTCTCCTTGGGTACTTCTTCCTTAGCAGATTTGGAACTGCTTTGGCAAATCTGAAGGAAAGCTTTCTGGTTTTAGCAAGCCAAGTCTTTGTCTTCCCCTCACTGATGTGTTTCCCTGGGATACCAGTCTGTCTTAAGACTTTCAGGAAGTGAAGCAATTAAGGGACATTATAATAAAGGGGAGGGGAGCTAAAAACAAGCTGCCTTTTGACTCTGTGCCCCATTAAACTTGTGGCAATTACATGTTCATGGCCATTGTCCCGTTGCTCCTGTTTTTCTTCCCATGCTGGGCCACGTGTGGCTATAAGCTGTGAAGTCCTGTACTCCACAGATGGTATCATTTTCACTGACTGTCATGGTCTGTGGTTCTTCTGGCTGCCCGTAGACATTTTTGAAAGCAAAAACTTTCAGTCACAATACAAATCAGTGATACTCTAAAAAATAAGACTGACCCGTCTGGAGTTGAAATTAAATAGTAGGAAGGCCAGAATAAAAGGAGCAGAAAGATTAGGAAGCGATCTAAATGAGCCCATTAATGAGCATAGGAGCCCATTAATCTCAGTGGAGCTGTGGGTCAAGACAGGATTGCTCCCTTCTGGCTACATGAGAAATCATGTTAAAAATAAAAAAAATCATTTGGAAGCAATGCCACCTCCTAAGCCTGGAGACTGATGGCTACACTGGGGAGAGGGAAGTCCAATAAGATGAGAAGTTGTTTTGGACATCTGATTGAGAGGAAGAGAGATTCCTTTAAAGCAGGCATCAAGCAGTCCAAAGGCATTTTCCCTGTGTTTTTGTTAGTTTTAGTAGGCATTTCTGAAAGAGAAAGGCCAAGAGGACAAAGGGAAATAGCTGGCCAGATTGGCTAGCAGGGGAAGGAGGAGCAGAGTGTGAAGGGCAGCCAGCAGCAAGGGGCAGTAGACTGGGTGGGAGCGGAAGGGCTGGGGAGCCGCTCACCTGTGAGGCTAGCAGCACCTGGTGCTGCCTGGCAAATCCTGCCAGAGAGGAGGGGAGCACAGTGGCATACTGGAGAGAAGACGAATAACCTCTTCCTGCCTCAGCAGTTTCTTCACCAAGGAAAAAGAAAAAAATAAGAAGCCTTTCAAAATTTCGAAAATTAGGTACCGTAACTTGGTTGTATGCCTTTTTTGAATCTTTTAATTTTTTAAATAAAAATCCTCATTCTTATGTATAAATCAATTGATGCATGTATGTGGGAAAATGAACTGATTAAGCAGCAGAAGGATCAGTGTAATTTCCGTCTCTTCCCGGATGAGGCTGGGGCTGGTGTGTTATAGCAAGCTCTTTCCATTCAAACCTAGTCCCTGACACTGTAGCTAATGCCTGGCAGAATAGCTTCGCTCATGTCCTAAAAATAGTTGGCAAGTTAACAGGAGTGCCAGACCCCGTAGCTCTGTACTATCACACTTACTTAGAGTACCTAGAAATTTAACAGGTTATAGTAAAAAAATAAAAATCTCACTGAGTCTTTACCAAAAGTCTCCTTAGGCTCCCTGTGTTGGGTCTTGCTGAGTGGGTAAGGATCTGAGCTGGTGTTGTTTCTTAGTTTAAACCAATTTTTAGATTTCTTCTGGCAATCATATTTGTCCTGCTGGGTAAACTGAGGCATAAATCTGTGAAAACCTTTTACAGAAGAGGTCATTTTTTCCCTATTAGAAAAGATTAATGGAGAGTATGTCATGTTCTCCCAGCAGGTACTGTCAGAGGGTTATGTCTGCATCTTTGCAGGAGGCACAAAATGCAGTGTGAGACCGCAGCTACTTGAAAGCTTGGGCTAAAGAAAGGGAAAATAATCACAAAGCACCTTTTCAGATGCTGCATTGGCACTTGCTGGAAAGCAAACAGCCCTGTCCTGCAGAGCTGACATTTGAGGGGGATGTTTTGTTTATTGGTTTGTGAGGTTTTTTATGATCAGAAAATGTCTTTATCTGACCTGTGATGGGTTTCCTACCTACTCACCAACTGCCGGGGCACCCACACCCTGCCCTGCCTGTCTGCTGCTGCCCTTTCATGCTGACAGCTTGCACTTTAAAAAACTTTTGGGTGTTTAGCTTTAAGTGGCTTTTAAAGTGGCCTACAATTTAGGATGCTCTTGGAAAGACAGACCTTTTCAATTTGTCAGACCCTGTTTGACTGCAAGACACCAGTACCACCTGGGATGGAATTGTCTCCCCTCACCTCTAACACCTCCTTATAAACTCTGCCACCTAAATCTTTCACCCTTTTGCTTTGGTTCTCTGTATTTCAATATGCAACCGTGCCCCTTTAGCAGAGGGTCAGCTAGGCAGAAGTTCTTCCTTCGACTCTATTTGGGGTCATAATAACTTGGGTTGGGAGGCCTTTCTTATTTCTTTGTTGCCCACAACAAAAAGGTGAATCTGAAGCACTTTACAATGCGAGTCATGCATTAGTTCAAAAGCAGGAGCAGCTCAAGAGTGAAAATAACATTGGAAAGAAAGAAGCAGGTAGGTAGCATACACAGTAAGTAAGCATGCATCCTGTCTGTCCCCTGCAGTCACTGTTGTTATTGCCTCCACTTCCCTGGGGCATTCTCTGCCTGCCCTTAGTGCAAAAGCCGCCTGCTCTGCAAATGTTACCTCTGCTGTTGCATTAAGCAGAGGGAGTGTGGGGGATGAATAACACCTTGTTTTCCTGCTAACTCAATACCACCTACAGGTACCAAGTTTGTGGCCATTCATATGCTAGGACCCAGTGGGCTTGGACATGTGGCCACATGCCTTCTGACATGTGTCTCAGAAGCATCTATACGGTCCTTGAAATGCCAGGGAGAGGAGCTGCAGAGCAAATAGCAAGGTGAGTTTAATTAGCTGGCACAGTAGTACTGCAATGCTAATGCCTCCACAGGTAGAGTCAGTATTCTGATTTCGGCAGTAGCAAAAACTGTATTTTTGCTTGTTTCATTTACTTTCCATCTCGTTTATGTTGTGGGTTTTAAAAAAATTTATTTCACGCTGAGAAATTCTGCAATGCTTACAAGACTGCATGGCTAATAAATAAGCATATAACAAATAAGTGAAAAATATTGGTCTCTTACGTGAGTTTATTTGTTTTTTATTAGTAATGCTAGCTGAAGTGCGATCATTAAGACAGATGCATGCATATGGTGAATATAAACCAGGTGTGTGGGACAGGACTGTGGAAAGCTCTTGGCATTTGTCCAGTTGTTTGCATTAATGTGAGTGGCAAGGCTTTTGACTTCCATGGGAGCAGAATTTGGCTGCTGTTAGGTGCTTTTTAAAATCCTTTAAAAGAGAATGGAACCAATTTCATGCTAGCTGTTCTCAAATGCATCAAAATGGCTAGTCTTTAAGGCCTTTTCAGTCCCTGACCTCCTTGCTGAGAGCACCAATTTCTGCCAGGCATTTATGTGCCTGTTTGTCCGCATGGAGCTCCTTTGAAATAGCCAATGTATTAATAGAGACTTGAGAAAAATCTTCATTATTTTACAGAACTTTACACTTAAGTGTCTTGCTGTACAGAAAAACAAGGCCCTTATTCTGAAGAGCTCTCAGCCTGAGCAGATGTGATGGCAGTAAGAGCTGATGACAAATTAAACCACTGAATCTAAGTGACAAAGGAGGAAGTGGGATAGTTAGTAGTGATTTACCAGGACAATTGGTGAAAATGCACACCTGTCAAATTAGTCTTCATATTTAATGAAAAAAACCCAACCTGTAGCTGCATACATGATTCATGTCCTTCACAGACTGCTTTTCAGGAGATAAATGGGAAAAAAGTCGTGGCAGCAGGGAACTGAGGAGGGAGGGATGAGGAAGGGCAAATGCAAGCATGTTTGCAGGGCAGGTAAGCTGGGCACCATCAGCAGTGGAGAGGAGAACCCAGGGCAGTGTTCTGAAATAGGGAGAGGTGTAGTCATGTGGAAGTCCAAGGTGAAGAAACTGGTGTTGCAAAAACCTGGCACGCTGAAAATGTCCAGACTGATTATGACCCAGTTATCTCCTTTACACAACCTTCACTGTAGATATTTCTACTAGGACAGTTTTTGTTGTCTGGTTTTATGATTCTCCAAAGCGGCTGTCGCTGTTACCAGGTAGATAATACAGTCAAGGTCAGATGCCGTTTCTGGGGAAGCTACTTGCAACTATTGCCTTTGCTGCAGCATGTGAACACTTCCTAAAAGTCCTTTTCTGGTATCTCAGTATTGATGTGACCCGATGTTGTCTGACCACCCTTTGCCCTCTGTAATTACGTCACTGGTAATGACTGAATTGTGTCTTTTATAATTGCTGCCCCACCCAGGGTCTGTGGCCGAGGGGGATAAGCTGTCTGAGTGGGCACAATCTGTCTGAGTTGGAACCTCTCAAACACAAAACTCATTTGCCTAGCTCTGGACGTGGTGTATGGCTCATGGCTGAATATTAAGAGCTAGCCATCTAGAGAGCTGCGAGTAGTTTCAGATTTGCTTCCTCTTTGTTTTGCTGGCACAGTCTTTCCTGACGGAGAAGCGGCATGATTATTCTGTAACTTGCGTATTCTCAGGGACCCTTCTTATGCAAAGAAAGACCTGTTACCATTACACAGATGGGGAAATAATGGGCACAAAAATCTCAGCAGTTTGCCCAGATTCACATAGGATTTATTATAATTATATATAATATGGGAGTATTACATTGAAAACACTGTAAGCGCGGTGACCAGATGTGGGAGGCACTTTGATTTAGAGAGGTCTGTGTGAAGTGTCTCCTTGCAAGCTGCTCTGTTGATTGCTACTGGACTCAGCACAGGTGCTTGAAGAGCTGAGTTGTTGGATTTGGGTAGGCCAGAATGGTAGCATTAATTATTTTGCACATTCAGATTAACTTAGACACTAATGTTATCTCTTATTGGCTTTTCAGTACCTAACACTATACTGATGGATATAGAAGAAGAGACTAAAGCTTTTTATGCATTCTAGTGGAGCACTTCATGCCCTTATTTACCTAAAAATTTTGGGTTCACATCACAATTTATAACTCAAGTCACTGGTCTCCTATCAAAAGCTGACAGAGTGGAATCAGATAAAAGGTTAAGGTTTCTTACGTTTGCTGCTCTGGCATCTAGAAACCTTTAATTAGAACAAAAATTTTACCAAACTGAATTTTCAAGGAGGTAAAATTCACAGTTTCTGACTAACATTGTGACAAAACTATTTCTTTACTTTTTGCCCAATTATTGTTTGGGGGGGGTGTGTGTCTTTTTTTTGGATCACTCTGTTTACCCTGAAATTTTCTCAAGAGCTTCACTTTATGAACAGGCATTCTCTTAAATACATCACCGGATTCAGTGGCATACGCTTGCACCCTGAGCAGAATTTTTCTGCTTTTTAGTTCTAAACTGAAGATATTGAGATGTTTAAAATAGCATTCATGGCTGACTTGGTGGTTCGAGCCAATATTTAACCAGCAGGCATACCCTGCCCATGGCTGAGGCACGTGGGGAGTCCCCAGGTTATTTTTCACCTTCCAGTGCTCTTCTTCAGAAGAGCTAATCTATTATATTAAAGGAGCATAGGAGGGAATAGAGATTCTCAGAGTGGATATTTTACAAGAGAGGAAGACAAACTTTAAAACTTCAATACTATTCTTAAAGAGACTGTCTGTTTGCCTGTGTTTTGGAGGGAGAAAAGGATGTGGCTGGATCAACCAGAAGTTATATTTCAATAATCTTTAATATTTTTCTGTCCAGCTTTCACCACTTAAGCATTGGTTGCACTTTTGCATTGTCAATCTTTTAATTAGCTTGCACTTTAGGACTGTATATACTTCTAAGGAACAGAAAATGTCCACAGACATTGGAAATGCAGTCCCTTGACTACGAAATATTCATTTTGATTATGTCTATTTGTCACAAACTTCCTGACCAGCTCTATTCCTCCTCCTTCCCATAGACATTTAGCTAGCCTCAGACACATTTCTGAGACAAGGGGGTTTCCTTGCCGCTTCTTTTAATTTAATGTTGATGTCTTTCTACAAAATAAACTCCAACAGAGGCACAGAAACTGTAGAGTGAGATTAGAAATTTCTTCAGTCAGTCAGATGTGACAGCAGTGTCTTTCTGGCTCAGGGAAGCATTTTGTGGAAGTGACTTGAATGTGCTAGTTTATTCTGAATTTAATAGAGCACCTAGACAAGTATTGCATACTCTGCAAAGGCAGTCGAAACACTACCAGACTAACCAGCTTGAATGTAAGAGAAGAGACCAAGCCAGACTGTAGCGTACGGCTGCCCATATCTAGAGTTAGCAACGTAGTGCCTTTGCTACTCCTGTCACAGCAACGTTAGCCCTGGGAAGAGCCATTCTTCTACTGTAAGCATATCAACACTCTGTAAAATCAGTCTGAAAAAATATGCCCTTATCAGAATAAAGCCTGCTATTATAAATTTAATTTTAATAGGGCCCTCATCTTTTCAAGAAAACCAGATTAAGTTTTTGCCCTTTTATTCTAGCAGTAACTCCAATTATGAAAGCTGTAATTAAAGGCATTTCAGTGGCCCAAATAGTGTTCATGTAGTAGATTATCTAGACCTTTTACAAAAGGACTTAGAGCAAAATAACTCCCTAAGGTACTTCTCCTCTTACCTCCTTCCCAACATGAACCAATTTTTCTCGCAAAGTGGAGCTTATGGTATTTATAAAAGGTTTATTAACATGTATGCCTACACATGCTGGAATGGTAAGGTCAATATCCATCTTCAGGTGAGGAGAAGAAACAGAAGGTGAGTTGTGACTATGTGAGGTCTTGCCTTTCAAAGAGCTTGTACAGCTTCACCATTTATGGGATTGGAGTTGGTCCAAAAGTCTGATGCAGTGAAAGTTGCTCACTATGGTACCTCTTATTACAGGGTGGAGTACCCTGTAAAAGCCTGTGAAGGTGAGGCTGGGTGTGCTTGACATTGTGCCTGGAAAAACTTGACAGATGGTAGAAGTATTACATTATTTCATTGTTGGGCATGGAGTTGTGTGTAATGGAGGAAAAGCTTCTGTTTCCCATATGAAGTTGTGGCCTGATTTTGGCTGATCACTGGTTACTTTTAAAAATAATCATCTTCATTTATTTCTTTGGATTTTCCTGTTCAACTTCTTTAACAGCATTGATTCAAAACTTGGTTCTAACTGACAAAAGGGTTTTCCTAATGTATTATCTTTCATCAAATGTAGTCTTTAATTACTACCATATGAGTATTCAGACCATCTTTTCATGAAGACCAAATTGGGTTGTGTCATCTTAGGCTTTCTTATCCAATTCTCTCCCAAAATCATGCTGATGTCTCACATGTTCTCTTCTTGGCTTGTAATAAACTGTCATAGTTTTGGAGAGGAATCACCAGAGAAGCGTCTCAGCAGACCACGCTGCCAACTCGGTAGCTCATGTGCTTGACACAAATATTTCTGCATTTACCTAAACTGACAGGGGTTGTGCGAGTGCTAAAGCAGCAGGCCAAGGATTTCAGGAAAAGCTTGAGCAGTTCTGTTGTATTGTTCAAAGATGTGCTTCTGTTGCAATTTGGAAGGTCATTTTATTTTTTGCTGAAATAGTAGCAAAAGTGAGATCTTAGCCATAGAAAGACCTCTCATCCATCAGGACTTGGAGAACGCAATACTGGAAGATCCAGAATTCCTTGGATAAAGGTGCCTCTCAGATCTCTCTCTCGTATCTGTGCAAGTAGCTTGTCAGGTTCCCTTAGCAGCCAATATTCCTTAAAGATTAATCTTTCACTAATGCAGAGTAATGCTTAAAAAAATTAAGCAGCACCCTCAAGCTATTTAGTAGGCTGGCTACTGTACAGTTAATGGGAAAAATATTTGGCACTTTAAGAGGCTTCAAAAACTCCAGAGAGAAATGGGTTTAATTCTTCCCAAGCCATATTGATTCTTGCATCATGCTCAGTTCAGATTGATCTATTTGGAATGAAAGCTTGGCACTAAAAATAATTTAAAAATGTCAGAGAACTGCTGAAAAAAAAAAAAAGAGTGAGAAAATGCACATAGAGAAAACTGTCATCAGCACTGAAAAACATTGCCTTTCTTTTTTATACCGACTGGGGTTTGTTTGTTTTTCTATAAATTGGTTATCTGTATTTGTTTGGGGAAGCATGTCGCATGAGCCTGCTAGAACTGCTGAGCAGCAGTGGGGAAAAAATTCTCAGTTACCACCACCAAGCCAGGATTTCATGGCAGCTGCTGAAAGATTACCTTAATCCCAATGCAGAGAAAGTGACTTACTCCCTTTATTAGAGAAATATACCCGCAATATGTTTCCCCTCATGACCTACAGAGATCTGACAGGGCTGGAATGGCGCCCTCCACAAGAGAGGACTACAGGAGTTTCTTTTTAAAGGTTGTCTCTTTGGCAACATTGGGTTTACACTGCCAAGTTACTGGGGTTTGCGGGTTGAGGTGGCTGCCTTGATATTTCTCTGTGAGTCTAGGACAAAGGGATTAGTTTTAGTCCTTTGCCAAGGCTTTTCTTCTTCCATCCCTCTCCCAATCAACACGCACTCACAGCGCGGGGTTTGGGCTGGTTTTTTGGGTTGGGTTGTTGTTTTTTTTTTGATCATAGAGCTGATTGCTATTAACCTCCTGACATTTCTGCAAATGATCATCAGATCTTTGTGTATCTGCCTGGAAGAATGACTAAGTGCAACGCTGGCCTTTCTCCTGAGGAGACCTGTTTTCTGATTGCTTTGAATTAGGAGTGGGATACACACCGCATAAGGATTAGAAGATGAATTCCTTCATGCAGCAGCACCTGGAGAACTGTGCAAGTGAAACAGGCAGCAAATGTAAACAACCTGTGAAGAATGCGGAGCAACCGGACAGTCAAGGGTGATTTCACCAGGGACACATACAGCGTTGTGGCATAACTATTTGAAAAGGAGAAGGGAGAAAAAAAGCAAAGAAAAGAAAAGGGAGGTAGTAGAGAAGCCAGGAGCAGAGTTTGGGACATGCTAGGGTTGCTTCAGGTGCAGACATCAGCGAGGAAACAGAAGGCACTATCCAGAGCATCTGCAGCCGGGGGAGGAAATGGAGAGGGTGGATTGAAGGACCTGATGTGCATCTCATACTTCAAAGGGCCATTTAAGACCACAGAGAACTGCCTCAGCATCAGGCTGAGGTGATTTATGTGCTAATTATGCATAGTTCCTAGTTGAAAAAATAGTAAGTCGGATGCAGAGCAATTTGCTTTTTAAACGAATGAATAACACGTTGGCTTACAGCGCTGAAAAAAAATTAATCACCTGAAGACACATCACTGGGCTGTTTTGGAAAGGTGGGTATGAGTAACAGCAGAGTAGCTCTTCCATTGCTCAGCCTCCTCTTTCCATGTCTTCAGGCTGAGCTTGCAGCAGTTGTTGCCAGAAGAGCTGCTGCTGCCCAACAGACACTGGAGATGGTGTTTAATCATTTGGCTATGCAATTGTTTACATCGGAATCTATCAGCAGTAGAGGATTAGGAAAATAAACTGAAGAAAGGTGGGGAAAAAAACAAGTCTTCATTTCACAGTGTGCCAAGATTCCCTGGTTTCTCTTCTTTGCTCAGACCGTATGGTAACGAGATTATTTTATTATCCCAGTGCAACTGTTGAAAATGGGAAGGGGTGGGAAAGCTGCCTTTGTGTGCCTGGAAAGGGAGATGGGATTTAGTCATTAACAAGTTCATCTTTTTATTAGTATTGTATTTCTCCCGTCAGAACAATCAGACTTGCTTCTAAACCCAAATTCCTTTAAAGGAAAACCCTCCCCGGAAAATTGCAATGGTGATTTTTATGTCTACTCATTAGGATTTATTATTTTCATTTTGCTTTGAATAGTTGAGCAGACTTGGGGAACTCGAGGCGGTCTCCTCCAGCAGACTGCAGCGAGAGCGAGGGGAGGCAGCGGTGTGTGTGCTCCCTCTAGTGAGCTCTCTCCGAGGAGATGCGAGCTTACTTTGGCTGCTGCCTTCTGGGGAAGCTCCTAGTCCTTTCTTCCCGCGGGTAAAATTCATGCCGTCCTTTTCTTCTCTGCCTGGGGAACATGGCACATGCCGAGCCCTCAGCAGCAGTTGTATAGGCTGAGTTGCTGCTGGAGTAGGGGACTGCAAAAGCTGCCTCCTAGCCTGGCCACCAATTAACAAGCAGTGTTCCTCAAGGATCTGTACTGGGACCGAGGCTGTTTAATATCTTTATTAATTATATTGACAGTGGGATTGAAAGTTTGCTGATGACACCAGAGGGATGGGAAGCCATCCAGAAGGACATGGACAGGCTGGAGAAGTGGGCCCAGGTGAACCTCGTGAGGTTCAATAAAACCAGGTGCAGGATCCTGCACCTGGGCTGGGACAACCCCCATTATCCATACAGGTTAGGAGATGATGTGCTTCAAAGCAGCCCTGAGGAAAAGGACTTGGAAGTACTGGGAATCCGAAGCTGGAGCTACCAATGTGCATCTGCAGCCCAGAAGGCCAACTGCATCCTGGGCCACATCAAAAGAAGTGTGGCTAGCAGATTGAGAGAGGTGATTCTGCCCCTCTACTCCGCTCTTGTGAGACCCCACCTGGAGAAATGTGTCCAGCTTTGGAGCCCTCAGGACAAGAAGGACATGGACCTGTTGTATCATGTCCAGAGGAGAACCTCAAAAACAAAGGGTTGGATCACCTCTCCTGTGAAGACAGGCTGAGAGAATTGGGCTTATTCAGCTTGGAGAAGAGAAGGGTCCAGGAGGACCTTATAGCGGCCTTTGAGTACCTGAAAGGTGCCTATAAAGACAGCTGAGGAAGAACTGTTCACAAGGAGATGTAGCAATAGGATACGGGTTAATGGTTTTAAACTAGAAAAGAGTAGATTTAAGTTGGATATTAGGAAAAAGTTCTTGAATATGAGGGTGGTGAGGTACTGGAACAGATTACCCAGAGATGTAGTGGAGGCCTTATCCCTGGACACATACGTTCTGTGATTCTGTGATACCTGGGCAGGTCAGTAGTGCTCTGACTTTTCTATGCTTGCATACAGGGTTTCTGAAAATCCTTTTCAGTTTACTTTAAAGCTTTTCCAGCCTTCTTTCAACCAACAGCAAGTTTTAAATAAGGAGAAACAGAGCACTGACTGACTTTGTGCCTGTGAAGCACCTTAAGATGCTCAGGTAGAAGAAACTCATGGTGGAAAATGCTCACCTGGAAGAAACTAGTCAGTGGTGGAGTGCACTGCTAGTGCAAGTGTGAACTGATGGCAGATTGCTCACATGTAACCTACAGCTCTACACGCTTGATCATATTAAATCTATAGTAATATTTGCTTAATACATTGATACTGCAGGGGAACAAAATAGAGAATAGAATGAAAAATCTAGCTTTTACTGAGAATTTCTGTATCTGAATGATGTGGAGGTAAGCGTATCCTCTTGAGGAGAGCCTAGGATATAAATATCATGGACTGTGTAAGAATTCAAATGAGAAGTAATAAAACCTGCATGCTGTATTTCAGATGTGGCCCCCTCCCATCATGGTCAGTAGGAAGGATACAAATGAGAAGAAGGGGAAATAAATTTTGGTTTTGTCTCACTTTATCCTCCAGCCTTAAAAACATGAAACACAAAAGCAAAGGATCAAGCTATTTAAGAGCTGTGTGTGATTATTCACAGGGCTAGCAGTAACAGGGTCTGAATTTACAATGGTATGGTAAGGATTCTGCAGAAATTATTCCTGTCCCTGCTTGGACAGAAAGGTACTTTCTGGTTGTTTTCATAGCAAATGTGAGTCTTGAATAGGATAGCATGAGAAATGCAGGCATAAGAGGAAAAGGAGTGAAGTGTTGGTTTGGAATGTCTTACGAGACCCCATGGGAAATTGGGATTTGGATAATCAAATTATGCGTTGAGTCAGGGAAGCAGAACATGACTTTTATTCAAAACATCTCAGTGACGAAGTTGTTCCATAATGCAAATCATTAAACCCTCAATTCATCTTGAGGTCTGAGCTAGAAGCAAACAGATGGATTGCACGGTCTCCCCTTTTGGCTTCTGGAAAGGGTAAAAACTGTGTAGCCTGCAGGGGAAACACCAGTCTTGGCAGCTCTGCATCAGTCTGCTCAGCTTCTGCTCCAGCTGTGATGAAGGGGGGGTTGGAATAGATTTTTCTAAGTCCCTTCCAATCCCTAACATTCTGTGACTTTCTGAATGAAGATGTTGACCCCTTGGCACAAACTGTCCATTTGTCATGAAGTATCTGAAGATGTACTAACATGTACCTTTTAGCAGCTTCTAAAAAATAACATGAATTTCCATGCGTTTCTATGTCTTTAACACAGAACTTTCAAACTAGCTTGTGATTTGTCTAAAAGAAATGGAGATAGACATATCTATGTGTATATGTCTCTCCCTATTTCAAGTCTAGAGAGCATTTCATTTATGGGTATGTTTTCACATCTTTGTACTAGAGATGAGAACATTCAGTTGTTTCTGGATATTTGGGATTAGAAAATTGTTGTGACCGCTGGAGTTATTTTATGTTAAGAGAAAAATGCACACCAAGTTCTATTAGTAATCAACACCCATTGTTTCCTTACACAAATTCTGCTATGTATGGCTTTATATAAAATCAACCATTTAGTAAGCCTTCAAATCTTCTGTATTGTCCTGTCTGAGTCAGAAATCCTTTTCAAATAGAGAAAGTGTAAAAAGAGAGGCAAAACTTACTAGGCAAAACTTTTCCTCATTTCGGTAGATGTTTCATTGATGTACTAAGCTTGACTCTGAGAAATTGTTTGGTTTTTGGGTTGTTTTTTTTTTTCCCCCAGTTTCCCTGGCATAAAACTTTGTAAACCAAGGTTGGAGCTCGTTCCGCGTTCTTCTCAGAAATCTTCACTAAAAGGCAAAAGATCTGTCTGAATGGAATTGCAGTATAAAGACTTCATGATTCGGACGGTTGACAGTACTGCGTCAGAAGAAACAAGGCTTATCCATGGAAACCAAATGTTCTCTAGAAGAACTCCCTCCTCCCCCACCCCCTTTTGGCCATACAAGGACTAATTGTGGTGACAGCTGCCGCGGGAATGCAAAGCATGTATCTGGTGTATCAAAAGAATAGCAACTGCTGTCAGCAGCATTCCTGTTCTCCAGCCGGGATTGATGGCACAGGGAGCAGTTTACACAATCTTTATTCTGCTTACAAGAGGGGGAGGGAAAAAAAAACCTTTTTAGATTTTTAAAAAGCTTTCTATCTTTCTTTCACATATATACACACACACTCTCATATACATATATTTATATGGCAAGTGCACTTATGTTTTGGAAGAAGTACAGTATCGGTGTTTGCCCACCAGTGGTTACATTCTCTAAGCATCCTAGAAACCACAAATATTTGGGGTTGCAACTGTGCTATTTCATTTTTACTAAGGGTAGCTAGAATTTTCTTCTCAGTAATGGTGCAAAAGCTCTAGTCTTCCACTAAATAGAAGGTGACTACTGTGTTTGGAGTAGGTATATTTTCTCTGCTCCCTCAGCTGAAATGTCACCCTTTGAAGTGTAGTAAGCCAGGCATTAGCCCAGTATTTTATCTCAACTCTCATATCAAAGCTTGCATTAACTTGTAAGAAAGTTGCATGTGTGGAATGAGACCAAAATTGGGCCCTAAAGCTTCAACCCAGCTGCAAACCAAGACAGTGGTATAAATTGACTTCTGGAGTTCAGATGCTCTAAGCATCTAAGAAACAGAAAATAAACGTTACCATTCTAGAATATGGAGCTCCTGTTATCTTTTTCTCTGTATCATATGAGGTATGCAGGAATAGAAATGAGAAAAAAATAGTGATTACTCTTAGGCAAGAAGAAGATATGAGTCCCTGCTATTCTGTTTGGATCACTTTGACATGCTGTGACTTAAAAATAAAATGAAATATGTAATTCTTCCTATTCAGTATGCTCACAAAGCTGAATTTTAGTGCCTTGTGCAGATAGCTCAACATGAAAGAGCATTCTTGTTACCTCTCCAGCAGGCTAAATCTGGTTCAAGAGGACAGGAGAAGCAACCAAAAATTACTTTTTGTGAAGATGTGATATTAATTTTATGAAGATTTTTTTTAACTGTCAGGTCTTATTCAACTGTACTGTACAAGCGAATGCACTCAGGCTGTAAATGAGAGAAGTGAGTGCAAATAAAATCCTTTCAGATTAGCTTGTAAGAACATAACTTTTTATTTTTCTTTCCCCTTCACTGATTTAGATCATTGAAGATTATTTGTTCCTACAGGTAACTCTGGAGGCCCAACAGTCCTTCAGACAGTTGAACTGCTAAGAATGTGAAGTTAAGGAAATAGTATAAGCTTTAATTTTGTTTGCATATGTGCGACGTGATGGAGCTCATTCCTAGGAGATGGTTCCTGAGTAGAAAACACTCCAGGAGTCTTGTCCTACCTCTGCTAGAGCTTTATTTTGTGGAGCCTGCTGTATTTCCTCTGTTTGAGGTAGAAAAAAATCTATGTGGTGAAGGGGTAGGAATTTTTACACAAACATATTTTGACAACTAATATTTGTAAAATATTGAGGTCATGGACAGAAATTACTCTGCCAGTTTTAAAAATGGCAGCCCTGGGATTCAGCATCTCAAATTTCAAAAGGTGACCATTCAGTCGCATCAGAATGGAATTAATGTTCAACTAAATTAAGTATATGGGTTTTTTTCTATCCAATTACTTTTTCAGTAGCCATTCTGACTTCATAGTGGTATAAATCAGAGTAGCACTCTCTCTTTCTTAAGAGAGACCTGCTTTTTCACAAGTTGATATCCGAGCTGAAGATACACAAGCATGTGCTCACACACTCCCATACACCATATGGAACCAGAGGTCTTACTATTAAAAAAACCCCAAACAACAAAACCAAAAAAAACCCACAACAAAAAAAAAACCCAACATAAAACAAAAACAACACCTCACCCCCACAAAATCGCAAAGCCCCTTTCCATTGAAAACAGGCTATAAAATTGTTGCTTATATGACTGGTAGAGGTTACATTCATAGCAGTCAAGAAACAAACAAGATAAATAAATAGTTTCTGGCCATTAAGCTTTGCAAAACTGTTGGCACCACCCTGGGGCTACTTAACAAAATTTAAAGTAGTAGCAGTTGACTCGTTTTATCACTTGAATGAGAAAAAAAAATCAGCAACTGGAGAGCCTAGTAGAAATCTCAAATAGAAATAATTAAATATAGAGATTAAATTAAGTATGCTTTATGGCCTGCTACAGTGTCTTGTATTCCATAATTGTTATGGGGCTTAGCATAGGTTTTCAGATTCTGGAAAACTGATATGATTTTTATAACCTACCCATAACTTTGAATAGGATGTTTAGAAAAGGTTATTGAGACTAAGCAGCATATTATTTCTTTGTCAGTAATATTATTTAAGGCATGTCATATGAATTATTTGATTCTGAGACAACAATATATAAAGATATTTTCATTTGTCTCCAGTTCAGACTGTGCTGCCTCAGAATGCAGCATGAGAGAAAATGTTCTCAAGCCTTAATTCTCCCAGGTTTGTGTCAAAAAGCTGAGGTCTGAGCTCAAAAAATGATCTTGATATTTTTTAAGCTTCCTAGTGTAGATAATAAAAGTAAAAATTAGATGTGTAAATCTAAGGGGTTTTTTTTCATCATTTCCTCATCCAGGGTAACAGCGAAATAATGTTGAAATACCCTGTGCAGTGCTGGTTTTCTAGGCCCAAGGAAGCTGAATTCTAATTAGAGCAGGAGAGGAGAGATTTTTGGAAAATTTTGGTGAAAAATTTGTAAGAAAAATTTTAAAGGTTGGCTTGTTCATCTAGCAAAATGACAGCTGCAAGAAGGTAAGATGTTGCCTAGAATACATGGAGCAGAGCAGGGAAGAGTCATTTAACCCGAAGGACAGTGTTGTTATGAGGATAAATTGGAATAAATTGGCTATGAATAAATTTGGGATGAAAATGAAGCAAACTTCTAGCAAGTTGCAGAGCAGTAGGGTCACAAATCTTTGACCTTAACTTGATCAGTGCAGCAGGGAATTTTGATGAGGCTGCATGAAATGAACTGAGCCAAGGACTCCTTTACCCTGGTCCTCCTGTAAACAGGATGAAGACCATCTGGGGATTTATTCTGGATTCAAGGATTCATAATTCAGTTCACTTTCACTGCCTTACGCTGGGTTGAGGCTATTTAACTTTTGAAAGATACACTCTAGGCAGGACTTCCAGCACAGTGAAGCCAAGTCACATCACTCTTGATGTTTTCCTTGTGGGTTGTTCCTGGTTGACTTGGGTCAGCAGAGCTGGTGGTATCTGCAAGAACTGGTCAGGAGTTCTCTCATCTAGGCTGTTGCCCTAATAATTCAGTCACGCTGTCACCATATAACTATGTTTGCTTTTTTGTATTGAGAAAATTGAAGATAAATCTCGAATAACCCCAAACATTAGATTGTAGTTTTCTAACAGTTTGAATGCATGCTAACTTCTAGGCCATCTCTGACAGGGTTTCTCACACCTGTGGGTGAATGGTTTATTCTGTTGATGTGTATTTCTCTATGCACGCCTACAAGTGCGAGTTCTTCATAGAGATGGTAAAGTCAGTTCAAGTATTTTCTGCCCTCTTCTAATACTTGGAAAAGATTTTCTGAATTTTTATTCTTCCTGCCCTTTCCACATCCTTTTCCTTGCTGGAGCTGAAGAGACCGCAATGGAAAAGGATTTTCATTTTGTTTTTTACCCTGGTAATTTCAGCAGGCTTGCCAAGAGTGCAGCGCCTCAGACAGTTGGGCTGGTATGGTGAAGAAACGATGAAGCTGGAGCTAGACCAAATGGCAGAGGAACTTCTTGACCCAGCTTTGCTGCCAGAGAAGTGTTTGTGTAACTCTACCATTAGTGTGGTGTTTATGCCCCTGTTCTGTAAGACTTATTAGATACCTGAGAGATAATAGAGCAACCTGTTTTAAAAGGTTAGGGACTCGGCATGTTTCCCAAATCCAGAGATAGGGCTATTCCAGGGACTTGCTAGAAGGATGTAATCTATCTCTAATGGGTATATCCACCTTTTAAAAAGCATCTGTGTACATTCATTGCTTTCAGTTTATTCCTGTAGCTCAGACAGAGGATCCTCAGGTATAGCTGAGCCATATTCAAGGTTGAATGATGAAATGAGTATGACTGTAACTCTGTTAATTTTCACTGGCATTAACAGACCTCTGGGAATGACCTGGGAGCAGGAGACTGCTGATGGGCAAGGCATCTGTCTTGTTCCTGGTGTTTCTCACATGCTGGTGACAGGTTGGATGAGATCACTCAGATTCACTTCTGGAAAATTAAGGAGAGCCTTTCAACAGGCTTGCACTTGATGTTATTGGAAGATCCCAGTGGAAGACAGACCTGAGCTCAGTTTAAGGTTACTTTCTCCATATGTGAGGTTACAATTGATCAGGTTTATTTTCTCAGCTGTTCAGCTGTGATTAGGCAGAGCTTTTAGGTGGTTGGATAGAGCAGACCTTGAGCACGGTGTCTGTAGATGCTTTCTTGTGTAGTACAGCTCCTGGGGTGCTAGTTTCACAGCAGCACAGGCTGACCCACAGTAATGTTGGTGTGGTTCTGTCCTCTCCTCACCTTTGAACAATGCTATTGCCAATGCTGGTAATTCAGAGAGCTGAGCTGGCCAAAAAAGTTCTAAACAAAAAATGATTAGTTTTCTGATGGATCAATTCCCTTAACCTGCTCATGGTGCAGCTTGGGCTGACTCTTTGAAACCACACCAAATGATTCAACAGGGCTTGTGTCCTTTCACCTCCTCTTTTTGAGCTCTCTAACAATATTAGTTGAGGTAGAGCTGCTGGATTTATTTGTTTATAAGCCAGGCTGAAGGTCTGTCTACTTCTTAGGTCTAAAAAACGTATTCAGTGAATTTTACTCTGTTTGCTGGGAGTTTTAGAGGATTTACAGCAACTTCTCACTCTCCAAAAATTAACTTCATGATTTCATTTCATCAAATGAAACTGTAACTGCTATACTGGTATTGCAGTCATCACTTCTGGGCATGCACTTTGCAAGAAAATACCTCTTTCTGAAACCAGGACACACACAACCTTCATAACAAGCTGCTCTGCTTTTCTTGGTTAAGTTGCATTTGGACCTCAAGTGGGTAAGGAAAATTTAATGGGCTTCTACACAGTTCAGAAGGTATTTTCTGATTGTCTGTAGATACTAATTTCCCTCATGTGCCCTCTCCAAGACCACTACCTAGGACTCCCTTATCTGGGAAAGGGGTGTGATTTTTGGCTCAGCCAGACCACTGGGTCTGCTCTGAGTGATTCCATGGTGGTTCCCTGGCCCCACTGCCTTCACTGGGCTTCTTGGGTGCCACCTTGGAACCCTCAGGGGATTCTGAGAGTGTCCTTGTCTCAGGAGGCTGCACCTCACTTGGGAGCTCTTGCCTCTCTACGCATCAGGGCAACCCTCCCTCCCTAGAGACACAGTCTGTGACTGCCTTTCTGGGATGTTTGGTGGGTTTAGCCGAATAAATGTTTCTTCCTAATAACCATCTGGTGCAGGTAGGTGTCCTTACTTGTCCCAACAGCTTATGCATTTTTTGATCAAATGCCTTTTTCCCCATGTGCTTGGTGATCACTTTGGTGTTCTCTGTGACTTGTGCTGCTGGAGAAATGTCAGGCATGGGGACAGGGGTGTGGGTTTGAGAGCCAGGTACACATGTGCCACTCAGGCTGCTGCTGCTGGAGGTGGTGTTGAGTGGCTGCTCCTGGCAACGGCCCCCTGGCCACCAGTGCAGCACAGACCATCCTCCCAGTTGCATGCCTCCTCCACACAACTGTCTGAATCTTAGACCAAGAGAGAAAGTAAGAACTTCTAGCAGCCCTAACTTCTTACAGAATGAAGGTTAAAAAAAAAAAAAAAAAGGTTAAAAAATATGTATAAATCATGCAGATCCTTTTGCTTTATGCTGCTCAGAGGTTGGGGAGGACTAGACATATTGAGAACCATGTCAAAGTGATCCCTGAAGTCTGAAAAAATAATTTACATCTGTTTGTTGCAATCACTCCTGCATGTATTTAGCTGTAGTGGGTTTGGTTTTGTTTCTTTTTTCCTTTAAAATACCTTCCTGCTATTTCTGGGGTTTTTTTTTTTATTTAAGAACACATATATTCTAGCCATGTCTAATTAGAAATGACAGAAAGTGTCGCATGTTTTCTCTCATGATATGCACAAATTGAGTCATTCATAAAAGATTGTCTAGACTGACTTTTTGTAAAGCTGCTCAAGATGCAGCGCATGTTTCCCTTTGGTTTTTGTAATCAAATTTCAATAAATCTCCAAGTGTGCAGTGCATGGTAGGTTTGCATTCCAGCTTCTATAAAGGTTAAAAAGTAATCAGTCCCTTGTTTTGGAATAGAGTTAATCAAGGAAACCGTTTCTGCAGAAGGAACATCACTTTGAGGAAAAACCTTTTCTTCGATCATTCTGTATTGTAGGGGTTTCAGTTTACCTTGGGGGAGGAAGTGCAAGTGGAAGCAGGAGGAAAGGGGGTCATGAGAGATGCAGCATAACAGTTTCAGAAGTGGAAATCAGAAACCACACTGTCATAGCTCTAGTTCCTGAGTTGTTTCAGTCTCTGGTCTTGTAAAAAAATAAAATAGATGCATACTTCACTTTTTCCTTCTGTCCAAATGATCAAGTTCACCGAGGCACCCTGAGAGCTCACTACTGGTTAGAACAACTAATACAACCCTCTTGAGCTCTTGTGAGGATTGATCGGTTAATGATTGTTAAAAAAAAACCCCAAAAAACCCAACAAAAAAGGCTTTGAAGATTAAAAGAACCAGAAGTTTTGTTTATTAAAAGAGCTTACCAAATCTCCTGCTGGTTATGTTAGGAAGCAAAGGGGGACAGAGAAGGGAAAGTGTTTATCCACGGCTGGGGGTGCAGAGCTGCTGCTGTGCAGGGGCTGTAGGCATGTGAGCAACAGGAATGAGTAGGGTGTGGGGGGTGGGTGGGTAGTAGACATGGGGCGCTAAGCCTGCTCTAACTTTTGGACAGCAGACACAAGGGAGCCTAAGCTTGTTTAAAAGTAAGATTTTGTTTTATCTCAGCTAACCCATGCCCATGGTGTACTCGCTGGTCGCTTCTGTGTTCTCTTAAGCCTCTTAAGGCTCTTTCTTAAGCAACAAAACCAAGCACCAAGTTAAAGGTGGGAGACACATATGAATTCTTCTGTGATAACTGCCATCAGACACGCTGTCGTCTTCCCTTTTTCTTTGCTTCTGGGAGAAAGATGGATGAGCTGAAGTGAGCGGCAAGGTGTTCACATGACTTGCCTCCCACGGAGTCATGATGTATTGAGGAACCTCAGGCCAAGTTGTTCGTCAGTATCATACTGTGAGGTAAGGTTTGGCATCCCAATGGATTGCCTTGAAGATTTTAATGGAAGTGTAAACACACAGAGCCCATTGCAAGTAGTAATCTTCTGGAAAACGTAAGCCTACATGATCTCTGCTTAGGGGGAGATGAACACAGAAAAGGGTTAAGGGTTGAGTGTTGAAAAGGAAGAGGTAAAGTGTACTTAATCACAAGGGGTAGAGCAAGAGCAATGGAGGAATCAGAAGCCTTCTACCAGAAGGTTTTCGTCAAAGGATTGAGAAATGGGATACAGAAAATGAAAAGTAACATGAGTCTGATTCCAGGCATGTGAAGTTCAGTCCTGTCCTCAGGTTTTGTTTCTGCAGAAAATGGGAGTGCATATGGCTAGCACACACAGCAGACCTATCTCCAGTAAAGAGTTAGGATGCAGCCAATTTGTTCTCTTGGCCCAAGAGTAGCTTCTTCATCTAATATTAATTCCTCCCATTTGGGGAAACACTGACAGTAAAAAGTCATTGTTAGTAATACAAAGGAGTTCATACCTAAGTTACAGGTGAAGAGGCAGCAAAGGCATTTTATTCACTGCCTGTCTGTGATGGCTGATGGCCAATTAATAGTTTTTGATCAAAACTGGATGGTGACCAGTGATCAGGATCTAATTATGCTCAGTCTGGGCAAGGAGAAAGTATCCTAACAACATTATAAATATTTGGTGCTATCAAGGCAAGCCTCCAAGCACCGCAGGGAAACTGTGAACAGAAATCATGCAAGGGAAAAAATCAGAAAGCAAGCATAAGTAAAAATGGGATTTATTTTGGATAAATGGTCAAAAAAAATACAGTATTCCATTGTCAAGAAATAAAGCAGCTTTTCTGGAAATGCTGGCTTGCTTTGGTAATATAATGGAAGTGGGAATTGGGTATTAAAAAACAGCGTAAAAATACAGACAAGGAAATAAGTAGCAATCGTTATTGATCTGAAGTTATGGAACACAGGAAAGTGATGAATAATTTTATGTCTTGCAAGACTGAGAACACAAAGAAGTTTATTTGTTGTATATATAAATCTATTAGGAATTCTGGTAATCATACATGTATATCCTAAGGAGATGGGAAATAATAAAAATAATTGTGCAGAAAAAGCAGATGTATTCAATGAACATTTCTGTCTTCTGTTTGAAAAGTATCAGACTGATACTTGTATTGCCTAAGGGTGAAATTGTATTTTCTAAGTCATTAGTAACTTAGAATGCTACTTAATACTCTGCAGGCTCACAGAGACTGCTGCCAGGTATCCTAAAGGCATTGGCTGAGAAGCTCTTTCCCCTCTCAGATTTAATTTATTTTTAAAATTTGGATTATTAAGATCTCTAGAAGGGGTGTTTTAAAGGTCGTAAAGTATTAAAAAAGACTAGAGACAAGACTCCTGGGAGGGTGTTACTTGGTCCTCGAAAATGAGTGCAATTCTGCCTTTGACGGACACAATGGCCATATGGTCTTCTCATGCATCTCTACTTCTTTCCTCTTCAGCCATAAAAACTGAGTATGAGAACAAGGAAAATTCATAGGAATCTGGTTTAAATCAGAGATAAAGGACTGAGTGGGACCACTCAGACCATGGAGCCTTATCCCTACAGTTGGAAGTGGGTGAACCTTAGACACCTGGTGGGATGTCACAAGCCCGTATTGGTGCGTAAGAGGAGAGCAAGACATATGCCAAATTTCAATCATGTTTCACTTCAGCACAACAAGAGTTGTTTCTTTGGATGGAAATGCCTGTATGGTCCCTACTAAGCGTATCATGAGTAAAACTATAGAAGAAGGCCAAAAGAGATAGCTAAAACTGTCTCTGCCAGCCTTGCCATGGGATCTGAAAACATTCTTATTTTTGATGGAGAACATTTTTAATGAGTAAAATGATGATAAATTGGCAAATTTTGAAAAATACAATTTAGTGAGGAGTAATCAGTGACGGAAGATACCCTTAGAGGGAGGCTATGCCAAGGTCAATGCTGAATTCACCACTATGTAACATGCTTAGAAGTTAATGTTAAATTCTCGCTCCTAACATTTACCCCAGTGTGTTGTGGAGGTGCTCCACTGAAGACTCAAGAAGGGCCAGTCCTCCACAGAGATCAGCAATACTGAACAGTAGAGTCCATTTAAATGAAATGCATTTTAATATGATAAGTAAGGAAATCATGTGTGTAGAAACACACAACATAAGAAACGGGGAAGGAAGGAAAGCTGTGACTCTGAAAAGAAGACGTGAGGCAGCATTTGACAAGTGTGAGAATTCCTATAACAGCAAGAAAGTTAGGGTGCATCTTGGGCATACAGGAAGAAGAACACGTGGAAAACAGCAAGATAATTTTGTGTGAAAGTACAACAGTCAGAACCTGAAAATTGTGTCCATTTCATAATTTAGAAAAGGATAGGAAAAATTGTAGAGCCTGAGGAAGAAAGCAATCCTAATTACTCAAGGGGAAAAGAAAAAGCTGTAATGAGACACTTGTAGATCAAGCTGTTCTTTATACTGGAGCAGACTGAGAAGTGACTTGATTAGTGTATAACTGCTCCATGGTAAGAACAAATGGATATAAAAGAGCTCCTTAATTTAGCAGGGAAAAACACAACAAGAACTAATAGCTAGAAACAAAATGAGGGAAGCTCAAATTAAATATTAGGCAGGCATTTTTTATTATAATGTTTATTTAGCTGTTATTAACCACTAGGGAAGTGAACACAAAACAACAACGGCAGGGATGGGGCACCTTCAAACTATGAGCCACTGCATTTTGGGGTGATAGCCTTTAGCCAACCATGATCTAGTCTGCTTAGCAGGGGTGAAATAAAACAGTCTTCCAAGCACAGGCTACAGACCAAGATTCTTTCTGTCTGAAAGTTTAAAATTTGTGTTATATTTAAAGGAGCATAAGCAGTGGAGAAGTACTATTTTGCTCTTTTGGCAATGTCCTGAAACACATTACCTCCACCACTTTTTCAAGTGCACAGCTACATCTAGTTACAAATTGTTCTCACCTGAGTGAGTTTTCTTTTTTTCCTCTCCTTAGCATTAAATGAACTGATATCAGGCTTTCTTATGACCACGTGTAGTGGTCCACTCACCATCCTCTGAGCCAAACTCTTCCTAATTCAGTAGTGTATGAAAGAGGATCACAGTACACTTCCTCTTGTGGCTATATTTTATAGGGTAATGAAAGTAAATGCGGAAGATGCCAGGAAAAAGAGGTGTTTGTTGGGTTTTGTTGGTAACAAATGACAAAAGAAATCCAGAGAGACTTGTTCCTCAGGACCAGAAAGAGATGCAGAAATACTAAGGACTTCAGAGCTGCACAAAAGCTGTTATGCCTCTCTGTTTCTAAAACGTAGTCCAAACATCAGTTCTATGTAGAAGACTTAGGGGACTGCAGACTTAGTTATTGTGGGGTAACTGTCCAACTTCTGTGATCAGAACCAAAATTATCTGGTAGTGGGTAAGTAGAGCTGCATCTGGTCTAAGAGAGGCCTGGAAAGTACAATGAAATAAGGTTCAGTTACTCAGCCTTCTTGCTCTCCTTTAAGTGCTGTACTCTACAATGCAGTAATCACTTTTCTGTCTTTACATTAGCAGGCTCAGTCCTCCAGCATATCCATCATTTTGACTTGAACAGATTCTGCATTTATTGGGGTTTTTTGTTTTCTTCTGGTTCTAGTTGTAGTTTAAGCATTTAACTGTTTGGACAGCTTTGGATATCCAGTAGTTAAACATCCTGTGACTTGTCTTCAGCTGTCATATTTCAGGTCCTTCCAGAAAGACACACATCACGAGCTACTTAACTTTTGTTTAGCTTGTTAGCTATTTAAGTGTAGCTTAATGGTACACCAGATGCTCTCCAGTCAGAGAAATGCTTTGCTTGCACTCCCCCATCTGCATGTCACTCTCTCCTTTTAAATCTGCTTTCTGCAGCAGACTTCCTCAGATAGATTGAATTGCTTCGTGGCCCTGAACAACTCATGATTCAACATCCGCTTTTGTCCAGTTTCCACAGCTTAATTGCTGCATCACACACTGCTCCCAGCCTCAGCCCAGAAGACATGCTGGAGGGAGAGTAATGGGACAGATTGGTGGGGCCACTGACAACAGGTTGCTACATATGGAGAACCTGGGAGGGTCTTAGCAGCTCTGGGGAAGATGGATGAAATACAGCTGCCAAGGGCACCTTCTTGCAAGGGGGAGTCTTTTAGCTTTCAAGTCCATGGACAGCATCAGCTGTCATAGACACTGATTTCACTGAACATTTCTTTGCCCAGGCAACATTGCCTTCAGCCCTTAACCAATGTAGTGGCTTTCTCCATATGCCTTCCCAACCAGAGAGAGAAATCTTGTCTTTGTAGATTGCTCTACTTAGGGAAACGCAATGCTGCTTCTTGCTTATTAAGATTCAGATCTCTTCTAGATTGCTGGCTTAAGCTCATCTCTTCTGTGTAAATTTCTGGGGGAGTGAGTGAGAAAATGGAATGGGAGATAAAATGATATTTTAGGCAGCTGTTCAGCAACCTGTGAAATAATCTGAGGTCTTAACCCCGCAGGCATCCGTGTCACGTAATCCTCATCACTATTTATAACCTTTTGCCTTTACAAGCAAAGAGGGCAGAAATGGGCATGGAGATGAAGACAGCTATTTTCCCATGCCTAGATGTGGTTCTCCTGTTGATAGGTAGAGGTACTGGGAAAGAATATTGTGAAAGCTGTGCATAGGGAAATTGTGTTCTCATGCCCCTAAACCGCACTGGGTTTTGAAGGGAAGGCAGGAAAAGGACTTCAGATTCCAGATCCAGATCATTTACTGCACAGCCTTTTGTGAGAATGTAATTGATTCTGAAAATGGTCCTTTCCAAAAGCCGGCAGAGAGACTTTTTTTAATCATATAAAATAAAATTGGTGTAAAGATTTAATATGTGGGATTTTGCATTACATTTTAAAGCTAAAGCACTACCAGGCTGTGTGTGAAAGTAATTTCATTAATTGTACTCAGCAGATGATTCTATCAGATACAGCATTTGTATCTGCATCAAGTTTAGTCAACTGTACCTTTTCAATAAGGAAAAAAGCCAAACATTAGTTGCAATACCCAGTATGAGTCTGCTTACTGTGGGTAGCTGAATAACACTGCCATTTTCAGCCAGGTGACTCTTTAAGCTGAACAGTCAATTGCATCTTGTTCACATGGAAATTTGATCTACATTTTCCAATGTGTTTAGCTATTTACAGGTTGTAGTGCTGACAGAAAACATCGACACCTGTGTGGACAGAATCAGGAAGTATAACATTGATACACAGGATATGTATTTTTTGATAACTATTTTCTGTGTACTGCATCCCTTTTTTTTTTAAATACTTTGGCTGTCATTTAGAAACCCAGAACCCGCTGTCAGAGTGCTGTTCATTGACTTCTTTAGTGTTTGTTTCAAAAGAAGAATACTATAACAAAACCAGGATGGACACCTTGGTTACTCCAGGCTCAGTGTCTTTAAAATGTGGAGGAGGTTGGTTCCATCAGGGTGAAAATCCAGGGGATGCTATTCCAGGAGGACCAATAAGGGACTCTGCCAGCTGGCTGGGTAAGACTTGTGTGGCAGTGTGCCATGTCTTATGGAGAGCAGATCCCATCCAGGACTGTGGTACGAGCAAGAGGAAAGCTCAGGGAGGAAGGTGGGAATAAAAAGGCACTCATCTCTAATAAAATGGCTTTTAGGCTCTTCTCTTTCTGCCTCCTCAGAAGAAGGTATGCTCATCAAGGAGAATTCATAGTGGATTTTGAATGATTCTGCATTAAGTTCTACTTCCCTGATGCTTGCAACTAGTTCCTAGCTCCTTATATGCTCTACAGAAACATGCACTATGGAAACAAGCTATATTACCTAAGTTAGGTGATTTGTAACACATGGTTTAGATCAAAATGGTACTTGCTCCAGATTAGCCCATGTAAGAAAATGTCTCTCTTCTACGTGAGAAAGTTGCCTTGTCCAGTGAAAACTAAGACCTAATGTTCCAAGAGGTGTCTCAGTCTTGCTTTGAGCACACTGATGGTGGCAGTTCCCTTCAACAGCTCCTGAGCAGCAGCTGTGCCACGCCAGCTGAGAGCCAGCATGTTTTTCTGGTGGGTGCTTGATATAGAGGCAGAAAGGAAAAGTGAGAACTCAGTGCATCTTGCCCATTCCCCTCCTCACCTCTCCTGGAAGAGAAAGGCCATGCAATGATAATACGCGAATGCTAGAGGAATGGAAGCAAAGGTAAAGCATGCTGGACAGACAGTATTGTCAATGTCATTGCAGAAATCATGATAACGTTGCATGTAGATGATTTAAGTGCACCATTATTATTGTTCAGCTACACTGTCCATTGTGTCTCTGTATATCAAAACACTGGGAACATCCAGGGTAGCTTTTTGGTTTGGATCAGGAGCTCATTTTAAGGTGAATGACTTTATCATTCCCACTTACCTGGTTTTGCTTTCCCTTGCCAAGTAGTGTGAGAGCACATGAGCTGAACTGTCAACAGAGGTTTAAACGGAAGGTGCTCTCCAGCGGATAGTGGGTGGTTAGTCCACAGAAGCAAACTAAAGCAAATTACAATGTCTCCAGAGCATTTGGAGTCCTTAGCATCAGACATTTCCCTCTTTATGTCCTCTCTTACTGGGCAGCTCTGCTAGCAGTTCTCAGGAGCTTGTATTAGAAATTAATGGTTTTCCTCGTGGATCTGATTTAGGATTTACTGTCCAGCTTTCTATTGCTTGTTTTTTCCCTTCTTTTTGTCTTCTACTTGCTACTTGCTAAGGGAGTCCAGTCCAGAGATAGGATTAAAAAAATTTCTGGTCATTGAGTGGCTGTATGTAAGTGAAAGTTTAGTCCTATGATAAGGCCAGTCAGTGAAAATAACAGATTGCTTCTCCACAGCTAATGTGATTTGCTCTGGCCTTGCAAAATCTGTGCATACTTTCTGACTTGATACACCTTGTATTTTACGCATCAGCGTGCAATGATCATTTGCTTATAATAATTAAGCTGGGAGTGATCTCCATCAATCTTTATAATAATCTTCTATTATATTTTAACTAATGAGATGAGAAATATAACAGCCTTGCTCTTGTATTAACACTATGTAAACATCCTTTTAAAGTTCTAAATTGCACAATGCCGCCTAATAACTGTTAACAGCCTGCAAATGCATGCTAAGGAATGAGTGTGTAAAAGCAGAATGCACTTCTTTCAGCTGACAAGATTTTTGAAACAGGAGGAAAGAATCCTCTTATGCGAAGGCGTGGAAAATCAGTTTGTTAAAGTGTTATAATCTTTCCCTAGAAGGATTGGGAAGGATGGCTTAATTGAATCCTCCGCAGAGGCATGTCTCCGTCTTTAACTACTCTGTTACAAAATTTACCATAGGAGTGAGAAATGGTTACAGCCCAGTCAGCGTGGATGCAGCATTAACACAAAGAGATAGACTTCCTTTGAAGAGATGATAATGTTATAGCCATGGTTACATTGTTCTCTAAACCTTGACAAGCGACCTCAAGAATGGATGGAATCAATAAAATGTTCCTATTGTGAGCAAAAAGGCTCATTTGTATTACCCAACAAAACTAACCAAAACAAAAATTTCATGTCATAATGGTCTTGATGTAGTTCCCTATTCATGTCCTCTGTTACGTAATTCTCAGATAACTTGTGACGTTCACTGCAGAATGACTGAAACATTTTACACATGATGGTAAAAGATTTTCTCACAGTACTATCAGGGAGCATTAGGACTTTCTAGACTCTGTGACATGGAAGTTGTTGGTGCTTCATGAACTTGGAGATCCAATTGTGACAGTATAGTAATTATACTGATGTCAAAATGCTGTGTCTAATTCTGAAGTCATTAAAAATCGAGAGCACTTTCTTCAGTAAAACCATACGTTCCTAGGCAATAAATTGCCTTTTGAAAAGAAATGCCCATCACACTCAGGAAACTTGTCCATTACTCTGTGATCTTCAATAAGGTGATTGATAAATATTTTCAACTTCACTTCCCATTGCACTGCTTAATGAGCTCATTTGCACTTGGTTGCTCCCTATTAAGATTTGCAGGATTGTGGCACCTGATTAAGCTCTTGCAAATATGTAACCAGATAGAAGGCTTATGGAGGGCTAAACTTGGTTGCTTCCCATGTTTAATTTCTCACATTTTGTTTAAATAAGTCAGTGTGTTTTCTCCACATCCTGCAACAGTGAGGGTAATTGGATAAAATTGCTTCTTTTTCACATTGAACAAGAAACTCTGTGTGTGATGTTCTAATAGGGCCTATAAAATTAACTCAGAAGACTTTTGTGAGGTTTGAGGATCATGTGGGTGTCATAATCAAAACTAAGGTGGAAATTTCCTACTTCCTGGTCGATTACACATCTGAAGGGAGTTCCATAGAGATGATGTTCAGGAAGGTTCCTTTAAAAGCACGAAAATGAGCATACCAGGCAAAAGTGAGTTTAAGGCTTTGCACCAGAGCTGTCAGGAGGACCTTCAGCATCAAACCTGGGTCTTCGGGCAGGCACTGGTATGAGCCCCTAGCTGTTGTTTGGGCTACCAGAGCAAGCTCTGGGTAAAGGCCTTATGTCTCTCTGTTTTTGGTGGTGGTAGACAATGGGAAAACAGAGAGAAAGGAGATAATCTAGGTAGAGTATTTCTTGGAAACTGACCCTTATTGTGCACCTTGATGGTGGGACCTGAGCAAGTTCCCTTGTGGTCTTTACCTTGGCTGGAGGCTGACTCATCATGGGACAAAAAGCAGTGTAAGGGAAGATCTAAGATCCCAGATAGACTCTTGTACTGGATTTAGCTGCAGAGTATACATGATACCGGCAACAGAAACATGCTGTACCACATAGGCTGCTCAATGAGTTTGAGCTGTTGATGGGAACAACTGGAATCATGATGGTGAGGTCTCATCTGCTATACCTAAAAAGCAAACGCAGCTCCAGAAGGATGGGGCAGGAGCAGACTTAGCTACTGCTGCAACTGACTCCAAGAGGCTTTGTTTAGCAGAAACTCAAGTGGTTATTCATGACCAGAATAGGAGCATTTTAGCAATAAGCCTTTAAAAACATTTCTTGTTGCTTTTCCTGTTTCATTCCTTGAAAGGATTCTGTACTCATCCACAGTCATCTACTTTTAGAAAGCTTTCTCAGTTTAATGACTACGTTCCGCTTCATTCAAAGATTAAAGGCAGCGCAATTACTAATTGCAAATTTTTAGCCTTTTGCCAAGGTGGGGAGAGTGTAACTTCTCATAAACATTAGCTCCAGATGAAACACCACGTTCAAGGTCTCAGCTGTGAAGCTGTGCTTTTAATTAATTTTCAGATTTTCCATTTGTTCTGAGAGATATCGCAGGAATCTGCAAACACTCACTGAATCTCCATGGGCTGAATCCCACTTTCATCCTCCCGCTGACTGTGGTGATGGCTTGTTTGCGTGATGACTGCATACCTGGGCCTGTCGGCACAACAGCGTCAAAGGCTTTTGAAAATGCTAGGGGCGCTTTCCAAAAGTTCTGAGGTCAGACGGACCCTCCACCTCGCCCAAGGATTTGGCCGCACAGACTCCCAGACGAAGAAGCTGCAGTAAGTAATATGGTTTAGAAGAAAAAAATACCATCTAGAAAAATTCATGCTGAGAGTGTCCTTCAGCCCACATAGTTAGCTATTTCAGTGTTTATCTTCCTGCTAGAAATTGCTATGGAATAAAAATCTGTCTGCTGTCAGATCATTTTATGTAGCAATCAACATTTTCTGAGTTTGTCTACGACAAACTAAGATGACAGGAGTTTCTGGAGCTGCATGTTGCAGGGTTTTCTCTTCCAACCCCAGGATTTTCTTTTCGTTGACAGTACTCCCATCTGTTGGAATGGTTACAGTTTTCCATGATTTATTATAGCAAAAACAATTTATAATCGTTAATGAAGTGGAGAACCCAATTCTAGCTAAGCAGTTTTAGGCTGTGTGGGACTGTGGGTAAGTTAACCATGCTTGTTGATTATTTATGCTCACGTTTAGTTTTGGCAGATGTGGCCTTTCTAAGCTTTTTTGCAATGTTTCATATTATATAGAATAGATGCACTCTCATTGTATAGTTCTCATTATAAAATGTAATTATCTACTGAACATTTCGAACTTTTTGCTGATGTTATTTATGATTTTTGTCTGTATCTTAAAATGTTTTAAATCTTGATCAGGCACTTCTTTTTTCTATTAAAAATTCCATCTTAATGTCCTGACTTTATTTTTCCCATCGAGATTTCATTGGGTTTTTTAACTATATTACAAGTTACACCTCTCCATTACTTCTTCAATACTTCCTTTCTTTAAATATTAATTTTCTCTACATTCTTGCATTTAGGTCTCCTTTTCTGTAGTTTTTTACTGGCAGTGCATCCCCCCACAATGAATTGTGGGGTTTGAGGTTTACAGCAGTGTATGAGTACTTCCAAGTTTATAGCTCTTGAAATATTTTAGTATTTTTTGAGGAAACATTCTAAGTGGAGGAAGAAATGACTTTTTAAATTTTCCCTAGCATATATACTGCGGTTCATTTTGCATTCTAGGTACACGGTGTAGATGTGTACCTAGATGTGTAGTTTGATTACTCTGATTTCCTTTCATGGGAGAAGACCCACTTTCAGTTAACACTTCTTTTTTGTCTGTTAAGGTGAAATTCAGTTTTGAGTCATCTTAGAATAAACAAAACAGGTTCATTTGGTAAGAAGTGTGACTGTTCTCTGTTTTTTCTTTTTCTTTTTTTAACTCAAAAATTGAATTCTGGCTTTTTGAGATGTGTGGCAAAAATCCTTCAGCTTAAAATCAGCCATGAGTTGTTCTTTCTGCATGTTGCAATTCAAAGTTTAAAGAAGTTGGTTTAGTTTTCTGGTGGGATTTTTTCATCTGGGATAAAGCTTGTCCACATCTCTCAATTTTAATCCTTGAACATTTTAAATTTATTAATCTGATTCAAATTAAGCAAATAAGTGCTAAGTATGGTGGGCCCCAACTTGTATTGGGAAAATGGGGATAATGTCTGCCAACTTAGTAATATGTGTTCTCGGGTTATTTTTAAGTGTGTGGTCTTTGAGGAAACATAGCATCTTAATGGTAATGGTTTCTCTGACATATTTATAAATTGTAATCAAGCTATGAAAAATGCAACACTGGAAGTCATGGTGCCTGAGACAGGGAAAGCCAGGAAAATTCCAGTTCACTTCTCGCTCCACTGTAGCATGAGATATCAGTATGTCAAGCCCTTTTGTAACCCCTAGTTGGGCCTGAAAAAATACATATTTTTTTTAAGCTTTTGCAGATGAGGCTCATCACAATTGTTATTATAGTCCCCTAAAATTAAATAATGGAAAAAAGCAAGGGGAACGTGCTTGAAAACTGATTTATACATGCTGATATTCTGTCACATCTGAGATGTTGTTGAAGGGAAGGTCCCTTTAGCCTGACCCGGTTCTGATAGGGAGGTCTGTATCTCGGAGACACCTCCGTGATGCCAGCCTCTGCTGCCTGCAGTGTGACGTGGTTCCGGAAGCCTTGGTGGCAGGCAGAAGTTAAGCATCGCCTAGGACTTAGTACTTCTCTGCCTTTGTGTGTGTGTGGCTGTTTCCAGCCTAACCCATTCCCGTTGCTGACATTGACTTGCTTTGCATTTTTAAGCTTCCTAGAACGAGGCCTGGCAGGCACAAATGTTTTCTTAAAAACCAATAGATTCCAATAAATTAGAGTTGCAAACGACCCATCAAGGCATCATTGATCCCAGACGAATTTGGACACCCCAGAAGCTGGAATGCGGCTTTCAGGGGAAGCCTCCTGGCCCAACATGCCAGCGGGCGGCAGCAGGGAGGTCACATAGCACATTCCCTGGCATGCAGCAGAGCATGGCAACTGCGTAAATAACCTCCTTGTCGTGGCAGGGAGTTAACAGTAACAAAGATGCCGCAACAGGTAAAAGACCAAGACCCTTCCCTCTCATTCTGCAGTACGTGTAAGCCAGTTATTTCAATTTTCCTGCCATTCCAGCAAATTTTAGTTAATTCTGATCAGATTTTTTTTCCTCGTGTGTGAACGTTGCTAGACCCTTTTGCTTATTGCCTGGCCTCAAGGCATGTGTATATATATGTACATATACACATGTGAATATATATATATATACACACACAGACATGTGTATATATCTAGGTAGGCATACACATAATAGAAAAATGCATTCCTTTTTTCTTAAAGTTATGGTATATGTAACATTGTGGGTCTGACATACATGATGGCTGCTCTACCTTCACCTTTTCCTTTTTTGAATGAAGCAGCACAATTGCTTCTGGGAATAGGCAGTCCACTGTTCTTTTCAGTACCCAAACCTGCCCAGCCCTCCTTATCACCTCCCTGGTTTTGTGTCACTTGTTCTTATGTGTTAGATAAATGCTTCTATGGCAAAAGTAGGCACAAATTCTGTTTTCCTTCTTCTCGTTGCAGTCAGATCTCCACAGCCTTCTGAGATGTCAAGGTGTACGAGAGGTCACTTTGCCCTGCATAATGCCAGGTAAATGAAGTAATTTTCATTTGTGCTGCAGTGAAGAGTGGCAGTATCCCTCCAAGATTTTTACAACAGTTTACAGGGTCAAAGACAAGGTTGAAATAAAAGCACATTATGGGTATCCATTGTTGTTCTCCCAGTTCTAGAAAAGCTCTCGGAGAGCGAAAATATGTTTAAAAGAGAGTGCTAGGACATCTGCCTCTAAGAACAGATAATGATCTATATATGAAAGCTTCTGCTCCTGGATCACAAACACAGCTCTTTTGAGTACTTTTGGATGCAAATCACGCAGAAGCCATCACAAGAAGCTGAGTAACCGTACAAAATTCACATATTGAAAAGAGCTCTGTTCATTGACCCAGAAAAACAAAAAGTTTTTAAAAAGTTATTCAACTTATTTATCATCACTGCATTGTTCTGTTGGTTTACTTTTCTCACTTAATGTGCTATTGCCCTTCTGTTGCTGTAGATCAGAGCTCCCGCCTGCCTTAACCTTGGGGCTTCTGTGTGCAGATTTAAGCATCTAGTCTTATTGTTTGCTTGTTTGTTTGGTGCCTGGCTCACTCTGTGCAAGAACAGAATTTAGCTCTTGTACTGAAGCTGCCAACTGTCAAGTCAGGCTTGGGATGAAACTCTCAGAAGCTGGGTCCTGATCTGTGTGCCTCCATTTGAAACATCAACAGGTGATTGTGGCAAAAAGCTGCATAGTCTTTTGTTGCTGGAAGCTTCATCCCTGGGAAATCTGACAGAGACTGTGGGGAGAAAGAGAGGGTCAAAGAGGTTAGGAGAAGCAAACCTCAAGGTTATAGTGCTTTCACAGGTACAATCCAAGGTCTTATCCTTGCACCCTCAGTAGTAGATACAATCTTGATGATTGCTTTAGGTTTTGTATTGCTTCCTGTTCTGGAAGCACACAGTTCTTTTACTGAAGATGAGTGATACTAGGAAGGGTTTTCTGAAAGGCCCAACAGCATCTGCTGACGTTAACTGAATCTCCTCCTTAGGACAGTGAGGTTGTGTGTATATATGTGTGTGTACACGTGTGTGCCTGCACACGTTAGTGATGGCAACTTGACATTAAAACCCAGTCATGTGAGCGCACAATTGCTTTAATCTCCAAGCTTGGTTTGGTTCAGACTCCTGCTCTCTGTGTGTGCTGGGGGGGAAGGGGGGGGGGGGGGGCGGGGGGCAGTGAATACCAGCAAGGGAGAGAGAAAAATACTAGACACTGAAAACTGCTCAGCTGCCACATTTGCCTGGCCCCATGTACCGGAACCTCTTGTGTAGGGGCAGTGACCTCTTTTCCAGAGCTGTTCCTCTTCTCTCCTCTGCACATGCTCTCCATGGTTGCCTACCAAACTACAAGATGGAGAAGGAGGTGATTTTTCTTGTGAAAAAGTAGAATAATGCAATAAATTCAGCTAAGGCCAATCACTTGCCACTGTGGGAGTGGGGTTTCTTTTCCTCAGAGCTGTCAGCAGAAAGTGGGAGTGTTGCGTTCAATTTACGGGCAGTAGGCCTGTAGTCTCAATTATCTAACATTTTTGGTGGAGTTGTGCCAAAATGGTGTATCTTGGTTTGCACGGGTGTGACCAACCTTCCTATCTGTGCTACCCTGTGATTTAGACTTCTGTTTTGCTTTAAAATTTGGGTTCGTTTTAGACTGTTGTGCGCAAGAAAGATGACAGCTGCATCAGTGTCTGTCATTAAAGTCTGAGGAGTTGAGTCGTTTGTTGATGTCAGCAGGGCTGTTTTCTATTTTTCAACAATGTGAAAGAAAAGTCAGATCAATTATGCATCTCACTCCCGCACTACTAATGGATGGACAGACAAGGGTTTTTGTTCAGCTGACATCTAGTATGCTAAGTAAAGAGATTATTCCCCTCAGTTTGCTTCCTTCATGTAATGAATTATAAGTAGATTAAAAGTCAAGTAAAATGTGTGACAGATTACAAATAAGTGAAAAACTTTGTCATTTCGGGTGGATGACCTGACATGGGGAAGTAGGCACGCGCTGGTGCGGAGACTTGCAGTCACTTCTGATTGTACCTTGATACTTAAGTAAGAGGCTCTTCCTTAGATGCTCCTAGGATTGTAGGATGTTTTCAGCACCCAAAGTTTTTTAATGAGCTTTAAAACCTAATTTAGCATACTTAATTTTTTCAAGGAATAAGACTAAGATTCAGAGATAAGTCCTAGAGTCCCACGCACTGTTTTGGCCCTCAGGGAACTGCTCTCAGGTGTCGCAGAGAACAAGTGAGCATCGTGCAAACCAGGTTCTCAGTCACTGACTGTAACACTGGGGCAACAGCAGAGGGGTGAGTCTTTGCTTCACTGCAAATTAACATTACACTTATAATAAAGCATCTGGCATTTTATTTGCACCACAAGTGGTGGAGAGGAAAGGTAATGATTTTTGCTTTGTCCTTTTGTAGTCCATGAGCTTATGATGTTCTGTGGTATGGATTCATAGCCTTGGATTGCCAAAGCCCTATATGTTTGTGTACGACACCTTCTGGAAGCATGGGCAGATTGCTTCTGATGAGTTCTAGATCTTCTCTTCCATTTTCTTGTTCTTTTAAATTGTTCTGTGATAGGATGGTCACCAACTCTGGCATTTAGTGTCATGTCCATTGTCCATCCCCTCCTGTCCCAGCTGTCTTTAGGAATATATAAAATAGCAATAAAAAGTATAGTAATGCCATGAAAGATAATCACTTTGTATGCAGGTTTTTTGTGGGGTTTTTTTTGTGGGTTTGGTTGGGGTTTTTTTGTGGGGGAGGGTGGTTGCTATTCTGAAAAGAAAGTAGCAACAGCTTATAGTCACAGGATGTAATTTTTAACTTCATTTTATGGATTTCAAATTAATCTCTTTTTTCTTTTTCTCTTTTTAAAGAAATAGAGTTAACAATGTCAGTCACTGCTGTCTTTAAAAATAAATATTTTTATATTTCCAGTGTCCAATGCTGGACATCTTTAAGTTTCCAACATGTCCATGCTGGCCAAGTAACATTAAAGTTAGCTTCCTGTGTTCATGTGATTCAATTTAACATGGCTGTTGCTTCTGGTGTTCATTTTCTGTGAATAACTTTTGAAGGGTACAGAAAAAATGACACAGCAAAAATAATACTTGCAGCAAAGGATGAACTTTGAGCATCTAACAAATTTGAATGGGGAAGCATCTTCCACTGGCAGCTTTAATGCTTTGAATTCTGGAAATATCAAGGCTGGCTCAAAGCTTTATTTTATCATAACAATGTCACAATCTGTTATGAGATATTTGTGCTATTTTTCATGTGGTAAATTGTAACTGTCCTATGCATGAAAGGATACTGTCCATCAAAACAAAATATAAGGAATTATGATATTTTTGTCTTATTTTCTGTTTGTACTTTATTTATAAGTGTTATTTTGATGGATCAAAACTACAATGAAAGTTCATGAGGGCTATAGTGAATCTATTAATGCTACTAGTGAAGTTATATGGAATAATTTTTATTACTGATAAGTTGGGAAAAAAAATAAGAGGAGAAATAAGTGCCAGTGTTCTAAAAAAAATGCACAGAGCCTACAAACTGACTATGCTTGCAGTGCTACTACATGTTTGAATTTATTTTTTTACCTGTTTTCATCATTCTTGTTCCTATTAGGTCAGTAAAGAGGGGAATGTCTAGCCCAACAAGCTGGACTTACTGGCAGAGTACCAGGGAGCAGTGATCCTTCTCATCAAGGCTGTCCTTAGCATTGAGGTGGTGTTCTCAGTTTGTGCTCCATATATGGGGCAGCCAGCATTGACTCAGTGTATTGAGATAAGCTTTGGTTTTATAGCTGAGTGCAACCAAGGGGGAACCTGAAGGAGTTCTTCCTTACATAGGAGTTTCGTAGGTTCAATTGAATTTCCTTTAACATTGAGTGTCTTTTGCACTGCCCCAAGGCTTCCAAGACGTTTGTAAGACATTGGCTGATGTGACACAGAGGCTGGAGAAGACCCTTGTTTTCCTGAATCAGCAGGTGGAGTGGCCACAGGATACACTATCTATACACTATGTTTTGAAGAGGACTCTCGGTCTACGTGAAGCCTGTTGGACAGTGCTCTTTAGTATGACAGGGTTATCACTTTTTTACTTAAATATGAAGCTGCCCAGAGATGGCAAATTGTTACCAGAATCATCTTCTGGAGCATTTTTGGTATTAAAATATATATATATAAATTATGTGGTTAATACTCTTCATATTGATTACTTATGATTCCACTGCTATATGTTGTGCTATACACTGTGCTGCTGAGTTGAATATGGTCTCATCATGTCTCACATTTTATTTAACTTGATGTGCTTTACTTACTGTGTTCTCAAATTTTCAGGCGCACCAGCTTTCCTCAGGTCTGAAACAGACTTCAGAGCTAAATACAAAATGAGAGCAATTGCTCAGGTATGTAAACTACCTCTGAAAGACGTAGTGTGTGTAGAGGAAAGTTGATAAGGCAGTTATCTCTAAGGGAAAACAAGAAAGAAAATATAATTTATAGCCTGTGGAACATGGAAGAGTTTGTAGAGGGGAAAGGAAATGATATTGAGCCATGAAATCAATATCTCTATCCCTGCTTTTTAGTGACTAGCAGAGTTTAAAATGTTCGCTCTACGTTTGTCTTTGGAAGGTGTTTTGGAGATCTTCTTTAAAGAGCAGGACTGAGAGGTAAGAGGTGGCATGGTTGTGAGAAGTGTTCTTTGTATAAAATGAGGATATTGTGTTTGTGTCGACAGACTGTCACAGAGCTGAATCACAGAAATATTTCATTCAGCAGTTCTAGTCCTTTGTGGGTGCCATGCTGAGTCCCACAGGATGAACTTCTGAAATTGGATAGGATCTTTTGGGTCAGATATATGTTTGCTCTTCTCTGTGCTACAGCAGATAATGTATCTTGTTAAATGGGATTTACTCTTGGTAAATCTATTGACATGTCTCTTTCACCTGTGAGATAACTGTACCTGAGTGCTGCTTCTGCTGTGTTCAAATCCTGAAGTCTATACGTAGTTCTTATTGACTCATCTCTGAAATCCACATATGTTCTTCTTAAAACTTCAGTTGATTGACTACAGTATGACAGTACATCACAAGAAGGCAGGAGAGTCTTAGAGCACACACTGCTGCCCCAGATGTGAAAAGTCCTGGTGTGCTCTCCCTCCTCTGGAAATAGTATTTTGATAAGAATAAGGACTCCTCAGCTTCCTGAAATCATCTTGCAGTTGCAGCCTTAGGCAATAAAACCTGGCATTTTCTCATTCTCTGAGGCTCTCTGATTCTCACACGGCATCTGTTTCCCTTGCCTCCCACTAACCTTCAGTCCTTAGGCCTGGAGAAATTATAATAAATGGGACCTTCTTGCCACTTGGGTAAGTCCTGGGTTCTTCTCCCTTCCAGAAGCCCCACTATATGAGGGCAGCTCCTTTTCATTCCCTGTATGTGCAACAAACAGTGGGAGAAAATGAGCACCCTATGCTTGTGACATCAGACAAATGACCTCAAGCTTATGACATTATAGTTTGGTGCCAGTTAGTGGAAGATCTGAATGCCTTTTCGTCACCAGCACTCCTTCAGAAGTGAGCTTTCAGGAAGGTGGGATGGCAATTCCCATACTACTTTTCCTCTCCCTAGCAATCTTCTTGTCCTGTACCATCACTCAAGAAGGTACGCTCACCTTAAACTCACATCTGCTCTTTGACAGCCGACAGTGTGGGGTGTTTCAGGGGGATGCATAAAACTAAGGGTAGATATTTCAGTGGTTTTGTAGCTGCCATGTGGGGCAGGCGTTGCTCTGAGACAATAGCCAAGGCACAGTGGTAGGGTATTTCCCCAAGCAATGGTGAAACAAGACAACTGAAGTAATTAAAAGGTTGTTTTACTACTCTGGTGACCCCTAGAGAGTGTATTGCCATTTTCACATTAAATAAAGCACAATTAGGTCTGACATATTGCCTGTCTTTAGGGCTCCTACCTGAGCTGATGACAGGCAACAAATTAATCCCAGTTGGATCCAGTTTAATTAAACTATCTCAAAGGTGTTGCATTACCTTGAATGCTTTGATTTTGTTATTATTTTTATTTATTGCAAAAGTATACTATTCTTGGTCGGCCTTTTGCCAGAAATGGGATTATTTAAACGTTTATATTTCTGAATAAGAGACTCTGATACTTTAATTGAACAGTATTATGGGATATAGACAGTATAACTGAGGCTGCTAGAGATATTCCACACCAGGTTTGCAAAGATGTTCAGTCAAGCACTTACTGTTCTGTTCCTTGAGAAACAGCTTGTGACAAGAATGCCACACATGGAACATTTCTTGTTCCTTTATTCCAGATCTTTTATTAGCATACCTGATTATTCTTTCATTACTACATAACTACTGCTATAACTTATTCTTTAATAAGATAGATTGAAAGTATGAAATTATTTTATTGAAATATTCTATACAATTTTGCAAGGATGGAAACCTTAATAATAAACTAATCACCTCAGCACACTCGTACAGGTTAATAATTCAGCAGTGCATTAGTTCTGCCCGGGTTAAAAGGATTCCTTTTCTTTTGCATCACAGAAAGAGCACACTGGCCAACTTGATACCTTTATATTTACTCATGTATCAGTATTAATATGGTTATTATGATGCCTGTGGTTATTATAGTGCCTTCTTTGGTTACTGTAGTGCCTCTGAGTGCTTTGAAATCAAAACTATGTGTTACTTTGGCAAAAATCAAGTGGGATTTTTTCCATTCTATAGACTGAAAAGTGAAAAATTACAAGCCTGCACTCAGAGATGCCCCTGCCTGTGGCTTCTTACCAGATCTACCAGTCTTGATGTGTGGCTTTGCACCACTCTTGATGCTGCAGGACAAACAAGTTTAAGCAGCTTTTCACTTCTACAAAACACTGCTTAACAAACATGTTGGACATGCACCACAGGTGTCCTCACTCTATGTATCAGAAGAGTTCCTCGCTTGCTGTTCCCGGCAGTGGCAGAACTTCACCAGCTCTGAAGGCACTGGTTCCCTCCTCAGGCTGAGGAAGGTGCAGAGAGCAGTGCTATACTCCAAGGGTTATCCCTGTACTTCAGTTTTGGAGAGGTGCATAAGCAGTTTCCTTAATTCTGCTGTCAGGGTTTTCCCAGTGGCTCTTGAAACTTGGAAGTCTGCTTCTCTTTACTGAGGCTTGGAGCTACACAAAGGCTATGACTCTGCAACTCGTTTCAGTTTGCTTTGGTTTGGCTTTTTTAAATCACAGTATTTCGGAACTATATTTGGTTTGGAAAAGAAAGAAAAAAAAAAGGTGAGGTTAAATTATTAAAACAAGTCCAAACACACTGTTTGACTAGAAACAATGTGGTTCATTCTGTATTAAAGTTCTGAGGTTTATGTTGTTTATCCTATTTTCTAAAAATATCATTTGACCTCAGTAACAACATTGAAAAATCTTATTTCCAAACACAAAATTACCAGCCATAGCTTTGTTCAAAACAATGATTTTAAATTTTTTATTATTATTTTTCTCCCCACACTTTACTTGTTTGGGAAATATTCTTTGGAATTTAGTTAAATCCATGCAGAGTTTGGTCGGCTCAAAACCGCATATTTTCGAAGTTTTTATTTGCCAGAAGTACTTCGCTCAGCTCAAATTGCATGAGTCTGGATAATCTTTTTCTTTAACCCAGTCTGAACCCTCTTTTGGCACCAGTAATGAAAAAAGTTGTAGCAATAATGCATACCTCTGTGATGGGAGGACAAGGGCTGATTTCTACAGCCAGTGTACCACCTTTTTCTGAAGCTGTCATCTGGATGCAAGTGATCTCCAGATCCATCTGTGCTGTTTCTTTCAAGCTGTTCAGTAGGTTCTTCACAGCCCTGTGCTTTCTGTTTTCTTACGGTTCCATCACAGTAACTTAATAAATCCTCTCTCCCTGCGTAGAGCTAGATGATGCTTAACTTTTAGATTCTGCTACCAGCTTACACATTTTCTCCTGGCTTTGAATTTTTTTTTTCCTGAATTTGACAGGATTTCATCTCCAGTAGGAGGTAAATATTTAATGAGGGCAGTATAGCTCCATCTTCATTTTTCTGCACTTTCTTCATCCTCTGTTTCAAAAATTAAGTCGCTTTCACAATTTCTTTGTAATGTATTCTGTCCACCCCTTGTTCTCCAGCATTACTAGGAATTCATGCTGCCTTCTTAATTGACCTGTCATTTACAAACTGTATCTGTAACTCTTGGGTGGATACTCGGCAACAATTCTGAATTCCAATGAACAAAGCAGAAATTTTCAAATCTGCAATGCTTTGGAGACAATGAGCTGTCTGCAGGCAAGATGCATTTTTTAGTATTCAGGCTGGTTACTTAGCTGTCCTTGCTTACCAAAGGTACATAGGGATCTATGTATTTTGAGTACAGGTTTAATTTGGTCAGTTCCATCTACTACATTAATTCTGTAGCTAAATTAATCTTTTCACATAGGCAGCTACAATTTGAGATAAATTGGCATTGTATTAGTCAAGAGCAAGATGCCATCATAAAATCTTGACCTACCCTATTGCTTAGTTTTACAAATATTTATTTTTACAAAATGAAGACAATATTATTGAAGATCTTAGTCCTTTTTCACTCCTTTGAAGTCATAATCGAACCTTATCTCTCATGAGAAAAACTGTCTTTTCTCCTTTCTCCTTCTCATGCATACTACTTCAGCTCGAGGCTTATAAGTAGATCATTCTAAATGACTATGGACTTTAAAAGCAGATATATATGTGGGCGTAATTGCTTCTCAGAAGCTGAGATAATGCTGTTTACTAACAACATTTGTGTCATTTCTACTTGGTATGCATCTATGACAAATTTTCCACCAAACTTATGTTATTTTTATCTTAATATTGCCTAACCAAAGTTTTCAATATTGGAGCTGAAAGAGTTAATATGTTGGGTGGCAGGCCCAATGAATTTACTAAAAGCAAATCTGGATGAACAATCAACATCATTTCCCTGACATTCTTTCTTTCTAGTCATTGTATGTGACCTGTTAATAACCACCTTTGGTAGAGCTTTACTAGTATGCTTATTATTTGTCCTTCTCTATACACTCAACAAGAATATGGTAATACCTGTGCAAAGAGCAGCCTGCACAAATTCCGGGGAGGCACAGCTTGTTACCCCTTGGAGGCCCTCAAGAAACCGTTTGCTTGCTAGTGTTCAGGTATTCCCATTTACAGGATCATCACAGTGCTATGAGGCGTGCCTTGCTCTTAAGCAAGTACCCTTAACTCAGGTCAAGCTCAGATGGAAATTTGAGTTTGTTTACAATGTCCAGAATAGACAGCATAATTTAAAATATTGACAAAAGATGCATGTGGAATAAAAAGGAAACTGTTGTGTTAATCTGTCCAAGCTAAAAACCAAAAAAGTCCCCTTCTTTATTAGCCAACCTGTTCACACTGCTTTTTGGCTCAAATGCTCAGGAAGGCATTATTTTCCTATGTGCTCGTAAATACCAGTGGAGGCAGGAACTTCCAAGTCAATTGTATTAGATTTCTATCTAGTTTCTTAGAGTCTCTTGGGTTTTCACTTACATTCAGATTTCCCTTTCCTTTCCCTTCCCATCAAGTATACACTAACCCAGTGAAGAAAGAATCTAGCCCTTTTTTCCAGGAAACGATGATTGACGATCCTACCCCCCTTAGAAAGACCAATCTAACTCTTGAATGGTCAGCTGCTATCTCCTAAACATGACTGCCTCTATTAAACTCATTAAAGGCATAGTACCTACCCCCCTCACAGCTTCTCAGCAAGTACATTTTGCTGTGAAATGTCTCGGGCTATTGAACATTGTGGGTTTTGTCAACTACTAAATGGACAGACCTACTCCAGGAAAACAGTACCCATTAAATAAGCACACACCTTCCATTACTGGTTGTTGACATATGACAGATACTCTGTTCATCTGCCATTATAGAATGACAGCCAGCAGGTTTCAGGCAGACAAACTTACAGCTGAGGGAAACCGTAACTGAGGCTTTCACTCAGGAGTTATAATGACAAAAGACAACCGTGGAGAGAGAGAACTTTGGTGGTCTTATATTGCTCTGTCTTCCCTTCATTAGGAGATTGGCCAACACACAGAATTGGAGCATTGCAGTAACCTTGTGAGATTTACGCAGATGTAGAGGCTATTAATGCAGGGCCCCATTTGATAGTTGAGGCAGAGATGCCTGTGACTTCAGGGTCCCCTTCATTCCACGAAAGAAAAATCATATTGGCTCACAAAAAACATAAAAATAAAAGATCATTCCAGCAAAGCATGCTCTTTAAGAAGTCAACAAAGTGAAACACCAGTTCCACCTTCATGCTAAAACCTCAAAGATTTTCAGGCTCTCCTCTGTATGAATTGAAGTCTCAATTTTGGCAGTGGCTCTGTTTATGTCTGTTTTGTAGAAAAAGTCCGTCTAGTAGAAGATTATTTCTCTATAATTCCTAAATCAAAACAAACTGGGAAATACAGGACTGTTTGTGTCAATGTCTAACGCTACACAGCTTGTCTAAGTGCATGGCATTATTTTGCATGCTGGCACTTACAATGGATCAGACTACAGAACAATTACCTTTACAATAAAATCGTGCTTTCTTTTATAGTGTCTTCAGTTTTAATGAAGATCAAGTGCGACAAAGCTACATGGAGTAATGGAAGTAGCAGAGAGAAATCAGTTTTTGAAAACAAAAAGCTTTTTAAAAAGTCACAAAAGGACTGGGGGTGCCATGAGTGCATTTTCTACCCTAACGTTTTGGCATTGCTCTGTGGAACCTTCTACTATCAGCAGGGAATGAAAAATTGCAGTTGACATCTACACCTGGCATTTGTCTCTGTTAATGGTTAATGCAGGGACTGTGTTCTCTTGGCTTAGTCTCCACCTGTCAGCTACTCTTTAGGAGAAAAGAGAGCAGGGAGAAACCAAATAAATTCAGGCTTCTTTATTTTGAAACAGGTTTCCAGTGAAATATATAGGCGAGGACCAAATCCACATCCTTCAGGAAACAATTACCTTGTGGGCCTGCTTGTCTCATGTGCTTCAGATCTCCTGTTCCACCTACTCATCTATTATGGAAATTTTCTGCCTGTCGTTTCATATCAGGAGCTAGGAATCAATTTTTTAGTTTGGCCTAGCCTTCAAAGATAATGGAAAGCCTGTGGCATAGGTGTGTTGTCAAATAGAGAACATACTTCTGTGTCTCTGACACAGAAAGAAAAATGCTGCTGAAAGCCATAGCCTGAAGAGTGCTTCTATTTGCTACAGGAGCAACAGATCCTTGGTGGATAGTTAATGAAGCAGTAAAGCTGGAAGGTGGTTCCTCTGCATGTTATTTCACCCTGAAATGAACATCCCACAGGCTTCCAGCAGTGGGCCTGGTGTGGACCTAATTTGTCTCAGATTCCCCATCTCCTCCTAGCCCACAGATGCTCTGCTACATCCTTAGGGATTGCCTGCGGCACAATCATGTTCAAGAGTTTTTCCCTGAAAGCTGGTGTCTTTTTTCTTGCATTGAGCAGGAATGGCTGCAAGTTAAGAAGGCGAAGCAGAAGTATCACGCTGGCTAGCTGTTAAACACGTTGATGTTAGAGGTTATCCGTATCATCTTTTTGGCACGTTAGGTGTGCTGACTCAATGTCTGCTGATTGTAGCTCCCAGGAGTACTCCTCAGCTTCTAGATTTGGACACACGCTACGGCAGTAATCCAGCTCTGTAGTTTCTTGGGCAATCCCTCCCCACCCCAATGGAAATGTTGGCCCAGTTTTTCCAGGGAAACTGGGGATATGCTCTGGTCCTCTTCCAGGACCAGAAGCTGAGGACTTATGATTGTCCAATAAAAGGTGATAGTGTGCTTTTCCACCATGGCAAGTTAAAATATCTCTGAAAGACGGTGCAGAATGCAATAAAAGAAATAGCAAGACTGAAGTCTGGGCCAATGCTGTTGCTAAATAGAAAGACAAGAGAGTTGTTATAGCAACAGAAGAATGAGATTGTGGGCTTTTTTAACAAGTGCAAACACCTGACCCCTAGAACGCTGATATAGCCGTAACTTTGAGAAAGTCTAAATGGTACCTTTCAGGTTTATGTGCATTTGCTCTTGCGCTTCAGGCTGACCAAAGCTGAGTGGCTAAGTTATTGTTATCACAAGCCGAAGCTGTAGAGACCTGCTGAGGAACCAAGCATATACCGTCCCAGCCCACGGACTGCTTCAGCTGGAACATGCAGCTCTTGGATTAGAGGTTTTTTTGCACAACACTGGAGCACATGCAGACCAAACCTGCACCTGGCTGCAAGGTGCTGTGCAGGCATGCCCTGCCTGAATTTACTTTGGGGAAATATTTCCCTCCTCTCTTGCTGTCATTAGCATCAATGTTGTCTGTACTAAAGATCAGAGTGATCTGAAGCGGAATGGCTGCTGCTGTGCCACCTCTCACTTGTCACAGGGCAAGTATGACCCACTCAGTAATCACTACAGATCAGCCCCCTGAGCCTGGACTTGCACTGCCCCTAGCAACGCTGAAATAATAGTTATTACAGGAGTTAGGGGTCTTTCTGACATGCACAAAACCAGGGGAAGGGGATTAGAAACAGCCACAAACAAGGCATAGATGAATACACGTGCCGCTAGAAGCCAATCAGTTATTTGACCTCAGGTTCATATTTCTGTAAACATGTATCTTGGCAACATATCATTCAGTTCCTCAATATGATGCAAGGCAAGCCTTTTCTCATTTATCTCAGCTGTCTTGTTGTGTTATGTTACAAATGATTACTGTTAATTCTGTGTTTAATTGCGCTTAGCATAATTTATTTGCTATCCAGTGATTTTAACTGTTGGACATAACAAAATATGGTTGTTTTCTGTTCTGCTTCCTTCTGCTTCTCATTTGTGGATGCTGAAAGCAGCTGGACCTGTTCCATGTGAATGGAAATAATTATGGGCATGTACAACAAATTCATTAATCTCAAGAAGGCATCTTGTGTGGAGCTATTCCTAGAGTATTTTTCATGAATTCTTCATGAATTCTTCCTCTTTCCTGCTCCTCCAAAATTGCTTCCTTTTAGTTTTCTGCCACAAACCTGTTTTCTGTGAACTTAGCCCCTTCCTCTTACTAATGGGGATTGGAAACAAATTGCATTTCAACTAAAATTGGCAATAATGACGTGTTTCTTAAACCAGTGCGCCTGTCCCAGATGTTCTGAAGGAAAGGAAAGCTCTAAGTCCTTCAAGTGCAATTGGAGCACTGGGACCATTTTGCACGATGGGAACCCAAAAGAGAGCAATTTTGTTCTGCGTCATTGCCCCTTTTTAAATACATTTATCCTGGGTTCAAACATGGGTTTTTTTCTGAGAAGTTTAATAGTCTGAAAAAAATATGCTGCTTCTCCTATATTAACTTTTTTTTTTCTTGGTTTTGCTTTTTAATCTTTGTGTGCAATTTGCCAGCCTTTTAAATGGAATATCAGCAAACCTTGTTCCATTGGTGCCTAAAGGTCTGCTGGCCCTTAAAGTCACTGTCAGATGGGGGACAGTCTGTTCATCTCTTAATCTCCATAGCTCCTGAGGTGCTTGAACAGGAGTTCACACGTAAAACCCATCACAGGCCAACATGCTGAAGTTGAGCAGTGACTGTGAAGTGTGCTGTGATGGCTTTCAAAGGGGATAGGGACAACACAGACAGTATGGCAACAGATGTGTGTGTATTTCATCACAGACACATTACTGTACATATTTCAAGAGGCTGGTTATCCATGCCCTTTCAAGTCTGAGCATGGGGACTTGTGTACGTAACCCTGTGGTAAGGTTAATGAACTTTCCTGAGATACACGGATGAAAATTGCTCCTCTGTTTCAAAATCAAAGCCGATAAAGCCTGCATCATTTCCTTGTAAATGCAGCTGGGTTTGATCATATCGGGGAATATTTCCATCTTATCCATATTCAATTTGGGTTACTTCTATTTCTTATTTACCACAAATATACTCGTCTATGTGAAAAATGAGGCCAGCATTTGATCAGCGCTTAATGGAAGCCTTTGAGGATCTCTCAGCTATTCTTCACCATTCTCTGCCAGCAGAATAATGACAAAGTAGAAGAGAGCGCATGCATTGTGTGTAATGCAATTAGTCTTCTAATGTTGGGAATGTAGGGAAGAACACAGTCAGCAGGTAAAATACCCTCTGGGTAAATACATAAAGAGTGCAAGGCTAAGCTGAAATACAGAACCCATACAAAATCAGTAGGTTCTTCAGTCGTAGATTGTGTTTTTATGTATGTATAGTACTAATTTACCTGGAGGAAGAATTGCCATGAGACAGCAAGGAGACTGAGTGTTGGGAGAAGGAATGCAAGAAAGTTTGGTATGGTAAGTTATTGCTGAATTTTTACACCAAACAGACTTTTCAAAAGGTACAGTTTAGGTCCATGTGAGTAAATTTAGGTCTATATGATTTCCAGGTCCATATGAGTAACAAAATCCACGTAATCCATTATGTGCATATGCAGATTGATCTTCACATCTTCTGTTTCCCGTAGGATACTTCTTGTATTTGCAAATTGTCACTAGAACTGGGTCAGTACCTTCTCAATTTCATAATTATTATGAATTGCTGGTAAGGGTAAGTTTTAAAACCTCACCGAATTTTTTTCCTGGCATGCTCCCGTGTTAGTGCTATTGGTAAAGAATTGCCAGTCCACAATGGAATTTTCATTTGAAGACGAGACAGGCATCACAGTAGATGTAGCCCAGGAAATCAGCAGACTTTTAACTAAGTTTCACAGAGAGGGGCTTCACGCTCTGTTCCAGCTAGTGACTGTCCCAGGTATGTGCATACGGATTGTACTGAGCTGTGGATACCCATAATGTTCTTCTTTCTTAATGCCTCTTTCATCAAACCAAAAAGCTGTGCATTCTTAGGCTCATATGAAATAAAAAAATCTCTGCAGTTTAAAAACATTTGAGAATGAAAAAATTCCTATTGGGAAGAAAACTTCAGATTCTTTCTCCTGACCTAAAAATTCTACCACTGCTTACAGCATGTCATTGCAAAGTTATTTTAAATTGGAAAACTTGTTTAGGAATTGACTAGTTTTTCTAGTGTCAAGGCTTTGGGCAACCTGGTCTAGTGAAGGGTGTCCCTGCCCATGGCAGAGGCATTGGAACTAGGTGATTGGGGGAATTACAGGTCCTTTCCAAACCAAACCTTTCTGTGATTCTATGGCCCTCAATATACCCTAATTTTGGAACTGTGGAACTAATGTACTGCACACCTTCAAAAACACATGCACAAAAATTAAGAGCTGTGTTCTCAATATTTTGAAGTTTTCTGGTGTCTCTTATAGCAGAGTTCACTGCAAGTTCATAAATAAATTTGATAGAAATATTTTTCTTCATTCAACATTCTGTACTTTTGACCTAATACCGTGGTATCTTTGGTTAGGTAATATATTGCAAATGAGAAAAAAAATTGGCTACTTCAGTAGAGGCACATGTTAATTGCTGCTCTTGCATATTTCTGTACCAGTGAAGTACAATTTGCGTTATTTTTTCTACTGTTGTAACTTTTTCTAATATCCTTTCCAGTTCACCTCCATTTCCAAGGTGAAAATCTCATCTGTTTTCTGTTATTGTCTCCCACCTAGGAAGAAGATTTAACATCAGCTTTATCAGCAGTTTATTCTTGCTGGCATCAAGATTGTGTTTTCTTCCCTCCTCCCTGTGTGTCCTAGTGCCTCTTTCTATTCCTTACCACAGCTCAGTTTACAAACCAGCCAAGCAAAATTAAAGCTTCCAGGCTTTCTAGCAACAGGAGCTTCCTATGCAAAGGAGAGTGTGTATCAAAACAGTCATCAGCAAAAATCTGCCTGTCTGATTATGGAGACCTTCACTCATAAAGATTATGGCAGGGTTTTGCCCTAAATCTGACACAGATTGAGGAAGTAATGTTAAAAAGATGGTCAGTAACTACCTGTGTGTTTGTAGGAAACTTCATTCTGGTTCTTCACTGACTTCAGACTTTATGACTTGAGAGTGTAGAACTTCATACTGCCCTAATTAGGATGCCAGGGGAAAGAAATTATTTAGATCTTTGTTTAGTATTCTGTAGAAGCGGTAAGTCCTACAAGAGTGTCAACTAGATCCATGGTCCTCTCTAGGGAAGGAGGAGAGCTAAGGGAAGCATGACAATAATTTAATGCATACAAATGCTGGACAAGAATAGTTCTAACTAATGAAAATGCTGCTGTTGTGATAGGCACTGTTTTAATTTGGCCCAGTTGCAGATGATATTTCCTGTATTTGCCTTCTTTGTGGGTGTCTTCTGTGGAGTTGTAAATGTATAATTAATGCAGCACAGAAATGCACACCAGCCATATTATTAAAATTTAGCATGGCACTAGCTTTCAAAACTGAGGAAAAAGTTGAAGCCTGAGATGTAAAAAATAAATACTTCTCTGTGAGGATCTCCACCATACAAAGCATTGAAATTTATCTCAATATTATTTTATTACAGTTTTTTAATTACTATGGCAGATAAGCAGGACTGGCCATTATCTTTGCAGAACATTTGTATTAATAATGTCACGGAATTTGCAGTGATTGCTACAGAATATTCTTGTCCCCATTAAGAGCTTAGTTTAAGCTGATAGGAAAAAGCAAGTCGTCCTCCACAGGGCAGAAGGTTGCCCATTCTCTTCCCTCCGGGCCCCCAGGGCACAGCTATTTTCTCAACTGAGCCGCAGCCTTTGCTTTAGCAGTATGGCCGAAGGAAGCATACACATTCCCTCCCCGAGTAACACAACGATAACAAGTTCTGAATGCATGAAAATTAGTCACATTTTTTTGTCTTAAAGCAATCCTGCTGTTCACAGGATGCAAATCAAGATCCCTTTGTAATCCAAGACTATGCTTTCAATTACCAGATACTTTTTTGGGTTGGTTGTTTTGGGGGTGTTTTTTGTTGTTTGTTTGGTTTGATACCTAATATGAAGTCCAGCAATCTATTTCAATGTGCAGCTTTGATGTTTTGCTTCTTAGTGAAGGATATTTGTAGCTACAATAAGGGGCGATAAAAGAAAAAGGGGTTCACTTACCATATATTCTAACTTACCTATCAGTTTCAAGAAAATTAAAATGTCAAGTGCCAACCATGGATTTGAATTAAAAGTAGCGACAGTCTTCTCATAATGCTACAGAACTTACCCAAGCCCTTTGTAGTGGTCTTTGTTTGTGGTGATATCCAGACTTAAATATTTCAGGCAGGAGTCATTTTTTATTGAATAAACTAACCAAATAATTATTTATGGATATCTTGTATCCTACGTGGTTCTGTAGTGTATCTGTGGGAGGTCCCATCTCTGTATTCAAAACACGCATAATGAAACAATGAAGAAGTTCAGGGACTATAGGAGCGCCACAAGAAATAATACCCATTTCAGCTTGTAATGAGATTTTTAAAGAACTGCTGAGAAGATTTCAAATATCTGTATTGGCTGCAAACAAGTTTTTGTCCTTGAATTATCTTGACTTCATTCAATTCAGGACTGTTCAATGTTTGCATTATAACTTCCCAGCACTCGGAATCACAGGGAAAAAGAAAAGGTCATTAAGATCCATTGCACTCCCTCTTCTTTGCTGGTCAAGGCAGTATTGTTCCTTAAATTATATTATTCTGTTGTTTGCCTGGCCTCAATAAAGATTTATTAGGCTGATGTTAAAGATGGAACATCTACAGGAAACAAGCCACACAGCATGAAGATGAGAAAGCTTCTGATTTTGGAAACTGGTTTGGGTCCTGGTACTCATGCCAAAATACAGCAGAGGTGTCTTAAAGTACATGGGGGGTTACTTCTACCAGTAACTGTAGAGCTGTTAAAAAGGATGTCCACTGGTGTCTTCTGTGCATGAAAATATAAGTAGCGTCAAGACAATAGAGTTTATGTCCTTAAGAAGCTGCACTTGTGCACTGTGAGGAATGAACACCCTTCTTGGGATATGGATACAGAAGTGAGAGAATGCTAGGTTGAACCTTTAGATGCATCTGTTCAGGTTTTGTCCTCTTAACTCTCAGTCTTAGATCCTATCTAGACAGTTGACAAAAATCCAAGAAATACTTCTCCTAATTCTAAAAGTGAAATAGATTGCAGTTTTTGCATGGAAAGCTATAAGATTTACTTTTTGTCTGCTGAATGAGAAGTGCTTTATCAGAGGGAGAAGTTAGGAATTGTACAGCCAGCAGTAGAATGCTGGAAAATTGGATTTATGCAACTGAAGATTCCATTACTTGCTAATTGTAGTGTAATTATTAATGAAGTAATAAATACGAGGATAATTTACCATTTACCAGAAATAACTGATACAATAAGTGATTTCCTCAAACATTTATTTTAAAAAGCATTTGTACAGCTCTTTATGGTCGCAGTCTGGGGATCACAGAAATAATTTGTATGCCAGTGTGGAAATGACATAGTTGAGAGAGGAAAAAAAAAAAGACAACAAATAGAAGTTGCAGCTTTTGGTGATGTTTATTACAAGGTACAGCTCAAATAAGTTGGATAGTAGCTAGTAAGAGTATCTTTACCTGAAATTCTCTTCTTTCAGGGTGTGTTTTTTAATGTTAATTAATGTTCAACTGTAGTGTCTGGTTTTGAAAAATTAGAAACACTCTCCACACTGCCCTCCAGTTTTTTAAAGCTGGAGCTCCTTCAATGAAATGTTAACTATTGGCATCTCCTTTCATGTGAGCATGTTACTTCACCTGTCTTTAATGACCTTTTCTCCTTGATTTACCTACCCTTTGTCTTTCTCCCCCTCTCCCCCCGTTAATCAAATGCCCCTGTAGATCTTCACGGTCATCTTTTACCCCGTTGTTAAGCAGGCAGTAGAAAAGGGGAAAGAGTTGAAATGCTATCTTAAGCATCTTTGAGGTATTTCTCCTTGAAATGAGCAGGGCTGCCCACTTGTTGAGAGCTCTGGTCTCACCAAAACCACCGGCAAATCTCCATAGCTTAAATCCTTCTTTGCAACCAGAGCAGTTACTGACTGCACAATACAGCGTAGTGGGTTATTATGCTGCAAGTTACTCTGTGCCAGCTACACTAACGTAGCTGTCCTTGTGCTTACACACAGCATATGCGAGGTAGTGCCACTTCTTCTGGGCTTTTGTCATCTGGAGAATCCCGAGTGCATGTTTGCTAAATTTCTTTGTTTTGCTTTTTCTCCTTGACAGAGAGCTCGGCTTCCCAGAAGAGGATTCACACCAGTCTGTTAGCTCCGCGCACCACTCCATATGGCCACACATTTCTCACTGTTTACAAAAAGTTGCTGCAAATGAGTAGATGTGCTCATCTATTTCCTCTGAGATGCTGTGGAGAAGAGAAGCCCTCACGCAGGTGGGACAGATGCGAGATGCAGCTCTGTGAAGAGCTGCTTCTGGGAAAGGGGATGGAGCAGTGGCAAAGGATGAAATTTGACCCTTAAAAAAAGGTATTGTCACAAATCCAAACCACAGCACTATATGGGCTGCTCTGGAAAAAATTAACTCCATCCCAGCTAGACTCAGTACACGCACCAGGGATGTTCACTTCCGCCCCCCAAATAAGAGGAATAAGTAGGCTTAGGGGAAATGACCTATCTGCAGGGCCTTACAAATGTTCCCCAAACCAACCTGTCATTTTTCTCTGGCACATATGGCAGGACAGTTTCTCCAGGCCAAATTCTGCCCTAATGTGTGACACTTGTAGAAACACATGTGGCGGGTGTCCCTGTGTGTTTGGTGGGACCAATTTCTTCCTAATGTTTACTTAGGGACATAGGTGGGCAAGCAGCAACAGCATCCTTCCCTCTGCAATGTGGCCTCAGTTATTTGTCAATCCAGAAAAAAAATGAGAGACATTTCTAGTCAAGGCAGTCTGCTACTATGATGTCTTAGAGAGTGTGCCTCTGCACCATAAACATAACAATAGGAAAGCAACTCTTCAGTGTAGCAACATACTTGGAATTTTTTTTTTCCCTCTGTCTCTATAGGATGTTTCATGTGGAAACGTAAAAATACTGAGCACATGTAAATTTGTGAGCTGGAACTCTCTGGTCACAGTTAGTATACAATTAGCCAAACCTGAAAATAAACCATTTAAAAAATAAATACTGTAGGGAAGATAAAACAAATGTAGAACAGCCACTGTCAGAGCAAATAGTTTGCCTGTTATTCATATGCCTGGTGTTTCCTCTGAGTTTCCTGGGTTTTGTCAGACTGGCCCTCCACATGTGCCAACAGACTTATGTAAGGCACCAGAAAGTTGAGCTACATAACATGAGCACAGCCATCTGTGCATGGAAGGATGCTCCATATTTTTTCTTCCCCAAAATTTGAGAGGTAGCATGGACTATTAATATCCTGGAGCTCTTCCTTCAATATTAATTCCTACTCAGGTGAAAAAAAGGACATCCCTGACTAAAAAAAAGGGGCATCAAGAACATGCTTGGGTTCAGCAGTTCACAATGAGCATTTTTCTCGTTGTTATCAGCACATCACTAGTAGCTTCACTATAACTCAATGTGAGGCTGATGTCAGTTCTGCTGTTCTCTGTAACTCTAGAGGTGGTAGTTGCATAAAGCAGGATGAGGAATGGGACTCACAGAGTTAATTCTGTTTTCAGATGCTCCAGTGTGTCCATTGCAGGGGATTTAGTCAAGGTTGGAGGGACTACAAACCAAGAGCAGGTGATGATTCATCTCTGTTGCCTCTCTTGCTTTTGTCTTATGCTCTACAGCTCTTCAGCTGTGTCAAAGCATCTTCCTAACCTATCCAAGCCAAGGGTAATCCTGCATCAAGAAGAGCATGCCTTCATTTTCTTCATCTGAGGCTTTGCTACACAAGTGTGCCTAAACACTTAGTGTTGAAGTCATGTCCCTGATAAGCCATGTTTCATGGAATGCCTTTTCTAGCCTTCAGTGGACTTGTGTCTGTTCCTGAAAAGATCCCCAGGGCTGAGGAGCTGATGCAAGGGCTGGATAGAAGGTCAAGTGTTAAGTGACTTTTCAGAAGAAGCAAAGCATTGTGAATTAGAGTCTGGAAGGCAGAATAATTTGAGGTTAGTTTTCTTATGCTCCTCTGATCTTCCTCGAGACCATCATTCTGTGAGGTGTTGTGAAGGCTTGCTGTTTCTCTAAGATAGAAGTGGGGATTGTTGAAGGAATTCTGTATGAGAAGTTTCTGCTGTGGTAGCAGAGATGTGGGGGAGGACACAATTTTTGGGGTTTTTTTCTTTTTTCCCTTGTATTGATTTATCCCTTCAAAATATAGTATGGACTGATTTATTTGCCTGAACTGATATCATTGGTATTCTATTTATCTACAGAAAAAGTGCAGTTGAAGCTGCCATGGGTAAGAGAATTTTTTTTCTATTTTAAGTTCCTGCCCATCAAATGTCTTACATAAATCCATTCCAAGTAAAGAGATCACTATGTGACACCTTTTCATCACTATCAAACTGAATTTGGACAAAGGATGTTGACATAAGACTCCTTGTCTTTGCCATCACTCCTAAATCATAGACCTTTCATATCTCTGCACATGATTTAAGGAAATGCAGTTGTGCCATCAAATATAAAATAGTTTTGGGTTATTTTTAGAAGAAATACCTTGAGGCTTGGATATCAGCTACTCTTTCTTCTGTCTGTGAAAAACCTGCTTATCAACAGGAGGAAACAGTTAAAATGGCTCTTGCAGCATAGATACTGGTCCATGGTGCTTTTCATAACTGCTTTTAGTAAAAGCCTAGTAAGCCCAACTAGGGTATCAAGGAGCAATTAGTGTAGCACAGACTTTTTTTTTAACCTCAGATACTTGCTTTTGACAAAGTGATGATGAGGCTGTGCACAAAGAACACTTGAACTGCTGAAGAAACACCATCATTTCCTAAACAGGGCATAGGGAATATAAATGGTAGTCTAGGATAATGAGCAAGTGTTAGCTAATTAAATGTTACCTGTGCCCGGGATAGTCTAATTCTTGTTCGTATTGTACGTAGAAAACTAGACATGGGTGAGTTACTTAAGATGAAGATAAAAAATAGAACCAGTGGAGTGTAGCTCTCTTCTTCAAACTCAACTTAAAGTAGTTACCATTTTAAAAAACTTTTTAAAGGCAAGGGATGGCAAGATTACACTTTTGCATGTTCTTGCAAGATCCTTTCTCTTGGCATGCAAGCAAGTTGCCAGTCATCATAGAAAATGTTTTGGCAGTACCTTTCTGACACTTCTGTGTGGGAAGTGTAAGAAATAGAGAATTTTCTCTTTGCTGTAACCAATCTCTCAAGAAGTGATTTTTGAGGTGGAGTTGTTTTCTGAGGGCTAAGCAATGGGGGTTGTCAGAGTTTTCCAAAGGAGGTAATTGATAGAGTTATCAAATGTTTTTTTTAAAATGTATGTGTTATTTTTGCTACCCAAGCAGTAGCCTGATGTGAACAGACCTGTGTGTTGAGTCTATACTCTCTTGCGCCAATCTCCAGGACCCTAGGACCCAAAACTGAGTGCCTTGGGCTCCCTGAGGGTCTTTCCTGACTTGTGTGTGGGTCCCCAAAGCCCTTTGGGTGGGGGACAGCAGGGAAGTTGAGAACAGGATAAGTGATACCCCCAGCACAGCTTTCTCCTCTGTGACACCTGAAAACCCTGATGAACTAGACTTCTTTTGAAAGAACACTGCACAAATCCTATGAATTGAAACAAAGGGTGTGGACCATCTTTGCTTCCTCTGAAGCTGCCTGTGGGTTCCTCCAGCAGCAGGCTGAGCTGCTTCTCCAGAGCCCTGGCTGGCTTATCTCTCTCCTCTCCTGGTTGGTGGTAACACAAGCTGGGACATCACAAATGTTTAAATAACACACACCTTGATTTGATCCTACGCAAGCTGGCTCTGCCCAAGCTTGCATGAGGTCTATTTTCACTCCATTTCAGGCCTGTAAGTAAGCAAAACCTATAAACCTGTCCTGGTTTTATCAGCACATAAAGCTTTAGCATGGGTGATGCCACTTCCCATTTCTTTTTGCTTCTTCCCACCATGAAGGCAGCTATTTACAGCAGTGGCCAGGTGCATAATCCCAGAGCACGTCCTGAGCCCTTTTTGGATAAAGGCTGGAGTCTCCTCTGTGATCTCTTTTCAGCAGGCTTGCCTCCTTCTATTAATCCTACTTAAAGGTAGAAAGCAGCAGAGTGACACACTGTTATCATTGTTCATGTAATGGTAAGCACTCTTGCTGGGTGATTAAATTGCTCAGCTTTCCCTATATTAGTTTTGAGCCAAAAAAAAATTTTAAAAAATAGTCTAATGCAAGTCACAAGAAGCAGGAGTAAAGAGGGCTTTTGGAGGGGCAGCATGCAAACCAATTTCCTGGAAAAGAGTGCTCTGTGTGCAAGATCTTTAAACTGTAAAGGTTTTAAAGGTCATGGTCACAACCCCGCTGTCGAGGAGCTGTTGAACTGTGGCAGGCTGCAGCCAGGCTGGAGTCAAAGGAAACTTTGATTCTTGCTTCGAGCTGGTCTGAAATAAAAAGCAAAGGCCAGGGCTGTTTCACTAACTTAAAAAAACAATAAATAAAAGTGAATTTGAATTCAAGAAAGCCAGTTATTTATTAAATTGTTGGGATGAAAAAGGGATTAGCCTAAAATCCAGCCATTTTTTGAGAGAGAAAATTTTTCCAAGCCTTTTAATTTGGTAATTTTTCCTATTGAGTTTCTTCTGTTTTGCCATTGTCAAATGACAGTACACTCATAGATCATTAAGGCAATTTTGTGGGGCATTGGTGTTTTTTCTGGGTTTGTTTTTATTTTCATTTTGCAAGTCATGCAAGCTAAGTCTTGGTCTAAGAAGATAAAAGCAGAGGTAACCTGGATCTGTCTTCCATTTACTTTGGGATCAAAGCAGAGAACCGAAGAGTATCATCTGTCCTCAGACTCTTGGACTTCAGATGAATTAACACCCTGGGAAGGGCTTATCTTTGGCAATTCACTGCTATCCTACTCTTGCACAGTGCTAGTTGTTCGTTTAATTTATGCTGCAGTGCTATCCTAGACAGGCAAGCCCTGGGGATCGGTTGTTTCCCTGCATGGTTGATGCTGTAACATCTGAACTTGGTACTGCTGGTAGCTTAGTAACAGATGGCGTTCATCTGGTTTTATTAAGGTGAAGACAGAGGCAAATAAAACCAGGCGGATGTATGTTGGTATGTAAATCTGTGTCAGCAAAGGCAAGAAAGCTGGAATTAGATGATTCTGTTCAGCCTTGAGCCCAGATGTTAGAGCCAATGGAGCCTATACTCATTGTAGGCAGGGCTTTTTTTTTTTTTTTTTTTTTTATCATTACTCTTCCATGAGCAGCAGCTGGTGTAGCCATTCACCCCTCGAGCTTTCCAGCTCTTGCTCCTTAAGCTGCTATTTTGCTTTTTTTAAGTCCTTCTTCAGCATCCACTTTGCTCCTAAGTAGCATTTGAGCCTTTCCCAGCTGTGAAAAGGCTCTTTCTTTTCCCAAGGTGTCTCTCTCGGGACATCATGAGTTTCCAAATCTCAGAAAACTGGCCTTTCCTGTGATCCCCATCCAACTCCACCTGCACCCACCATGGTCTGTCTTTTCTTCTCCCTGTCCTTCTACTCACCATGCACTTTGGTATGAGATGCCTGGGCACTTCCCTACTATTTAGCAATCACCAGGTTCAAGAGAACTCTGAAGGAAAGAACTCACCTGCAACACTCAAAAAGGAGTGCACTGGCACAAGTGTTTATAAAGGTCAGTTCTGGAGGAAATGCAAGGAAATTGCTGAAAATCTATTGAAACTAAATCCAAAAGGTCATTTTTCTGTTCCCAGCTACCTTGTACAGATGCTTTCCCTCCTCAGAAGTTCTGTGCTCGTACATGCCTCCAGCCGCATCTGCTGGAGACATGCTCTTCCTAGCCAAACACACTCATTCCCATGGCTGATCTGCTCTCCTGGAAACAGACACTAGTTTATTTTTTGATTCAGTTTTTACCATCCCAAATAGTATTTCCTTCCGATGTGTTCAGGAGGCTGTGTTCCCACTAAATAAAGAATTGTCCTCCTTTTTGGAGGAGAAGCTGGGGAAGTATTCCTCTAGCACATTATGTCCCATATCTTGTAGTTAACTAGAGTAACTATTCCTGGAGTTACCAAGGAGTAGCACCTCCATTTTCCTCCACTGTCTTCCCAAACACATTTTTCAATGTGAAATGACTCAATTTGCTGAATTCTCTACTGCATACCAGTTCAAAAATTGACCATGACACTTATCCAAGCTTCTGTATCAGAAAAATACGTGCAGCTCACTACTAACTCTTGAGACTATGCATGATGGTCATCAACTCGTTTAGGCTGACTATCAACTGGTACTTACCTCTGAGGGGTAATCTTGGGCTTTACAGAAGGCATTCGGATTGCAACTTGGGTTTTATCAGATGACGTGCAGAAGATCTACTTTCATGACTGACACTGTCTTATAGGAAGAAACTCTTGAGTCTTCCCATGTAACTCTTAAAACTTGAGGTTCTTCTGAAAAGGGTCTTTCTCCCTTACAGCTATGATAATACTATGCAGAAGTAGTCGTCAGTTGTGCAGTTAATTCAAGTAAGCTGAGTCTTTATAGGACACAATCTCCCCTGTCCAGAAGCTGTTCTAGTGTAGAAAAACACTGGTGGGGCTGGAAAGATTTTTTTTGCAAGGCTGTTTCATGAAATAATTTTGCAAGTTTAAGTTAATTTTATAGCCTTTTAACTAACTTGATCTCCTTTGAAAGCACTCAAAGAAAGTATTCAGGCAATTCAGATAAGTGTTTATGCACATGTAAGCAAAAATTCAAATAGTGTGCCTTCACTATCAACTTTCAGCTCAAGTTCAAGTGGCATGAGTGTCCATGCAGGAGTATTTGCAGGCAGAAAATTCTGTTCTTCTGTTGGGCAGTGAAGTGAACACCCAGTAGGAGCTATGCTCATTCCACTTAGAAACAAAGACAACACAATATGATAGGCAGGAAAAATTGCAGTGAGGCACTCTATAGTAAAATATCATTCTGTAACTTCTAAAAGCTGCAATATTAAAAAATACATAAAAGCTCTAAAATTAAAAAAAATATAAAAACGACTGACAGAAATCATAACTCTGACTTCCTTGAAATTATTCAAACCTTCTCTGCTGACAGTGAGCCCAGGAAAGAGATGAAACTGAAAAACTGATCTTCTCACACTAGGAATACACTGCCAGCTTATTAATGTATCTGTCTGTTCTAATGATCTTTCTAGTCTACCTGGGAAAGCTTTGCATGGATTCATCATTTTCCAACATTTCTACTGCTGCAGTACCTGTGCAACTGCTATTGTTAATTATTTCTGGAGGCACAGTCTGGCACTGGCACATCAGATTAGCAGCACACCCATACATGCTGGAAAAAACCCTCAGATCTCATTACCTCATTGTAATTCCATGACACTTTCCAACCTTGTTCTGGAAAACCATGTTCTCTCTGTGGACTGTTATGACATCGTAACAGCCACCTTTTCTGGGGTTAGAAAAAAAGTTCTGTAATAGATACACTCTTCTGTTAATACAAGTTTGAAGAACTATAAAGCCCCTAGTTTAGCAATCACTGGGTGGTCCCTTCCATCCAGGACACTTGCTTGGTGTGCAATTCAAGGAATGGAGAGAAAAGGAAAATTTTTTGAAAAGGAATATTAATCAGGTATATGTATAGCCTGTCCTCAAGGAGTCATTCTATGAAACTGTTGTGTAGTCACATGTTAATAACAATACTGTCACAAGATAATGAGACACAAATACTTATAATCCATTCTTTTCATTGGACATAATGATTGGTAGTGCTGTCACACACCATGTGATCTTGTACTAGAAAGATAATGAATTCACATCTGTACTCTTCAGTGCTGTGAGCCATTTTCTCTATAAACATACATGCTTCAGGATGTCCACTGCTAGAGGAAGGTAAAGTAAGCTGTTTAACTTGATTGAGTCCTGATGCTGCAGGACTTGTAAAAGACAACACATGGTTTGCGATCGGGGTCAACCACAAAGGACAGATCCAGTCTTTTGCCAGCCAGCTGATTTGCATAGATGAGTTACTCTCAGGCTTTACTCAGAAGCAAACCACACAATTTTAAAATGTTTATTTCAGAGTTCCCTTCCTGAATGAATCGTAGCAGCAGTTTTGAGCTATCAGATTTAAGGGCAGATTAGTTCAACTTGAAAAAGATTCAGAGAAACCTTGGCTGACCCAAGCTGTCCAGTGAACTTCTGAGAACAACACAGTAATCTATTCCTGGTTCTCCTCAGACACATTTCTGCTAATTAACCATCTACAACACAGATGGTGCAGCGTTTTTGTGTATTAATCTCTGCATACTTGTTACATGTTCTTCAAGAAGTTGATTTTAGGAAGGTGAATCTAGTATTTCCAGGTTGTGTGCTGGCTGCCCTGTTATTTCCAGGCATGTAATTTTAAGTGCTAGTTTAGACCAGGAAAGGAAAGCTCTCCCCTCCTCAAATAATTCCCTGTCCTCTGTTGTCACTCCTCACACTGGTAATGTAACTTCAAAGTTTCCACTGTGAGAAAGAGGGAGCCAGCAGACAAACAGTTCTCTGAAAATCTTTCCCTTTCCATTCCTGTTTTCCAACTAGCATATCTTGATGACAAAGGCCATTGTTTCAAAGAAAGAGACTACATTGTAATTTTCTTATTTTGTAAATGCTCCTGTGTGTGCTATTCCTGGCACAGTTGACCTGATAGATCAAGGCAACCTGAACATTTTAGCGAGGCACAGAGTAATCTGTGGTGGTTATAAACAGTAACTGTGGATGTACTTTGGCGAGATCTAATCCTTTGTCAGTTATTGAGGAAAAAACATAGATCTTAGCCTGGGGCAGAGCAGGTGAGAAAGGCATAAGGAACTGTGTAACCCTGAGCAACAAAAAGGGAGATCATTTCCTTATTTGTAGGAGAATTATTTTTGTAGTCCACAAAGTACAGTGCTTCTGATTTAATTGTTTGTATGCTTATCAGAATGTAATTGTCCTAAATGACATATGAGTAAAAGCAAGCTGGGTGTGTGGTGGGTTTTGGTCAGGTTGGGGTTTTTTTTCTTTAGGTTCCCTATAGTAAATGCTTATAAATAGACCTTTTCTCACTTCTGTAAGCTCTTCCATATTCAAAACAATAAGTCAGTACGTGTAGCTTTGGAATAATGCAATGGTAGCTGTCCCCTGAGGTACTACAGCAAAAATCAGACTGCATCCTGGCCACAGTGTAACATGGAGAGGTATCAGGCCTGTTCCAGCAGAAAACACTGAGCCTCCTACCTGAACACCAAAGGTAACACCATAAATACTGGACCAGAGACACCATGAGGAAGCACTTTATAGTTTTCTGTGCAAGGTTCATTCAAAGCATATTTGAAATTGCAGGTAGGATTTTTATTTTTTTTTTACTTATTCTTCTAAATAACCACCTAACCAGTTATTTTGCAGTGCTGAGCAGCCATCACTGAGATCCATGGCTGTATTTTCAGCCACTCTTTTCCTGTGGCTGTTTTACTTGATCTTAGGCATTTTTTCCTGCATTTTTAGGATGCCAGAGCAGCTGCTTTCTCATGGAACCTCACACAATTGGGCCTTGGTTTTATGATAATATTGACAGCAATTGCAAGGATGTTTTTTAAGCATTCCTTGAACTAGCTCTGTGCTGCACAGCAGCTTTCAGTCACGACCAGGACATAGTTGAATTATTCAGACAGGATCTCACACACTTATTCAGTCCTTCCAAGGAGGCAGTGACTGGCATGAAATCACCTTAGCAGCATTTGTATGACTGGGAGTAAGTAGCTGAATAAGAAGCATCACTCCAAGCTGACTATCTTTGTAACACCTCATAGAGAAAGAACCTTTGTGGGCTGATTCCAGAAGGCTGAAATGCACTGCTCTGTCCCTTCTCCTTCCTGCTCTACCCCTGCCTGGGCTCACACTGGCACAGGGAAAGCTTGCTCCCCTGGGGAGATGATGCTTAAATCTGCATTATGGGGCTGAGAGAATATGTGTTTCATCTCTAAGGCAGACAGCCGTAGCACTCAGCCTGCCTAGTGCTGTGGCAGGATGTGACTTCAGTCTGGGCTGAAAGGGGACAGACATTTGCCATGTCACTGCATGCAGATCACCTATAAAGATACCCAACTTGATACTACTAGCTTCTCATAAAGTATTGTTACTCTTCTTCCAGCTAGGGGAAAGTAGACTCCACAGGTTTGATGTCATACTGCTTGAAACACATATCTCATCAACAGTCTTTGTGACAGAAGAGTTCTTATTGATGTTTGTTTTCTAAGATGATAACTGCACATGTTTTCTTTTTTTGCACATTGTTTCTTTTCCTGGCTGAACTTTTCCAGTTGTGGATAATTGTGTATGTTTATGTTCTAACTACTGATCTCACTGCTTCCTATGAAAGATGCAAAACACTAATAATGTCTTTTCCATGCAACAAGGAGTGGTCACAGCAATGCACCTGCCTCAGGTGGGTGGTTTGTACATTTAATCGGCAAACATAAAGCTGTTTGAACACAGCCCACTTTGGCTGGCACTGAGGATTACAGCAGCAGGTATAGATTAGGTGAATGCTTTGTCTCAGTTGTTTTGGTTTAAATTAAGACAACCAACAAAAGATCAAGCACAAAGCAAGAGCATAACAATAGCATGATACAAGCTCAAAAGGTTTATACATTGAGATCATATGAGACTGGGTTCAATCATATGAATTGTCATAGTGATGAAATTGCGTATAGGTTCTTTCATTGGAAACCAGATGCCACCAATCTGTTTGTAGAAACCAGTTCATCTCATAAAATAAATGTTCCTTTCTGGTTACCTCTATATACTCGCCTGTTTTGCTGAGCTCATAGAAAAGAATGTATCCTAGTCCTTATCCCACGTTCAGCATTTGTAATGTGGGTTATATATAGGGTTCTGCAGCTTCTATTTGCTCTATTTGAAATTACTTTTTTTTATCATTAAAAAAAAAAGCCCATGAAGTATTAATCTCTTTAATTATTATTGGAGAGATGGATTTTCTTACTGTTCCTGTCATGTGAAATAACACTTGAATCTTGTATCTGGTTCTCCAACAAAGCAAGGCTCCTACAGGTGCGCTGTCTGTGGAGGCATGTGTTTATCCTCTATGTCTAGTCACAGTAATTTTTTAACCTTTGGTTTGTTTTCATTCAACTTGACAGAGTAAGAGAGACAACAAAGGTAATTTGGTTCTTCTAAGCTTTGCAAACTTAGGGATCCAAGTAGCTAAGGGAATAGGCAAGTGCTCTGAGTGAGGAAGGGGCTGTAGCACAGTTTAGAGCTATCTGAATCAGAGAACACCCTGTGGGAGGGAAACTCTGTAAGTGATTTGGCTGGGGAAGAGCTTCTGCTGGAGCTAGTTATTAACCATGAGATACCTGGACATCTTATTTCTGTCATCCTGCTGATCTTATACAGACATCCTGCTCACATCACTCAGGACTGTCTGGCAGATGTTCTCCTGCATCCTTCTGTTTGATGCCTATACGGATACAAACCTGACTTCACATTTCTGTGACCACTCTTCTTCTCTGCCTATTCCTCCACTCCCCCAGGACCTCTGCTGTCTAGCCTCAGAGAGCTTTGATGTTTGTGTGGTTTAGGTTGCAGGATTGTTTCTAAATACTGCAGCTTTTTTGGAGGCAAATAGTTATAAGAACATTGCACTAGAAGCAAAGATCCCGAGACCTGTATTTCCACCCTCCAGCACAGTTGTCCTGGAAATTCTCTTTAGTTTAGCCTAGTTCTTTGTATTTGTCATTGATGTGTATCCGTGCTGTGTGCAAAAAGCAAGGAGATAAAACCTGTGGGTGACAACATGAAAACGTGTGAGAAAAGCAGCAAAGAAAGGTCCAAGGTTGCTTGTGATAAAGTGCTAGAACAGTATGTGAAGCTGGTTATTAATAAATGCAGAAGAAGTTTAACATTCAAATGCCTGTGAAAGCCACTTCCTTATTGTCATGAGTGGCATGTATTTTGATAACATGAAATAAGCACCTCATCCTCCACTGCTACTCATGCATGCACAATTCTTCCCATTTAATTCAGCAAGACTAATTATCTGAATTAGTGACATTAGCTTGAAGCTACAGCTTTTCAGATTGAGGCTCTGGCTTTCAGAGTAACCTCTTTAAAGGAATTAGTCATGTCTAAGTACAACAGAACTGTCAAATTGCATCCCCTGGCTTTGTCTGATGTTTTGGTCACAAAGCCAACTTTGTGCAAGACTGTCCTCGTGGCAATAGACTTAAGGCAGTGGTATTCTAATTTTATGGCTCTGACAGCCATAAAATGGCTCATGAAGGCTGGGCAGCTACCTCTACCAAGCTGACAGTTGATGAGGTAAGACACTCTTCATCTGGCCTTCCACCTCTTTGATGGACTTTGTCATCCACGCTCCAGGGATGCCTGTTGTCCATTTGCAAATCAACTCCTTAACTAACTCCTCATTTTCGTTTAACTTGGCATGCAGGCATGGAAACCACAGCTAATTCTCAAGCAGGTCCCAAACCTCTGTCTTGGCAGCAACAACAACAATTTGTGAGTCAGGGCTGGTGGAAACAGCAGCACTTCAGGAGCTGATGTGCAAATGGCTTGGGCATCACTGCCGGTGGAGCAGCAAAACCTGGGGACCAGCACGGGGCACAGATGGAAGGGGTTGATCCTTTGATTTTTATTTTGTGTCCGTTTAGAATAAAATGCAGTGCTTATCCTTCCCATCCTGCTTTTTGCTACAGACTGCAGAGCTTCAGGTACTGTGTTAGGCTTCCAAAGTTACTGAGGAAAATAGTGGAAGGTTTAGGATGTTGAGTCCTAGCTTCTCCAAGGTCAAGCAGCACAGTGAAGAGGGACAGAGGGGACAGGCCATGATTGTGTTTAACTAGTGGGGTCTTTTAGTCTATACATCATTTGTCACCCCTTATCTTTGAATGCACGGTTCATAATTAAGTAGTGTGACCGAAGATGTGAAATTCTACATGGCAAATACTGAACTTGCACCTCATTTATCTCTTTCAAATGCTTAATGAGTTTTCAGCTTCAGCTAATGAATAATGGCAATTTCAGGCCCATTGTCCTATTCAGAGAAATTAATAATGGCCTAAGGATAGTTTCATACCTAGGAGCATGGTAGATATTGCCAAAATGACAGAACACGCATTTCGTTTCACAAGATCCAATGTTACATTCTGATTCATTCCAGTCAGTATTCAGTTCCTATTCACAAACCTCTAACCCACAACAGACAGAACTTGCTATTTGGGGATAAAAAGTAAGGTTACCAAACAGTCCCCAGCTGGTCCTCTTTGTCCATGCAGAAATTTTGATTGGCGTTGAAAGCTTTTAATTGCTAGAAATATAACACAAAAGAAACATTGGAGCCCAATCTGTTCTTCAAAGATGTACTGAAATAAAGTATTTAAATGGATAGGAGTGGGGAAGCTTCCAGTCTCAAGAAGACTTGGCATGAAACCACATTGTCACTTTTATAAGAAAAGGAGCCATGAGTCATGCTTCTACCAGCTTCTACTTCCATGGAGCAAGAACAAAGCAATTCAGTGGTAGCTGTGGCTTTAGTTGGTTTTTGCATTCAAGGCCAACTCCAGAAGTTTAAATGTGGAAAGCAAACTATATACAGGATATGGATGTATACTTATAATACCTATTGATTTGACCCCAGTGCTTGTAAAAAATAGAAATACATAAGTATACTTGTCCTAGCCAAATTTGGAGCAAATTTCTCTTGCCCTTCCAAAGTGACTCATTTCCATTTCTTTACTGCCTCTCAAAAATGTAGCTAGAGCAAAATATTGATAAATAAAACTATGGGTTTCAGCCACAGACACAGCAATGCACAGTTGAAAATAAAATGTTTAGTGAAAATACTCATTTACTTGAAAACACAGGGTTGTTTTTTTAACCTCATCTGATAAAAGTTAATGGCGTCCCTGTCTTCATCTTATTCAAGTTCCCATGACTTACATCTCACTTCTACTGACAAATATAGAACATGTGGTATTGAGAGATTTAGTGTGTTAATTTTGGGTTTAGACAGTGGGATGAGATAAAGTCATTTTATCAAATACAAAATGGCAAATACATAACATGCTGTATCCTAACATTGCATGATACAAGATGCGTAGTGTTTAATAGCTCATTCTTGTCTGCTGCTGGAAGTGAGTCCCAGACTGCTGTAGCATGTCCGTGTAAGATCTGATGTTGTCACTAGAAAAGATAGAATAAATAGTTTTTAGGATTTTTTTGCAAAATTAATTTCTAAATCCTGTTGGATGCTCCAATGTTTGATTTCCAAGCTTTTGCAAATATTTTCTTGTGGAAGAACAGCCCCTTAGCCAGATTCCTGCATACACTGTATAGTCTTGCCTTTCTTGACTCAGAAATACCACTAATCATGACTATAAGGTTGAAAATGATTGTTTAATTTTATGCATAACATATCTTTGTAGCTGCTAGCTTGATGTCTTTTCGACTATATGCCTTCACAAAAGCTCTGGATGTTAATTTCTGTTATATTAAGCACTGAAAACTTTATTTCAGTCTGGGAGTTAACCATCCTCCCCCTGAAATCATAAACATGCTCTGGTGGGAGTGCCTAGAAGAGTGTTTCTGTAAACTGACTTTAATCCTGTCATATGACAATCCTAAGGATTATCATTCTGGAGGCATAACTCATGTTGCAGTATGCCTGGCAGCTGTCAGGATTCTAGCCTGAAGACACATGTATCGGACAACTGATAATTAGAGGTAGTTAGGCATTTTCTGTCTGGGTAATTTTTCTGATGGAAAAGACAGGTTCGCTTTTTTCCCCCAAAAAGCTGAGTAAAGTGTTTTCAGGTAATTTCAAATTTGTCATAAAACAGAAGTGACTGCTGCCAGCCAAGATGCTGCCCGTATCACTATTAGAAATTGTGAGGTAATATCCAGGCACTTCCTTGCAGTCACCAAGCTGAAGGCCAGGCAAGGGACAGGGAAAACATGACTTTTAGCTATTCTCTTCAGCTTTACTTCTGCTTAGAATGAGTGAATCAGACATCACCTTTCAGGTGGAATGGTCCTAGAAAGCTCAACCTGAGACTCTCTACATCAAATTCCCATATTATAAAAACAGTGCTTTTCAAAAGATGCATTTCAGAGTGAAACTTTGTGCTCACTTTTAATAAGAAAGCTACTTTTAAAGCAATAAAATTCAAAGCATGTTTAATTCAAGATACATTATGAGCAGAAGTCTCCCTGTTTTCCTGTTGGTGGTTGCAGCCAGACTGATCAGATTGGTATGTCTTGGTAACGAGGTTAAGCGCTGAAACTCGAAGTTCTATGAGTTTAGTTCTACCCACTCCTGTCCATTTCAAGAGACTGCAATATCTCCATATGAAAAATGTTTCACTAGAATAACATGTGTGTTCAGCACTGTGCTTGTCAAACTGAGTCGCTTAGCAATTGTCCCCTAAATTTAACAAAATTATGTCCCAAAACGCAGTACATTTTATCATACTCCTAAACAATTTCTCTGTGACGATTTGAGATACTTCATTTCACATACTTGTGTGCTGATCTGTAAATACTGGTTTCAACAACTGCTATGTCTAATTCTCTGTATCATTCTTCTGAGGCTTTTATTCTCCACTGAATGCAGTTTTGATACTGAAATAATAGATGGGATTTTTTATTCTTTTCATTTTCTCCTCAGGATTTGTTTTCTGTCTGCTCTTTAAATCAACGACGTGGGATATATTGCTGCAGCTTTGCTTCTGTGGACTTTTACAAAGATATATATTCTTTAAGCTTTTAATGAAGTCTTCCAAAGCATACTTTAAAAAGAACTTGCCACAAGAAAATTACTACATTTAAACAACACTTGGAAAGCAACACCAAGTCATCTTTAGTCTCTTATAATCAGGTTTGTTAATTTGTCAAGTGATGCCACTAGCACCCAGTTGCCAGCACACTTACATTGGTCAGTTTTATTTAGGTACACACGTACATTCTGCAATGTGCTCTGTTGAGAAACCCCATCATACCTGGCAATGGAAGGATCAAAGGTAAAAGAACCCAAGTCCATGTAGTATTGTGCTGTGTCTCTCAAAGCTGTCCATGATTCGCTGACCTGAAGTAGATCAAAGCAGATAATATTCTGAGCTTCGATATTGAATGAATACCATGTGGAACTACTGAGCAACTTTGCCTTTATTGACAAATCAGACAAATTTCTCCCCTTTCTTCAAAGGGTTACTGTTATGTGTTAATCCCAGACCTCTACTTTAATTTTTGCAGTAGATAATGCAAGATGAAAAAAATACCTGTTCAGCCACAGTATATCCCCATGTATTTTGGCTGCTGGTTGGGTCCCAGTAGTTCTGAGAATAGGGTATTTGTCGTTTTAGTCGTATGAATTGATTTGCTGATTCTTCTGAAAGAAATGGTGCTCCAAAGACACCTGAAAGAGGAGCTCAGAAATATTTGTTAAATCGGAAAAATATTTTCAAATGTGGATTTAAAAAAAAATATTTATACCTCCTCAGACCAGTAGTTTATTTAACAAAATAATGGTCCTACCTCCAATCTTCAGAAATATTTGGGGGTTTCTTTTAAGCCTGAAGTTAATAAAACAGCTGCTATAGATTATTATTTTGCTTTTGAATCCAAAGTAAATAAGACACTGACTTAGTTTTTTGTAACTGAAAAAAAAACTTAGGCTGGTCTCAGGTGTGCTGAGAAGCTTAAAGTTTTTTTAAAAGATTGGAAATTATCTATGAACTTAACCATGCTTTCTAAACCCTTCTGGTTTTGGTGTAGTATTTATTCTCATTAGTAGCAGCAAAGAAATAGAATGCATGGAAATTATTCTGCCAACAAAAGATGTTGCACTTCTAATCTTGTTATTGCATTGCTTTAGACAGTGTTTGAGGTCACTCCAGATGCAGAAGTACTTCTTGCACTTCTTGAAATAACCATTCTGCCTGAGAAAAAGGGCTGAATTCCTCATTAACTTCATATGAAAAGCCCTGGTACAGGAGAAGTATTTTCTTTTTAGCCTCCAGTGTTTGAGACATAAATTCATTCAGGGCTAAGCTGGTCTGAAATAGCATGTCAGTCTGAATCGTACAATTTTTAATGAGCTGCTGATTAAGTTGAAACTCAGATAAGTCAGGTCAGTGCCTGTAAACAGCCGAGCTCCAATTTAGTGAGGTTGGTTTAAATGGACACCTGAGGATGACCCGCACATACTTGGTACAAGTGGGCCAAGAACTTGAACCCTTGTGTATTGTGTGTTACAATAGGAGCTCAACAGGGCAAACTATCACCTCGCTGATGCGCTCTCCAGTGCCCTTTTGTCTGGATTTCTAGGGGGAAGATCTGAGAATGCCAAATGTTTACTTTCATGCACAGCTGAATTCAGTTCACTTGCTGTTATCGCTAGCTTGCCTGGTCATCCACAATATGGTTGCTCTTTAAATTTTTTTAGGTAGAAGAAAATGTAGGCTCCATGCATATAGAGGTAGCAGATATGTGAGCTAGAGTATTTTCTGCTCTTTTTCCCTTTGTTTCTTTTAATAGGCAAAAAAAAAAAAAAAGGCTTGAAAAGGAAGTGAGAAAATGTTTGTACAGTAAGGAACAAAAAAAAAAAAAACAAAGGAAGGTGGTTGTCATCCTCCTCTTAACAAAGACATGAACTAATACTTTAGAAAATTTACTTAGGGAGCAATGGAAGTCCCAGTAGTTATTTCTTACTTCACTGTCTCCAGGTTCCAAGTTTCTATAATTGGGAACTGGAGCCAGGAATTTTGGGGTAGGGGGTCTTCAAGGAATACCAGCTTTAAAAATGTTAACAACTCCATGGATGAAACTAGAAAGTTCAGACGTTTGATGCAAAGACTCTCGCTGAATTAACTGCTCTCTCCCTTAGGGAACTGAGGATCAGCTATTTCTGTGCCTCAGAAAACAAGTGAGATTTTGGCCTGTGGAAGGAAGAAATATATTTCTTGCATTTGCCTATTAAGCTTCTATACTTCTGTTCCAGAGCTGCACAAAACGAAGCTCATCAAATTTCATTATTTCTCCAGTACTTTACTGTTACCCAGTAGAAAATATATGAGCTGTTAACTTCTCTAGTGAATTTGGGTGGGGTTTTTTTTGATATTAAATATTTTGTAAAGCCGTGCTTACATTTGTGGACTGTGATAACTGAACTGGGATCAGAAATTGGCTCAGTAACTGCCTTCAGTTTTGTTTAAATGCGTGCATAGTTAGTAAGGGCCATTAAACATTAAATTTTATCACCAACATGTGCTTTGGTGTTGCAGCTACCAAGGAACTAGAGAATAAGGTCATTAAGTAGCTCTGCTTTTTGTGGTTTTTTTCCCCACTGCCAGGATCTTCAAAGAATGAGCTGTAGTTCTCCTGGTGGGATGTGAGGTGTCATCTTGGCTACTGTGGCACAGAGTGCTGCGTCTTAAGGGTATTAACTTTACATTTTTAATAGACAGTCTGCTCTGGCTGCACCTGTACCCAATGAGAAATGCCATCTCTAACCATAATGAATATTACCTTTGATTAAAGTGCACCTGCCTGCTCCAGGAGGAGGCAGGGGTGTCAGCACTGGTCTTGGCTGCTTTTGCCACCATCTACACTCAGTTCTTGTTCTTTTCTAGCTGCTAGCCCAAACCCTTCCACCTTTCAACTTTGGAACCATCTGTGCAGGGCTTGTCCCTAGCTGGTGGGGCACTCCAGTTGCACAAATAACAGAAGAAAATCAGGTAAGTGCCTTTGCACATTAGGCTTACCTCATTCTCCATTTTACCATAAGGATCATTGTATGTCTTCGAATGAAGCAAGCTTCCTTGAATGAAGCAAACTTCATTTACCTACAGAACTCTAGTGAGACCATTCCTAGTGAAGCCAGCAAGAGCCCTGTTTGTCTTTCACTGGGACTACACAGACAAGCAAGGCTGGACATTTGTCTGTGCTCTGGCAGAGATCAGCAAGGTCTTAAAGCTCTAACATAGACCTGGAGCCATCAGACCAAGTGTCTCTATCTGAGTAGCCCCTCAATACAGTGTATTGTCTTCAGGAAATAGCCTACTTCTTGGCTCAATTTAAGTTTCTCAAACTGGGTGTAATCTTCTCCTGCCTTTTGAATGGCTTAGTATAAGACTGACGAAGAGTTTGTTGTTTGGATAGGTGCTTTATAAACACGGACTATTCCTGAAGGACTGCAGTGCTCCAGGTTGCAGAAGGCTCGCACAGAAACCAGGAGAAAGGAGTTTTGGAGCACCTAGTTGGCTGGGAGCAGGTGGGTCACATTAGTGACATGGGTGCCCATGCATAAAGTTGAACTGAAAGAAATATGAAGAATTTCAAATCATAGTGAAATCAAGTTAACTTACTGTAAAGAGCAGTCAAGCATGTTGTACACTAATGTCTTCATTCAGTACTGGTTTTCCTCTTTTCTTGTAGCTAAATATGTTATTTGAAAAGCGCATTTAGGGATTAGCAGCCTAGAGGGGAAATAGGAGGGATGTGTGCAGGGAGTGAACTGTTGCAAGGGGCTGTATCAGCTGTTACCAGTTAGAGTGCTTCCTTTCATCACACCTTGAAGATACACTCAGTGTTCTCATATGAAAGGTAAATTACAGGAAAAAATAGCTGGTTTTTGTAAGCAGATGCTTATCTTGTGTAATTATTGCCTTCAGCAGGCAGTTTTGTCTATCCTGTATGCATAAACAGATTGTCCAGAGGGAAAACTATTAGTAATCATTACTGCTATGGTGTCTTCTGAGCATCTCGTTATTAGTGCAAACGGGTATAAGACTAAACTCAAGGGAGGGAAGATGGTGGTAGAACATTGTCATCTTTGTCAAAATAGCAAATGTGTACCTAATCCAGAATTGACTACAAAAAGAATCAAAAAACAACCTGATTATGAAAAAGGCATATCAAATAGCTTGTAATATCAAGGTAATAATTTAAAAAGTATTACAGTATAGCAAGAAAACTGCACTTAAAATCTAAAATCAACCTGCATCGATCTTAAATCATTGTGCATTAAAAATCTCTTTACTAGACTCAAATGGAAGCTTAACTCTCGTGCGTATGGACTGATTTCCAAAAAGTAAGACATTTAGCTGGGTGCAACTACAGAATCTTCCCAGGAAGATATCTTTTCCTATGAGCTAATGTGCAATGATCCACTTCATCACACAATCAGAACTGCGAGTATGGGATTGAATTTTGACATCTTTGCCTGGTTAGGCATCTATTTAAATGTTAGGCTTGTTCTTTTTTAAAAGCTGAGCTGTACAAGACATTGTGCGCTTAGCAGTCTTTGGGGAGAGAAGGAAAGGCACGTGTGTGTCTAATGGTACAGTTAAATGGTAAGACAAACCTTTAAACTTGCTTTACTATAGAATATGCTTCCCCTTCTACCCTCCTGGGAGTCTTTTTTGTCTAGATCAGCAGTCGTGTGTAAGTGGTAAGAAGCAATCTCAAGGCTTGGGACTGTAATTTATCCCTGGTGTGCATCTACCACAGGGAAAAGTGGTTTATGTCTGATTTGCTGTGATATTTACAAAAAAATTGACAATTACTTAGCAACACTTCAGTCACTCTCTGTGTATGTTGTCATATAAACTGGAGCTATTTGTTTCTCTCCGTAGTTTCTGAAGACTACTGCAAGTTTCTGACAACCTGAAAACCCTGCTGCTGATGTTATTTATATCAATGGAATTTAAATGCCAAAAGTTGGCAAGTGTTCTGGCTCCTTTCCTTTTAGTCTAATAGCTCTTCTTATTATTGGCTTTGGTGATTGTCTGGTCAAAATGTCAGCTCACAGGGGTAAGGTTGCTGGTCTTATCAGCACTTTAGGACAGAGCTTGGACAGAGGCTAAACTTGGACAGAGCTAAACTTCAACCTTGGACGCTTTAACCTTGCTGAGGTGGCTGGTGCTGACGTGTTGGGAACTTTGAAAAGGTAAATTAAATCCCGCAGCTCAGTTATGTTTTTTAACATTAGAAGTGAGCCAGAACAGACACCACCACCACCACCTCCCCCTATCCCCCACACCCCCACATCCCCCCTCCCCCCCGCCCCGCCACGTCAGGTTGCACTTTCTAATCCAGAAAAGATTCACATAGCCAGACCACAGGACTTGGTCTGTGCATCACAGTGCACAACAGTGCAAGCACTGAAAGAAAAGGGTGGAAGCAGATAGTTTTTTCTTTGCTGAAGTGTTTCTCTAGGTTATGTGACACACCATGGAAACCAGGACACAGTTATCTGTGAGTATTTTTCATACGTGGGTGGATTGCTGCAGGGATAGACTTTGGGATTTTGCTGGCCACCTTTGGGCCACGTGTCACCTTTTCAAGTTGAAAAGCACAAGCATGTTACAGTCAGACACATGAATATTGCTTTTTTTTAAATTGTGAAAAAGAAATGTGTGTAGGCACATTGGCTATGTGTTCTGAAGTGTTTGGATGATAATAAAAATTGAGTCAGATCTGGTAATCCCTGTTGATAACAAATTTGAAGTCACTGATTGTTGAGTGTTTCAACACTGTTCATATCACCAAATCTTTGACATTTTGTCCCTTATGTTTATTATGAAAGCTTGAATTTTCTATTCTTTGACAATTCTTAATTTTACAGCATCAGATATAAGGGTGCTCTGGTTCAGGAGATGAGAGCTCAGTCATTAGCAATCATTAGAGATACAGCATCAGCCTTGTTCCCTCATCAGCAAAGGTAGATAAGTTACACTTCATGTAAAATTAGCTATTGAACATATTGCTGGTGTAAAGCCAGAGGTCAGGAAAGTTGTCAGGTATGGATAAATAGCAAGGTAATTTGGCAAGAATCCTAGGTAATCCTAGGGAAGGAATTACTTCCCCTGCAGCAAAGTATTTAAAAAAACATTGGTCTGGCTCAGTGGGTTCTGGTGAAATTTCCTTTCTAAATCTGTATGTGGCCATCGATTTAACCTTGAGTGAACAGGTACCATAATCAGACATTTGAGAGACTTCAGTAATGATCCCACTTCCAGGGCACCACACCCTTGTACCCCATCCCTTGCTGCTGCTGCTAATGAAAAGATCCAACAAACTGCCCAGAACACCTGTTTCCAGAGGAATGAGAGTGGTTTATTCTGGGGAGTGGCTTCACTGGGGGTGTGATGAAGTTCCAGGTTCTCATCAGTGAATCTTACAGCCTTAGTTTTAAGTTGCCACCAGCTTGACTGTTGGTGAAAGGACTCACAATTTATGAAAAACTGAACTGCTTGGGATCAATGAAACTTTAAAAAGCTCTTTAAGATCAGTAATAAACTGTTCTTCTTGCCTTTCAAAGAAAGCAATCTGGGAAAGAATTTCCTTTCTGCTGGGAAAGACCAGGGAGATGAAAGTAAAGTCTTCCAAAAGGAGTGGCAGCAGGCTGCTGTGCTCCTGGCTTGGTTTCAGGTGACACTGCTTTTATCATGATGGCCTTCAATAGAAAGGAAGTAAGGTTCAGGAAGACAGACAAGTACCCAGTAATAGTACAAGATCAGGTGAACAACAGATCAGGAGGGGCAAATAAGGGGAAAGGAGGGTTTTTAGGTGACATCTAACATTTCAGGAGAGAGAAAGGTCCTTTCCATCTCCTTTCCTTCCTGCAGAGCCTCACTGTAGCCAACCTTAAGGACATTATGATATGGACCTGTTGGAGGCAGTCCAGAGGAGGGACACAGAGATGATCTTCATAGGAGCACCTCTCCTATGAAGACAGGCTGAGAGAGTTAGGCTTGTTCAACCTGGAGAAGAGATGGCTCTGAGGAGACATAGCAGCCTTCCAGTACCTAAAGTAGGCCTACAAGAAATCTGAAGACACATTTTTTACAAGGGAGTGTAGTTGATAAGAAAAGTGGAGATGACCTTAAACTGAAGGGGAGCAGATTTAGATTAGGTATTAGGAAGAAATTCTTTACTGCAAGGGTGGTGAGGCCCTGGTATTGGTTGCCCAGAGAAGTTGTGGCTGGCCCCTCCCTTGGCAGTGTTCAAGGCAAGGTTGGATGAGGCTTTAGGCAACCTGATCTCTGGTGGAGGGTGTCCCTGCCCATGGCAGGGTGGTTGGAGCTTGGTGATCTCTGAGATCCCTTCCAACCCAAACCATTTGGTGATATGACAAGGAAGAGAATTTGGCCCAGGAAAGTACAGCTGATTGTGGTCTCAAAGCACAGAACACCTTCTTTATTAATTCACAAGTAGTGGCTAACTCGGTCTAGCTCATTTTGCCTTGGCTGTATTTATGTGTATGTGTGTTGCAGCACTCAGATCTAAGGAAAGTTTGTGAAGCAAGCGTGTGGGTGCAGCATCATTCCATGATGGAGGCAATCACCTGAGCAATCAATAGTCAGCGCCTGCCTTGTTTGTTCTAATTTATTGGGGTATAAATCTCCCAGCACGTGCAACACTGATCAGTGACTGTATCTAGCCTGTGCTGCTTTGGAAAGAGCATTCTTTCAGCCTTGCTGATGCTGCAGCCCTGCCCTGTTCGCTTTCACTCTGGTCCACGTTTTACAGGTGAGTCTGGTTTTAGATGCCCTGGTTTTAGGGTCCTGTGAAAGTTCAACGATCAGACAGCCTGAGAGTTTAAAAAAAAAATTAAAAAATCAATGTCCTTAAGCAATTCAAATCTCAAATCAGACATCTCAGAAAGCTCTCATGAAATACATCATTTAAGGTCCTTATCAATGCATGTGAAATATTTCCTAAAACAAAAGAACATGAAATCAGAACAATGTTTAGGGCAGATTCCAGAAAAAACAGCATTACAATCTTTCTACAATTATAACAGTTAAGAAAATGGTCCTGCAAGAATCCCTTTCAGTTAGGAACATGTCCTCATTCCTAATACCCAAGAGGTTGAGTAGTAAGAAATTCAAAAGTAGTTATGAGGAGCAGAATCAAGACTGTATTTCACAGAATATGCTATGCAGTCTTGTGCTCACCCACTCTCCCATATGTCCTGCTGCAGCGATTTCCAGTTAATTCTCTTCCATCAGTGCTGTTCCGACAGTAACACGAGGTTTTTTGCCAGCTGACTGTTTAACAAGCCAGAAGGGAATGACATGAGACAGGGTGCCAGGCACTTACCTGTAAACAGCAAAGCAGACACCAAAATTTGAAAGCTTTTCAGAGACATGGCTAATTATCCAGAATGTGTTTCCTTTGTAAAGCAGAGGCAGTCAGATAGCTTTATACTGTGTTATCTTTAAGTTTATAAATCATTGACCAGATACCTGTAAATCGTTGGTGCAGGCAGAGGGCAGGGTACAATGCTTAGTTCGGATTTGTCCTATATGCCTCTGTACACTTTGGACTTTGCAAGCTGAGCCTCTAATGAGCCATAATGACTCATTATTGTGTGGATACATTAACCTCTGCATAAGCTTTATAATGCAAAATAGCGCATTGGGGATGTTCTGTGCCCACTGAACAGGCAGGTGTCTGCAAGTCAGTCTTCTGCATGATTGTTTTCCCCTCCTGGTGGTCATGGATGTGAGCATCTGATGTGAATATGAACGGTGGAAAATGGTGTTTAAATCCACCCGCTCTGAGAGCTGTGCCCAAGCAGGCAGTGTATTGGATTGAGGAAAATAAACCTATGATAAAATGACAGAGAAAGCACTAGGACAGGGAAGGAGAAAGGGAGTTGGGTTCCTGTCTTGAACCAGGCACAGGTCACAGCATCTCTTGGTGCCTTCTGCTGGTGTTGGGACTCCACAGCATGGGTCAGTGAGTTCATGCTGTCTTACGCTTCCCAAGTCTCCTGTTAAATGCTGCCTTTTTATATGCAACTCACTGTCAGTAACAGTTGTCCTACTGCAGACCAGTTTACCTTCATAACTTCACCTACATCAATGGCAACAGACCAAGAAAGGCTGAGCTTTATCACACATTGAGGTGAGTTGGCCTGCAGTTCACCAGCACAGGCATGCATGTAATCAAAGGTTTTTAGATCAGGGAATTAGACCTTGGTGACGTTACAGGTCAGGGACCAGACTCCATGCTGATGGGCAGTAGTACTTCATTCCTATGATCACAGTGAGAAACAGCTTGTCTAGACAGTGGATGGAGCAAAGGTTTGTTGGGAAGTAAAATAACATTTAGTTACATAATTAGAGCAGATTCTAGTTTTTGTTGTTACATGTGGGTGGGGAGACTGGCACAGCAGGTCTAATAGTGGAATCCTTAACCTTGCAGGGGGTCACTTCATAACTTCAGTATTTTAGTATTGTTCTAAAAAGAAAATAATAAATCAACCCCACTTAATAAAAAGAGGAAGGTGCTCTGCACTCTGGAGCTATATTAACAAATGTTAATTATAAAAACCTGGGATATTAGAACAAGTCTTCCCCATCTCTGAGCTACTAAATTAAATGTTTCGTGTCAGTACTTTTGTGGACTAGCATTAAAGGTGTCAGGACTGGGACATTTTGCCAATGGGTGACACAGATGTCTGTGACACATGAGCTCTCAAGAAATGTAGGTCCCCCAGAAATACATTCCAGGAGAGCATCATCTTCTCTCTCAAACTTTTCTGTGCCATCATGATCAGCTTCTTCCATACTTTCCTCTTACACAGACTTGCCTTTCTATTGCAATTTCCCTCTCCTGGGTTTTTCCTCCCAGTCCCTAGTATAATGTGGAAGTGGAAGTGTATGTTCACATGTAATTTTATATTTATTGCCATTAACTCTTATTTAATGCGTAGTCTGCTTGTAGAGAGGAGTGCTAGTGAATATGGTCCAGGCCAAATAAGATGTTAGTAGCCAGTAGAACTTCTCTGCTACCTGGGAATAGATCACAGGGAGGCATGCTGGACTGGCAACACAAACCCAGGACACCTACTCCTCCTGTCTCATCTTGGGAAGCAAGAGAATGAAACAGAAATATTTTTCATGAAAAAATTATAAAACAGTGAGATGGCGGCAACAGATCATAACTGACCCTGAGTGTCCAAAGTCCAGGCTACCAGAACCTAAAAGCTCATCCTCGCTTTTGCAATTTCTAATTAAAATCTGTTACATGCTGGAGAATATGACTTGTGTGTACCCCTCATTGAGGAAGCCTTGATTCTGTTAGAGGGAAAGTCTTCACTGAGAGGCACAGAAAGTCCTCTGGTGCGGCCATGAAATATGGTGGGGATGTTGCAATGCCTGGACCCAGGCTCTGAATCCAGAAGAACACAAGGTTTACTCCACTGTGGAACAAGACAGTGATCAGCCAGCATAAGAGATGATATAAGATCTAGGAAGCAGCTAAACTGCAGACAGAATGTCTCCTTAGACATATAGATCCGTGACACCTGAATGCTCATTCTACTTCTCCTTTTTGCATTCCCCATCCTGCCACCCTTGCTTCTTTGTCCAATTTTGGTCTTGCTTTGGCCCCTGCTCTTTTGTGTCAGCCTACACAACTCTTTCTTGTTCCCCTGAGATTTGTCTTCCCTCTTGTAGCGTGCTCTGCAATTTCACATAAAACAACTCAGCTTCTTGAGATTGAAGAATTTATTAGTCTCCTACTAGGAGAACAGCTTCAGTTCGGCACAGTTTTCCTTTTCTCTCACATGTGTCCTGCTCCCCGCATCCATTGGTTATACAGCTGCTGGGTTCACCCACTCCCTGCCTCCGACCCCAGTCACAGAATCACAAGGTTGGGAAAGACCTTTAAGGTCATCAAGTCCAAGTGTTCCTGTCCTGTGTTAAACCATATCCCTAAGTACCCCATCCACCCTTTTTTTAAACACATCCAGGGATGGGGACTCACCCACCTCCCTGGGCAGCCTGTTCCAGGCCCTGACAACTCTTTCAGTGAAAAATATTTTTCCTAATGTCTAATCTGAACCTGTCCTGGCACAGTCCTGCTATTGCCCAGTCTCACTTCTGCTCAGAATAGCTGGTGTTCTTCCTGAAGCGCTATAGTGTACGTTAAGTTTGGGGGTTGTGTATGCCCAGCTGGCTCACGTACAAAAACTTTTAGGAGGCAGATGTGTTCTTTAGCTGTTCTTTAAGGGCATTATATAGGCAATCTGGATATCACTAAAAATCCATGAAAAGCATGAATGTGTTCGTTGAGTATAGAATTTTAGCTGTTAATCGCTAACAGATATGCAGGCTGTAGTTTTTTGGAAGATTTATAACTTGGCCCAATGGTTCAAATTTTCATATGGAGGAATGAATCATCCTATCATTTTCATATGATGCCCTCCCTCTCTTGTCAAATTTTTATTCCCTACTTAAAAGCATAGAAATCTTCTTCAAAAAAGTTGTCATCAGAATCCACAGTGCAAGTTAAACGTCCCCACACACATCCTTGTCTCATTTGCACAAATAGTTGAGATATTGGCTGAAATGCTTCCAAAAAATTTCAGCCTGAGGCAGACACCTGACATATTTAAAAAAAAAAAAAAATCAGACCAAATCATAAAAGTTTAACTGAGTTACAGGCAAGTGAAAGTGAGATTATGTGAAGGGACATTTCAGGCAATGCTACTGGCCTTATCAGTAAGATGTAAGGTACACTTCAAATAGCAGAACTCTAAGTTAGGAAAAGATCAGAACTTTCTTCCTTTTACATTTCATAATCTTAGACAGTAAATTACCATTTCAGGGGAAAGATCTATGCTCTTCCAGTGAAATAATTTCTGATTCATTTATTTATTTTTAAATTTCAGGAAAAGGAGTAAAAAACCTAAAACCATAGCCGTAAGGTTTTGATGGTTTGATCCTGGCTGGAGGCCAGATGTCCACCACTCTATCACTCCCATTTTCCTCTGGACAGGGGAGAAAATATACATTGAGAGGCTTATGAGTCAAGATAAGGACAGGGAGAGATCATTCCACAATTAGTGTCACGGGCAAAACAAACTCAACACAGAGTAAAAAAAAATCCATCTAATTTATTACACTGCACTACACACCCAGTGACGCCAGTCAAATAATGAGAAGAACAATCAGATCTTAAAACACCTCCTCCCACCCCTCCCTTCTTTGCACACTCAACTTAATTCGTAATTTCTACCCTCTCCCCTCCTCAGGCGGCACAGGGGGAATGGGGGTTTCGGTCAGTTCCTCATGAGTTGTTTTCTGTCTTAGCAGGAGAGGTGGGAAAAATTCCTCACACTCTTCACCTGCTTCGGTGTGGGGTCCCACCCATGGGAACTTCTCCAATGTGAGTCCTTCCCCATGGAACTTCAGCTTTTCTCCAGCTGCCCCAGTGCGGGTCACTTCTATGGGGTGCAGTCATAGAATCACAGAATGACTCTCAGGCCCAGACTGCTCCAGCCTGGTCCCCCACGGAGTTGCAAGTCCTCCCAGCAAACCTGCTATGCCGTGGGCCCCTCTCTCCACTGGCTGCAGTCTTTGCTGCCAGGAGCTTGCTCTAATGTAGGACACAGTGTCTTCCATATGCGTCCACCCACTCCATCGTGTGGTCTCTCCATAGGCTGCAGCTGGGGTCTCTGCTTCCCATCATTTTCCATGGGCTGCGGGGGTACACCCGCTCCACCGTGGGCTTCTCCACAGGCTGATGGGACATCTTTCTCTCTGGCAACTGAGGCACCTCCTCCCCCCATTCCCTGACCTTGGTGTCTGCACAGTTTCTCACATCATCTCGCTTCTTTCTCTGGTTGCAAAAAGCGGCTGCTTGCGGGTTTTTTCTCCTAAATGTGATTCCCAGAGGCGCTGTGACCATCACTGATGGGCTCAGCCTTGGTCAGCAATGACTCCGACTTTAAGCCAGCTGCTGTTTGCTCTCTGGGGCCTGCAGACAGCTTCTGGCTGCTTCTTCCAGAAGCCACCCCTAGAGTCCTGCCTCCTCCATCAGAACCCAGCCATGAAAAATCACAACACAGGTTTAGGAAAAGAGGTTGGACCTTTCTAAAAAACATACAAGGGAAGATGATAGCCATTTGATATATAATGAGGATTTTGTTTCTCCTTAAATAAATTTTCAATGCATTTTTGGCTGGTGAAGTAGTTATGAATTGGCTAATTCATAAAATGTGAGAAATAGAGAGGAGCTGAATATCCTCAGGGCTGTTTGTTTCTTCAAGTTCATTGAAATCAGGTACCACATATAAAGTTATTGGGAAGGAACAAGCAGGTAGGAAATCATATATGGACTGGGTTAAGGAACAAAAAGGACTCAATTGAACAACATGAGCTGAAATACCCACATTCTTCCTTGGCACCTGCTTCACACCTGTACTTCTGTCTCACAGCAGGAAGCTTAAGTCTCTTGGTCTAATTTTCTTATCTAAGCTAATTTCACGGCTTTGTAAACAGCCACGTAACTGTTGAAAAATGTCATTTTCTTCTGGTGTATTTAATATCAAAATCCTCATTTTTTCAGCTTGTGTAACATTTACCAGTTCTGTTTGTTCATCTTGAAGACTTTTTTAACTCCAGTAGATGTCCCTATACCAGTGTTGAACTTTATGTTTTAAGAATTTGAAAATGTCACTTGTGTTGCTGTGGCATCTTTTTGGAGTAGAGATAAGTGCAAGGCAATGCCTAAAGGACCATAATGTATATGCAGAATGTGAAAGGCCTCTCTCAAAACAAGAGCATACATGCCCAAAAAGTTGTACAAGTGGCAATTTTCTGTAAGGACTAGAACCAGGATGTGTGTTAGCAGCATAAATATCCTACGAGTATCTTTTACTTAGTCTTATTTGGTATGTTTGGTATTTTCTGGCTGATTTGGTCTAGTTAAATGGAGCAAGGAGGCCAAGCAAAGGCAAACTGGAGCAGCCTAAGTGAAGCAGACCTGTTCCAATGGCTATGACTTAGAAGTGCAGCATAAGACATGTCATACTGGGCTAGACTCTTTGTAGTGCAAGTACTGCTACAGATCAAGACAAAAGACAGTCCTTGGCAGCAGTTTTGAGAAAGCACTTGGTGCTTTTCAGCGTTTTGGGTCAGTCACTGATTCCTTCTTGCATTCAGTTACTGCTTTTTATATTCTGCCCCGCTGCCTCTAAATAGTGCAAGCCTTGGAAGACACCTGCCATCAGCCTGGCACTGAGGATGTATATCCACATGTGAGCAGGGGCAGCACCCTGGTTCCAGTCACCACAAGCAGAGTTCTGGTTCCAGCTGCTACAGGCAGTGCAGGGCAGGATGCTTCTCCAAAGCCACCACCAAGGTCCCAGAACTGTGAAGTGCATCCTATTGACTAACCTGCCTTTACAATATTTTCTGATTTACAGGGATTCATTATCCCCTACTTTTCCAAGCTGTAAGGGCAATTTATATAAATCCATGTGCAGCAGAATTGAGCTAGACCTACAGGGAGTTCTAATGTGAACAAGTTAACAGATCTTTCATTGGCCACTACTTGAAATGCCTAGTGTGTTTTGAAGTAAGCCCACTGGCATACAGTGAGTTATTTAGCACAGCAGGATTGTGCATTTTACACCTTCTGGGTTGGAGATGTGCTTCAGGTTTTTATTCCAACTAACTACAGCTCTTGATAAGTCCACATTCACCTCTGCCAAACAGCACCACCAGTCCCATCCTGCCACTCTTGTGCTAGAGCACTTTTGTTCTGTTCACTTTTATAACTTCAGAGGGCATGAGTGACAATAGTCTTCATGCTTTCATTCGACATGTTTGCATTGTGTATAACTCACCTTTCAATGGCATGTTCTCCTCAGTTTGCCAGTTCCAGGAGCAAGTGCTGGACATGGCCTTCAGCTCACACCTCAGCACCTCCAGACTGCCGTCTGCAGCAGGGGCATCTTCAGAGAAGCTCCCATCAGGCATGAGGAACAGCTGGAAGCAGAGACAGGAGCCATCTAAGCCTCTCAATTTGTGAGTGACTTGGGGGTTTTCTCACTGTTTTAACTATTCAGTTGCTCTTTGGGTGCAAAGGGAGCACATGCACTAGGATTCCACCAGGGTGGGCACCTGTGCCCTGGTATTTGGGCAGCATGGCTATGTCTCAGGCAGTCACCACTCTGGTTTGCCCTCCCTCTGGTATGGTTTCTGGGGTGTACATAGTAGTCAGGAGGTTTGTTTCTTCCACACCCTCAGCCATTCTTGCCAAGTCCCACTCCTACAAGCATCACCCACAGGTTCAAATCTCATAGTCCTTTTCTTAACACATGGTGAGTAACCAGGACCACCAGTGACTGAGGATTCCTTCCTTTTTATTGGTACAAAGTTTTAGAAGGGATGCCATAATTCAGGGAAGTGGCCTAGAAAGTTAAATCATCATTGCTTTGGCCACCTGGTTTGCAAAGTCATGACCTTCATCCATGACTTTAATGTCTGAGAAATACATCTCTTGTTGCCAAAATTGTAATAGCCAAGCTTCTAACATCTTCTAACAACAGAGTGTTGTGCATTCAGCATTTTTCTGCATTTCCAGTGACTTAATTATGCTTTACATTATGTCTGATTTTTTATCTATTGAGTGTCTTATTTTCAAGGGATAGTGGGTGTCGCCATTACAAAGGGAGGTTAGAAGAGAAACAAGCATCTGGGATGTCTAGATTTATTTTATTTTATTTTTTTACCCATTGGAGCTCAAGTACAGGTCCAAGGGTGTAACTGAGTGGCCAGCTCAGTCAGCCCCACTGATAACACTGACACTGACCTTGTTCTCAGTTCACCTGAGTGTAGCTGCCCCAGTGTAATGAGAAAATATGGTGGCATCAGACTGTACAAGAGGCTGAAGCAATGTGAAAAATCCTCAAGAGACTGTCAGTACTTTTTCTTTTGAATGCTAACTATTATTCTATAGAATACTGTGCAGTCTAGGTGCTTGCTTGCTTTTTTTTAAAACCTCAGGTTTCTACTTTAAAATCTCCTATGGTAGCATGACCTGAAGTTCTCGTGGAGGCAGCCAGAAATTGTCACAGCATTCCAGACAGGTTGCTGCTGTCTGATCTTGCTGTGGTGTAGATATTAGCTGACAGCTCTTGGAGCTGTTCTAATCCATCACTCCTGATCCACGATAGAGAAACTGTTGCTTGCACAGGAAAAAAACCACACACCACGTTCCTCTTGATGTAGTGTAAGTTATCACAATTTGATTTTACACAATTTTGAGGTAGCAGCCATTTAAAATTATTAACACTACTGTGGTAAATCACAAGATTAAATGGTATGGTATGTTCAATGACAATTATCAGCTAATTGAAAAGGTGATTGAACATGTTATAATCAAATTTTGTCACTCATGCTGAGGTTCAAATGTGACTTAGGACAGTGAATCAAGTAACATACACATAAACACAAGCAGACACGCACAGATACAGACACAGAGGTTAACCTATGATCAAGATTTTTCTCTCTTCACAAACTGTAGTGAATTACTCACTTTTTCCTTTGTTGGCATTTGTCAGCAGATGATCTTTGAACCCTTTTTCTTTGTCAGCATCTATCAGCAATCTGAATCCTCATGAAATTACTCCAAGAGGCATCCCAGCTTATCAAGACATTCTGGCTCTCAGCCTGCTGCGGTCCCAGAGAGCTCAAAGGGTCTCCCGCAGGATCACTATTCATAGGATATGTGAGATAATTGACTTTGGTTAGTGGAGGGGGGGGCATGGGGAGGGAGGTCCTGCTTGGGTCATAATTCTTGCCATGTAATTCTGGTACCTTCCAGATGGAGATATGCTCCAAGCAGCAGGTGCTCCAGGTACAGTTATGGAGTGTCTGATGGTCCCAACTCACCTCATCTGTAAGCAAAACAAAGCTCGAGGTCACCCAACTCACTACACTTGTAACCAAGACAAGAGCACAATATTTGGGCTAACAGTGTCCTGGGGGAAGGTGAGTGGGCTGTACCACCACGCTCCACCCAGTGACCAAAGTTGACATTTAACAACACCAAATTTAGCTACTTCTTCAGAGGGGTGGTGCCTCTGTGCCTACAGATAGACAATGCCGCATTCCAATTATAATTTGGGAAAATTTTTATGTTAGATTAACCTCTGTAACACCCACATCCTGAATCTTCTATGTGTTCTTCCTGCATTTCTGCCTCCAGTGATGTAGGATATGTGGTACGTGTAACTTGAAGCAATTTTAAATGCAGAATTCTTTAAGTCCTCTCTCTTGGAAATTAATATATACTGCTGCTCCTGCACAGGTTTGGGGTGGTGTTTAAGTCAGACTGATCTGCCCAGGCTAGGACCTGATGATTCTGCTCCCTTTAACACAAGCCCTTGGAGGGAGGGCGTGTGGATGCTACTTCTCAGCTAAAACAGTAAAGCTGTTGGGAGTGTCTCATGCTCTCATCCTGTTTTACTTACATAGTTCAGCAATTTCTATCATCTATAAACAAATAAATGTTTTAGCTTGTTGTAAAGTCAATTTTTATTACTACTTCTTAAAGGCTGAATAACATACAGCCAAAAGAATTTACTTTGACGTATAGGGCTGAGCATCAAACCGTAGCCTATGTTCTCCTAACCCTGTCATAAAACTGGGAAAACTAGTGTCTCAATGAGAAATATGAAGAATTCTGTGACTACAGCAATATGAGGAGCATTTTCTGGGCTGTCACAGACTACGGTGGGAATTAACTGCTAGTGCTGTGACTTGTGCCACAGGTGTGTTTAACACAGTCAAGTTAAATCCTTTTTCTGAGAAGGCCATCTGTTAATCTGGCTTCGATCCTCCTGTCACCTGCTGTTGCTGAATGTGGGATGAACTGATCCTTATGTGCAGTTGGAAGATAAGGCCTGGTTTTAAATCGCATTACAGTGGTAAAACAGGGATAGATCCACTAGGAATGGAGCTACACAGGTATGAAACCTGGTTTGATCTCTCTAATTACAAAAATACACGTCAGTATAGCTCCAGCTCTTCATAGATCATTCCATCACACGAACACAAAAGGGTTTTTTTCGTACTAGATTCAAAAACACCTTATATTAGCCTTATAAGTCAGTAGAGCGCAGTCCTGGTAATTGCATCATCACTTAAATATTGCAAGTGAATATACAGAATATGCATAGAAAAATGATTAAACCAGAGATTTGAGAAAGGGGATTAGATGTCTTGGTCAGCATTTTTCTGTTCAAAAATTCTTAACAGAACCCTTCACGATTCTGTATTTGAATCACCCGGCAAAGCTGCTTTTACATGACTCTATATGTCTGAAACTTGGGATACTGCTCATGATCAGTAGTGCAATACAGTTACTAGATTTATTACTGCTCATTGCTTGTAATTCTTTAAACCATTCAGATGTGTTTATTTTAGCTCTGCTCACACCCTGCTTTTCAGAGTGACTGCAGAGGTGTTTGATACTGCCTAGAAAAAAATTATGGTTCTAGGGGCAAAATATTTTTTTAGCTTTGTGCAACCTGCAGCAGATGAGGAAGATATTCTCTGTCAGGTAGTTTGGCTGAACCATGCTGTACAAAAGTGGTACAGAAAATAGTGAATGACACGTGATCTGAATGAAGCAATGCTATTCGAATGTTTGGGGGGGGTTGGTCTTTTCTGTTTATTTTTAGGCTTTCGTTGTTTGCTCATGGGAAAAGTATTGAGCTGAGGCTACACGATTGCATGTCCTTTGCTGCTGCAACTGTGACTGGTGTCTGGGGTGGCTTCATCTCAAGAAAATACTGGAGACATTCACTGAATCTCATAGGAAAGGAGAGGTTAGAAAAGTAACTGCCACAACATTATAATGACTTGTTTGATTGCTTTAAAGAAATATAGGTAGTACTCATCAGCACTAAATGTGGTAAGCCATCTAAACCTGAATTAGCATGATGGAGACAGGTTTTCCTGTTCCTGTTATTGGAGGTGTCTCTCTCTTGTGTTAACTAGAATCCAGTGTCCAGAATCAACACTTTTAAATCTAGAAACCTGGATTGAAACTGGCATGCTACTTTGGGTAAAAAAAACCCAACTTTTTTTAAATCTTTAATATGTTGCAAGTAATTGTTTCACTAAATAATTTCTGTCAGTCTTTTTCAAGTAATGTATTGAAGATCCAGTTTTCTGGTGCTAGTTAAGGTTGATTTTACTTGTCCTTTTAGCACAGTTCCTCAGATCAGTTGTGGCTAATTATGTGTTTACCATCTCCAGAGACCAGAGTATAAACCTCTAAAACTCCTTTATTGTGCACACATATTTATTGTCTTCCATTTTGTTATTTAGTGGGATAAATACTTTAAAATAACTACCAAGAATAAAAGAGAAATCACACAGCAGGCAAGTTGCTAGCCAAAGTTACTTCATAATGTGAAAACAAAATAGCTCAGTAGTAGTACGTGTGGAAACAGAAATTTTTAAATGTAATAATTTTTATGTATGGAAAAACAAACAACAAAAAGTAGTTCCCAATTTAATTCTAGAAATTTTCTTTTTAATCAAAAGCCAAGTTGCATTTTCCAAGAAATAAAACTTTTTTACATAGTCATCATGTTACTTTTTATAATTCAAGGATTTTTAAAGTGCAGAGTGCCTAGATGCAAGGCTGAAACAATATGTCAAGATCAAAGGAAATGGTGAGCATTTTTCAGCTTCCGCAGTGGAATATCTGTACTTAAACAGGCGTTGGAAGAGGAATTTCTTATGACTATTTCCAGAAAGTCATTAAGTAAAATGTGCCACAAAAACATGATATAACAGAAACAGTATATTGACAAGGTGCTAATTCATTAGTATGCTCCATGAACTCAAAGATATAAAATATATTGTCCAAGTTTCTTAATGCCTTCCTGGGGAGGGAAGGAAGGGTCATTTCAGAGATACTTGTGACTTAAAGGGTAATATAAGATAATGTAATGCTTAGGTCCCTTTCTGCTTTGCAAAAAACTAATGTTCTTTGAATTGCCTGTTGGCAGACCATGCCTTGAAGTTTATAGGTGAGATTACGGTAGAGCAGAATGAAGCCACTGCAGAGAGATTCCTGCTGTGCCTTGCCTCTCGGCATGGAGAAGGCTACAGAAAACACCCAGGCTTACCTCTGCCTGGTCCCTTTGCTGCCAAATATTTGTAATGCTCTGTAAAATTCTTCTACTGTCCACTCTTTCCCCCAGACTACATGGTCCTGATGGTGGTGGTGAAATATAATGGAGAAGACCTGCTTAGCCATATTATTAGGGGACAAGATAGGAAGGGGTGACTGTGGAGATGAGTCAGTCTCTTTGAAATCTCACACCAGTCTAAATCTCACCAGACCCTCACAGTTAGAGATGTGGGACTCCATCCACATCAGTAGCATTCAGGTGTTAATAAAAAATGAGCAATAAAATGACAAAGTATCTGCCCTCAGAGGCACTCTCAAATGTCAGATCATTTCTGTGATGCTGTAGATGCATCCCAGCATATTCCCTTGGCGAGTGCTGTATGTCACTGACGCACGTGCACCAAAGCACTCGCCTCGCTATGAAAATCAAATTGAAATACTGGGTTCCTAAAAGCTGCATATCAACATCTGGAATGCCTAATGGCTATTTTATTATTTCTTAACTGTCCCTGGGGTGTTTAAGCTTTCTGACCTTCCCTTTGCATCAGTAGCACTCTCAGCTTCATTTCTTGTGAAATATTCAGTAGCTTGCCTTCTAAAGCTTTCCACCTCTTAATCCTCTTATTGTCTCTCCTGATATCAACCTTAGCTGCTGACATGACAGCTTTTTCCAATATGTATGTGAACTAAATGGTTTGGACAAAAGCCAGGGAACATCTTGCCTCTTGGAGGATTGTAGTAAACAGACATTGCATTAAGACCTTGCTACCCAGCGTGTAAAAAATAAAAAGGGGACAGGAAAAAAACACACCACCACCAAAGACCAAGGCCTAGCAAACTATTTCCTGAAAGACAACTTATTTCTATAAAGCTTGTGAAGGACACGCAGGGCTCACTGCTCACAAATGGCCAGCCCCATTTGTGGGACAGTCAGCATGCCTGAGCGTGCTACAGATGGATTCAAATGGCTTTGAAACCTAAATTACATGTCTTCCATATTTATATTCCATCTTTATTTCACTCCTGCAGATGACTTGTGAAGACACAAGATTTTTGCTTTTTTCTTTAATTCTGGCTTTTTGTGTTGGGTTTTTTTCTCCTTTAGCCAAGAGTTTTATTCAGGAATCCCATCCCCACTGATCGGTTCAGCCATGGTGGTCTGGAAGCGTGGACCTCAGAAGGTGGCCACCAGGTGCTGGCAGTGCCATGCTGCAGGGCCAGTCCCCACTTGTATAAGCATTGCTGTAAGTTTACTGGGGGCAGGTCCAGGATGGCATGCTTGGAAGGAAGCTCAACCTGCCCCTGCTGATAATTCCGCCTTCCTCAAAGGGGAGTGACATGATGATCAGTATTGAGCTTTAAACGAAGAAATACTTCTCTGTTTCCCAGTGTTTGTATCTCAGGAGGAGGGAAGAAAGGGGAGGAGGAGGTGGTTGTGATTGCTTGTGCGTGGGAGGACTTCAGCTCTGACTCCCCTTGCTTACATGGGTTTTTTTAAGTGTTGCTATCTATGCAGCTCCTCAGAGGTAATGCTTTCCAAAAGTCATAAAAGGATTTCTAAATAAAAATAGTTTTAAGTAGTTCTGTGAATTGTTGAGAATTTTAAGACCTCTGAGGCCATATACAGTACATTCATGGTGCAGCACTAGTTAAAGGCTCCTCTATGCAGCCTGATGTCCTCAGGGAGCTGCAGCGAGAAAAGGGTGTGTTCCCAGCACCCCACATCTCGGGTTGGGGTTGGTGTTTCCAGATTTGTCTGGGGGAGGAGAGGGTGTGGGGGGGTGTGGTGCTGGTGTGACATGGCTCCTATGTTCCTGGGTGTTTGCAGGAAGGGGAGAGCCCCTGTATCATGAATCCTGAAGTTCAACAGGAATGGAGGGGAGGGGGGAAACTAGATGAAGGCAGCCCAAATGCGGGCTTGAGACAGGGTTTTTTGTTGCATGTTCTGCTTCTCTGGGACTGTCTCAAGGCAGAGCTGAGTCCTCTATTTCAAAGGGCAGTTCGATTAAACTTTCTTTTTTGAGATTGTATGAGTTAGAAGGATTCATTTTTCAACCCAAAGGTCCTGTCAGTAACTTTGTAGTGTTTATTTTCAGAGACGTATGAGCAACCAGACTTGACATATTCACTGGTAAGCACAGTGAGCCCCTGGGTAGGGGAAGTGACGCTAATTGCCCCAGGGAAACACGCAGAGAGTGTACTGGTCTGTGACCAGCTCTTATATTTAACACTCCTGCCTGCACACTGTCTCAGGAGTTGAGAGCTCAGCTTTGGAAATGTCAGGTGATGACATTTTCATTTCTCTTTGAAAACTATCCCACAGGCAAATGGATCTTGCCTTTTAGGAAGCCTTTTTTTCCCCCCTTCTTTTTCTTCAACCCTCTCCCTTCCCAACTGTCTTTGTGCTTCAAATAGAAGGCATGCAAAAGTGCCTGGTTTGCATTTGGTTGCAAAAGCCTATTTCTTGGCATTACTGGCACTAGTAAACATGTTAATGTACTGTCAGCTCAGTTTCCTTGTAGAAAAAAGTTTTTGTTTTTTTCAGGTGAGCTGTATTCAACTGACCTTTCTGTTCTCAGTCATTGACAGGAGAGGAGTATCTGCTGCACAGAGGTGAGCCTTCTCAAATTTGTACTGGCAGTTGATCTTGCTAGGAACTAGACTTGAGCTCGTCTAATGCTTCTAACACCACCAGTTCTTGACAATAAAGATCCAACCATAATTATGATGATAATGATTATTATTATTATTATATAGAAGAGTTCTAAATAAATCTTTTTATACTGCTGTGATGTCTCAAAAGCTGGTCTTCACTAGTGCTCCTCCCTTCTTCCTCCATGTGTGTTATTTGCTTCACTTGCTGCCAGGAGCATCAGATGCAGCCTTGAATGAAGGCCAGCATTTGCATAGCTCTCATCAGGTTTGAAAGGGATGCCATGACAAGTTTCCTTTCTGCACAGCTTGGAACAAAATGAAATATATCCATGTGTAGAACACAACTGCAGTAAATGGCAAAACCTGGGAGTTAGAATAGCACATCAGAACATTTTATCATCCCGTTTCTGTGGGGCTGAAGGAAAACTTACAACCAAAAAGAGTGTTAATTTCCTCACATGTTTTTGGTTGTTTTTTGGTTTTTTTCAAGTGGGTGGAGGTGAGCTAAAAGGAAAATGTCTATTGTGCTTTTTGGACAATGGAAGTAACATGACCCCAAGTCTGGTAGTTATGTAAGTGGTGAACTGCACAGTTAAAGGGAATTTTCTTTAATGGAATACCATACATATCAAGTAATTTATTATAAAAGGAAAAAACCACAAAAACTAGATCAATAAAAAACAATTGTACATAATTTTACAAGAAGAAAAAAATAATATAAGAATGAGGCTTTGCTTTTTATTGTTTCTAAGATGACTCTGCAATTTTTTTAAAGGAATAAAATGCAAAATTGATCTTTAGAGAAGCCTATCTGACTTGCTTTAAGCAGTAGCACCACCACATGTCAGGAAGCAGCCAGAGGTCCAAAACACAGTACTAACTCTTAATTTTGCGATTAGAAAAAACTCAGTGAAACCTTCTTTATGGAAAATATTCAGTAGGTTTTGTTAATTCTATAGAAGTAGGATATTAGTCACAGTTTGCAAGTCAGATTAATTTTCTGGCCAAATATTCTTCCTACAGTTCTTCCATCTTTGCTCAGTTTTAGGGCATTCCTTATGCTTTGCCTAAATTGTTCTCCCTGACTGCTGCATTGCCCCCTCTCCAGAATTCACACTTTATTGCTTGTTTGCCACAGCCCTTGCTATGTTGTCCATTAGTTTTATCATTGCATTTTTGGGATGCTCTGGTAGAAGTAGTAAGGTGAAAATCTAGCAGAAAAAATATCACCCTCTTGCTGTTGCCCTGAGAACTACTTTACCCTTTAAATACCACATGTGTAAGAATTAAGTCTGGGGTTCTCATGTTCTCTTACATACAGTCACACTGAGAAATCAAAAGAGCACTTGAGCACTTTTTGCTCTGAATTCTCTAACTCTCTTGTGCTGTGTAGTCAGCGCCATGGAGAGCTGACCTACAGCACTGCATTAGAGGATCAAGAATAATAGTGGTACAGAGGAGTGCATATGACTTTCTGCTTTGAAGAAACTGAGAGAAGCATCTTGCAAAGGATACTCATTCTTAAAATATGTAGAATTTTAATTAAAACGTGGTTTAAGCATTAATTAAAGTGCACCAATTGTTACTGAGTTGTGACTGCCAGTCTCACCTCAGTGCCTGTAAAATTATGGAGAAAATAACTGGGAGTTCTTGAAAAACATTTAAAGGACAACTTAGTCATTGGTCACAGCCAACATGGGTTCAGAAGAGGAAGGTCCTGTCTACCCAATCTGATTTCCATTTATGACAAGGTCACCCAGCTGGTTGATCACAGGAAACCAGCTGATGTTACTTTTTGGATTTCAGTAAGGCTTTTGATACTGTGTCTCACAGTATCTTGCTGGACAAAATGTCCAGCATACAACTAGACAAAGCGATAACATGTTGGGTTGATGGGTTGGGCCTAGAGGGTAGTAGTAATTGGGGTTACATCTGGCTGACAGCCAGTCACTAGTGGGATACCCCAGGGTTCCACTTTAGGTCCAGTTCTTTTTAATGTTTTTCTAAATGATCTAAATTCAGGACTAGAGGGTGTCTTCAGTAAATTTGCAGACAGCACCAAACTGTGAGAAGCTTTTGATTCTTTTGAGGATGGAGAAGCCTTGGAAAGAGACCTGGACATATCAGAGAGCTGGACAATCACCAACACCATGAAGTTTAACAAGAGCAAGTGCTGGTTTCTGCACCTGAGAAGGGGCAACCCTGGCTTCACATCCAGACTGGGGAATCAGATGCTGGAGGCCAGACATGCTGAGAGGGATTTGGGGGTCTTGGCAAGTTAAACATGAGACAGCAGTGTGCCCAAGCAGCCAGGAGGGCCAGCAGTATCCTGGGGTGCATCAAGCACAGCCTTGCCAGGGAGGTGATTGTCCCACTCTACGCTGCACTGGTGCAGCTTCACCTTAAGTACCCTGTGCAGTTTTGGACACCAGAGTACAAGAGGGACACAGAACTGGCTTTGTGCCCAGAGGGGGGCAACAAAGACAGTGAAGGGTCTGGAGGAAAAGTCTCTTGAGGAGAGGCTCAAGTCCCCTGATTTATACAACCTGGCAAAAAGGAGACCAAGAGGAGACTTCATCATGGTCTGTGGCTTCCTGAAAAGAGGGAGCAAAGGGGCAGGTGCTGATCTCCTCTCTTTGATAACCAGTGATAGAACCCAAGGGAACGGCATGAAGTTGTGACAGTGGAGGTGTAGGTTGGCTTTTAGGAAGAGGTTCATTACTGAAAGTGTGTTTGGGCACTGGAACAGGCTCCCCAGGGAAGTGGTAACAGCACCCAGCTTGGCTGAGTTCAAGAAGCATTTGGACAATGCACTCAGTCACATGCTCTGACCTGGCTGGCCCTGTGTTGAGCCAGGAGCTGGACTTGATGATCCTTATAGGTCCCTTCCAACTCAGGGTATTCTATGATTCTATGAATTCTCAGTCTCAGTGTTGTGTTTAAGCCAGGTAAAGAATAACCACTGAAGATCAGTTATCTGGACAAGGCCATTTATCCTCTAAATCCAGTATTTTAAAGAAAACTCATATCAATATAATCTGCTTGTGAAAGAGTCAACGTAAGCTCACATCACAGCATATTACATTTTTCTACATGGTCCCACACAGACAGTTTCCTAAAAAAAAATCTTTCTTACAAATGACTGTCATGGTGGTAACTTTCATTGTTTTGGAGACTCTGTGGTAAAAATTTGCATAATTATGCTATTATGTTTTGCAAGTTGACATATGGACAGCATTAAAGCATTCTGGTAAGACAATGCTCTCGTTCATAGCTTGTTTCTCTCTGGGGAAGAAGCTACAGACAGCTGTCTTGGCAAGTCCTTAGCTGTCTAAAGGTGTTTTCTGGCTTCCTCTGTCTTTGTTTATATATTTCTTTTTAAGACAGAAGTTGCTGGTTTTAAGTAGCTAAATAGCCTTGCAATGAAAAAAGTGTCTTTGTCATTTGATACATCATTTATTTCATGCCACTGCCAAGTAGATAATGCAAAGTCTGCTTGACACAGGCTGAAAATAAGCTGTTCCCTAAATGGGGTTGCCAGATAATCTTGCAAGCCAGCTCTTCAAATTTAAGATTTTGAAAGACATCGAGCATTTGAATTTTCCTGAGAAGCAGAGCTCTTCATTGTCTTCTGCAGCAGGTATCAGTAGTTGTGGGCTCTGCTGACTCTGCATTCTTGCATGCTGTCCAGTGTCTGATGTGGCCAGGCAGCTGACTGATGCCAGCTGTGACAAGCCACATGCTATTGGTATCTCTCATATTAGAAGTCCAGCATTCTGAACAGGCAGGATAAAGTTATATGATCATGAGTAGTGAAAAGCTAATGAGTTACCTGACTCACTGTTTAGATTATAGCTGTTGCTAGTAATGCAGATGAACCTCTGGAATACTTTTCTGGTTATTTCTAAGGAAAATTTCAGAAATATATTTACTTAATCATCCTGCCTCCTATTGTCTCAAAGATTTTCAGAAGAATGCTGCCACTTGTTATTCGTATTCTTTCTTTGTATTGAGGTAGTTTCTAATACATCTACCTAGGAAAAACAGACAACTTCCTTGGTATGTAAATTCCACAGGGCAAACCTTGGACTAAAATACTTGTTCCCTTCTCTACAAACTTAGTTTTTCTTCAAATTGTCATGAACACAGCAGCAAGTTTAAACTAGGCATCTTAAATAGGGACATCAGATGTGTTTCTGTCTTCTCAGAGTAACATCTTGTCAACAAGCTTTTGAGAGTAATCAGCTCTTTCCTAATTTTATTGCATGCAAAGAGGAAAAGATTTCATATTATTTTCTAAAAAAAGAAGAGGCAATGACATAAGCACTTCTCTTATGCATTTTCTCAGAAAGGAGATCTTAATGAGGTGGTTTGTTTTCTTTTGTTGTCACGCAAGCAGTTTGGGTAAAGCTTTGACATACCTATCTCTACAATCTGATCAAGTTTAAAATTCATGGATATTTAAGTCAGCAGTGTTTCTAAATCATAGAATGGTTAGGGTTGGAAGGGACCTTTAAGGATTATTAAGTTCCAACCCCCCCGCCATAGGCAGGGACACTAGACCAGGCTGCTCAATGCCTCATCCAACCTGGCCTTGAACATCTCCAGGGAGCAGGCATCTACCGCCTCTCTGGACAATGTGTCCCAGTGATCTATCACCCTAATATTGAATAACGTTTTCTTATTATCCAACCTAAATTTATCCCCTTCCTATTTAAAACCATTCCCCCTCATTCTGTCACTATGTACCCTTCTAAAAAGTCACTCCTCAGCTTTCTTGTAGGCCCCTTCAGGTACTGGAAGGCCACTGTAAGATCTTCCCAGAGCCTTCTTTCCTCCAGGCTGAACCAGCCCAACTCTCTCACATCTTCATAGGAGAGGTGCTTCCGCTCTCCAGTCATCTTCGTGGCTCTCCTCTCCAACAGTTCCATGTCCTTCCTATGTTGGGAACTCCAGAAATGGACCCAGCACTCCAGGTGGGGTCTCACAAGAGCAGAGTAAAGGGGCAGAATCGCTTCCCTTGACCTGGTGGCCACACTTGTTTAGATGCAGCCCAGGATACAATTGGCCTTCTGGGCTGTGAGCACACACTGTCGGCTCATGTCAAGCTTCTCATCCACCAGCACCCCTAAGTCATTTTCTGCAGGGCTGCTCTCTATCACATCATCTCCCAGCCTGTATTGATGACAAGAATTTCCCCGAACCAGGTGCAGGACTTTGCACTTGTCAAAAATCAACAGTTTATATTGTTTTTATATTGTTTTGAGTAATATATGCATAAAATATATGCATAAAAACATACTTGGAAAAACTGAAAATTGCCCTTTTCTTTAGAAAAGATGTCAGTGATCTTGATTCAGAAATCACTTCCAAAGTTCACTTTGTTGCATAAAGGTAAGTTTGTTATGTGGAGAGACTTGCTGAAAGGTAAGAAGATCCCTTACTGTCAGCTATGTCAGCCCTACCTTGTGCTGCCTGATGTCCCTCAGTGAGCTGAGCTGCAGATCCTGCTTGAGCCTCCCACTTCACCCACACCTTCTGCCCCTCTGACCAGATTGGATGATGTCAGAGAGAAGCCACATGCAGCCCTCCTTTACCAGGTGAACAAAGAACTTCACCAGGCAGGTTCCAAATAACCAGTTACTTGTGCAACCCAACCCAACTTTCCTACAGAAATGGCCCATTGTTTCTTCTCGTTAAGGGCTGTAAAGGTGATTCACTACAGTGGGCCTCATGCAGTGGTCAGGATAAGGCAACATGAGAGCTGAAAAACGTGGAAAAAAATGTGGAATCAAAAGAATGAGTAAGAAAAGGAGGGGAAAGAGGGAGCAACACAGTAAGAACTGTCATAATGAAGCATCTAACACATAATCCTTTGAGAACTTAAACAATTAGTAAAGCTGTGAATAACAGTGGGGGTGAACAGAGGGAGTGTGTGGTCTTTCAGCACTGAGGTCAGTGCTCTCATTGAAAACCATTTTTACTTAAAGGTTGGTTGATCCTCTGCTGTTAGAGGAGGGAGATACAAGTGGAGCGAACAGGCTGTGCCCAACCTTTGTGCACAAGAAAGGAGAGAGGGGAAACAGATGTATACTACAGTAAGGTTGTACTCTGAGACTTTCACAGGAAATTTTTTGTGTTCTCTGTGCTGTAAATGTAGCTTTGAATCTGCTGAGGAGAGATGTGATCCAGCATGACAATGAAATAGAAAAAAAAAAAAAGGCAAGGACCTTCATGCCATAAGTATATTAAAAAATTAAAACCCACAAGCCAGAAAACGCAAAATAAACATCATACTTCCATGGACCAGTTACCAGGGATGGGGAACTGTGACAGCAGAGGAACAGTTTCTTATTAGAGGTTTCTGTTTCATCCCTTCTGCTTTTTACCCAAGCATGGACTTTGATTTCAGATGGGCATTTTATGTGTTTCTGTGTTGCCTCTGGTAACTTTCCTCCTCCAAATGTACAACTCAGTAATAAGGTTATTGATACAATAAACTCTCACAATAGAGGACTGTGCACAGCAGCAAGTCTGATCTGGGGTGTTCTGTGAAATTTTGTTTTAATAATTGTTATAACAGCTCACAGTGACGGTTCTGAGTGCCAAAGAAAGATAAGGAAAGTTGTGTGAGCTCAGTTTGTGATTGATCTTTTTCCGGAAGCACGCTCTAGTTTACTTCTGTTTCTTGTAAGAGGAAAAGATTGCTTTTGTTGGAAAATTAAATTATCTTTCTCAGCTGTTTGTTTAGTCATTTCTCCTTCACCTTATGAAGCAGTGCAGCTGTTTCAAGCATTCCAGATCTCCTTATCTTGGGTAATGATTTACTTATTTTTAGAATTTGGCAGTGAAGGCCAAATAGTGCTCAACTATAGCATAAATTTTAGTAGAACCTTCCAGCACAGCATCCAGTAAGAAGTACAGTGCTGTCAGCTGATCTTTAGTCATGCATTTGATTTCTTTCTGATAGTCATTCAATGACTGTGTGGTAGAAAATGGATTTGAACTTGGTACTTTAGGTTGTGAGATTACAATAAAATAGGGTATTCTACTACAGGTACACAGCTGATTTCCATCGGTTACTAGGTGAGTCATCAGCCACTTTTGCTGCCTTTTTTCAATCTAGTCCTTGAAAAGATCTCTGCAGAAATATTAATTGCAACATACATGTCAGAACTATTGATCCAAGGTCTTGGAAATAAAATTAAAACTAACAGCTGGTAGATTACTTCTGTGGCTTTAATTTATCTTACAAAAAGTCATTACAATTGGCACTATATTGGGGGTTGGACTAGATGATTTTTCGAGGTCCCTTCCAACTCCTAATGTTCTGTGATTCTGTGATCCTTTCTTTGATGAAGCTAATAACCTTTACAATAATCCTTTCGTTTATGATTTCTCAAAGAAATCAAAATTCCAAGAATAAGAATATTTCTCTCCTATTCTTGAAAAAAAAGAATGCAGGGATTATACTTTGTATTGGTGTAGATTGTTATCCTCATGGTTTGGGGGTGATCAAGTACCAGAGAACCTATCACAGGTTATGATGTTTCTATGTGTCTTCGAGGTGCCAAAATGCTCTCTGTTAAATACTGAGTCTGCATTGATGCAGTGGTTCGGTGCTTTCTATAGTGTACACAGTAAGTACACAATGCCACCGTTTTAATGGCGATAGTTTTATAATGATCTTATAGTATCATTTATGTGTAGCCATGGAGTAACAATGAAGGTGTTATTTGGGATGGCATGTAGCCATTGCATTTTACAGAGTTGCTTAAATTTGTCTTTGTCAAAGTTTAACACTGTTAAATTGCTTCAAGCAAAAGCCATGCCAACTGACTCAGACCATTGCAAGAGACATCACCTAGACCTACTAGATTTGGAAAAGAATCCTCATTCTTTTTTTTTTTGTCCTTCACTAGCCTTTGGAGGTGGGCTTTAATTTTCTTTACAGAGTGTTACGGGTTTGCCTGGTAGCATGGCTGCAGGGGTGGTTTCTATGAGAAGCTGCTAGAGGCATCTCTCATGTCCAGTAGAGCCAGTGCCAGCTGGCTCCAAGATGGACCTGGTGCTGAAGAAGGCTGAGACCATCAGCATATCTGAGGTAACAGAATAAGGAAGGGGGAAAAGTTACTGTGCAACAGCAACAACAGCCAGGGAGAGGAGTGAGAATATTTGAGAGAAGCCATTCTGCAGGCACCAAGGTTGGTGAAGCAGCAGGGGGAGGAGGTGCCACAGGTGCCAGAGCAGCAAAGCTGCTCCAGGGTGAGTCTCTCTCTCCATAGGTCCTGCTAGGAACCTGCTCCAGGGTGGGTTTCTCTCTCCATAGGTCCTGCTGTGAACCTGCTCCAGGGTGATCTTCCCATGGGGTCACAGCCTTATTCAGATATCCACCTACTTCCAGCATGGGTTCCTCCATGGGGTGCAGGTAGATATGTGCTCCACCATTATTCTCCATGGACTTCAAGGGCGCAGCTTGCCTCACCATGGTCTTCTCCAGAGGCTGAAGGGAAATCTCTGCTCCAGCAGTTTCACGTCTAGTGAAAATGCTCAAACTGAAGCTTCCTTGCAAGGATATGACAAACTTACCCCAAAGAAAATTCCCAAAGTCCTCTATTTTTGCATAAAGCATGTGGAGGGCATCCAGGACATTTTAGTGTAATACATCTGGGATGACTGTGTGTTCTTTGCTTATTATGTGCCTAATATTCTCCATATATTGTTTGCACTTTGTGATCTGCAAATAAACTTATTTACTTGTCAAATATTTCAGCCTTCCAGAATGGCAATCATTGGGAAAGTAAGTAGCTATTATAGTGTTTTGACCCACAGATGACAATATTTCTTCAAGCTGAGCAGGCAGAGACAAGCCACAGGCTCTTTTTTTTCTCTATAGACTTAGGTGAGCAGATTTGCATTATTGTTACACTCTTAGATATTTTAATTTTCAAACCAATGCACTTGAAAGCTTAAATAACCTTTTTGTCATGGTGGGAAATTGACTTAGGTGGCAGGGTGACTTATAATTTAAGCAAAGTTCAAATCGTATTGGCAGGCAAGTCTGCTTAAGCGTAACCATCTGTGACAAAAAAACTTGGCAGTCACTGCAACCTAAGGCAACAAACCTGGTACAAAATATAATCACCTTAAGCGGTACTTTTGTGCTGTTTTTCTCAAGTGTCACCAAAGTGTATAAAAGTTGCAATATAAGATTATAGGCCATTTATGCAGCTCTTTTATAAGTGACCCTTAATCTTTTAACAGATCATTTACACAGAATTGCTGCTGAAGTAAATCTTTCTCTGCCTAATTAGTGGACAGATTCACACTCCTGTTGGGACCTGATCCAGCTCTCAGATACCAGCACAGGGAGACTCCAAGTAAGTGGACAAGCTGAAGCAGGCCATTATTTATCAGCTACACTGTTAGCATGAGTTCTTTATGGAAAGATTGATCATTGGCCCTGTAGCACAGGTGGTAATACATAAAATGCCACTGAGTCTTGTTGTAGATGAGGTACAGGTACAAGGGCTCTGCTGAAACATACTTCCAGGGTGTGAAATGCAGCTTATCTGAGTAAAAATAATGGAATTTCAAAACCCAGCTGACTAGCACAGAATGGTCCTGGGTTTTCTCAGAGGTCAGCCTATGTCAGATAGATTCAGGCCTGGCGCACAAAACAAGTTAACTGGGTTCGCCTTGTATTGTAGCCTGTGGCAGGGAGGTGCTGGTGCCTCAGCTTCTGTAAGAGCTTTGAGCAAGTCTGTTGGAAGACTTATCTCTAGTCCTCTTAAGCTCATGACACTGATGAATTGCAAGTTTTGGCACACTGCTCCCTGGTTGATGCTCCTTGCATGACAAGACTTGTTTTTTATTTTGATCTGGTCTGTCATTTTTATCAGGTTTAAACTTACTGCTTTTTAGGCTTACATTTTCTTGTATCCTTTGTAGCTATGTAGTCCAAAAGTAGATTTTTCAGAAGTGCTTAACCTTGACCTTGTTTCTGTCTTCTCAAGTTAATAGTGTTTGGCTAGCAGAGTGCTCTTTCCATGCCCGTTGCTTGTAATCTGCTTGTTTGCTGCAGGGTGAGGTGCAGATTGTACCTGTCATGCACACAGCTGGATGTCATAAATGATTCACACCTATTTTCAAACAAGTGCACTTTTCATAAAACCCCTTGTAGTAGGTGTTTTATAAACTCAGCAAGCCGATGAGCCCAGCAACGTAAATAGGGGAGGAGGACCAAGGGTCTGCTGTGTGTTTTGGATGATGACCTTACCTATCCTTGAAACAAAATTTAATCACAGAATCGGCTGCTTCAGCTCAAATTCCTGAAACTGGGCCACAAACTTGTGGCTTTCCTCTTTTCTGTCTGGGGCTTGCCAGATCACGAGTAATTATTGCTCTGTGCCTTTATTTTTATATCTTGCTGAGCTTGACTAAGGGCTCTTTTAAGGAATTCTCTTGCTTTAGATATCTATATGAAAATGTTTGAGATCACAATAATGATTTTCTTTACAGCACTGTTAGCATTTCTTATGTCTTTTTCTAATCGTGATAACTGAATAATAATAATAATAAAGTGTCTGTTTCTGCTAGGCAAGGTTTTCTGATTTGAGCTATAAACAATTTTTTCAGACACTACAGATGTTTGGGCAAATTCGTTACCTGTCCATGTGTTCGTGTGAATTTTGTAAACATTTAAGATTAAATAGATATCTAAAGTCAACTGCTGAGCCCCAGAGAAAGCAGCATACATAAAGCCTGAAAGGTATACTTGGTAGGGGAAGAGATATCAAAGCATGAGTAACATCTTGTAAAATGCTGAGCACGAAGTTAAGAGGAATAAAGAGATACGCTAAAGAGTGCTGGCTTGAAGAAAGTGAATGTTGAACAGTTGTGGTATTAACATAGTGAAATCTTTAGCTGCTGCCCTGAGGAGTTGCTTTTCATTGCTTGAAGTCTCAATGTGGCTGCCTGTTAAGTAGTGTCAAGAAATGAGTCGCTGCAGGTTTCCTGTTTTGAATTGGAAAGCACCCTGGATCAGAAAGGATTGCAGGGACCTAAGCCTTTTGGCTTCTCCAGCGAAAAGCAAGCTAACTGGTGTCTTCTAAATGACCTCTGAAAGTCACTTGTAATTCTTCAGTGCTCAGGCTGGAGAGCCTGTGGGACGCAGTGCTTCTGCAATGCCACGGCAGCACGTGCTGCTTCGTGACTAGTCTCCTGTTACAGTGATCATCCAGTGCCACCCTCGCTGTAGACCCTAGGTAAATACTAAAATCATTTTTGAAGGACCAAAAAACATCATTCCTTCTGAAAATAAACTGTTTGTTCTTTTGTTCTAAATGTGAGATTTAGTGACAATATTCACTTTTCCCATCATTTTCAGAGTCTCATCTCCTTCTAGAATTACATTAATTTCATTTGTATGTCCCTTCTTTGTTCAATCTCTTTTAAATATTAAGACCGTTATCTTGGTTCTCATTTATATTTAATGGACTTCTCTGTGATTTGTTCTATTTTAAGTACCGATTGCCAGTTCTCTTTGTTAATGCATCATATTTGCTCTTCCTCATTTCTCCTATGAAATCAGGATCTCTTCAGATCTTATAATGTGCTGTCACACTTTTACATTGGTTACAAATTGAGAAAGTGATATTGGAATGAGTCTAATCAACTCCATATACTACCTCTCTCACCTGAGAGTTCACTTGGTTCAGTTTACCTGCTCCTTTTGTTCCCTCCAGCAATGTGTGCTACTTGAAAATCTTTTTTTTTTTTTTAGTTGTAGGAGGCATCTGCAAGGCAAAGAGAGATTGGTCCGATTTGATTTTTGATACTGTTGCCTTTCATTCATAAATCGTTTCCATAACTTTTTCAGTAGTGGAAATGTCAGAGAGAGTTGTGTTTGTTGTTTATGCCAGCTAAAACCTCTCTGCTCTCTTCACAAAGTACATCAGTTCAGAAGAGTTCATGCTGAATGCTGTTGTTATCCCTGTTCAACCATCCTGATATAGATGGCTGCTTTCCCTGTTTTTATAGCTCTCTCTCCTCATTCACTGATTGTGTAACCGCTTTTCATCTTTGATTCTTATTTATGCTATAAATTTCAAATTTATAACTCTTGTCTCTCTGTGTTGATGGAAACTGCCGCCTTCTTCCACTCTTGGCTATTTCAAGATTGGCTCCTTATCAGCTGCCTTCCTCCCATAACTGCCCTTCCTGCTGGCCTGGGACCCCAGTCTGCATTTTAGACTTTGTCAAGAAAATTCTTTTACACGGACAAGAGGGAAGCAAAACAAAATGTATGCAAAACAAAGATGAACACACTTCTTGTCTACCTTTCAGGGAGTCTAACGCCATATTCCTTACCCACTGATATAAATGTTTTCTTTCTAGCTATCATCTCTCCAGTACTCAAGTTGTTTAATTACAGCAGGCAAACATAGGCATATGTTCAAGTTGCAGTTATTGACACCGTCCTGATGATATCTTTGTCTCTAAATTGGAGAGACGTGGATTTGACAGATGGATCACTCAGTGCTTAAGGAATTGGCTAAACTCAAAGAGTTGTGGTTCGTGACTCAGTGTTCAAATGGAAACCAGGGATGAGTGTAGCTCCTCTGGGGTCAGAACTGGGACCAGCACTTTTTAAGATCTTTGTTGGAGAAATGGACAGGGGGATCAAGCGCACCCTCAGCAAGTTTTCCAACAACACCAAGCTGTGTGATGAGGTTGACATGCTGGAGGGAAGTGAGGCCACCCAGAGGGACCCTGACAGACTTGAGGGGTGAGCCTGTGCAAACTGCATGAAGTTCTGTAAGGCAAGGTCCTGCACATGGGTTAGGCCAGTCCCAAGCACAACTACAGGCTGGGTGGAGAATAGATTGAGAGCAGCCCTGGGGAGAACATGGGAATACTGATCCATATAAAGCTCAGCATGAGCTGGCAGTAAGTGCTTGCAGTCCAGAAAGCAAACCATATCCTGGGCAGCATCAACACCAGTGTGACCAGCAGGTCAAGGGAGATGATCCTGCCCCTCTGCTTTGCTCTTGTGAGACCCCAACTGGAATGCTGCATCCAGCCCTGGGGTAGCCAGTACAAGAAAGACGTAGAGCTGCTGGAGAGAGTCCAGAGAGGGACATGGAGATGACCAGAGGGCTGGAGCACCTCTCCTTGTTAAGTCTGGAAAAGAGAAGGGTCCAGGAAGACCTTCTATCAGAGCTTCCAGTACCTGAAGAGAGCCTCCAGAAATCTGGAGACAGACTGTTTACAAGGGAATGTAGTGATAAAACAAGGGGTGATTGCCTTAAACTGGAGGAGAGTAGATTTAGATTAGATATAAGGAAAAAATTCTTCCCTATCAGGGTGATGAGGCCCTAGCACACATTGCCCAGAGAAGCTGTGTCTGGCCCCTCCTGGCAGTGTTCAAGGCCAGACTGGATGGGGCTTTGGGCAACTTGGGCTAGTGGACAGTGTCCCTACCATTGCAGGGGGGTTGGAACTGGGCAATCTTTAAGGTGGCTTCCAACCCAAACAATTCTATGATTCTAAGATTATCACCAATGTCATTTCTCATTAGGTTTATGCTCCATTCAGGTTCTATTTTTTAATTATAATTTTGTTTTGACGTTCCAGGTTCTGCATATTTCATGTTATGCTGTTGCCAGTGCTCTGTGGGTGCTTGGACTCTGGTAATTCTCTGGACTAAATGACCCATCATTTGCCTAGTATACATGTCATGTTGAAAACTCCCTTGCTTCAGGTGGCATATTTAGATTAGTCTCAGAGAGCACCGCTTTAGCTCATTTTAATAATCTTTTGGGTAGCATGAAAGATTTATGCTCTCCATACTCTTCATGTTCATCTGTTTTGCCACATTCCTTTGTACTTTTCTTAGAAAGTGTGAAACACTAGTTATTGATTAAGAAGTTTCACTTCAACATTTTTCAGTTATTTCTCCCCAGTGGCCCCAATGTGTGGGAAATACTTGGTCAATTTGCTGTTATCTTAAAGGTCTCTGCGATATCTAGAATTTCTGGCTCTGAGCTACTCTTTGTATCCCTGAGGCATTTATATAAGACCAACATTCACCAAAATAGTGTATTTGACTTACTGCCATGAGGTTAAAGAGTAGAGTCTATTTGCTAAAAAATCAGCTACATGATTATATTTCTTTACAAGATTTTAACCTCCCAAATATTCCTCCAGTTTAGAGTGAACTTCACTTTGACCAACATTTTCTTCTAGTTTTTTGTCACACACCAAAAATGTCACTAAAATGCTTGTTCGGTTCATGGTCCTTGAGTAGTCAGAAGATCTGTTGCTTCACTAAAACCACCAGAGTGGCAGCATCCTTCTGAAGGAAAGGTTGTGAACTTGGCTTTCATGCCAGCCAATGACTGCACGTAAATGCAGAAATGAACCTGTTACAAATCATGTGAGTTTCAAAAACTGGCTGCTGCTTTTAACAGGGCAAGTTGATTATCTCTTTAGTGTGGCTTACTGTATCTGATGCTTCCTGATCAATAACAGGAGTGTGAGTGGTGATCAGATGGCTGTGTCAAAACAACCACCAAAAAAAATCTGGGATCTGCATAGATCCTCAGTTGCTGCAGTTCGTTTACAGTGACTAATTATACCCCATCCGATCCTTTCTTCTTGGTTCAGTAGGTGGAGCTGTAACATCTGTTTCACTTTTCCCTTGGCCAAGATATACCATTGCGGATGCAGGGACAAGTATATCATTGGGTTCCCAGCACTGCACACATTTAGCTATTTTATATGAGTTGGCATTCTGCATCATTTTGAAATTGTGCATATAAAGGACCCTCAAGTTCTGTGTTCAATCTGCTGGCTGGAAAAAGCAGTCAGTCCCTGTTTCTAATATTTCGTCTTCAGGTCTTGGATGGCTGATTTCAACTGTTCAAAAGAACACTAAACACATTTAGGTTCCATTTTAAAATTTTAAATTTTGAGAAAAAATGTCTAATTTAGTACATTTTGCTTATATTGCTAGTTTCCAGTTTGAAACAGACTCTTTGAAACAATAAAGAATTCATGAAATTATCTCATTGTTTTCAGTTTTAGAACCATATCAAATCCACTGGCGAGTGTTACTTTTCAGGTTGATGAGTAGTTCATACTTTATAGTGTCAAGGAAAGCTTTTTAAATTTAAATGGACATTTCTGATAATTTTTACAAAATTGCTCTTAAAAATTCTGTGCTAGTGAAAAAAAAAGAGAACCCAGTAATGAGACTAATTCACTCTTCAAATGTTACAGCATTATTTGAGCATTGTCCCATCATCTCAAATAATTCTAAATTCGAAGAACCATTTCCCATTTCAATTTTCTCTGGGAAGCTTTCTGTAAAAGCAATGAGAGTATCCAAATTAATTTTAAAGATCACAAAATTGCTATCTCTTTTTAGAGGAAGAGCTGTCTTGTACTGATCTCCTGTATTCAAAATTATCTTAATGATATCTTCTTTCATCTTAGTGTTCTCCCTTGAGCAGTTTGAGTGCTTTCTGGTTCTCTTTGGTTGCAGCTAAATATTTTAAGCAGGCGTCAGAAACATTGCAAATTTTTGGCTTGTCTCATTTTAGTTTCAAGAGCTTCTTTGATGGGGGCTGCTAACATCTTTTCACAGCACACAGTACAAACCAGCAGTTCCCAACCTTTTCCCTTACTGTTTACTTCTCATGGGAGTTTCTAATGACCATGACTTTCTCCTGCTCTGACACTTTGCTGTCACTGCCTGTGCACTCCCTTGTCCCTAGATGCACAGCCAGCATCCTGCAATGAGTGTCTCCAGAACTGATCCTTCATCCTTGCCCGGTCCCCTGGGCACACTGTGCTTTCTAGAGGCAGAAGGGATTTAAACGGACAGGTCAGAGGGATGGAGAAAAGAGGATCGATGTGCAGCATTAGTGTCTCTCTTGGCTAGCCCGTGTTGCCACCTTCCACAATTAATATGCCCAGCAGATCTCACCAGTTTGTGTCCTACCCAGCAGTTTACTTTATATGTTGATGAGTCTCTTGACTAAGGTGTGTATCAGCTAAAAAACCCTACTATAAGCAAGGATGAGAAAAGAGACAGCCTTTTATAAACCACCTGCATTTTTCTTGTTAGCTATTGTACAAGCTTTTCCACTGTCTCTAACAATTCGCAATTGTATACTCATTTTCAGCTTGAAATACAGCTGACCCATTTGGAAAATGTTATTGTCAACACTGGTGTTATCCAGGAGACTTTATTTGTCTAATCAGTTGAGTTGTCAGGCTGAGTTAGCAAGTCCATTTGTATGAATCAAAGAGCAGCCTGTGGCTGCGGTGTTTTGTGTGTGATATTTGTTAGGTGCGCATGCTGGATCACTCAGATGCACATAGTATGATTTCTTTGCTATAGTCTCATGCAATTCAAAACCAAGTAAGTCATCCTTTTGAAAACAGTACTGCAAAGATGAGAAGAAACTTGTGGATTCTACACTGGGTTTTGGTGGCAGATCTTTCTTTGAGAAACTTATTTAACATTATAGCTAGCAGGTGCTGTGCACTGTAGAGCCAGGCATTATTGCTTTGTCAGAAGGTAAATTAATCAAAACAGCAGTAATCTATTACACAGCCCTTAATGTATTAAGAAATAGTGTATGTGTTTATAACTGTCTTGAGGGGTGCATAAAATCCACCCTTGGAAGAAAAGGTTATAACGATTTTCTGTACTACTTCATAGCATGTATCCCTTCATCTCTATCATCATTTAAAAAAGGCTGCAGTAAATAGTTAAAAGTCAAAAAAGCAGCTGAAGATTATTGGTATGCAGAATAAGTCTGTGGGCACTGTTTTGCTGCATTGTGTGAATATTGTCTTGCTGTTTAGGATGTGCTTGTGTTTTAGCAAGGTTAGCTGAGATTATTTGCCAATAAAAATCAGTAGTATTTTATTGCGTAACTTCATACTTTTTTAATAAACCTTCTCTGTACTTGCAGACTCTTAAGACTGTTAAAAATCAGCATCAATAATGATGAGTGATCACTATTTAGAGGTACCTAATTTTGAAGAAGATTTTTGCTTAGCAAGGTACACTGTAGTGATTGCTCCTGAGACTGGTAAGCTCCAGACGAGTAGAGTGGTTCAGGGTAAAGCATAAACAGCACAATATTTCCTAAATATATTGGTTTGTTAATACATACAGTTCTATATAACTTCAGTTTAAAAAAAAAAGCATATGCAAACTTTCTAATTTAATCAACTGATTTCTCCATGGCAATGGACCTGAATTTTAATAGCAGCAGTGAAAAACTGTTGTAAACAGAGGAAATTCTCCCTTCTGTGAAATAAAGTTTATTCCTTCCTTCTCTCTTTCCTCATTACTTTTCTCACGCTTTAAAAAGCAAACAAACAAAACCCTTTCTCCCAAATGCAAATGTACTAATTGTAAGCATATTATTCCTGCAGAATTATAGAAATAATTGAATTTCAAGTTTCCTAAAGGAGATAATTGTAAAGAAAATTTTCTAAAATGAGTTAAATTGTGTTTTAGTTATTCCCTGGCTGTCTGGAAGCTTGGGAATCCTGTCTCTGGGAGGCAGCCATCTTTTCCTCTGTACATCTTCAAGCCTGCCATCCCATCCTTCTGCACTCCTCGCTCATCTGGGTTGTGCCAGAAACACCCAGCACTTTGAGTTTGTTGAACACACATTTTCTGATCGTTGCAGGTTATGTTATTCTCTACTCTTCCTGCATCCCTAGGTCTGCATTTTCTTGCTCAGAATGGGCTGATTGTGAGCTGCCTGGCAACACAAGTGGATGTGCTGTTTAGCACAGTAAACCTCCGACAATTTTTCTTAGGGTTGCGTATATGCCTGAGGCTCTGAGGGCGAGGTCTCCCAGGTGATGACACCCCCGTGTCCCCCAGCCCCTGAGACACCCACAGCACCTGTAGCCACACTCATCCCCATGCAGCTCACACAGAAAAGGTACCTCCAGGCAGTTTAGCAAGCATTCTTTTTTGCTGTGAATGCCCGGAGGTGGAAAAGCACTCAGCTTCTCACAGATAGGAAACTAATGATTTTTAAATCTAACATGGCCAAGTTGTCATGGCAATTATCAAATGAATGTTCTTATTTCCTGTAAAGATGTGGTTTATAATACTCTAAGCTACACTTTAAGTGACTACTTTGTGCAGGCTGTCTAGGCGAACGAGCTGTAAAGGAAGCTAAGTGCCAATTAAAGCATTCAGAAGAACCTCCCTTGCATGAACTCAGCGAGGCACGATAGCGTGCATAATATCTCTTATACAAATTCTGAATCGCTGCCTTTCATTTTCAATATGCTGCAGCAACACCTGGTTTATAGGACCCAGGGTATTCCTGTGGAAAATCAACAATGGCATGCTTTTGGAAAACTACCCACTTTATTTTTAATGTAATTGTTCCAAACCATGTAAAGAACAAACTGGATGAATCGTTTTTCAAATTCATCCCGCTGGTAGCATTAAATGATAGAGACGATCAACAAAGCCATTTGCTGTTAATTACATATTTACTGTTACAAAGGAGGAAGTATTTGGTAGCTTTGGGATCAAAATCTATCACTCCTCCAGGATACGGTTTTAAGCAATCGGGCTGATTATACTTCCCCAAGTTTACATGCACTACATTTTTTTATTTCCTTATGCTTAAATCAGTTGCTTTGTGGGAGACAACAAATAAATGTTTTCTCTCATTTACTTCTTTCCACAGTCTCCAGTCTCTTTGCATGCACACAGACTCAAATTCTCCCTGTAGTTTCTCCAGGGCATCATAAGAGCAAGGATTCTTCCCTCTGGAAATATATACTTTGCTGAATGAATAAAAACACAGAAGTGGAGAACCAACAGTAGATACAGGTAGGTAAACCACTATTAGCCATTGAACTTAAAATACTTTTGTAAATTATTATTTTGACAGTGCTCATACTTTCTAGTATTTGGATGAAATTTGCTGGTTTTAACTATGTTCCACTGTTTATTTTCTTTTTACTTGTAAAAGCCATTTTCTCATCTTACAGGACTGTTTTTGCTTTTTATTTTGCCTCTGTGGAAAGTAAATCCCTTCAAGAGACTGGCATCAGGGTATCCTGCTGTTGCCTTCAGCTCCGTCTCCTCTACTGAACAGTGGGAGCAAAGGCTTACCAGCCTTTTCAACTTACTCAGGTTCGGTTTCCAGCATGCGAACATTCAGTAGAGGCACCAAGTCAGCTTTTAGATTAAGGTACAGCTTTGTAAGCAGCATGAGATGCGGACCATATTCTCTTTTACAGAAGAATGTAACTTGCTCTGATTTGCTGTTTTCACTTAATCCGTTAGGCAGTGAAACCAACCACGCAGCTGTTCGCTCACTCCCCCTGCTCCCAGCAGCATGAGGGAGAGAATAGGTTAAAAAACAAAGCTAAATATCATGGATTGGGATAAAGACAGCTTAATATGACAGAAAAGGAAGTTAACAACACTAATAGTAATAAGATAGAATATATCAACTAACTGATGCATGGCAGAATTGCTTGCCATCTTATTGGTCATTTGACCCTATCACTGCCTACAACTACCTGAAGGGAGGTTGTAGAGAGGTGGGTGATGGTCTCTTAAGCCAGGTGACAGGAGATAGGACAAGGGGAGATGGCACAAAGCTGCACCAGGGCAAGTTCAGATTAGATGTTAGGAAAAAATTTTTCACTGAAAGAATTGTGAGGGCCTGGAACAGGCTGCCCAGGGAGGGGGTTGAGTCACCTTCCCTGGATGTGTTTTTAAAAAAGGGTAGATCAGGTACTTAGGGATATGGTTTAGCATAGGACAGGAATGGTTGGACTTGATGATCTTAAAGGTCTTTTCCAACCTTGTAATTCTGTGGTTTGCAGACCACCAATGCCCAGCTAGTTCCTGAGCCACAATCCAATTCCCTGGCCAGCTTCCCCCAGATTATATACAGAGCATGACATCATATAGTATGGAGTACCCCTTTGGGCAATTTGGGTCAGCTGTCCTGGCCAAGTCCCCTCCCAGCTTCTTGTGTGCCCCTGCACTTGTTGGCAGGGCAGTGTGAGCTGAAAAGTCCTTGACCTCGTGTAAATACTGCTCAGCAACAGCTAAACTTCAGTGGTTCAGCTGCCAGTATTCAGAAGTTCCTGACTTTGGTATCAGAGAATATAGGTTTGTAATTATTTTTTTCCTTGGTTTTGCTATTACTTTGCTTCTGACCTTTAGAGACACTCAATCTCAATGATCAAACTATTTCCAAACACTGCTTGGCAATGCCCATTAAACTGGAAGTATGTTAAGTATTTAAAAAATAGAAATCAGCCTGTTAATTTTCATTATCTGGAAAATTAAGGAAGTCAAAGTAGTGCTATCATATGTTTGGAATAAATGCATAGAATAGAAGTCAGAGTGGTTACTTCATTTATAACAACAGCTATGTGATCAGAATGCATGAACATTTACAACCCACAAAGGAGTCACAATCTCCCTCTTGTAATTTTGTAGTTGTGGTTTATTTCTTTTTAAATAAGACCCAGCATTAAACTTTGTGTGTGCTTTTCCAGGAAACAGCAAATTTTGGTTCATAACAATGTTTACCAGCATTTGGAATATCTAAAATTTTATGCCAGGATGAACTCTATTGTGGGAGAGCCCAAAACCAGCTAACCTGATCTTGTTTTTTTCCAAGTCATCCTGCCTACAATGCTTTTACTCCCGATTACTCATTGCACGTGGGAGTTTTTGCCTGGGTAGATAAGAGCAGAGGTAAGATCTCTGTTACTCTTCCAGACTCTAAAGGCTCTTCTCTCATCTGCAATGTGTTTTCAGGTTCTTGTCTTATTCATTGCTCCAAGTGCTTTGGGTTCCAGCTGCTTTTCCTCAGGTTTGGAGCTGGTGTAGTATGTATGGTGAGTGTGCCTTTAGAAGTAATGAGGGCAACTCGTGATAAGCAGACTTTTACTGGGAATTAAACCCCTCGGTGGCATCCATGCAATGAAGTCTGGTCAAGCACTGGAAGGATGCAGCAATATGCAAATCTAGACCACTTGGCCCAGCCAAGCAGGATTTCTTTGGTTCTTATTTTTCATGACCCTTTTTCTTTCTGCATGTTATGGCTAATACTTTAAATATACTGGATAAAGTAGAAGGGGTGCACAGGGAGCAGGTCAAAAATGGTGCCAGAGGCAATTGCTGGAGATTTTTTGCATGCCAAGCATAAATGATAACCAGATAACTGATTCACTTGCTGTGCAGCTGTCACTGACTGGGAATATACATAGGAACAAAGATCGGTAAACACCCTGACACCTCTTAAGAGGCATATTTTGTGCAGATGGACATTAGCAATTCAAAAGCTAAACTGGGATCTAAGCAATGTCATTGGCTGGTCAGGCAGTTTATTTTTTACCTAAGCAGTGTTTAATTTAAGAAGCAGAAGAACTGGGTTAAGCAAGCACAAACCTAAATGGGCAGTTGGCTGCTGAGTGATGTTGAAGCTGAGTCATCCTAAAGGGTAGCCCATTTCTACCCTAACTCAAGACAAGTCCAGAATGAGATAAAGAACCCCTCCTCCCCAGTGGTGCTTTAGTAGCAGTGAACTCAAATAATTTCTGTTCCACTAGCAAGGAAAGAAAAAAGTAAAGGTAAATACAAAAATATGTAAATTTTAAATAAAATATCCCCATATATGCATGCAAATTAGGTGAGACCCTTGGTATGTCCAAGCTACAGCAATGTTTTAAAAACTATAATTGTTTTTTGTGGAATTTCTTTATTCCAGTGTGTATTACAAATATATGCAGTGTGAATAAAACCTGAGCTTTCTCATAACAACTCAGGACTGAAAGTAATAAACAATTTGAGTATGGCTTTCTTATAAATAAAACATGCTACTCTGTTTTGTTTAGGGTCTTTAAGTCCTCAGTTCAATGCTGGTGGCTGGAATAATTAGGTTCTGTTTTGAAGGTAGCGATTTTTTTCAACATAAACATGAATTTGTTACTTCGAAAAAGGAAAGTTATTCTATTTCAGACTTTTTTTTCCCATGGTTTGAGCCTCTTGCATCACCCAGCTCTGCTTCTTGTCAAATATAGTTTCCAACCTACATGACCATCAAAAGTGTGCTTTTGGGGAGGAGCTTTGGGCTGCCTCAGAAGAGTTGCTGTCTACTCTACTTCAGCTTAGGTTTGTGTGATACCTTGGGCACAGAGGTGCTGCTGCAATACTTAAAAGCAGTATCAAATAGATCAGGTGTGACAGAACTTCCCTAACTCCCCGTAAAAAGCTTTTTGCCCAATTCCCTCCTGAAATATCATTGAAGTGTTGTTTGACAGATTTGTGTAGCTATAAAAGCTCTCAATTGCTGTTATTACACGGGTCTCTGGAAATATATTGATAGGCTTAAGTCTCCATATTTCTGATTCTACCCACTAAATGCAACTCTAGTCTATATCTCTGGCTAACTACCTTTATCATCTTGGCCAGATTCATCTGGTAGACTCTGGGAAGAGAAGAAAAAAGAAAAAAGGACCATTGTTATTGCCTTGGCCTCAGAACTAGCTGGGGAGGAAGGGTGGAAGGAATAAAATACTTCCAGTGCTCCAGTGTATGAATAGCTACTCATAAAAACTAAAGTGAGGTACCTGCTTCACTCATTTTTGAAAACAGGGAGACATCCAAGCACAAACTGAAATGGACGGTCAATCTCTTGTATGAAGGGAGCAGTAGGTTTGATTTCTGATAGTATTTTAGGCAACTTTCTTTCTCATTCCATTGGTCTCTCTTTTTTGCTGTGGCATTTAATTTACCAGCAGTTAGACATAATGAACCATTTATTCTCAGTCAGTAAGCCTGGGTCTTTGGGACTGCTGCAAAGCCCGTGTTCATGTGCAGCATGTGAGAACCAGCCTCTAGTGACTTCTCCCCAGCTCTGAGAGAACAGACACCGTACTGTGTGTTCTCCATATTTCATCAAAACAAAATTGCCTCTCCATTCTTCTAAGACAGATTTTGTTGGGCACAATGAGAGGATGAGAAATATTTTCTGGAAGTTTACTCAGCTCCATATTTTTTGACAGTACAGCCATTATCTACAACTGGTTTAGTTCTTTTTAGACAGATCCTCATTGTTTCTCTTTTCACATATTGTGGCTTACTTCTCTATGTCCTGTTATCTCTTAAAAAAACAAACAAACTGACATATTTTGCCCTTGTTGTTGGTACTCATCGCTCCGGAACAACATAATGTGACTACAGTATTAGACCATGTATTAGTCTTAGGCCATTAGACCATGATTTGTGCTTTCTGCATGCAGTCCATTTAATGTTTGATCATTTAATGCTCCTGTAGTACACAATGTTGACTGGTTATCTGTGCTCTCTCTTCTCTGGTTCACAGGTCTCTAATTTACCACGTATTCAGCACAAATGCTTCTGGTATGACATGGCTTGCATGTGTTTCCATTTATGCTGGGAAGAGTTAACTCATGTGGATGTACTAGTGGCGAAAAGGGAATGGTTAGGGAAGAGAACAAGGGCAGGGCAGGTCTATAGAGCAGGTTCCCCAGATCATTCTCCTAGGCTCAGAGTTATGGCTCAGCTTACTCCTGACCAGAGGCAGCATGTTTGTGCTCAGTGACCTGTGAGGCAGCTTGCTTTCCTGAATTTGTCCAATTACCTTTGAACTCTTGCACAGCTTCAGCATCCAAGGAAGTCTGTGGCAGTATCCTAGCTTAAGTTCTTGCAAAAAATTACCTGCTTTAGTATTCTGTATGTTTATGACACCAAGCTGTGTGGGGCAGTTGACACACTGGAAGGAAGAGGTGCCATCCAGAGGGACTTTGACCAACTTGAGTGGTGAGCCTGTGCAAACTGCATGAAGTTCTGTAAGGCCAAGTACAAGGTTCTGCATGTGGGTCAGGGCAATCCCAAGCAGAATTACCTGCTGGGTGGTGAATATATTGAGAGCATCCCTGAGGAGAAGGACTTGGGAGTGTTGATTGATGTAAAGCTCAGCATCAGCTGGCAATGAACACTTGCAGCCTAGAAAACCAACCATACCCCAGGCTTCACCAAGAGAAGTGTGACCAGCAGGTCAAAGGAGATGAGTCTGCCCATCTGCTCAGCTTTTGTGAGACCTCACCTGGAGTACTGCATCCAGCTCTGGGACCCCCAAGTGCAAGAAAGGTATGAAGCTGTTAGAGGGAGTCTAGAGGAGGGCTACAAAAATAATCATAGGGCTGGAGCACCTTTTGTTCAGCCTGGAGAAGGGAAGGCTCCAGTGGGACCTCATTGCAGCCTTCCAGTACCTGAAGGGTACCTCCTATGGCCTACAGGAAAGGTGGAGAGGGATGATTTATCAGGGAAAATAGAGATAGGACAAGAGATGCTGGGTTTAAACAACAAGAGGGTATGTATAGATTAGATATTAGGAAGAAATTCTTTACAATCAGGGTGGTGAGGCCTTAGCACAGGTTGCACAGAGAAGCTGTGGCTGCCCCCTCCCTGGCTGTGTTCAAGGCCAGATTGGATGGAGCTTTGGGCAACCTGGTCTAGTGGAGGATGTCCCTGCCCATGGCAGGGTGGCTGGAATTAGATCTTTGAGGTCCCTTTCAATCCAAACCCTTTTATGACTCTGTAATTCTATGATTTTTGTCTTCCTGCTTCCCGTTAGTTTCATTTGAGGTCCCAAAGTTCTTGCAATACTTCCCCATGATTTGTGTTTTTACGATATTTTTTTCCTCTCACCTCCCACCACCGGCAGCCCTTAACTTCATTTGCACTAAATAAATGGGGGAGCCACTGCATCTTCCCCATATGATGTAAAGCAGTGGTTAACTAGCACTGATTGGGATGAGATGAGCTCTGAAATTTGCTACTGCACAGTGCCAAGAATTTTGATACTTGACTTGGAACAGAAAGGAAAGACCATTTAGGGCTCTTTTGTAATTAGCATTACTTGTCATATAAACCACACTTATCACATGTTCCTGATAGCAACATACCAGGAAAAAACTGTTCTTATATCAGTTCTATGCTGCAATAAACTCTGTTACATCCTCTAGGTTAGAGCTTGTCTAAGTGTCTGTTCCAGTCTGCAGCAATTCTGGGAGCTGGAACTGAATGATCCAGCTTTGGCATTCACAAAAAGGGGTTGGGTAAAAGCTCAATTAGTTCAGCATTCTTCATGCTAGCAAAGTGAGCTTTCTATTATAAATACTGGGTCTATCAAACCAAAGCTATGACAAAGATATTATAATGGGAAAATCCAGAATAAGCAGATATGCAAACCATGTCAACAGTTTCCAGAATCAGAACATGCTACAGGCCTATTTTTGCCTACTTACGGACTTTGTTTCTCTTGTTTATATATAGAAAATAAAAAATCCCAAGAAGTAAAACTTCATGGCTAACTTTAAAAATATACTAATGGAAAAAATAGAATCTCATGGAAATAGATGTGGATATGTGAACACTGGTTTTGGTTGCTTGTTTGCGGGGTTTTTTTAGTTCATATGTAACAAAAGATGTTTTAAGAATTTTTTAAAAACCCCAACCCAACATTAGCATATTCTCTTAATTTTTTTTAAATGTGCTTCTTATTTTTGGTTACTCTATGTGGATTTCTTTGAATTCTGTTTTTTTTTAAATTTTGATTTTATATATTGATATGCTTCTACTTCTTTGAGAGTGTTGTTCAGAGCTTGGACAAAGGAACCAGCTTCCCTGGTTTCATGTGGCCTTGAGATTCTTAACAACATAAATGCCAGTGGATAGGTTTATAAATCCTTGGAGTTAGAGTCCATAGAATTTATGCCCTAAAATTAAATATACAAAGAATCTATATAAAGACTCCATTATTACTTGCTTTGATATAGACATGCTTATTAAATTGATGAGCACTCCTTGAAATTGTATTTTGAATGTTTCAGTAAAGATTTATTTTTTTTTAACTTAAATGCATTTGCATTCACAAACCGTGCCTGGTCTGTCACTGTTTTTCATAGAAGATTGGAATATATTCAGCTTCAGGAAAAAAATATTTAGTTGAAGTGTTGTTTGAAAGCTCCCATGACTCTGGAGTCTTTTTAGAGAGCATACTTGACAAATAGATGATAAAGTCTCTTCATTTGCTACAGCTCTATTTTGGTATTTTTGGCAGGTGGGAATGGCTTTCGTTTTGGAAAGTGAGGACAGCTGCTTCTATTGAACATGTGAGATGTCAAAAGGCCACTGACAGGTAAATAACAATGCATTTCTGCAGAGTGCTCTACTAATCACATGTATCCATTTCCACAGAAAGCCCTTTTCCAGGGCAGCATAACATCATTCAGGACTGTGTCCTGGTAGTTACCTGCTTCAGTTACCTTCCTGTCCACGTGTGCTTCTTGACACTGGTAAAATTTCCTTCCTTCATGTGCATTCTTCAACTGTACACTCTGCAAACTAGTCAATCACGTTGCTTTGGCACAGAATAACTGGCTGGTTTGTTTGGTTTGGGTTTTTTTAAGCCCAAAGTGGGTAGTTTCATCCAGGAACATGTTTAGTTTGTAGGTGACAAATGGCTTGTGAAACCATCAGAGGCAACTCAGTATAAATGAGGCCAGGCAGTAGAAGTCCCTGTCGTTGCTCAGTGTGGTGATCCAATATAATTGGAAGTATATAAAGTGAAACAGTGCTAGGATTATCAAGGTAATATCCAAAAAGTTGTAAAAATAAACCACCCCGTCTCAGCTCTTTCCAGCACCTTGAAGATACACTGTCCCAATCTCATTTGCTTCTTTCTACATATGCTGTATTTTGTTTCCTAATGCTCTCCCCTTCATTTTTCATCCTTGCATAAAGAACATGTCAACATTTTGTAAGGGCTTATCTGCTGATTTCATTTTTTGTCAGTTTTTGTTTTGTCCCTTCCAAAGACACACAAGAGAGACTGTAGCAGTTCAGAGCATTGTAGCATACTGGGCCTCATTACTTCAAGAAAAGATAAATAGAGGCAAAAATTTAAATCTGAGTCTTTGGGTTGGACATAACTTTGAATTAACTTCCTACACTCTTTTTACAGGTAGCGGGCTCCCATTAAATTTGGTTCACTCTTCCTTTCTTGAGCACTAGGGGCATGCAAGACTGGGCCCTTTATGCTTTACAGCTCGGAAAGACCCAGTCTGGAGTCAGTAGGTTTATATGATTTGGTTTGGTTTTGTTGTACTGTTCATATCAGTATATAATGTGAAGTGAGATCTTGCTGGTTTAATTCGGGTTTCATTTTCAATATTTTTTCTCATTGGTTCTATGGTAATTTATGTTACAGATGGTCAGCTTGATCTTCTGACTTTCTAATGGGAAACTAATCCCATGTCTCCTTTTATCATAATGCAGTTAAACAAGTACAGCACAAGTCATTCTGAAGAACTGAGGACACAGATGTTCCAAGTCAAAAGTTTAATAAGAGAGGTCTTCAGAGAAAGCTCCTGTAATTAGGGTTTCCCCACCCCCCACAATGTCTATGAAATATGGTACTTTCTTGACTAACTTTTCTGTTTTCATGAGACTACTATAACAACAGTAAGAGTGAAGAAAATGACATTTAAATTGCATTTAGAGTAAAAAAAGAAAAATACACAGATGACATATAAAATTTTAAATTTCTCAGCTATGTTCCTCTGCTTCAGTGTAGAGTCAAAAATATAGAATTATTTTCTTTACTCATTAGATACATAAAGCTTCAAACACTGAAGATTGCAAAACCATTATTGCAAGGTTGAATATTTCACTTGTGTGTGCAACAGCGCTTAATACTCAAACTGGATTAGTGCCAGACATGTCTACACCATTACACAGAAGAACTATTGATAAACATTGAATGAACAGGGCTTACCAAAATTTGCCTTAGATCATTAGAACCTCATGCTGCCCAACATCAAAGCAGTATGCAAAGCACTAATTTTCAGGTTTGAAAATACACGATGCTTTGAATAAATAACTAAAAAGTCCTAAAATTTAATATTTCTCCGACTTCCCCAGGGCACTTCAAATGTAAAGTGATCACTTTCTGGAGCAAAACCAGTTTAAGCTGTTTAGAGCTACTTCTTTCCCCCCCCAAAAAAAAGCACAATTCTAAGTGTATTTCTATGACTGCTTACTGAAAAGATAGGAATTCAGTGGAGTGGAAAGGAAAACCAACAATGTGAATTTAATACATAGTATTTAGTTATTTGCCTTACCCACAATATGACATTTTGACAGCAGTTTTACTGGTTAGTAATTTCTTAAGTATCTTTGAGCTGTTGGACTGATAATTAGAAAAATACTGCCTTCCGTCACATGGGAAACATAATGATTGATAATATTTCAAAAATATTATACCTGCTTTACTACTGCTTAAGTCACACAACAGGCTCTGCAAAAGAACAAATTAACTCAGATCTGGCCAAGTAGGACCCAAAAGATGGTGAACACTCAAACTACTACCAAATGATCAGTGAACTTATAGAAACTGTACCAGGAAAAAAACCCCACATGGCTGATCCTTTTTGTTTTGTTTTCAAATTTATATGAGTGAAGGAAGGGGATGATGATTGTTTCAAATAATACATATTAGTTATGTAAAGTCCTGTCATGAAATGGCCTCTGTAAGCAGAATTGTATCTATATATCATTACCCTCAAATTCTTCTTATGGACAGAAGAGAAACACACATTAGATGCAAAGCCGAGAATTTATTTTAAGTCTAATTGAAATCCTAAGATTCTGATTAAATAATGTTTATTACTCTGGAATAAGTCAGCACAGGACCAAAAAAATGTATTTAAAAAAAAAAATAAATCAGAAAATAGAGTTATCATATACATACTTCCTAGTCTCAGCTACTTTTCCCAATATTATCCTCAGCCTTCCAATGTCCCTTGGTTTCTTAGGATTGACAGTTTCAGAAAGAAGAGGGGATCATGCAGCTCAAATCTTCAGCCATGAGAAACATGATATTGTGGATTTCTCCTTCTTCCTCTTAGGAGCCTCTTCAAGGAATAGTTCTGTGTTTACTAACATGCCCTACAACTTGCTCATTCTTTACTGATTAGCTCAAGGTAAAACTAAATGTCCTATATGTGGTGCATTTCATGCACGTTGCATGTTTGTTCTGTGTTCTATTGGTACCTCTAATGTGGTTTTGCTTAGCGCTGAGTGTGCTGACCAGTGGTGGGTTGTTTATAGTGTCGGAGCCTCCAATGCCAGTGTATAGCCCACCTTGTCATCCCATGCCTTAACTTCTCTAGATCCCGTGTCCCCAATTTCCATACCATATCTGGGAAAGAGATTATCTATATAAACCTATGGATATACCATACAGAGATAAGAAAATTTAAAGCAAATTAAGCATAGCCACCTGGTCTTTAGAAGAATTACTATTCTAGCTAAGTTGGGAAGGTGCAGGGAGGTCAAGAGAAGTTGAGACAAAGCTGCTCTCCTTTGGTCTTGCAAACGCAGCACTGCTGCCAAGCACTGGTGATGCAGTGTTTACTGGGCTACAAGGCTACACTGTTCAAGCTATGAAATTATATATGTTGTCTTCCTTATTAATGTGATTCCGGTTAGAGACATTACTCTTGGAAACATATTTGAACTACTTCAGTTAGTTTTTTGTATGTCATGTCATTTCTATGGTATCATATTTTCTTTCCTTGTTGGATTTATGGTCCCAATTCCTGACTTTTTAATGAGAGGGCTGACAGCAGGTTTCAGTCATTCCTACTGTGGGTGGGCCATCATCTCTCACAATTCAAGTCATGGCACTTCATTTACCCTGAATGTTACCCATTCTGGGATCTGGAGGTAGTTCAGGTATTATGAAAAGCAGGCTCCTTGGTGATGGACTACTTTTAGGGTTTGCTTTTGTTTTTAATGACACCTATTTGCTTAAATTTCTCTTAATACATTAATTTAATACAAGCTCCATGAAATGATTGGGCGTGAAGAATGCAGTTAAGCATAGTAACCAGAAGAAATGAAAAGGTGTGTCACAGCATATATAATTTGGTAATTGCTTTGGTTTGCTCTCTCTGAGTTCCCCCCAGATATGTGCCTTACTTACATGAAGAGTTCAAATACAGTTCTCTCCTGTAGAAAGGAGAGGGTGTAAAGGCTTGCACACAAATCCCATGGGCTTGGGCAAGAAGTAAGCTTTCAATTCATCAGTCAAGTTCTTCTCATGTAGTTGTTTCTCCATTAGCTACCTTCAGTGCTGCTACAGTAATAAATCTCACACAGTAAAAATGCATCTAGAAAGCAAGTGTTGAATGACTTTTTGTGATTTGTTTCTGTGAATATATTGTGTAAATATATCATTATATAGGTCTATATGTAGTGATAGAGAATAAAAAATTTAGCATCTTTTTGCAAGCCTCAGCTGACAGCTACTTCCCTAGGATAAGTTCACTCTCATGATCTAGTAATAGTGCATGGTTTTGTTCCACCTCTGCAAACATACACCAAACATTGACAGTATGATCCTATTGGACTAAGCTTAATAGTGAACTTAGCTATTGAGTCACCCCACTCTTCCTATTGTGTTCATGGTTTCAGTTCCTGGGGTCTTGTCCTGATGAGAGCAAATGGGTATGTGACTGAGAGCCAGGCAAGCAATGGGATCTTCAGAAAAAATAGTTCTGTGAGGGAAACAGTGGAGTGATCTATCCTGATCTCATATCCATGGAGAGAGTTGGGGACCCTTTGCTTTGTGCAGAGGATACAAAACCATGTTGGGGACCTGCATGCCAGGTGCAGTTCTACTCTGAAAAGTAAACTTTGTAGAAGAAATTTCAAATGTAACCTTGCTTCTCATTGTTCTCCTAAAAGAAATTAAAGGAAATCTGCTGTCCCTGTGATGCTTAGCCAGAATCTTCACATTTGTGCTCTGCTCTGGCTGTATGATTTAACATTGACTCTTCAAGAAAGTGGTTTTACCTGTCTTCAGTGCAATTAGCAGCTAACCTATTTTGCAGATCTAGTAAGAAAAGCTAGTAGGCAATGCTTTCTCTGAGCAGTGTATGCCTCCTAGAGCTAACAGCTAAAATTAGAAATGCTTATTTCGTCATTTGATGTTAACAGGAACGATACAGAGTGCATTCAGCAAAGCATCTATTGTATAAAACAAAGCCTTTCTTACAGTCACTCTGGAGAACAACGTCGTGTGAGAACAGTGCTGTACTTTAAATCATTAAAGATAACTTCTTGCCAGGCAATGCAAGATAATGATAGCACATAATATTCTTCTCTCGCTGCTTCTTTCTCATGTATTGATTGGTCCTGTACAGTAGGTGTGATAGACCAGGGTGCTTACCCTCTATTCCTCTGAGCACTTTGAAGAAACTACTACATTTGTCAGACGACAAAAAGAATCACCTTAGAGAGTCAATCTGGAGACATCAAAAGCAACTGGAAAATCTGCAGTCCCAGATGAGCTGTTACTTGAAGATTATCCAGCTTTCGAGTCATCTGTGGTTTGTCTTTGAAAAGTTCTGCTGAACTCATTCTGGATTTGAGAGCTAAATGCTGGGGAGGTTGTCTGTGGATAAAAAAGTAGTGTGGTTAAAGGGACTGTGAGACACATAGTACTTGTCCCAGGTAATGGGGGTACCATTGCCTAGATAAAGCTCATTTGTTTGAACCTGCTTTATAAAAAAAAAGGATTTAAAAAAACCCTAAACTAAACCTAACTCTAAATTGGTCTATTTTTTAAATACTATACTCTGACTGTAAAACACTAAAACAATCACGTTGCTTTTAAGATATGAGTGTTTTTTCAAGTTTGTCTCGGCTCAGGGTTTTTCAGGTAAATATTAGGATTCTGGAATCAGCTGCTATGAGCTCTTAGGCAAGGGCAATGCAGAAGCTAATAACACCTGAAATCATTATACATTTTTTCTAAATACCAAGTTTTCTGGGAATTAAACAGAAAGTGATGAGTTTGAAAGATGTCGACCCTCCTCCTATATTTGCAATATAGAAACCAGTGTTTGTTTTGAAGGAGAAATAAATTTAGGAATTGTATGTAGATTGTTAGCAATAGTATGTATCAATAGTTTACAGGCAAGGTTTTTGCTAAATGATTTTAAGGAATTTTCTTCCTTTGTCCAAGGAAACAGTGGGCAGAACGAAGTTCAAATGACAATAAGTCTTTCAGGATCTTGAGTCTAAGACCAGCATTTGATTTCCAAGGAGAAGTCCTGCCTCAAGAATTGTTGCTTTAGATCAAGGTAAAGAGGTAAATAAACATCTGCTTTCACCAGAACTGACATCACAAATCTGTATGGTATAGTGCTTCTTCAGATGACAAAGCGCTTGTTCTCAGAAACAAACTTCTAATAGTATGAACGAGGACATTTGCTTGGTTTTGCCATATTTAAGGAACAGAAAATTACTGTTTGGTCAAGTTCTCATTTTGTGATATGTAATACAATTCTTTTAATCCTGATTTCCAATTCTGTCTTGTCTTGAGAGAAAAAGAAATCATAAGACTTTCCAAAAATACATTTTATATCTAATTGCCATCTTAACAATCAAAATTTTAATCAACTAGATTTGCAGTAGTAGCATAGTTCTAAAAATTGCTTAGCATGTTCATTTTTAGACTACCCCATTCCATCTTTCTGTCACATCATGCTCTTTATCAAATTATTCTACCATTTTTCCAAGAAGGGACTTGATAGAGTTGTTATTGGTAATCAGAGCTGAAGACATAGTGCCTCACGTGTTGTTATTTCTATCCTTTTGCTGTGTAGTAATAAAAGGATGGGAATTTTTTTAATGTTTTCTTTGTCTTTATATCATCACAAGTACGTATGAAGCTGATTTCTGTAATTCTCATCAAATTAGTTCTCATGTGTCCACTGTGCTGTTCGCTCACACAGTGTGATGCATCACAGTCCATGTACCCTTCTGCCCCATCCCCACCAGCTGGAGCACGCTGCAATGTTTGGGTTCGTGCCATTGGACCACCTGCTCGTCAGTTGTACCGGGCTATGTCACCATGAGTATGGGTCTCTGACGTCCTGGCATACTCTGTGACACAAGGTGTTCCTTTAGAAAGTGGAACTTCTTTCACCTAAGGGTTTCTCTTTTCAAGACCGCTATTCCATTCCTGGGGCTCCTCTGTGCTTTATCTCCTTGGACATGTGGTAGTTGAAGATGACTGATTTTGCACAAGATTTCTAAAATGTTTGCTTTGCTTCCAGCTCTTTGATGAAGTGGGAATTAAACAGTGCACCCTTCTGCCATGGCTCCCTCACTGCTTGCAGGTATTCTGCAGGGTATAGTTTGATGTCTTCTCACGCTCATTTTCTTTCCCAACTCCATTCACTCCATTATGTATCACATCAGAAGATCAGGCTTTGTTTCCTACATCACAGAGTCCCCTCTCTGTCTAGCTGTTACCTGCATCTTTAGTTGATCCTGGGTTTTTCAGTTCTTCCTTTTCATGCGTCCTTGGTCTCACAGACAATGTGCTTTGTATCTCTGTAGTGACATCTGTTTATCTGCTGCTTCTTTGGATTTTCCATTCAAGTCTCTACATTTCAGGGAAGTTAGTGTTGTTTGAGGTTTCACCACTGTGCTCTGGGCATTATCTGTTTGGTTTATTAAGGATTTCTGACCACAGTTTGTATAAGAATCAGATGCTTGGACACATATCAAATCTTGCAAAAAACTACCAGCCAGAAGAATGTTCACACAAAGATGGTCAGTAGTTGTGTGGATATTTTGAGATCTGTTTTTAATAGCAAAACTGAAATCACTTCAACTACAGGAAAACACATCACCCCCACCACTTTTTGATGTTCTTTGTAAAATTAGTAATACTCTTCTTTTTTTTTTTCCTATCAGCTCATTAAGTATTTTTGATGTGATTTTTTTTTCTGTTCTAGAAATTTACAAACAAGTTCTTTAATATCAAACATCAAATTTTCTTTTTATATTCCTATCTCTTCTAGAACAAATTATGTCTCCCTACACAGTTGAAAAATTGATCAGAAATTGCCACTAAATGAAGTTACAAGGTAAGTTCTTTGTGATTCAGCATTTTTCCTTTAGTCTGCCAAATGCACACCTCTTCTGGTTTATTATTATTTTCTTAAAATTTCTTATTGGAATGTTGCTTCTCAGCAGGTTAACCAGTTGGATTACTTTTGTCTTCATCTTGTTCTCTTTGTTTTCTGAAGCTTGTCTAATCCAGAATTGGTTATGGCTTGTTTATCTTCTGTATAATCTTGGTATTTAATTGCCTGAAAGTATAATCTCTGCATTCTATTTAGCCCAATGCTCGTAGTTCTCACCTAATCCTGCTTTACTGATGGTAAGTCTTTTGTTCTTCCAAAATATGAGAAATGAGACAAGGATTTATCAAGATTAAGAGTTTCAAACGTCTAGACTATATAAATTCATTTATGGTTCATAAATGGGGCAAATTAAGATTTCATGAGTCACCACGCACCAACCAGCTAGCATAGAAATGCTGAAGTTTTACCTTGAATTTTAATTGGATGCACTTCTGTAACTGACTTACTGGCTATTTGTTTCTTATAATGTCCCTTATTTACCTAAACTAGTGGCTTTTCATCTGTGGGCAACCTCTAGCTCCTGGAACTGCCCCTCCAGAGGGTAGAAAGAGTGCAGACATTGGAGTCATCTCTGCCAAACTGAAAACCTTCCAGCTATGCAGCTTTTCCTTTTGTTCTCCAGACAGCTTATTTTAACCTGTATTCTATTGTACCTTCTGCTTGTTTGGTTGAAATTCCTTGCCAAATGCTTTTGAAAAATCTAAATATATATACATCCTCTGAATTTGCCTGTATCTTGGTGTGGTACCTTCAAAGGACTCTTGCAGGTAAGAAACATTTTTTCTACTGTTCAAATGAATATAGAGTAACACTTCAGTTGTGCATAAATCCCCTGCAATTTTGAAAAATGTACACCATTTATTGTTGCAGCTTTATACTACTTTTTATACTGCAGGCTCTTCAAGTGAAGTATTATTGCTATTACTAACATCTTCTTTTTTGAAATTTTCCCTCAAACAATAGAATCTTTTGAGGATTTTCAGGTGAAGAGGGACTAAGGTATTTTTGGAAGCTTCTTGCACTTAAGACACCTATCAAAAAATAATATATGAATTCTCAAAATGTAGTGATAGCACAATGCAGAAGGAAAGGATGCCTAATATATACTTTTCTAAATGCAGTACAAACTTTTATTCAATGAAAGAAAGAAAGGATAAAAGAGAGAAAAATAAAAGCCATTGTTACACATTAAGTGATACTGTCTTCCATGACAGAAAGTATAAATGCTTCCATATTTTTTAAAATTTGTCTTTGTTTTGTTGTGCATAAACATACTTCAGTGAAAATTTAATGTGAAAAAAATCAGCTGAAAGTACCTGAAAGCTCTTGCAGAAATATTGCATATGGCTTGCCCTATTCCTGCTCTCCTACAGCATAATCTCACAGCCCTTCTGGGGACAGAATAGGTGGTGACATAGGCCCTTGGGCTGAACCAGGTCACCAATTTTTTTGTAGAATTTTGTCCTCACCTTTATGAAACTGATACATTGATTTATTCCACAAAGAAGGTCCAAACATATTTTTTTTCTGAGTGACCACTCATATAAAGGCTGCATTCCTTGTGCAAAGAATACTATGTAAATAATTTCTGCATGCGTTTCATATGTGTTGAAAATGTATACAGAATAGCTTTTAAAGAATCACAAGGTGAGCAATAATTTACATGTTGAAATAGCAGTATGATAATTTATTATGCAGACTATTAAAACATATGACCGTTCCCGTTTTTGATGATAAATTTTATTTTTAAATGCATTTGAATTCTCTTCATCTCGCAGTCTTCTGGAGAGTCTAGCTGACACCCGATCTCAAGACCTTTGAGAAGCAGAAAATGAAGGGTCATTTCAAATCCTCCTTTCTTGAATTCCCTAAAACCAGAAAATAAGAGTTTGGGTGTTCAGTAATGCCCATCAATGCTACCCTGAACTGTCAACAAATGGAAGGAAATAATATGTGTGCAATCCATATGGCTGCCCTGCATGAGGGTGGGGGGAGTTGGTACGGTATAGCTCAAACATGCCCTGGGTGCATCATTGCAGAAAGAGCAGGTGTCCATAGCTGAAAGGAACCTTTTTACTCCACAGGCTTGTAAGGGTAGTTGGAAGTCATTTTGAAAGGGGCTTTGCAGCTTATTTCTGTAGTTGTTTCTTTGTGTCACTACATCAGGGGGCACACTGAATCTGAGCATTAACTTAAAATGTCAGCTGCTAACCTTTTGAACAGTCATTCAGCCAGCCTTTCTTCACCATTTGATGACAGGCATATACAATTAAGTGCCTAAATTTCATGCACCTTTTCCCTAGAGGGATTTTTTGTGAGGACCATGATCAGCTCTTCATTCTGGAGGCTGCAGAGCCCTAGGAACAAATGTATTTAATTCTTTCCTTTCTGTTGTGGTTTAGCCCTAGCTGACAGCTCGGCACCACGCAGCCACTCACCCTTCTCCTGCCCAAGGTGACAGAGAGGAGCATGGAAAAAAGCCTCATGGCTTGAGATAAAGAGAATTTAAGAGGATAACACAGGAAGAGAATAATAATAGTAATAGTATTAACAATAGAAATAGCAATAATAATAACACAGGCGATGCATAAACGCAATTGCTCACCACATGTGAAATGGAAAAAACCAACCTGATTCCCAGTGTGTTTCCCAGCAGCGATCTCACCTCCTGCCTCACTTCCCCAGTTATACCCAGAACACGATGATACATGGCAGAGAACATCCCTTTGGCCAGCCAGGGTCAGCTGTCCTGGCTGTGCTCTCTCCCAGCTTCTCATGCACCTGGGACAGGGCCTGAGAACCAGAAAAGTCCTTGGCTTGGTGTAGCCACTACAGCTACCCAACAACAGCTAAAAGCATGGGTGTGTCATCAACATTGTTCTCATACTAAATCCTAAACACAGGACTATGCTGGCTACTCGAAAGAAAATCAACTCTATCTCAGCTGAAAGCAGGACAGGTTTCATGCTTTCTGATGAACACCTATGAAACAGGGCTAGAATAAGCATGAAAATAATCTATGCACCCAGTCAGATTCTGGATTAATGTCATGCAAAATAGAAGCTTACTCCCAGAAAAAGTCACATTTCTTCTTACAGAGGTCACAAAAGGGTGCATCAAAGCTAATTTTCCCTAAGGGAGGGATCAGTTCCGCCATTTCCATGCCTAGACAACTGCATGAAAATAAGGCCACATACAAAAAGCAGTCTCTAAAAGGTCCTGCACTTCAGGACAGAGACTTCTACCTCCAAAGAAAACTAGATCACCTCAATGACAAACATACTCCCTCTTCTTTCTGAGCCACAGGGAGCATCTCGATGCTCCTCAGGTAGAGTATTGCAGTCCCTTGTACCTAATTTGAGGCAAAATATATATCCTTTCTTTGTGAGCTCTGTTACCTCTGCATGATAGCTAACGCACACATCCTGGGGGCATGGGAAGGTGGGTGGTGTAGATGGGGAATCACTCCAGGGTCCATGCAGTGGCCTTGGCAGGCTGCTACCATCCCAGTTGTGTTTTTAGGCAGTTGCCCGAGTTGCTCTCAGGTGACTACCTGCTGTGACACCTTGGCAGCAAACAGTTTCTTTGCTGAAGCTCTGCGGACCAAATACCAAGCAATTAAGGCAAAACAAACCTCAGAAAGAGGGTTTTATATAGCAGAGGCTGATGTGAAGGGACACCAAGTACTCAATCTTGCTTGCTTTAGAGACATTGAAGAGCAAGTTTCTCAAGGGAGGGATTGGTTTTGGTATTTTTGAAAGGTTTCTTTGCACAAAACCCCCTGGCCTTAAAATGCTGCTGGAGTGTGTATAATAAATGATTTCGTGTTTTCCTCTCTGACAACATGAGAAACTTTATTTCAGGTCCTGAGGCAGGTTCAAAATAAGTAAGGAATCAAAGATTTTTTTCCCCAGGGATCTGCATTTATGTGCACAGGCCAGTGTCACTGATACAAGTTTTCTTTTGTCATTTGACAGCCAGAGGCATACAGAAGAGGGGACATAGTAAAAAAACCCTAAAATCTGTTCTGTTAAATGCCACACAGGGAAGACAAAAAGTGAGATCAAGCACAGAGCAGACTAAGGTACGAGCAGTTACAGAGACTTGTGTACACCAGGAGTGTCATTTACTTGTACAGGATGAATTAACCCATTTAATGTTAAGCTACCTTAATTAGGTTTTAATGAATAAATAATAGCATTGCTTAGCTCTACAATGGGTACTAGCTTCCCTGGGACAATCTCAGTCTCAAAGTCTACCAGCAACGAGTATGTACTCCTTCTCCAGTTGTTATAGACCTTTGATTCACATGTACTGCTCACCAAAATGCAAATGTATGGTTAGCTCTTACTGGTTAGTTTCTCATAGTGGTGATTTGAGAAAATATAGACTTTTCCCTTCAAGCTTGCAGTAGTTGGTGTCTCTATTAAAAATTTCTTCTCTTAAGACCCTTATCCTGCTTGGTGTATTTTAGAATTGTAAAGATGCTGATTAAATTTTACTGTATCTCATTTCTCAATTAAAAGTCCCCTTGTAATTATGGATACCAACTACAGGGGGTGACACCTTCATTTTAAAATTAGCATAGTGATTTGGAGTAAGGCTAGGACTTTTTTTACTGCTCTTGACAGGGTTGGTATGAAACACCAGGTTCAGAAGCCTGTGTTTGCTTTGTACAGTATAGTTAGTAAGGTCTTTGGAAAAGGACGTTTGTATGCTGAACCACAAATATTTCCAGTCACCTTTTAGCTCATGAATGATGATGGAGCTCATTTTCTGCGTTGGTAATTTTATTTCAGTGATCAGATCAACTCAAGATTAATGCTTCTTGGATTTGGCAATAGCCTCTTACACCGCAATATTGCAGACCATGCCTTTGACAAGAGGACTAATTACATTGCTCCCACGAAGGTTTGTTTATGTTTTTTCATTAGAATAGCTTCCAAGCCATTTTTCAGACAGTTAGCTCACAGTACTTTGCTACAATTTTTTATTCAGAACAAAAACGTGACTTTTCTTGAATTAGATTGTTCTCGCATTCCCCCAAGCATCAAAAAGACAGAACTACTTTTATTTCAGATGGCTGAAAATTCCGCCCCCACATACATCTTCAAAGATTAAATGCATGGGGGGAAGTGAACTAAATAAATGACTTTGCCTTGGATAGAGACCAGGCCTCTAGCACCGCAGATTTCATTCCCAAAAGAAAGGGATCAGAATGTTAATGTATATACAATTGGGGAAATAACATTGTGGTGTTATAGCTCCTATAATTCAACTTGCCCAGTGTTTCTGCATTGTGCTAGAAGAAATAGAATGGCAGAGAGCAGTAAATAAAGCTGTATGTTAATTCAAATCTAAATTATAAGGCACAGCATGAGTAACGCTTGTAGTTAAACTGGCTGGGATAAAAACTTATTGGTGCTGTCAGTCTACACGCTTCAGGAGCTACATCAATCACTCAAAAAAGGTCAGGAAAATATTCATCCCCTCGCAGACCATTCTTCCTCCTTTCACTGCCAGTTTGCTGTGTATGAGTGTATGGATTGTTTGCATCTTGGTTTATTTGCTTTTCGCTGCTGTTAACTCCTGCTGAAAATTACATGAAATATTGGTTTAACCTGATAAAATAAATCCTCGTCATATCGGCAGCAAGATATGAGGAAGGTGAAGAATTACGTGGCCGCATGTGAACTGATTAGCATTTTAGTTGTTTTCTGATTTCCCGAAAAAGAGAGGTGTGTCAGATCTCAGTCTTCAGAAGATTAACCTGTCATTGAGATAAGTGCTATCAGCAAGATAGAGCCTTGCCAGCCACTAAGCTGTTAATTGAAAACCTGGGGTTTTTTCTATGGTAGTCAGAGAAAGGTAAAAGCGGACAGTTTCACACACAGTTTTCTTCAGAAGCTGCAAGCAGGATGTTGCATGAGAAAACGGTGCTTTAAAATAGATGCTTTCTTGAAAATTTGGTCCTAAAATCACAACTGTGAACTGAGATGTTTTAAAACAGGTGTATGTTCCCCAGAAATTATTTTTAATGATGCATCTTGGGTTCTTGTACCTTACCTTGTGGTCGCAGTGGTTTGTAGGGCAATTTAATGTTATTTTTCTAGACAGATGAATCTGTGTGCTGCTGAACAGGCATGAGGCCACTCTCTGGCTCCACGGTCCTGCTGAGCTATGGGCAGCGATGAATTACACAGTCCCAAAAGGTCCATGCAATGTCTGTTCCACTAACCCCAGGCATAGAGGTGTAAATGATATCTGGAACATCCCATAACAAATTCGAGACCTTTTAAAAAAGAAACATTCTGTAGCGTGACATAGAAGGTGATGTCCCAGGGAACAACTTCAGACTGTGAAGGTATTCAACGTATATGTTGTTAAGCTAAAAATGCCTCTAGCCTAGCTGTTTCCTATGTTATTTTACAGGTACCCATTCCAAATCTAAGGAAAACACCAGTTTTGTGAACCATGGATGTTGTTACAATTGATGTGAAAGACTGTGATCCAGAAATTATCCGTATGAGGAATTTCTTTAAAGCACCAAAGCCACTGTATGCACAAAAATCATATCAAAATTGAACACAGGGGTGATCCTAAACCTCCTGCTGCTTAAAAAAAACATTTTTTAAACTGGTGTCTTGCAACCTGGTGCTATCATTGAGGATTGAAAGCAGTAGTGTATAAATATGAATTTACCATGTTTCTTGGAAACCACAATAAAAGCCCATGCTGTGGCAGGAAAAGCAGCATGGATGAGCTCTAGCAGGGGTGATGGGCTTTCAGTGTCTTAAAGCCAGTAATACGCTTAACATGGTGACTGAGCACTCTAAGTCTGTGGCTTGGGATATCATTTGCCTTAATTACTTGGGGATCATCTGTTCTAATGTGATGACTTGTTCTTGAAACCTTAATGATGGTGATGGAGTGAAAGTCAACGTACAACTCTGCTAGATAAGTTCCATTAATACTTCCTTACAATTAGTTACACAAACATCACCAAACTAGAATAATTTTGAGCCCTCTAAACAGTAGGTCTATCTTTCCCTCTCTCTCCCACGTGCCTCTCAGAGGAAGAAAGAAAAACTACTGACATAGTACAGAGGAAGTGAAGATATCTATTATTTATTAACTTTCAGAAATGGAAATTTGATGGCCAGAGGCTAATTTGCAAAATTATGAAGAAATACAGAAAAAATGATTTCCTGAAAATAGTGTGAATTCAGCACTCGAGAATCAAGAGGGTAAAGCAAAAGCAGCAGATAAATCAGGCAAAGCTTAGGAGGTGGTAGTAGGTTATTTTCATTAATTTCTTGTAGTGCTTCACTGCAGCACAGAATGGGCCTTTCAGAGTACAAAGAGGATATAAAAAAATTCCTAATGTTATTTTTAATTGAACAAAAGAAATCTGCACCGATTTATGACACCTTTCATGAAGAAAGAGAGGGACTTTCAAATTAAGGAGCCTTTTTTTATAATAGCAGTATGGATGGATAGCAGGCTTGCATTAGGAATTAGCAGTCAATTTAAGAGCAGAATATTCCTCAGCTGATTGAAAGCAAAATAATTTCCTTCCATTAAACTAAATGTCAGTAACGATTTGAGTGCGTATAGTGCACAACTCTTTCTCATAAGGGATATGAAATCTGGTACTGAGCAAAGCATCAAAGCTGTGTGACATTTACTATCAGACCTTGGAACGCATACACTTTGGGGTCACATCGCAGGAACCTGTTCAGCTTTTAGCCCTTCTGGTCAAGGTAAACCATGGTTGTATTGCTTACACTTACACTTTGTTCCATGTTTTTCCTTCAAACAAATGCCTGTCTGTATGCAAATAAAGGCATTTTTAAGAGACAGCATGTATGACAGAACTGGAATATGAGTTAGTATCTTCTGGCCTGGTCTGCAGGTCTGAACAAGTCACATTACAAGTGAATTGCCTGCTAGCTGTTTTCTTTCCGTAATACAGGGTCTGTGCTGCTGATGTGCAAACAAAAGTTAATGCTGCTAAGTCACTTACATCTTGTGAGGACACCTTTTTGTGTTACACCAAAATTATTATTTTATTGAATAAAAATTCCCCATGATGCAACTTCTACCCACTCTACATGATTTGATCCTAATCTGTCTTTAATTACTGCTTAGATAGTATTCTGGTTACCCTGTAAAGGATGAATAGCAATAAACTCCCTATAAATGGTTATGCTTGAAACATTAACTTTTCAAAATTACTGCACAATCCTCTCCAGGTAAGCCACCCACTACAATGCTTATTGTTTTTGACTATTTTCTGAGCTTCTTTTAGCCCTTAAGCCACCATCTTAACTTGTTTAAAACAAATAACACATATGTCTTCCACTATGGCTTGCCTAAGCCAGGACTTGTGTGACCATAGATGAAAATCTATTCTCAGATTGTGTGTGAACAATTAAGTCAGCTGATCACTACCTCATGTACCTTTAATAGCTATTTGATTATGCTGTTCTGTGCTAGAAAATTACTATAGGATTTAGTTGCCTTGTGTTCCCTTAGCGGCTTCTGTTAGCTTAAAGCTGACAGTTTTCAACCTGCTTTTGTTCGTTTTAACCCCACTTTCCTCCCTTAGCTATCTGCACACAGCCTTTCTCTCATTTTTGTGTTTCAAGCCATGAAAGCTCTGACATTTTGGCGGAATAAAAGAAGGTAGTAATTTTTATTACTACTAGGCTCAGGCTTTTTGTTTCTGAAAAGTGGCCCAGGTCATCTTAAGTTGCTGGATATCTGGCAATTTTACATGCACTGAAGATTAGCTATTTAATCTGTCAGATGGAATAATGTAATATAGATTTGATGGATACTTTGCAGAACACGTATTAATCCGTGTTTCGGGGTGAGCTGTAATGTCTGATAGTCATACATTGTACCATGCTTTCCCTCATTTTTATGTGTTCAGATAGGTAGTTCATGATTTTTAACACTTCTCATCATGCCTGAATGGTGACAATGATAGCTTCAGTATTGCTTTCTATTCTTAGGAAGCTGAGGAAGTTACCTTTGTCTTGATCCTTTCCTTGGAAAGCATGATGTTGTTTCTCTTCTTCATCTCTTTAATCATCTGTTGGGCCTTGTCACTTCAGAGAATGGTATAAATAGTATAGCTAAGGCTTGTCTAAACTGTTGTGAGTGCTTACTGTAGCCACAAGAGATGAACAAGAGCAGTTAACGCTGTTCCTCCTGCTGTTCCCCTCCAGTCCTTTAACAGCATCCTGCACTTCAGGAGCTCTTTGTTTTATTTTATTCCATCTTCTTTAATCTGGGGCGAGGGGAGGAAGGGGACTTTCCTTTCTACTTCAAGCTAGAAGCTTGCCTATCTGCTTTTGTGAGCTAATAAGTCTGGACTTTCCATGACTTCTCTACCAGACGTATAGACCTGTGATTAACTTTTGTGCCTGGTCTGATTTGATTGTAGATGAGAAACTATTTCCTTTTACTGCAAAGGAAGTTACAGTACTGTACATGGAAACATCATAAAACCCTCTATGCAGGGCATCTGCACTGATAAGTGTCAGTGCACATAGATAGAAGATAATCAATGCCAATTACTCAGTGAAAAAGCCTGTACTATTCTCAAATGATAACTCCTATCACTTCTATAATAAAGGCCTGCTACTAGGTCTGTTACAAATCCCTGTTCTTCTGAAATATATGACAGTTCTCAAAGCGTACTCTAAGATAAGGCATGGTATAATAAACCCAATATCCAAGAGAAAGTGTGAAATTACCCACTCACTTTTCAGTAGGCAATAAAACAGGGCAGTTGAAGCAGTTACATGCTATGTGTAAATGACAGGAAATTGTAGGCTAGTATGAACCTATACCTCTGGTCAAACAGGAGATTCAGTTTCTTTCTCTGGCAGACAGCCTGCACCCAGTTCAATGCTTTCCCTGGAAAACCCGTCCTGCTTCTGCCACTTCCTTTTGGACTTCGCATGTAGAAGAGCAGAATAAGTGAAGAGGTTCAAGCTCTTTCACTCAGCTTTTTACAGCAGCTGCTCATGGGGTTCTTCCACTAGCATAAGTGAAGCCACTTCTTGTAATGGTCTGCACATCTGCTTATGATGTTATTTTGTAACTGTCAGGATACAGACATATTTAAGGCAATTAAATCAAAGATCTCACTGTGGTGGTTTGGCCCTGACTGGAGGCCAGATGTCCACCAAAATCGGTCAATCACTCCCCTTTTCAGCTGGACAGGGGAGAAAATATATATTGAGAGGCTCAGGAGTCCAGATAAGGACAGGGAAAGATCATTCTGCAATGAGCATCACAGGCAGAACAGACTCAACATAGAATAAAGGAAAGAAAATTCTCCATTTGATGACACTGCACTGCACACCCAGTGACACCAGAGTCGGGTAATGAGAAGTGCGACCAGATCTTAAAGCACCTCCCCTCACCCCTCCCTTCTGAGCACTTAACTTTATTCATGATTTCTCTTCCGTTTCCCCCACCAGCATGGGTGGGGGGAGGGCAATGGGGGTTTCCTGTCAATTCCTCAGAATTTGTTTTCCTTCTTAGCTGGGGCAGAGTGGGGGGCCATTCCGCATACTCTGCTCCAGCATGGGGTCCCACCCATGGGAGACAGTCCTCCACAAACTTCTCCAATGTGAGTCCTATCCCATGGGGCTTCAGCTCTTCAGCAGCTGCCCCAGTGTGGGTCACTGCTATGGGCACAGTTATAAAATCATAGAATGTCTCTCAGTCACTCAAGCCCAGACTGCCCCTATCTCTCTCTCTCCATGGGCTGCAAGTTCTGCCAGGGGCTTGCTCCAATGTGGATCACAGCATCTTCACCTGCTCCAGCATGGGGTCTCTCCACAGGCTGCAGATAGGGTCTCTGCTGGCCATCATCTTCCTTGGGCTGCAGGGGGACAACCTGCTCCACCATGGTCTTCTCCATGGGTTGCAGGGGAATCTCTCTCTCCAGCACCTGCAACGTCCTGAGTGTGTCCCCTTCTTCACTGGCCTTAGTGTCTCACGCCTTCTCACTCCCTTCTCTGGGGGCAAAAGGCAGCCACTTGAGGGATTTTTTCCTTCTAAATGTGATTCCCAGAGGCACTGTAACCATCACTGGTTGGTTTAGCCTTGGTCAGTGGCCAGTCTGGCCTTGAGCCCATCTGGTATTTATTGTGTTGGGCTTGCAGAGAGCTTCTGGCTGCTTCTTGCAGAAGCCACCCCTGCAGCCCAAACCCTCTGCCAGAACCCAGCCACTCAAAACTACAACACTTGCTAAAAGCTAAACCTTTTTCACCAACTCTAGCAAAATGCTTTGTGCATGCACACATATTTCATTGTTCGATATTGTGGCCAGCCACTAAATATCCATCGGCCACGAGCTCACACCCCCACACACACTGCCATCTCCCAGGAGATGGGGGAGAGAATGGGAAGAGCAAAAGTGAGAAAGAAATGCAGCTTAAGATACAGTTTTATAATCTATTTCATAATGATGAGCTGGTGCCTGAAAAGGTATTCCATTGAAATGGGAACAGCAAGCAAGGAAATATTTCTAGCTCAGCTCTGTTATTTTGAACCAATTAACATAAAAAGTGAAGGTAAAGTAGGATGCTGTTGCACCTGATGAACCAATAGCATCTGGGTTTTTTTTTTATCAAGACTTAGGTAGATTAACACATGGAGAACTTGACTTTATTGTAAGAAACATTTTATAAACTTTGCTGCAATATGAGACTGAAGACTTAGTTTGGTATGAAGAAAGAATAGGCTTTACTGATGACAGAAAAAATTGCTGCTCTGAACTTTCATTTACCTTGGTGAGATTTTATTGCTTTTGAGTGGGATTTAGATTTTAGTGGACATTTAGCAAAACCATTTATATAACAGGACTAAAACCTTATTTTGCTAGCATGTCGAGTGGAACTGCAACTAACCAGCCTGAATGCCATCTGCGTGTTACAGGTTATTTACCTGAAAGAAAAGTGATCCTGAAGAGCTTTGTGTTCTGCTTGCACTCAATACAGAGCAATATGATTCTCCTACAATTTTAAAGAAATTATTGCTAATATTTTTAAATAATAAACACATACATCTTTACTAAAGGTAGACAAGTTCTCTAAATATAGCATTTTCAAATAATTCACCTGATGTTCTTGGCCAGGTCTGTAGACTTGAGAGAGGTGAAAAAGTTATGATGTACAAACATGTATTTGATGGGGAAGAAAAGGAAAGTATCTTCTAAATCAGAAAAGCAAGAAGCTATTTGGAATAGCTGCAGCTAACAATACAAAACATAATGTAATGCATAACATAGACCATGAGTGCCTTAAAACCTGGGGCTAATGATCTCCTTGGGTTATGATCTCCTTGGGTTTCTGTGATGAGATCTTCCCTTGGGAATTCTGTCTGATGTCTTGTATTGATACTTCCTTTTTGGTGCCTGCATAACCATTAAATCTATTTTATTGATCTTCTACACTGAATGAACTGCTAAAAATGTTCCGAGGTTTTCTTGAGCACACAGGTACGTTGGTGAATTGGGACCATCTTCAGTATGATATTTATTTACAAAATATAAATAATAGCGTACTCATATTATCTGAGGATTAAATGATCAGGAGTAGCCTCCTGAGACAGTTTCCCACCTCCTCCTCCCAGAGTCAATTATGTCATGTAACTCTGTTCATAAACCAATTAAGATCTGTCTTTTACTACAGCAGATGATAAGCAGCCTCTCCTTGTACCAAACGTAAAAGAAATTCTTCTTTTTGATATTAAATTTTTCCAAGATCTTGAGTCTCATGTATGAAATTTTGCCTTCCATACCAGTTGAAATCATTCTTTTACTCATAAATATTTAAATCACAACTCCAGTCAATTTTGAGAAACCAGTAATATTTTTTGTGACATTTTTTTCTGTAAATTAAAGCCCCTTGATACAAATTATACCTATAGAATTCTTGTTTATTCATGTTCTTCTTAGTTTCCTGGTACCTTATTTGATAAATATAGTGCTAATAGAATAAATCTGACATTCTTGATGAAAATATGGCCTCAATTATTTTCCAAAAGAAGACTTTAAAAGCAGTGATTAAACACTTATTCCCTAAACTACCAAAAAAGGGGAAGGGTTCTTCTAAAACCCTCCTGTTCACCTAGTATATTAAAGGCAAGGACTTGTCCAGGGTTTTATATCCCTTAATTGTGCTAGCTTAGTTTCAGTTGTACATTTTTAGCATATAGTAAGATTAATGTAATTAGTGCTTTATAGAGGTATGAGAAAATATATGTACTACTGAAGCTGCTTAACGCCGGTGTGCCGAACACAACACGTAGCCTTGCAAGATTTGAGCAACATCTGCTCTCATAAATTTGCTGTAAGATTCTCTAGGCTGGTATTGTTGGGTGCCTGATCCTAATCTTGACAGGATGCTTAAATGCAATGTAGCATTCTGCCAGCTGCCTTGGCTTTGGTGAATGAATGAGTTTAAAGACATGTAGAGCATTACCAGAGGTAAGATATATGGAAAAGACACTTCAGTAACTCTAATGCAGGTATTGAAATAATGCTGTATCAGAATAAAGTAGTATTTAGACAAATATTTCTTCTGCAGTAACTTAATCATTTATCTTTATGTGGTATCTTGAACTGCTGCTGTGTGCAGTATCAATTTCTGCACTTAACAGTATGTATCAAAACTGAGACTTGTTGCTTTGAATTTTCTCGTGTGCTTCTCTTAAACTCAGTGAAAAGAAACCCACTGAATAAAGCTTAATTTTTAGCAGATTTCTCAAAGTAGTTTATTTTCTGTAGAGACAGCAACAGTCAGAATATTTGTTTTTCAGTATTAAAATGGAAGATCCTTTAGTGTAAAATATCCAACTTTTTTTAGAAAATCCAAAATGAGTACCACTAGTACCTTAAAGGATTTAGTCTGTTTCCCATCTTCCTCATTGTCTTGCAAAAGTACCTATTCACCTGTTGCTTGTTTGATTTTGCACATTTAAGCTGATTAAGTTCTAAGGTTTCACTCCACTAACCACTTCCTTGCTTTAGAAGAATTTACAACTCTAATTCACTTGTTTTCCTAGTACAGCAGTACCTCTCTCCTGTCGGATGAAAGACTAGGTTGAGGGATGCCTTCTCCCATCCCTGCCTGATATTGAACTCCAGCTGGAAAAACAGTTGATTTAATATTTTCTTGGCTTACAGTGTGTGTGTAGTGCACTCTACCCCACACAGCCAGGCTGTCAAGGAGATCATGCTTTTCCAAGCAACATACACTCTTGTTCCCAAAGCAAAAGATGGTGTTTAATACCTGACCTGCTTTCACTCAGCTGCTTCTAAACTCTTCCAGCCCTTCCTCTTCTGGAGAGGCATTAGTACACTGTGGAAGAGGTCAGACCTAGCTGAGCATATTTGCAAGAAGCCTTTCTGTCAGCCTTTTGCTTTCTCTTTGCTCTAACAACTCTAAACACACTTTTTCTTCTTGCCAGCTGAAGAGGCTGGAGCAGCCATCCCTTCCTCCCTGTTTTCGGGACCAAGTGGCCTTTGGGATTGTGCTGCAAGGTTGGAGAAAACTGGAGTTCCCCAGTGCAAAGTCCTGGGACCAGCACCTTCAGCCTAGTGGGGGTTTTTCTTGCTTCCACAATTTTGACTCAAAAATAAGGATAGGGTGCCTTCCCTGACTTCACAGTTTAGTTTTATGCTTAACTGTGGCAGCTTTAGCATGTTAACTGTTAAGAAGGCAATAGGAAGGGAACCTTTGACTTTATTTTTTTTCTGTTCTCTTATTTAGTGTAGTGAAGAAGTTTGCACCATTAGATGGGAAACTGATGCAGCGACACCACTCACAGAATCTTCCCTTTTTTATATGAAGGAGGACATTGGAATTGGCAACCACTCATTTAGGGTAAGCTCTTCTATGCAGAAAAATAAATAAAGTTTGATCACTCTAAAAAATACCCAGAACCTAATAACCATCTGACCAAGTTTTCACCAGCCTAGGACACATGTCTTGCAGTTTAATTCTAATCAAAAAGTGTTCAGGTGTGTATAAATCACCCAGAGTGTGCTCTTGTAAAATGCTATATTTGTGTGGGAGTTAGAGTTTTGATACTTGGCTTCTCTGTGTTGCTTCTTCGTGTCGGGGCAATGCTATTCAGCTCCACAAGCAGCAATTTCAATACAGAGAGGAACTGAGAGATTCCTCCCTTTGCAAGCTGAATTCCCATTTTACAGCCTTATATAACTCTAATCCTGGTTTCAGCACTTCAGCAGGATGAAAGTGGCAGGTATTTGGCTCTTTTCCTGTCACATCACCATGGTGTAATGGTGGATTTAGCAGGGTGAAATGAGGATTTTCATCTCTTACTACCTCTTATGTCTCTCTGATGCCAGTAATAGCCATGCTCTCTGCGGGTGTTCAGGACTGTTTCTCAAGGAGTGAAAGACTGTTCCTTCTACTGGACAGTGAATTGAATTAAAAGTAAAGCTGCAAGTAGTTTGTCCTTGGATGAGGGAGGAGAGTTTAGTGCTGAACTTGGTGGTCAGGAAATTGCATAAACTGAATACCTAAATTTTTGGCAGATGCTGTGTTTCTACATATTTGGAGGAGGAACGGGGATTTGAGAGTCTAACTTTGAAACATTGCACTTAGAATTTAAAGTAGATGCATTGCAGCAGCAGTGCTATCTAAACTCTCCTTGCAACTCTCACTTAACTGCATTTTTAATCTGGCTCATCGTGCACTATGGGTTTCACGCAGGGAGAAAAATACTAAACTGATTCACTTGTAGATTTGGTTTCTGAGACTGTCTGCTCTGTGGTAAAATCCAAAGTGTTTTGTATGTCAGGTTCTGAAAACAGAAGCAAAAGGTGTTTTAGAGACTTTCAGACCATTCATCGTCTGAAACAAAAAAGACTAAGCAAATGACAGAATTAGGGACATACTCCATCCTCCTGTTACATTCATCATTAAAACTAAGAACCTCTAGGTCAGGTATTAAGAGCACCTCATCCCAAAGTAGGCTTCTGCTCTACAGGTGTCTTTTACATCGAACTACCACTGTATAAAGCATTGCTTAGTAGATTCTTCTTAAACTGAAGAAAAGAAAATAGGCAGGAATTAAGATTAAATAGACAAAACTTAACCAGTCTTCTTATTTAAGAATTATCAACTTGTGAAGTGAAAAAGTAGAGCTATGAAGAAGCTTTGAAGATATCTGTTAGCAAAATGAGGGTTTCTGTTTCAGTGACCATAGTTGCAGTGGCCAGCTACATCATTAAGACTGTTAATATAACTAATTTTGTGAGAGCAGAAACACAGTTTTTCAATTAGAAGAAATGTTGAAATCACTCAAAAACCTTTTAGTAACTTTGACAGAGAAAAAACTGCCGTGTTTTGTTTTGTTATTCTCTGGTTCAGTAGATGAAGTTTGTTAAAGGACTTGAGCACACTGCAGCTGAACTGCCAGGTTTTATTTCATGCTTTAAACAGTCTCTACAAATGTGTGTTATAAGCGTGATACAGCAGCCTTTACACTCTTGTGCGCCTGAAACTGAGCAAATATCCAACAATATTGCCAGAAGTACCACTGGTTCCCTAAGGTGACTTTTCTGCCAATAGTAAGAAATGCCTTAAACCCAGCCTTTCAAGGTGGTTCTGTGGGAAAGCACATCTGCCTTAAGACCAGAAGTACAGGCTTTACACCTGGACTTCTTGCAGGTAGAATAAAGCCCGTGAGAAGCTGGCTTCCCTTACTGAGTGCAGTGGCACAGTAATTGAATGCATAAGGTAGACCCTCACCTAAGCTTTCATTACAGTTTTCCGTTGTGTTAAGCCTCTGCCTGTGATTTGGATTGCAAGTCATTTATTGAAACGGCATCCCTGATTGATTTGTATCCATCTTAAGGCATTCCATAATTCAACGAAGGCTACTAGACAACGCAGACTAGGCAACACAAATAGACTGTCTGAAAGAAGATCCTCCTTCATCCCCTTTCACTGTTGTTGCTTTTACCCTCCTTACCAAACTCTCAACCACCGTGCTTGCAGTGACATGAGTAAATACATGAGTGACATGAAATCAGCGGAAGCTGTCACACCCCCGCAGCAGAGGGCAGCTCCTCTGCACCCCAGCCAAGGACAGAGCAAGGGGAGTGGGCGGGAACCTCATCCCTGAGAAGCCAAGTGACTAAGTCAGGTGTCAGATCTGCACGCTCTAATTCTGACCCGAGCATGGTTTCACTGCAGCACTCAGACAAATCTCTTTCCATGCTGCAATTTCTTCTCTGAAATAGAAGGAAGTGTTTTGTAAAACACGGATGTTTTCCACCACTGATACAGAATTAAAATAAGAAAAGCTTTCTGTTCTTCTGCTGTCACTGTGTGGAAGACACACTGATGGCATCGGGTAGCACAGATGCATAGTGAAGACACATTGGATAGCACAAATAGTTTGCCTGCAGTCCAGTCCTTTAATTTTAAACACAGTAAATTATGCAATATGGCTGCCAGATGGTTTAGTATCATCTTATACAGCTGGTTGAAAAAAACAGAATTAATTTTCATAAAATTGAGAAGTTTTCTACTACTTAAAAGAGTACTAAATTAGAAACTGCCCACTAAGTTAATTTTCTGCTAGTTCTAATAGAATGACATTTGCTGAAGTCTTGTAAGCACCTTTTTGTGCTTGTGATCTTAATCTTGCTTGATAATAGCTCTGAGATAGCTACAAGAAGCCTTGTGGAATTTAAAAGCATGGCTTCATTTGTTGGACACACTTTGTTTTCCTCCAGCATGCCAGGGGAGATCTTCACTACAAACCACCATCCTTAGTAAAGATGCCCTGCCTGAGTGACCAGGACATTACTCACCTTACTTTCTACAGTCCTTTAGAAATGTTCATCACTGACATGTATTTGCTGTTATTGTCATTGAACTTCTTAGACCCCAATGTAGTTCGGGGGTTTTTTTTGCCAGGCATAAGCTATCAAGAGAACAGCTTGCCTGTATGCACATGTGGGATCTTACATCTCTGTTTACAGTACCTACAGCTGCCTGCTTGTATTCAGTCAGAATTAGAGTGTCTTCCATTATAAAAGGCCCACACTGCTGTAATTAAAAATAAATAAATAAATAAGTATATGCTTTTTAAATAGGTGGAACATCCTGTTCTCCTAAGTCGTTCTGACATGCAAATGCAGGCTGAGTTCCTATTTCACTGAAAAGTGACACTGACACATAGATAAGATGAAGATGTTACAGAACTGCTATCGAGGCGTGCATCAACACTGTTTTTCCACTGAGTTTTGTAAGGGCAGTGATTGTCATCTCCTGTTTTTCAGTGTGGTGTCTGCTTTTGTCCCCATCCTCACTTGCACTGACGTTTTGGTTGAAGCAGTGTACTGGATCCAGATGTTGATGTGCTGGCAGTGGGGGGTATGTGTGATGGCCCCAGACAGAGTGGCAGGGGCTGCCCCGTGACAGATACAGTTGGTTCCAGCCACCTCTGACCACCCTGTTGCAGGCATAGCTGGTCCTGCAGCCAAGCTTGTGCTACCTTGAGGAAAGCCTGGGTAAGAACAGGTACAATGCTGCCCAGCAGCCCCGGGAGAGGGTAAGAGCGTGAGAAACAGCCCTGCAGTCACCAGAGAAGGAAGAGAGGAGGAAGTTCTCCAGGCACCCAAACAGAGATTTGCCTGCAGCCCTTGGAAGAGACCACACTGGAACAGGTCGACATACCCTGATGGAGCTGCAGCCTGTGGAGAGACCATGCTGGAGCCAGTTTACCCTGAAGGGCTGTACCCAATGGGAAGGAGCCACCCTTACAAAGGGGAAAGATTCTGGAGGAAGGAGAGGCAAAGAGGAGCTGTTCTGGACTGACCACAGTCCCCATTCTCCATTCCCCATTCCGTCCACTGCTCAGGGTCAGGAGGTAGAGAATTCAGGAAGGAGAGAGTGAAGTTTACTGTGGGAAGAAAGTGGGAGCTGTGGGGAAGGTATTTTTCTTTCTCATCACGGAACTCCATTTTAATTGGGAATAAATTAATTTTCTCCAAGTCAAATCTGTTTTGTTCATGACAGCAATTGGTAAGTGATCTCCCTGTCTTAATCTCCATCGATTAACTTTTTCATCTTTATTTCTCCCTCATCTTGCTGAGGAGGTGGAATGAGAGAGCAGCTGGGTGCGCATCAGGCAGCTGGCCACAGTCAGTCCACCATGATAATTTACAACAGAAATCAGCACACTTCGGGAGTCACTCTTGGTAAGTACAGCTACTAATTTTTTATATTTTTACCAGACCATGTTACCTGTGCTTAGTTGCTGTGTTTTTTCTCTGTGGACAAATTGTTACCTGCTTGTTTCTAAACCTGGCAGATGTAGGATGAACTCAGATCATAAGACTACAACACTGCTCAGAGAAGCTGCCGCTCACTCTGCTCCTGGTAGCAAATGACTTTCTTTCAGCTTCTGCATACTGCTACTTCAATTTCCAGGCACCTGTAAGGTGAAAGGCAAAGATCAGGTATGTTCATGTGAAGTTTGAATTGCCTTCCCATCAAGGACCCCAGAGACATACAGATTTGCTTTCAGGGATCTTTTTATATTTTGTCCTGTGCTGTCTCGCAGCAGCAGGAAAGTTTCCTACCTGTGCATGTTTACTGGGGGCTTATGTTACCAGAGGATGCCAGTGGTTGGTCATCCAGAGCACACATTCACATCCTCTGAGGTTTGTCACAGCATCAAACTTCAGTTTTTCGAACTTTCCAGGAATTGAGCTCCAGAATTAAACAGCCTATTATAGTTCTTCTGCTGAGCTGCTTTTTCAATCAAAGGATTTGAAACATATTTTAGTATCAGAGTGCAAGTTCATCCATTACCCTGACCTTTTTCCACCAGTACTGGAGACATATTTTTAAATACTGTTACCTTTAAGGCACAGGAGGGTAACTCAGCTGGGAAAAGGTCATTATTCACCAGCTGATGGTAGTTACTTTGCTCATCTAGGGTTTCCACACCCTCACAAAGTTAATTGGTGTTCTCTTCTTTCTCTGCTTTTGTTCAGTTGTTGTTCCTTTACAAACTTGATGTCTTTTATACACGCATATGATGCTTGACTCCTGAATGCAAATATTAATTAATTTTCCTTCTAAATAAGAGCAACCAGAGGTTCTTCCTGAAGTCAGAATCATACTACATCCAGGTAAAACATATTATCCAAAATTCAATTCTATTTCAAGATGATGTGCTGCTAGATAGGTGTAATTATTCTTCATGAATGCTACTTTCTAAGGAAAAGAGCATTCTTTGATCTATACTCTTGGATTTGTTAACAAAAGTACATTTAATACCCAGAGAGACACCTTATGTTATGTGAAGTAGACAAAAGGGTCAAAAGGGTTAAACCGAATTCAGAAAACTTGCACTTTCAGTTCTTGTTGTGAAATATCATGGCTGTCAAGGCTATGAAAAGACTAGTACAGAAAGAATTTAGTTCAGTGCATTTGTTAATTTGGGGGTGGGGTGTTGTAAATATATTAGTTTCTTTGATAACAGGCTGGAAAATTTTGGTCTCTAAATTATTAGTGCAAAACTAGAGTAGTTATATTTGAGTAAATCTTCAGATTTAGAGGAATTGCCCTAGGAGGTCTATCTTGTGTCTTAGGCAAATTTCATCAGTGTGGTGATTTTTAAGAACTATGACAGAAGCGATATTATTCTATTAAAGGTCAGTTTCCCAGGCTCATGCAAACAGCACTTGCTGTCAAGAATAGTTCACATATTTCACTATGATGTGCTTTTCATGATGGTTTAGTAAGTAAATTAACTCAGAGTACTTATAAAATAGGAAAAAAATATTCTGTCTGCTGTGGAAAAGAATTTGGTACAGTCTTCACACTTGCTGTTGTATGCTGAACACGTGGTATTTAAGGAATGAGAAGTCTTATTCCGGTCATCCCATATCTTCCTGGGACTTTCCACCAGTTCAGCAGATACTGTATTCTCAAAGAAAATGGAAGTTTGGAACAGATTTGAGACTTTCTTAAAATGCCAGCTCATTAAATTGAAAGATCATTTGAGGTCTCTCTTTCCACCTAAGTTTAATGGCCGAGAGGAACCTACTTGGTTTCACAAACAGAATATGTAACTGCCACCTCTTAAGCTAGAGAGCACTTTTCATTAAATTAAACCTTCAAACAGATTTGGAATCCCAATCGCTTTCCCCCCATTTGTTTCCTTTCAAATTTTGATTGCAAGTCTGAATCCAATTTTTTTCAGAGTTTAGAGTTCAAGTGATTTACTCTTAACAGTGAATGTTGCTATGCTTGCTTATTACCTGATGATGAAAATGCTTTAGAAATAAAAAAAAAAAAAGGAAATCTGTACTTGCCTGGAAACAGAGATCTTTACTTTCTAAACTCAACCAAATTTCCTCTGCCTTTATTTTAATTGCATGTACTGATTAAGCACATACATTCCTCTTCTAAAAGCACTGAAGCTGTGCCTTCCTACTCATAGAGTGCAAGTTCTTAGTGATGAGCAAATTCTCTAACATGTATTTTCATCAGTTTTTCACACTGAAAGATAGAGGAATATTTTTTGTCAATACTCAGTGGAAAAAACACTTGAATAAATGTTGTACCTACTGATTTTTTTTTCATATCTTAAAATTTGTCAAGAATCACAGCAGCTGGGAACTATCTTTACGATTGCCATGGTGGTGTGAGTTGGCTTTGCAGTACAGACAGTGCTGCATAGCACAGTGGTGATGAAATTCCTCTTGAGGAATATAAGCTATCAAAGATCAAAAGATTTCCCCACGTTTTTCTTTTAAAGCCCATACTGGTTTTATATTTCTGCATTGCCTCTCAGCATGTAACACAAAATGCTGATAGTAAGATAAAAAGATACCCATTTCCTTTTTGTTTTCTTTGTACTGATATATTAACAGATACTGCTCTCAACTGTTTGGGGTCCTTCTGACAGAAATAAGGAGAGAGATAAGAAAACGTAAAAGTTTGTTTCATTCTGACCCCAGTAATATAACAAAATGGCATTGTGGCTGTCACCAGGCTGCCAAAGGTTCACATAAAACTTTTTGGATATGCTGTAAAGTAAGTTACTGTAATCACCTGAGACTGTTCTTCATTGGTTGGTATTGACCAGATATGAATCTGTCCTTACAGGACATTGTTTGGATGTCCTCTGTTACAGGCTATTAACCATGATGGGTTATTAGCTAGTAATTCTTTGCATGCAGATGAATACTTAACAGCAGTTCTCAGTAGAAATATATTTTAAAGGGAGCGCAGGGTTGCCTTTATCCAGAATATAAGACAAAGCAGTCTCTTCAGATTTGAAGAACTATTTAATTTTGTGTAAAAAGTGAAACACACAAAAAAGAGAACAATTCTGTCCCTCAGTTGCTGTGCCTACAAAGCAGAGCATGCTTAGCAAACAGCAGCAAAGTTGTGAGTTGCAAACACAGCTGTTCAAGGAAACTTTAGTAGCCTGAGGGGAAAGACGTCAGAATTACTAAAATGCCTTCACAGGGTAAATTACATTACCTTTAGTTTCAAGTATTTCTAGTTATTGATCAAAATAAGAAAAATGTGGCATGTCCTGGGCTTCCAGACTTAGTTATGTCCACCTATAAGAGGAGATGCATAGAGATAGTGTAGATGTCTGCCTACAGGTAATTTGTCGCCTGGGACACGTGCCCTGGTGTGCTGGAGCTGAAATCTGCTCCCATTTCTCACCAAGCACCTCTGTGCCCAAAGAGAACATGTTGCTCTCTGTGCTGTGAATTCCTGTACCCACTCATGTAGCGTTAATCTTGCTGCTTAGGTAATCCCAGATGCTACCCCAGCAAGGACAGGCAGATTAGGTGTAATTACGGCTGTCAGATCAAATTATGACTTATTTATTAAATGCACGATTCCTTTTCAAGGCTAGTGGTGCTAAGCATGTTATGTATGTTCTTAAGAGTCCTGATAAGCACTAGGCTTGTGTGAAAAAACAATGAGAAGATGCAAATAGAAACCATACAGAAAAAATTACTTACATCAATGCTTTTATGAGAAGTGTGCAAATTGCAAATCAACTGCATTTGCCTGCGTTGTACCCAGACACCCATCTGAGACAGGACTTTTAAAATAGCATCAGGGTTTTTTTAATTGTTTGTTCTTCAGTCAGTCAGTCTGGCCGCCAGTTGGATAAAGATAAGCCAATTAAACACTCTTCGGATCATGGCTGGTACATAAAAATAGCCATACCTCACTAGTCAGGTCAAAAGTACTACTGGTCCACTTTCCCATCTCTGGCAACAGCCAGGAGGATGTGCCTAGGGAAGGGGTACCCCTCAGTTACCCACTCTGAGTGGCCACAGGCTGCTGGAAGTAATCAAATACCAAGTTAAATAAATGGCTTTTAATGGACATTTTCTCCATGAAATTGTCTAATAATTTTTTAACTCTTATTTACTTTTAGACTCCATACCACCTTGTGGTAATCATCTCCACAGTATAATTATATAAGCGTTCTTTTTTTAAAGAAATCCAAGTGATCCTTTCTGAAATTCTTTTGCAGGACTATTTCAAAGAATTCCAGAAAGGCTGTCTTGAGGTTAAAGGAGAGTAAGGCTTTTCAGTTGGGTGACCTGTGATTTTTGTGTTAAGATCATTGTCTATCATCATAGCAAAGGGATCAGATGAAAATTCTAAATGGTGCTGTCTTCCTGCGTCCTTAAAGTCCAACTGTCTTATGCCTGTGGGCTGTGAAGAGTCAGGGCGATAACGTATAACACCCAGAGAAGCTTAGTGAGAATTTTGCTGTGGGGAAAAAGCTGCTCTATAAAAGCTTCTCCATAAAGTAACTGTTGATTTCACTGTCCTGGTATCATTGTATGCCATTTTTTGTTTCGAATGCTTCATTATGTTTTGCCCTTCTGTCTCATAGCATCATGCATACAAAACTTAAAATTTCCTAGATGCATTTTATCAGAGCCTTTATTTCATAACCTGTGTTAGTGGCCTTGAATCCCTTCCATCACATACAAAGGCCTCGGCACAGATGCCATCTGGTACAGTGCTGAGAGGCTCCAGGTGACACAGCTTTTTTCCTCCAATCCTGTTCAGAGGAAACCAAGCACATGGTATATATTTGATAGAGGTACTACTTGGGCAATAGGTTTCTGTGTACTGCTAGTGGTGCTGGATTTAAATCTTTGGCATTAAATTTAGCTGCTGCTTTCCAGGCCTCATACTTATGGCAAAACTTTTTTATTTTTTCTTTTCATCCTTTCTTGAAGTGCCTTACATTGTCAAAGTTTTGTCAGTCTCTCTGCTGTTTCTTTTCCCCTTAGGTGCTTACCCTCCCTTTTATTCTCCCTCCCTGGCAGTGTTCAAGGCCAGAGGGGATGGTGCATCAAGCAGCCTGGTCCCATGAGAGGTGTCCCTCCCCAAGGCAGGGGTTTGGAACTCGGTGATCTTAAGGTCTCTTTCAGTTCTAACCATTCTATGATGTATATTACATTTCCTGGAGACCTACAATTCCAGTTCTTCCCCACCACTGCGTTCACCCTCATTCTACCTCTGGATTTCACTTGTATGGTCATACACATGAAGAAGTATAATCCCCAACTAACCTGGATGTGCAGGTATGAAAAGTCTGAGAAAACTGCTTTAAGTAGAGATACTTTAAGTATCTTTTCTTCAGAGAGAAAGTGAGGGTAGTAATATATTGCTAAAAAGAACAGTGTTGCCAGCATACCTTCTAATTTCTGTGTACTTCAACACTATAATCCCACAGTAAAGCTGTCCCAATGGGAACGGGGCCTACAAGAACCCCTTTAAAAGCAATTTTTTTCCCCTACGTGCACTTAACTCTAGCTTCTATGTTTCCATTTTATTCTGGGCTATTGCACTGCTTCTTCAAGTTTTCTGTGTGTTCTCTCCTATTACGTCTTGATTTATGACCTTTGCTCATGAGCATGTTGTGTTTGTTCATATGCTTATTTTGTCAAATGCTGCAGTGTAAAATTTTAAGGTTTTTTTTAGTTTCCTCAAATAGGTGGTTTAGAACAGCTTGATAGTTATCTTGAAGAGTTACTTAAATAAAATGTGGATTTTTCTGCTGCTTTAACCTTGTCTTTTGTAAGGACAAACACAACAGTTATATTCTTCCATGCCATATGAAAGAAGTACACATTTTCAAGGACTGAGATGGCTTAGTCTTTGATACTCACATCTATGCTGTCACATTTTTTCAGAAGCACATTTGAAAAAGGAAAAGGTACAAAAAATATTGCAGGCCCTGTATTTACTAAAAAAAAAAAAAGCCAAACCTATGATTTCTGAAAGTTGAAACCTTTTATTTCTTTTCCTTTGAATATTTATGTTATTTCTGTTTAAAAAAAAAAAGAAAAAAAAGGAAGTCTGAGTAACTTCTGAGTTCTAGTATACTTGCTCTTTTTGTTGAACAAGAAATTTTGTAGGTATACACTTGGAAAATCTCTGTTGGTGCTTCCAGTTACTAAGGCATTGGAAATCTAGATTTGATGATCAAGAAAGACTGAAGATTGTTACTTCAAGCTGCTTTTCTTGCTGTTCTTGGTTACTGTAAATACAGCATTCTTTGCCTATTAGTGACGTTTTGAAATGTAGTCTTTCCAAATATCACTCACATGTTTCAGATTTATTCGGGCTTTATTCAGTATTTTAGATAGGTAATCCCTGCTGCTGCTCAGTATTGAATATCTTGATCCAGTACCTGACAGCATGTTAACAGACAGGTGTGGCTCTGGGGAGACTGTTGAAAGAGGTGCAAGGAAAGAGGTTGCAAAGAAAAGATACCTCCAGTATGTGTCACTGCTGAACTCCTCCAGGCATCCAGGTGAACATTTTTTCTCCTGCTCTCCCTCCTCAGCAGCGTGTCCCTGACTGGCTGCAGACTGGTTTATGTGATGCAGTTATAAATATACGCTGAAACCCACTCCAGTCACAGCCCAACTTGTTCCAGCCATTTCACCTTTTGCAGCAAAGGCTTGCACCTATTTCTGATAAATGCTTTGCAATTTTCATCTTGTGTGATTAGTGTGTCCCACTGCTTTATTTACTTAAAGAATCATCCAGAGCTCAAAACGCTGGATGACCATGTGAGCCCATATGCTGTGGCATACAGCCTACCCCAAACCTTCAGCCAGACTGCATCCTGCTCTGCAGAGTGAAGTAGAAAAGCTGCTCAGGTGGTGCTTACCTTTCCTCTGGTGAGACACTGCCAGAGTGCCATTGGCCAGGCAACACCTTCAAGGCAGGCTGAAGTATGGCAATTATACTTTTACCTTCCAACAGTTAGTCTTTGACTGTTAGGTGCCGTGCTATGTGCTGTAAGGCTCAGATACTGTACAGCTGTGCCATGTATGTGCCATGTACCGCTGTACAGCACAGACATGGGGATGTTACAAGTTTCCCCAAACAATTTAACTCAGCAGAAGCAGCCATCCTGCATGCTCTCCATTGCTGACTGCCCTTCTCCATCCCCACTCAATGTGTTCTCTTGTACAAGCCAATATTTTGTGAGACTAGGCAATGCAAAACTTAAATACTGTTGCCTAAAGCGAACTGTATTTATTAGTATTTGATTTCATTACAAACTTTTGCCTGGATCTGCTTTTACAGCTGGCCCCAAGTGCAACCGCAGACATTCCGCCTGGCCTAAGAGAAGGGCAGTGGCGATGGGGGAGCAGATTTTTAGACAACACTGGTTTACACACAAGACTCAGGTGCTTAGTTTTTTGTGCTTAGTGTATAGCTGCTTTCAGTTTTTTTCCAGGTTATCCAAGTACAATCATGTTGTGGTTTTGGCAGTATACACAGAAGCTGGGTTTGTTTTGGGTTTTTTTAAGTCAGTTGCTGCAAGACAGCTGCACAAAAGATATCAGAGTATTAAAGTGAGGCTGAAGGTTTAGTTAAAACCTTGTGAATTATTTAAAAAAAAAAAAAAAGGTTAGGAAACTAGTCTTGAGTTCCCTGTGTGATTCTTATTCAGTGTTCATCCAGTTCACACAGCTTTAGCACCACAGATGCCAACGCAAGATGAGAACCAGCATAATCGGCCGTCTTGCCCTGCTGAGGCTCTGCAAGCTGACTGTGCACAAAGACCGTAATCAGCCGATAAAACCATGGTGCACTAAGACTGGGGGCCAGTAATCTTGCTAGGGTGCTATATTTACTTAGTCTATATTGGCAGTGGTCTGTAAGAGGTTTAAAGCAGCTCTTGAAGAAAGAGTTGGTGTTTGGGTAATTGTTGTTGGGAAGCAAGAACGAACACTTGGATGAATAAATACTGAAAGAGGTTACCTGGTATGTTTGATGCTATGGGTGCTGCTGGATCAGCAGATGACATTAATGCTATGGAGATTCACCACTGGTACACAAAATTTATGAAGGAGTGTCCATCTGGACAACTTTGTCTGCATGAATTCAAACATGTCCTGGATCTACACGGACTTACTCCAGAAGCAAACAGCTACGTTGAGCAAGTATTTCACACATTTGACATGAATAAGGTAAGAATTCATTCTTAACTTCCCGGTTTTCTTATGGCTGTGTCATTTGATGCGCTCAGCAACATGTCTCAGAGAGCTGGCAGTGCTGACTATTCAGAGGTAATGGAAGTGATGAAGAGGTGATTGAATAGAAAGAGATGGGGAAATAAAGATGAGTGGCAGGCAAACAGTTTTGAATGCTCTTTTCCCAGTACATTGTGCCGTTTTGAAAATTGCACACAGTCGCCGTAATACATGTTGAGTAGCTGCTCATCTTTGAAATACAGATTTTTTATTATTATTATTTTCACTGTGTGTTAAGAATTGGAAGTATTATTTATATAACTCAAAAAATCTGTTTTAAAGCAGCATTTGGAAGGATCCATAGGTATTAATGCTTTAAGAATATGCAACAGGGACACACTATGATTCCTTCGATGTCACCAAATAAAACATTATTGGATTCATTCCAAGCATCTCCTATAGCTTAGTTTGGTATTAATCAATCTCCCACTTTTCCAAAGAAACATCTGCCTGATTTCGATCCATCATCCCTGTTTTACTGCTTAACATCCTAGGTCATCCATAAGGCATCCAGCAGCTGTTAGTTGTGTTGCTCTCTTACGTTCTTCCAACTCAGTGTTCATGCAGGTTCCTTCTAGCCACGGGACCCATCCAGAAGACCATGTCTTGTGATTTTTTTCTTTTTCCCCTTAAGCCAAAATAACACTTTCTATCAAATGCTACAAAAGAAGTTGAGAGTCATCTGTAATTTCTGTAAAAGCATTTGTCCTTAACTAAAATAAGGTTTAGGCTGAATTGTCAAAACTATACTATCAAAGTCTGCTTCTAGCTAATAGAACAGATGGGCCCGTCATGGTATAAAAAAAAAAAGCATGTGTGTTCCCTACCCACGCTACTGATCTCAATTAATTCAGAGATGTAATAAAAAATGTATTACATCACGTGAATGACTTTAGTTGCAGGTTAAAACACGTCCAAATTGTACCCAGAACTACTCCAGACAGGTTTAATTTCCAGAAATGGTCTTTCTGGTTTTTATTATGAGATTAATTATATTTGACTTTTAAAATGGTGAGAGTATAAGGTACCTTGTGTGTTTTTTATATCCAAACTTTAATTTATTGTATGGTGCCCAGCAGACTAATGATTCCCGGAGTCGGTACCTTTGTTACACTGTTTCCTAGTTATGCATATTTCCACCCCCAACTCAACATATTGAAAAGTTAAAATCAGGCTCATCACATGCTCTTTACCATGGCCATCCCCAATGCCAGTTAACAGATGGTTAAATATACTGAATTTCATTAAGTAACATCACCTAACTCATTAAATGTGCTAATTACAGATGATGAACAAACTTCTAGTCCATAAGCATGGAATCTAACTGGCAGAAATTGTCAAATTACTGTTCTTTTCAATTAATAAATGGATGCATTATGTTCCCAAGTAAAGCTTTGTCACTGATAGCTTTCTCAGGTAAGGGACATGAACAGTGTCTGAGCTCATCGAAGAGCTTTTTCAGTTTAGCTTGAATGTGTACTGCAAAAAGCTCTTGAGCTTTCAGTGGTCTTGAAAAATATTTGGAAATATTTCCAAAATTAATTTTAGACAAATACTTTCAAAGCAACTAGAGACTTCAGGATGTTTCAGCAAATTGAGCCTGCAGCTCGTTTTAGTTACTCCTCAGAAAACTGGACCGTGAAATAAACACTTCCTGAAAATCAGGCTTCTGTGAGGACAATAGCATACCAGTGCAGGACCAACCACAGGCAATTGAGTGTTTGCCATGAGACAACTGAGGGTCTGGAGAGGGAAGAAGAAAGTACCCTTCAAATAGTTTTGCACCAACAGAAATGCCATGGGGAACTTTCCGCTACCGTTGGAACTGGTATGTATTTTTGAAAATACCTGTTGTAGTTGGCAAACAGTGCATCCAGTACGAGCAGAGGGTGCAGAATAAATTAGAAACAAACTTTCAGGGCACGGTTGTTCCACCTAGGTTGCCACTTTACTCCATCTGTCTGCCTCTACTACTTGTAGTCTTTGTAATACTATATATAATCAACACCGTAACTTTTCTTCGCTTGTTTATATTGCTTATAGTATTGAGACTGTGCATATAGACACTGGCACTTGCTTTTTCTATACTTCAAGCATTACAGGCCACCACATTGTGAAGAATACTTTTCTATATCTAAGCTGCTTAGAATGCTGTTCTGGAAGGAAAAAAAGTATTTTGCAGAAGTAGCTGGTCAATCTATAAGACAAGCCTTTGGTGAACCTGGAACCTGTCTAACAGGGAAAGAGCTCCAAACAAAAAACTAGGGGAGCTTTTTTGTTGGTTGGTTGGTTGGGTTTGGTTTTTTGGGTTTTTGTTTGCAGGTCATGTTTTTTTGTTGGTTGGGTTTTTGAGGGGGTTTTGGGCTTGGTTTGGGGTTTGGTTTGGTTTTTTGCAACTTACTAATTACAGGGTTTCCCTCCCAGCACAAATAACTTAGCACCCAGGAAGCACCTGAAGTTATCCAACAGATATTGAGATGTATGCCTTAAATTTGTCAGGCAATATACACATCAGAGTTTAACTCTTACATAGTGCTATTTATCAGTATCTGATCACCTTCTCCTGTTGCCCCACAACTTTTTAGTAAATAGGAACATTGCACTGAAATTTCAAAGAGTGGGCCCTTCAGCTAATTAGTTCCTAAAGTTTTCACAAAAATTGGTGGCTGGTAGCAGGGACAGACCCAGGATGAATCCAGCTTTTATTCATTGTTTGAGGCAGCAGCTGGCTGGTGAAATAATCAGGCACTTGTTTCCTTTCGCCTGGTGAGGATACAGGGAGAAGCTGGGGTACAAGGGTGCGGAGATTTAGGAGACAAAAGACAGAGCCTGTATAAATCTAGGCTTTTGTTCTGCTCTACCTAGAAGAGCTTGTTTAATTAATGTTCCACGTGAGGCAGAAAAAGATGTTACAATGTTTTATCTGTTTGGAAGTCTTCCCCCCATTTTAATGAAATTAAACAACAATTTGGCCTTTAGGGCTTCATAAAATCCACTCTAAAACTGCTTATGCTAGGCTTATAACCTCATTATTTAATAATGAGCTCCAGCTAAACATCTGATACTCATTTCCAGGTCTGAAAGATGTTTTAACAATCCTCCATTAGCTACTGTAATCGGAGGCATGGATTTTATTGTCTATTGTCTTAATTGAGCTGTTGCAGCAATAGGGCCAGGAAAATTAATTAGAAGGCAGGACTGGAATGGCACATTCAGAATAATCATATACCTGGGACTGTATAGTCTGTATCCTTTTGCAGCTGGAAATAAGATAAAGAATGTGGCATCTGCTTCTAGATAAAAAAAGCTGTCAAGTGTTTCTCCTTGTCCCATCTATTTGTATAATTTAGTAGCTGGAGAGGTTTAGACACTTAAAGAAATTAATCAGTTGAGCTAGAATGTTTCACCTGAACATTTTACTTTTTTTTCCTTTTTAGCAATAAAAACAAATAGTCTGTTTTGATGAAATGGCACAAATAGTCTGTTTTGATTAAATGGCAACAGCATAGCTACGCGATTCAGCCACAACGCATAATAGCATCTAGATAAGCTGTCTCTCAGTTTTCTTTTTCATAGAATCATAGAATGGCATGGGTTGGAAGGGACCCCAAGGATAATAAAGTTCCAAGCCCCCTGCCACAGGCAAGGCCACCAACCTCCAGGCCTGGATCTAGACAGGGTTGCCCAGGGCCCCATCCAACGTGGCCTTGAACACCTCCAGGGATGGGGCATCCACCACCTCTCTGGGCAGCCTGTTCCAGCACCTCACCACTCTCTGTGAAAAGCTTCCCCCTAATATCTAATTTAAACCTTCCTTCCTTTATCTTTAATCTCTTCCCCCTTGTCCTGCCATTGTCTACCCTTTTAAAAAGTTGAATCCCCTCCTCTTTATATGCTCCCTTCAGGTCCTGGAAGGCTGCAATGAGGTCCTCCCGCAGCCTTCTCTTCTCCAGGCTGAACAAGCCCAGCTCCCTCAGCCTCTCTTGTAGGGGAGGTGCTCCAGCCCTCTAATCATATTCATGGCCCTCCTCTGAACCCTCTCCAACAGTTCTACATCTTCCATGTATTACAGGCCCCAGACCTGGACTGAGTACTCCAGATGGAGCCTCTGAGGGCAGAGTAGAGAGGGACAATCACCTCCCTGACCCTGCTGGCCACCCCTCCTCTGATGGAGCCCAGGATACCATTGGCCTTGCTAGCTGCAAGAGCACACTGCTGGCTCATGTTAAGTTTCTCATCCACCAGAATCCCCAGGTCCTTCTCATGAGGACTACTCTCAAGAAGCTCTTCTTCCAGTCTGTATCTATGTCTGGGATTCTTCCAGCCCAAGTGCAAGACCTTACACTTGGCAGTGTTAAACCTCATTAGGTTCACCCAGGCCCATTTTTCCAGCCTGTCAAGATCCCTCTGGATGGCTTCCTTTCCTGCTAGTGTGTCAACCACACCACTCAGCTTGGTGTCATCCACAAACTTGCTGAGGGTGCACTCAATCCCATCATCGATTTCATTGATAAAGATGTTAAAGAGAACCGGTCCCAAGACAGACCCCTGGGGGACCCTGCTTGTCACCAGCCTCCACCTGGACATAGACCCATTGACCACCACCCTTTGGCTACGATCTGTTAACCAGTTTCTTATCCACTGGATGGTCCACCCATCAAATCCACATCTCTCCAATTTAGAGATAAGGATGTGGTGGGGGACTGTGTCAAAGGCCTTGCACAAGTCCAGGTAGATGACATCAGTTGCCTTCCCTTTGTCTACTGATGCTGTCACTCCATCATAGAAAGTCACCAGATTGGTGAGGCACGACCTTCCCTTGGTGAAGTCATGTCCCGGATTGCATGTTCTTCCCTGATGTGCTCCAGCATGTCATCCAGGAGGATCTGTTCCATGATCTTCCCAGGCACAGAGGTGAGGCTCACCGGCCTGTAATTCCCTGGGTCTTCCTTGTTCCCTTTCTTATAAATGGATGTGATGTGACCCTTTTTCCAGTCCCTGGGGACCTCTCCTGGCAGCCACGACTTCAAATATTATGGAAAGCAGCTCAGCAACCACATCAGCCAGCTCCTTCAGGACCCTGGGATGCATGTCATCCAGCCCCATAGACTTGTAGACATTCAGTCTCATGAGGCGGTCTCGGACTTGCTCTGCTCTTACAGTGGGGGGGGGATTTACTCCCCCAGTTCCCACCTAGAGGTCCAGGGATGCAAGGTTCTGGGATTTGAGAATTATGAGAATCCTGGCTGCCAGAGAAGACTGAGGCAAAGAACTCATTCAGTACCTCAGCCTTCTCCTCATCAGTTGCAGCCAGTTCTCCTTTCTCATTTACCAAGGGGGGTACATTCTCTTTGACCTGTCTCTTCTGGCCAATGTACCTGTAAAATCCCTTCTTGTTGTTTTTAACATCCCTTGCCAAGTTCAGTTCCATCTGCACCTTGGCTTTCCTGATCCCATCTCTGCAAGTCCGAACAGCATCCCTGTATTCTTTCCAGGCAACACTCCCTTGTTTCCAGAGCTTGTACTTGCCTTTCTTTTCTCTCAGTTTGACCAGCAAGTCCTTGCTTAGCGATGCTGGTCTTCTGCCCACTTTCTTATTCAGAGGGACAGAGAGCTCTTGAGCTCTCAGAAAGGCTTCCTTAAAGAGTTGCTTTGATTAAGTCCTGTGATAGCTCCACTGAAAAGCCTGTGGTTCAAGCCACATGCCAGGTCTCCGTAAGTTTACCTTCTGGGATTCACACTCTGTCTGTTTTGTTCGATATGCTGTATATATTAATCTGTTGTAATGCATGTTTCCTGTGAAGTCATGCTATGGGGCTCCAGGCTGGCTTAGGGAACCAATCTACATGAGAAGAAGAATGAGTTGTTGGCACATCAGCTTGCCAAGAGTAACACATATGGGATCTTTATGGCTTGGCATGGGCTTTCGCAGTAACAGTATCCTTACAGCGTTCTGGATCATTCTGACTCTAGTGACACTTCTCTAACAAGAGCATGACTTACGCGTAGTACAATCAAATTGCATTTGTCTTCTGGATTCTGGTCTTAATGCAAAAATCCAGCTCAATTCCTTTCCACACTTAGCAGAGTGGAAGGATCTTATTTCAAGATGACTCAGCTCTTTGCAGGTTAGATGGACCAAGTCTCTTCACCCCCCCTTATACTTCAGTGTGATAATAACCTACTTCATTTGGTCAGCAGAAACTATTTAACTCTTTCTTAACAGAATGGGCAGTGGTTTGGGGTTTTTTTTTGTTGTTAACGTAAGTCAAGCTTCTGAAGTGTAACAGCATATTCCCCACTGCAACACAATTGAAGTTGAAAATTGCAGGGTTGTGGTTTTATTCTTTTATTTTCCTTTTTTTAAAACATTTTTTTCTTTCTGTTGGAGGATCAGATTTTGTCTGCTGCCACAGTGGTGAAAATCACTGCTAGATTTTTGACAGTACTGGATGGTGGGGAGGGGGGCAGAGTGTGGAGATCTCTTGCAGCATGTGTTTGGCATTCAGAAAGTGAGATTTCAAGCAAATGGCCAACTTTGGTGTGCTTCAAGCTTCTCCCTGAACCTGAAACTGCTGAAGGTGCCTCTATCAGCTTGAAGTTTCTATGATACTGAAAACGCCAGGCTTCAAATATTCACATTCCTATCACTGTATTACCTGAAAACCCATCTCTGAGACTGTGTGAACAGAATGTGTGTTTTAAGTGGATTATGCAAATGAAGTGGTATGATCACTCTTTAGTGCCTCCAGACGCTCTGTTTCAGAACTATATAAATATAGACATGATCCTAGCTTTTTTCATGTAATCTTAAGGTAAAAAGGATTTATCATGTGTTTGGTTTAGATGGGATGTTAAGTCAAATTCAGAGTTACGTGCTGCTGAATGGAGAGTCAGGAGCCTGCCTTCAGCTAAAAGTCCCCTTCCTGAATTTCACTAACTGTGATTTATAACTTTTCTTCAGGTTCGGATGTGTGAATTTCACCTGGGTTTGTATTTAAACAGCCTGATGCTTTCTGTGAGAGATCTGATCATCAGAACACTTGTTTTTCAGTGCTAATATTAGGATACTGTACGGTCTGTTTATATATGATCTTCCTTCAGCTGGATGGAAGCTTACTGGCACATACTAGAGTCACTATACACATCATTAGTATTTTGCAGGATTTGTGATTCTCCCTTCCTGGGAGGGCCTGAACGCAAAGCCTTACAAACAAAGCACAGGAGCACATCTTCACAGTTTGGGAAGCATTCAAAGGCGTCCTTATCAGAACATTTTAAGTGCAGAGCATTGTAAATGTAGTAAGAGTACCAAGACTGCCACCCTGACATAGGAGCTTACACAACATGAGCACAAACTTCATGGGTTTTTTGTCTTCAGGAGAGCCCCTGCAGAAGCAGATGGAGCCTTGTGAGCTCATTGAAGTAGCCCTGGTCAGAGTGTTAAAACAGGTCACAGAGGAAGATCCCGTGCAGTTTCTATTTTTGCCTAATCCAGATCTGCAGGGATCTTGAAGAGGTTTATGATAGTTTTACAGCTCCTGGTTCATTGGTAAATTGTAGTTGGAGGCAAGCCAGGGAACATAGGAGCACTGTGCAAAGGCAAACAGCATGGCATGGACGGAGAGGAAACACAAATGGTGCTCTGGGTGCCAGAGAATCAGCTGGGGATTTTGCTGCAATAGAAAACAGTCAGTGGTGCCAAAAATTTATGAACCATTGCCCCTCTGGGCAACTTCGTCTTGGTGAGTTTAAGGCAATGCTAAGTTTACATGATATGAACCCTTAGGCAAATAAGTATATTGAGCAGGTCTTCCACATCTTATCCATGAATCAGGTAAGAAATCTTCTTGGGCTACTTTTGTCATGAACTGTATGTTAGTATGAACAGCAGAGGGCTTTGGCCTAGTGACATCAAATAAGAAGCGTTAGGTAACCAGGAGTTGGCTTTTTTTTCGTTATTTTCCAGCAGCTGTGCAGCATTACTTAAACTGTGAAAATTGGATTTGTTGGGCTCTCTTTTTTCAATACCCTTGAAGTAGCTTAAGAGTTCTTCAAAAACCTACTAAACAAGATTGATTCTTTGTAGGTAAGACTGGTCAAGAGTCTAAAGCCCTTGTTCCACTCTTTCACTACTGGAAGGTTGTGTCTATTTCTGTCTTCACTTTCTTTTCTAGAAATTATTTTGCCCAATGTTTTCAATGCAAAGTCTCTTCAGATCTATTGAGCTGCATTTTTGGACAGTTAGAATGATTTTTTTGCCTCTTCTTTATCATCACCATTTTTTTTATTATTTGGAAAGTTTATAAAAGAGTTTTACCTCCCAAGCCATGCTTTAAAAAAAGTAACTTTTAAAGCTGAGCAGTGGAAGGAAGCAGACTTGAATTATTGCGTAGATCAAAAATCAGAAGACCATGTTACTTCTTCTAAAATATAAAGAATTGAGAATTGCAATGGAAAAAGTACAGTCAAAACCAGGAATAGCCAGAAACGAGATAAGTGGAAACCAGCCCTCCAGGAGGGAGAAGAAACATGTGAAATGTGAAACAAGCAAAAAATCAAATTTAACAAAATGAAGGCACGAGTATAAAAAGATGGAAATAAATCTTCAAAGAGCAGAAAGGAGGAAAGAGTGTCTCATCCCTTCTTCATACACTAGTTGAAACCCTTGTGAAACTGAAATGCAAGCTGTGGCGAAAAAGTGTTGAAACGCTAGTAAAGATCTTAGTGAGAGATTAATCTTCCATCAGAAACAGAGCCGATACTTGGACAAAAACAACACATGGGAATAAGTGCGGCAGCCCATGCAGCTGCAGTACGACAGAGAAGAAGAGGCTGGAAGTGTCAGCCACAGAATCCAGCCCCTTGGGGTGTCTTGTCTCCCCAGGTCTTGCCTCTCCCACTGACCCAGAAAAGGACTCGACAGGGATTATGAGATGGAGAGATACTGCCGTGCTCTGTGGCAACAGCAGCAAGCCCTCCCTTGCCTTGCCAGCTGGAGCCACTAGGAGATGCAAGATGCTCAGTGTCTGGTCAGATTGGGAAGGACTTTGAGACGCCAAGGAGAACATCTCCAGTCAAAATAACGGTACATAATTAGGGAAGACAGCCTCTCCTTTTAATTAAATGTTTACTAATAGTCCCTATTGGCTCAGTTTCCCCCACTTTCAAAATGCTTAACTCAGTGGATTTTGTAGGGGGGGGGGGGGGGGGGGAATAAAAAAGAAGGGTGCTTTAATAGCCAAAGTTCTTCCAAGCTGCTGTGCTGCATAGGCAGACAAAAACAGGAAGCTGGGATTTAGAGTTGTTTAAGGATCTATATGTAACATTATTATCTGAGAAAATCCAAGTTATCTAAGTTGAAATCCTTTATGAAAACAGCCTGTGCCATCGAAATGTCATTGGGGTAGGGGTTATTTCAGAGATGTTACCCTTAACACTAAGATGCTGGAGAATTTTGAAACGAGAATTTATTAAATTACTTTTTTATAAATTTATTCTAATGGGAGCTACAGATGGAAGAAAACACAAGTATTTTTAAAGTTTTCAAAATTAAATCTTTTTGGGGGTGCAAAAATATTTGGGGGCATGCAAAAGTTCAGGGTGTTCTTTTCTTTGTCCCAGCTGGAGTCAGGCACTTCATTGGCTTCTCATAAATTCCTTGTATGAGAAGACCCTTCCCCTTCACTTCCAGTAAGCCCACTTAAAAGTAACAGCGTGCTGCCTCTCTGTCCTGGCTGCTGGTCCCACTCACGGTTTCCTAATGCGCACGAAGGAAGGCACAGCTCAAGCTGCTGCCCACCCCAAGTTCAGGAAAATTGGTGAATGAACTACAAAAAGAAAGTATTCCTGACTTATCCTCCTGACAAAGAGGGATATATTTCTTTGGCTACTAGAAACCATGATTAAAATAACAGTTTCAGGAGCAGGTGCACATTGTATCAAGTCTTTAACTCCTAGTGGAAAACACCAAGTCAGAATCCCAGTGCACTTCCCATAACCATTAAAATGAAAACAACTCTGCTACATATAGTTCTATGGGATGGATAAGACTTGTTACTTCATTATGCATGGTCTGCTGGTTATTTATAGATACCAGTGCGCTGTAGCGTGTGTGGCTAACAACACCCACAAAATCTCATCTGTAAGCAGTTAGTTTAATGGCAAAAATAGCCTAGGCTAGACTGCACACAACTAAGATAAGCACAATTGCTTATCTCATCACCAGGACATGTGTCACTGTGCTACGCTCATAATCTCCATGTCAGGAGTAATGAAGCAGTGGTACAAAAAAGAATCAGACATAATGGGTTTCTACAGATGCTGTTTTAAATGGTCACTGCCTTCTGTTTCTCTTTGAAATCCATACACATGCCCAAGGAGTTTATTGCTTGTAGAAACATAATAGCAGGCATACATGGAATGTGATTGTGAATGAACAAAGGCATGCCAGTGATTCATTAGTGTTATCAATGACAGCATAATTAAGCGACTGTACACATATTCCCATACAGTTTGTGTATGCTACATATTCCCACACACTTTGCTGTTTGTGTCATGATTAAAATGCCATAGAAAGCAGTGATGACCTCTCTTTTCCTCATCCCCACGCTTGAGTTAGCTGAAATTTGGTGAGTCCTCTCAGGCAGAGAGATGGGAGGTTGTGTCCTACTAGAAACTTGCCTCACTGGGGCAAAAGCTTTCTGGTTTATGAGGGAGAAGAAAACACTCCTTAAAAGCAAGCTACTACCCTGATGAAGACACAGGAGGCAGAAAGCAGAATTTAAACACTCATTCAAATACTTAGAAAAGCATAGGGTGTGCTAGAGGGAGAAGATAAGACTTTCAAACCTCTATGGGCTAATTTTTTTTACCAGGATAGGCTATTCCACTCTCCCTGTAGGATAACCTCTGTTAGAAATGACAAAAGGTCCTAAACCAAGGACTCCAGGTAGAAACATTAGTGAAGCAGTAATTTATTATACGGTCTTGCAAGATCGGGTGACCCAAAAAGTAGGCACACTTTTGGTCAGAGCCCACAACCTTTTTATACCATGTTCTTGTACATTATTCATTACTTGTCCCGCTTCGTATTAAGATGAGTTCTAGGAAATGATTTCCATAAACTCCTCCCAATCATGGTGGTAGTGTTGCATCATGGTGGTAGGCTTCAAGTTTTCCTCCTTCCCCCGTTTAACTATGGATTTTCACAGGATTAACGGCGGCGCCTTACAATACTCATTGCATGTCTGGCAGATTTTCTTTTCCATAGGTGAAGAAAATTAAAATGCATGAATCTCTTTGTCTAGGACAACCGCTTACTGGCAAACATTTCTTATCTTAACTCTTCCCGGCAACTGACATGGCCTAGGGCTGAGGGAAGTCAAAGCTTGAAACAGGTTTTAGATAAACCTCTTGGTTGAGCTTTGTCTCCCCCAGCTACCTTTTATGGGAGAGAATGGTTCTTTTCCATAACAGCAAAACTTAATACTCCCTTTTAGTTCTCCATTTTACAAGTCAGTACAAAAATTACAACAACCCATTTTGGTTTGCAAAAGCAACATTTCCAATATTTCCCACAACCTCCTTTCTCTACAATTTTGTATCTTGTGCAGATGATGGCTCTTTCATTTGGGCAACCTAAGCAGTCCTGAAAACTCCAGTCTGCTTGAGCTGGGAGGTAGGCTACCTTGGTCGTAGGAGACATTAATGGACTCTGAAGCTGGCTGCAAATGAGGAGTTACCACGTGCACGTGAGAAGCTGTCAGCAGTGTTAAAAAGAGAGATGGCAGGGCAGGGAAGGACGCTATGCCTCCAACTCTAGGGGCTAGGCAGGAACGTGGGAATGCCTGCAGTGGTGATTTCTGTGGCAGTCCTCAGGTTGCTCCCTGCTGCAACCAAAATGAGCAGTGGCAGATGCTTGTATGCCCTTGGCACCTGTAGGACCCAGCATCTGACAGTGCAGGGAAGAAAAAGGAATAGAAAGGAGAGACGGAGCAAAGTCCAGAATCCAGAGGCATGACCTGAGTCACACAAGAAAGAAACATGGGATTTTTCAGAGCAAGCAGCAGGAAGAAATTGCTGGGGAAGGAAAAAGGGAATGGGGCTGGAGTGAGCTAGAGTGGGTTAAAAAACTTAGAGGAAAGACAGAAAAGCTAATTGGCAATAATGACATGACTTTTCAGAAAAAAGAAATTAAAATCTGTAGATAAACTTTATATTCAAATGCATTTAAAACCTGACATTTGCCAATTTGAGGGCTACCAGTTGCATTTTTTTGTCTCACACTTCAAACAGGTAGCACTCAGTAGACCCTGTCAGAGTGGAAAGATACACAACCTACTTATTTTGCAACACTGGGGGTTAGAATCTATATCTGCTGCTGACACCCAAGTTACTGCTGCTTTCGTAATACCCCAGAGAGAGAGAATGTCATTTTTATTATTTTACTTTTCTGGCAATTTTTTAATATCACGGTACTTCCTGATCACCCTGCTGTGGTTTGGGTATTTGGTGTTTTGCAGTGTTTTTGTGGAGTATTTTTGTTTTTCTGTTTGGTTGGTTCATTAGTTGATTGGTTTCATTTTTTTTTTTTTTAAAGAGCAATTGCTATTTTCAAATTCTTTTAAAAATTACCTCTTTTTCACTTTTTAAAATATATCTTAAGTGACACCATCTTTTCTAAACCTATGTGATTTTATACCATTTTCAGAGCAGGATTAATGAACCTGATTTTTTTCTCACATTTCCCTACAGTTTTGCTTTACCTACAGCATGTGTTTTCTGTGCGCCCCACGTTCTTGCAGTTCAACAAGTTTGTCCTTGAACCAGCAATCTTCTTTATTACAGGGCTGTCATTTTCAGTGCAAGGACATAGTCCTACTGTTGCCCGTTTGTGCCTTTTTCTTAATTCCCAGAATATTGCATGGACTCCAGAAAGCTTCTTGGCATCTCTAATGTACATCTCAATAGATACTGTAATCTTGTCTTCATCTTTTAGTATCAGTTGGGTTTGCTCTAGATAACTCATTTTGAATCTCTTCACTGGGGTGCCTATATAGAAACTAGTCTCTGTACACAATGTTTCAGAGTTCTTCGAAATGGCTTTTCTATATTAATTGCATCAGTTCAGCTCCACGTTGTTATGAACTTTTCTATTTTTATTTCTAAAAGTAGAAATGTTCTATTGCCTTTGGCTTCAGGAACAGGTGATTTCTGTAGAATTTCTATTATCTCAGCACATGCTCTGTTTCTGAGTTCATTAAGTGCTGCAGGTTATAAATTTTAGGCTTTTTGTGCTCCATAAAATTTATCTTTCTTTTTTTGTCAGGTATAATATCAGCTATTATATACCATTCCAGTCCCCAACTAGGAGCAAGGGATGCTGTCAGGCTGAAGTATAAATCAGATCAGTTTTTCCCCAGGCATTTTTTTTGTTGTCTTTTGCAGGTATTCTAGTTATTGTTATTAAACAAAAGGGATCCTGAGAACAGGTATTGAATTCAAGTTAGAATGATTTGAAAGTAACTTACTCTTGTAAGTATACCATGATGTACAAAATCTGACAACACTCTGACTTCCGAAGGCCCCGCCTCAGTCGGTGCCACGGTCTCTCTCGTGTGCCTCGGTCACCAAGTGTGCCTTTCCCCAAGACTTTGGAAGCAAGTAGCAGCAGTGTGCTCTTCCGTGGGAGAAAACAGGAGGGAGAGAAGAGGGATTAGGAGATGTGAGCAGCTCCCAAGTTCCATGTGCCAAGGTAGGATCCCATGAATGGCGTTTGCTCAAGGCCATGTGAAGAGATGAGAGCGAGCTGTCATTTTTTTCAAGTGGAAGAGGTAAAAGAGGAAGGATGTCCTGCTCGGGTGAGTTACTGATGAACAGTTCTTAGTCATCTCAACATAGAGTTTGCAGCCAGCTCAAGCGCCCGGTCTTCCTCTGGTGTTTGACACAATGGGTGGTCTTTAAGAGCAAGACATGATAGCTGAAGAACAGAATTCAGGATTTTTGTCAAATGGTACATACCCAAGAGGTTTGTCTGCTTATTTCCTTTCACCTCTCTTGTCCTTGCTTCCTTTTCACTCACCCCCACTGCTTCAGCCTGCACTCACTGGCAGGTGAGACACCTGCACAAGCTGTCTCCCCGCTCTCCCTCACTCATTGTGATCACATGGTGGCTCAGAGGTGGTCTCTGGGGGAAAAGGCAACGCACCAATGACCCAGTTTGCTGTATGTGCTCTGCCTACTGAACCGGTCTTGGCTAAAACCAACATCAATGTCTGTATCTTCCTGTTTAATGATCAAAAGTTCCTGGGCACTTGAGGAGTGTTCAAGCCATCTTACTCGTATGTCACATTTGGAAGTGATATTTATGACATTAAATCTCATTACATCCTTGTGGGAAAAGCTGTAGTGCAGGCTGTTAAATGTACGTGAGTCCTTCTCAAAAATTGACCCAATCCTGTAAGATATTGATTGTGCTCTGGCTTGAGCTGGGCTGCTGCTTTTCATGAGGTGCTTTTCACCTCACAGGACTGTGCTCTTTAACTTCACTGAGTGATTGTAAATGAAAAGGATAAGTGAGTGGGAGTGTCTTGGTCCTGCATCTCTAACATCCTATAGTTTTACACTGGTATTTATAGCTCCAAATTGGTCTGTGCTATAGTAATGCCCCTGAGCCGCTCATCTTCTTGTATAGAAGCTAATCAGTACAGAAGTATTATTGATACTTAACCCTTTCCCTGACCTTACAGAGGAAGAAGAAATTCTGCTCCTGAAAGCTGTGAAATAAAAAGCAGGCCTACAGCACCAGCCAACAGCGAGGGAACTTGCTTTAACTCACTTATCAGACCAAGTCAATTCTTGTTAAAGTTCCTGTAAAAGATTCCTCTTCTACTCAAGTTCTGTAACAAAGCTGGTGACCAAATCTGTATGTTTTATCTGGGGATATCTGATGAGAGGGAGGAAATGGGGCACAATCATACACGCATATAAGATACCACAGGGTATATTAATGATAAGAAGTGACTCAAGGAGGAACCCAAAGGGCATTGTCTTTAGAATGTGTTTTAAAGCACCTATAACAGAGAAAGTTTTCCAGCCTTGTTTACAGCACAAACTGTAGCTATTCCTTGCAGTTGGTCCAGGATTAGACTTTTACAGGTTGATAACGGTTTGAATATAATTCAAAATCAACCACTTTGAGGATCTCCTCATTTTTCTCTAGCATGCACGTTTGTAGTCACTGCTAGGGTCTGGATTTTCATGAGCTCTAATTTGAGAGTGGCTCCCTTTAGCCACATTCCGAAATCCCATCTAGTTTAGAGCTGGGCATTAAAGGTAATCTCACATGAGTACAGATAGTCACTAAACAAAAATAGAAATTTACACTAAGAGGTTTACCGTGGCCATTTAAATGCAGTATTTGGCTGAGTTCTGGCCACGAGCAAATCTCTGAACCTTGGAGATACAAATGTGAATAGGAAAACAAGAGATACGTTCTGTGTGTTAACATGGGCGCCCAAGAATCAGTACCAGGTCATGGCTCTATCCCAGAGATGCACCATTATTACAGCAAATTTATGAGAGAATGCCCATCTGGGCTGCTAAGTCTGCACGAGTTCAAGAAACTCCTGGGTCTGCAAGGGTTGGATCCACAGGGAGATTTATACATTAAGCGAGTGTTTGATATCTTTGATCTGAACCAGGTAAACCTTCTTTTCTTTATTTCTTTAATCTCATATTATTGCTTTGTTTGTGAGTTGTAGCCTGCAGGCTCTTCTTTGTGCTCTGCTCAGGAAACTGCTACCGTAGACAAGTTTGCCATTATGGTGCTCTAGAGGTGACAAGATGGGACTGTGCTTTAAGGGCTTCGAGTAGGACTCTTGGTAGTACTTTCCAGGGCCACTTAAAAAATTACAAGGAGCGATTCTGAACATGAGATGTAGTTCACTGGTTATTCTTCTGTCCTTTGCTTGTCCTGCGCTTGTCTGTAAGCATATGAAACTATTGGTATGCTCAAATACAAAGTTCATAAGTTCTTAAAACAATTTTAGACAGAGAGGAAGATGCGGTCTGCACTTAATACATGGTGAAGTGCAGCATAGATAAACAGATCTGTCCCAAGTACTGTATCAAATCTGTCACAGAGAGGAAAATGTAACTCAGACAAGGAGCTCACACACAGTACCAAACTGAGTACCAAATAGAAAGGGAAAGCACCTTCTTCAGGCTATATTTCTATTTTACCCTCCCTGCTACTGCAGCAACTGCTTGTGCTTGCAATGAGCTCTCTGTAATGTAGCTGGCCCCCAGATAGGCAATAGATATATTTTCCTTAGGTGTACAGACAATGCCAAAGCTATGGCCATCTGATACTTGTGTACTACCTTTTACTGAGTGTAGACCTTGGACCACACAGTTGTGAAGTAAGAGGGCAAAAGACATCTGGCAGATGAGGGTGGGCTGTTTGCAATGTGTGTCTTGAGCACTGCCTTATGCTCGTATTGTCCTCGAGCCCTCTGCTCATTGCACTGCTGGGCCGTCCCACGGCACAGCACACGTTGTGCAGAATTGTGAAACTTGCAGATTTGTGAGAACTTAAGATTCTGGCTTACATGTAAAAGTGGGAAGAATGGGATAAAAGCAGGTTTCAGAAAGAGGATTTGTTCACTTTTGATTACTGTGGCAGTGGCCAAACACACTTAAAAACAAAGGGAGCCCCCTGCTAATTATCGCTTCTCTGTCTGGTGTTCCAGAGTTGTGTCACCCTGCTCTGTAGGCTGTCATCGCTCTCATATATGAACCCATCAAGCTGCCAGATGGCAAAGCAAGTTCTCCCATAAGAAGCAGAGAGTAGATGCTTAGGAGTACTTAATATGTGTGTTTTAAACATAGAGGGACTGTATGTATTGTGTGGAGGACAAAGAAGCAGGAAGAGCCGCACCAGGCGCGTCAGCTGGAGAACATGCCATCTTTTCAGCATGGCTCTCAGGATAACCATCCCAAAATACCTCAGCTGCTTCATCTGTATGACTGAACTTCCTCTTTACCAGGAACCAGTATCATTGTCTTCATCCCCATCATTCTCAGATATGAACCAAGGTCAATCAAAGCTAACGGATGGGAAAACAGGATAATGGCCAGGAATTCAGTCACATTGTCTGCACAGCCAATGCAAGAGAGAGCGGGTTTTTCCCCTGCTCTCTTCTCCCTGTGTCTCTCTTTCATAATGCTCAAGGCCACACAACAAGGGGTGGCCCGCTTGATTGCAGCAGACTGGGTGGGTTGGAACCAGAGAAAGCTGTGTGTATCCACAACCCCACCATCTGCCAGACAAGGACCAGGCCACTCAAGCAGAGCAAATCTATGCATTTTCCAGCCTTCACAGCTAAAGTCTTTTCCAAACTAATGCATGTATGGACATTGACAGAGATTGTGATCCTCCAACACCTCTCAGAGCATCTTAGCAGAGCACTTCTTCCAGCCTCTATAGATGATATCCTCTTTTTTCCTTCCCTCCCTTCCCTCCCTTCCTTCCCTTCCTTCCCTTCCTTCTCTCCCTTCCCTCCCTTCCCTTCCTTCCCCCAGGTATTTTATACCTACATTTGCTGAAAGTTCCAGCTGTCTGTATAATGCAGAGTTGAGCTGTGGTTACAGTAAAGAGATCCGAACCTGTAGATTAGCTTCCATGCTTAAAGAAAACAGAGCAATAAAGAGTCCCAGGAAAAACAAAGTGAAGTAATGGGTATTAAACAGTACAGCAGCTGGGAATCAGGCTAGAGTGCAGGAAAGCTCAGAACTCTATGTATGCTGATCACTAGCTGGGAGCATTTGTATGTTAGATACGTTAGGTATTGAGAGGATCAGACCTGATGGGGGGAGGATGCAAGGCAAGAAAAACTAATGTTTGAGACTAGCATTGATTTTTTTTATTTTATTTTATTCAGAATAAAAGCTGAAAGTAACAATTTAAGATGTAAAATATATATCCTAAGCCCATGACAACTTTCCACAGAATTTTAAAGATTTGTTGTATTTTAATCACTATTTAGTATAATAATTACATTTCTGTTACCATACAGCATAAATTATTGCTTCTTTTCCTGACAGTGGTGACAGTACACTGGTTTTTAATTACTTTTTTTCCGCTTTATTGCCAAAAATAACAACTGCTTTTTTCAGGTGTACTTTTAGAAATAACAAACATCAGTCAAAGGCTTTTCAAGCACATGGGTATGATGCTTTTTATGTGGTTAAGATGTGAATAAAGTGGTGACAGACGAGCTTCTCAGGGAAGGAGAAAGGAACATTGTATTTTATTGATGAGGTAAAATAAGAGGATCTCCCTATTCCATACATTCTCCTTTTGTCCTATACCCTTTCTACAGCTTTTTTTTTTTTTCCCTCCCCAGGGCTTTTGGCAGAAAGGTAGGCTTTGATCCTGAAAAGTGCTTTTAGTTAAGTACAGACGTGTGAAGAGCGGTCAATGGATGGCTGACTCGGAGTATCACACAGTGGGCTCTGAAATGGCAGCTATGATTGTACAAATAAGGGGTCATTATCCTTCCATGACGTTATGTAGAACATTCAGGCACCATGCAACATTACACAGATGATCCCCTTTCATCTCCAAGCCACAGAAGTTAATGGATGCAGGTGGTTGCAAGCATAATGCACAAATTCAGAAATAATTTGGTCGCCTGAGTTTTTGCTTATGCTCAGTTTCCTTCAGTACTATAGCAACTTCTCAGGTTTGTAGATCAAAATTATATTTCCTTTCCCATTCTATTCTTGTCTGGTCTCTGCTTTCTAATAAAGGGGATGTTATCGCAGTGAGTGAGTGGTAAAGTATACAAAACTTGATAGAAATTGTTGTCTTACTTTAAATAGTACCCCTTACATACAAGTGCTGTTTAGCTGGCAAACTGGAACCTTCTCCCATGCTTTCCATAGTTCACTTTTATGGATAATGACCTGATTTCATTTCATTATCCAAGTTTTTGTGATCAAAAAATACCCTGGTTTAATAGTGGGGCATTTAGAGTTTAAAATTGTTATGACTTGCTGAAGTTTATATATAAAAACATATAGTTTGAAAACTGACTAGTTACATCTGATCTACATCTAAAGCTTACTCTGGAAACCTTAAGTAATTTTATAAGGTCTAGTCTCAACATAAAATGTATTTTTCTCATATAGGCTTCTGTTTTCTCACAAATAGGAATCTGCTCAGAAAGCTGTGCTAAAGTGATAGGCCTGGGATTAAACTGCAATTCCAATTATAGCAGCCTAATGCTCCTTAAGTTAAGTTGGGGTCATCCATACTTGGAGGTAGTCTATCATAGAATAAGATGGCAAAGCACTCTTAAAATGTGTGCAGACTCTCCCCTCTGTGTTTCATGTATGCCCAGTTTAAAACCTCTAGCAGGTAAGGTGTGGAATATTAACGTCATAGGATGCTAGTGGGGCTTGGCCAGGCAGTAATTAATTGTGAATTGCATTTTACCTCTTTGTTAGCATTGCTGCATCCAGGTGGAGTCTCCTACAGACATCCTACTCCTACCTAGGATTTCCATTTAAAAACTCTCAATTTGCCAGTAAACTGGAAGCAGTTAAAAAGGAACTGTGGCAGCATGGTGGGGTGGGGTGGGGGGTGACACTTTATGATAGATCAAAAGCCTAGTCAAAGCTCATTTCACTCAAGTCATCCATAAAAATACCAACAGGAATTCTGTTGTACGCCAAACCTTTATGTTCCCTGGTTTTCTTTAGGTTAGAGATAAGAGTAGTTCAGCTCCCCACTCATGGAAACGACTCTGGTCAGTGGATGCATGACAGGGAGGGGTAAATCTTCACAGCACAGTGCCATGTAGAGATCAAGGTTACCTTTGGTCTTCTCAGCAGGCAGACCACATAAGCTCAGAGTACTGCACAAGCTTACCATGCCAAAGAAGCAATGTTACTGTGGCTGCGTGGCTTCTTGGACTTGGTTATCTTACGTCTTTATATGTGGCAGAGCACAGTATTGTGCAGGTGTTCACACCTCTGGATCAATAAAGAGCATCTGTTCAATCTGTTTCCAGGCAATGCCTGTTTCTACTGGAGATTAGTGACACAGGCTATGTCCTAAAAGCTTTCTTCTCAGGGACAGACTAAATAAACGCTAACCTTTTCTGGTGTCTCTCTTGTGTGGATTATCAGCTGCTTGATAATTAAGTGACCTTATACACCAACTATGTAGATATCTTCAATTTTTCCATGTTTCTTAAAAACAAGGGTTCTGTCTCAAGACTTTTCATCCCTTCCTTGACCTCTGCCAGATGCTCTGCTAATAATTAAACAAACAAACACATAAATAAATATGCTAGTGAAGTTTGAAAGCTGCTGTTCGTTATTCTTAGCTCCAGTGAAAAATAAAGATGCTGAACATTCAGAACTGTAATTGCAAAGTTAACTTTCCTTGAGATTATCACAAAGAGTGCAGGAAGTAGCATTTAAGCAAAGGTTTTATTCATGACTCATGCATTAATACTTGTAAGCGTTATTTATACAATGGCATTCTCAGTGTAATAAATGATGGCTTTATCTTTTGCCACAGCTCTCCAATGAAAGCCTTCTAAACTAATGTTTTTATTAAAATACAAGTGCATAAGGGTTCATTTTTTTAAAATATTACCTTCATTAGGTCATTTCAGGGAAAAAATATCTTGGTCTTCTATAGCCTTAAGCTGTTTGTAATACAAAAATGAAAAAGGTTCAAGTACATGCAAGTTGAATTCTTCCTGCTTTTTTAATTCCCTCCTCATCTCGATCTATGCATAATTGTCAAGCAGTCATAGTTCATGCAGCCTACTGGTGAATTTCAGAGAGGAAATAGTTACATTTATCTAAAAATACTTCAGTAGTTGACAAGCATACTGATGCATATTAGGTTTTCTGTAAGAGTATGTATCGTGCTTCAGAGAGATTATATCTTCCAGAATGAGATTACACCAACATTAAAGGAGAGAGCATATCTAGAGACATTATGTCTGGTGTGTCTGTAATATATGGGACGTGTTAGATGCTCTTAAACAGAACAAAGGAAACATCCTCTGGTCAGCACTGCTACTATTAAACTTTTATTCTAAAAATCTTCTTTCTTTAAATAGGAAACTCAGATCATTTTCATCCACATCCACTGGCTTACAGATGGGCTTTGCAACCACTAAAACCAAAAACTGAACACTGCAAGGATGGATTGATAGATTGATTCGGTTCTTATGACCCGTGAAGGATAAAATTTACATAGCTGTTTAACATGTGAAGCAATGCAGTGAAAATGGGGCGCTGCTATTGCATTAATTTTGGCATTAATTGAAACTAGCTACAGAAATAACTGTCTGTTCCTTTGTAAGAAAATTGGATTTTAAAAGACAGGATATACTGTGAAGAGTAAAGAAGATTAATAGGTATGTGTCACCAAAGGAATGTTATGCAAGTTCAAGGATTTTCTTTTTAACATTTTAGAAAGCATTGGATATACTCAACACAGTATTTTCTCCTACGTTTCTAATGCAGAGAGGAAGTTGGTAGGTGGAGAAAAACGGACACTCCACAGCAAAGAGTCTGAGAAATCTTTTGATAAAAAGCCACCAACTGATGTCAATCTTTAGTCATCATTCTAGTTTGTGCTTTTTAATTTAAAATTTAAAGTAGCTCTGTGATAAACTAGAGTTCATCTGACATCGTTATGCAGATCAGAACTATAAAAAAGATTTTAAAAGGAATCCATTTTAAAATCTAAAGAAGAAAGTTAAAACAGGCTGTTTGATGTGGAAGAGAGAATAAAAAATGCAAAAATGTGTTACTTCAATAGAACTTTGTTCTACATAGCTATGTAAACTAAATATCACACTACATCCTCTTTTTTTTCCCCATTTTTTTCCCTCCCCTGACAAGTAAGAGTTTCTCTTTACTCCTTGTACTTTGCACAGTGCTGACAAGTGTTGGGAGGCAAACCGCCGTTCGTTTTTCCCTCATCATAGCTCCTTCCCTACTGTCCTGCTGTGTCTTTATAGCTCAAATTTTCAAGCACACTTTCCATCATCTGCTTGTGTGTTCTGGCTATAAATAGATGTTATACTCTCTGGGTATAGGGACGTGAATGGCATTAGCCAAGTATGTCTTCTCAGGTATTGTAGTGTAAGGAAATGATCACTTTACCATGAAATTCTCTGTGAAAGCAGTGGTTGCATCTCACAGTCCAAGAAGAAAGACGTAGAAAGACGTAGTATTTTTCAGAGATGTTTTGATGATTAATGTAACTCATTCTATATTTGACTTTCACTTGTTTTATCCTTCCACTTTTTCCCCTTTCTTAAGAACTGTGAGAGGGAGAGGAGTATTTTTTCATCAATAGGAGGCAATTAGTTTCTAGAGACAACTGACGACATTGTTTTCTTAAAGACTGATGTAGGCTGTCTATGCAACCGTCACCTACCACTGTGTGATAGCTGCCTTCCACATTCTTATCGAAGGTATGAAGAGCTCTTAAAAGATGAAATAAAATGACTGCTTGTGAGCAATGCTTCAAACACTACCTAGAACCCAAATATTACGTGTTTCCACCTCTTGCAGGATTAATTATAAGAGCTCAGGGCATCTTTGCTAACTCTTCTTTTCTGGAAAACTAGATCTTCATTTGGGCTTCCTTTCTCAGATTGACTTGCTCTGATGTGTCCTCAGGACCAGGAATAGCCACTGTGACGTGAATCATCAGGCTGCCTAAGAAGCTGCCTAAGGGGCTGTCTACACTGTCTGTTGCATCCTTAGAGGTTTGCAGGCACTACCAGAGCTAATAGAATAGAACTGGGTGCAACAGCAAGTATTTATCCAAAGCAGGGTGAGAGATGATGATAATTATAGAAGTATTTCCCAAAAAATTCCTGAACAACCTTCCTATTTTGTAGTGTAAGTCTTCAAATAGTTGTGCAAACAGAAGTCTGGCTGCACATATAATTTTAGGGATGTCATCAGGCTGAAATGACTCTCTGGATAAGCACACTTTTCTCAGCTTGACTCTAACCAGCCTGGTTAACCAAAGCAGTAAGGTTGCAGCAGCAACATCACATCACACTCTACACTACAGGGCCAAGAGCCATACAGGCTGGTGTTGTGGTTGTCAGGACGTGCTATGCTTTATGCTGTTTCTTTTCTGTGGTTCTGATGTTGTCCCAGTTCATGTGGACAGCACTACCACTTTACCCAGCATAGTCCAACCCTTGATTTTTCTGGTTTTCTAAGCCTCTTTCACAATTGCCTCTAATTAGTCTCCACAACAAGAAGTGCTTAAAAATACTTAGTTTCTTTTAACAGTCATAACTATCACATTGCAGTATCAGCAGTAGAAACCTGTGCGCTAAAAAAATTAATCAGCTTCTAAACCAAGGGCTAGAAGAAAATAAGACTCTATGTATCTCTTAGCCAGAAAGAATTCATCTGTGTCAGAAGTAAGAAAAACCTACAGTTCTTACTGAAATATTCGGGCTTCTTGGAGTTGACGTGTACATGTACAAATCCTTTTCCTTTTAGTTTCATACACAATCCCACAAAAGCAGCAAAAACAACAAAGCCAAACCATTTGCTTCTCCTGAAATCCAGAGTAATGTTGCATTTAATTATCTCAATGTAAATAAAGCCCGATTCTGTAAATAAGGAGGAGGTTAAATTATACTGTGCTGCACAGAAGGCAGTATAGTTAGGTATTTTTTGTCAGTATGCTTAAGTGCCTTTGAGAGGTTCTGTGCCCTTTTAAAAAACTCCAGGGAATAGAAACTGTGTTCTGTGAGTATTTCACCTGGTTCCATCAAACACTACTCTCTTATTTAGAGATATTTCAAAGAATGTCTTTGTACTTCTTAACTACCCGCAGAATTTTTATACGTCAAATTTTATACATCGATTCCAAAAGGGAATATATTTCTTTGTAAGGACTTCCCACAATTATTGGTGCAATTTCACAACCTTAATTTTGTTTTCTAGTGGTTTGGCACAGGACTTAATGCTGTGATAGTACTAACCTATGTTACGATAAATGTCATGACCAGCTAAAAGCCTCCATTGTATCATTAAAATCATCGCTTGCTTAATGTCAGTGCAGATTAATTCCTGACTGCGGGATTTGATTATATGAGTTATTATCTAAAGGTTTTAGACCTGAGGTAATTCCCCAGTAGTGGCATAGCACATTCCCACATAGTGGAAATCTGATTCTTTACATGGGATTTAAAGTGAAGGCTGTGTCAGTTTTCTATTATAATATTGCAGAATTCGGTGCTTTTTTTTTTTTTTTTTAAATTTCAAAAAGGGCAATCTGAATGTCCAGGAAATTTTCTCCTTAGAAGCAGAATTTCACAATATTCATGTCATGTAGGTAAACGCTGTGAAGCAATGTTCCAGGTGCATTGTCCTTGGGTCGCAGTTCGGATGCTTAGGTGGACCTGAGGACTAAGCAATGCGAAGGAGCAGCAGTACTCGCAGTGTACACACACCACAGAGCATCCCCACTTTGCCATCTGTGCAGAGCATGTCCAGGCTCACTGTGCCTGCAAGAGAGATTTGCTGCACTTGGGAAGCAAGTAGAGCATCCAGGACGTGGTCTGCACATGGTGCAAGGCCAGATACGCTACATCCAGCAGTGCTTTGGCAGCTGGCTGTCAGAAGCCCCTTTTACGCTAGGACCCAGCTCCTGAGATCCACAGGTTACAGCTGCCCAGCCCGTAGGTCCTGTAGAAAGCCATGATGGCAGCTGTGTTGTACAGGAGACCTAGAAAAAATGAAGCACTGCACTGGGTACAGAGAAATCAGTGGCCAAAAAGTGCTGACAATAAAAATTAAGCACTTGGAGTGCTTAATCACAAACTTTGATTCTTTGATTTAACATTTCTCCTGGAATTTTTTTCTTTAATATGGTTTAAATTTGCATCACATAAATTTTCACTGAATGTCTTGCAGAAACAAATGTTGAAAACTCAATGCAGGTCAGTATAGAAAGGAAGAAATATGAAAGAATGAAGTCCAATTTTATGTTAAAATAATCCTCATTGTCTACACAGCCTCCCATTGAGTTGTGCTACCGAGTTCCTACACTCCCTGACTGTTTTTAAACCAAAAGAAAGGGCTTAGAGTTGTTTCCTCTGCAGTTACTCAGTGACCAATTTTACACATTAATCTGAAGCAATTACACTTTTTTCTTCTAAAAACGTGTGTAGGGTTTCTTTGGAAGTTTCATTTAAGTGTAAACAAATTAGCATGCACTCTGCAGCTTTCACTGAGCTTAAAAAGTGCTTGGAGCATATTACTACTATTACCAGCTAACGCTGTAATTTTGTCACATTATGTGAATAGGCAATGAAGATTAACTTTGTACAATTAATCATAATTACTTTTAAGTACTACTTGTTAAATTATGATGTCGATATAGGGTAAGGTAATTTTAATGAAAAACAATTCGTGAATCTGCTTCTTTTAGTTAAAGAAAGTTTAAGTAAAAGAGCAACTGTCTTTTTTTCTATTTATTTCCTTATTAATTATTAATAGAGCAGCTGGAGGCTACTCAAGGTTTACACTTTCTTCTTTTCCCCCTTAGCATTGAAGCGTTGCCTTGAAGCATCCCAAACTATTCAATCATGATTCACACATGTGCCGGTGACAATGATGGTGGTGAGCCACGCTTTGGAAATAGTAATTGCAAAAAAAAAAATGCAGCAGAAATTGGACAATCCGTTTTAACTAACTTGGCTGCAGGCTCAAGTAATGACAATGAATTGGTAACTGCATTCTTGTGACAAAACATGATCTATAGTATCCCGTTTTTTGCAGAAACTAAAACTGACTGCTAGGTAAAGAAGAATTAACTTTTTCTTGCCCTGAGGTCCTTCATCTGATAGTACTGAGTAGTTTGGGGAGTGACAGTCTGTGTATTTAACCTTATGGAGAATACACCCCTTGAGATATTAATTCCTCAAAAAAATATCTAGGAGCAGGTGAAATAATCTGCCAAACAGAGTATTAAACACCAGCCGAGCAAGCTGGCAGCAAAGTCTTGTGGCTTTTGTTGTTGTTGTTGTTTTTAAATCGGTTGGAAGCAGTAGCGCTGAGGTACTGACAGGCTGACTCCTGTTCTTACCTCTGCTGTCAGAGTGGTTCCAAAGAAGTTTATCAATACAGTGATAGGTGCTTTATATATATAAACATAAATATATATTAAAAACAGTGCCTGAAAGAGCCTTTCTTGGAGGTTTGTTCTGCTCCATTCTTGTGTTTGTCAAGGAAGAAAAATGTGCCTGAATTGTAAGTAAGAAATTTGCTGAAACATGTGTTAAGTGGTCATGGCTGCATTTTGTTGTTGTTGTTATCTCTCTCTTGCCTACCGCTTTGTTTTAAGTTGGGAAAGACATTTCTATAAGCACAGGCAGAAGCTCAAAATTAGGGGTGCAGAAAGTTGAGACCTACCATCCAGATGCTGGCAGAGGGCTAGGTCCTTGATAATATACTATTACTGAAAGTTGAGCCCTCCTGGGCACTGCTGTGCCATGTTGAGCACAGGAGCCAGCTTGGCAATTTCCCCATCTCCCTGGTTCTTCAGTAATATTGAAAGAAAATCACGAGTGATGGCAAAGAGTTGGGGGGGGTGTGGGGTGTAGTTGTTAATTTTAAAGAAATGAAACTGTCATCTAAGAATTCTGGATTTCACCAGGTTTTACCAGGGTAGCCTAAGAGCCAGGGCACGCAACTGGCTCTGCACTTCCGGTAACACAAGGGTCCTGCTATCTTCTGAGTTCCCAAATCTCTTCATCTGGGCAAAGCAGAACCTTGTGTAACCGTCTGGTTAATTCAGTCTCATCTCTTTATATAACAGTGGTATGCAACTATCACAAGACCACTTAACAATCTACAGCTCCTAATTACCTGCTTCATTCTTCATCCTTATCTAACAGCCTATGCTTGCCAAGAGGGTTTCCCCCTGCCTGTGACCAATGCCAGCTTTGTTTACTTGCAAGGCTGAGGATTCTGGCCATAGCCTGTAGGGAATCTGGAGCTCTCTCCAATCCCCAATCTCCAATGTCAGACCTTAGAGATGTGCCAAAGCATTAAGAGTCACAGCTAGCTCCGTATTCCTTCAGTAACATGGGTGGAACCTTTAAGGAACAGCTGAAAGTCTCCAGAAGTAAAAAAGACAGCAAAGAAATGGGGAAACATGAAATAGAGCAAAATAAATACTCCATGAGGTTTCCGAGGGCAGGGAAAGCAGTGCTATATTTGAAATGGGGCTAGAGAGAGAGGGAAGCACACAGGATTAACTATAGATTTCACAGCTATTCTGAGCCGTTGTAATCTGCTGTTTGACCTGTGCCTCTTCCCTCTGCCTCATGAGGTTTAAGTAGTAGTCTGAAAGACAGAAGGTGGGGAGGGAAGGTAGCTTAATGTCCTAAGCCCTAGGTTTGAAATATCTAGACCGTCTATATTTGCACACTTTTTAATCCTGGTGAAGCCTGTTGAGCTATTTTCCTGTTGGGAGGCTGAGTTTAGAGATTACTCAAAAGCAAATCTGAAAACAAGACACTGCTTATTGTGTATAGACTCTTGGCAGAGTTCTTAGTGCTCCAAGCAAGATGATTTCACTCATCGTAGGGTTTTATGGGTACAGAAATCTGCTGTTTCCCATGTGCACACCCATGGTGTGCTGTGGCTGGGAGACAGCTGCCTCACTACCGCTGTAGCATCAACACACTTTGGAAATCACATTCTGCTAAGAGCCAGGCAGCCAAAATACCGAGTTCAGGTCATTCTGGCCAAATTGTTTAAGATCAACAGTGTATTCACAGCTGACAGATCAATTATTTTTAAGCTGTATTCAAATAGTTTGAAGCTGTGAGAGTTTTTTTAAGGACCTGTGAAGATTAGTAAAGCTATTCTAAGAACCAAAGGATAATGCTCTCCTACGGCTCCCAGGCTGGGGTACTAATTGCTGTTGTGTAACGCTGCCATCCCTTGCTGCCTGGTTTTGCCCTCACAGAACACACCGCCCTGTCCTCACTGAACAAAAGAGAGCACCCTCCAGCAACTGCACACAGACTGATATTCCAAAGCAAAAACATCTCCAAAAAATGGAAAAAAAAAAGATAAAATTAAATTGTTTTCTCTTTAGGAGATAAAGTAACTAATGAACAACTGCAGTGGGGCCTGGGTGCTGGGCAGGGGCAGTCAGGGCTGGTGGTGCCCATGGGGCTATAAGCATCAGTTTTGTATCATCAGCAAATTCTCCTTCCAGTTTTGGAGCCGCCTTTTGTCTTTGTTTTGTGAATCAAAAACTGTTCCAAAAGAAAAACAAGTTATGAAAGGGCGGTGTTGAAAGACATGAGCCCATGTACAACAATAATATGTCCTTAAGCTTCTAGTTCACCTGGTCAAGCCGTTAAGAGACCACAAAGAAAATCTATGTGCTTAATTTTTAAGTCTACTATACTAAGCTGAAAGTCCAAAAGAGTTAGGGGCATGTAAAGGAAATCTTGACCCCATTTTTTTGGGTGTCTCTCCAGCCCCCTCCTCAGAACCACATGAGGAGATTCCTGCCCCCCCTATTTTACCCCACATTCAGCGAGAGTACCTTGTGCCCTTGCCCAGCACCTTTGGGGCAGGGAAGGGAGCAGGACTTCACCACCCTGATGGACACCCATTGTAATCCCATGTTATTGCGCCACAGCCAGCCCCATACAGACATGGGAAATAAAATAAGCTTTCACACACAAAAAATGCATCCATCACTCAAATCTGTCCTGTATCCTAAGTTGCCAATTAAGCAGGTTTCACCAGCATTAATTCCATTTAATGAAAACATTAGAAATTTGTCCTTTGGAATAGCAGAATAAAGCACCAGAAGTTAATTATTTTTATCTTTCACCACTAGTAATCAGCTCTACTTATTATGTTCTTGGTGTGGGGTTTTTTTTAATTTTATTTTACTGTTTTTATGGTAACCCTTTGCTTATGAATTGCTAACTTTATAACAAGCAACAGATACTGTTCTGTGTGCAGCGCACACCGTGAGGTTTTACAGAGCCTGGAGACATGTAAGGGCCTACCTAGACACCTGCATTGCAAATAGTGACACAGCAGCAGATGGATAAATCAGCACAGCAGTATTCTTCTAGTAACTTCATAACACAGGATGATCTTTGCAGGTTACTGTTATGATTTTTTCATTATTTAATGTACTGTTTTGTGGGTCTTGGATGCTACTGTATAAAAGCACAGTAGTTCTCTTTATCCAAGAAAGCTCTGTATGTGTGTAACTATATGGCCATAGCCTTCTGCATCACCTAAATGTTTTCTCTTCTACTTACAGTGGGTTTTGGTGTAGAAATGAAAACCAGTACATTTCTCATTAATACTTGTGTGCAATGCTTCTGGTTCCAGTTCATGTAGATAAACATTTCTGCCTTCTTGGTAATTCTGGTCTTTGCATGTCTATGGTATGTGTCTGGTGTTTCCCTGGACACTACAATTTCTCTTGGGTGTTTTTCAGGTGGAAGTTTTTTGGCTTTGGCCTTCAGTCCCTTCCCGCTTGGGCCAAGCCAAATGGTGCACCAAATAAGAATTACATCCCTTAGCACTTTAATTCCAAGCTTCTGATATTTCAGATATCAGAGAGACAACAGTGGCAGCAACACGTAGGAGGAAAACACACAAAATGTTATTTTCCAAAATTCAGAGTGAAATGTAAGGGAGAAAGAAGAAAATTAATCTAGTCATGGACATCCAGAAAGACTAAAATTAATCTGTACTTTCAATAAGTAGCATGAAATGCAATAAAAAAGCAGCAATGTGAAATGCTTCTAACCACGTCCTTAATAGATCTATCAAATAAAATGATGGAAACGTAACAAGCAAAATAAACTTTGCCCTCCAGTAAAACACTTGATGAGATGCTTCTTGAAATAATACTTGCAAAATTGAAATTCAAGCTGGTGTGCCAAAAAGAAGCATATAAGTTTGTGGTACACGATGTGTTGATGTGTCACTTTTTGGTAAAGCATCTGCTTTTAATACTGGACCTAATCTTGTTTGAAAACTATATGCAGCGGCTGCCAAATTTCATTTCATCCCAAACAGGGGTCCAATGCCTTTGCTTAGTTTGCTGTGGTTGCAACTATAGTAAATCCAGCAACGACAGCAGAACCTGCACAAAGAATCTGTGGAGCAAGGGGTCAGCCTGTGCCTGTTAAGCCAGAGCCCCTTCTGCACAGGCGCTGAATCCAGTGTGCTCAACACACAGGATCTACCTCTTCGGTGCCACGCCGCCTAACGGCCCCGCACAGAAACCAAAGCAAGCACCACACGTGAGTCCCACCCCACCTTCACAGGGCTGCTTCTCCTTTACACTAGTACAGATTAATGCCTGCTGGATGCAAAACCTCAACGGGCAAGATGTGGGTTGATGAATGGCTATTAAAATAAGTAACGTTGTAAACCTACTCGCCCAACCTTCTCAATCACAGGCCATCTGAAACGGATGGCAGTCTCTCCAAGTGACTGGATGCTGACCAACGTACAGATCACAAGATTAAATTTACCAGCTGTTAATTCCTTTTATATTAGAAATGGGCATATTGAGTACTTTCCAAATTCAGTAACTGTTTCCTCAATGCAGTTTTGCAGTAACAGAGGAACTGTCACAGTGGCACAGACCAACTGATCACAGAAGCCAGCAGAAAATGTGGAATTAAATCAATCTGAAATGCTTTTTCCCTATGAATATCCCCCAATCTTCACTATTTAGAAACTGGTTTATGACTTGAAGGTTTGTATCCCATGCAAAACGTACTAGTCAAAGAGACCTGATGTATACATGGAAAAAGGCACAGTATCTGGACTTCATGCCTGGTTATTGGTTACCATATACAAATAACATTTACCTCATGATCTCTCCTGGAGCAGCTCTGTTGCACTGGAAATCATCTGTGGTTCTGCAGATGAACATATCCAACTTGGCTGTAGACATTTTGTAGTACCAAACTAGATATCCTAAAACCCTTTCCTTTTTCACATGTGGAAGTCTACCACAAAACTGTTTCGATTCTCCTCAAAAAACTTCAATAACAGTTGCTCAGAACAGATTTGTGCCCCCACCCTTACTGCCCCCAGATTTTGGGGAAAACAAAACTGTCTGTGCTAACACCCCTTCCTATAGTGCTTCCCGTAAAGTGCACCCTTATTAAACACCACAGGAGGTGTCTACATTAAGGGGTTTTATACATTGGTGGGTATTATAGTCAATTTGGTGACCTGTTTCTGTGAATTGCCAGAATGAACAGAAAACCATTGCTTTTAAAAAGATTCTCTCTCACTCTCTCTCTCTCTCTCTCTCTTTCTCTCAGGATGGATTTATAGACTTCCTGGAGTTCATAGCTGCAATAAATTTGGTTATACGAGGGAAAATTGACCAAAAATTGAAATGGTATTTTAAGCTATATGATGCTGATGGAAATGGATGTATTGACAAAAAGGAACTATTAAGCATATTCACGGTAAGCAACTTATGACCAATATCATTTAGCATAGTCCATTGCCCCTGAAACCGTGGTTTTATCGTGTGTTGTAAATGGATTGTCTGTACCTCACACAATGTTTTAGTTATAAAACCAGAACTGTTCTGGCAAGTGACACTCCTGCCATTAGTTTCTTGCTTACTGAAGTAAACATATCCAAGTAGCATTTTACTTTAACCCATAGTTCTACAGATATAATGCTTTACTGAGAGTGAAAAACTGTAGAAACAGCAGAGACATTATTGTGATAAACTATACTATAAGGCAGGGTAGAACTGAAGCAGCAGCATCAATAAAGCAGCTGGTTACAAGTGTTTGTGCCAATCTGTTGTGGAAAACTGAACTTCCTGCAAGAAACAATATAGATGTTAGCTAAATATTCCAATATTTTAATTCTTTTGAAAGACTTTCAGATTTGTCTACTACAAATGCAACTACCCCTATTTTAAAATTGAATTGGGGAAATTTAATTTTATCATTATATCATGCAGTGACATTTGGATACAAATATTGTAGAAAATTTGGCAGAAAATGAGTCCATTTCAAACCCATAAAACCAAAGCAGTGTAATTCCTCCTTTAAAGTGATTTCTGCATTTTTCAACTTGCTATAGTGAAATAATATTTTGCACTTCGGTAGCTGCTTTCATCCAAAAGATATTACAGGGTTCCTTGCAAGTATGAATGACTTAATACTGCTCCCTAAGTACAGGGCTCGTTACAAATCAAGGTATTGCTGCAGGGAACATAAAACCTAAACAGGGATTTAATATCATAAAAAACAAGGAATGTACTTTTCCTGGATTCTGTATTGCTGTTGGTGCCTGGATAGTTACTTTTAGAGACCTCCAAGAGCTGCTGCCCAAACTGAAAGGAACTGGAGCCAGATGGAGCCATGGAGTCATAGACATAAAGTTGGTGCATCGCCTTCTAAAGAGCAACTTTCTGAAAGTAGAAGGAGAAGCTGCACCTTCCAGGTTTCTTCCCATTTAAGACTAATGACACCTTTCTTTTTGCAGATATTCTCCATCATTTTTCACTGAGAGGCAAAGAAATTACTATGTTTTGTCTTGGGCTTATCCAAAAAGAGAATTAAAATCCTTTTAACATAGAGAAGACTTCTTTTTCAACTTATGTCCTTTTCAAATCAGCTTAAACCTCTGTGTGTTTTCTTCTCTATTGAAGTACAAGAATGTTAACTTAAACTCACCTAAGTCAGTTGAACTAGGCTAGATTAAAATAAGTAGGTTCTAAACAAAAATTAAAATACAGGTTCACAGCCATTAAGGACCCTGCTTATATTAAGCATCAGTAAACAAGGGGTTGTCCAAAAAGCTTTTAATCTCCAAGACATTAATTTAAATCACAGAAGTCCTATTAAAACTTCATCTGTCCTTATGGCTATGCAATATTTGGACAGGGTGATCATTAGCAACCCGCAAATTTCCTCCCGGACAATCATGCACCTTCTTAGTGCCTCTCACACCCCAGTTATTCTATTTTATTATTTAAGGTGATTCTGTGGTAGTCAGTAATTCAAGTACTTCAGGAACTGCTGTTTTACTCCTTGCATTACCAGAGATTTAACTGTGGCAGAGGTACAACCTTCTGAAGACTGCATCAGGGTCAGACACATACAAGACCAAAAGTATCCAAAGTAGGAATGAGTAATACAGAGAAGCTTACGGACCTACTTTTAAAATACTTCTGATGATTTTTTGAACTTCTTTATGCAAAGTAGGGTAAAGACAGTGATGGTCAAGAATTCCACAGCAGTGCCAAATATGTTTAACTTATGTTTTATTTAAATATATGAGTTCTAAAAGAATTTCAGGAATACTGGAAGAAACAGTTGGCACATGTACTCAATTATCTTACACAACAGAGTTCATCTCAAGGTAGTTCAAATGTAGAAAAACAAGTTCTATAGTATGCCCTTTACAGAACATATGTGCATTTGTGCTTATACATACATATGTGTTTTCCCAGGCCCTTAATAGTTGTGATATTGGCTCTGAGCCCAACTCTTTAAGCACATGCCTGTTGCTTCTGAACCACTGGCAATTAACTTATAGGATCCTACTATATTAACCTGAATGATCAGCATAATGCCAAAGTTACTGTCTTGGTGAATGATACATTTTTTTAAAGGTACATTTTACTCCAAGTATTGGGTGCCTTTGTGGCAGAAAAAAAGTAGAAGGAAGACTTGTGTTTTTCTTAGTATCTTTGGAGGACAAGTACATCTTGCCAACTTCCAGGACTGCTGGTCTGACTTTATTTGTGATTACCAAGTTAAATGTGTCTTAACAGAATAACAACTCGGGCTTTCTCCTCGTGTGCTTTCTGCAGCGAAAAACAGCACTGCTTTTAAAGCGCACAGACCATAGGGCACTCTCTGAAGACACAGAACTCTCTAGGGCCAGATAAAAATGCTACTGAGGAATCTAAAGTCTATCACAAAGCAGGGGTGCCACATGGTTTCAGAAGACCTTTGGAGATATGTAAATTGGTCTGTAATCTTCAGGCTGTGTTATGCTAATTAAATTTCCAATCCTCATTACTGAAGATTTACTTGAAACAGCAATTTATTTAGCGATTTTTGAAAGGGTTGGTGAACTAAAGAGCCACACTGCAATTACTGCAGTTGCCAGCATACTGTTACCACAACTTGATGGGAAAAAAATTCTGAAAGAACCTTCTGCATTTCTGCCTTCAGGCTATCCAGGCTATCAATGGCCACACCGGCATGTCTGCTGAAGAGTTCACAAGCATGATATTTCAGAAGATAGATGTGAACAATGACGGTAAGAACCTAGGTTTTCTTGGCCTTGGCAGGGCTTTCTCCCCATAAGGAAGTATGGGATCAAAAAGGGGAGTCGAACACACTAGGGAAGAACTGTCGGGTTTAGGCAATCTGAAAGCCTCAATCTTCTTTACCTCTATTACTTCAGCTGTCCAGTGAAGTGTAAATCAACTGGCTTTATTAAGCCGACATAGGAATTAGATGCAGTAAGGGCTAAAACACAGAGGTCTTGCACTGTTCACCCAAAATGCCAGTGCTCTGGTTGCACAGCAAAATTGAAGTATGATCAACATATTTTTTGAGTCTAGTTGTGTTGGCTTAATCTATGTAAAATGGCTAAGAAAACCAATTAAGATGCATGATCGCACAGGCATGCTCTAAAGACTGGAAAGCATATTGGATGTACCTTGAATGCTGATGTTTAACACATGCTAAGGCACATGTTAGTGGTTTTCCTCAAGATAGCTAGATTAAGCCAGCTGGACTTGCATTTGGAAACTAAAACTTTATCTCACTGCTTCAGTGTTGTTTCTAATAGAAAACACATCACATGTGAATGTCTTCCTTCATACTTCTAATCATGAAGATCCTCCTTCCACTGTCAATTACATTTTATATCAATCACTGCAATCATGGACAAATTAGGAATATTAGGAAAGCATTGCAGAGCAAAATCAGAGATCCCAGCCAGGAATTTGGGGGCTTTTTTTTTTTTGTTCATCTTTCTGGTCTTATATGGTGTGTATTAAAGTTGCTTTTTAAAAAGCTGTTTGCAATAGATATAATCAGAGTATAAACAATGGTGATGCAATGCATGTGAATAACTTGCATAGGACTTTTTCCCCACCAGCTTGGCCCATGTTTTGGGTGAAGGCAAATTACAAACAGTGTCCAAATAACATGCAGTCATATTCTAGAATCTAACCCAAATTCTACCATTATTGGCCCCTGCTAGGGCCATATGTTTACTGCAAGTAATACCTGTACCTGAGCTAGACCATCAGATGAAAAAATAACTTTTGTGACTTATGTTTTAGCAGTGAAATGCCAGAACATGAATTATTCAGAGTAATCTTCATAATTCAGAGTAATCTTTCAAACTGCTTTCCATTGTTAGTTATTTTTTAAATAGCTTCAAAGCAGCAAGAGTAGCTCCACCTGAGGAATGGGATGAATTTTACCAAACTTAGCTTAAACTATGTTACATCCTTGTAGCTTCTTATTAAGCTGCAAATGGAAAAAGAAGGTGCAGTGTCCTTCCTCGCATTAAATGCAAGAAATAATCCCATGGTTGTAGGGAGAAATTCTTAAAGCAAACCTCCTGAGGGCTCTGCAATTTATTTTCATTACCTCAAGGAAATTTGAGACCTGCCATAGTCACAGTGAGTCTGGGTATGCCAGTGTAACCCCATCTCACTGGTAACTGCAGTAGTTTTTGCATCCCTGCACACTCGTATTGGTAGCCTGGGATCAAGAGGGGGGAATTCAGGATCCGATGACCTGGATAAGCAGGAATATGATGCATTGAGTCCCCCTGATGAGTCCAGGAACCCCATCCAAGGAAAGACCTCAGTCAAAGTCAATACAGAGAGAAGGAGATGGGAAGAGGAGTGCCTAGAATAGGAAGACAGATCACAGAATCACAGAATGGCAGGGGTTGGAAGGTATCACTGGAGATCATCTAGTCCAAACTCCTAGAGCAGGTTGCACAGAACAGTGTCCAGGTGGGTTTGAGTATCTCCAGATAATGCATAGCATCTCTAGACAGCCTGTCCCAGTGCTCTGCCACCCTCACAACAAAGAAATTTTTCCTCATGTTCAGATGGATCCTCCTCTGTTGCAATTTGTGCCTGTTGCCCCTTGTCCTGCTGCTGGGCACCCCTGAAGAGAGTCTGGGCCCATGTTCTCTATATCTACTCTTTAGATATTTGTAAGCATTGATGACGTCCCCTCTCAGTCTTCTCTTGTTCAGGCTGAACAGACCCAGCTCTCTCAGCCTTTCCTTATACAAGAGATGCTCCAGTCCCCTAATTGCTTTTGTGATTATTAGGAGAGACAGGAGGAAGTGAATGGATGACTGGCAAAGCAGGAGGACACAGCAAGCATACAGAGATGGTTTGTTCTGTTGCTGCTCTGGGATAAGTGTATAAGGGCACTGGGGTTGAAAGAGAAGTGAACATCCTCAGGGCACTGCATGCCAGCCCCTGGAGAGGGGTCTTACTCCTCTCACCAAAGCAAATGACGTCATTTCACTGTAGCTACGTGTATATGAGCCTGCTTGCCAGTGCAGTTGAATAACCATATGACTAAAGAGGAAGCAGCCTTTACTGCACATGGGTAGAAAGTGGCTTTCACATTTTTCAAATGCAAATAATTTTCCTTCTTCAAACCAGATGAGGTTTCCAAAGTTGCCATCAACAAAAACCAAAACACACACACACACACACACACACACAAAATCTTCCCAGGAGTACTTAGATCCCAAAATAGCCAAAAGTCATCTAGCTAAGCAGTCACCAGAGTACAAGCAACTTGAATTGTTGTTCCAACACACCCTAGGGCCATCCAGCTATTTTCCTCTTTGCCTGGCCTCTTGTAATTTCTTAGTTTACTTAGTTCTTGCGTTGCTGATTTTAACAAGAATCTTTAAACAGTTCTCAGAGGAAAGAATCGAGGTCTTCCTATTAAACCAAGCTCAGTTTCCCCTTTCACAGAAAAACAGTATCACTGGAATAACTTCTAACCAGAGAGCAGTGTAGAGTCCTGTGTGCCATGACAGCAGACACGTGCCTAGGACTAGCCCTTGCCTCTGCTGACAGGGAAGAGAGCAGAAAAAGAGGAAGAATGCTAAATGATATTCTTGCTCCTCAGTTAAAAATATTTTAGAGTTGTCTCACAACTTCCTGGCTCTGACATGACCCCAAAAAGTCATGCTCTATATGACCATTTCTGTTGCTTGGAAGAATTTATCTAATCAAATCACTTAACCATTTTTTGTTTTTACTACTCCTTATCATGGCTCTAAATAAATCTAGCAGTCAGCTCAGGGGGTATGCCTGGTAATCCTCAGCAAATCATGCCCTAATCTCTGTGAAAACCAGTTATAAAATAGATTCCAGTTAGCTCAGTGAGAGCTGGTCCATCCATGCAGCTACATTCAGCCTCCATACAGGCTTCCTTAGCGCACTTTTTCACGCATTTCTGTCACCATAGATACCGAGCACTTACAGTTGTCTTAGACTTCTGTGAAAGGTGTGTTTAGTCTCTTTTAACAGAAAAAGGTGAATCTGAGTTCTAGGATCTGATGCAAAGTGGGAAAACAATAGAAAATATTCTGCCTGCATTTGCCTATCAGCAGAGAAATGGGGGGACCTTCTTGGGGGATTCAGTCTGGCGTGCATGGCCTTGTGCTGGGTCGAGGGTGATTGCTGGGTTCCTCAGTTCCTAAGGAGTGCCTCATTTCCTTTTATTAGGGGAACTGACTTTAGAAGAATTTATCAGTGGTGTGGAAAGAGACGAGGACCTAATGGAATTGATTACGAAAAGTTTTGATCTTTCCAACGTACTCAAAGTCATACAGACCGGCAGGAGAAACAGCATCTGAAGGATCCAGTGATGGATGTGGCACCTGTGTCATCATCATTTCAAGGAAGACAGTATTTAATGCTTTCCGAGAGCTTGATGTCGTCAAAGCCTGCCCAGACAACACCGAGCAGCATGCTCCATGAGTAACAAGTTTCTCTCTTGAATCCACATGTCTCCTTTTCTATTCTTCCTTCCCTCACTAATGACTGTGGCAGTCACAGAACACAAACCTTTGCCTGCATATAATAGAATAGCTATTTGACACAATACAAATAACTTGTTTGGTTTCTAAGAACACCATTCAGAGTAATCAATAAAACACTAAAGATACCGCAAAATGCAGCCTTTCTAGAAGACATGGAACTAACAGATTTCTCTTTTAAGTACAGGCTTTTAAACCTACTATTTGAAGCATGGAAATAAACTTCTAGGTATGACTGGGTTCTATCTGGATCAATTAAGAACAAAGCCTGGGTTGCATTAACGTTTGCTCTCTCAAAACTGGAATACATTCTCTGGGCAATACCTCAGTCAGCTTAATATTCTCAAGCTGTGCATCCTCCTTAACAAGCTGTCTACCACTCTTGATTTTATTGCATCTGTAAATTAAAATAATATGATGTTTTGATAGTTTTGGCAGGGTTCAGATCCTGTTCTTTCAAATTAACCTTTTCTAGGAGCAGTGAAATGAAATGTTGTTATCTTTGTAGAGTAAGATTAGAAGTTCAAAGAACAGCTAAAACCGAATCATTTTGTAAGCCCTCTGGTTTCCCAGGGATTTGTGTCCTTTGGCTTGTCTGTCCTCCTTTTGAAAACAATTTGTTTTGTCACTGGGCTCTTTGCTACGGCGGCGTGAGACAAAAGGTAAGAGGTATGGTGACTGGTCCCTGCTGATGGGACTGCTGGCTTCTGCCAAACAGACTGTTTAACAGCTGAATTCTTCCTGCCTTTCACTGGCTGGGAGGACTAATTTAGGTATCTTTACCCTGCCCAGATACCTGGGCAAAAGCTTTTAGCAATTTAGTCTCTTTGAGACTACTACCTTCTTTCAAACTGGGTTGCAATTGTCGCTGAAGGCGGTAGCTGTTAGGATCCTGGGCAGGGAAGGCATTCACAGATGGCACGATCACATACGCCTCATTTTCTTAGGAAACTAGGCGAAAAACAACTCAACCTTACTTTGTAAATAACAAGATTAATTCTGCGAGCTGAAATGGAACTGCACAAACTGCCTGCAAAGGCAAAATTGTAGCTCTCTCTGGTTCTGTTGGGACTGATTCCCTCTCAAGCCTGCAACAAGTTTTATCCCATGACTACATTTTATCATAAGAATAAGTTGTCCTTGGCTGACAGCGCCCTGCAGGCATCACACCAATATTAGTCACTGTTAGAAGCACCAGCTTTATGCAAAATATTTTGTGCATGGATCGGTGCAGGCTGAACAAAATGATGATTAAGACTTCAATATGAAAATTCATTTTTCTTCCAAATTCACTTCAAATCTGTGTCCATTTGCACACGAAATCTGCTCCATCATCTGCAATTAATATCCCAGGTTTTGGGTTGACGGGTGGAATATACTAAGACAACGCAGCATACATCACTTGACCTTATAGTTCTGACATTTGAATCTTCTACATAAAAAAAAAAAAAGGGAGAATGATGTATGAGTTTGCTGGTGGCTCAAATTTTAGGTTCTTGTATTTATCACTAGCAGATTAATATGTCATTGTCAATGTCCATTTTCTCACACCGAGATTGCAAAAAAGTCATGTTTTTAAAAATCTAATACTTTTGTGTTTAGATCCTATGAGGATGGTGTCCTGCAGAATTGACTTTACAATATATAAAATGAAATGGCCCATTTAAGCAGTTTGGGTGTATGGGAATGGCCGGTTTGGATGTTTGCTTTTAAACTAATGAAGTTATGGACTCTGAAAAATTACCACTGTCTATGTACACAGAATATAATTTTTTTTAACAAAGGAATTTTAAAGTGAGCATTTCTGCTTAAATTTTTCTGTGTTACTGTAATTTTATGAAGTAAATTACCAATTCAGGAGGAGCATTGTGTTGTGTTGTATTAAAAAATGATGTGCATAAGGAAATTCTTAGCCATTTTTTTCTTAGAGTTAATTCTGAAGATTTAGCTGACATGCTCATTTTCTATAATTTAATCTAAAATCATTTAGCAGAAACCTGAGTAATTAAGAAGCAAGTATCGTTGCTGTTTAATGTAAACACTCTGGTATATAATTCTAAAAATATTTACCTACAGTAACTCCATGTGTTCGGGACTAATCATAAGATAAAAAAATCTTTCTGTTTTTTTTTCTTTTTGTAAGTTGATTGATTTTCTTTAACTACTTAAGCACAAATTGATCTACGGCTGCTTGAGATAAATGCATTATGGACACAATGTTTCTATTGCTCTCATTCTTCTCAAGTCTGTCAGCTGCTCAGGAAGTGTATCAGTGAAATCGGGTGGCAGGTGGAAAACCCCTCAAGTGTGACACCACCCTCCCCAAGTCTTGTTCTGAAACAAGGGGAAGCTGCAACTCGCCGTCGTGACAGCAGGGCTTTGTGGTCATGAAGGTGCATTGTATGTTGACCTGAGTATTGGAATGCCTACAGCTCGATGTAAGTGGGTGAGGGGCACTGCTGAGCTGCTGATGCTGAGAGCTGCCAGACCCCATAGGAACGCTTTTCCTTCCAAACCCTGAATGGGAGAGGGGAAAACATTATAGCTGATGCTCTCAAGAAGTGTCTTTGTCAACAAGATTGATGCAGATGCCAGCTGTGAGTGCTTGGAGAAGCTGGGCTGCCTGTACTGTCATCACAGGGGGATAGGTTCTAATTAAGATCGATGTGTACTGAGAATGGCTGATAATTTTGTCACCATATTCACCTTGCAAAGAATCACAGGCTTGACACTCAGCCTGCACAGCTGGGTGAGCTTTGCCAATCCATGGGGTAACTGGTACTTCCTCTTCTAATATAAGCTCTTCTACTATTAGGGAATCCTTATGACTTTATGTTCTTTTTATTGCATCCAAACAGCTAAAGGTAATTAGTTTGACAGCCTCCTTTTTCAAACAATTCTTAATTGTTCTAAAATTATCTCCTTTTCTTTTCTGGTAGCTCAATATGCTAGGGAAATAAATAGGTACTTTTTCTTCTGAGAATCTGGGAATTCAAAGCCGTGAGCAAATTGCCTTTTCTGGTAGACATGCAATTGCTTAGGCATTAACGGGTGTGATTAAACCTTATGCCACAGTTCTGCATCCCTGACAAAGCAGGAGGATGGTTGCTGTGGTGTGGAAAAGATTTCCTAGCCACATTAGCTTTTTTTCCTCATGTAAGGTTAGCTGTGCCACACAGGTCATAAAAAGGCAACTAAATATTCAAAGCTTGGGTTCCCTGTGTGCAAGGACATATGTCCTTTTACTTGCTACTGGCTCCAGATTTTCCACATGGAAAGGTTTCTAGAAGTCTTGAACAAATACAGAAGTTGTTGGAGGTATCAGCAGGGATTTTTAAGCACCATTTTAGAAACTTCTGCTTAAATACAGTAGAAGATTCAAAAAAAATAGGAAATGCAGGTAGCTTTATACTGGTTGTTCTTTTTTACTTGCCCTTATTAGAAAGCTGAGGGAGAAAATAGCTCACATATGTGATTTTAACATGACAAAGTCTAGCTAACTTGAGGTTACAAGAGCTCTGTCTGAAATAACAAGCCTAATGACCCATCTCTAGCTGAAACAGGCTCTTTTGTCCAGTCTCTGCCCAACTTGTTTGCACCACTGGCATTTCCACATTAATATCTAGGGTTTGATAAACCCTTGCTTTATCCTCCAGTAATCTGACAACTTTTTCTGACCTAAAGATTAGGAAAGGCACTACTGTTCAGGTAATACATGTAGCAGGCAGGGAACTTTCTACTTCTACAGCCTAACCAGGACACAGAGCAAAAGACAAAGTTCCAGGGTCAGATAAAGATATATGGATCAACTTGCAAAGCGATGTCTTATGCTTAGACCTGCACTGATATTTGCCTTAGGGCAGCCATGGGAAAGAAGGCTCGGCCATCAAAGGCTGATGCCAAAGGAAGTTAAAAGTTTTTCGTGTATCAATATTTAATTTCCACCTCCTCTGCAGCAGAACTGCAAGAGAATCTAAGACATCTCACTACACAGTTGTTACTGTACTTACTAACCTAGACTAAACTATGTCCCATGCAGAATTCTGGAGAGACTGGGAAGGCGGACGACAGTGAGCTACAAAACACCCAAAAAGACCATGTGGAAAAGGAAGCAAAGGGAAGAAGCTTGAAGAGGGAGAGGAGGCAGAGGAGATCAGACCCCATAAAAAGGGACATCATGGTGTGACAACCTCTGGACCTAAGAGACGTAGTCTAGAGGAAAGTTGAAACATCAAAGTATGGAAAAGGGGAACAGGACAAGAGACTAAGGCTATGAAGAGGCCTATTCATGCTGTGACTGTTCTGTACCTCTGACAATACTTGGCAACTCAACTGCTTCTAACAAATGCTCACCAAAACCTTAAGCAGGAGGAATATAGCATTTCACCTGAGACTCTGTCCGAGATTTGGCTCTACTCTAGTGGAACTAGAAAACTTTTCCCAAAATGCACTGTTAAAGGAAGAGCCCAAAAGAGGTCATACAGACTACCCTGTATATGTCTATCTATCTCACACACAAGGGAACAAGTCAAAATTGCCTTGAGATGGTCTAACATTCAGAAATAACTGGATTAGTAATGTTACAAATACAGAATTTGAAATAGTGATAATCTGCACCAAATGTTTTTTCTACCTGCGCATAGTGCTGGGGCACTATTGCTATTCATTTTATTTCTCAAATACCAACAGAATTAACTACTTCAGGTGCCTTCTGTTTCTTCACAAGGGAAGTTCAACAGCCCAGCAAAACAACCATACCTATTGTTGTTCCCCTCTGTATTAGCTACATTGGCTGTCCAAGTTAGTAAGACATCAACAAGTGTGTTGGCATCCAGACCTGTGCATGCTGTGCAAAACTATTTAGGAAACACAGTAATTTCATAGAATCATAGAATGGCAAGGGTTGGAAGGGACCCCAAGGATCATAGAGCTCCAACCCCCCCTGCCACAGTCAGGGCCACCAACCTCCAGGCCTGGATCTACACAAGGTTGCCCAGGGCCCCATCCAACCTGGCCTTGAACACCCCCAGGGATGGGGCACCCACCACCTCTCTGGGCAGCCTGTTCCAGCACCTCACCACTCTTTCTGTAAAAAACTTCCCCCTAATATCCAATCTAAACCTTCCCTCCTTTAGCTTTAAACCATCCCCCCTTGTCCTGCCATTATCTGCCCTTTTAAAAAGTTGATTGCCCTCCTGTTTATATGCTCCCTTCAGGTACTGGAAGGCTGCAATTTCTTCCTTCACAGGTGACTAAACAAGCTCTGAATGACAAAGATACTTGAGCACTGTTTTTCACAACCGTGCCTGAGCAACTGATCTAAAGAGAAGATGGTTGGTATCCCATTCTTCTATCCCATGAGCCATCCAGTCTTCTGGCTTTTTGAATATACATAACAATTACAGATCTTTTAAACTCCAGCTTTCTTGGAAATCTCAAAGTACGCTCAGAATGATAAATGAATGTGGACTATGGACTGTTTGTGGTCCCACACAAGTCAATGATCCCACTGACTGCAAACCAAAATAGATTTTCTTCACGCTAACATCTAAAGAATATATCAGAATCTTTATTTATTCAGAATCTTATTAACCTTTTATGCAGCACAGTATTTCTGTGGGCTACTGCAAAAGGGTGTAGGGAAGAAATAAGTACTTTGAAAACACTTTTTTTAAAAAAAAGTAATATATTAGCACCATGATCATTTTCCTTTCAAAAATTAATGAAATATTCATGGAAAGGGTTGACACAGTTTTGAACGTATCAAAAGAAACTAAACCCCCATCAGGCTTCAGGCACAGCTTTTCATTCTCAGCATCCGTTCACATGTTCCTTCCATCCCTGTCCCCAAAGCAATAAAAATGATCTTTTTTTTTTTTTTTCTTTTTTACACTGGCAGCATACCTCTGGCACATAGATTTAATGGTTCTGGACAATATGGGCAGAATTTGCACTTTTCCTCCTCTTTTTATTTAAATTACTAATATTTGACAAACTGTTTCTATCCTGCAGGATTTCAAATCCCCTCAGATTTAAAACATAGCTCGCTTTTAAAGAGCTGCTACCATTCAGAGGAAAAAGTTGAACATTTGTAATTAAACAGGTTTTTAGTGGTTTTTTCATCGTTCCTTTATTAGACCAAAGGTGTTTATATCAAAAGAGGATCTTTATCCCCTTGCCCTCATTTATTTTTTATTTAGGTCAGTTCTCTTTGATACCCTGTTCACTAGCTCGACCTCTAATGGCAGTCAGCTAACAGTCATCTTTTGGTGATCATAGTAATTTAGTCATCTTCTAAATCATGCAAAGACTTTCAATAACACTCCATAAATAGTGTGAACATTGAACAGCTCGCAAAACACAAACTGTAACTTATGACCAGAACTGCCTCCAAGCAGAATACTCCTTCAATTTTCCAAGAAACTTTGGGCTCTTCCCTAGAACTCCAAAGAACACAGGGAAAAGAAATACATGAAAAATGTAAGGTTTTTAATTATCAGTCATTTTTTTTCTAAGTATCTATGCTAGTGAGATTCCGAAGCACCTGTAAGGAGCTGACTTTCCTTAGTGGAAAGAGGAAGCTCTTGTAGTGGTAGGTCAGCAGATCAGAACTACCATCTAAAGAGCGAAATAAAGGCATAGGGCCGGTCCCCAAAAAGGGAAGCCACAAAGATGGCATGTTTTGCCTGCCACTGGAGAACAGAATTACAAAATTAACTTAGTACTTCTTTGTGGTTTTGGTTGTTGCAGAAAGCAGGTTTGTGCCAGCTCCAATACAGGATGTGTTCTGCTGTCTCCATCTCTGCCCCTCTCCAGAAAGGTGCCATACGCTGCCAGGTCTCTGAATAGAAGCCAGATCTGCACAACAGGCAAGAAGTCATTCCCAGGACTAAAGGCAATTGCTGATCAATGATCTGAAGACATCCCAAAGTGAGGGTGGACATGTAAGAAACTACGGTCTTGCAGGTACAAAAGTTAGGGGAAAATGGTTCAACAGCTAAACCATACCATTGTTTCAGATGGAAGAGAAATCCTCAAAGCAAAATACTCCCAGCCTCAAAAGTTTCTCCTGAAAGTGGCAATGGCAAAGTATGTTTGAGACAAGACAATCTGCTGCTGGCAAGAAGGAATACTTTACATGAAGAGCATGCATATCAGGTATCAATGGGTTGCTTTTCCATGTCTATTTCCCTATTGCCACTGTTTTGGTCTGCTGGTGTGGGGTTTTTTTCCCTCCAAATTCTTTGTACTTTTTTCTACCTGTCCAAAATGCCACTGGCAGCTCAAGGGAGAGGGAGTCAGACCCTGAGAACAAGCAGGAGAGGACAGATAAAATGGCTTTCTGGCATCTAGGGAGTAGCTTTGTGCTGAAGAAAACCGTTTCCTCACAGATGTGCTACTCCTGCTAATTATTCTGATTTCTTCCATTCCTCGTTTGCATTTACATTCAAGGCACATTGAGAAGATGAACTTTCCTGTTAATGGAGAGATATAATAAAGCATCTTTTTCCTATATATCTAAACCAGAGACATGTGGAAATGAGAGACGTGGTGCAAAGAGGCCTTGAGACACTATTCCCATGACAAGCCTCTGCTTATCAGACTGAGAAACATTTCACATGTTGTGGTAATTTGCAATAAAAATCACCACAGATGGTGTTAGTTAGTGTTTGTGTAGTTTACAAGATTAGTACTTGGCTACAGATCTATCTCCACGTGTTTCTGTGATACCAAAAAGAGTGCAGAGATAGAGAAGCCCAAATAAACACAATTTTTTCTTAAAGGACGTTTTGTTGAGAATGAATTTCACTATTTCACTATAACCTTTATAGCAACATGGTGACCAGAAACAGTGAGATAAATAAATCCAGTTCTGATTTCTACTCTAAAAGTAATCCTAATCTGTACCTGTAAATGATTCTTGATAAGCCTTTGTCTTCCCACATGCTGCTAATCTATGTATGTGATTGCTTTTAAAACATATAAACCAGAGATACCACCACCCTCTGACTAGCAGCTCCTTCGCTTCCTTCCAGCACCAATCTCCTTGTTGCGATGATTTTACCCCCACCTTGCAGTATTGGTCTGTGTCCATCTTATCAGGCCTGCTCTAAATACAAAGAAATCATAGAATCATGGAATCATAGGGCTTGGAAGGGACCTCGAGAGAATCATCAGGTCCAACCTCCCAGCCAAAGCAGGTTCCCTTGCTCATACTACACAAATAGGTGTCCAGATGGATCTTGAATATCTCCAGAGAAGGAGACTCCACCACCTCCCTGGGCAGCCTGTCCCAGGGCTCTGTCACCCTCACTGTGAAAAAGTTCTTCTGCATCTTGGTGCAGAACTTCTTGTGCTCCAATTTGCAGCCATTGCCCCTTGTCCTGTCCCCACAGACCACTGAAAAGGGGCTGGCCATTCCCTCCCCGTATCCCATACTTAAGGTATTTATAAACATTAATAAGGTCCCTCCTTAGTCTTCTCAAGGCTGAAGAGTCCTAGTACACTCAGCCTTTCTTCATAGGGGAGATGTTCCAGGCCCTTAATCATCTTTGTAGCTCTTCTCTGGACTCTCTCCAGGAGATCCCTTTCTTTTTTATCCCAGGGAGCCCAGAACTGGACACAATACTCCAGGTGGGGTCTGACCAGGGCAGAATAGAGGGGGAGGATCACCTCCTTCGACCTGCTGGCCACGTCTCAGCAAATAAATGTTAACCTCATGCATCATAAGAGTAAGGCGGAAAATTAGTGCAAAGCATTCTTTCTAGCTAATTTGGGTATACTGTGACAAAAGGCTGACCTAAACATTCAGTGTAACTGGGCATGGTGCTGTGTGACACTCTAAATGCAGGGTTAGATGAGGGAGCACAGCATTCAACTTGTCGAAGCCACCTGATGAACACATATACAGCTCAGAGTCATGCAATAAGAACAGGTAGCTAGTGGTGATGGATGATCTTCGAAGGACCAAGGAAGGGAACCTGCCTTCAAATGGGGCATTTTTAAGCATAGGTGCCATTTGGAAGCACTGTCCTTGCTTGTGTGGTGGGTGAAGCTGAAGCTAGGGGTGCTCTGTTATACATCTGTGAGTGTTAGACCCCAGATTGGATACATGGTGCTTCAGGTGCCTCGGGACACAGTACCTCTGAAGAGGCCTGTGCTCTGCACTTGTCACTCGGACTGTTTCCTTCCTAGATAAATGTGGGGTGATATAGTTCCTCCTCATTGTCCTGAGAAAAGGGCCTCCAAGCATCCACACTGTGTGCAACTGTTGATAGTTCAAGAAAATTTTCCAAGGCTTTCCTTGTTACTCTTGGCCCTGCTCATACCCACCTCCACCCAAGCTACCCCTGTCAATGCATCACATTTTTATTTTCTACTCATCGCTCTTCTACCAAGTCTTTATCCATCCCCTTTGGTTTTTCTTCAGAAGAAGAAATTAAAATTTCCAAGCCTTCTTTGCATATAAAATCTCTTCTAACTTCTTTGAAGAGAGCCCACAGGTAGGGAGCTAGAGAAAGGAAGGTCAGAAATTCAAAGCTCCACACGCTACTGCAACTGTCCATTGTACTTCAGAGGTGGTAAGCTACCCAAAGGAAACTGAAGCCTACACACCCAAATGGGTTTAACTCCTTGCTTTTTGATTCACAGTGGTCAGAAGTCAGAGGTTTGAGACAAGCAGGACATGTCTATCAAGCTGTGCTGCCCACTGACCCCATTTCTAATGAGCTTTTAATAGGGGAAGGATGCTGACCACAGCTTATTTTGAGTAGGATGCAAGTGAATTGTACAACACACACATGGCAAATGTGCTATGTAACTCTGATTTAGTCAGGTACCTGCTATACAAAAAACCTTGAGACTACAGCAGTGTGTTTGGAGGCCTCCCAGGTGTGTACAGGGGGGATCCATGCCCTGTGCAACCCTACTGCTCTTCCTAATGCTACAGTCCTGGCTACTTGGAAGCCAGCAGAGATACTGCTGCCCCTGCTACATTCACATCTCCCCTTGCAGGGCACACATAGCAACACTTGATTTCCATGCAGCTTGCCTCAGACCTAAGAGAAGCAGAGGGTGGAAGGAGGAGGGGAAGTAATAGCTCAGCCATAGCCTTATGTTCTTTTTGTTCTCCACAGCAGCAAGACTAGCTTAGAAAGGTGTGAATCTTCATAACTGCAGCCGAGAAAAGAAAAATCATTTCCTGTTTACCCCAGCAAGCCCTTCTTCTGTGCTCTTCAACCACAGACAGCTTCCAGAGCAGACGCTGCCGCAACACTTGTGCCCAAACATGCCATTCTGAAAACGGCCCTTCCCTCTCCACACACAGCAGCTCTCTCACACCACTGCAAACATTCATGAGCTGTTTTCTAATAAGGACATGGACACGTCCTTTTAATGAAACTAATCTTTTCTAGCTGAGGAACCCTTATAATTTCACCTGGATCGCCTGACCAGGCATATGTTACTGAATCATGCAGACCAAATATTTATTCTGACCCCTTCAAAAATACCTTGAGGGCTGGCTCTGGTGTGCCCAGCTCTTTGCTAAACAATTGCAAATGAGAAACATTCCAAAAATTACAGCTTGTTTATGCATAATTTGTACGCTCACAGCAGAAAGGGGCCGTGTATCTCAGCTAAATCATTTGCAATGAATAATTCCACCATTCGGTACAGATGCAGGGTGTTGGAAGTTACAGAACATTATGGAAATGTATCTTCCGTCCTCAGGAGATGGGAGAATTTTAATTCCTGGCACTGAAGGCAGGCTTGAATGAGAATATGATTAAACTTTTATAACTGCTTGATGTTTTCTTGGCTCAATCAATATCCTTTTCAATAAGCCCTCATCCCGTTTCAGAAGCGCTGCCAATATTTGTTGTTGAGTAAATGTGGTTTTATTTTTCACTACCGCTGATCTGATCAACAGAATGACATTGATCACAATGAGTGCTGTGTTCAAACATTTTAAAACAACTTAATCTCCTCATGCAGGACAGAGGTTAGGTAGCTGTGCTGATTACAGCACATCTTTCAGTGGCCTGTTACAGATGAATATGCTTTGATATCACCTCTAATGTATCCGACTGCAATGGTTTGTTTCTGCAAGCTGGCAAGAAGGGATGGGGTCATGCAGAATGGTTGCTTCCTCTCTTTCAAAGGAAGACATGAAGGGACATGGCAGGTAGTCATGTGTTCCTCAGGAGGACTAGCATACTGAGGATAGACCCTGCGCCTTCCATCCAGCTGTCTGTGAAAGCACTCAGGGGAATTGGCTACAGTTATTTTGATGTCAATTCTGTCAAGCAGAGGGATGCTAGACTAGAATTTAGGATGTGCCCACAGCCCATTCACCAATCTGCCAACGGCATGTGCACAACCTTGGGCAAATCACATAGTTCTGTGCCTTTGGTTTTCTCTCTATTGAGCAAGGTTAGTAACTCTTACTATGTTTTATTGAAACAGATTGACGTCTATGCAAGAGAGGCATGATGTGACTGTTGAGTTGTGACATTCATTCAGCACGCTGGTAACACTCAGTTCTTTGCCAATCCAGGCAGAAGCTACGTCTACATAATGCCAGAGAGATTGAAGGCTTCAGAGCAAAAGTCAATCCAGACAGTTTCTGATGATGCTAAGAAATTGGGGAAAGTGGCAAAGAGTGAAAGGGGCAAGAACTACTCATAACTTTTCAAGAAAATTCTCATTCTTTGCTTCAATGGTAGTACAATCCCACTAGGTCTGCTCTCTGAGTTTTGTGCCCTGAGTCCTCAATGATAAAAAGTGACTTTTGTTCTCACTTCTCCATTTCCACATGTGATAGAAAAGAAGATTGACCATTTCAAGGTAATAGCTGTCCTAGTAATTGGTTGTCCCTCTATTCACAGACACAGTAGTTGAACTGTCTTCAGAAATGAACTTACAGTTGGATGTATTTCAGTGATTGGAAGGCTTCAGAAGTAACCAGGTGCTGTGAGTTGAGCTCCACCAGCAGTCAAGTACTCACAAGTGGATGCAAATACAAGAAAGCTTGTGAGTCAAGATAAAGACAGTTGAGCAGGTGAAGGAAAGGGGGGAGCTCCTACAAAAACCAGGTGATGCAAAGGCAATGGCTTACTACCTTTCACAAGCACGTATCTTCAAGCAGCAGCCAACATGAAAGAAGAAACCTTCATCTTCCTCTACCCCAGCTTTTACTGCTGAGCATGACATCATATGGTATGCAATAGCCCTTTTAATAATTTGGGTCAGCTGTCCCGCTGTGTCTCCTCACAACTTCTTCCACAGCCCCAGCCTACTCATGCATAGGGGTGGGGGGTAGGCAGCAGAGTGAGGAAAAAAGATAAAGCCTCATGCTTGCAAGCACTGTTCAGCAATAGCCACATAACTAATGCCTTACCAACACTGTTGTGGCCACAAACCCAAAACACAGCACCACAGGGCTGCTATGAAGAAAGTAATCTCCATGCTGGACAGACACAGTACATGAGGAAAGAAATGAAAACAGCAAAGTCCCATTCTGGCAGAGGACTGATTAGACTGGAACTGATTAAATTACTCCCCCACAAAATTAAATATATGCTCTTGAACAACTGAGGGCAGTAAAAACCCTTCAGGGAATGAGCGAACCAGCAAGGGCAGCCTCAGAGCCTGTTCTGATTTGCTTCCAGCAGACCTGCACACAATATTCAGAAAGTAGGGAGCTAAATAACGTTACTCAGCCCAGTGCTGTGCTTGGCTTGATGGGTGAGATTTCTGATGGCTTCCTGATGGCCACCTGCGGTTGCGCTGTGTTTTGCTGCTTTTGTGTAAGCAGAGTTACAGAGTGGCTGGGTGTGTTTAATTATGATAATGTTTGGAAGTAGCTGTCTGTTTAATAGACCCTCGCGCAGGGAGTGCCTTCTGTGAAGGAATGAATTTGTGACTTTGCGTAGAGCCGTGAGTAAGGAGGAGTAAAATACCATTTTCTGCCCTACCTCTAGGAAAACAGGGAAGGCAGGGCTCCTCTAAGAGGCGCTGGTACACAGTGCTCACTGCAGCACCTGGCCTGTGCTGGCTAATTTACTGCAGTGTTTTCCTGGGATGCTCACGCTCCCTTTTCCAAAGGCTCTTCTGCATGCCTACTCCTCCTCCCTCCACACTTTCTCAGTGCTTTTTCTCAGCCTCTGACTCTCTAATTATATTCACCAAGTTGACACAAGCTGAGCTGTGCAAGGGTTTCTGGAAAAGAGCAGTTATTTTACGCTTTCATATGCCCTTGTATAAAGATTGAGAGCAGCATGCAATCCGGAAGAAAGACACTTAAGAGAGATGAGTTTGTCACTTCAATAGTCAATGTGATGTTTTGGCTGTATCTGAAGATCAACATTTACAGAGAATATGTGTGTAAATCGCTTTTTATATGGCTCTTCAGAGGCTGCTTTCAGAAAATGATTTACTATTCCAGATGCCTACATACTCAAAAATATTGACTGACTGGAGAGAGTTCAGAGCAGAATAATAAAAATTATCATTTAGTGCAGATGTTTTGATTTATAGTAAAGTGATAAAAAAGATTAAAGGGATAAAATGCAGCTTGAGGCTGGGCTAACTGATGAGCTGAAGAGGACACAGCTCTCTCCAAACATGAATAAACACCATGAATAAAACAATTACATGTGGCAGTGTACCACAGGGTAAGCAATAGCACACACAATTCAGTCCCACAAATTACTCTTCTATAAGCCAAACTACTCAGTGAGAAGTTGAGGGTAAATCTTCTAACATTTCTGCGCATACCTACTAAACAGAATTGCAGAAGATGTGGAGCTTGGACACAAGCACTACACAGGCACCAAAGAAGTTTGAAATTCTGGTATTTCCACAACATAATAATAAGCTATATTCTCTTTTCCAGCAAAAAATGGCACAGTGTTCATTGTTTATTTTAATCGTAAGATTAAAGTTATGCTGGCTGTCTCCATACCACAGGAAATTTCCTGCTGACATCAATGTAACTTCTCCCAGTGGTAGAGCAAGAGTGAGAACCCAACTAAGAGCAAAACCTCAGAAGCCTGGCTGTGTACTGACCACAGGACCAGGACTTTTTCATCTCTCTGCTGCTACTGCCCAAGACCTTATAGCACAAAGCACAGCTACACCTTTACAACCCTGTCACCCCCACTCAAATGAGGACTGCAAACCACTCCCCCCTGCCTCTCCTCCCCCCTCCCCCCCCAGTTCTCAGCTTATTCTTGACTTCAGAATTGGTTTTAATGATTTGTTAAGTATCTTCATTGTTTGTTACACTGGGTGCTGGATAAACACAAGACAAACAGGCAATTACAGTTTGATGTTTACACTTTGCTTTGCAGTCTACATAAATGCACCCTCTGGGATAAAAAGCACCAGCTAACAGTTGTTTACCCCGTGATTCCTAAGGTCATGGAGTTTGAAATTTTTGCTTACACCTTATCAAATGTACCAGTTACTACTGCTACAGGGTGGTTTTCGTGCACAACTGCTGAATGCTGCTCTCACATTCTCACCCAGCTGGTAGAAGAAATTCTTTGCAATTGAGTGCTCCTGTCACTCCAGTGAAGTGCAGCATGAATTTGAAACAGCCAAAAGTAACTACTGGATAGACTGGCTGAAAGACTCATCTTCTACCAAGAAGACTGAAATAACAGGAACATACCTTTATCTTCCTAGTTTTGCGAATACCTCAAATATAAAGTAGGTCTGGGGCTACTTCCATTATTTCTAGTATAAAATTATGTATTAAGAAATTAGAAGGGATTAAGGCATTAAAGTGAGTGACTCCTAAACTAGGGAATGTCAGAGGAAAGTAATTGATCTCATCCTATGCATGCACTATATTTCAATCTTCATTTATCGAAGCACTGCAAGAGGATCACATAACCCCACAATGAAGGCCATGATGACCCTAAATTCCGCAGTGATAATAATAATTCTGACTTATCCCATTATTTGACCATGTTAGAAATATCACAGAATTTATTCTTCTGCTATTCAGGGGAGCAAAAGTCACGTTGTTATTCCTCTTTTACCGAGGGGAAAGGCAAGATTACAGGGAATTTCTTGAAATCTACCAAGTGCCCACCAATTTTGTCAACTCACATTCTAAGCAGTTTATATAAGCTTTTATATATTCAAAGCATCTCTTCCATCAGTGTGAACAGCAAGAGAAAGTGCTGAGAGCTTCTGCAAATCTACTCCCAAGTGAGTATCTGGACAATAAAGAATATGTGGCTAGGTGATCATCAGTGAAATTATGGGGTTTAGATGATTTGTCTTGCATTCACCCTATTGAGAGTGACAAATGTAGGTGTGGGATCTAGTTCATCAGATTGTCCTTTCTCTTCCTATTAATGCAAATTAACACTTCACTACTCTTGTAACTGGCTTGCTCACCACACACATGTGATACTCTTCTCTGGGTAAAAAAAAAAATAGCTGGATGGCTAGGTCCAAAGAATTGTGGTTACTGGAGTTAAATTCAGTTGGCAGCCATTCACAGGTGTTGTTCCCCTAGACTCCGTATTGGGGCCAGCCAAAGATGGGCAACGAAGCTAGCAAAGGCTCTAGAGCACACACCTTAGGAGGATCAGCTGAGGGACCTGGACTTGTTTAGTGCCTAGAGCAAAAAGGAAGCTGAGGCTCTCCACACCTCCCCAAAAGCAAGCTGTAGCCAGGTTGGCATTGGTCTCTTATTCCAAGTCAGGCACAACAGGACAAGAGAAAACGGCCTCCATGGTGCTGGGGTCATTGAGCTTAGAAATGAAGAAGAGCAGCTTTCTTCTTGGTTGAAAGACTTGTGACTAAGCTCCACAACAGGCTGCCTGGGGATGCGGTTGCATCCCCAGCACCAAAGGCGTTGAAGAGACCCTGTAGAGGTGGCAGCACATATAGACCTGGTCTAGTGGTGGGTTTGGCAGTGTCAGGTTGGCAGTTCAGCTCCATGATCTTAAATAAAGCAGGTCTTTTTTGTTTCCCAGCCTAAAAGATTCTATGATTCGGTGCTTTAGCCACTGAGCACGGGAGTTCCCGTGGCAGCAGCAGCAAAATCGCACCTTGAAAAAAAAAAAGGGTTAAGGCCTTAATGCAGAGCCAGGAAAAGGGCAAGGCCTTGGCGCAGAACTTGTCAGCTGTGGAAACCTCACAAACACGCAACTGTAACGATGCTTGAAAATGGATGAAACAGTGAGGTTCAGTTCTGCCGTTTAAAAAAAAAGATTTATTACAACCGAACTCATGCACAGAAAGCAGATAAACATACAAATCAGCCTGAGACAAGAAACCATGGCTTTAAGCTGTGAAAATGGCAAATTTTTCTGTTTTTGATAATGGGAAGCTCCAGGGAACTTTAAGTGCTGCCAGCGTAATTATTAATTTTTATTTTTTTTTAATCTTTACTTATGGAAAAGGAATGGTTATTTGCAGAACACTGGAGAGGTGTGGGACACTATCAGAATGTAAGTGAGCAGCCTCAGGCCCGAAACCCTGCGGGGCCAGCTGGGAGAACGGCTGCCCATGGCAGTCTCCCGCCCGCATTCCTCTGCTTCAGTCGAGCCGGACAGCAAGGCTGTATTCCCCCGGGGCTCTTGCCTAGAGCTCCCCAGCCTACACCGCTCGTCGGGGGGTGGGGGGGAGGTCGTGGCAGCGCCTGTAGCCTTCAGGAGCCCCAGACCTGGGGAGCCCGGGTAAAAGCTGGCTTTAGCGTAATAAAATTTGAAAAATAAAATTTGAAAAATAAAATTTGAAAAAAAAAGGAGGAAAAGCCTCAATTTTACATGAATTGGCTGACGTTATTTTATGATTTTTTTTAAATGCTGGCTTGGTGCCGATTCCCGGCCAGCACCCTGCCGGGCGAGCGGCGGTGCTGCCCTCACAGCTACAACCCCCGGGGCCGCCACGTCCACCGCAGCTGCCCTCCAGCTGGCAGAGCTCTTCCCACAGCTCCCGGCCCAGCCCGGCAAGCACAGCGCCCCGCGCCCTGCTCGCGCCGCGGCCAGCGGGAGCTCACAGTGAGCTACCGCTGAGGGGTAGAACAGGGACGTTACGCGGCACCCAACCCCCGACCCGCTGCGAGCCCCGTAGCCAATGGGACGGCTTAGACCAGGGTTGACTGTGAGGTGGGAGGGGGTGAGCGGACCGCAGCTCTGTCAGCCAATCAGAGCGAGAACATTGACTCACGGCTTACTCGGATGGGCTGCGGTGCCTAAACTGACGTGAGCAAGGCCCAATCAGAGGCGGGTGATGGAGCGGAGGCGGGTTGGAGGGGTGGTGCGTAGTTTGAATCTGTGTGGCGCGAGTCTCGTTGAAGGTGGCCGGCGTCAGGGTGTTGTGCGTGCGGTGATCCCGCAGTGCCCAGCGATGCGGGGCGGAGCGGCCCGCTCACTATGACTTTGCGCTTGGAGGAGCGGCTGCAGCAGAGCAACGCCCGCTTCGTGGCAAGCTTCGAGAGCATCCTGGAGCGGGTGAGGGCCGCGCTCGCGCGCCGCGGGGCCGCGGGCAGGGGCTCTCGTGGCCGTCCCGAGGCGGGAGCGGCGGCGAGGGAGCTCTGTCACCCGCCGGCCGCCTCCCTCCCGCCGGGCTCCGGAGCGCGGCCGGCTGCTCTTGCGGCTTCTCTTGCCGAAGTTACGGGGCGCGGCGCGGCGTGGCCGAGCCTGGCCGCTCCGCTGCGTCCTGCTGGCCGGCTCTGTAAGGCTCTCTCTGGGGCGATGCCAGCTCTCTGCTCCGCTCCTTCCCGATCGCCTCCGAGTGGCGGCAGGCTCGGTTTGCTTCCCGGACGCTAGCCCGCAGCAACCGGCACGGGGCCCCGCTCGCGAATTAACTGCGTGTGGTGTCGCAAGCTCCTGTTCTTCCTGGCTCCCACAAACAAGCTTGTCACCCGTGGCCACATGCCGCTTCTGCTGAGCAGTACGCTCCTGTGCCTCGGCCTGATCAAGCTGATAGGTCCAGCTCCTTGGATGCGTTTGTACAGCTAGATGGGGGATTGCTAGCATTGGATAAGTGACTTAAGCATGCCTGACTTGTGTTCGTAACCCAAATTAGGTAGCATTAGATGAGGCATTTTCAATTAAACTAGAGGAAGAAGTGGGAGGCTTCCTCCAGGAATCCTTACTTTAGAGCTATTTGATGATTAGAATGTGGGAACCATGCGCCTTTGCCCAGAGATGCATGCGTTTCTCCAGGTTTGCTGTGCAGGTGTGGTTTTGCATGGCTGGGTTCTGGGGGGGTAGGGAGGGGGTGCTGCAGGGAGAGGGTTCTGAAAGAAGCTGGGCGATTTCTGCAGTCCCAACAGAGCAAACACCACCTGGGGTCAAGGCCAGACTCGCTGCTGACCAAGGCTGAGCCAATTGATGACAGTCACGGTGCCTCTGGGAATCACGTTTAAGAGAAGAAAAACCCACAAGCAGCCAATTTTTGCCACCTGAGAAGAGAGTGAGAAGATGTAGGAGACATTGCAGACACCAGGGTCAGTGAAGAAGGGAGGGGAGGAGAGGAAACCCTGGAGGAGAGATTCCCCTGCTGCCGATGGAGAAGACCATGGTGAAACAGGCTGTCCCCCTGCTGCCCGTGGAAGATGCTGGGGAGCAGAGGCTCCACCTGCAGGCTGTGGAGAGACCACATGCTGGAGACATGGAAGACACTGTGACCCACCTTGCAGCAAGCTCCTGGCAGGACCTGCAGCCTGTAAAGAGAGGGGCCCATGCCGGAGCAGGTTTGCTGGGGGGACTTGTGACTCTATGGGGGACCAGGCTGGAGCAATCTGGGCCTGAGAGACTGCACCCCATAGAAGTGACCCCTTTCCACTGGGAAAAGGACTCATGTTGGGGAAGCTCGTGGAGAACTGTCTTGTGTAGGTGGGACCCCATACTGGAGCAGGGTAAGAGTGTGAGCAATGCACGTGCGTGCAGACACATGCCCCCGCTAAGAAGGAAAACAACTTGTGATGAACTGACCGAAATCCCCATCCACGTCTGCCCCTGTGACAAGTGGAGGAGGGGGTGAAGGAAGGGGGAGAAATCATGAATAAAGTTGAGCCCAGTAAAAAGTGGGGTGGGGGGAGGTTCAAAGATCTGGTTTTACTTATCATTACCCAGCTCTGGTTTCACTCTGTCTCTGTGAGTGTAGTGTAACACATTAGATGCTTTATTTTTCCCCCTCTTTTTAGTCCATGTTGAGTCTGTTTTGCCCGTGACACTAATTGTGGAATGATCTCTCCCTGGCCTTATCTTGACTCCTTGAGCCTCTCAACAGGTATTTTCTCCCCCGTCCAGCCGGAAAGGGGAGTGATGAAATGACTCTGGTGGGTATCTGGCCTCCAGCCAGGGTCAACCAACCACATCAGGGAAATGTTTTGTGCTAATATCTAGGTACTGGCATAAGACTAAGTCTGGTTCCAGGCCATTTTCTTCGTCTGGCAATCAACTACCATTTTTATATGTCATGAACTGTAGCTCTATGCAAAGTGGCTGCTTCCAATTACTACAGCAAAAGTGTAGAAGAAACTCTTGTAGCATCATTTAACTATTTTGGAATACTCTCTGAAGCCCCATTTTGTCAGTGTCTGGCTTATACCTTGAAACTGAATGACTTACATACATGTTTTAAATAGGTTTTCTTTAGGAATTCATATTTCCAGAATGCTAACTTCAGCCAATAAAATAAAATACCAGTAATTTCATGTTTTGGTCAAAATACTATTTTAAAAATACTTAATATGCATGTAAAAACCATTGCTTTAATAATTTATTTTACTCTTTAATGGTCCTTTTTCTTTAGTATAATCATCCTTTTGAAGATGATTTACTTATTTCCATGGAAACGCTCACTTACAGTACACCTGACGGTAAGAACTTCTTAAAACTTCAATATATACATGCTCTGTATTTAGACTTAGTGAAGCATGCAACTGTTGGCAGTTATATAACGTTTAATTGCAATAGATACTGAATTTTGTCCACTTAGGTGTGCCATTTTGTATGTGAGCTGATACACATGTATAATATGTGGAGAGGGTGTTTTTATATTTTCTGTGTTCAGTTTTGGGCCCTTCACTACAAGAAGGACATTGAGATGCTTGAGCATGCCCAGAGAAGGGCTACAAAGCTGGTGGAAGGGTTTGGAAGATGAATCTTATGAGAAGCAGCCAAGGGTGCTGGGATTGTTTAAAGATGAGGAGGCTGCAGGGAGACCTCATCATTCTCTACAAATACCTAAAAGGTGGCTGTAGTGAGATGGGGGTTGGTCTCTGGTAGCCAGTCACAGGACAAGGGGAAAAGATCTGAAGTTGCTTCTGGGGAAGTTTAGGCTGGATATTAGGAAAAATTTATTTATTGAAAGGGTTGTTAGATATTGGAACAGGCTGCCCAGGGAGGCGGTTGAGTCACCATCCCTGGAGATGTTTAAAAGAAGAGTAGATGTCTTGGTGACATGGTGTAGTGTGGGCACCTGGCTAGCTGGTCTAGGCAAGAGTTACATCTCGCTGTTCCAGCCATGGAAAAGCTTTGCTTCTTGCTGAACATTGAGACAAAGTAAATCACTGATAAGGAGTTAAAGCTCCTGGTTCTGAGAAATTCCGCTGTGGTGATACAAACCTGATGTCCTTTTCCCCCACACCTTTTCTCACGCTCAGCTAATTGGGGAGCAATTGTGAAACCTCCCTTGAAAGTATATAAGCTGCAACTGTCTTGAATAAAGCGAATTGATTCCTCTTAACCACATCAGTGTTGCACTCTTCTAAGAGCCTGACTCTAAAACATTTCCCACCAGGAAAAGGGAAAACTACGACAGTGAGTGTTGGACTTGGTAGGGCTGGATGATGGTTGGACTCAATGATCTTAATTAAAGGTCTTTTCCAACTGAAACCATTCTGTATGATTCTGTGATTCTCTGTGCAACGTTTTAGTCCACGGCTGCTCGGCTTTAGACACCAGAAAAGGGTTATTAGCAAAGTTCAGGATAACAATGGTTAATATTTGGGTATGTTGTAAGAAGAAGAATCAAAATGGAGAAGACTGAGGGGAAACAGAGGAGTTGAGTTATTAGCAGGAGGATGACGTGCATGAATGGATTGTGTGGTTTCATCTCTGCTTAGTGTTCTGAAGGCTGCTCTGATAAGTTTCCATTATGGCATATGTCGGGGTGGACTGTGTAGGTAGCCTTTTCAACTTTTCATTGAATGTTCATATGGTTAGCATAAATCTGTACAACAGTATGCCACATCATGTTTTTCCAGTGTTTTATTATACCTGTCAATCCATTATAGATTTAATGGATTATGGAGACCTTACTGTTGGAAAAAAACCCCCATTGTTCTAAAATACATTGCTCAGGGTATTAGTGGGACTTGTGACTTAGTATCTTGGTGGCTTTGTTGTGAAATGTTCTACCAGGTTTTATCATCACTGAAGTGATGATTATATGTAGTTTGCTGTATCAATTCTCATTCAGAAGAACTTACTGAACATACACCTGAAGTGCTACCACAGTGTAGTTGTTGTACAGAATATTATTTACTTTTTAAAGGCCTTTTGCAGGTTGGGAAGTTTGCATTTTATGTACATTGTCCAATGAGAGAGAGAGAAAACACATACATACTGCAGTGCAGAGTCTTGGATTTGTAAAGGCTTGTCTATGTTTTTTGGTTTAGTAACCTCTATTCAGTGTAGAATGAATATGGATCTCACTCCTGTAAAGCCTTAATTAAGGCTTTAAGTAACCTCAGATACTATGTAGTCTGCCTGATTTAAATAAAATGTTAAAAGTAAGATAATCTGATTTTTTGCCCTTCATAGCATCTGGGTCTGTAATGTCATTTAGATTTTAGCTTAATGTTAGACTCAGCATGTGAATTTAATTTTTTTCTTCTCAATTAGCTGGAAATTACAATATTCTCTTGGTTTGTTTTCCTATAAGTTTTTGCTTCAGCAGTTATATTGGAGGCTGTTTGGGTTTGATAATGTTTTGTTACTATGTTTTTGCTAGATGTTTGTTAGAATGACATTTGGTATAGATAATGTTACAAGAAAAGCTCTGTTTTCATCGCTATCTTGTTATTTCTAGGTCCAAAACACTGGTGGAAAGTGACAAATAAGCAGGTTAAAAAATGGAAGAAGGAAATACTTGAGGTATTTAATAATATAGTCCTACTGTACAATCACAATATAGCAATGGTTTTTTTTTTTTAATATATTAGATGTAGGAATACATTCTAATCTTGCTGTGCCATATGATATTTGCAAGCCATACTAATCAATTAAGTCAACATCTGCTTTAAAATAGTGTTTTAGGGTAGGTTGGTTAAGGATGCTGTCTGTATAACAACCAGTGCAACTGGTTGCTTGAAAAGGCAACAGGTGATAGTAGTAGGTGACTCTTTCCTGAGAGGTGGAGTCACCCATGTCCTGACCTGACACGCTCTCTAGAGAGATGCACTGCTTAATTGGGGGCTTGGATTTGGGATGTCACTGAGAGACTGCCAAAGCCTCCTACAGTCTACTGGCTGTTGTCTGATGATGATGATTGATGTGGGCACCAGTGATACAGCCAGGAGCAGGCTGAGGAGTATCAACAAGGATTGCAGAGCCCTGGGAGGGGTGCTAAGGGACTCAAGCACAGGTAATTTTTTCATCAGTCAGAGGGAAGGGCTTTGAAAGGGCTGATTGAACCTGGCATATCAAGAGGTGGTTACAGAACTGGTGCCACAGCTAAGGGTTTGTCTACTTAGACTGTGGGAATCACTTAGAGAAACCTGGTCTACTGGGGAGTGGTGGTGACGGTATGTCAGAGAAGGGGAAGAGTATCTCTGGTCATGGCTCTGCCAGGCTGGTGAACAGAGCTTTAAACTTAAGTTTCTGGGCGAGGGGAACCTCAATCCATCCCACTCCTACTAGTTTGATGCCAGTGCCAGCAATAGGTTACCAGAGCCTGGAGAAGTATCGCAGGTCATCAGGAGAGCACCTGAAGTGCAGCACAAAGGTATTTTGGCTACTCCAGACAGTGAGTCAGCTTCATTGGAGGCCCAACTTAATTCCCTCAATGCAAATGCATGTAGCATGTGGAATACACAAGAGAACTTAGGTGTGCACGTGTCTGCAGGGCTATGATCTTATTGGCATCACGGAGATGTGGTGACATGGCTCCTATGACTGGAGTGTTGGGATGGAAGGATACAAGCTCTAGGAGGACAGGCAGGGAGGTGATGAGGAGGTGTTGTCCTTCTGTCAGTGACCAGGAGGTGTTGTCCTTCTGTCAGTGACCAGCTGGAGTGCATGGAGTTCTGCCTGGGCATGTGTGAGGAGCTCACTGAGAGCCTATGGGTCAGCATTAAAGGAAGGGCAGGGATGGGACATTATTGTGGGGGTATGCTGCAAACCACCCATTCAGGGAGACCAAGCAGATGAGGCTCCTTATACACAAATAGGAGCAGCATCATGTTTACAAGGTCTCGTCCTCATGGCGGGACTTTAGCCACCCCATTGTCTGCTAGAGAGATAACACAGCAGGATATAAGCAATCCAGGAGGTTCTTGAGGTGTATCAATGATGACTTCTTTCTCAAAGTGTTAAAAAAAAGAAAAAAAAAACCCAAAACATTTTAATCTGTCTGATGGGACATGTACTTTTTAGATCTCATCAGAATATTGTCATTTGAAGTTAACATGCATTGAATTAATTTATCTTGGTTCAGGTAATCAGCTTTTCAATTCCAAAGGGCTTACTGGTTTCATCTTCAGATCTTTTTCAACTCCTTATAATACCTTCTGCTTTATCTATTAAGCATTACTGCACAACTTTACAGACTAAATCCATTAAGGACTGTAAGAGGAATTCTCTGTCCGAGCCACTTACATAGACCAAAGTATCTTTAGCTTATGTTCTGGCTTTTTTTGGATGGCAACACTATGGCAAGAAGTGAATGGTCAGCTAAGTTTTACCACTTATTTGTGGTTAATCTGGTCAGTTTGGAGGAAACCTGAAGGAAATTGAATGGCTACTTAGGAAGTGTGTAGTTGTGAGATATACCAAAGTAAATAAAGGCATTGGTTAAGATAACTGTTGGATTCTTTTGACACTTCTACCTTATTTTTAATTGCAGCGTAATGGAGGAAGTCGAAGGAATGCAGGTAAAGTGCTTAAAGTGCTATTAATCCTATCCCAAGAGTCTTGATATAATAGATGTCCTGGTGTTCTGCCAAGGTCTTTAGGATACTCACTGTTTTCTGTAGGGTGGAAGCACCCCAAAAAATCCCAACAATACGTACATTCATAAGGATTCTAAAATGTAGTTTAAGATGGACAAAAACATTATAACTGATGTTGATATAATCACAAGTTGATTAAAATCTTCTTCCCTTATCAATTAAACAGTAAGTTTCTCACTGTATTTGTCAGTTTTGTGAGATGTTTGTTGAAACTAAAAATTCCAACCCTGACTTAGGTGGATGTACAAGTGGGAAATGTGGCAGTTGCTAGCTTCTTGAAAAATGACTAGATAAATAAGCCTATTAAAAAATGTATGCTAAAAGAATCTCATCAAGTTGCATGATTCTATGATCAAAAATTTAGTAGATTATTCTGCATACTGAATGTATCAGGCTACCTGCAGGAAAAAGTAATCTATAATTATTTCTTTAGAGATCAAGTATTATGATGGAATTCAAATCGAGAGTGCACATAGTACCAGAATTACACTTAGAGATATTTATAACATCTGAAGATCTTCTCATTGTTCCGAAAAGGAACTATATGTTCCAATAAAATACATGTTTTTACTTGGATAAATGATATGGGGAATTTGTGTGTAGTATGTTATGTTTGGTTTAATTTTCTTAAGGTTTTGAGGTGGGTGTCTTTGTTGCTTGTTTTGACATTCATCAGGGAAACTTTTATGCTGAACATCTGAGGACAAAACACAGCCTAGTGTTTCTCCCCTAAAGTCCTAATAAAAAAAATTGTCCAAACTCAAAGAAAATTTAGCAGGGTTTTTTTTTTTTTTAAACAGATACACAATTTGAAGTCTTTTAGAAGTAATTTTTGTTAATCTTTGTTTTTTATGGAAGAAATTTACTTGGAGTTTCTTTGATGCTACAGAGGCTTGATCTAATCAATTTTAAATTGTGTACACTCTATAACAGTTAAGTTAGAAGAACAGAAAAATAGATACATTTTTCCCCAACTTTTAATATAACTTGAACAAAGTCTTTAGTTATAAGTTATTGTGGAGAAGAAATGTTTAAACACTGAAGGTGGGGGAATAGCACTAGTGTTAACAGCTTTTGTTATAAGGAAAAACCCGCTTTTACAGATTTGTATTTAGATGTGTTATGTTTATATATGCTATAGGACTTAGAATCTCATAGATTTGGGTTTTTTCCAGTTTAACTGACTGTTGTATTTGAAACACAAAAGTGCATGGTGTAAGCATTTGAACTTTCTGGTTTTGGTTGGTGTTACCTTGAAAACAACATCAAAATCAAAATCCACAACAAAACACTCAACCCAGCAGCATAATAAAAAGTTGCTTCTGGCTATGGATTATTAGAACTAGTGGGTAAATTTTACCCTTTTTGTTCTATAATTTCAGGTGGGTATGTTGTGCTTTAATTTAGAATACATGAAATTCTGTGCTAGGAAGTGTAAACATTTAAAATATCTTTATAAGACTCAAACATTTAAATTATCTTTATAAGACTCAAATACTAATGAACCCCTTTCCTTGGACTATAACTTCTGGGTCTTAACTTTTTGAGAAAGATTGCAAATAACTTTTCATCATTTTCTAATATGGTTAGAAATAAGTGTAATATGTTCTGTACCCTTTTAGAAAGTAGGAATAACAAGAGACAGGTTCTGGTAGTACTATGAAATGAGTATCCACATTTCTCTTTAAGATCTCAGTCCTGAATCCTTGATATGTTGGATAGTCAATGAGAAATCAGTTCAGTTGCCTTTTCTTAATAAAGGACCAATGAAACCAAAACCTTGGCAAAGTGGCAATAGAAGTGTTTTTAAAAATTAGAATGTATATGTTAATTTCTAGTGGTCTGGTAAACATAGATATTGCATTCAGCTGCAACCACATGTCTTCAGTTGTGTTTTTACCAGTTTCATCATCAGTCTTGCGGCCTGTCTGCAATGTTTTGGGTGGTTTTGACCTTTTATTCACAAATAATTATTTGATTTTTATTAATTAGTGGTAACAGTCTTTGTTTTTAAGATATTTTAAACATGTATTACTCAAGATCTTTTGATTCTTGTGCACATAAAACCTTACTATTTTGCATAAATTAAACTATGGCTAGCATTTAGTGATTAAAAGAGTAGTTGCAGCAAAATACAGTTCGTTGGTGTGTAAATACTCCAGTATAAGTTAGGTGCTTCATACACGTAGTTGTCTCCAAGGCAGATGATTACCTCTCTGTTGAGGAGAAAACAGAATATTACAATTTGAAATTTGTCCTGTAATTTGGAGGATAATTTCAAGTATCTATTTGAAAGAGAAAATAATTTCTGCAAATTTAGAAAATGTGGCTTCATTTTATTTTCAACCTGTGCAATGAAATGTAAGAAATAAATTTGAGGCATCTGTAGCTTGTGTTCTGCACTCAGGGGAAGAGTGATGCAGTTCAGACCCTGTTATCTTCAGAGCAGCATACAATAATATGATTATCCACTACTCCTCTTGTGAATGTTCTAGGAAGAGACATTGCCAGCTCATGTTGAGTTTCTCATCAGCAGACACCCCCAAGTCCTGCTCCTCAGGGCTCCTGTCAATCCATTCTCTGCCCAGCCAGTAGTTGTGTTTGGGTTTGTGTCGACCCAGGTGCAGGCCCTTGCCCTTGGCCTTGTTGAGCTTGATGCTGTTCACGTGGTCCCATCTTTCCAGCCTGTCCAGATCTCTCCACTGTGTTTTGATTTTTATTTTATTTAATATTTATCTTCAATTGTAGATAAAGAAAGACATGCTGACGTAGTTTCAATAAGAAGAAAATTTGAAGATACTCATTTAGAGGTAATCAAAGCATCTAATTTCTAATGTAATGGAGTAATTTTGCATTCAGTGAAATGATTTACCTTTTAATAGATTACACGTGCCCAATGAGCTGATGTACTGCTAGGAGAAGACTATGTAGTCTGCATCTTAATGCATGCTTTTAGTAAGTACAGCAAGTGAGCAGTTCAAGAAATAATGTCATGAGGACCAACAGGAAAGAATGTTAGGTCTTGGCATTACTATACCAGAGAAGGCCACACAATGTGTTGTGTAAAACAGGCAACCCTGAGAGAGGCTGTTACAGCAATGGAAAAAGAATAACCAGATGAATCACAAAATGAAAACGCTCAGGAAAATGTGATTGTTCACCTGAGATTCTAGCATAAACAGGTAACATGATTTTCAGTTGGACTTGAAATGGAAATGCAATGCAAAGTTTTAGTGTACAAAACTGTTTTCTAAGAGGAAACGAGTTTAGTCAGTAAGTTACACAGTGTGTGTGTTTAAAAACATTTCTGTTCTGGATTTGAGTTCAGCTAGATTTTTAAGAAGCAGACTGGAATTTTCTGCTGTTTTTTCCTAAACTAGATTATGGGTATCAGACACTGACGAACTAAAATACAACACACTGTGTGTGAAACCATTCTAATCCTGTGTGCTGCTTGCTCAAATGCAACTAACAAGCATTCATTATACTTTCCCAACTTGTTAGGCATAGTGCTAGGCATTGTTGTGTCTCTGGCAACAGTTAATACAAACTGCTTCGCACTAACAAAAAAGTTTGCCATTTGTCACCAAACGCTTCTAGGTTTTACATAGGAGTGCGTTACAGAGTAGACCTTAATGTGTATATGAACTCTTGGAGTGTTACTAATACATGTAAAGATTTGCAGCAATAGTTAGCAGTGCTTTGTAACCTAACAGGACTTCTGTTTGTTTGGTTTTTTTTATCAGTGGGTCTCCTGAAGCAGTGTGGGCTTTTCTCTGCATCAATAAACTATCTAGTTACCTCTTTTTTTTTTTTCTTTTTTGTAAAATATGTCTTCACATGCACAGTTAATTCTCAGGATTTTGTTTTTTATATAAAATGTGTCCATTAAAAATACATTTATGCAGATGAGTTATCCTCAGCTGAATAATACTAGTTAGAAACAAATCTAAGTAATGTGTTTGGGTTTGTCAGTGTCAATAACTTCTGTGTGTTTTAATTTTTAATTTTTTTTCCCCCCTCTAAGAATCTGTCTGCAGATGATGGGAAAATTCAACAAAAAGTTCAACTGGATGTGATAGTACAAAACCATGCTAGGAAATTTCCCAAGTGGATTAGGGTAACATATTTCTTCTGTTCTAAATTATTAGGTAATCAGAATAAAAGAACTCTCTAACTGTAGTGCAGTGAATTCTAATATAGCTTTTCTGTTGTTCCATCACTGTTCCTCTACTTCTTGCTGTTTATGTAATTACCACACTATCTCAGTCTCTGACAGCAATGATTTGTAAGAAAGAGGGCAGACAATATCCAAATATTTATTTCTTAAAATACTTTTAAACTTTGTTCTTTGAACCCTGTTGTGCAAGTTGAGCTTCACTTCGGTAAGTTTTCTGAGAAGAATAAATTTGAGGTTTTTAGAGGGGGAGGGAAACGGTTTTAGCTTTATTTTGGTATTAGTGGTGAAGGGTCGTGTTAGATGTACAGCTTCTCTTTCATACTAGAGTTGCCAGAGATGAATTACTAGGTTGCCAGTTAGATTATTATCTAGCTCTATATATGTGTGTGTGTGTGTGTGTATATATATATACACATGTATAAATTCTTGTATTTTGGAAAGAGATGGAAAATATGATATATAATGTAGAAGTGGCAAAGATAACTAGCTTTTTAAGATTAGATTGCTAACTCTTAAAAGTTTTTACTGAATTCTTAGACTAGACTTTTTTCTCCTTGTCTAAAATTTATGAGGCCCCTTAGGATGATAACTTTGCAGGACCTAGTATAGCAAGCAGATAGTAGGAGGAGTTACAAATCAGGTTTTGATGTTACCTTTAGTATGGTAAAAAAATATCATCAGTATATTAGATTATGTGTCTTTTGTTTGTTTTTCAGATAGAACCTTGTTCATTGGAAGGTCATTATTTATCTTCACCAGTTCAAAAACTGATTGGTAAAACCGAATCTTTTGAGTGTTGGTCAAATATGTTAGTTACAAAAGGTTTTTTTTAATTTAAATTTATTGCAAATAAATATTTAATTTATTGAAAACACAGAGGCATTATTTATCCAACAGAAAACTTCAACAGGTTGGATTCTTCAAGAGAAGTTAGACATGATTTTGCTTATTGCAAAGTGTATCTGAAAAATAGAAAATAAGTAACTCATCTACATAAAACCAGCTTTCCTTGAATAGCCCTAGGAAAAAAAAAACGCATAGTTACAAAATTCAGCAGCATTCAGCTCATACTCAAAGCATATATTTTTTGTGCTCTTACTTTAAACTCAAGGAATGTAATGAATGACTTGGGGTCTGCTGGTAACTGGTGCTCAAAGTGGTACTTCACTAGTAAACTTTCTTCAGATGCTCCCCAGACTTGATGCAAACCTAAGATATGATTTTGGTATGGATAATTTCAAGCCTAACAACTACAAAAAAGCATTGTCTTCATTGTGCTTTACAGCAAACAAAGCTGCACTGGTACTAGCCAAGTACAAAGCTTTCAACTACTATGGAGACAGAGTAACGTGCTGTATGATCACGCTTTTTCCTCCTGGTCAGAAATCACAGAACAGTGTACAAGGAAAATATTTTTTATCTATATGTTAAGATATTTTAAATACTTTTTTTCCCAGTGCTTTTCATTCAGTATGCCTAGGAAAAAACTTTTTTGGGTTGTTTTGGGTTTTTTTTGTAATGGATTGGATGTTAATTATCCACTTAGCCTGGCAAAAAAGCTTAATGAAATATGCTATTACAGTAAGACTCTCTGAACTGCAATTGTTACTAATTCACTTAATGCATTACTGGTAGTGCCCTAATGGGTTTGGGAGGTTTCTCTTCTGCCTTTTTGTGATTTATTTGGGTTTTTTTAATAGGCAACCAAGCTACTGTTTGCAGAAAGAAAGTCAAGTCAAATGAATGTTCTTCATCCAGACCATTACAGTTAGAAATGTCATCAAATACAATAACCAAACCCAGGCATCAACCTTCTCCAGAAATGAATGACACTTGCGATGATAGTCTCCTGGAAGAATGCCAGCCTGCAGATGAGGAGTGCTCCTGCAGCAACTTAACTCTTGCAGATATGTATCCAGCAATGGTAGAAATACTTAGAAGGGTCATGACAAAGGTGTCGTGGAGAAAAGATTTAAATCACATGTTTGGCTCTCTTCGGCACAAAAGATGGCATTCTAGAAGACCCAAGCTCAATGTCACTGCAAACAAAGGAAGAGGGTGCAAGCCTCATAAACCAGAGCAAGGACCACTCAGCAAATGCAGTAGCAGAAGTGAGGACATCCAGAATCAAACTTTCAGAAGTGAAAACAGAGAACTTCATGATGACAAGTGTTCCACTGGTAATTTATCTGGTCTTGCACCTTGTTCTTACATCAATACAAATGAAATCAATATGGACTACTGTGAGTCAAGTTTAGAACTTGATTTGTTATCTGGAAAAGACCAGGAAGTTTCCAAACAGACAGTTTCTTCTAATGATATGGCTAGAACTGGAGAGACGTTTATAGTTGAAGATGAGGTACAGACCAGTGTCCCACTGAAGAGTCCAGAATGCAAAGAAAGTGAAAGATTGCCTTACAAATGTTTTATAACATCTACTGCCAGTTCAGAGTCAACAGCACTTGATCTGGTCAAGGAGAGCAAAGCACAAAAAACTTACTTTCCTTGTAGTGATACCTCAGGGTTGTGTTCATCTGCTTGCAGTTCCTACCGCAATAGTAACACTTCTACCCTGGCCATGAACATTTCTCTTGCAAGAGCACCAAATACTTCACTTGTAAAACTTGACCAAATAATTACTGGAAGACCACTTGCTTTCCAGGGCAGACACTCACTTTCCTCATTGCACGCAAGTCCCTCACAGGTGCCCCAGAAACATGGAGATGCATTTGACAAGCTTTACAACACACTGTGTTCCCAAGAAATCCAAAGGCCTTTGACGCTGACAAGGCCTCTTTTGAATTCTCAGAACCATGGAGAGAGAGGATTAGTAAAGAGCACCTTAAATTATTCTGTGAAGTCTACAGATTTTGAGAGAGAATTTGACAAGATCTATGAGCAACTGTGTAGTGAGGCTGTTCCAAAGCTTCCTGGGATTCAGAGAGCTTCAAGTGTAAGGAAGTATGAAGGAATACGGATGTCTCAAACTGTAAATGCACTTGTTAACTCACCTGTTTATACTCTGTCTGCAACACCCAGAGCTAAACGACTGGGAAATTTTCAAAATGAGTTTATTTCTTCACCATTAAAGCGACTGAAAGGTATACCAGAACAGTATTTTCTTTCACCAAGACGTCAACAGATTTCTCACAGAAGAAATGTTAATCTTCAGACAGTTGGCATGGATTTTTTGAGCACATACAATGGCAGTAACCCCAGCTTTTTTGGCAGTCACAGCTGTCAGAGTCAGGTATTTAAGGACCTTGTAAAAAAAGTGATAGTCTTTATCTCTGCTGATATTTGGAAAAGGGCTTAAAAACGGGCTAGAGCTGGAACCTGTTTAAACTAGTGACAGCAGGCTTCTGGTGCTGTTTGGTCAGTAGGGTTGTCTTACAGGTTTGGGGATTTTTGTTTGCTAAAATATAAGTTCTATCAAGTCTCCTGCATAACCTTGAAAATGGTTATAAAATGCTCAGTAAAGGATTTTGTTAGTGGTTAAAATAACCTCAAACTGTGACCCTGTTAATTACAGTGGTGTCATTCTGAAATGATGGTGTTTTATTTATTTAATAGATGGACATGGTGACACAAACAGATTTTACCACATTCCACTGGAACTGATAGACTTGTTGGTTTAAATATTAAATCAGGTCCTTATGTCTGGGTTGTCAGTCACTTCTTCTGAGGCAAGCTATGAAATAGTACATGAGGTTTTTTTCCATTAGTGTAATCTGTTAATGCTCTGTTTTCAGGACTTTGGATTTCGTGCCTCTTCAGATGAATGTGCTCTTAGTGCTCCTGGTACTTCCTTGCAAGGTTAGTGTCACAGACTTTAGCAATCTCAAGCACTTCTTCAAAGGGTCAATAGACCAGTGCCTAGCTGACAGCTCTTCTTTCTCAGTAATAATTAAGTGTTCTTTTAAGTAAGGAATCTATACAGAAAAGGCTTTCCCTAGACACATGTTAGCAGCTATTTAAGAAGCTTTTCTTTAGGTTAACTAGATTTTTTTTCCTACTGAAACATTTCTTATCTGCAGGCTTTCTACCTTCCTTTTTGAATTTTAAGTTTGCTGTTGCTTTTCTTTATCTAAATGTTCAGTAGGAAGCACATAGTTTGTTAATCCTGCGTTTCAATAACTAAATGCTTTTGTTTGGAATCCTCAGCTTTACAAAAACTTGCAGTTGAGTTCTTTCATAGCTGCTGTCACTGTGAATCTAGACAAGAAGACATTTACCAATTCAGGACATTAGAATTTTAGTTTTTAAAAAAACCCAACAAAACTACATTAGTTTAAGACTTTAGATGCTAATCTTTTGATTTCTTTTTGGTTAAAGAATACTTATAACATAATCTGCACTTTTTTCTGCTAAGTAAAATCACCAATGTGTATTTTCCATGTTTTATTTTTATAAACCTTCTCTGCAAGATAGCAAGTAACATGTAAAGAAAAGTGGTGAAGAAGGTGACTTGGAATATTGTCAGCTTGTATACAAGAACAAATGGCAGAAAAAAATGCACTTGTTTGCATGGCTCTCACCCTGTTACATTTCCATTACCAATTAACTGTAGAGAATTTTTATTCTTTGAGGTGAATTTGTCCCATCTTATTATGTCCACCTCAAATTTTAACTCATACCGTAAATCTTACAGTTTCTTGGATATCAACAGATTCTTCTGCTTTCTTTGTAATGGTGATAAATTATAACCATTTTGAAGAAACCTAGTTTATACTTATGGTTTTGCTCACTGAATATATTTATTTGAAACTAGTTTTTGCCAGAAATTTTTACATTAGAATATTTTCATAATTAAATTTTCTCATTGAAGTATGCCAGTGAGGTATTACCGATGTCTTAGTAGGGTGATATTTTAACAATGTACTGTGGTGTCCACCCTACTCAGCACTGTTCTTATATTTTTCACATTTTATCACTGGAATTTGGGATTGCAGGTCCCCACTCTGGTTGTCCTAGGGAAACGAAGAACTACAGCTCTCCTGGAAATGCACAGAAGTGTCGCCGAAGGTAAGTGCCTTTTGAGAAGAGAAAGTTCCAAAGAAATTCTTGCTGCTCAACACTTAAATGTAAGTTGTGGAGGTTGTCGCTCACATGTGTAGTTGTAGCATGGATGCTTGAGAGAGCCCAAGGTAATCAAACCTGCTGACTTCAGTGCTGGGAGGCAAGTGTCTGTGGACAAAACTAGCCAGGCTCCAGCAGAAATGGCCAGTGAGCATATTCTGTTAAACCACCTTACTAGCTTAGTCACTCTAGTTCTTCATTTGTGTTATAATCATTTGTTTGTTTAGATATAAAAAGGCTACATGATTTAAAATTAAAAGTTTCTGCTTAAGCAAAGATGGACTTGAAACTTAGAGGCTTGGATTACGAATTTGTAGTAACAATCACAAAGATTGTATTTAGATTATTTTTGATGTAATGGAAGATTGGAGGCAAGCTGATGAGTATACAAGGGTATTTCTGTGATGGTGATTATGCCCATCTAGCTGAGTAAATTTCTGCTCAGTTCTTTGATTCACACTTTTTTCCTCACTTTTTTCCTGACGAAAAAATATCCCTCCCTGTGAGATAAGCAATTGCTCTGCAGAAAAAGGTTTCCCTTTCCTTAATGTGAGTAAGTAGGGAAATTTGAGAAAGAGGAGGAAATCAGGAGTTCATGGAGTGCTTTCTTGTAAAACCAGATGGAATAAAATCTTTCTTTGTCCCTTAATTGCACTAATACACGTTTCCTGATTTGTAGCCAAAATGGACTGTCAGCTGGCAAGCCTCCTTAGGCCTGTGGTGTAAAATTCTTAGCCTTCTATGGCTCCCAGGAGTGAAGCTGCTGCCTTCAGAGCCCGCAGAAGCTTTATGCTTAAGCGTTATGGTTTTGTGCAGCAAGGTCCTGGTGGAGAAGGGAGGACTGCAGGGGGTGGCTTCTGCAAGAAGTAGCCAGAAGCTTCCCCTAGGCGCAACAGAGTAAACACCAGCAGGCTGAAGGCCAGACCCGCCGCTGACCAAAGCCAAGCCCAGTGATGGTCATAGCACCTCTGTAATATATTTGAGGGGAAAAAAACCCTTGCAAGCAGCAGCTTTTTACCACCAGAGAAGGGAGTGAGAAGATTAAGAAATTGTGCAGGCACCAAGGCCAGTGAAGAAAGTGGGGGAGGAGGCAGTCCAGATGCTGGAGAGATTCCCCTGCAGCCCCTGGAGAAGACCATGGTGAAACAGGTTGTCCCCTATGCAGCCTATGGAAGATGATGGGGAGCAGAGATCTGCAGCCTATGGAGAAGGGGGTCCACACTGCAGCAGGTTTGCTGTGGGGAATTGTCATTCTGTGGGGGACCAGGCTGGAGCCACTGAAAGACATTCTGATTCTATGACTACTCCATAGAAGTGACCCACACTGGGGCAGCTGGTGAAGAGCTGAAGCCCTGTGACAAAGGACTCACACTGGAGAAGTTCATGGAGGACTGTGTCCCATTGGTGGAACCCCCAGGCTGGAGCAAGGGAAGAGTGTGAAGAATGCACACACTCCAGCATGGGGAAACAGCACCCTGGAGTTGGGGCACCTTAAAACACCTCCCCCCACTTCCAGCTAAGAAGGAAAACAACTTGTGAGGAACTTACTGAAACCCCCATTTCCCCCGCTCGCCCCCCACCCCCCGCCCCATGCTGCTCAGGGGCAGGGAGAAGGGAGCAAAATCATGAATAAAGTTAGGTCTGCTAAGGAGGGAGGGGTGGGGGAAGGTGTTTTAAGATCTGGTTTTACTTATTACCCAGCTCTGGTGTCACTGGGTGTGCAATGCAGTGTAATAAATTAGAGAGGTTTCTTTCCTTTATTCTGTGTTGACTCTGTTTGGCCCATGACACTCATTGCGGAATGATCTCTCCCTGGCCTTACTGACTCCTAAACCTCTTGATATATATTTTTCTCCCCTGTCTAACTGAAAAAGGAGTGAGAGAGCAACTTTGAGTTTCTGGCCTCCAGCCAGGTTCAAATGACCACAGTAACCACGTGGCAAAATACTGTATGTTGTAATGAATCACTGAGGAAAGAAAATAAATGTCTTTCTGTCTAGAACTTGATTGACTTTATCTAGAAGATGATTACAAAAGAATTATGATGTTTCAGAAAAGGAAACATTTGTAACTGAAAAACTATACTTATACTACTATACTTAATTGTCATATGTAAGCCACAGTAGTTTAGATGTTAAAACCAATGTCATTTCTTAAGCAATGCATGAGGAGATAATTGCATTCTCACTTTTTAGTTCGTTGAATACAGTCAAAGATAACATCTCAAAGTTTAAAAGATACTTATATAATTCAGGTTAATGTAGTAGCATTACTGAGACACTATAATGATCTAGGATGAAAAACTTCTCCAGCTGGAAGCACATAGGAATTCAGGCAGGGAGTCCAGCTTCTGTTCACAGTCAAGTTGTTCAGATATTTGATGATCTGATGCTTTCTTTTGATTTCATTCTGTTCATCAGAGTTTCAGCACACATTGTATTTTTGTCTGCTTTACTTAATCATCCAAACAATTATTTTCTATAGGGTATGCAGAAGACTAAGTTACACTGATGGGAAAGACAAAAACCTTGGATAACTTCCTGGTTGCATCTCATCAGGGAACATTCATGAACTGCTACAGAGGAAACACTTCTATCAAGTTTTGATTTGGTTTGATTTTTATTTCTTCTTTTTGTATTACATATATATAATACTATTAATCCTGATTTATACATTCCCTGTATTATAAATCTTCAAGAACTGGTTTGGCCCTTCTGACCAGGACGAACTTTCTGACTTGCTGATTTGGCTTCAAGTATTGCGGAGAATCGGGTTCCCATACTATGGCTAAGTTTAAGTGATGTGTTTTGTAGTGCTTATAATAACAGAATATAATCTGTATTACCATTTTATCTATATTTATAATTTTATCTGCTGATAAGTTTTGGTTCTAAAGCATCAATAGTAACAAGCTCTTTGTGATGAGTTGCTGCCTAATTGTGCTGTATAAATGTATCAGTACTAAAGGAATCAAAAAATCCAAACCAGGCTGGATGATCTAAAGGCAGTATTATATTCTGTGACTTGCAATATGCTTGTTCTGCAATTATCACGTTTAAACTACTTAGAAAAGTTATTGTTCAATAAAGTTTTATAGTTTTAAATGCCTCGTAGTTGGTATCCTGTCCTGACAAAATTCTGTCTGACAATATATGTTCTAAATAAATACTCTTTTTCTGAACTAATACCTGCTTTCAGTTTTTTTTTCAGGTGTACACATTCTCAGGAGGAGTTTGTATGCCTACAGCAAATACATGAGAACAATATAGCAGGGTCCCACAGGTTTTCAATGCTGTGTACTTTCTTGACAAGGAGATTGTTTTTGTGGTATGTGTCAGGTCAGGTACGCTCTGTTTTATCAGCGTTGCCCCTTGTCAGCTTTCTGAGCTCCAGAAAAGGAAAGTGTCACTCTCCTTTGGGTTTTCTTCGTTTCTGGGCACACTTGAGCATTTTTGCAAAATTTTAGCTCTTAAAACCAAGATCTTATCTGAAGTGTTGTTCTTGAATAGAACAAAAGGTGAGGTTTGCTCTGCTGTAAGAACTTCTGCAACACACGCACACATATTCTATCCCTCATATTCTGTATATGATGTTTCATTCAACAACAGCAACAAAAGATCATCTTTTAGAAATGCCTTTGTGGCTCATTTTTCTTCCTCTTACAGACATGGATGAACTGTAAGGAATATGCTTTATAATCTACCTTCACCTTGGATTGCTAAGGTAATTTTCTTCCTGCTATTTCTTGATACGTCAGTACTGGGGGATTATGTAACTCCATGAAAGTTTTCTGTTCTTAAAGACGAACTGGAATTGTGCTCTGGACGTGTTCTAATTCTAGATATGACTTCTACATGGCAACCTGAATGCAGGCTTATCCAGGTGGAAGGTAAGCTTAGTTAAACAATAGTTTGTTGTCTCCTTGAAAATTACTTTAAAAGAAATTTAAGAGGTAGTTCTTGAAAAACCTTGAGGTGCTGGAAGATAAGCTCACCTCTGTGCCACGGTTTTGGTGCTAGTAGTAGTTTAAAATTTGAGAAAGCTACACAATTACTTTTTAGAGTTCGATCCTCCAACATCTGTTTGAGTCACCAGACTCTTAAAAGTATGATAGAACCAAAAGTTATTCTGCTAACAATGCTGTTTAAACAATAGATGGGCCTGCAGTAATTGTCAGCTGTCCTAGGCTTACAAAGATTCTCTAGTGCTATTCAGCATCTCTTCTAGTTTGAGCACTGGTCTTCCCTTCCAAAGGGTTTTGCTTCTTCCACGATATTTCCTCTTGTTTACTTTTTTCTTCACTATTCCATTGAACTGATACTTGAATGCTAAACTGACTGTTAATAAAAACACCTACGCACTGCTTCCTCCTGCTTTGAAATTGTTGTAAAGAACAGTGGAAAAACAGGTTAGGTGACTGGGAGGGTATAAAGGTAGACCTAGCATCTCCTTATTTTCTTGTAATTAGTTGAAATTTTCTTTATAAATAAATAACTAATATATGGTAGGCTGTGTAGGTTTTTCTCTAGTAACTTGAAGATGGAGCAATATTGAACATGTTATTTCATGTAAGAATTCAGTAGTTCATTGAAAACTATCCCAAAAACTCATTAAACCCAATAGGTCATTCAGTTGCTTATTTAAGCAGGCAGAGGGTAAAGAGCTGGAGGAATAAAGCTAAATCTGGACTGTGGCTGCATTAGAAGTGCCTTGAAACAGTTGATAGGCCATTAAAGATGATCCTGAAGCAGAGTCTGTAAGAGCAGCAGTGAATAATTTAATGGGAGCAGTGATTAAATGGAGAAAGGAAGTATCTGTTGAAGAAAAATGTGTACAGAAGTGCTCTTCTAGCAAGCTGTGTCGCAAGGGAAAGCAGCTGCTGAAAATTGGCAGAAATAAATAGCTGAACTAAACAATGAAGGTTTAAGAGTGCAGAGGAAAGTAGATGTATGTAAATTTCCCAAAGTGGACTTATTGTTACATGGACATTCAATGAGCGAAGCGTGTGCCTTATTTCCCTTACATTAATGATCAAGCTGAAATGACAGGTTGAATTTAGCTAACTCAGAAGTTTTTTGACTTTGGAATTTTTAGAGGAAAGCTATAATCAAGAATGAAAATGCTGTGAGAATTGGGAAATAGCAACTTTTGTACAAAGTGTACACAAACTATATTAAATGAAAGTAACGGCATCCATTGTTTCATGTGTAGGCTGGAAAATAGTAACAAATGGACTGTTAGGCCTGTGCTTATTTGGTTGAGGGATTGTTTAAGAAAGCTTTCTCTCATAATCATCTCAGGGGGCAAGTATTGCATCTGATTGGTGCCAGCTAAACTGAAGTACTTTATTACTTATTTTGTTCCTACAATAGAACAAAGTACGATTCCAAACTTACTACGTACTTCATATGCTGATATCCTGGTGTTCAGCTTTGGAGCTTTGGCTTTGCCTTTCTCCTTTCCCTGTGGGATCTTCAGCAGGATTTATTTTTGCTTATCCAATGGTAGTCAGTCTAAGACCATGGTAACAGTCACTTTAATTACAAGTCTTGCTTGTTTCTAGGCTGTAACAGCCAAACATAGGCTAATTTGATTTCTGCACACAAAAGCAATTGCTAAACCACAAGACAGAAAGTGATGCTGGGCAGCTTTGCCCCAGTGTTAGCATAAAAGTTAAGGCATGTTAAAGAAGCTCATCAACTGTGAGCTAAGCTAAGCATGAACCAGGCTGTCAAAGAACTGTTGCTTTTACATTGGGATTTTTTTTTTTTCCCTTCATCAATTTGTCCCATTTCTGGACAGGTCCATCCACTTTTGCTTTTGGAAGGGGTGCTGGCTCTTTGTACTATGGACTTCTCATTAGTTTTGTAACTGCTTCCAGGGCTGTCTCCTTCGGGACCCAAAACACTTGCAGGGCTCTGCATGTGCTTGAGAGTTTAAAGCTCCTTGACGCTGTGCTCAGCGTGGATTTTAAAGGCACTAATACCATTTTTTTTGGAGAAGGCAGAAGTCCCTGACACCTAGAGGTAGATGCTTTACATCAGTATGCCTAACTGTCCTTGCTACTACTACTTGCTATCTCCCAGAATATTAAAAAAAAAAAATCCCCACTCTATAAAAGCTTACCAGCTGATGAGTTTAAAGTCCTCAGATGAACATGCACACAGTGTGGGAATTATTTAGGGAAATAAAAAGCTCTTTATACTTTAGTAAAATAGTTGGTAACAATGGCAACGTAAAACCCAATAGGAATTTAAATATCACATAGAGCATTAGGAGGAGAAAAATCCTCCTTAGGAGATTTATTGTTACAGACCATTTACCAATATCTTTGTGGGCTCTTGAATATGGCTGGGCAGAAAATTATGTTCACAGAGGGGTTGAGATTTGAGCTGTATTCTGGTGTTGCTCGCCAAGGGAAACTAAAGGTATATATGGATATTGTTAAATCTTGTGAGATGTACAATTAGTACTTCAAACAAACCATTAACTTATTCTCAAATTAGCTTTAGATATACTGTATTACTACTATAGACCAGTCAAAATGAGAACGTAGGCAGTGTTAAAGAGTAGATCAGTTTTTAATTGGGAAAAAACCTCAATTGTTAAGTGTGTGAGTATGAAACACAACTTCCTTCCACAAGTACTCCTAAAATATACGTAGAAGAGTAGCTGTACTCTGCTAGTGCTCACAGACAACAGAGTGTGTCTCTTGGGACTGTTTAAAAGTTGATGGGTTGTTTGAAACAACTGATTAATTTTTACAGGAATCACTACCACGTGAGTGCCAAGATACCAACTCCCACAACTCCCTTCCAAAGCGTCCTCAGAAGCGCAGCTCCTTCAAAGTGGCTCTCCGGAGCTTATTTCTCACTTGGCTACTGAATGTGCTTGGAAGGCTCTTTGGAGCACGTAACTTGCCCATTCTATACCATCATTTGGTATGTCAGTTTGCCAGGATGTTATCTCCAATTGTCCACTGTTCCACCAGAATGAACAAGTAGATCTCACTTTACGGTTAGGTGTTTGGTTTGTGAAGCCATTTCAGATATTCTCCCCTCTTGTAGTATGAAGAGAACCCATCTATCTGATGGGATCATCATGAATGGCCTCTATTTTCAGCAGCCAGCTGCTCGCTATTGAGGTAAATGCTAACTTGGGAAGCTATCATGGAGGGGTTAGAAGAACGTTCTTCATCCTCCTCTAATGAAGGGTCTTTCTTTCTCCTTGGTTTTCTGCATTTTCTCTTGACGCTGTGGTCAAGTGAGGCATAGCACATCTGATTGGTAGGTTCCACCTAGAAGGAAATTCACTGTGTAATTAGCATTCAGTAGTTAGGTTTACTCCATATCTAAGCAGTGTGTCTAAATTGTAGTCATAATAGCAGCTGAAGTTTACCCAAAGTAGCTGTAAATAAATTCATTAAAATTACAAATGGCTATGCTGTGGCAGCACAGAAAACAGACCAACACAACATAATGGCAAAGGACTCATGCTTAGGATAATGGCAATTAGGGAAAATTCATTAAGGTATTAGAAAGATCCTGTGTGATTACTGGTAACTTATACACAGTCCAAGTTCTTTGTGATGCAAGACATTATTTGTTCTGTAGGGAATTTTTATGGATTATTCTGTTTCCATGCAGTTAATGAAAAAAGAGTCTAGATTTTTTTTTAAAAAGAGGATATTGCTACCCCCTGGAAATATCCTGAGAGAAACTGGAAATCGGTCCTTATGAAATACCTCAACTCAGGAAATTGATGCTAGGAGTGCTTCAATTACAGACACGTTTCAGATAAAGCCTGTGTGCTTTAATATATAAGTATATAATGCTTTCCTCTATAACTATATATTTAATAAGATATCTTAACAATATACAAATCAATAGAAAAACAGTCATCTTTCATTTGTTAAGGCATATAGTTTTTGTGCTGGGTAGGAGAGAGTCAAACTTCTGAATATCATGTGATGCAACTTGTGTTTTCACTTGGTTGAGGTCCAAAATAAATAAAATTAATTCTTTACATAAGCCATAGCAGTAGATGCAACTTAATGCAGCCTGATATGCATGCCAGTGACTGAGCTTTATCATGCCATATGGATGTAAATGAGCTGTCTATAATTCTCCTGCTCCCTCATTAATGACCCAGATTGAACGAAGGGTCAAGCCTGTGCTTAAATTCTCTGATGAACGAGACGCTAACGCATGGTAATTTTTGTGATGAGCAGTGTGAAGACTTGTGTTATGTATTTTCATGGGCTAAAGGCAGGAACTCTGAGACAGACCACGTTACCCCCATTCAGAAATCCAGAATGAAAATTAGAGGTACCTGTAGTTGGTTAACTGGCCTTTGAGGCTGGGACTTCATCTGCTCGTAACAACATTCCTCTGTAACTTAGCAAAGTAGAAAAATATTTCAGTTAAGACATGCTGCTGAGTCTTAAAAGATAAAATCAAGAAATCCAACCTGTTACAGAATTAACTCCCCTCAGTTTATTTTGGTAGAAGGTTGTTTTGTTTTGAAATCACACACAGATCTCTCCCTCTATTCATAGAGGGGCAAATAGCCAAGACATTCAGACATGCCTACTGTGAAAATGAACATCTTTTTCTGTTGGTAAGGAATTTTCTCATTATTCATTAAGTGGGCATCCTTTTATCCTGCTAGGAGGACATCTTGCAATTCAGGGGTAACCATGTACTGATGTATTTTTTGGCACTGTCAGTCTTGGCTTTGGCTGAGAAAGGTGCTGTGAGTTACCGCAGCTGGTGATTAAATTCCGTTCCTGAATCTGCTTTCAGTTTTCTGTAAATTTAGTGCAAGTTATTTTTTCCATTTTAGCCATCAGTAAAACAGATTACTTCCTTACAGTTTTCAGGCTTTTGTAGAGTCTCAGCGCCTTTGAGTTTGGGTTTAGTTAAATTTATGCAAACCCTCTATGAAAAGGTTGGGTTTGTTTGGTTTTTTCCCGCCTGTGGTTCAAGTACTTTGATTCAGTTTTGCTTAACCCCAAATAAGGCTAGCAAATAACTTGTTTGCATGCTATTTAAATACTGCTTTAACACTGTAAGGACTTTGAGAGATATCCTCCACATATCTAGCTCTAGCTGCAGTTATATGATGTTACTGACTTTAAAGTGGCATTTCTCTGCCAAGGGTTATTAACTTCAGCCCAGCAGAGGCAAAGCTGTATCTGCCCATCATTTAGCCACTGGGCTTGTTTCAGCATATTTGGCAGCATCACAGCTAATCTGCAGGTCATATCTCTCACGGCAGAGAGCTGGGATGTGTTTGGTTCTGCAGGCTTCTGTGGTAGCATTGACTTTGGGCGGGGTGTAACATGCATCTTAGATTGCTTTAACAGGCACAGATCAAGCTGTTACTTCAACTGGTGCAGCTCTGCATGTAGAAAAGCTCTTGGGTTTGAGGTATTTGGCTGAACAGGGCCATTTGGACTGTAAAAAAAATCAAATTCTGCATGAGATCTAGTTTTCCAAACAGTAGTACAGGCAGTATGATTGTACCCCAAGTAGGTATTAATACAGCAAGTGCAAAGGGTTAGATACTCCAGTCTGCAATTTGAGAAACACAGAGTTTGTCAGTCAGCTTTTAACCCTACATTTATTAGAGCCTCCAGACAGACACGTGTTCTTCAAATGAAGCTTACCAAAAATATCTTGATTGAGATTGCCATAAACTGGGTCGTCTTCTGCATAATAATCATAGCTAGAAGGGGAATGGAAAAACACTGTTAATCCACAGAATATGCTTTGTTTGGGACACCACTATTCACCTCTGAACGTTTTGCACACATACAGCTGTATCAGACTGCACATGATCTAAAAAACACCAAAAACGTGTCTGTATTCTGAAGAGAGATTCGTTATCTTACCAAGTATTTGAACTATCTTTCCTGTAATTTAGGTCAATATAAAGGCAATTGCAAACCTACTAAACTGCTGTTTAATACAGTTCTGGAAACATTACTGATCATTGAAAGGAACTCAGTTTGTGTCCTCAAGATGACTTTGCAATACAAACTAAAGCACTAAATTAGTTTTTTAGGGCAGTGTTCTTAAAGTCCACTCTTGATTCAACTAAAATACTTAGGTCAACACAACTAGAGAAGACCAAAGCAAAGTTCAGCTTTATACATTTAATGGTATTCTGTGTTTCATTACCTGGTGCTGCTTGAAAATGTTTTTAAGCTTGACAATGTTTAAAGATGGGAACTATCAGTGGGAATCACCTTGTTCTTGTTGCATCCCTGTACTGTGCCTCATCAAGGGAATGATGTAATGCAACCTAAGACCACTTTTTCAGTGGTATCTTTCAGCTGAACAGGCAGTAATAGGCAGGCAGACTTCCCTACTTCAAGGAAATTTATGATTGAGGATTGGTTTTGGGGAACAGGTGGAGGCTTTTCTATTTTTATTTCAAGGGCCTTTTATATTTGAGTTGAGACAAGACCCTTTCCATGTCTGATTTCTAAAGTGTGATTTGGGTTTTGGTGGGATTTTTTTATTTACATATAACAGACTTGTAACAGATCATGAGCTGGCCAGCAGCTGTATGGAGGCTCTAGTTTACTGCTCTGGAATCTCATGTATAAAAGAAGGGTATTAAATGTAAATATGTATAAATTATTGCTCTGCAAGTATTAAATATATAATTTATCATCGTTTTCTGAGAGTTGTTTTTAATTGTTATAGATTTATTGAGTTTGAATGATAGTAAATAGTGTTTTAGCTGTCTGCCTTGTACTTACTTCAGTATATAAAATGGTCATATTAGCATGCAATTATTTCATTGCTGATAAAATGACTGGAGTATTAATTTTTTTCCTGGTTCTTTTGTAGAACTCTTTTTTTTTTTTCTCTAACTAACTAACCTGCCCTCCAACGTTTCCAGGCAGGTTGCATGAGATACTGGGTTTTCCCCTAAGCCATGCCTTCAAAGCCATCTGTTGTGATTTATAGCTTGTTACACCCTTGCCAGCAAGAAACATTTTTTTATTCAACTTACCTCGGACTGTTATCTTCATAGTCTTTACACATATTATCTGGAAAAAAATTTTTTTAAAAAAAAAAGTGAAAGGAAAACAAAATGTGTCATTTTAGACCATTTCAGATAATTGTCTTAACTGACATACTTTTGATTTCACTGTAGAGAGTAAAACTGAAAGCTCTTGGCTCTCAGGGCTGTCAGTTTGTTCCCCTGTTTTTCTCAAATCCCTTTGACTAATACAAGAAATGCTCGTGTTATGACTCTCTCCAGTGGCTTCAAAGTTTATGCTAGTTTACAAGACCCCAAAAGTAAATTGTAACACATGGGATTTAATTCCTTGCTTCATCCTCCTGCTCCTCCCTCATCTTTTTCTTTGCCTAGGGAGAGGCATCATGTGTTTATATTGCAAGGTGAAAGCTTAGTTAATTTTACTAGTTTTGTTGCCTGTATCTCTGAAAGGGGGAGGTCCTGTGATCCACACAGATGAAGAAACTGAAGCAGAAGAGAGAATAGCTACAAAGAGATTTATTGCTAGAGCCTGCTTAATAACTGAGGACTGCCCAGCTTTCTATCCTCTGCTCCAGGACTCCAGAATTTTCCACGGTAAGCTCTGACTCCAGGAACAATGAAAGCAGCATCAGCCACTCTGACTGAAGCTTTGCTCATGGTTAGTTGTGTAAATGACTGAGATTCCTTTCATCACAGCGATACCTAGTACTAAAAGATAAAATCAGCCAAAATGCACCCCCTGCATCCCCCAACAGTCCAGCAGCTGCTTTAATGCCCTACAATAATTAATTCTCCTACACCTCTTATAAGCATAGGCCCTCTGTTTATGTAGGTTATGTATGTATGTGTGGTTAACATGGGTGAGTCCACCAGTGTTTGTCTGCCCACCCACCCATGTATAGCATAGGTAAGGTTTTCCCTGTGTAAAGGCTGTTTTTCTCTGAATTGGAGTGGTGAGGATTGCACAACTTAATAATTATAATCGTATGCATAAGAGAAGTTGCACTGGGATGATGAATTTTGTTAAAGTCATAGTTAATTTTAACCAAAGCCAGAGTATCACTGTAGTCACCCTCTAACGTAAACAAATCATTTCCTTATTGCGAGTGGCACATTGATTTAAGAGCTACATTAGCATCCCGTGACAAAAATAAACTGATTAAGCATAAAATGTGTATAAAATCTGAAATTTAAATAAGCATTCAGGAATTTTCGGAGGAGAACATTTCCTCAAACATATTTTGTCTTAGTACAGCTACTTAAATAATTTTTTAACCAAAGTACAAATGATAACCAGTTACTTTAAAAAAGGACATTTCAGATGTTAAAGCAAATTTCACCCTGTGCCTGTTCTGTGGGTTTGCCTTCAGAGAATGGATTTAGGTAGTTTTCAGCAGCGGGTTGGGCAGCTAGCAATCCTTTTGTAATCATACCTGACTCTCCTAAAAAAAAAAAAAAGTTAACATTCTCTTGATGAGAATCATTCTTGCCAATAGGTAATTTTGAAGATTCAGAAGAATCGATTTCTTGGCCTGAAATCTCCTAGCAGTGATGGTTTCCTGTACAGACACTTTAACGTGCCAACTCCATCCCTTACAGAGATTCATGACTTACCTTGCTTCTTTTTCAAATAGTGTGAAATATTCAGTATCAAGGAAACAATCAGAGCCAAACTCAGAAAGGCCAAAACTCCCCAGACAGAAACATGGCACTCCATTTCTGTAACAGAAATAAAAGAACTTTATATTTTGTGTTGTTTAGCAGTTTTACAGTGTTCTTTGCGGTTGGTTGATTTTTTTCCTTGCTATACTTCAAGCTGCTATTTTGTTGTTTACTCTGTGATAACCATTGCTATACAACCTAAATAATTAATATCAAAAGCAGATGCTAAATAATAACAGAGCAACATGGATAAACTTAGCACAAGTGCTGTTTCATAGCATTTTGGTCAAAGGATGACTATTGGTTTGCCTGTAAAATGCAGTAATAAATCAGGAATTGCTAAAGAAAAACTAATTTTTGTTAATAGCTTTGAAGTTATTTCTAAAGTTGTCTTTAGCTTAATATTTGCAGTAAATTTTGGGCTAAATTCTAGAGTTTGTGAATGTAGTTCTGGAGGTGAATTCAGTCAAAACAGCTGACTTCACTGGAAATTTCTGTGAATAACAGCTAAAACTATCAGATAATAACAATCCCTACAACAAATTTCAAAGGTTGGTTATTTGTTTCCTTGCACCTCCTGTTAAAACAACTTGATTTGCTCATATCCTTGCTCTCCTTCCTGAGAAAGCAGAGGATGTAAGCGGGAGAGGATGAGCAGTAGCTGCAAAGCAGCAAACCACCTGCACCGACTGCCGAGGAAAATGTGAACAGCTCCCCAAGAATCCCTTGGTAAAAAGCAGGCCAGCCTAATGGAACAAAGCCTCCCTTTGCCCCAGACTTGCCTCTAAAGTTTGGAGTGCTTGAAATAATGCCTCATCCAAAAAGCTGGTGACCTCCACTAACAGCGCACCAAAAAGTCTAGCTAGAGCGGAGCGGTCAAGGGGATGGATTGGATGATGCTGTCAGCGAGTCCTTAATGCTCTGGTTTGGTTTCCATGCAGCAGGATTCCTTTTGGAGGCTGACATTTTGTTTCTTTCTTAAAGCTCAGGTAAAGGGGTACAGGAATAAGCATTCCCTTGTTGCTGGCCAGGGGTGGTGGGGGGCGATGCATTGGCTCCTGCTGAGAAGAGGGAGTTTTCTTCTGTGGCTGGCCAGCTCCAATTCAACTTAGGAACTGCCTCTAATGAGTTTTGTTCCCTAGTTATGCTGGTGTTGCAGAAGCTCTTTTAGTTTTGTTTTATTTCAGGCCACAGATGTTTTTATGATGATGAAACAGAAAAAATAATCCTTGGTAGCAAAAAAAAAAAAAATTAAAAAAAATCACATGGGCTTCTGTTTTCCTTCCCAACCAGAATTCATTTAAAAGGAACAAAACAGAGCAAGGAAGCTGTAACTTTGACAGACTCCTTACTGCTTTTCCACATGCCATTTACCCTTCCTTTTAAACTAAACATCCAATTTCCACTCCTTTCTTTTCTTCTACCTGAGTTCTCCCAAAGGTGTTGGAGGGTCCTCCATCGCTGCAGTACTACTTTTCATGTTAAGAGGCACTTTTTTTTGCAATGAGATACAGACAGCAATGAGGAGACACAACACCCTCTTGAAGCAGCTATGTATTATTCCAGTTTTTCAGTGCAGGAATTAAAAGAAAGGGAGATCTCACCTTAAAGATTCTTATCAGGCAACAGCAAGAAATGCCTTTCTTTGGAACCTGATTACAATTTGTCACTCAGATTTGCATCCTATGCAATCTGTCCAAAACTACCAGAAGTCTGTGTTAAAATCAAGAACTCTTTAAGTCCCAATGTGGTGCCTGAAAAAATAGGACACATCCTTCCTTCTCCTGTCTTTTTATCTTTTCTGCAGTGATTCTTTTCCACTTTTCTTCCATTCATTTCAAAATTCTTTTCGTACAAATTCTACAGGGTTATGGGTTGGGTTTTTTTTTTCCCCAGGGAGCAAAACCAGTACTGTGGCATAAGAGAAAGGAAGCACACGTAACTGTGATGGAAACTACAGCCTTGTGATTCCTTAAAATAAAAAGAGTGGATACCTGAAGTGCAGCTAAGTTTGTACCTTTTTCTTGATCCTGAAGGCTGTTACTTATCTTCCTGATTCAGGTGTGCTGTTTTTCCCTGGTGTTTCTAGAGTAGAAGGAGAACTCCTAGCTATAAATTAATTATTTTCAGCCCTTAAGGGAAATGGAAGAGGCAACCAAATTTTTGATGTGTTGTGGCTTAACCCCAGATGGTAAATAAACACCACACAGCCCCTGGTGGGATGGGGAGAGAATTGGAAGAACAAAAGCAAGGAAATTGGTGTGTTGGGGATAAAGACAGTTTACTTAGTAAAGCAAGAGCTGCACACACAAGCAAAGGAAAACCAGGAATTCATTCAGCACTCCCCATGGACAGGCAGGGGTTCAGCCATCCCCAGGAAAGCAGGGTCTGTCGCACGTAATGGCAATTTCAGAAGGCAAACGCCATCACTCCAAACATCTCCTGCTTTCTTTTCCTTCCCCCAGCTTTCTATGCTGAGCATGATGTCATATGGCAAGGAATATCCCTTTGGTCAGTTGGGGTCAGCTGTCCCAGCTGTGTCTCCTCCCAACTTCTTGTGCATGCCCAGCCTGCATGCTGTTTCCAGCAGAAATCCAAACTAGAGCCCCATACAAGCTTCTGTGAAGAAAACTAACTCCACCCCAGCCAAAACTGGCATAGATAAGTTTCCCTGTGTGTGTGTATGTGTTTCAGCTTCTGATTTAAATTGGACTTACTATCTGGAAAAAAAGTGAAGGTTGGAAAAAAGTTGTTTCACTTTTCAATTTCAAGTTTGCCTCCTATGGTATTTGAATAATCCCATTTCTTTAGAATTTAAAAAAAAAAATCTAGCAAAACAAAAGGCATTAAGCTTGGGATTTCTAATTTAAAGTACCAATTTTTTTAAGCCTCCCAATCTATAGCTTTCTTAAGCGTGGTTTAGAATACTGCACGGGTGTGAGGAGATTAAGAAAACAAGACTGAAATTTATTCCTAGCTGAACACGACTTAGTTTTCTTTTAAAATTCATCTTTATCTTAAAGATCTGCTTGTACTTCAGTAGAAGGTATACAAACCTACACGTGACTGCTTTCCTTTGGTCTTTGCGATACGAGCCGCTCGTATTTCCGAGAGAACAGCCGTTTCTTTCACCCCATAAAACCCCAGTAAAGGCCTCGATCAGAGGGACATGAGTCCTGCCCTGAGTGCTCTGCGCTTTGCAAAGGTCGGGTTTGAGTTAATCTTTCTGTCCAAGTACAAACTACCAGAGGGTTTGATTCTTGTATCTTCTCTCTACAGATGCACAACTCCTGGCTCTTGCCCAGGGGACCTTGTGCTGCCTTTAGAGTGGCTGCCAACGTGCTGTTTACATTTATAACTGCACTGTTTAAGTATTTACTACTTTGAAAACAGCAGCTGGAGCAGGAGAGTAGAATACCTGTGCGAAGACCAATTTGTCTCCTTGGATAAAAAAAATGGGTAGACCAGGTACATAGGGATACGGTTTAGGACGGGAGGGGAATGGTTGGACTTGATGATCTTAAAGGTCTTTTCCAACCTTGTGGTTCTGTGATAAGCACATTGCTGCCCCTATACATGTAATAGCAGGTGCCACCTATGGCAGCTCACTGGTTGTGCTGAAGGCAGAAAAAGGATAAGAAGGCTGTGGATGGAGAGTAAGAAATAAACAGAAAGAGAAGTCTGTTAAACTAGTTGTAGTCTGTTCTGAAATACTGTCTTTTATTCTCTAATTTTAATTCTCATCCATGTAATCTGTCAAATGTAGCAAAACCAGAGGGTTTTGGGTTTTGATTAATTTTAATATTGCATAGTTATTCTGAAGAACATGTAGCACTGTCTTCAGGGGCATTTGTACTCTATTGCTGTCAAACTCAGTATTTTTAAGTGTTCTGTTGTATATTTTTAAAAAAAAACCCACCTACCTCCTAATGAAAAATTAGCCCCCCTGGAATAGTACAAATAATACACTGTGGTTCTAAGAAGTTAAACTCAAAGTTCACAGCTTTCTGCAATGGTCTATCTTTGGTGGGAAAAACCTAGGAGTGACAGTAGTTTGTTCAAAAGAAATCACATCTTGAAGTAATGTGCTCCCCCGTGACAGAAAAGAGTTCATTGCATAGCCAGAGGTTTCATGAGCAGGACAACAATTTTTGTTTTATTTTTAAAAGAAATCGGGATGTGTGGGGAAGTTCTATATTTAAACATTATAAAGATGACAGTGCTTTGAACGCTTAATATCATCCCTATTCTGCTGGGTTTTTTCATTTCTATTTGGAAACAGGGTCACACTTGAAGGTGTATCGAAGCACATCACCTACCTTAGGTATTTTAGTCCAGGTTCTTTACTTTTCTGACTTTAGGGATGGGGCTACTCACCTCCTCTTAGTATGTTTCACAGTGCTGTGCACTAAAGGTACTATATACACAGAACAAAATACAGGCAAGTAAAAGACTTTCTAAAGACATAGTTGACTGTGCCTTTTCTCCCTTTCTCCCTATTAACAACTTTCTCCTCCAAAAGAGGTAAGTGCATGGGAATAAATAGAATTTTAGTCATTATTTTTCTAAGGTTTCCTCTTTGCAGAAAAAGAAAATTACGGTGCATTAAACCTTAATGGGGAAGGATGAGGGGAGGGGGGTGGAGGGACACTACAACACATAGGAGTGGGAGAAGCAAGCAAAATAATAACTATAGTAACAAAAGCCAAAAAAACCATTCTAATCTTCCCTGGATGAATTTCTCTGATTCAGTGTTATTGCAACTCAAAGGAGTGGTCTTAGTCATGCACTTACCTTTGGGGAAAGTGGCTGGATTAAACAATGCAGGGCTAGAAATAGGTGCTTATCCTACAAGAAGCATAAAAATAAGAAGCAGGAGTACTACATTTCTTTCCTCCTTGTTCTAATGTATTTTGTTACGGAATTGCTCACAAAGGAAAAATGGGAAAATATTGTACTTCTATCAGTTTTTCCTACTGAAAAGTAACAGGAGGTGGGGAGTACAGACACCTGTCCAGTGAGAGCTGGACATGCCATCTATGCTATGAACTCATAATTCACAGAAGTGGATTAATTACTTTGATCACTGCCGGAATTAAGATGATGATCTGGACCACACAGTGGGTTTTTTCGTGTTGTTTCTGTCTGCAAATTTGTCAAAGTTGAGACAAAATTAGCTACCCCCTCCCCCATTAAATGGTGAGATAAATAATATTCTGTACTAATGACCCTTAGAAAGTGAAAGCCATTACGAGACTGATGAATGTTAAATCAACATTAAAGATGCTTCCACCTGTGTGAGGTTTTAAGAGCAGATTAATTGTCCAGAAAGGATTTCTTAAACTGCAGATAATTAGTGCACAGCTAATTGCTTTGTGAGATACCAACTTCGAACTTCAGAAGGGAAGCAGCACATTGAAAATAAGACTATCTCAGCGCAGCATTTTAAGTGCAAAGTGCAAAACTAACACCAGTGCTTAGTCTTCATTAACAAACTTTCATTAATGAAGGTTTAAGCAATTGATGATGATTCATCACCATCATGATCATTATTAATAATTTGACTTCAGATCCCTTGAGCAACCTTCTCTTGGAGGACTAGTAATCTACTGTAGTGCAGTTTTACTACTCCTTTGTTTAAAAGTTTGCAGTAGTGAAAAGGTACAGCTTACCTGGCTTTGTTGTTTCTAGGAATGCTCTCCACCCCTTTATCCAGCAGGAAATCAAGTTATGTTGGCAGACCTGGGATGCTCGTCTGTTCTGGACCTGGCAGCCTGAGTCTGTCGCTAGACTTGTCAATCTTAAAGTGTCTCCAGCCTTTTTTTTTTTCTTTTTTTTTTTTTCTGCCTTTTTACAAACAGGAAATGTGGTTCGGGCTTTTACAACCTCAGTGACGGTCTCTTTCATTGTTTGCCTCTAAGGCAGGAATAAAATATTTACATGTGCACTTGTCTTATCCACCTGTTCTTCCCACAGAAGAATGTGTGCGGAGTATTCGTTCCCTTTGATACGAAACTGTAAAGTTCATGAGACACCCATACTTTTCAGTCTTCCTGTTTGTGATGTTGTGTTGAATTCAGCAAAAGTATTTAGATACTTCTTAAATTGAATTACAGAAGTATTTTACCTGGGAATGCTATTAGACTCTTTATCTCTTCAGGTTTCTACACCATGTCTGGAAAGGCATTGCTGAGAGAGCCTCCAGTTTACTTGAAACAGGATTCAGAGGTATGGTGCAGAAATTACACCGTTGCCAGCTCTAGATATCAGGTTAGGATATCATGTAATATGCTTCCTCCAATCTTTTGAAGTCTCTGAATCTGAGCTCACAATCCAAAGCAGTTGTGGAAAGAGAAGGTAAATCAGCATGTGGCTTACTGTGTGCATTTATCTTTAAAACATAATGAGACATGCCTGCCTTTGGGTAGAGGAGCCATTTTAGTCTCAGAATCGGAGTAGCTTCCTCCAGAGGAAACCTGCACTCAGAACATAGCCAAAGAAGCTTTCTGTTAGCTTCTGAGGGTTTGGGGTTAGTGTCTTGGTGATTTTTTTTTTTTGTCAGAGCAAACGGTTTTATTTCCAGTTATGCATAACACAGCAGTGGGAAGGAAGGGTGGTTTATGAGAAAAGGCAAATCGCATTGCTACCTTTGCCCTTCTGGGCTACGTACATTGAAACAGCCTTCGTCCTAAAGCATTGCTCTTTGACAAAAGCTCTTATGTGACAAAATGTCCTTTGCAGTATATATTTATGCAGGGCATTATTATTGAATATTATTTTTCTATTAATTACCTTAAATAGATGTTTTAAAAGCTAATTGACAGAATTAGCATCTTATTCGAACCTGAAGGGGCAGGTTAGCCTTGATTAACATACTATTCCCTTCCACGTGAGTCCAAAGTAAAATAGGTTCTTAACTACATATTGAATTAATTTCTTCTAATCAACTGACTTCATTAATACTGAAAATTGTGGGAATTCTTATACTTTATACTGGTTTGGAGGCTGTAATTATCATTATATTAATTGCACTAAACCCACCAGTATTTTAAAGTGGATATAGCTGTGAGGCTTTATGGCAACTGAGTTCAGACACTCATAAATATGGGTAGAATAAAATTTTCTCATTGTTAAACCAAAAAACATGGGTCCATGACATTTCACTGATAACCAGGGTAGAGAACTAGAGCTCCTTTTAGTAGGTGCTGCATTCCATGATCCGAGGTCTAAACTGTGGCTTTAAGCAGGGAAGGGATCCAGTTTTGTGGAGACCACGGTTGGTGTGTTTGAAAGCAAAGGGTTTGTCAGGACCTGTGGGAAGGAGGTGTTCTTGACCAGTTATAACAACTGGATTTAGCAGTTCTGTGTTGTAGGCTCCAGTGAACAGAAGAGTCCCGGGGCCATCTGTCAAGAGTACACATCCCCAGAGGAAGCCTCTTGTCAAGAAGAAGAAAGATCCCAAACTGAAGAGTGTGGGTGTGTATTGTAAAAAGGAAGACAGTTGCCAAGTTTCTCAGGTAAGAGCACAGGGAGTAAATCTGAGATCTGCAGAGGCTTCAGGAGGAAACACTTATCAGCCTGAACAAGAAGCTTACACAGAATAAACTTCTTTGGAGATAATTAGGGGCATAATGGAAAGGTGAGCACTGAGAATGCAGCCAGGGATTTCTGGGTTTGTAGTCTGGGTGGTGTGTTAATAAATCTGCTCTCCAAGAGCAAATCTTTGTTGTACAGTATCAGCTTTGACTGGCTGCAAAAGCAAAGTCGATTGGATTGGACATGAGCTTGGTGTGCTATTTTGGGCAGCCTGCAACAAACCGAATGCTCTGTTAGGTAGCAAAATATTATTCACTGTAGGTGTTATAATCTATTGTCAATATAAAAGACTTCTTACTTTTCTTTCTTGTCCTTTATATCAGTGCTATGTTAAAAAAAATGTGAACAGTCATCTGCTTAAAGTGCTGTTATTTGGGATGATAAAGACAAGGACAAATCATGCCTAATTTTAGAAAGACGAGATGTAAGGTAATGTTTCTCCATCCACATCTATTGTGTACAAAGATGTTTCCTCCTACTTGAAAGTCCCTGAGCAATAAACTGCTGGGTGCATGTTCTGGGGAAGTATCTCTGACTGCTTAGCTTCTTGCCTGATCCTTGGTAAGCGTATGCAGCTGATTTCTCCAAGATAAGAATCTTTGTCAAAAAGACATGTGACTTGTCTGGGAACAGCTCTTGCTGTTTGAGTTCTTAGAGATGGTAAATGGAATAACACCAAGCACTGATGTGCACAGATGTACACAGAGGAGTAGCCCAGCCTCGAATGGAGTCAAACAGTACTGTGAAAGGCTTGGATGATGGGGTGAAGCTGACTGAGCGATTATTTGGCAAAGAGAAAAGAACAAAGAATAGTGGTTTGTTTGTCGTTTTAGGGAAAGGCGAGCAAAAGAATCCTAAAGTAAACATGAAAGACAGCTTTTGAAGGGAAGCCATAATTAGGATGGGAAATGGTGGATACTGAATTTTTTAACTTGGTCTTAGCTGAGTCTTCCTAAGCTTGATATTAATGTAGAGGAAGGAGAAAAAAAAAAAGAATGAGTACATTATGGATGTGAAGTGTGTTTAATCTTAATGCATGGTTTTATCTTTAGAACAGAATAATTAGAAATCCTAGAAGTGCCTGTATTAGGTACTCATGGTGTAGGAAAATGGTAAGTCATACTTACCATGGAGTTCCTTAAACTTGTAAGTTTATGCATCTGTGGTATATATGGAAGAGGAAGGTTTGCACTCATTTTTGAGGATGGAGATACGTGGCAGCAGCCAAACATGTTAGATGTCTTTATCTGATTGCTATGATGAGACAGCAGACTGCTGCAGAGCACAGACCTAAGGCAGTGGCAGACCACCTGAGATCAGCTAGTTCCAAGAAATCAAGCCATTACTAAAATTTTTGTATATAAAGTGTTTTTCTGTTTCTGATGAACCTTGGCAAGATGGAACGTTTTACTCTGGCTGCTGAGAAAGGTGACAATCCTTAACAGTTCTCAGCAGTCTCTTCCAAGCCTGGAATTTGCTGTACAAGACTGGAAACATCAAAAGAGGAGAGTTTTCAGCCTTACTTGACTTGAAAGCCACTTTCAGAGTTTGTACTTTCCCTTTCCTCCACCCTAAGAAATCAAAAAGCTCTCTTGAATCTTCCTCTTTGTCTTCAAATAAGAAAGTCTTTGCTGTGCCACTAAAAGAAGACTTCTGGTGACTGCCTTAACTGTTTCTTAGAAGAATGGATATTAAAGCTAAATACTCCATGTTTTCAAATGTAGTTGGAGCAAACACAAATGTAGCAGGCGGTTGGCAGAAGGCTCCGATGCATTTGACTTGATAAACCTGCATATCCTGTATTTGCTTAAGAAGCCAATTAGTTGGGTACATTTTTTGCAATGCGTGCCTGTTGCCAGCAAGCTGTACCTTTCAGAGGCTGCAGAATGCCTGTTTATTCTGGCTTCTTGAAGGGGAAACAAATTGCCTAGCTGACAACAGGATCAGGGCTCGGATACCTACTTTCTCCATCACTACTTGAATTACAACCTTTCTTTGAAAAATTATGTCATTTTCACTGCTAAGTGGTGTAGTGGAAATCCCCTTGCAAAGAGTGAAAGAGAGACTGTAGTAAAGGTCTTGCAAGGTGCTGGTGTTCCTGCAAGATGTAAATGACATTTCTGTTCGAAATGGGAATAGAATTTTAAATCCTGAAACTATTAGGACTTTTTCAGGGGAAGGTATCTGCAGCAGAAATGCTCTGAGGGGAGCGTACACTGAAGCGAAGGCTGCTCCGGGTCTAATCTCACAGACATGTCGGAGAAGGAGAGCAACTGTTCTTTTGAGCTCATCACGTGGCTCTCTGCTTGGGTTGCAGGTGCAGACCTGGTGCTCCTTGCGTAGTGAACGTAAACGAGCAGCAACACTGCAGAAGAGAGGTTGGTGTAAAATAGCTGCCAGAAAGGATGAGGCCTTTTAAGCCAGCCTCAAGTGCTGCAGGTGCTTCTTCTGACTCCTACGCTGAATCCTGTAGGTTATGATGAAATTTAAAAAAAAACAAACCCAACCAGTGTCATTTGTGCATTGTGGACCAAGTCTTGCATTCCACTGTTTTACTTAAACCACTATTAAACACAATGCTACCTCATTAACTGCCCCTGAAAATATGGCTGCTATTACAAGCAATATCATTGGTTTCCTGTGGGGAAACCACAGGGTTTTTTTCCGAATGCTACAAAACCTTATTATCAAGGACTGTAAAGAGAACTCTTCTTATCTTGGTAATTCTGCACTGTCAAAATTTCCATTGGAAGCTAACGCTGCACACTTGTGCATCTTTGGGTGGGGTTTTTTGTGTTGCATGCTGAGAGATAGCTGAGCAGTTTCTGCATGACTAGCAAAGAGAAAATGGAAGAGATGCCTTTTCATCCAAAACCTGTTGCAGTATCGCCTTTCCACTGACTTCAGTGGATTTTATTTTCTGTTCAGAAGGATGATGTATCCTGAGAGAGATGTAATCTCTAGCGGTATTTCTTTCGATAGCCACAAGGAGAATGGATTTTCCTATTGAAGTTGCTATAATCCACTTACCTGGTTTTAGGATTTTTGTAATTCCCCCTTGACACACTTATACAAAGAGTGTGGGCAAATATTTTCCCCAGGGCAGCTGAAAACACGATTCTTCAACTATTCCTCAAGGGAGACATTCTAATGAAGCAGGCCCCCCACCCTGTGCTTGGCAGCAGACTTGCAAATTTTAGGAACCTTGTTTGACAAAAGTGCAAGAAGAACTTGTGAGCAAGGTACGGTCCTTAAAATACTGAGCTTGTGCTTTTAAAAGTTGCTTGAGACCCCCCCATGCGCATGTCTACATGTCTCAGTTGAAACTCGTGTAGAAAACCCAAGCTCATGTCTATGTAGCCTTGTGGAGTATCTCCCCAAACTATTTGTTGCTGCAGCAAGTAATCTGATTCCAAATCTGGAGTGTCCTTTAACCAGTTTAGCCTTCGCCATGGGCTTTCTCATCCATTGCTTCTAGCTTAAGTGTTTGGCGAGGAGAACATCAGAAGCTTGTCCTCTCTGTGGCAGTGGGTTGAACTTGCTCTGTTTTGAATGACATATTCCCAAATACAATTTTAAATGAAAATGAACCTTGCTTTGAGCAAAACAACACCTGTGCTCACATGGTGAGACTGGCACACAGCTAAGGAATTGTAGTAACGCAGACTGATGTTTCCTTATTTGAAGTCCAAGTCTCTGACACCACTTCTTCAAGCCTGTGTTATCACAGCACCATCCATGCTGACTCTTACCCAGACTTTGGTCTACCCCTCTTTGGGACATGTGAGACGTTCTGAGCTCTGGAGACCTAGGCTAAGCTGTCTTGTTGGGGGTTTCTCTTAGAAGTCAGACTCTGCTGTATGTGTGTCTGCTCCCATCTCCATTTGCCATGGCAATGCAAGTAAAAAACATTTGAGCTACTTTCTCTCCTCCTCTAACATCCTTCCTGCATTTTATCCCTGAGGGACACGGTTCCCCTAATGCAGCGCAGTTGCAGAGGGCAGCACTGGGAGTTGAGGATGTGTCCACACACAGAGCACTTTGCAGCCATGGTGACAAAGAAAAGAAAGCAGAATCACAGAATCACAGCATGTTAGGTGTTGGAAGGGAACTCTGGAGGTCATCAAGTCAAACTCCCTGCTAGAGCAGGATCATAGAATCATAGAACCATTTCAGTTGGAAAAGACCTTTAAGATCATCAGGTCCAACCATTAGATTAGGTCACACAAGAAGGTATCCAGGCGGGTTTTGAACGTCTCCAGAGTAGGAGGCTTCACAACCTCTCTGGACAGCCTGTGCCAGTGCTCTGTCACGCTCACCATGAAAAAGTTTTTCCTTATCTTCACATAAAGAAAAGGATGCACCTTCCTCAGTCTTTGTGATTGTACATATTTACCAGTAAGCCAAGGTATTTCTTCAGCGCAGCTGCATGACCACTGAGACCTAATTAGCGTGTGTGTAGGTTAAGATGAAGGTTTGAAACCATGACTTGGAGCTCGCCCTTGAAAAGAGGTCCATGATGCATTGGTGTAGCAAATTTTAATTGAATCACTCAACTACTGAACCTTTCAGCTTAACAGTGTTGTGGTTGCATCTCTATTTAAAGAAATATCTGGTAAGCAGATAAAAGTCCTCATCTCGCCACATTCACAGCTGTTAAAGTATTGTTTTCTTACTTCCTGTTGAGCAGCGCGTTTGGGCACGGCACAGTGCGTGCTGGTTTCCTTCTCCTGTAAACTGTCAGCTCCTTATTAGCATTTGCAGAGAGTAAGGGCACAGGTGCATGGAGAGTGGCTGGCTCAGCCCACTAACTGTTATAAGGCTATAAAAGTGATTGTTCGGCACTGACGCACGCGTTTTGGCATTTCTCAGAGCCCAACATAAATGTTTTAAGGTGTTAGGACATGCTTAAGGTTATGGGACGTGGCAGACTTGGGCTAAATTTTCTGCATGGAGAAGGCAGGACACAGGCTGAGCTGCTGTCTCCATGTGGTAGCTGAAAAATGCAGTCATGGGCCCTGTTCAGTGTCGTGGAGTGGTCTTACTCCCTCACGCACAAATGCTGCATCCTCAGTGGGAGGAGGTTTTCCCGACAGACGGGTGATGGCACATTTCTCTAAGGTTCCTGGATAACAAGCTCATGTTCTCTCGGAAGGTTGGTGTTGCTGAAAAACTGACCAGCTCAAAGCAACCTCTCTTGTTGCTACTTCTGATTTATAAACAAGCAGAATAATCCTATTGTTTTAGTTTGGGTTTGTTGTTTTTTTGCTTGGTTTCCAGTCTAGGATACTGTGGCCTTTCTGTTCATATTACGTACTCAGTAACATTTATTTCAAGTCTATTTAAGAAAGGTGCTTTTTGCTTTTATGAAAATATGCTACTCTAGTATTTTTGGTTGTCTTTATTATGTGCATGCAGCTCCTACTTCTCTAGTTGATGCTGAGGAAAGAGTTACTCTACATGCTGTTATTGGTGCCAATGAATTCTTGCCCTGCTGCTTAGTCAGTACTTTATTTGTAGCGCTGTCCAGGGATGCAGAAATATCTGCATGAGTGGTTTTTCTCCTTCTATAATCTCAGGATCAAAATTGCAAAGTATTTAAAGATGATGATGTGATTGGGTTGCTATTTAGGAATTTCTGTTCAGATGCTGATTTAACTGACAAGCAAAAAATGCACATCCATCTACATCACCACTGCTGTACGTGTGCGTGTAGGTTCAGCTCTCCGCGTCAGAAACAACCAGGGATAGCAAAGACCTTGTGACCAGGATGGGAGTTGAACGACACCAGAATAGCCAGCGGTGCTACCCCTCTGTGTGAGCACTGCAGAAACTGATGGCATTTCTGTCTTGAAAACTGATTACTGTTTTAGCAGAAAGTGTGCAAAAACCATGTAGCTCATAGAATACTCGTTAGGCCGACCCTGCAGCTGCTGAGAAGAAAGGTTTTGCTAAACGATGATCAGGAACTTGATGGTTTTCCCTGCAAGCGGAGGAGGCAGGTGGAACGAGCCAACTTCCAAACTTTACCTACACCTCCCCAGCAGAGGGGTGTCATGCTGTTAAGTACTGTGGTGGGGGAGAGAGGTGTAGGGAGGTGGATTATATACTGTACCCACACCTTGGAGGGGAAGAAACCCCAACAACAAAATAGCAGCACCTGAAAAGCTTGAAAATCAAGTAAGGCAAGCAAGGGAATGGTGCGAGTTTTACTCTTTGATCTTTGTGCACTGAGTTTTATTTTCTTCTCAGCACATGACTAAACACATGCCTAAAACTGTTCATCTTTGCTATAAGCCAAGAGTATCCTGGATAAAGCATTGGTTTTATACCTTACTCTACCCTTTACTTGAAGTGAAACTTTATTTTAGGAGTTATAGCACCAGGCTAAAACGGAGAGAAGGGTGTAAATTATTTTCTGTCAGTCTTGAAAGCAGTTCTCTGTTTTAGGTGAGCAGCCGCAACCTGGGTATTGCAGCTACTTGAGGAAGAAAAAAAATTGTGGTGAAGGCTGACCATTCTGGTTTGTGGCTTTCTCCTGTATGCTTTTATTCTGTTTGAAGTTTCTATGACTTCACATTGTGGGACAGTTCACAGGGGGTCATTTAATCACACAGAGATGGCAGGTTCTGATATGCCTTGCTGGTTTTCCTGGAGTTGTGCTACAACAAAACTGTGGAGTGTAAAAAAAAAAAAACAAACTGGGAATTTTTTCCATAGGTATATAAGACTGCTTTCCTTTTAACCCTTATTAACCCCCTTCCAGTATACATTGAAAGTTTTCATGGAAAACAGTGTTGGGAACAAACACGCAGTGCTGACATGCAGAACCCAGAGTTTCTTTCCCTGTAGCTAGAGGCTAAGGAGGTTCTTTGAAAGAAACTGTTGGTAGCTTGTTTGTTGTGTTTTTTAATTGAGAGAAATAAACTCTGACTGAGGCCATTTGTAGCTCACAAAGGTTCTATTTCACTGGTTAAACACGAATAATTGGATGCATGATTCATACGCTGATGCTGTGACTTGCAGATAATTTTTTTTTGCCTGCTATCATAGAACATAATTCTGTGTTTCAATGTGCCCAACTGTTCAGCTTAGGCAGTGCTGGAACCCAGAGGCTGGCTATGCAGAAATGAGTCTGTACTGAAGTGCTCTTTAGGGCTCGATATAAAAGGCTTCCTTACAGCACTGCCTATCCTGGAAACATATCACGACACTTTTTCCTAAAGTGAAGTCAAAAAATGCTGTGCATCAAACACAGCATTATTGCACACCCAACATCGAACTGCAGTCAGTTCTGATATCAAACACACCTCTTACCCAGAAGTAGCAACACTCTGAGGTTGTTCAAAGGCGTGATGGAAGGATGCCATCAAATGAGGAATGCAGGTTGGCTTCTCCTGAGTAGAGGTAGTAGTAACACACCATTTCCTGCATACATTGGAGTGGGTTTTTTCTCCTTGTGCAAACAGATCTCTGGTACATATGCAGAGTCTTGGCTCTGAGTTTCCCCTGAGCACTACTGTGCTATTTACATGTTCAGACCTCTGGTGACTTGCTGAGAATGCTAATTCACGTATAATTTAACACAGGGGAAATCTGGAGATTTAATGCATTTAAAGCAAAATGTGGCCAGGTTTTAGGAAAGGTGTTGTACTTCTGAAATTCCTGGAGTGAGGGAGCTTCTACCCTACCTAGAAGGCTTGTGTTTTATAATATGACTGAGTAATATTTCCCTGTGGTTGTAGAGTGCCTCACAAAGCGACTATGAAATACTACCTGTACTTCTCTCTTTGATGTCAGTGTTTTTAAAAGTGCAGTATTGATGGCTTAGGTGGTTAAATTTTTTACGTTTGGAGAAGCAGAGGAGGGGAGAAGAGCACTGTTCTAAGGAATTTCACTGATACGTGACTAGCAGTATTTACAGTACCACCACAAAATACTTCTGCTTGGAATCAACCTTAAAGATCATCTGTTTCTGACACACCACCACCACCCTGATCCCTTTATGTCTCTGCTTTCTGGATGTGACACCTGCTGCTTTGACCATCCTGGTACTGAGGTGAGTGAGGGACTCCTGCACTGCGCTGCAGAGTTAGTGGTTTGCTACGGGCAGGCTACATTTTGAGCACCGTCTTTCCAGACATGGCCTACCTCCCTGGCTGCAGCACAGGGCCAGAGTGTGTCTCGTGCATGGATTCACAAGGTAAAGCTCTAATGACAGTGAAGCATGGGACAGGAGATGACTGGGCAAGGTTGTCTTACCATAGAGGTATTTCACAGACCTAACAGCAGTAGCAGGAGAAAGAACAGAGGCCTGTATGCACACACGAGCCTCTGGCAGCGTGTCGCTGATGCTGGGGAGGCCGGTGAGAGGGCACGCAAATCTTTAAAACTTAGACAATGCTGGCCAAGGAGTGAGGTGTCTCCTGTGCAGCCGGCACTTCTTAGGGTGAACTAGTTTCTCCAGCAGTCAGAGAGATCCTGTATTGCTGTACTGTGGCGTTATTTTGTACTGATGAGCCGTACCCCTCCCTCCCCTCACCAGCCCCCTGGGCTGCCAGGTAATTGGCAGCTGCCTTGCTGGAGCTCAGAGATGAAGATGTTTGTTATCCTGGAGTGGGATCAATAACTGTTCTGCTTTACATCCAATGTCTGTGATTTCTGGCAAGCAAAAAGACTTTTCTGCTATCTTAACCCAAACTACAGTTTAATTAGAGGATTTTGAAATTGTCAATACATCCTTCTGTCCTGTGCAAAGACTTTCTTATGAAGATAAGCTGAGCAATCAGAACTTCAGGTCCTTCCAGCACTAACCTGTGTTGGTTTGCAGAGCTTTTCACACTGCTCCCTTTCAAGCCAGCTCTGTCCTATTCGGTTCCCATCTTTCTGCCTGTAAACACAGAACCAGTTCAGTACCCTCAGCAGGAGCTAGAGCCTTTTCCCAGTACCAGTGAGTTGTCTCTTGCTCCTTCATTTCCATGTCCTCCTCAAGCTCTGCTCAAACAGTGGCTTATCTTGAGACAGCAGAGCCCGTAGTGGAAACAAACCAATATATAAGTAGAGTAAATGTCAGGTCAGGAGTTATGTAATTCAGTTTACCACAGCAGGGTGGCACTTCTGAGACCAATGGTGAAGGTACAGAAAGGCATTTTGCGGACTACCAGATATATGGCTTCTGTTAGGAGAAAAGAACTGGGATTTGTGTTGCTTCGTTAGAACAACCAACAGAAAAGCAGAGAGCACTGGGTGCTAAAGCTGCGTTTTGCTTCATGCCACGTTCAGCGCTTTCTCAAGGTGAGTGTTCTAGCACAGAAAGAAGTTGAAAAGGTGAAGGGGGGCTTCGAGTTCCTAAGCCTCCTCAGCGGCATGTTTTGAAGTTGAATGCCTTTGTGCTCAGGAAATTCCTCAGGTTATGGACGCTTGAGTTTAACAATGAGCCTGTTACATCAAAGGTTGAAAGGGAGCATGTGTCATGCTGGAAAGGGCAGCTGGGGAGTACTGCAGCAAAAAGAGAGGCAAGATTTAAGATGAGGAAGAGGTAAGGAATAAAGAAGGAGATGTGGGAGAAAGATACAGAGCAGAACTCTGTTTCACTTATCAAACCTAAAAAACAAAGGTGAATTTAGGCCACACTTCTTTGAAAGAGACAGAGGTATTGAGCCTTGAAAGGTGATGCTAACATGTCCTTGAAACCTTTGGGAAGCCTGCTATGAGAACAAAACCAAGTCCTTACATAAGGACTGGGCAGGAGACTGGAAACAGGTAGTGGGCATATAAACCTTATCTATTTGTGTGGAAAAACCCGTGGAAGTGTTGGATCTTGCCACTTGAGAAAGAGACCGATTTTCCAGCTACTTGCTTCTCACCCTCACCTGTGCTGGGGAAATGCTCCAGCTCCCACAGAGAGCAGAGGGCAGGCTCTGGACTCAAGGGCAAAAGACCAACAACTAACTCACACATATAAAAAATGTAAAAAAAAAAAAAAATGGGGGAGATTTTCTAGGTTTAAAAAGGGAGCAGCTCTGGAGGAGCTAATTCTTGAAGAAATCTTAGTTCTCCCCACACGGCTTGTCATGGGTTACTTTCACTCCCTGAGATTAAACACCTCAGCCTTAGGCCTCTGAAGAATAACACCCTGACCAGGTTTGCGACGGAATTAAGGCAGCAATATATGTAACAGATACTTCCTTGGGGTTTGGGGGCACTTTTTGTGTTTGGTTTGTTTGGTTGATTTTTCCTCTGGTGGGAAATCTGAGTGACAAGCGCTGCAGTGTATTGCTACCTCAGTGGTGTCAGTGCCACGGTTTGTGGTTTGTGGTCTTATTGTCATGGGCTGGATGCATTTTGTGGTATAGCTTAATTCCTTTTTAATAAATCCAGGTCACTTCATACACCACACAGCCTTTAAATGAACAACTAGTGCCAGATGTGGTAGGAAGTCACAAAAAAACTAATGCTGGTTGTGGAAGGCTGTAAACTTAAAAGGCATCTAGGCAAGGACAGAGAGTCCTGCACAGTTCTGCATCGTTTATAGCACTTTTATGTAAGCGTGCCAGCTTGCTTGATTTATGTGTGTGTATATTTGGACTTATTTTCCTCCCATTATCCCAGAAATTGATTCAGTTTCGTCATGCCTCTGAGGCTATTTAAAGACTGTGTGATGTTCCATCACCTGTCTGAGTTACAGGGACTACACTGGAACAAATGCCCAAATGTTCCATTTCCAGAGGTCAAGGGCACCTGTGCCTGCCTACTGAGATGAGGGCAGCTGGTGCTGCTGCTGGATGGACCATGGATGCCTCTGTCCTGGGGATCAGAAAAGGGGCTGGTATTTGGGTAGGTTTCCTGGGAATCTGTCCCTTCCTCATGCTGCACTTGGATATTTTGTCTGAATGTGACAATTTGGGGTGTTTGGCATTCTGGTAACCTGATAGGAATACGTGGTGTTACAGGAGCATGTGGGGTGGTTTTGATGTGTCTCCAATGTGTCACATTTACATGCTGGCTCTAAGCACTGAGCACTCACGAGCACTGTTGTTTGGGTTTCATCAGACCTGGCATCACGCTGCCGCTCAGCGCACTCCTGCCAGGGCAACCATGGACAGGTGCATGGAGAGGTGTTTTCAGTGGCAGTTACAAAGGGAGGACCACATTCATATTTATGGAGTGGTCACCTTACAGAGGGGCACAGAAATCCTACATATTCTCTGACTTCTGTATTTATTTACCATGGTAGATTAATCTAAAGTTCCTAGTTGGACCCCTTGAGCTCTAATATGATTATTGTCCAGCCAGTTTAGAAGGAAGAAGGTCTGGCAATTTAAGGAGATTTAGAGGAGTCTGTGGAAAAAGATTTCACCCCCAGACATGCAAGTGCCATTTCTTGGAAGTAACCTGCAACAGAATATAAAGAGCACCATCTACTGATGTAGAAGAAAACGAACTGTTTGTATGCAAGGCTTTTTATTTTCTTTTACTTCTCCTTAATCAAGATGTTGGTGGCTTTCTGAATGCAGGCTTTAATCTGGATTTTGATTGTCAGCAACAAGATTTTTAAACTATTGACTCCCCTTGCTAATGGTGCTAATAGATAAGCTGGAGCATGTTATCCATATGTGGTCTGTTCTGTCCCCCAGCAATCCCAGCAAAGAAGGGGCCTAGTTAGCACCCTCAGTATGCATAGATACGCCTGATGAATATATCAGCTGCCTGCCTAATCCTTTTTGTCATGACAGTTTCTTTCAGTATCAGCTTCGAAAAGCATGTCGAGCTTCCACAGACTGTTATGGTCTCTTTCCAGTGCCAGCTTCTCTCAGGCTCCTGGCTGAAAGCTGAGTGATTTGTGACAACCTCACCCAACAGCTTTGTGTGCTCCATGCTGGAAACACTCCACAAACTTCAGGGGCTTCGTACTGATATAGTTTGTTCTGCGTGGGAGTGGGTCATGAGGGCCCTCCCACTGTCAGCTCCTAGGTGCTGTGTTCACCTTAGAAATTTGGCATTATCTTAAAATGAGAAAAGTGTTTCTGGAGTACTACTTACTTCTCTGGACCTCAGTCAACCTGACCCGCTCCACTCTGCTGTGGAGAGGTATCTGTATTTTCGATTTTATGTCCCCCACCGCCGACTGTTTCTCTATCACTTGAGCATCTTGTTCAGTGCCAGAAAGGACACAAAGCTGAATCATTCAGAGTGCCTAATTTCTGAATTGAAAACATTTGCCTGAGTACGCTCTTTTGGGGAGGAGTGTGAGCACGTTACCCTTGACCTAAAAAACGTTTATATTTAAAGATGTGAGAAGGCTTCCTTAATCTTCCTGATTGAAAAGTTTGCTTTAAGGGAGCTCTGAGAGGAACGACGAGACCTTCGCAGATACCCGGGTCATGTGTTGTACTATCTCTATCCTGCTACTGCCTGATGATACGTGAAGAAGGAGCATGGCCTTGCTTCCTATTTCATAGAAGCACAAGGCTGCCTCTTTTGCTGTACACCAGCACCACTTAGTGCTGAGATGTTCTAGGTAGAGGTCACTAATGGAAAAATAAGCTTATACGTGATGGTATTCAGTTTTAAAGTGAAGCCCAAGTTCATGGGCTATAGGTTAAGGTATAGGTAAGTTTGTGGGAGCACCTATTTTTTTGTTCTGTATTTCCCCTCTCTCCCTCCCCACCCCACTTTAAAGACCTTGCAACATCTTCTACTGTTCGCAGTGCATCTGTGAAGTACACAGAAATCTAAGGTGCGATTCATTTCTTGGACCACCCTTTGCCAGTCAATTCCAAAACTATAGATCTTGCAAAAGTTGCAGTTACAAATTTAAAGAATCTGGATATTCTCCACCTCTAAGTTTCTGTGACCACTAATGGATATGGACAGATTGAATAAAGTCAGAATGCAAACAAGGAAGAGGAAATCCTAGACTGGTTATTGTGGTTGGGGAAAAAAACCTGAAAGTAACTTCTGATAGTGAATTTTCTTTTCCCTCCACTAATCAGCTGATTTAGTTAGAGGGATTTTTCTTCTTACAAACGTTTTTCAGAAACAGAAAAACAACCCTTGGGCTCAATTTAGTGCAGATGATTAGAGAGGGAGAATAGCGGTGGGGTGGGAGTTTGTTAGTTTTCCTGTTTATTATCTCAAAACTAGGGAAAAAATTGGATCTAGAACCATAGTAATATTTATCACATCCTTCCCTGTGAGGAAAGGAGGAAAAGGGGCAAGTAAAACCATTCTGAACCATGCAGCTATTCTGACCATGTTCTGCCTGACGACAGCTGAATGTAAGATTTGAATGAAACTACTGCCTCCTTACCTCGTTCTGACTCATAAACAAACACAAGCAAAAGGAAATGTGTGAGATGTTTATGCATCATAAGCTTATACCAGCTGACATTCCTGGATTTAAATATGGCCCTTTGAATACAAGCACAAAATGTGTCATAGCTGATTAGTTCTGTCACTGTTGCAGATAGCATTTGATGGCCACTTCTTGACCAACACAGGAAGGACCTTCTCAGCACAAGAAGGACATGGACCGGTTGGAGCACATCCAGAGGAGGGACACAAAAATTATCAGAAAGTTAGGGCTGCTCAATGTGGAGAGGAGAAGGCTCTAGGGAGAACCTTACAGCAGTCTTCTTCCAGTACCTGAAGGGCACCTCTGAGAAATATGGGGAAGATCTGTTCACAAGGGCATCTAGCAATAGGGCAACTAGAAAAGGGAAAATTTAGGTTGGGTATTATTAAAAAGTTCTTCAGAATGAGGGTGATAGATCCCTGGAACAGGTTGCCCAGAGAGGTAGTGGAGGCCCCATCACTGGAGATATTCAATGCTAGGCTTGATGGGTGTCTGAGCAAACTGATCTAGTGAAGATGTCCCTGTTTACTGCAGGGGGGTTGGGCTGGATGGCCTTCAAAGGTCCCTTCCAACCCAATACATTTTGTGAGTCTGTGATTCTAAGCGCAGACCAGCTAATGTGTGTTTGCTAACAGTAGTCCCCAAAGCAAGACTGGAAGAGCACTCACAGGCCACCCAAACAGAGCTCTCCTACATAATACTGGGGAATGGGAAGTGCAGATTGTGGCACATGAGGTTCTAAATGTTTGGGCAACGTCCAAATGTTTTGACTGCAATTTTTAATATTTTTTTTTTGTGCAATCTTCATTGTCCCCTCCAAAATCTCTTTCTCCGTTTGTCCTGGTGCCCCTGAGTAGTAGCAGAGTACAGAGGTGGCAGCTACAGAAAGACAGCAAGATCTTTGGGATCAGGGCATGGGGGAAATGGAGACTCCTCTCCTTCAATGTGCAGAGCCACCGTGCATGAGTGGGGGGGACTAGGGCCTGCATAGCTTCAATGGGGTGAAAATCTATCAAGTGGATGAAAGAAATGCCTCTTCTTACTTCAGTGTGAAGTCATAGATTCATAGGGCTTGGAAGGGACCTCGAGAGATCATCAGGTCCAACCCCCCTGCCAAAGCAGCTCCCTAGCTCACATTGCACAGATAGGTGTCCAGATGGGTCTTGAATATCTCCAGAGAAGGAGACTCCAAAACTCCCCTGGGCAGCCTATTCCAGGGCTCTGTCGCCCTCACTGTGTAAAAGTTCTTCTGCATGTTGGTGCGGAACTTCCTGTGCAGCCACTGCCCCTTGTCCTGTCTCCACAGACCACAGAAAAGGGGCCAGCCATTTCCCTCCTTATCCCATACTTAAGGTATTTATAAACCTTAATAAGGTCCCCCCAAAGGGGAGAAGGGAAGGATGTTCAATACTCCATATCTTAACTTCCATACTCAATATCTTATTATGGAACAGCCCTTACACTGACAGAATTCTCTCTTTAGGCAAGCTTTTGACTATCAATCTACCCTTTGTTTTCCTCCAAGAGTGGGGAAGTGTGGAGGTACAACTGTGTAAAATTTCCAAGTTTGTCACAGTTATCTGACAAATATCTGCCAAAGTCTGCCAGACAAAGGCAGCTTTTGTTTGCTCTGTGTTCTATTTAGGCTGTTTTCTCATTTCATTGTAAGACTTTGTTGCAGCTTCCTGTTCACTCAGCAAGTGAACTGAAAGAAGACTTTGTTGCTTCTTTTTCCTATACTAAATAATTTGGCTGTAGTAAGTGTTTTGACCAGTAAAGGAAATCAAATGTAGAATTGGTGAGAGTTTCCATAGTTATAAAAGTTCAATGTTGCACCACAAAATGTATTTAGGACTTGAAACTGGTATCTACATTGGATAGAAAAGTTTGTAATCCTTACTGGTTTTTCAATATGCGATACAGCTATTGTATCTCTGCATACTGACTGCCAGGGAACCATGATGTTAATTAATTTTTTTAATGGTTTCATTATCCTAAAAAAAATGTGGGTATGATTTGGATTTTTTTTTTTTTAAAAGCAGGTTTGTTTGGTGGTTTGGACTTTGTGTTTGAACTTTGTGTTTCTTTCTTCAGGTGTGAAGCTTAGGCAGGTTTTGTTGCAAAGATTGTGCGTCAGGCGCAGCAGTGTGTCTGCTTTGTGGCACTACTTCTGGTAGAATCTGGGGGGTTGGTCTTGAACTGCAAGGAAAGGTTTAACCTGGAAGATACAGCTCTCTAATGAAGTAGAGCTAATCAGAAACACACAAATGTTCTGAGTATTTGTCATTTGCCTCATTCCAATGAGTCCACAAGACTTAATTTTTAAAATTATTTTTAAACTTGAGTTTTCTCTAGGAAATACTTTTCTTCTGTTGTAATTCCAGTCCTGGCAAGTTTTGGGAACACGTAGGATAGTGAGACATCGTCTGTTGTCTTGGTTTCAAAGTTGTTTAGTAGTTATTCTAATATTTTTATGTACATTTTCAAGTGTGTCTAAGGCCCACAAAGTCATCTTGATAAAATGAGCCCTGTCTTAAAGAATTCCTGGTTGCTGCCATGCATGGAGTTTGTGGAAGACTAATTCTTTATCTGGATCCCTGCACTGTCCATTCAGGCACAGAGGTGGGACCGGGAACAATGGCAGAGATTTCATCTCTGCTTCTGAACTCCACAGCTGGTCAACAGCAGCATAGGGGAGGCAGGACCCCAGTGCCAGTCTGAGTTTTCCATGAACAGTGGTACCTTAGTTGTCCTGTATAATCCACTGGCACTGAACAACTGCCAGCTCCTTCTGTACTGCCACAGTGACACATCCTTGATCTCTGCCACGTGTATCTCAGTGAGGACAGTCCGATCTGGGGCCTGAACTCCTCTGACAGCCCCAGCCAGAGCCCCATGTCCAAGTCCAGAGCAGCCTGACAGCACGGGTGCTACAGGGGACACAAGCATGCCTTGCCTGAGAGGAGACATTGGTGCCCCACAGCCAGTTCTGGCTCTTGCAGGTCCTCCACAGCCTTTGATGGAACTGAAGGGCAGCAACAGCTCATCTCCTGGCTGGCAGAGCCACCTGCCTCTCCTGCCTAGCACAAATAACATTTATAGATGTGTGTACCCACGATAATGACATTCTTTTGTCATGTCAAATTTTATATTTGCCAATTTAATTTGCAAAAGGTAATAAGCGCCTTTTTCTGTTTGAGTAGCTTGCCTAGAAAGCCTCACAATTAGAGTTGGTAACAACGTTTGCAGGAAGAGTTTTTTACTGAAAGGTCACGTCAAATAAGATCTAAAATTTTCATTAAAGAATAGGTTTTATGTTTAATTTTTGAAAAGCTTGAGCAAGTATTTCTTCTGAGCAAGCTCAAGCTGTTTCAGCATCACTTCACAAAATACTTCTTCCCTTAGCAATTGTGGATAGATCCTACTTGCTTTTCAGAATCACATTTAAAACGCTTTCCTTTTTTATTCCCTTTGGGGTGAATGCTATTAGAAACCTTGAGCTTCTTCAAAGGACAAAATACCTTGTGACTACAACTAGCCCGACTAATGTGCCTTCCTAGCGCTTGGCACAATAGCTGCCGCATTCCAGTGGCACCCTCTGGCTGCTACTGCAACAAGTGCATTAGCCGATTTTAGCAGAAAGCACTTGGGAAGAGGAAGTATTGTGTTCTTCTGAGTTTATTGTCAAAGCAAGTACTGATTACTTGGGGAGGGTCTGCAGGGGGGGAAATAGGAGCGCTAAATGGAACAAGGAGGCTGCGAAATGAAAACGATACGTAAATGTAAGGGAAGTAGGAAAATGTGTGGCAAGGAGCAGCGATTAGGACAACGAGAGACATGTGGCCGAACAATGAATAGCACCGAAGTTACCTGGATGAAAGGGGATGCTTCTATAAAAACAGAGGGTCCGGGTGTGAAAGGAAAGAAGAGCTTGTATTCCTGTCGAAATGAGATGTGAGGAGATGCAGGGAAAGAAAAGTGTGGTGAATTGAATAGGAAGGGAAGGTGAGTGTAGGAAGCAAAGCAAGCTGTTGGTGCTTTAAGCTGGCTTAGACAAGCTCTCCAGGGTCTGGAATATTTCCTTTTCTTACCTGTAGCAAGCAGCTAGCCTGTACTTCAGCTAGTTAGCCCCCGTTGAGATGTTAAGTGATTTGCTGAAGGCTTCAGGGAACTGATGCCAGCTGCCTCTCACTGTTGAAAATGTTGCCTGCCTCTGTATGGTCATATTTCTCATAAAGCTTGAGAGCACCCTGGTGGAAGATGCTTTTTTTGGGAGCAGGGGGAGATGACACATTAAGTAATTTGCTGAGCAGTTAGTTTCCAGAGAACCACTCCAGGTCTCCCAGGGAGCAAGAACAGTGTCTTGGCAATCACGAAGGGATTTGTGAGGTCAGATTCTGTGCGACATGTTGAACATAGGTAGCCAATTTAGAGGACTTAGATAATAGTTAAGAAGATAAATGCCAAAGGTATGAGGAAAGATCAGTGACCTTCCGTGATGAATCCAACCCTTGTTAGCAGCACTGCTGCTTCTTGAATATTCTTTCTAATTTCCTCATCTTGGTTGCCCAACCAGCTGACATTAAATGTAATTCAGGCTGACATGATTCACCAGGCCCTCTTCAAATCTTAACTCAGTCCTCCTATCCCTGTCCTTGAGTTTCCCACACAGGCTAAAGGCCTGCTAGCAGACCCTGCACGGTCCTTTTGACAGCCAAAGCAGGGTGTGGTGGGAGATCCTGTGGCCTGGAAAAGGAGTTTCCCCCTGAGGGTCTTGGCAGCATGGCTCCTATGGGGATGGGCTCCACGTTAATACATCTCAGCCAGTGTCTTGCACCTTATTATTTCTCTTTTAATTCCTGAGAGTAATTTTGGTCAGGGAAGAGAGTGAGAAATCAGCTCCCTTTTGAGGGTCAGGAAGAAAACAACTTTAAGACCTCCAAGTAAAGCAAGCTTGGGCTCATTAACCAGGAGCTGCACAAAAGATTTAAGTGGTTGCTCGGTGGGTGCTGCATAAACTAACTGCTGGAGGAGATATCAGCCACATCCATACTGAGAAGGGTTAATGCAGCAATTCAAGGCTCAAAAAGGGGCAGTTGGAGTCCCTCACTACTGGGGGTCATGAGAACAATATGTGAACCCTGCTCCCTCCTTCTCCCACACTTTCAAGTTCAATGACCATCTCTAATGAAGTAGGAGATGTTTCCAACCCAGAAGAGGTGGGATGTGATCCACTGAACTACCATATACTAGGGCAGGTATTGTCATTTCAATCGACTCAGCCATTAAGTGCTGTCATCATCTGGCTGGCACTGGCAACCCAGGGCCTAACTGTTCTTAAGACACATCTGTATGTTCTTGTAGCCACCCTTCCAGCTCTGCTCTTCTTGGCTCTGACTCAGTAAGAGGGAGCACAAAAAGTGAGCTCTTGTTTTTAGCACCAAGTATTCTTGAAAGGGAGTTGCAATTGGAGATTGCTTGAGTTTACTTCTAGAGGATTTTTTTGAAGCCTAAACATATGTGGAAAAGGCGTTGAGGGTGTGTGTGGTGTGCATAGAAATCACACGAATACGAAAATCTGGTGTTAAAATGACAGTACTAGATAAATTCTGTATATTGTGCCAATCCATTATCCAAGCAGAGACGAAGTTTGGAAATCCTCTGGCTGAAGGAAACTGCTTGTTTACCTAATCTGCTCCCTTTTTAACTTGGAAGAAGTATCTGCCTTGTAAGTGAAACTGAAGAAGTTGGCACAACCTGTTTTCTTCCTGTATCTTTTATTCCTTCTCATGCAAAGCTGTGTGAAGAAGAATTAAAAACCTGTGTGAATGCTTGGTATGTGTGCATCCACATTTGTTTCAAATACTTAGCTTTTGAATGGTACTTCAACACCCAACCAGTTTCTCACTTCAGGCAAAACCACCATAAATCAGGGAATGCCACTGTGTTGAAAACGACTGTGAGAAAAACTTGGGCTTGGAGATCATCTGGCTTCAAAATGTTTCATGAAAAATCCTATTTTAATGTTCTTGCCTATGTTTTAAGCTTTGCTGCAAAACAAATTTTTGTTACTTTGGACCAAAAGTTATGAATGTTTTTGGGAAGCCTCCTTGGACTGACAAATGACAACAACATTTTCTTCTTATTTGTTTTAATTTTTGTGTCACCCTGAGTTTTCTGAAAGTCTCCCTATTCTAAATAAAACATTTTCACAGCACGTAGCAACATGCAGTTCTATCTCAAATGCAGAGGTATCTTTTCAGTAAGTTGCTCGTGCTAGCAACAATAGATTGTCATACCTATTAAATTCAAATTCTTCCATGCACAAGTGGGACACAAATCCTGTTTCACTGTGGGGATAGAAATCAAACAGATCTGTAAGAGTTGCCCATTTCTTGCTCCATCAGCTGTTACCCTGTTAGCTGGTGTGCCCTCTGTCTGGGCTGTCATGGCTCCTGGTCAAGTGACTCCAGAACAGGCTTTGCCCTCTGACATCCAAGAGCAAACCTGTGTGGAAGAAGATCGTGTGGAGGACGGCGCGTGGCACGGAATACGCAGGGTCCCTCCCTCCATCGGCTCCAGGCAAGTATGGGAATTCTTGATCATTCTTATGAGTACTGGCTTATGTGAAACTAGCAGGAATTATAGGAACTGGTAGTTATTTCTGGCGCTAGCAAGCGGCGACACGTTATTTTGACAGAGGGGGAAAGAAAAAGCAGTAGTAAGTGGCGGTCAGTGACTATTGCGTATTAATGTATTGTCCTGCAAGGAGCTATGCAGTTGGTCCATCATCACTGTGTATTTCTCCTGGTTTTTTAGCCATCTCTGAGAGCAGTAATCACTTCATAGAGGTCCCACGAAATCAAAGGGAAAAAAACCAAAAACATAGCAGCTAATCAAAACTGTTAATGAATGGAGAGGTTTTGAAAGCAAACATCCAGCTAGTACTCGACCTGAAGGGTAGGTCTGAAAAACAGGTATGCTGCTGCGAGAAGTGTCCACTGGATCAGCTGGGTGGTGAGTGAAAAACACCAATGATATTTGCACCCTTACTGCTTGAGGAGTTCAGCTTGGGATGTTGTTATTTTGATTGAAAAAAGAAGAACCCTTGATGGCTTGAAAGATACTTAGCATTAGTTGGGCCCAAAGAGCAAAAAGCACCCTGAAATCTACAGAATACTTCTAAGGAGGTCAACATTTGCAGCAAAATAACCAGTCTCTTTTTATCCATAAAACTTGGGGATCACCTTAACTCCAGGAAACTGAATTATCCTGTTGGCTCTGAGCCTGGCTTCCAAGTTGCTATGCAAAATTAAATTCTAAGGCTGTCAAGGAAAAAAAACAAGTGAGGCTTATGCTACTTGTGTGCAGTGCTAAATCAGTTGGGCTTTTGATATGAAATGTACTATGTCTAACTTTCCTGGCAAGGTATAGGAAGAATAGGAGGTGAACATAATTCATTTTTGGTTCAAGGTCATTCTTCTTTCCCTCTTGGTAGTCAGCCCTCTAATATTCATGTCCACATATATTGCGGAATCTCTTGATGGGTGTGAATGTAATCTAGCAGATGAAGATTTTCTTTGAAGCTGGGAAAAGCATGAAGGAAACATTAATTAATGCATTATTTTGTACTCAGAGTGGTGATGGCACTTTTTTAAAGACTTGGAGTTAGATTTTCCTTGTAACTAAGTTATTAGATTTAGGCAAGGCTATTAAAGTTCCTGGGATGCCAGAAAGAGGGGTGCTGTTTCAAAACCCAGATGCTGTACCTAAGTTACAGTTAGGATTACACTGCTTGTCAAACATTGCTGTGAAAGCATGAGAAGAGGAATAATGGACAATTTAAAAAATATATTATAAGTACTGCACAGCCTACCTATGGGACTGTTTTGTGCTTTGTGTTCTGGACTAAGAGGCATTTGCATATATGCATATTCCTATACTTGTCTGTATACATGCGCATGTATACACACCTAGGCATTCCTTAACGCTCTAGTTCTCAGAGTGACTCGGCTATTTGCCTGCACAATTACTACAATATTGACGTAAAACCTTGTCACGGTGTTACTGCTTTTCCTGCGCA